>CM034146.1:646825373-649225373 GCA_019776745.2 Taxus chinensis
ATAAGGATTTGTAAGGATTTATTCTTATGTTTCCATTGTATGTTGCCCATAAATAATATTGAAATCAGTTTCAATGTTAAGAATTTCATGCTCAAACTCCATGTTATAAATAAAACCAATAATGTTTTTGAAAGGAAGAAAAATTGCATCATGCTGAAGAGGTACTGGGTTGCATAACATAGAGTGAACTAGGAGACAAACACTTACTAAATCAAGTGATCTATATTGGTATTTTGAAAGAGCTACATGGAAACGAGCAATATCACTTTTTAATGACTTTTCATCAAATAAAAAAAGATGAATCTCTTCAGCTAATGTAGATTCAATTTTTTAAATGTAGTTTCATCTTGTTTTAATAATAATTTCTCTTTTGTAGATCATTTCACCTCTTGAAAATGTGATTTTGAAATTTATTTTTCCATCTTGGATAATTTTTTTCTTATGAGAATGGTAAACATTTTTAATGTAAGTTTTGTTGGCCTAATTTCTTATCCATATTCAAGTAGTGGAAAATAGGTGAAATGAATGCATATTGATATTGCATTTTGATTATGGTGATAATTCTTGCAAAACGGCTTCACTATTATGCACACCACTCTTGTCATGTTCAGTGTATGGCTCAATTTTCCAACCATAACTATAACATAAATATTTGAATTTTTTTCTAACCGTTCCATGCCATTGTTTTTGTAAAGAGAAACCTGTAATTCCATTTTATGTACTGAGCATGTTCTCGATGTGTTGTCCATTTTTTCCACTTGAATAGATACAATTGTATTTGTTATACACTTTATGCTCATAATAATTTCAATTGGTGTGCTTTGGTCTCCCAACGAATGAAACAACCACATATAATTGAAATAATTATCAGGGGTGTGACAAAATCATTGAATGTATATCAAAATCTTTGTAGACTTGACAATTTTTATAAAAGTAACAAGCTATGATAACATGCAACTTCCCATTTTAAACTCTATTCTTTTTCTATGATTACATGTAGCCATGATATATTTGTTTTTTACATAATGGGCATATGTCCGTTCTTATTTGATATAATTATTTGTTTGTATTCAATGGGAGGAATCCCATTATTTTTTAAGACTTAAGAATAGATTGAAAGATGGTATTTTTTTACTTTTACTCTATCTAATTTAAAATTTTAAGAGTTTTTACAAGATTTGAAGAAAATGTTTATGCAAATTTTACTTTCTCTACATTATTTATTCATCAGTTTGCCTTTAAAAGGGTAGATGCCCATTCTCACATATAACTAATAGAAAAAGAAGAGAGATAAATCATCTCATTCTCATTTATAACTAATAGACATCTCATATATATTTAATTTAATAGAGGATGAATAGAGATAAATTTATAGAGGTTGTGCATGTTTATTATGATGGGCACAAACCCATTCTCATACAAACAATTTTTTTTCCTTTATAATAATTGTATTATACAAGCACCCCTTCTAAAAGGTTTGTTTCCCTGCAACCCCTCCGTAATGGTTAACTACATAGATGAAATGGGAAATCACTCAACGCAGGTGAATCATCTCCTTATATATATAAATATAAATATATAATTATTTGTATTTTTATATGGTTGATATGATCATAGAAAATTTTATCTAAATTCTTCTTAGTTGAATAAATTTATTTGTATGTATATTGTTCTTCTCTGATTCAAATTATTTTATCTCTACTCTATTTAGTTGTTTACAATTGTATCATATTGGCTATACTATCCCTTTCTAAGACAAGTGTTGCACTACATACTGTCTAGAGGGACCAATCCTTATGTAGTTCTCATCATATTGAGGACTGATGTTTATCAAGGTAGCATTCTAAAGATGAAGTGACGTGTAAATATATTAATAAAAGTGATGCATTTCATCCTGAAGATGTGATTCAATCACATAATGCTATTTCATTTCAAAACATCAACATGAATCACATATTAATGATTAAATGATAAATTTCCATTGTGACTGTTGGTTGAGTATTCCTTGTTGAAGAAATGATTACATATTCATATTTTCTTTCACCCCATCTTGAAACTCGCACAAAATGGGATATCATTCAATACACAACTCAAGTTCTTGTTTCTAATTATATCATTTTGGATGGAGTAATAGATTCAAGAATAATATATATTTAGAATGCACATATTATGCTATACATACCCTCGAGATGGATCAAGCCTTAAGTAGTTCTCATCTTACAATATATATAGATATATATCCATTCACATTTAGGAAACATAGAAGAAGAATAGATATTTTAATGGACATATGCTCATTCTCATATAAATATTAGATAACAAAATTGGAACATGTGCATTGTGATAGTTTCGACAAGATTTGAAGAAAATGTTTTTGTTAGTTTTAATCTCCCTACTATTCTTGTTCATCCTTTCCACTTTTAAAGGGTAGACGTCCATTCTCATACATAACTAATAGAATAAGAATAGAGATAAGTTTTCTCATTCTCATGTATAACTAATAAAAATCTCTTATATATCTAATAAAATAATATTAGATATAACTTTATGTTCCACAAATTAGGAATCAAGCCTTATCTAGTTCTCTTATTTTGTTCATAATTGTATCATTTTGGCTAGAAAAACTATGGTGGAGCCAAGTGCTGCAGTACATAACCGCGAGAGGGATCAATCCTTATGTAGTTCTATTATTATTTTTAGAATGGGCGGGAAATATTGTACTCAATCATTTTCGATGAACTAAGCATTGAATCTCTCTGTTTATATTTGTCTCATTTTGGCTACTATTATTTTGTTTTAGAATCGAAAGATGCTCATTCTCATATTATGTAGTTATATTATTATTTTTTAGAATGGGCCAATCCCTATTATCTACTCATTATCATATAGAAATCATTAAAACATATTTTTTACCTCCATGACATCTTCCCATCCTCATATTATGTAGTTATATATATATATATATATTTAGAATGGGAAGATGCCCATTATCATCGCATTGTCATTTATCATTAAACTATATTGTTTCTCATATGAGATATATTCAACATCGTTTATTTAAAAATTAAAGGTAATTGCTTAAAAAAATGTCTTTGACCGCTCGTTAGAGGGAATTATTTACCAAATATTTATTTATTAATAAAAGGTAATTTTTTTAAAACACGTCTTCAAGCATTCATTGGCGGGAAAGTGAAATAATGTTTTTTGATTTGTAATTATTAAAAATTGTATTTTACTAGCTAGACTATCCCTGAGAGAACCAAGTGTTGCAATACATACCCTCGAGACGGCTCAATCCTTATGTAGTTCTCACTTATAAAATTACAATATATATATATATATATATATATATATATATATATATATCCAATCACATTTAGCAAACATAGAAGAATAAAAGAATAATAGATATTTTGAATTGGCATATGACCATTCTCATATAAGAACTACAAAAGATAGAATGGTAATTTGTGCATTGTGACAAACATATACAAGATGGGAAGTTGTCCATTATTACAATAATTTTTTGTTTTGTAATTATTAACAATTATATTATACTAGTTGGAGTATACCTAGTAGAGCTAAGTGCTGCACTACATACACTCGAGAGGGATCAAGCCTTATGTAGTTTTCATTTTACTATATGTGTGTGTGTGTGGTGTGTGTGGGGGGGGGGGGGGGGGGGGGGGTTTGAGAATGGGTTAATATGATAATGTTTAAATTTATAAAATTTTGGACCATTTCCATTGTAAGACCACCATATGCGCATGCACACACACATACACACATATGTAATTCTTACAACTAGGTTTTGAGAATGGGTTAAATGTTTAAATTTATATTTTTTCTTGACCATGACATAACATGACCACAATGCAAATATTTCGTTTACCACCATTTTTTTATAAATGAAAATAACCTAAAACATGGTTATGTATAAATAGAGATAATGTTTATTTATACATGTGATTGGAATTAAACAAGAACAATAATTTATCTAATTTAATGGAATATAAAAACTTAAGATAAGTAATTTTAGGGATAAAAAGTAACAGTGACCAAAAAAGGAAACACAATAAAAGAACTTACATTCTAGATTAGTATCCATCATAAATCTTGATTGGTTCTTCTTTGACATAGTATCCATACAACGATGATCGCCACTACAAGAGGTAATATTTAATAAGAATGTGTGGGTGGAATGTAGTATCTCCCACAATAGATAAATACCAGTGGACTCATAGATGATATGAACATTAATCTAAATTAAATAAAAAATTCTAAGAAGAAGGAGAGGTGGTCAATCTGGGTCCTCATATGTGTAATATTCTAAGATAGCGTACATGAATTGGGTGAGGCCTTTAGCCTTTTCGACCAAATAATGATGGATCCAACCAGGTTCCGCATTAGGACTGATGAACATGGACCGAGTGTTGACATTGCAATTCTCAATTTCTTCATGCAAACCAACCCTATGTGAGGGATGTTAGCTTAATTTAATACATCCTATCCTATGCTACATACGGTTACTCCTTAACCGTCCCTGCCTTGTGTAACCATTCCTGGTGCTTTATATTCTTCTTGTCTGTTGTTTTATTTACACATTGAATACATTGTTCTTTATCTACTATCATTGGTATCAGATCTCTAAGCAACTCATGGCCTATGCTCAGTAGTTAGAATCTTTTTCTCCTGACATTTTGCTGATCGTGTTTTGGCATTGAGTGACTTGCAGTAACCTAGAGTTTTTTTCGTAGCAATCAAAGAAGGATAAGGCGTATCAGAGTGACCTATCTCAGCCTCTACGTTTGAAAGCCTTGGAATGTAGGAGAATTCTTAGCATCTCTCTCTCCCCTGCAGAAATGGACATGGTGATGACCAAGTGAAAAGGAAAAGTTGCTATTCTGATCTAATTCTCGGCCTAGGCAAGCAACACCTACATCACCACATGGGAAACATGATAATTTTCATTCGTCAGAAATAATTAATCAAAGCGAAGCAACCAATGACCAAGGGAGAGGAGCGTTAACAATATTGGAGATGCAACATTGAAATCAAAATCCTCTAAGCCTACGTAGTAACTTGAAGACCTTGAGATGTGTAATCTTCTTCAAAGCAATTATTTCATGTTCATACAGATCCCATGCAATAGTGACTTGGTGCAGATTAACGAAACATTGAGAGAACAACTATGGAGTAATTTTTGTAGACCTACATCGTGAAGATCATGGCGAGAGAGGCTAATCCAGATTACCTTGCCATGTACATGTCACACATTTCTGATGTCGAGAGTGTTATGAGAAATCCCTCTATTGGGTCACCTCTGAGAGCCTAAGAGGACACCATCGGCATCTATTTTTCCTTGCTCAATGAATTACTGAATATTGGCAACGTATTATTTGATGAATTAGTGTGTTAAGGATTGTTTGACTATTTCTGGTTCAACGTGTGTTGTCAAGCGTGCCAAATATGTGAAGAATCAGAGCGCGGCTATGATGCAGATGATGAACGTGAAGTAGAACACCCACAGGAGCATCTGTGTCTCACTACATGAGCTGATAGAGCCCATTTTCGTGATAGATTCCTTTAGTAAGCATTTGTAACCATTTTTGAACAATCAATAAATAAAATACAATTTTAAGTTTTTAGAAATGTCTGCACCTCACATTTTTTTGTAAGATGCCCAGTTGCTAAAAGGGCCAAATTTCACCACATGGCAAACCAAGATGCAGATGATTCTTCAATTTGAAGATCTTTGGGGGATTGTTTCTGGCATGAATGCCCATCACACAGACATTGATCTGTTGGCTAAGTTTGAAAAGGCCAATGCAAAAGTATTAATGCTTATCAGTCTGAGCCTTTTTTATGAGGTTCAACCTTACACTCGGGAAGCAACCACTTCCTCTGCAGCGTGGGCCACATTGTGTACCATCTATAAAGCCAATAATATGATGACGATTTTGCATCTTCAGAAAAAGCTTCACACGATGAGTATGCATGATGGTGAATTATTCCAAGCCTTCTTGTGGCATGTGGTCGAGCTACACACAGAACTTTTTGCTCTCATTGAACCATTGGATGACAAGTTGCTAGTCCTGCTTACCTTGCGAGCTCTTCCTTCCCGGTTTTAGACACTAATCACCACGTTGACCATCACTCAACAAGAGGTGAGTTTTGTCAAATTGGTGAATTATCCTCAATAGGAAAAAGCCATTTAGAATTTTCAAGAAGCATTCGAAGACAAGGCTTTCATCATGAGGCAAAAACATAGCAACAAGACTCGGAAAGGGTAATCAGTCCCCCAGAATCAGAAGCAATATACATAGAGGCAACTTTCTTAGTGGCCACCACATCGAGCACACCAAAAGTAGTAGAACAACAAGGTAGATCGATGGTGCCACATTTTCTCCATGAATACGCACACGAATACGAACTGTTATTACAACGGTCACAAGCATGGCAACTTTGGTGAAGAGAGAACTTCTAGCCAAGGATATTCCAAGAAATCTCAATGGGATGCTCATAATCATAGGTAGAAGGGTCATATTACTTCTCAGTAGGATGCCTCCTCCGACAAATATGTTTTAGACACAACTCATCTAGACATTGTCCTAGTCTTATAAACTTTGCAGTTGTCAAAAAGTGTCTGGTTGATTGATTCGAGTGCCAACAAACACATGACTAACAATTAGAAGTTGTTACATACCCTGAGTGACCAGTCCACTAGAGATTAGATCACCATCGCAGATAATCAGGAGTATATTACGGAGGCGATTGGTGATGCCATCATTCCTCTTGGGACATGAAGATGTACACTCATGAAGGTGCTATATGTTCCAAGTTTTACCTCAAATCTCTTGTCTGTGAGTCATCTTCATAATCATCAAATGCAGGTCAAATTCTATGTTTAGAAAGGGGTCAAGTCCTACATCATTTCCCAGAGAGACTTAGTTATTTATTGAGCATTTATGAAGGGACGTCTATTTGCACTGGATGTTGTCACTTCATCTAACATTTCTCTCTCTGATTTAATGGCAGAGTCCACTGCACTATGAAAATTTTAATATGGTCATCTTTCTACTAGGGCTTTGCATCAGTTGAGTGCTAAGGAAATGGTAAGAGGGATTCCTGCACTCTCCCATTCCTTACCTGTTTTCTCAGGATGTCTTGCGGGAAAACAACACAGAGGTCCATTCAAATAAAGCTCTTATCATTCTTTAGAGCATCTTCAGGTTGTACACACTGATCTATACAGACCCCTGCTAGCTAGCTTCCAAGGTTTTGAATACTTCCAGAACATCGTTGATGATTACTCATGGAAAATGTGGGTATATTTCCTCTAGAAGAAGAGTGAGGCATTTTCCAATTTCCAAACCTTTTACCAATAAGCCACCAGGTAGTCTGGGAAGCCTCTCCTTCCCCTCCACTCAGATCGAGGGGGGGATTTGTATCGAAGAATTTCTTAGCATACCTTAAGCAGCATGGCATTCAACAAAATCTGACTACACGCTACATGCCCAAACAAAATGGGATTTCCAAGTGACACAACATTATTATGATGGAGATGGCTCATTGTATGCTCTCCATCGCTAAGTTGGAGGATAAGTATTGGGTATAAGCAGTCCAGATAGTAGTGTATCTACTCAATCGAGAACCCACAAAGATCTTGTAGAATAGGAAATCAGAAGAGGTATGGACTAGTTGTAAACCTTCTATATATCATTTGAGAGTTTTTTGTTATATTGCATATATGCATGTCCAAATAAGAAAAGGAAGAAGATCGATCCAAAGACACTGTCATGTCTTTTCTTGGGGTATAGTACTACCTCAAAGGAATATCATCTCATGGATCCTGAGATGAAGAAAATCTATGAGAGTAGAGATTTGGTGTGTGATGAGTCATCCTTTGACTCCCTGCCACACAATGGAGATCCAGTATCAACCTCATCACATAGATTGCTCACACATCCAGATGATGGGAAAGATGATTCTTCTCAGAGAGAAGAAGAGTTGAGTGGAGACTTATTCATTGATCTAGGCACACTGGAAATCACATCTTCACATTAGCAGCAACAACACCAACGTCTGAAATGGGTCTAGAATACTATTGGGGATGAAAACTTGAACTCACTTCTAGGTACTTCTATGGGAGTCAGAACATGAAGTTAAGCCAGAAATGAGGTAAATTTTACACTCATGAGTTTAGTTATTGATAGCATCGAACCTGGCACTGTTTGTGAGGCATTAGACCAACCACAATGGAAATAGGCTATGAATGTTGAATATGATTCCCTAATTCAGAATCAGACGTGGGAAATTGTCGATCTACCTCCAGGTAAGAAATCCATTGGCTACAAATGGATCTTCAAAACAAAATATAAGGCAGATGGTTCAATCAAAAAACACAAAGCACGGCTTGTTGGAAAGGGTTATGCTTAGCAAGAAGGAATTGACTATGATGAGACCTTTGCACCCACTGCAAAGATAAAAACCATCATAGTTGTCTGTGCATTGGAAGAAAAAAATGGATGGAAACTTTATTAGATGGACGTCAAGAGTGCTTTTCTGAAAAATGATCTCAAAGAAGAAGTATACATGGCCCAACCTGAAGGGTTTGTAGACGAGCATCAACCACACAAGGTATGTCATCTGATAAAGTCACTTTATGGACTCAAACAAGCACCTAGGGCATGGTATATAAAAATTGATGATCACCTATTATAGCATGGATTCACTCATAGCCCCTCAAATACAAATTTGTATATAAAGAAGGTAGGAACATATATTGTTATTCTAGTTTTATACATAGATGATCTTGTGATCACAAGAAGTTTTGACAATCTTGTGATGATGTAAAGAATGATCTAAAGAAATCCTTCAACATGACTGATTTGGGGCTACTTCATTACTGTCTTGGCTTAGAGATATGGTAGAAGAATAATCATATCTTTGTCTCCCAGATGAAATATGCCTAGACAGTCATGGAGAAGTATGGAATGTTAGATTGTAAACAAATGTCCATACCTATGGAAAAAGGTTTGCAATTATCTAGATTCCAGAATTCACTGTAGGTAGATGGCACTCATTATAGGTAGCTTGTGGGGAGTCTCATTTACTTGACTAATACCAAGCCAAATCTTTGCTTTGCAATGAGATATCTTGTTAGATTTATGCAGGAGCTGAAGAAATGTCATTGGATAGTAGAAAAGCATGTGTTGAGATACATCTAAGGTATAATTGACTTTGGTCTGAAGTATCAAAAGAACACTCAGTTCTTCTTATAGTGATATACAGACTTAGACTATGCAAGATCCACTGATGACAGTAAATCCACTTCATGATATGTTTTTCATCTCAGATCTGGACCTATCTCGTGGATTAGCAAGAATTAAAATGTTGTTGCTCTGTCATCCATTAAGGCTAAATACCGCACTGCACGAGGAGCTATGTGTAAAGTGAGTTGGTTATGTCACATTCTTGTAGATATAGGGATTGTTGAAGAGAAACATCCCATCATTCACTACAATAATGAGGGTGTGTTGAAGCTTGTGAAAAATCCTATTTTTCCTGAACAAACAAAGCATATTGAGGTCGAATGTCACTACATTTGTGAATAGGTCTTGAACCACCAAATTTAGCTCTAGTACTACCCTACTGATTTTCAGGTTGCAGATATTCTCACCAAGCCTGTTGGCAAGGTGAAGTTTGATTTGTTTAGGGGGTACATTTGTAGGAACAGTGTATTAAGGGGGGAATGTTAGCTTAATTTAATACATCCTATCCTACACTGCATACGGTTACTCCATAATTGTCCCTGCCTTGTATAACCATTCATGGTGATTTATATTCTTCTTTTTTGCTGTTTTATTTACCCATTGAATACATTGTTTTTTGTCTGCTATCAAGGGAAAGATAAAAATATGGGAAATAGTAGAAACTTCCAATTTTTTCCAGATAACCAGAAGTAGATTAGAAACAGAAACCGAGGTAATTTTTTAGTTGATCTGAGGTCTTTTTGAATCATAGTGATAGGATTCACCTAGAACATGTTTTAGGGATTTAAACACAGACATCGAATCAAGCCTAAAAATCCACTTGAGACGTGAACAAGAAATGGAATTGGAGAAGGCCATTTATTTTCTATCGTTTCATAGAAAAATGGTAGGAACAGAGTGAACAACCATGACCTAAATACAACACAAATTATCCAATTTCATTGACCACATAATATATAGATTCCCATATATAGTTCTCCTTATGCCTATTTTTCTCAGTGATTCTTATAATAGAATGGGCATATGCTCATGTCGTAAACATTCTAGTGAAAGATGTTAGTGGAGAGATAAAATTTACTCATTGTACCTTTACTTAATATGTATTTATGTCCAAAAAATTCTATGGTAATCATATCGAACTCTAAAATACATGACACTAGTGGAGAGATAAATTTTACATTGTCTTTGTTTAAGAATGGGTTGTTGCACATTCTATCATACTAAAAAATAAACATTTTTTTCATTTTTTCTTAAATACAATTGTATCGTTTTTCCATGACTAACCCTTGTCGAGATTTTTTTTGGCTTTTCCAGGTGCTACACTACACACCCTCGAGGTATATCAAGCTTTATGTAGTTTTATTATTTTGTTTTAGGAAATGGCATCTTGGCTCCGTCAAGTGCTACACTACATTCCCTTTGGCAAATTCCCATTCTCATATTATGTAGTTGTATTAATTGTTTTTAGAAATGGCAAATGACCATTCCCCACCCATTCTCATATAGGAGAAATAACAAGAATCGACATTATTTCATTCTCTAGACATTTTAACATTTTTTTTTGGCCATATTTTTTGTCAATTGTGTTGGAATATTTAGAAAAATGGGCATTTTTCCATCCTCGAACAAAAATACATTTATTATTGGGGTTTCCCACATTATGCATGAAAGGAAGACCATTTTAATTGAAGTAGGACCATATTAGATGTAAAATTGTAGTGTAAAATAAATTCTACCGGCATTTATAGATTTCAATAATTATATCATATTGGATAGACTATCACTAACGAAGCCTAGTATTTGACTACATACCCATAAAGGGTGATCAAACATCTATATGTGATTTTTGTTTATTTTTTCCGTTTTAGGCTCTCTCTCTTTTCTTGAAGAATATGAAGGAAATTTATTTGGTAACAAAAAAGAATATTTCCAACTCTTCTTGTAATGCCTGTAAAAATGACGCTCTAGGAACATGCTACAACCTAACACTTAACTCAAAAATTGTGACTAATTTTTTCTGTTTAAGTTATAAGAAGGTTACAAGTGTGATTAACCCTTAGGGTTCGTTAAATTACCTTACATCACTAAACTCAAATTTAATATGATAATAATGGTATAGCTTTGATACCAAATGATAAAATAGAATAAGATTACAATGACCAAAGAGGGACAGAAGCCTCACAAATATTATTGATCATGAAATCAGATTACACAACAATGCAAGAGCTATAATATTTAAAGATATTAGATAGCCTCATATGGACAGACATGACACCCTATCAGGCACCAATTATGATATGATAAGACCCGTCTCACATGCACATGTAATTACTACTAATACCAATATTGAATGTTATCTAACATAACAATATTGAATGCAAGTCACTAGACTAGATTGCACATGTTGCACATTATTAAATAAAAGACAATAAAATAAATATGCCTATGCTAAATTATGCTAACATTACCCCCCTTAATTTTGCATATTTTCTAATGAAGTGGAGAGGAACTCTCTAAACAGTGTGAATTTGTCATGTGTAAGTGACTTAGTGAAAACATCTGCCTTCTGTTCAAATGTGAGATCTGTCATGTCGAACGATCGATTAAAATCCTTCTTTGTTGGATCGATCATCTTCACAGAACTACTTATAATGACTAGATCGTTGACATAAACAACCACAATGAAAATCTCCCCCCCTTGATTTTTGAGGTAGAGATCGGGGTCGTAAGGATTCCTTTCGAATCCATGACTTATGAGATGCTCATCAATTTTGATGTACCATGCCTGGGGTGCCTATTTTAGGCCATATCAGAGATTTTATGATTCTGCATACCATCATCTCTTTTCCTGGTATTACATAACCCTCTGGCTGAGTCATATAGACTTCTTCTTGCAAATCTCCATTAAAAAAGGCACTTTTCACATCCATTTGGTGGACTTTCCAACCAAATTATGTAGCTAGAGCAAAGATCATTCATGATTGTCTTGATCTTGGTTGTGGGAGCAAATGTCTCCTCATAATCAATGCCTTCTTGTTGTGCATACCCCTTTGCTACAAGCCTTGCTTTATACTTGTTAATAGTCCCATCTAATTTGTACTTAGTCTTGAATATCCATCTGCATCTAATGGGTTTCTTCCCTGGTGGAATGATCGACAAGTTGCCATGTGTTGTTCTTCATCACTGACTTATACTCTGAATCCATGGCATCTTTCCAAGATTTTGATTATAGGGGCTTCCTGAACTATAGATGGCTCAACTGTTTTAACACCTCTGCTCATTAAGACATAATTTACCTCTTCACAAGCTTTACTGTGAGTTCTAGGTCCAGGATTGGATGATGTGCTAGGTGCTTCATCCAAATTTGCATCTCTTATTAATTTATTATACCATTTAGGTAACTTCTTAGCTGTTCCATTAGTTTGTGGTGGATCCAAGTTTTCACTATCATCCAATTCATCACTGTCATCTGCAGTGGGAACATCAATTTCTGTCTTCATAAGAGGTGTATTTCGTCATGTTTGTTGAGTTGTTGAATGGAGCATCTACTTGTTTCTTCTCAAAGAACTCAACATCCCTACTTGTGTATACTTTCTTTGTTTTTGGATCCCATAATTTGTACCCAAGTGCTTCTTCACTGTATCCAATGAATATCAGTTTCTCAACTTTCATATCCAACTTGTTCCTCGTTCTTCTTGGGTATGTGCATGCTAGCTTTACACCCGAATACTCTTAGGTGTGCAATTGATAGTTTTCTGATTTGACCATGCTTCTTGAGGTGTCACTCTTTCAAGAGCTACTGTGGGAACTTTGTTCAACAAATAGACTGCAGATCTTGCAGCTTCTGCCCAAAATGTCTTTTTTAAACCTAAGTCATCAATCATACATCGCACCATTTCCATGATAGTACGATTCCTTCTCTCAACTATACCATTTTGTTGTGGTGTGTGAGTAGGAGGCATTTGTCGACAAATCCCATGAGCTTCTAGGTAAGTCTTGAACTCATTGCTTGTGAATTCCTCACCCTCAATCTGAGCGGAGAGTTTTGATCTTGCATGAACAACTTCATTCTCAACAAGTGCTTTGAACTTCTGAAATGTCTCAAAGGCTTGACTCTTGTTTCTGAGACAATATATCCACATCTTTCTTGAGTAGTCATCAACACAAAGCATGAAGTATTGACATCTAAAATTACTTGGTTGCATGGGCCCCGCAAAAATCGGTGTGCACCAAAGCAAGCTTTCCCTTGGCTCTATATGTGTTCTTCTGGAAGGGTACTCTATGTTGCTTTCTAGCTAGGCAATTGTGACACTTGTCAGTGTTGTTCTTGAGTGTAGGCAATCCTTTCACCATGTTGTCCTTTTGAAGTGTTTGGAGATAACCAAAATTGATGTGACCATATCTGCGATGCCATAGTTTTACAGATTGTGTGTCTTTTGCCACTAGAGCTTGATCATCCTTGTGGAAAAAATCAAGTTGGAACATGCATCCCACATTAGAGACTCTTGCTACAATCTTGGAACCTCTTGACTTATCTCTTATCAAGCACACTTTTTCTCCATTATTACTATCAAAATCCAACTTCAAGTTATGATCAAGGAGTTGACTAACTGATAGCAAATTCTTAGTCAACCCAGGTACATACAATACATCTGTGATTTTATAGTCATGCTTTCCAAGAGGTAGTGAAATGTTTCTAATCCCCTTGACATTGTATGATGAGTCCTCACCTAATGACTTATGGTTCTTGTTAGGTGAGTCACGTAGTGTGTAGAACCAATCCTTGCGTCCAGTCATGTGTCGAGTTACACCCAAGTCAACATACCAGATATCTTGTGTGGACTTGGTTTCTTCATCAAATTGAGCAGAATACATGTGGTGTCCTTCATCTGAGTCATCCTCATGTTCGGTAATGTACCCTTGTTGTTTGGGTTTTCTTTGCCAATTACCATTTTTCTGCCCTTGATTGTTGTTGTTGTTGGACTTCCCTTGATTTCAATTGTTTTTACCCTATTGGTTATTGGGTTTTGAATTGTTTGATGAACCCTTTTTGTAGGAATTATACCAACAATATTTGATGTCATGTCCCCCTCTATTGTAAATGGGACACTTCTTGGTGTTGTCTCGTTGACTTTGGTACTTTTGTTGACTTTGATTTTGTTGGGACTTCTTGTGATTGGACTGAGAATTTCCCATTTCTTTTATGATTGGAAGATAGTGCTTGCTCATCTTCATGATCTTTTTTGTTCATTGCCTCTTCTTATTGGAGTAGATTGACCAACTTCTCAAAGGTGACTGTGTGTTCACTCATATTGATAGTTGTCACAAAGATTCTGTAGGAAGGAGGAAGTGCTCGTAACATAATTGGTACGAAGTCTTCATCACTTATCTCTTTTCCCAATGCCAATAGAGATGCCCTCAAAGTAGCAACTCGTCTCAAAAAAAATTCAACCTTCTCATTGTTCTTGAACTTGAGAGTATGCAGTTGTGATAGTAGGTTGAGGATGGCATTCTTGTTCTTTGCCTCATAGACTGTGCTCAACTTATCCCATGCATCATTGGCCGATGTGGCATCTCTAATGTGGGTTGCACATCGTCTCGTTATGCTAAACAAGATGATCAACTTGGCCTTTTGATTGGCCCTGTCAAATTGAACTTGTTGTCTTCCATCATCAAGTGATCTTGTTGCTGTTCCATCTACAACTGTCCATAGGTCTTCAAACTCAAGTAACATCTTGATCTTCGGTTTCCATGTAGCATAGTTGTCTCCTCTAAGTAGTTGTGAATTTAACAAGAAGAACTGTTGGTTCTTGTGCATCCATTTCTATAATTTGAATTTCTGAAACTCTGAATTTTTGACAAAGGGTAAGAGTTCTTATCACTCCAGGTTTATGGTCTCCCTCTCAATATACCGTCAGGTCGATATACCAAACCTTTCTATATACGCTCCCTTTTGATATACCCATCGATACATGGAAGAAGATCGCCCTTTTAATATATCCGTTAGTACAGAAAGAGGTGTTAACGCACATGAAATAATTTAGTACGTGGTACGTAGATAGTATGGAGAGGGGTTTGTGCAAGCACAAATGGATGGGAGGGCTTAAATGTGTGTGTATTGTGTCCTTATTACTCCCCGTCGATTTTATAGGGTCAATGCCCAGATGACATTTAGGTCGCTGTGTTAGGTGTTAATTGCAGTAGTAGTCGTGACAGCATTATCCGTTAGTGACTTCCCAGAGGCACTGTATATACCGAACATTGTTATAAGATCAAAGATCTCATGTGATAGAACCAAACATAAAATTAAAATGTTTGCACTTTTTTTTTTCACCTTTATGCAACAAGATTAGTACAAAATTCTCTAAAATTACATCAAACTGAAGTTTTTGTGTCCCCCCTCTTTACAAAAAAGGGTCTAGAATCACAAAATACACAATTTAGGCCAAAAATATTTTTTTACCCCCCAATAGGTGTTTTTCTGCTAAATTTAGTTATGGCTCTAAATGTGTTTGGTGAGCTTATAAATTTAGAAATCTCCCAAAATTTAGTAATTTCTCCAAATTTTCTAAAAAAAATAATTTAATAAAAAATATGGAGAGAATGGGAATTGAACCGCTGACATGTTTGTTCCCAAGCTCCAAACAAACTATCTGAATATTTTTTTCACCTTTTCTCACAAACCATGATCTGGGTTTTTCTAAAAATTTTATAGTAGCATCATACAATATTTTTCTTGAAACCCACAAAATTTCAGAATAATTGAAATCTTATTTTTTGAGATCTTACCAATTTACCAGCTAGATCTGATTTTTTTTCAGAAAAAATGATCCGACTTGTATATACTTTTCGTCACATGTAGAGGCCGAATCTAAAGATGATGTAAAATGAAAATTTGTGTGCCTCATTCTTATCTTTCCAGAGAAAAAACATGGCATATCAATCTAACATTTTATGAAAAATTTATGTCCTTTTTTCTAAGAGTTATTTGATGGAATTTTGTTGACGGGACTGCTTCAACCTTTGCTCCTGAATTCTTCACACCTCCACTTTCAGATCTGATTTTTTTTTATTAGATCTGATTTTATTTTTCCACTCTTTTTTTTTAGATCTGTAAATTTTTTTTCAAGATCTTTCTCATTTTTTTTTAAAGATCTCTTCTTTTTTTTCACAATTTTTTTTTTTTCCAAGATTCCTTTTTTTTTTAAAGATCTTCGAAAATTTGAAATATTTCGCCAATATGTTAGATCAATTGGCTATGCCAATGACCTAATCAAAAAAAAATTTTACCCTTCCAAATAAGTGGATAGGTCAAATTTTAGTTGAGGGATGCTTGGAAGGAATGGAGGCTGCGGGATGCTTCAATGGCTCTCCTTTGATGCAGATCTTCTTCTCTAATGGATCCTCTCCAATAGTGCTCCTCTTCAACCTTGCTTGGATAGAACTTGCTCTGATACCAAATGATAATAATGGTATATATATGATACCAAATGATAATAATGGTATAGCTCTTATACCAAATGATAATAATAGGTATAAGATTGCAATGACCAAAGAGGGACGGAAGCCTCACAAATATTATTGATCATGAAATCAGATTACATAACAATGCAAGAGCTGTAATATTTATAGATATTAGACAACCTCATATGGATAGACATGGACACCCTATCAGGCAACCAAACTACGACGATGATAAGACCCATCTCACATGCACATGTAATTACTACTAATACCAATATTGAATGTTATCCAACATAACAATATTGAATGCAAGTCACTAGACTAGAGTGCACATGTTGCACATTATTAAATAAAAGACAATAGCAATAAAAATGCAATAAATATGCCTATGCTAAATTATGCTAACAAGTATCATAGTAATTAAGTGATAATGGACAATAATTTATTTTTTACAATTGTTACTTTATATTTTAAGTGTAACGCCCAAAAAATGATGCTTTAAGAACACACTACAACCCAACAACTAACCTGAGAATTGTGAGTCAATTTTTTTTTTGTTCAAGGAAGATTTCAAGGGTAGTTTAACCTTTTGGGGTCCACTAACTTAACTTACGCTACTTAGCTTAGCTTTACGATTGGAGAACTAGGTCTAGGTGAAAGTTACATGTTTTCAAATTATCGCTAGGGTCCATTAACCATCCATTCCATAGGAAGGTAATAATGTTTAGTTCACTTAATTAGATATTCTCTTCTATTTAGTTAATAGTTCCATCTCAACAAGGTTAACCTTCTACTAGTTTATTAAATTGATTATCTTGATAGTTTTAAACGTCCTTTAATTAAATTTCTACAACATACTATGCATTAAGAGGACATTCATACCCCAAGGCAACTAAAATGGCCCCACTCACCCTATCTACACATACCCTTAAGGGACACTGAATTAAATATTTACAATGACATTTCTACCGAATAAAAGTAGGGACAAAATCCTCCAGCCTCGGATCAAATCCATCTTGGCCACTAGATCCTAGGGTTCCAAACTTAGACCCTAAAAGTCCTTTTGAAGCATTCCTCTTTAGTCCCTTTCCTTTATTCCATTCTTCTCATTTGGTCTATTTTCTTTTTGTTGAAAATTGCAGGTTGGAGGAGGAGGAAGCCAAGGGAGAAAAGGAGGATGAGCCATGGAGGATTCTACATGGACATTTTGTCTAGGCTTAGTTTAGATTCAAGTTTTATTGTATGTAATCTACTTTCACTCAAGGATTGGGAGGATTTTTCCCTCTTCCAATCTAGATTTTGGTTCTAAGTCTATTGTTTACTTGGGTTCTAGATTCTTGGGGAAAAACCCTTACCCCCCCATTTTATAAATGGAAGGAATGAGTAGATTTAGATTCACCATTTGTGTGTTTTATTGTTCCTTAAAAGCATAACATTTCTCATATTCTTTGACTTGCTAGGAGTTAAATAGGATAAATTTTACAAACTTAGAATTTACTGAGTTAATCATTTAAATTTCACTTGCACAGGCGCGGATCCGTGGAATCCCTGTTGTAAGTGACAGGACCGCCGCTTAGAGAAGACCGACGGTCCTGGGACCAGCTGCCCTACCTAGGTGACAAACCATGAACCACTACCCTGCAGAGTTGTAGTTCTGAGACCGCAACACCACAGCTTGAGCGGTAGTTATGGGATTGCTTCTCTACACAGGGTGAGCAGTCCTGTTTCTTGAAAAACAGAACCTATGATACCAGATTTTTTTACAAAAACTTAAAAGTTGACTAGAAGGTGTCCATAATACATTCTTAATTTGTTTTTTTTTCATTTCAAGGTTACCAGATTCTGAGATTTAATTGCATCCTATCATTCTAGTTAAAAGTACTCATTTTAAAGGATTATCAACTCTAATAAAATTCACATCTACTTACAAGATCATCTTCTCGTTTATGTTCAACTAGAATCTTTGTTTCCATTACAAGAGTTAAAATAGAGAATTTAAATCTATTTCATTACATTGTTCATTATCCGTTCTGTCACTACAACATCTGTAAATACATTATGCAACTAGTTTTTCTCTCTTTCATTTTAATACCATGGTTCATACATTCAAAGTAGATAAAATAGCTTTATTTTTCCATTCAAATTTGTTATACTATCATAGCTCAACTTCTAACAATTTCCTTCTTTTTCATAATACATGTTTACAATAAAAGCAACTCTCATAATGAAAATAAACTTTCCTTTTCAATTGAGAATAACCCATTAAATATTTTAGACACAAAGAACTGATCCTTTCTCACAATACATCCAAGATTTCAACAAGATAAAGAGAATTACTTTCTATTTTACCATTTGGCAAACCTAACTTTACAATAGACATTCTTTCTCCTTTCCTTTTTCTTATTTATTTCTTTATTTCCACATGCAAAGTAATACTTCAATAACCAACTATTTGAATACAAATTTCCTTCACAAGATTCATTATAATGTCCTCCACTCGATGTGGGAAATCATACTAATAATTTTAAGCTGAAGAATGGAACTACATTAGTACAACTTCTTCCACTCTAAGTGGGTAATAGTGCTAAGGAAGTTTTCATTGCATGGTCACCATTTTCTTAGGGACTCCAAAAAATCAAAGATTCATTACACCAACAAGATATAGCTCCTCCAAGAATATTTCTTGATCTCACAACAAAATAGGGGGAAAGGAAACACTCTCCACCCAACCAAGACATCCAATGGAGGAGGAGAAGCCATCCTCTCTCATTGGCCCCCGAGCCCCAACCACATTACAATGAAAGGAGAAGATCCCAACTCATGGTAACAAACAAGCTTCCAAAATACATAACCATAGTAGTTTCACATTCATTCCATTTACATATAAACACAACAACAAACTACAAGCAAGAAGAAATCAAACAAGACAACAACATAACTAGGCTTATCAACGAAAGCTAAAAGGAGTAAGATACCTATGGGGAGGCCACTTATGCCTCCTGATGGGAAATGGGTGCCCACCTTAAAATCCTCCAATGTAAATCAAAAATTCCCTTACAAACTCTTATGCCTACCATCAAGTACCCCTTATACCTCCCATATACTCTTATGCCCCCCTCAATACTCTTATGCCTCCTTAAAAAATAAGAACAAGTAAGAAATGTAAGCATTCCTCAGTGTCTAAGGTGGGGCACCCAACCTAAACTCCTTCCTCAAAATATGAAATAACTCTTATACCTCCCTACAAGAATGCTCCCCATAGTCTCCTCCTACTCCATCACTTAGGCAATCTACCCTTAGCACCAAAACAAGCATTCCAAAAGAACAACAAACACACATCACAAGCACATATGGACACAATATAAAAATAACATTATTACACGAACTAAGAGTGAAGCTCCTACCTCTCCATGGTAGAGCTTGTTCCAAGTATGAAGTTCCAATCTTCATGCCAAAATATAAAGCTAGCATCCAAAAATCTCCAACAAAGACTTCACAAAATCTCTAAACTCGTCTCACTCTCCAAAAATGTCAAGAGAATAAAAATGATCAAGTAACCCCCAAACAAGCAAAAAGAACTTCAATAAATAGAGAATGGAGAGGGATGAGGATGATGTGGCTCCAAGTAGGATGCCACCTCATTTCCTCTCCACTCCACATCACCCTAGTCAGCCCCATACTCAAAAGCATAATTAATAAGTAGCTAAATAAATAACATTTTACTTACACACACAATATAAGAACACACCTTTTAAGGAGTAAAATAAAAACATCTAAGAAAGTGTAATAAACAAATTACAAATTTGTCTTCCCCAAAGCACGTAATAAGGTGTAGTTTTTACCCCGCCAACCCATAGGTAGGGTTGACATAGCAATTTAAGAGGTGTGGGATGAAGT
The DNA here is from genome assembly GCA_019776745.2 of Taxus chinensis. Taxonomy (NCBI): domain Eukaryota; kingdom Viridiplantae; phylum Streptophyta; class Pinopsida; order Cupressales; family Taxaceae; genus Taxus; species Taxus chinensis. The sequence goes on from CM034146.1 coordinate 646,846,010, forward strand.
TTGACCTTTTCCCATAAGCCTTCAAAATTGGCCCTGTAAGGCCAAATTATAATTTCCATGAGAGGGATAGAGTGTACAAGTCTCAAGATCACTATGCACTCAATCTTATAAGACCAAAACCCTAGAGCCATCTATTCTAGTAAATGAAAAGTCATTTGGTCTCATCCATAATTACTTTAATAACAAGGATTAATTTATCTTTAATTGAGACACTTACAACCCACTAATACTAAAAGGTGAAAAAGAATACATCATTTTCTAAATAATTAAAACAAGGAAATTACATCACTAAAAATTGCATACTAACATTAAATAAAGGAAACTAAACAAAAGGACAACACATAACCCCTTAGTCACAATTTCCCCCTCACAATAATTCAAACACACACACACAAATACAAATGTTTCTATGGTGACCCTTGTTGAATTCACTTAGAATTCTAATGTGGTTGGTCTCCAATCCCCCCCGTTGTTTCTTGTGAATAAATTTACCTTGCAAAAAACATAAATTCCCTCGTTTGGCCTCGTGGATACATTAAAAACATCCAATGATAAAATCTACAATATAAATCCACAATCATCTATATATCGAATTAAATCATCATCTAGGCAATTATTATGTCATTTACAATTTCTAGCAACATTTCTATCCAACATTTCATACATGTCAAAACGATCACAACATTAGTTCAATTATCAAAGCCTACTTAGTGTGACAAAAGTATTTGTCATGTCAGAAATATATATATAAATAACCATATCAACAGCATATAAATATCAATATAAAATGTCTCTAGTAATCCACATGCATCATATATGAGTCAAAATCAATAACAATCCAATATCTCTAACATCTATCATCATGCTAAATCAAAAAGATAAAATACATCCTTAAGTGTAGTCGACAGTATTGAAATCAAAAACAAAAAGGTGTCGAAGGGAAGTGGGCACTACACTTCTCAATATGAAGAATAACATCTTTTTTTCTTTTCAATGAAAAATGGCGGATGGCACACTTCATCTTCATGTCATGCCGATTCGAGTAGAAAAATGACCATATATAGTTCGCCATATGCCTATTTTTTCATTCATTCCTATATTAGAATGGGCATATTCTCATGTCTATTAAATATTATAATACAAGAAATGTTTAAATATAATGTTGTATGATCATTCTAAACATTCTAATAGTTGCAATATTGAACTTAGTATGTTTAGTACTTCTATATTACTCATAACTTGTCCATAATGCAAGATGCTAGTGGAGAGAGAAATATTTCTTACTGTCTTTATTTAATAATCCGCAGTTTCCCATTCTCTTATACAAACGAACAAATATTTTTTTCTTATTTTTTCTTGAATATAATTGTATATATTTGGATGGACTAATCCTGGTAGAGCCATTTTTTGGCTTGGCCAGGTGTTGCACTAAATACCCTTGACGAGGATCAAGCCTTATGTAGCTATATTATTTTGTTTTAAGAATGGGAATCTTGGCTCCGAAAATTACTTCACTACATTCTCTTGGGTAGATGCCCATTCTTGTATACTGAAGTTCAATTAATTTTTTTTTATAAATGGCAGATACCCATTTTCTTCCCAGTTTCATATTGTAAAAGTAATGATTATAGGCATTATCTCATTCTCTAAACATTATAAGATTTTGTTTTGGCCATATTTTTTATCAACTGTGTTGGACTATTTAGAAATAAGGGAATTTTTACATCCTCGAACAAACAAACATTTTTGTTGGGTTGTTCCATATTTTGCATGGAATGAGGACCATTTCTATGGAAGGAGGACCATATTAGAGGAAGAATTAAAGTGTAAAAACATTTAGATAGTAATTTGTGGAGTAATAGATTCAAGAATAATATATGTTTATAATGGACATATTACGGTCTACATGACCTCAAGAGGGATCAAATCTTATGTAGTTCTCATATTGTGTGTGTGTGTGTGTGTGTAGGTATGTACATACATACATACATACATACATATATATATATATATATATATATATATATATATATATATATTCACATTTAGGAAACATAGAAAAAGAATAGATATTTTGACTGAGCATAAGCCCATTCTCAGATAAGAATTATAGACGAGAGAATCAGAATATGTGCATTGTTTGATTTGTAATAATTTGTGGATCATCTCCATATATATAAAATCTATATTTTTATATAGTTAATATGATCATAGTAAATTTTATATATATTCTTCTGATGTGATTCAAATGATTTCTAGGTCTATTCTTCTTCAATGATTCAAAATACTTTATCTCTCTTCTATTTGAGTGTTCATAATTTTACATATGATTGGAATAAAACAAGATCAATAATTTATCTATTTTTATAGAACATGGAAACTTAAGATAAGTAATTGTAGGGATAAAAAGTAATTTTATGTTCAGAGATAACAATTAGAAGTGAGAAAAAAATATAATATGAAGAGAGCAAACTACAAAATCTGTAGTTGACTTATTGGAAAAAAACATAGAAGAAGTATCATTCTAGATTAGTTTCCATCAATAATCTCGATTGGCTCTTCTTTGACATTAGCCAATGAGAAGGAAGAACCCTCCTAGGTGTTAAAATTATTATGTTTAATATTTTATCAAATAAAAATCCCAATCCCATATAGAAATCATAAAATAAGAATACAAATAAAATCTAATTCATTTCGAAATTGAAAGTTACCCATTCTCATAGCCTTCATATAGTTTTTAAATTGATAAATTTAAGTATTTCTTCTAAAAGATTGACCATTCCTTTAGACCCTTATATTCTCACATCCGTCATATAGATTTTAAATTGATTAAGTTAAATATTTCCTTTATTAGATTGACCATTCCTTTTCACTCTTATATCATATTAATTTTACCCTTGTAATGATCAAGTTCATTGTATTGGAATGTTGTATTGCAATGATAAGAATGGGTAGATGCCCAGTATCTTATAGGAATCGTTGAAGAAGAATTTAGGTTGAATTTATAAGATGAGAAATAAAACATATAGAGGTTAAATAGAAGTTAGTTAGAAACTTGATTGATTAACCGCTTCATCCAAATATCTTCATCATATTAACATAGTATATATTAATTTTATGATAATTCCTCATACTTCCCATAGTGCCTGATTATAATAATGGGCATTTGTCCATTTTAAACATTCTCCTAAATGGATGTAATTACACATATTAATTTTACAAGAATTTCTCATGGCTTTCCTTATTCCATGGCTGTGAGAATGGGCATCCGTCCATTTTAAACATTCTCATAAAAGGATGTAATTGTCATTCATTCTTTATGTTTCATGTAGGATAATTTTTCTTTCTTTCTATATTGATTTTATGAGAATGGGAATATGTCCTTTCTCATCACAATGATAAGCATCTTTGTTTATATGAGAAATGACATATGTCCATTCGCATCACAATCGTAAATCTCTTTGGAATGTATGAGAATGGGCACATGCCTATTTTAAACATTCTACCTCATCGAAGAAATATTGAACTCTAATCATTTCTAATATACCTATAAAGGATCATGGGAATGGGCAACTTTCCATTCTAGAAAAAAATATGATGAAAATATTACCTCTATTTCTCTTCTATGATTGTTATATGAGAATGGACCTATGCCCATTTCTTTAAAGGATAAAATTATTTCTCTGTATGAGAATGAGCATATGCAACTATTCTTTCTATGTGTATTTTTCTTTTATGATTCCTTATATGAGAGTGGGTATATGTCCTTTTATTACAAGATCAAAAAATGTTTTTTTAATGTATGAGAGTGGACATATGCCCATTTTGCCTATGTGTGTTGCTATATTAGTTTCATTGTGAATCTTTCTACTCACTTTCTCAGCCATTAATGATAATTTTTTTCTCAAAAAAGGAATAAAAAATAACAATTCTAAATTTTCTTCCAATCATACAATCTCATTGTTTTTAGAATGTTCATCTAATATAAACCTCTTATGTGAAGTACTATAAGTTATATAATTTTTATCATTTTCATCCTTTCCATATGAGGGAATGGGTAATGAGTAATAGAGGAGCATTTTTTTTTTCATTTTAGCGCTTCTATAGAAATCATATCTAACTCGAAATTTGTTTAAAAATGTGTATTTTCCCAATATCTCATTAAAACATACATTTTTTCATCTTATCTTGAATACAATGTAATTGCACTTTCTCTCAAGATATATTTTACTTCATTCTCACAGCAAATATCATATATGAATGCTAGAATAAGGGATTTTGCAAATTTCACTTTCATTGCCTTAGGGAAGATTAATAATGATATATTTTTAAAATTGTCATATGTCTATTCTGATATAGGATTCATAGTACAAATAATTAGAGACAACACATTCTAACTTCCTTTATAGTGGTTTTTAAAATGGGTTCAAGCCCATTCAAACTCAACAATCATTTATTTTTTTAGAATGTAAAATAGTTATTTGAAATTTATAGGTATGATTAAATGCTACAATATTTTTCTTTTATTTGATTATTACTATTATTAATTATTGTTAATTAATTAATTTTTATTAGTCGTAATATGATATGTTAAATAACTATTCTTTGATTTCTATTTTTTTTATGATTAAAGTTTAAATAATTTTATCGGCCCATTGTAAGAATTATAATTAATGAAGCATTATAAGTAATGAAACATTATAAATATTAATAGAGTTTATGTGGTTATTTAGTTTTATATATTTTTACTATATTTTCTATAATTTTATACAATTATTTGAAAATTACACTATAATTAATTAAGAATTATAAATAATGGTGATTAAGTTGTTAACTACATTTATAAAGTTCAATTATATTTTTGCCATAATATTATTTAATTGTTTTAATATTAATATTTATTTTTTTGATAATATTATTAGATGTCATTGTTTAACATAATAATTGAAGTTTAGGAGTAATATTATGTCTTGTAGTTAATATTAATTGAGAGGATATTTTTTTTAAAATTAAAGGCAAATAGTTTTGAAGGGAGTATACCCTAATACAAAAAGGCTCAACAACCAGATATGCATGAGTAAGAATACAAAAAAGGATCAGAATCCAGATAAATCATTAAGCCATATAGTAGTAAAAAAAGGAATTACTAAGAAGAATCAAACAAGGAATAAAGCTTCTAAGAACGACAACTAAACAACAAACTGGCATCAATAAAACAACATCCTTCTCGCAACTAGACTACCCTGAACAAGTTATTTCTTTAAAGCCCTGTCTATTCTAGATTGAATAGTATGAAGTGATGTAAATAAAACTAGAGTGGGTGTGATATGCATGGGGTCATTTGCATCCAACTAAGAGATGCTCTACTTCCTTTCAATTCTAGTGCTCCAAATTTCAATTGAGATTCAACTAAGCATAGTGATGCTTCTGACATGTTTTTCAAGAAAGTCACTTATTGCCATGAAAATTGTAATTTTATGGTCATTCCGTTCCTTAGATTTCCCAAGTCTATTGTCCAGAGAATTCAGTTTCTTATAAATTTCATTTATTTGATCAACCCCAATATCAATATCCTCATTTAATTTCATTTTACCCTTTTGCTTTGTTAGCTGATATACTTTTTTTGTGGTTTTCGACATCTTTTTTGAAAAATTTCATTTGGTGAAGAAAATTCTCCTTCTCTTGCTGAGTGTCTTGCCTGGAAGTGCTGATATGCAACAAATTATGGGAAATTTCAATATCCTTGCTACTCCTAAGGACTCTGATGGAGGTAGAGGGGATAAATTTGGAGAAGGAAGGTTTTTTTCAAATTGACTTTCCTTTAAATAGAAATGGCGATTAGGGTGACCATTGGGATAGGTTTAATAGGAATGGGCGGGGCGACTGGGGTAATAAGTATGGTAGGGTAGTGGACAAGACAATGTTTTTGAAGGAGAAAGATAATACCTTGATGGAGGGGAATGGCCTTGTTGTGGTTTTGGAAATCATGAATGGAGTGCTCAATTGAATTAACAAGGTAGTGCGGGAAACAAAAAAAGAGATTTCTCCTAAAATGGTTAAGACAAATTAGGTATTTTATGGGGACAGTGATGTACCTGCCTTCCAGAGAGATAAAATGAACCATCATTTTAGCTATTTAATGAAAGTTTTATGGGATGGAAGTTACCTTTATACCCGATGTTACAAATAGGATCTCCTCCCCTTTTTCCAAAAAATTTTTTAGTTTCTACATTTTTATCCATCCTTTTGCTTTACAATATGATTTTATCCAAAGTGAGGCACGTTACCTTTACAATAAGCTCCTATGTTATCAAAAAAAATTCCCACTATATGTTATCTTCTTCTCTTTCAAGTCTATAGAAAAATTCACATAGATGTTTTGGTCATTACCTTGGATTCGCTCAATAATATTAGTGACCCCCCAGACTATAGATAGTTCTATAGCACAACATTTTCTTTCCATGTGGAATCAGAGTTGGGTTCTGTTTGACATGGAGGTCCACCCATTTTCCTGACTCTGCATATAACCTTCTTGAAACCCATGAATAAATTGTTTGTGGCTTTCCTAAACCACTTTTTAACCATCCATCTTCATATCATTCAAGCATGCACATTTTGATGATTATAAATGCATGTACTCCTTTCACATGTGCTAACTTTCATTTCCCATAAAGCACATAAATTCCCATTAGTGATTCTTTGTGAGATGTAATATATCATCATTTATCTTTGGTAATAGATTTATGTACTTCAACAGTGGTATTTTTCTCATATATCCAAGTGATGAAGTTATTACTAATACCATAATTAGATAGAGTGTCTGCTACCCTATTCCCCTCTTTTTAGGTGTGACCAATTTGAAGGTTATTGAAGGTATGACAAATATTAATTATTTAAACTAGTAATAATACTAATTAATTATAATATTATTAATTAGTGTTATTAATTTATTAATTAATTCTAATATTATATAATCATAGTGATTTCTATTACTAATCAATGTTAATGATGAACTATTAATTACTAAGATCAAATATTTGTTAGAAACACTTTGATTTCTATTTTTTTGAATTTTCGGTGCTTTATTATAGGGAGGAAATTCATACCGGTCATTTTATATACTAAGTTTGACTCAAATTTTGAATTTTTCGTGCTTTTTTTTACATTTTTTATAAGATTGATTCAAATTTTAAATTATATAGATTAATTTTTGGGAGGAAATTCATAATTGTCATTTATTATATAAGGTTTGATTCAAAATTTGAATTTTTTGCACTCTTTCTTTACGAGGCAATTTTGTTTGGCCAAGTACATTATAAAAACATTGATTTTGAATGAATTCTGATTTTGGTTTTCACTCTATTGGGACCGGTATTTTTTCAGTCAAAGATTTAGCTAGGGAAAGACAAAGAATTTAGATGTGGCCAAAAAAATACGAAGATACAAAGATTTTATAGAAGAAAGTAGAAGATATATTTTCCAATAGGAGGAAAGATACAAAGATTTTGGAGAAGAAAGAAAAAGAAACATCTATGATATTATAAGGGAGACTATTGAATATTACTGAACTATAATACAACAATGGTAGAGCAGGATATTCAAGGTTTTTATATCTTGTTTTTTCCGAGTTTACTTCTAAAATCTAACAAATGTAAACTAACAAAGATATTTTAATTCACAATCAAGTATTTGAACCATTTTTCCATATATCTCATTTATTTCAATGTATTGATTTGTTTCCTTACATAAACATAACAAAAAATAAATATAAAAATCAATTTGTTTACATTCATAAATGTAACATCTACCAAATATACAAATCAAAATTATTTCATTCCTATTTTAATATCGTAAGGTCTAAAATGCGTACCTTTTTATGACATGAAAAAATATTAGATGGACTCAGTAATATTTGTCTCTCTCTATGTATTTTTATATGACATCCCCAAAAAGTTTTATTACCTCTACAACTAGTATTTTTAAATAATATTTGTATCCAATTAGCCTGAATCCTTTCACATACCTTCATCTTCCTCCTACAAAATTAGTGAATGAAAAAACCCAGACGTAAGAGAAAATAAATAAAAACTTAATCATTAAAGAACAAATAATCAAAACCCAAGCCATTAAAATTCAATATTTTTATAAATTATTTGACCAAGGAAAATTGCCTCTAGAAGAAAGCGCTGAAAATTAAATATTAGAATTTATTGTACCATAATAAATCAGCACTGTTTAATGATTAAACCTATTTAATATCCTAATATCCTAATTCTTGGAATTTGAATCTATGCGACCATTATAAATCACCAATGTATAATGCTTAAATTTCTTTAATATACCAAGTCTATTGTAAATACTTAACCATGAAAGGGTACATATTTAAATTATTTAATATGTTATTATCTTAAAGTTTAGAAACATTTGAATGTTTTATAGAGGTATTATAATAATGAAAAATAGATTGTACTATGTTTGTACATACATAAAAAATATGAATGTATAATACAGTAACAAATCACCACCATGTAATGCTTAAATGTTTTAATACACTTTAATATGCTTAAATATGTAAATTGATTTTAAATAGAAATTTAATTAATGAAAAATATATAGTATAATTTATTGTCATACCAATTTAGACACATGTAATGTTATCAAAATGTGCACATTTACCGAAAATATGTTTTAATAATGAAATCACAAATTTTTAAATATTTTTTTAAAATACTGATAAAATACTTTGTCATATTTACTTATTTACTGTGTTTTAGAATGGTCAACCATTCTCGCAGCTTGTATAAAGTTATAAAAAAATTGAATCTATCTGAAAATAATAAATCAAAACCATTTAATACTAAAATGATTAAATGATTTAATATCCTAATATCCTAAGTCTAGCATAAATATTTTTACAAGATATTTGAATTGATTGGACCAGTTTTATTGTTTAATTAGATATTTGAATAATGAAAAATATATAGTAGAATTTATTTTCATACCTAATTAGACACTTGTAATATTTACTATTATTGTATTTATTGTCGTTAGAATGGGCACCCATTCTCATGGATTGTATAATGTTAAGAAATTGATTCAGCTTTTTACATTGTCTTTTATTAAATGGAAAGATTCCCATTCTCATATAGGAATAATAAAAGACATCTTGGGCAAATAGGAATCATAAAAGAAGAGTATGGATTAAATATGCTCATATTTTCTAAATAGGTATTTAAATGTCTAAGTATTGAGTAAGTATTGACGAATGTGCACATGTGCTCCCTCATTAAATAAATATTGCTTGTATGAGAATGTTTGGAATGGTAAAATGCTAATTATCATAAAACAAATATGTTTCAATCACGACTGTGCACATGCCCATTCTCAAAAAATAAACATTACTTGTATTATAAAGGTTAGAATGGGTATATGCCCTTTAGGATAGGATAATTAAACTTATTTTATTTTGGAATGGACACTTATTCTCACATCTTGTTAAAAAACTAATGAAATTGATGGATATTTTTAGCATTATCTTGTACTGAATGGGTAGATGCCCCTTCTCATTTAGGAATCATAGAATAAGAATAAGAAGAGTATGGATAAAATAGTCTCATAATTTATAAATAAATATAAATAGGAATAATAGAGGCATACTCATAAAATCAGTATTTCTTGTATTACAATGTTTAGAATGGGCATATGTCCATTCTCATACAAATAAAATAGTTTCATCTTGTTTTGAATGGGCATTGAATTTTTAATCTTCCTATTCTAATATATGGTTCATAAAAGACTTTCTTGGGCAGATAGGAATCATAAAAGTAGAGTATGTTTTATAAATGATCACAACTTTTAAATAGGTAAAAAAACTGATTGACCATATTCACATTGTCTTGTATCAAATGGGAAAATGCATGTTCTCATATAGGAATTTCCTATTCTCGTATAGGAATAAAAAAAGATTTCTTAAGGATGATACCAATCGTAAAAGAAGATTATAGTCTAGATATTCTCACAACTTTTAAATAGGTATTGAAATGACTAAGTATTGAGCTAGTAGTGATGGGTGTGAACATGCCCACTATCATTGAATCAAATTTTTTTTAATGAGAATGTTTAGAATGGCAACATTTCAATTATCATAAAGAAAATATGTTTCAATCATGACTGTGCACATGCCCATTATTACAAAAAAAAAATTACTTGTATTATAAATTTTAGAATGGGAATATCACCTTTATGATAGGAATAATCAAATTTAATTTATTTTATAATGGGAACCCATTCTCACATCTGGTTAAAGAGTAATGAAATTGATGAATATTTTTTGCATTGTCTTGTATTAAATAGGAAGACACTCCTTCACATTTATGAATCATACAAGAAGAATAAGAAAAGTATGGATAAAACACTCTCACAGTTTTTATAAATAGAAATAATAGAATAAATCTCATAGAATCAGTATTGCTTGTATTACAATGTTTAGAATGGGAATATTTCCATTCTCATGTAAAAAATAATGTTTCATACTTTTTTAAATGGTTATTGTATTTTTTAATTAATTATTCTCATTTAGGATTCATAAAAGACTTTCTTGGGAACATAGGAATCTAAAAAGAAGAGTATGCATTATGCATGCTCAAATCTTTTATATAGGTATAAAATTGATTGACTATGTTTACATTGTCTTGTCTCATATAGGAAGTTTCCTTTTCTCATATAGGAATAGAAAAAGAATTCCTAGGGAAGATAAAAATAATAAAATAAGAGTATGGATTAGATTTTGTCAAAAAATTTAAATAGGTATTGAAATGACTAACTATTGAGTAATTATTGATGAATGTGCGCATGCCCACTCACATAGAATCAATAATTATTTTATGAGAATGTTTTGAATGGGAACATGCCCATTATCATAGTTCAAATATGTTTCAATCACGACTGTGCACATGCCCATTCCCAAAAAAATAAATTATTTGTATTATAAAGTTTAGAATGGGCATATGTTTTTTATGATAGGAATAATCAAATTTACTTTGTTTTAGAATGGGAAGTCAGTCTCATAGCTTGTAATAAAGTTATGAAATTGGTTGAGCTTTTTTTCATTGTCTTGTTTTGAATGGGCATATGCTCCTTCTCATTCAGAAGTCATAGAAGAATTGTGTGCGTAGATAGGAATTATAGAATAGAAATAAGAAGATTATGGATTAAAGAGTCTCATAGTTTTTAAAATTTAAAATAGCTTTAAATAGGAATAATAGAAGCAATCTCATAACATCGGTATTTCATGTATCATATCATTTAGAATGGACATATGCCGATTCAAATGAAAAAAAAATCTTGTTGTGTTTTTTATTAAATGGATATATACTAACAATATCATTAAGATTAAAATAAGTAGAATTAACATATGCGTATTGTTTTTAATATTTATTTTAGAATGGTTATTTTCCCTTAAGATTGAATATTTTCCTATTCTGATATCGGAATCATTAAAAAAATGTCAATTATTATTAATACTAGAGATAAATAAAAATATAATAAAAAGAAATATAAAGATAATGTTAGCATATAAAGAATGGGCATATGCCTATTCTCTTTTAATTCCATCATAATAGTAATTCCATTATTGTTCATGGAGATATGTGAATAAGTATAATAAAAAGAATACATATAACATTTACTTTATTTAGAGTGAGCACTTACCCAATCTCGGCTACTTTTGTAGGTGTATCAAATCCATTGTGTCACTTCATAATGATTACTTTGATTCCTGCAAACCAGATGAAAAGAATAAATAGTATGCATGCTAGTTCAAAGAATTGACATGAATTTTCAACTCGTAATCATTTATGTATTATTATAAAATGAAGGCTACAGAATGATTAACTATCCTTTATATCTACAGAGTACTAATTATCAATAAACAAGGTAATCATGAAATATTTATTGGAAAAAAAATTCTGTCAACTTAATTAATAATCATATAGATAACTAAAATTCTTAAAAGCAAGAAACAAAAGGCATTCATCATCACAATAATCAATATGTAAAACAAGTTAATAGTAGCACCTAATAATAACTCAAACATTAATATTGAATAAGATAATTTCACAGTCAATATTTTACATATAAAAATTCATACATCATTGCAAGAATTAATAGAGATAAAATTTAATTTGTTTTGGAATGGACAATTCCCCATTATCAAAGGCTTTATATATATCTCAAAATTATTGACTTCAGTAATATAGATGAAATTTCATTTTTTGTTATTCTACTATGATTCCAATGTGAGAATGAGCATATGACCATTATCATACAGGGATCACAAAAGTATAGATAAAGAATTTACTACATTCTAAAAATGTGAAATAATTTTTTTCTCTATTATTATGCTATGATTGCTATGTGAGAATATCTCCACTCTGCCACGTACTGATGTCGATTAAATTCCATTAATCTCTCTAATTTCACTCTGACAAGCAGTTGAAGATGTTTTTTAAAACAAATATTTGTATGGTAGTCTCGTTATGACATCTTCAGACACAAATATATATATTTTAAACATTTTTAGAAGCCATGTTTTAGGTTTTTATAATTTTAAATTCATTGAAAATAATATCACCTCTGTGCCAAGTAGTGGCCTAAATTAAGTTCAAATTATATTGTTTGTATTAGAATGTTTAGAATGGGTATATGCCAACTCTCAATCAAAGAAATATTTTTTTCTTCTATTCAAAGGGGATTTTGTTTGTACTTACAATAATAAACTATATCATTTTAATATCTCTACAAAGGCTATAAGAATGGGAAACAAATTAATTTTAATATAACTTGTATTGTTTTTAAGTTTAATATTGCTTTGAAGGACATTACTTATATAATAGTTGAAAATCTTAAATAATGATTGAATCTGTGCACAAAAATAAATGACAATGGTAATGGGGGTGGTGGTAAACAATATATTTGCATAGTGGTCTAGTTATGTAATGGTGAAGAAAAAATATATATTTTAAACAATATCATAGCCACGTTTAAGTTATCTTGCATCTATAATAATTTGGTACAACTTTTAATTTACATCTATAGATGTTTTAATTTATTTATTAAGTTTAAAATTACTTTATAAACAATCTTCCCATTCTCACATCCTTTAACTTTATCAATTTAAAAAGTGTTCGAAGGTTGTGAGAATGGGTAACTTGCCATTTTAAATTGAATTAGATTTTATGTATATTTTAATTTTATGATTTGTATATAGGTTTGGGAAGTTGTTCATTTGACACAATATATGACCTAATAATTTAAATACCTATGAATTTTGTGATTATGGGGAACTAACCATTCAAAAACAAAGTAAACTTGATCTATTTTTGTTATATGATTAATATATGACAATGGGTAACTTCCCATTCTAAAACAAAATAAATTTTATCTATATTCTTCATATGATTCTTATATGACAATGGGAATTCACCCCTTCTTTATCGCATAATAATTCAACAAAGAAGAGTTAGAATAATTCATGCCTTATAATTTTCTTCAAATATTGTGCTTCACAAGCCGAAATGGTCTTACGAAACAGAGGGAGCTCGAATAAGAAACTTATAGGGTTAATAAAAATTTAGCATATAGAACAAACAATATCTTATAAATATTCTTCAAATATTTTTCTTCATAGGATGAAGTAGTGTAATGAAATACGGGTAGGCCAAAGCGGAAGGACACACAGAAAAGCGTAGTGTGGATGAAAAATAAAGTGGAAAGGATGAAAAAGAAAGAGATATCTTGGCCGACTATTGTTAACCTTGTAATTATCAATATGTCTACCGCCATCAAAAATAGTAACCACCTTTGTTCTCTCTACCATGCCATGGAAGAATTAATTGCCATTAATTTAACAAATTTCCCTCTAACGGGTGCTCGAAGAAGTGTTTGACAAACAATTTCCTTCAATTAACAAACGATGGTAAATAATTTATTTACAAATTAATGGTCTCACTATTCCATGGACAAAAAATGTAAATATTAAACAATTTGATAGCCATATTCTAGGTTTAATTATTTCACTTAAAATAAAATTTAAATTTTCAAAAAATTTATAGCCATGTTTGAGTTTATTTTTGTTTATGGATAAACACTTTTGACCGGAGCTTTGAACCGGGGGGGGTTTTGGTTCCCCTTCCTTATGAAAAATTGTATATAATATAAAGATGCATGGAAACCCAAAATAAGGAAATAAGTTTAAGCATGGATTCCGTATAAAAAAGACAAAAAAAAAAAAAAAAAGTATATAATTTATTACTAATATGCATAAGATCATTATTATTATGATATTTTAGATACTTCATAATTCACATTGACCTATTAGGCTTCAATTGGAGCAGGAACCTTCAGTCTAGAGCTACTGCGACATTATTGAGAGATAACCTACATATCTCTTAGCATAAAAGTATATGAATCCATCTCACTCGCCCTAACTTTGACAATTCTATCTAGAATATGGCTGATTGGGGTGGATAATGATTCCAAGTCTAGGGGCTATGTAGGTAGGACATTCCTTGAGTTTGACAATTCGAGCTCACTCTAGGTGAATTGGGGTGGATAAAGCTCCGAAGTCTAGAGGGGATAAGTAGGCAGGACCTTTTTCTTTTAATTGACATTTATAATAAACTGAAACAACTAAATCCAAAAGATACATATACCTCTTTTCTAATTACTTAACATGAGCCCAAGTAACCGAATCCCCATCAACTCCCATTGAAATTTGCAAAAGAGCTATGGATAAATAGAAATTTTCCACTACTTCCGTAAGACCAACTATGTGTCTATGTTAAATAAAATGATGATCAAACTACAGGGCCTCATCCTTGAATCCTCCAAGGAGAATAAGGTGGGTCATGAAAATGAAAGCGACTTCAACATTGATGCGATCTCAACCAAAACTTTGCATGTAATCCTCCATAAGAATACTTTCTATAGGTTTCTCTACTAAGTCAGAATCAATCTGGAAGATTTTTCAAATCCAGGAAGAGGAGATAGGGCCAAATACTATATCCCTCAATTCCCCTAAAGAAAGAGGCCTTCTAGCAGAGGGATCACCGTCGAAATGTTGAGAATCAGAAAAAAACCTAGCGCAAAGAATGAACAAAAACTAATTTACACTAGAGAGAGGGGGATATGCAATCATGGATAATTAGTAAAATTGTATAATATTTTAATATTATAATAATATTACTAACATGTCTTATATGTTATGAATATTTTTTATTTAATTTACAATTACAATTGTACATAAGATTTATGAATATATTTAAATATTTATTATGTTTTGCACCTTCTCCATATATTTAAATTTTTATCTTGTATTGAATGGACATATGGCCATTCCCATATAAAAATCATAGAATAAAAATAGAGAAAATATTTAATTTGTTTTATAATGGATAGTTTCCCATTGCCCCCATCGTTTGTAGTGATATTAAAATGATTAAGTTCAATATCGCTTTAATGAGGTAGAATGGTTAAAATGGTATATGCCCATTCTCATACAATTGTTTTATTATTGTGATGAGAATGGGCATATGCCCATTCCCATTAACTCAATATAGAAAGAAATAAAAATTCTCCCATGAGAAACACAAAGCATGACTGACAACTAAATCCTTCTATGAGAATTTTTAAAATTGAAAGATGTAAATTCTCATAGTCAGGGAATATGGTAAGTATGAGGAATTATTATAAATGTAATATATGATATGTTATGATGATGAGGATATTTGGATGACGTGGTTAGCAGTCAAATTTTTAATTAACTTCTATTCAACCTCTACTTATTTATTTCTCATCTTATAAATTCAACCAAAATTATTCTTCTATGATTCATATAAGACATTGGGCATCTGCCCATTCAAGATAAAAATGTTTTTTTATATTAGAATGGGCTTATTCGCATTCTTATCATTACAATACAATAAATATTGAGCTTGATCCTTACTATGGGAAAAGTGTTGGACCCCTGGAATATTGGCCAAGTATGAAGGCGCATAGGTGCACAAGGTCATAGTTATGGAATGACGCGCAAGGAAAAAGCACACAAGAGAAGGGTATAAGGAAGCATGTAGCATGCGTGACACATGAAAGGATCAGGACTTAGTCATTTTGGACATTTAGGGCAGAACACGTGAAAATCATGGCCCAGTTGCATGTGGATAACATGTAGGCCTGGCGACAGGTTGGTCCAGGATGCAACATTCTTATGATGGAATATTATAGAAGAACATCATGGAGTAAAGTGAAGAGCTCAGGCTTGGAGAAGCATGCTCGCATGGAGGACCACATTCATACACTTGGCACCAGATCCAAGGATGTTAGAGGATGGGTTCACAATCTAGCAAAGTTATAAATACAAGAACCTACAGAGACAAAAATATAGATATACATATGGAGATATACATACAAGTATCTAGATAGACATCTAGGGACTGAGCGGACTTCTACAAAAATGTTGTGAGGACTCTGTTGTTGAATAGTTTTATTCAGAAGAGAATGCACTGGGCCTAGGGGTTGTAAATTTTTTTTTGTGTAGCTTAGATACATTAAGTCCAGTACAATGCATGACTACGGTCTGCTTCTTTGTGACTCTTTGTAATGGTTCCGTGGTTGTAATAAGGTTACCTTTCATAATATATACATGAATATCAATGATTCTAATGCATGTTTCTCTCTTATGAGTTTTCTTTCCTTTCATGCTAAGCATGAGTGCTTGTATGTTTCTTTCTATCACAATACATGTTATGGATTTTGTTAAACACTCAGTCAGAAGAGACTGCAAGGATCTAGAGGACGTTCTGAGCCCTATGGTTCTTGTATGTCTTAAACATCCCTTCTAAAATATCTTACACTAATCATAAATGATGTTTCTCACTAAACTCACATAAACTAGAGACTCGGTACCCGCACATACCTCGGGTGAGTTCTCAGCTTTTACTGGGTGATAGGCCAGTGCACATGGGGTTCCTTTCTTTTGCGATAGGATTAAAAATTAATACATCTTGGTTTTGTTGCCAGGACCTCTTTTCAAAGTTGTAGTGGGATTTAACGTACATCATGATCTATGTAATGAGTAATGACAAAGGGGTTAACATTGGAAAATTTTGAATCATGGTTCAAGAGCATGGAGGATGAATTTTCTTAGAGATTCAGCACTGGACCTAAGTTTAATGCACATAGATGGGTAGAATAGAATCTCTACCATGATCTATATGAAATTTTTTTCTATTGTTTCCTTGTGCAACCTTATGAATGGCTCTCAGCCTACACATCTAGATCAAGTTGACATTTTAGATCACATGTGTGGACCCAATAAGAGTACCAAAGGTGACATGATTTAGATCTGACATGGACCTATGTTGTGGATCATTGGTGGAAAGGAGTATTGGCTAGCTACACTCTAGAGTATGCCATTTCCACACAGTCTTATCAGGAGGTTGCTGAGTTTGAGTTTCTGAGGGAGCCCAGAGGATCATTTTTATGTGTTGTCCCTCTCACTTTGAAGATCTTGATGATTACCATGAGTTTAGAGGTTTTTTCAATGGCCAACTAAACCAATCTAAGCGCTGGGCGAGGTAGATAGGATGGAGAAAGATGGTAGATGTTGCGGTAGAGAAAGAAAGGGAGGAGAGATGAATCAATTACAGTGAAGTGTGTGAAAGGGAGATTGCTAGATGACGCAAGGTTGTAGGTGTGATGGATGTATGGTGGTAGCTGTTGCAGGAATAATTTGAGGTTCACGCAGAGGACATGGAGCCTCAGCAGTCTGTGTAACCCCATCTTGGCAAGCGCATGAGATAAAACCCTTTAGATTTTGATGAGAGTTCATCTTGCGGAGAAAGAAGAACCGTTGGCATGCATCTAAGCCCACCTAGTGACCGGACCCGGGCACTTGGTATTCCAGATCATGGGGATAATATTGCTAATCCAAATAATTACATTAGAGGTGATCATTTTATGCCAAGGAGATATAATTTCTCCTTTGATACTTCTATGGCTGCAAACACCAACCTAGTGTTATGACATTTCAGGCAAGGTATAAGAACACAAGCATTTGTTCTCACATCTAGAATTTGCATGGGGTATACTATTGGTAGTGGGGCATTTTCACAGACCATAGGCACACAACTCAGTGGAACTATGGGAACCCTTGATACGGCCACATCAAGACCTGATGGGCTTGTTGGATTTGGTGGTTTGGGAGGAGTAGGAGATGGTGGGTCTTATGGATCTAGTACTTCAGGAATTGGTGGGCCTTGTGGATCTAGTGGTTCACGACCTAGTGGACCTAGAGGATCAGCTAGTGGAGGAAACACAAGAGGAAACCAAGGATCTGGTGGAGGAGGATTTGGACCCCAACCACCCCCACAATTTTTCTTTGAAATGTCTCTACATTTTCTCGATTATAGAGGTAGTGAGGATGCTATGGAACATGTTTACAAGTGTGTACTGCTATGGCATGTGAAGGGTGTCACAACTCAAGAACGAAAGGCTAGTGAGTTTGTAACCACATTGCAAGTGCACGCGCATAGCTGGTATATGAAGTATGACCCTCATCAGACAGTAATGGATTATACTACCTTAAAGAATGCATTCTTTAAAGAGTTCCACATTCCTAAGTTTGAGTAGAAGATCATCAACACTTTAAAGGAGATTCAACAAGGAATGGCAGAGAGTGCGTAGGAGTATGATGCATGCTTTTAAACTCTCATATGATATTCACCCTTCACAACATGTGCAATGGTTTTTTGGAGAGTTGATCACCACTTTTAGAAGGTCCTTGTCTCATAAAACTTTTACAAACCCACGCGAGGTATTGGAGGCTTCCCTACGCGCTGAGGCTATTGGTAGTGTTGATACTAGTGTTAGCCTGTTCTTGGAGGCCTAGATTGCTGCTATGGCCAAGCAGTTGGAAAAATTGTCTATGAACTCAGCCCACGAGACTCACAGTGGTTTGTGGTGCACATATTGTGAGATAGAGTGGCAAGTTAAGGATAATTTACCCCAAAGGAAAGTACACACTATGGCGGTAGAGTGTGAGATTTGTCATGGGGACCATGATGCAAGTAGATGCCCCTTACTGCAGCACACAATCAAGAAGAATGTATCTTGTTATTACAAGATATGCACTTCTACAACCCATGATACTAAGGACTATAGGCTCATTGATCAAATCCATGAGATCATCGATCATGGGGTGTGCCAAACCAACGTTGCAAGTAGTTCCAAGGGTGATGATTACTATTATGAGGAGTACGTAGATGGAGGCATGTGTGGAAGATGTTTTCAAGGATGATTCCATGGTCATGGTAACCATAGAGAAGCAAGGACCGAGTTCCCATGTGGAACCTATTTCAACTGTGGATCTACAAAGAATTGCAAACGTGAATGCCCAGACCTATTGTAGTGCTCGTAGTGTGGAAAGAAGCATAAGTATGAGGAGTTCCTAGAATTATTTGAGCATATGAATTAGTAGCATTAAAAGGACAAGGGCATTGCAGTGGTCGGTATCAAGAAGGTGGACATACAGTGGATGCCTTGGGTAATATGTGATGCAAGTTTGGATCTTGTCTTGGTAACAACAAGGGCACAAGCCATGTGTGCAAGAGAGGTACCAAGATAGAAGAACCTAGTTTTAAGGGAGGATGTTCTTCTATCTTGGTACCTCTCTTGTGCATATATCTCCTTTTGATGTCCATGATGTCCTGATATATCTCCTTTTAAACCTAGATTGTGGGCGCTCTTTGAAGAAGAAGTAGAGGAAACATACGAGTTACAGCTTGACGATGTGTGTTTGGAAAAAGAAAAATGAAAGTTGGTGTATGTGATTGATGGAGAGGAATAAAAAAGATTAGATGTTTTCCATTTTGTAGGGATGCGCAAGGTAGTAGACAGTGTAGATACTCGCATGCACACCTACTATGAGCCCTTGAAGATGAAGAAGGTTAACATTAGTTTAGGAGAAGAACCTAAGGAAGCTATTATTGGAGATTACTGGTCAGAGATGGAAGTATCTAAGATAATTTATCTGTTGCACGAATTTGAGGATTTATTCCCACACGGGTACCATGAGCTCAAAGGCATTCACCATTCCTTGGGGGAGATGAAGATAAAACTGAGGGACGGTGCGCGCCCAGTTAGGAAAAGGCCTTACTAGATGAATCCCAATTTGTGCATGAAGGTTAAGGAGATAGAAAAAATGATAGACTCCACACATCAAAAGGAGATATATTAGGACATCATGGATGTTATTCGAAGCTTACAAGGGGAGATCCAGTGTCTAAAGGAGCAATCCAAGAAGGAGGAACAAGGAAGGAAGGTAGAGGCAGAAAAGGATGACCTGGATGAGGTCAATGAGGTGTGTAAAATGCTATGGTAGGAGAATATCATTCCCTTTCTAGGATCATGGTTAAGAGAGAAGGTACCATGCATTGGAGGAGAGCACAAGAGATAGGTATTACACACAAACCTTCCCCCTCACAACCTCGATTATGAAAAGGAGATTATGTTGAATGTAGTTGTAGATGGATGGCTTGTTAGCAATATCCTCAATGACACAAGCGCAGAGGTTAGAATTTAACTTTGAATGTATGGCATCAGATGGGAAGACCTGTATTACAACCATCTTCAAATGTGCTATATATGGTAAAAAACACTAAGCTAATGCCTATCGATGTCTTAAAGGATGCAGCTATTACTATCCAGGGAGCCAAGTTTACTGGGGACCTCGAAGCCTTGGCGGTCACCGAGGTGGACAATTTCCTAGCACTACTTGGGCACCGTTGGGTTACAAGAACAATGCGGACCTTTGATTTAACAAAGGGTACATCAAATTTGAGAACAAAGAGGACTAGGTCATTATACCCCTAGCTGATGGGAAGTTGGCACCCTATATTGAACCGTTGGGGGAAGAAATTTTGGATAGGATATATGTGCACTCAATCAAAGACCTTGAGATGATACACCCTATTAATGAGGTTATCCAGTTTGAAGATGCTCAGTTAGTGAGTGATGCAACTAGTTTGGCATGTGACAATTGGGTGCATGGGACTTATGAATTAATGGGATGGAAGTTGAGAGGGTCAGTTAATAAGGTAACAAAGATGCACATGATTAGGTTCCTTGGAGGAAAAGAACTACCCAAGTATTTAGAAGGAGCCTTCCCTGAGATCTTTTTGTAGGAGGTTGAAGCTTAGTGCAAGGATGAGAATGAATGGAGGGGGATGTTAAGTTATGTCTTGCTTGGCACAACATCTCGGTGGTGGGCTACACATCAAGAGAGCCTTTTAGAGTGGTGCAAGGTAATAATTGCTCTCTCTGTCAGATTTTCTAGGAGCAATGTACCCACCATCATCAAGGACTACCATGGGAAGGAGCTTACGTCTTTCCATATCTAGGACTATGAACGGGTCTTGAGAGAAGGCATAAAAGATTTTCCATCATCCCTTTGGGTGCACAAGTTGTATTCTACACTATAGGGTTACATGCGCATGGTATATTCATTCAGAGACACGGTGCCAAACAAGGAATTGGAGAGAGCTCATGGTAGACATTATTCAAACCTTTGAGTATCGGAGTACCAAACCATCAACTGATAAGGCCTTGCAGGGTATCAATTGCCTTACCATGGGGGATAGTATGAGGATGAAAGATAGGTTGTTAGAATTATTAGGTGAACCAAGATTGTGGGCGTGCTTTGAAGAAGAAGTAGAGGAAACATAAGACTTACAGCTTGATCGTGTGTGTTTGGTAAAAGAAAAATGAAATTTGGTGTGTGATTGATGGAGAGGAATAAAAAAGATTAGATGTTTTCCATTTTGTAGGGATGTGCAAGGTAGTAGATAGTGCAGATACTCACACACACGCCTACTATGAGCCCTTGAAGACGAAGAAGGTTAACATCAGTTTAGGAGAAGAACCTAAGGAAGCTATTATTGGAGATTACTAGTTGGAGATGGAAGTATCTAAGATCATTTATCTGTTGTGTGAATTTGAGGATTTATTCCCACATGGGTACCATGAGCTCAAAGGCATTCACCATTCCTTAGGGGAGATGAAGATAAAACTGAGGGACGGTGCACACCTAGTTAGGAAAAGGACTTGCTAGATGAATCCCAATTTGTGCATGAAGGTTAAGGAGATAGAAAAAATGATAGCCTCTGGGATCATTGAGGTAGTGGAAGAATCACAGTGTTTAAGTCCTACAGTAATTAGCTTCAAGAAGGATGGGCAGATTAGGATCTGTGTGAATTATAGGGAATTGAATGTAGTTTGTGTCATTGATTCCTTTCTGACCCCCTTCACTAAATAAATTTTCAAAACAACAGAAAAAGTAAAGTAGAAGGCTTGGCATGATCGCCACATTAGAAACAAGAAGTTTGAGGTTGGTTAGATGGTGTTACTATAGAGAATTCTAAGTTTCTGCGGTATCCGAGTGGAGAAGTTTTGTATATATAGTCCATTGCCCTTTGATCCTTACACAATCTGCCTGTACATCTTTTCACGCATTTGTGGTGCAAGCATGCCAGTTACAACATGTTGGATGAGACGAATTTCTCCTAGACTACTTGAATGGGAGTAGGCAGTATAAGCACTACTATAAATAAGTCTTCTTGGTGTTTGTACAATTTAAGGTTAGTGTTTGCCAGGTGTAGGTAGTTGACGATATCCCTCAACTTTATGCATTTCCGTTTGTTTGTGTTATAACCTTTCGTGACTTTATTGTTTTGCATATCATATGCACCTTAGGGACTGTTGGTAGATCTCGCTAAAGTTACTATTATTGTGAGAATTAAGGTGAGCATACTGAACCAGGACCACAGTGTACATTTTACGTGTGGGCATATGGAGAAATGTGATAGGAGCACATTGATTAAGGGATATGCCAAGATCACCACACCTGTTAGAAAAGCTACTGTATGACATAAAAGTTCCCTTCGATTGGAAAGAGGCACAATAGAGGAGCTTTTGATGGACATTAAGAATGATTGGCTTGTCATCGATAAAGCTACTTATTAGACTTCCCACATACTAAGGAGGAGACCTGTGCATTTTCCAAGAAACTGTTATCACCGAATCAAAGAATCACCATTGGTGCAATGCTATTTATAACTCACAGTGAAGTGATTTTGGATAACATGGGTACTATGTTCTCCAAGTTGTGGGAGCTTGACTACCAGTTGAGTACAGATTATACCAGAGACTAAGCACGAGTTCATTGCTCCTAATGATCTACCTGCTTTTACAAGTCTAGACTCTATCTGCAGGCATACAGCTAATTGTTCTAATCTAAATTTCCAAGGGACCATGGGATTAGAGAATACATAAAATGAACAGCCTACATCCTACAAGCGGTGATACACCAGAAAAGGAGGATGGGAGAGTAGTCTCCAGAATGTGTGATTCCCTAAAGTAGGCAAAGTGCGCACTAGAAGAGGTGATTGACAGTTCTCCATAATCTAGCAAGAATGCATTCACGGTAATATGTTCAAGCACACACAATGATAATGAATGTCAGACTACAAAGAACATATTTAGATAGACGACAATGCATTCTCGAACTTAGAAGAGATTACAGTAAGGGGCAAGGAAGAATGCAAGAAAGCACTGGCAGGAATGAAGATTTTAGAGAAAAAGTAGTTGGCGATACGCTTCATGCCCTACATGTTAATTAGAGGAGACTTATACAAGTTAGGACATGATGAAGTTTTGTGAAGGTGTGTATTAGAGCATGAGAACCTTGCAATTATGGAGGAAGCACATAGAGTAAGTGCGGGTTGGCATTATGCAGGTGATGCCACCGCGCATAAGATCTTAATGGCAGGTTTGTGGTGGAAAACCCTGTAAAAGGATTATAGAGACTATCCCGTAAAGCGTGTGACCATTATCACCACCTTAGCAAACTAGGAAGTAGAGATGAAAATGCCTTTGCACCCTATCTGTACCATAGAGCCTTTTGAAAAATTGACAATAGACTTTGTAGGACCTATTGCACCAACGACGCATAGGACTAGGTCACGTTATTTCATCAGTTGCATAGATTACCTGACAAGGTGGGCAGAGGCAGCTCTGACTCGGAAATATTACATAGCAGCAACAACGACAAGGTTCTTGTGGGAGAACATTATCATGATATATGGATTCCTGTTGAGTTTGACCAGTGATAGGGATACTGTCATTTCTTGAATGAGACTTGAGGATCTTGTTATCAAAGTTCGTGGTATCTCATCACAAGACTATGCCCTATCACCCACAAGAAAATGGAAAAATGGAAGCATTCAACAAAATATTGAGTCATACCCTGACCAAAATTTGTGATGACAGAAGACAAGATTAGGATGACAAAGTATCAACAATATTGTGGGTTTACAAGACAACGTAATAAAAGGCTGAACAAATCCACACCTTTTCATTTGTGTTTGACATGGAATATATCTTTTCAGTTGAATTTATGTTACCTTCTTTGTGAATAGTGTGCATAGGAGGGTTAGCCAATGAATGAGCATTGGAAGAAAGGATTGATGAGTTAATGAAACTGGATGAGAGATGATCACTCACCAGGTGGATCAAAACAACAGAAAAAGTAAAGTAGAAGGCTTGGCATGATCGCCACATTAGAAACAAGAAGTTTGAGGTTGGTTAGATGGTGTTACTATATGATTCTAAGTTTCGCCCGGTATCCTGAGAAGTTGAAAGTCCATTGGTTTGATCCTTACACAATCTCGTACATCCTTGATTTGGGTGCTTTTGCCAGTTACATTTCCGCTGGATGAGACGAATTTTCCTGATGACACTTCAATGGGAGTAGGCTAAAGCACTACTATAAATAAGTCTTCTTGGTGTTTGTAAATAAGGTAGTTTTGCCAGTTAGTTTAGAATGTTTCCTTTATGCATTTCCATTTCTTGTGTTTCACTTTCGTGTTTTTGTTTTGTTTTGCACCTTAGGCACTGGTAACCTTATTACTATTTTGGAGAATTCGTGAGTGTGAAGAGGACCACACATCATTTTACGTGTGAGGTGGAGAAATGTGAAGGAGCACATGATTAGAGTGCCAAGAATGTTGTGTTGAAAAGCCCTGTTGAATGGCCTGATTGAAAGAGGTGTATGAGGAGAAAAGATGGAAGAAGAATGATTGGTGTCAGGATAAAGCTACTTATAGATCCCACATACTAAGGAGGAGAATGTGCATTTAAGAAACATGAGGTAGGTGAGAGAAAGTATCAGGAAAGAAGAAGTGACTTCGGTGTGAGTTACATGCACATAAGAGTCTCTTGTCATGTTGGATTGGTTGTACCCCAGAAGGTTGGAGGAGTTTTCACGCAGGTCAGGCATGTGAGTGAAAGTGCTAAAGATAGGCTTTGTTTTAAAAATATGCATTAAATGAAAAAAGTATTGTGGTAGGTGAAGTAGCATTTAATGTTCAAAAAGAGAAAAACTGTAAGTAAATGGTTGAGGCACTTTCATTTTCACTTTGTGAAATAGAGAAAGGAGTGAGTTTTATAAACTAGGGTTTCTAAATTCAATTGTGTGAAGAAAGATCTATGAGATTGAAGCATGAGAAGCTAGTTTGAGTTTTCGAACCAGAAGGAAGAGGTTATACGGGCATGAAAAGAGTTGTGAGGAGGCTCTGTCTCGTGGATATTTGATCCCAGTTAGGATTCGACAAATTAGGGCACATCGGGTTCAAGATGTTTATATCATGGATTTGAGATCAAAGGTTTGAAGAAGTAGGACAGAGTAACAAGGAGGGAGTGGAATGATAATAAGACCTTGAAAATGGCACGTAAGAAATGAAAGGGAAAGGGAAAGGCTAAACAATAAGAGCCCGATGTAAACACAAATGAAGAATGGTATGCGGAGATACAATACCCAGATGGAGTGATGATGGGTAAGGAGTGGGAATCCCACCTGAGAAATGTGCATGTAAGTGATTATAAACACTGAAAAAACATGATAGAGAAGGAGATGGCAATGGAACTAGTGCGCCCCATAAGTAAATGAACACCAGAGGGCTTGCCAATCTACGATGATGAAGTTAAGGTAAAAATTGAGAAGGCAGGGTTGTTGCAACTCTATGAGTTTCCCTACGTTGGAAAACCAGAGTGCTTGTATCAATGATTAATTTTATGGGTACACAAATATTACTTCCACTTTGTAGGGTGCAAGATGTGCATCACTCCCCAACTTATCTCTCAGTTCACAGGCCTTATATGTGAAGGAGACTGATTGGGGGATGAACCGAGCGACAAGGAGGCAATTCAGGAGATCATAAATGAATATGCCTGCACGAAGGGGTCAAGATACTACAACATTTCAGACATTAAGGATCCCGTGATGATTTGAGATCAAAAAATGGCCAGGAGAGATGGACCCAAGTCAATAAGCCTTCGTTACATGTTTGTAGAAAAATTATAGAAGGAACTATATACAACTAGTCTGCTTACATTGTGGAGGAGATTGTTAGTTGCATGAAGGAGGGGCACAAAATACTCTTCGGCAATGTCCTCCTGACCATTGTATTTTTGGAAATTGGAGTGCCTGATACACCAAAAAAGTTTGTATCGAAGTACCTTGCCGAGGATACTTCACCCGCGAAGAGATTAGAGAAGTATGCCTATGACACAACGACAAAACCCCACAAGGCGTGAATGGAGAAATGGTATACACACCCGAGGAACGCGTTCAAGGCAAAGTGGAGAATCCTTTAACAACTCCCAGTAGCCACTGAAGGGGAAGCTAAATTTTCTATTTATCAACATTTTTACCTGGGTATGTTTAGGTTGATAGATGAGTGATGGAGCCCTTGGTGCAAAATTTATTTCACATTCACTACTCAATACTTCCAAGCGAGAGTAAAAAAATTTAAGGAATCAAAGAAGCTGAAGCTAGAACTAGGTAGTTTGTCCCAGGAGCATATGGAGATTTAGAAATTATTAAACTACCCCAGTGGTAAGCACGTGTATGTACAAAGGTACATGTCACACGAGGTCTAGATGACAAGGCTGACTACACTACCCATTATAGGAGGATCCGTGGCATGCGTATACCTCTGTATAAGGCCAAAGTTTGAAAAGGGTGCATACTTGGAGAATGAGGTCTCCATACCTAAGGATCCCGTGGAGAGGAAAAATCCTGCACCCAAGAAGAGGGGAAGAGAAGATGAAGCACCAAGTGTTTAGATTGCTTAGACAGTTAGCATGCCAATAACAAGTGCCAAGCCAAGCACTTACATGTGAAGGAAAAAGTACACGATGAAGGAGAAGACACCAAAAGTATAGGTACCTAGGCAACCACTCACCAAGGAAGATTTTCCTTAGGAGGAAGAAGAGGTTGAATCCCCCGTCAAGGAGACACCTCTCAGGAAAAAGTAGAGGGTGGAAGAGGAAGCTAATTCGGAGGATACTGATAGCTTGGAGAAGTACATAGGTAAAAGAGAAGGTGAGACTGAAGAAGACAATAGTAAGGAAGAAGATCCTAAGAAGGATTAGGAGCCACGTGTTAAGTGTGTATGACTCAGGAGAAGAGAGCTGGGAAGAGAAGCAAGAGTTCAGCGCAAGGGCACATAGAGTGAGGAAGGCATCAGATACATGGAAAGGAATGAGAAATTTGGTGGGAAAAATAGGTGGTTATAAGCTTCACAAAGGAGAAGATCACTTAGGTTGTAGAGAGAGAAGAAAAGATAATTCTCGAGGCCCTAGTAGACCAAGAGTTGGAGCATAGTACTAACATAGTGTGAGAGGAAGGAGAGGAAAAAAATGATAAGGAGCATGGTAGCATGGGAGGAGGTCCCACTCTAACAGTGAGTTTTCCCAAGGGCACGCGCTCTGGCAGGAGATCCCTCAATACAAAACAAAGACAAGTAATGGGATACATTAATAACTTGAGGAAGGTACTACGCGGGCGGTTCCAAATCACGTTACCCACCAAAAGGATTTTAGCCATGGGCTCATTTGAGAAGGAGGGCATATACCTCAGAATGAATAAGATGCTCTCTAGGGAGTTTTAGTCCCACATTGATGAGCTAGACTTTGAAGTCTGCCAAGGAGTGATCATCATAGTACCAGAGTCTAAGGGACCCAATCCCTTGGTGAATGCACATGAACTCTTAGATGAGAAAGTTTGTAATGTGCTCAATAATGTCATGGTCAAAATAGAGGCTAGGATCTTCACGCGTAATGACAAAATAAGAGTACTTGAGGAGAAACTAAGGAAGAAAGAGGAGGAGATGGAGGAGAAGACCAAGAGCTTGAAGCAAGAAGAGTTGATCAATGCACAACTAAGGTGCAAGTTAAAGGAAGAGAAGACAAAGGTGCAGAAAGTGTACAAGAAGATGGAATTTATCAAGGGCTCCATCCTTTTAAAGCACGTAGACTTATCACCGCCTGCATAGAAGTACTCATCCCTTATGGAATGTATAGAATATCTAACGTGCGTCCATAGAAGAAGTGGCCAATGCTTAAAGGAGGAGGATAGGTTGAAGGTTGTAGTTCTCATTGCAGAGTATAGCCAGGTGCTCATAGAAGTTAAAGTCACTGCCTAATCTGCTAAGGCCGCATATGATACCTGCACTAATAGGAATAAGGTAGCAAGCTCCTTGATCACCACACTTGAAGCAGAGCTGAAGGAGTTCTATTAGAAGAAGAAATGAAATAGGGAAGAGAGGGATAAGTTTCTTACCGAAGTGGAAAGCAAATATGAGGCGATTAAAGCTTTAAGGATCTCAATCAAGGCCTGGCTAAAAGAACTATATCCTCATATTACTAGGAATATGGACACACTCATAGACGTGGGAAAGGATATGGAGAAGATCGTGGACACTTTGCGCACCAAGGGAATTGGCTTGAGTTTTGACAAGGTGAGCATCTTGGTCAGCAACCTCTATCAGAAGGCACAGAGTGAGGTCGACATTTGGAAAAAGTTGGAGGTAGACTTAAAAAAGGGATTTTCCCAGCTTACTGAATTGATGCCCCCCACCCCATTCTTCATTCTTCCCTTATTCTTTCATTCCTTTATTCTTGTACAAAATGTAAGAATACACCTTGGTTCTTTAAGGAAGCATACATTCTTGGCTAAATAGATTGTTTCCGTAGATGGAGAACAAGTGTAGTGTGAGTTGATGTTGGACCCCTTGAATATTGGCCAAGTATGAAGGAGTGTAGGCATGCAAGGTCCTAGTTATGGAATGGAGTGCAAGGCAAAAGCGTGCAAGAGAAGGGTATAAAGAAACATGTACCATGCGAGACGCGTGAAATGATTGGGACTTAGTCATTTTAGAAGTGTGGGGTAGAACACATGAAAAGCATGGCCCGGTTGAATGTGGATAATATGCTAGGTTGGCGATAGGTTGGCCCAGAATGGAGCATGCTTGTGATGGAATCTTCTAGAAGAACATCATGGAATAAATTGAAGAGCTTAGGCATGGAGAAGCATGCTCACATGGAGGACCATATTTGGACACTTGGCTTTGGATTTGATGGTGCTGGAGGACGGGTTGGTAGTCCAGGAAAGCTATAAATACAAGCACCTGCAGAGATAGAAATATAGATATACATATACATAGAGAGATATACATATGGACATATACATACAAGTATCTAGATAGACACCTAGGGAGTGAGTGGAGCTCTACAGAAATGTTGCGAGGACCCTGTCATTGAATAGTTGTATTCAGAAGAGAACGCACTAGGCCTATGGGTTGTAAATTTTCTTTTGGGTAGCTTAGCTACATTAAGTTCCAATGCAATCCATGACTATGGTCTGCTTCTCTGGGACCCTCTGTAATGGTTCCGTCGATGTAATAAGGTTACCTGTCATAATATATACATGAATATCAATGATTTTGATGCATGTTTCTCTCTTATGAGTTTTCTTTCCTTTCATGCTAAGTATGAATACTTGTATGTTTCTTTTTGTCACATTACGTGTTATGGATTTTTTTAAACACTCGGTCTAAAATGACTGCAAGGATCTAGAGGCCATTCTGAGCCCTATGGTTCTTGTATGTCTTAAACTTCCCTTCTAAAATATCTTACGCTAATCATAGATGATGTTTCCCACTGAACTCACATAAAAGAGAGACTCGATACCTGTGCGTGGCTCAGGTGAGTGCTCAGCTTTCGCTGAGTGATAGGTCGGCATGAATGGGTTTCCTTTCTTTTGTGATAGGAGTAAAAATGACAACAAAAAGTAATAGGATCTAATAGTGAAAAGGAATTGTAAATCAAGTAAAAAAATTATTTAACTTAATCAATTTAATAACTATATGAAAGTTGTGAGAGTTGGCAACATGTCATTCTAAAATGAATTAGATTTTATCTATTTTCTTATTTTATGATTCCTATATGGTATTGGGCAGTTTCCATTTTATAGGAGATTGAACATAATAATTTTAATACCTAAGAAGGTTGATATTATGGGTGATTTTCCATTCAAAACAAAACTAATTTGATCTAATTTTCTTATATGATTCCTATTTCATAAAGGGAAACTGCTCATTCTAAAAAAAATTAAATTTTATCTATATTCTTCATATATGATTCCTATATGTCAAAATGAATCTGCTCATTCAATATAAGAAATAAATGCTTATTTTTATGTAAATGGGAACAACTCCTAAAAATTATAATCCAAGAAATATTGATCTTAAACATTTTAATACCTCTATAGGAGTTGATACTTAACCATTAAATTAAAGATAAAATAGTTTGTTTGTATGAGAATGGGTGTATGTAAATTGTAATCATTGTAATAAAAGCAATATTGAACTTATTCTTTTCAATAACTCCATGAATGCTGTGAGAATGGGTAACCGTGAATTATAAAACAAGATAGATTTTATCTATGCTCTTCTTTTCATGATTCCAATTATGATACCAAGAATTTTCTCTATAGATACAACATTAAAATTAATAATGTTAATCCATATATGAAGATGATTATTTTCAATATTTCTTATCTTGACATGTTAGCTCACCCACCCACATCGGCAGGTCAACTTTCTTACCCAGATTAGTAGGCTATCCACCCAGTCTTGCTCAGGAAGTCAGATCACCTTCCCAACTCATCCAGTTGACCTTGCCAACTCATCTCGACAGGTCAAATCACCCGCTCATCTTTTCCGACCATCTCGACTAGTGAGATACATTGGCCAACTCAACCATCCAGCTTGACAAGCCAACTCAATTGCCAACTTAGCATATCAACTCAACTTCCTAGCTCAAAATGTCAAATCGCTTGTTGAGCTCAGTCAATGCAAATCACCTGCCCATCTGGGCCTGCACAGCTATGCCACCTAGCTCGGAAAATAGGTAATGCTACCTAGGTGGTAACCTCACACTGTACTTTAGTAATAAAATATAATTGACTCCCCATATTATTAAGAAGTATTGGAAGTGGATTTCATAGAATCGTATACATTTTTTTGAAGGAAATGTGATCATGTTGAGACTCTAAAATATGCATGAAAAATTAATTTTTAGATGCATCCTTTTATAACTATGGAGGATAACAACTATGCAAGTCTTATAATGAAAATATCGGAGTGATATTCTTAAAATCCATATCAAACATACAAAATATATTAAATATGACATTATAATTTGTTTTTATACCCAAAAATTTAGAATAAAATAGAGAAGAGTTAGAAGTATCTATGAAACTTATCTTCAATTTATAAAATAAGTGAAAAATATCTTCACTATAAAAGAGTAAATTCATCTTCTAATAATGAGTGATTCTCATCTTACAGAACTCAAGTACACAATTTGGAAAATAAGAAATGCTTGTTATGCCACCCAGGTGGTAAGACCACTCTATACTTTGGTAAAATTATAATAGATAACTCCCCATATTATCAACTACAATCAGGTTAACAACTACACATGTCTTTCAAAACATTGAAGTGATATTCTTAATAGCCAGATCAAAAACATGTCATTATAATTAAAACTAGAATAGAATAGAAGGGAAAGAAAACCAAATGCCATTCTTTATCTATAATAATTAATAAAGAGTTAGGATAATTCATGCATGAATTTTTTTTCAAATCTTGATCTTTTCAATCTAAAATGGTATTACAAAATAGAGGGAGCCCTAAGCAAAAAGGGTCAACAAAACTTTAGTCTAGGTAATAAAAAATATCTTTGAAATATTTTTTAAATATTCTTCTTAAAAGGATAAAATGGTGTAATAAAAAAAAATATTCTAATTGTCGGATGAAATGGTATAACAAAATATAGGCAGCCCAAAGTGGAAGGATGAACAAAAAAATCCAAAACTGGATGAAAAAGAAAGTGGAAAGAATGAACAAGAAAGAGATAGCTTCAAACCTCATTTCCTACATTGAATCTAACTTGCTCATCAAGTGTGCTATGGGGGAAAGTTTGACTTCTAAGCATGAGATGGAAGGAAATGTGACTGAGGAGGAGGATGGGAAAGATAACAACAAGACAAAGGATGGGGATGATTCCTTTTCTAGGGGTGAATTAGAGGCAGCAAGGGAAAAATATGTTTTGTTTTCTCCTGTGAATAAATCGAATGGAGGTGTGGAATATTTTTAAGAAGAGCGGTTGAAATTTTATGTGGAAAGAGTTGAAGATTTGATTGATATCCAATTGGTTGGAATATCAAAATTGTTCTGGATATTGAAAAAATATCTTTGAAGGATTTTTCTTTTGGGGAATTCGATCCTAATAAACTAAAAGTGTTTGATTTCTTGCAAGGATCACATTATAACAATTATATCTAAGAGGGATTGTTTAAGTAATCATGCTAAGCTCATTAAGTATGCTCTTGAGGAAGAGGGATTGTGCAAAATACTTTCTTGAAAATATAAGCGTTCCCCTCTCCCTCTTTTTGGTGGGAGATAATTTTTCCCCTCTTATGATGAGCCTTAAATCATAGTAGGGAATATACCATTTTGGTGTTGTTATACTTTTTGTGTTTAGGTTTATCTCTTTTCTTCTCCTTGGGCCTCTAAGGCCTTGTTTCTTGTGGTCTCATAATGGATCCTCATCACCTATATTTTAGTTGTATAGGGTTCTTGTTCCCTTCAAAATCTAGTTTATTACCCTCTCTAATAAAAATAAAGACATATCTCCTTTGATCGTGGTTAAACTTACAATTCCCAAGATCTCTACCATCATAAAAAATATTAACCTCCTTCATTCTCTATACCATGCCATGAAAGAAGTAATTTCCATTAATTTTACTAATTTCCCTCCAACTAGTGCTCGAAGACATGTTTGAAAAATAAGTACCTACAATTAATAAAAGGTGGTAAAAAATTAATTTGAAAATTAATGGTCTCACTATGCCATCGACAAATAAAAATGTAATGTATAGTAATAACATTAATTAATAATATTAATCAACTAAGAAATTAATAAACTAGTAACTTAATAGATTAATAAAAAAAAATGTAGGATCTATTGTGTCAAATGAACATAGAAAGAAACTAACCTTCACTTAAGATGACGATGTCTACAAAGTCTATCCATAACCATGGCCAGAAGGGAACATGAAATGGAGGCCAATTTATGGGAATGGATGTTTCTCCTTTATAAAAGAAGGGTGGCGGCCCTCTATTTGGAGATAGTTGAGGAGGAAATGGCAGCCAGGTTTCTTCAGCCAAAAGTGATGGAGGTAGGAGTGTTGGAGGAGGTCTGGCGAGATCGAATAGTATGCATGAAAAAACTAAGAACACAACTTCCCTAAATGGTGGAACTGATGGAAAAAGTGGCGGATCCTATAATGGTAAATAATTCATGGTTGTTGCTAATGAGGATGGGAATAGAGATAGAGTTGATATGAAGACCATCAAACCCTCAACTAATATCCTTGTTCTAAATTTTTAAGAGCATCTTCTCCTTCAAGATTAGGGATGTGAGGAGGATATTTATAAACGCTAACTCATCTGTCATTTCTAGCATCTATGTTTGAATCTTTCTCAGCTACATGATTAGATCTATGATTGTTGAAGCCCCAAAATTTTGGGTAAAGTGGAACTTTATACTTGTTCAAAATAATTTTCTATTGATGTCTTTGAATCTGGCCAAGATAGGGATGTTATTAATAATACATATTGGATATGGGGCAATCACAGTCTTATTACTAAACCATGGTACCTAGTGTTTGATCTGTTAAGAGATTAATTTGACTAGATGTTTGTTTGGGTTAGGCTTCCAAGTCTTCACTTACAACTCTGACTTAAATCATGTCTTGAAGATATTAGTGATACATTGGGAGGTCATGTTCTTATAGATGAGGAGTCCACTCAATGGGTACATCCCTCTTATGCTCATATATTGGTATACATGGATCATTGCCTTGATCTTCCAAACAATATTGAGTTACAAAATGTAGAAAGGGTTTGGATTTAAAGACTAGATTATGAAAGATTATAATTTTTCTGCCATAGATGTTTCTAGATAGGCCATTTGAGTGATAAGTGTAGGCAACCCAAATGTAAAAAATAGAGCAATCTCATCTTGGTTGAAGGATTTTATCCCTTCTCACCATATCAACGAAGCCCCTATTGATTGTGAGGAAGATTTGTCTTCTGTGATGAGTATTTTTATGGTCAAGACAACTCCTCTATTTAGAAATCTTCTTAGGAGAGTCAACATGAATATTTGATGGTATTTTCCCAAGTTTCATAATAAGTGGCTATGGAGAGGTTTCATTATTCTTCTCCTAAATTGATGTATCAACATATTTCTTGGATTGATGTTATTCTTCTGTGTGTAGCAAATGGAGATGATTCAAATAAAGGTGAATGGAATTTGATCCAGAATAAGAAAAGAATTTCTTTAAAGCAAGCTTCAGCTCTAACAAATATGACCTTAAGATCTCAATCCTCTGTTAGGGGCTGAGTTTTGTTATTGTTTAAGGGGTTGGTTTCCTCTTTTGTTTGTTTTTTGAGCCAAGCTTATTTGGCTCTTTCTTGTTCATTGTTTAGATCATTGAGAGCTTCGTTGTAATATTTTTGTTGTATTGGTCCTTGGAGCCTCTTCCAAATATTTTCTTTTTAAAAAATGAATTAATAACATTAAGTAATAATATTATATTAATTAGTCTTAGTGATAATTTAAATAATTAACTAGTAATGTTATAATTAATTAGTATTAGTGCTTCGGGTCTTTGCTGTTTGGAGCTACATGCAGATAAATAGGGCTGAGTTAATCTCATGCTATCTCATCTATATCATTTCATCTATCTATCCTATCAATTAACATTAATTACAAGAATTAATATTACTAATAATTATCAATTATTATATTAAAAAATAAAATCTAATTATATTATAAAACAAATAAAAGCTAATTTAAAAATAATTAAATAATATTATAAAAATATAATTAAACATACTTACAAACTTAATCACCATTATTTATAATGTTTAATTAATTATAGTGCATTTCAAAAAAAAAATAAAATAAAAAATATAGTAAAACTTTATAAAACTAAATAACAACATAAAATCCATTAATATTTATAATTCTTCATTACGTATAATGCTTCATTAGTTATAATTCTTAGAATGGGCTGATAAAAAATTTCAAACTTTAATCATAAAAAAATAGAAATGAAAGAATATGTATTTAACATATCAAATTAGGACTAATTGAAAATAATTTATTAACAACATTAATTAATAATACTAGTAATTAAATACAAGAACTATTGTTGGATCATTTAATAATACTTTCAAATTTCAAATAATATTTTACAATACAAAATAAAATGATTGTTTTATGTGAATGGGCTTGAGCCCATTTTAATACGTCTACAAGCAAAGTTAGAATGTATTATCTCTATTCTTTGACTACAATTCCTATATCAGAATATGCATATGATAATTCTAGAAATATATCATTAGAATCTTCCCTAAGGAAGTTATAGTGAACAACATCCCTTATTTTATCATTCATATCTGATGTTTGTTGTGAGAATGAAGTAAACTTTATTCAGACAGAAAAAAATTACATTCTATTAAGGATAAGATGAAAAAATGTATGTTTGTATGATAGAATGGGAAACATCCCATTCTTAAACAAAGACTGAGTTAGATATGATTACTATACAAGTGCTAAAATGAGAAGAAATTTCGTCTATTACACATTATATAATATGGAAGTGAAAATGATAAAAGTTATATAACTTATAGTGCTCAAATCAAAGGTTTATATTAGATGTTCTAAATAATGATATGGTACTTTGGAAGAACATTTAAATTAATTACTTTTTCTTCCTTTTGGAGAAAAAAATTATTAATGGATGAAAAAGTGAGTAAGAAGAATAATGAAAATGAGGCAATACACAAAGACAAAATAGGCATATGTCCATTCTCAAACAAAAAAAATAATTTTTATCTTGTGTTGAAAGGGCATATAATCATTCTCATATAAGAATCATAGAATAAAAATGCACATAGAAAAAATAAGCATATGCTCATTCTCATACAAACCAACACTTTTATCTAATATTAAATGGGCATATGGCTATTCTCATATAAGAATCATATAGAGAAATAGAGGTAATATTTAATTTTTTTCAGAGTTGACAGTTGCCCTTTCCCACATCCTTTATAATGATATAAAAATGATTAAGCTCAATATTTCTTCAATGAGGTTAGGCATATACCCATTCTGATACAAAAAAATATTTTTATGATTGTGATGAGAATGGGGATATGTCATTTCTCATATAAACATATATTGTTATCATTGTGATGAGAATGGACATATGCGTATTCTCATAAACTCAATATAGAAAGAATTAAAAATTCTCCTACGCGAAACATAAAGAATGAATGGAAATTAGGTCATTTTATGAGAATGTTTAAAATGGACAAATGACCATTCTCATAGTCAAGGAATATGGGAAGTATGATTAATTCTTGCAAAAGTAATATATGATATGTTAATATCATGAATATATGTTGATGAAGTTGTTAGCAATCAAATTTTTATTTAACTTATATTTAGCTATTATTTATTTATTTTCTCATCATTTGAATTTAACCACATCTATTTAACCTCCATTTATTTCTCAACATTGAAATTCAATTGAGTCAAGTTCAATCATAGTTTACAAATTTTGTTATAAAAATTTCCTATTTATATGCACAATTTTTAAGTATTTTCTAAACCTTACTGAATTATACAATTTCATAGCTCATGTGCTATGCGTATTATGTGAGAAGATAATTGAGGAGAATAAATAGACATTGGATATCTCTCTCTCAATATTATTTATTTAGAAGCATCTACAATATTTATAGGGAGCAGATATAACTATATTTCCTGAAAATAAAGGAGTCATTACAAACTATGCTAGAAAAATGTGATACTACCTAATCATCTTAGCCTAATTATGTAAAATACTTTCTACGTAACCTTATGCAAACATTTCCACCCTTATTACATTATTATTGCAAATATAACCCCTAAAAATTTCAAAGTTCACTTTTCTAAGGGATTTGGTGAGAGTATCAACTACTTATGCTTCTATAGGATAGTACTAGAGCTGAATGTTATGGTTCAAGACATGCTCTCGAATGAAATGACAATCAATTTCAATATGATTTGTTTGTTTATGAAAGAAAATATTATTAACAAGATTCAACACACTCTGATTATCACAATACATAATAGGTGACTATTTTTCAGGAATGCCCAAGTCATCAAAAATTCAATGTAACCATATTGCTTTGCACACAACTCCTCAACTAGCACAATATTCTACCTCTATGGATGAAATAGAAACAATATTCTAATTTTTAATTATCCATGAGATAGGTCTATATCCAAGATGAAAAATGTATCCTGTTGTTGTGTTCCTGTCATCAATAAATCTAGCATGGTCTGAGTCAAGATAACCTTGTAAGAAGAATTGATCATTCTTCTTATATTCCAGACCATAATCAACTATACCTCAGAAATATCTCAAAACATGATTTGCTATAGTCTAATGACATTTCTTCAGCTCCTACAT
Organism: Taxus chinensis; assembly: GCA_019776745.2. Lineage (NCBI taxonomy): Eukaryota > Viridiplantae > Streptophyta > Pinopsida > Cupressales > Taxaceae > Taxus > Taxus chinensis. The sequence continues at coordinate 646,884,063 of CM034146.1, forward strand.
GAACATGGAATGATATCTAATAGGATAACATATGTGTGGTCTAGTATATGTCAAGTAGATGAGTTTTCTAAAAAAACTTCCTGTAGAGAATATTATCTACTTGAGCTGAGTCCTGGAAATCTTGAAATTTGCAATCATTTTTCCATGGGAGTGGATATACATTTACAGTTAGAAATTTTACTTTTCTAGGAGTTTCTTGGGAAATTTTATCTAGGAGACAAAAATATGATTGTGTTTTTTGCCATATCTCCAACTTATGATAGTAATGAAGTAGCCCCAAATCTATCATGTCGAAGGTTATTTTTTAGGGTCATTATTTACAATGTCAACCTAATCTTTTAAAATTTGAGTGATCACAAGATCATCAATATACACAACAATAATGACAATTTATGTTCCTACCTGTCTTTATATATAGATTTGAATCTAAGGGTCTATGAGTGAACCTATATTGCAAAAGGTGGTCATCTATCTTTATATACCATGCCCTTGGAGCTTGTTTCAGTTCCATATAGTGATTTGATGAGATGACATACCTTTTTAGGTTGTTCTTCATCAACAAATCCTTCAGGTTGGGTCATGTACACTTCTTATTTTAGATCACCAATTTAGGAACAAACTCTTTACATCCATTTGTTGAAGTTTCAATCGTTTCTATGCTTCTAGCGCAAAAACAACTCTAATGGTCTTGATCTTTGTAGTGGGTGCAAAAGGTTTCTTCGTAGTCAATTCCCTCTTTCTGAGTATACCCCTTTACTTTAAGTCATTCTTTGTGTTTTTTGATGGATCCATCTACCTTATATTTTTGTCTTCAAAACCCATTTGCAACCAATGGGTTTCTTTCCTTTAGGGAGATCGACAAGTTCCCATGCCTGAAATTTGCATGAGTGACTCATATTCTACATCCATGGATTCTTTCCATTGACTGAGCGCTTCATGAACATTATCAAGTTTCGATATATTAATTGGTGAAATCATCAGTGAAAAATTTACCCTCAATTATTGTCTGACTCCTTGTTCTGACTTTGGATGAAGTATCTGTGAGCTATTGCAAATGAGAGTCTTTTATGGTGCTTTGTACCCACTTCAGATTGAGAACTTGGTTATTTTTGTGAAGGAAATATTTCGTTGACATAAGGATGTATGCGGATAAACATTCTCTAGTTCTCTAAGGTCAACATATAGCTCCCCTTTCATAACATTTTTTCTCTTAGTAGACTCCTCTAGCTGATCATCTGATTCAGAGACTAGGTGGTGAGAGGTGGTTGGTAATGGTTCATCTGTTATCACTATAAAGTAAAAGTATGACTTGTCATAAACCAAGTCTGGAATCTCATGTATTTTATTTGTCTAAGGATCCATGAGACAATATGCATTTGAGGTAGTGTTTATACCCAAGTAGTATGCACATGAGTGTTTTCGACTCAAATTTCTTTCTCTTCTGAGCTAGTCCGTGCATGTATGATGTGCATAATAAATACTCGTAAATGAGAAATTTGATGGATTTATATCACTCCATACCTCTTTTGGCATTTTATATTTTAGAATCTGTCTATTCCCTATTGAGAAGATAAACATTTTTTTGTGCTACTTCGGACCAATATCGATCCTCCATATTTTGTTGTTTCTATCATGTAGAAAGCCATCTCCATCACTTTGTGATTACGTCGCTCCACAATGCGGTTTTGATTGGGTGTCTAAGGAGCAGTCGGGTTCATCTTAATGCCTTTTTGGTTTAGGAATGCCAAGAAATTATTTGATATGAGTTCCCCACCTTGATTTGATTGGAGTATAAGAAGTGGTTGCTTCTGGTCTGTTTCACAACACGTTGATAGAAATAATGAAAATGGTGAAGAGCCTCACTCTTGTTCTTCAGGAAAAAACACCCACATATTTTGAGAGTGGGTCCATTGCCAAACAATTGGAAGTAATTTTATCATAAAAATGAAGCACGCAATGGTACATTTAGATCAATATGAAATACCTCTTGACGTTGTCATGGCATGGAATTTTCTCACCTTAGATGGATCCCTCTGTTATTTTCCTTCAAGACAGCCAGGGAAAATAGGAAAGGGGACTGGACAATTTGGTAATCCATGTACCATTTCCTTTGAACTCATATGATGTAATGAACTAACTAACAAGTGACCATATCTAAAATACTAGAGGGTAGTAGATTTTTCTGTCAAGGCAGCTAAATCTATTGTAGAAGAATAAACCAATATCTAAAGCAAATAACTAATCTTTTAGAAATTCTCTAGCAATAACCATACCTTTTCATTGAGATTTAGAATGATTTGATGCCATTTTGAATAAGAAATTTTACCTTTAGATTATCATTCAGAGAGATGACTGAATGAAAAGAAGCTTGCTAGTCAATTCCAGGAACACATAGTACCTTTGTAAGAGTACATATTCATGGTCCTAAAGGAATAATAATTTGACCTATTATTTCTGCAATGTAATCTTTGTCATCTGCTCTTAAAACCTGATCTCGAATGGGTAAGTTCATTTAATGAATTAAAAATCTTCTTGTAACTTGAAATATGCTTACTGGCAATGGAGTCTATCAACCAGACTCTCTTCTTGGGTTGTGAAGTTAGAGAGACTAGTATGAGGTTCTTACATTAATTAGATTTTTTTTTATGAATCCTCATAAAGATTCATCATCATTATGGGCTGCAAGATGTCCCTTCTGCTTTTATCAGTAGGGACATTGTTTGGGAATTTTAATAACCTTCGTGCCCTGATGTGTGTTTTAGACTTAAAGATCCCTGTTTCAATCCATTGTACTAGTAGTGATAAACTTCATGAGTATTTGTTTTGTAGATTCGACACCAACTCTTGAAATTTTCATCTTTTTTCCCTTGATGTTGATGTTCTTGTGTTTTCTTTTCTTGGGGACCTTTTCGATACTTTTGGCCATAATGTGGCTTTGATAAAAGGGATTTGTCCTGGGACTCATCTTAGACTAAATTGATGGTCTCCTCCTACTGAAACTAATTCACAAGTTATTTGAACACCACTTTCCATTTGGATACATTCAATGTCGTAGCAAACACTCATAACTAAAAATGGAGTGCCCTCAAGGTGATCGAAACTAGAATATTTTCTATTACCTTCTTACCGAGTACTAGTAACTTTGTTTGCAGCCAAGCCACACAATGTAAGAACTCATCAACTTTCTCATCTTACCCCATAGACAGGGTGTGTAATTTCAACTAAAGATGTATAATCTTATTCTGATTCTTCACCTTAAATATGGTTAGAATTTTATCCCATGCTTCCTACACCATCTCTATATCCTAGACATGTGGTTGCACATCATCGCTTATACTCACCATAATCATCATCAATGCTTTGGCACTAGAAATCTCATATTTTATGAGTTCATCAGGGGTAATGGGAACTATCACTAACCCTGTGATGATGTCGCATAATCCTTCAAAATGGAAGATAGTTCACATCTTTGTTTTCTAGGCCGCTTAATTTTTCCCTTTAAGTAATTGAGCATCAGAAAGAAGTAACTTTCGAGCAAACATTGTAATACAATAATTTTATTTATTTATTTATTTATTCATTTCAAGAGATATTAAAATGTTACTCACTAATGAGAAGTACCATCTCCTAGATTCTCTCGATACTCAAGTACTGAGAGATTGTGATGTTTTGTGGTGTGTTCTTCTTTGTCTTCGCAATTGGCTTCATATGCAACTTCTAGTTCTTATTGAACTCACTTGGCTTGGAAGATGACGTTGAAAAGGAAATAATCCAAGAGTCCTTTGTGAAATATTTCATCGAAGACAAGGTTTTAGTTGTTGCCTAGCTCATTAATCACTGCAATGTAGAATCTAGAGCTTTTCAGGATCTTCTAGAGGGTGGTTTTAGGCTTACGAGTAAGCATTGTGGCTTTTAGTAGTCTCAATCATGTCATTTAATCTTGTCACTCAATGTGGATTTGAGAGTCTCAAGGATTCCTTTATAGAGGATTCTTATCAAGGAAATTAATGGAACCTCTTTCGAGCTGGGACATGCATGTATGATGTGGAACCAAATACTCGTAAATGAGAAATTGATGGATTTCTACCACTCCATACCTCTTTTGGCATTTTATTTTTAAGAATATTTATCTATTCCCTATTGAGAAGATTAAAAAAAAATTTTTACTACTTTGGACCAATATCGATCCTCCATATTTGTTGTTTTTAGCATGTAGAAAGCCATCTCCATCACTATGCGATTACGTCACTCCACAATGCAATTTTGCTGGGGTGTCTAGGGCGTAGTCAAGTTCATCTTAATTCCTTGTTTGTTTAGGAATTCCAAGAAATTATTTGATATGAGTTACCCCCCTTGATTTGAATGGAGTAGAAGAAGTGGTTTTCTTATCTCTTTCAAAACACGTTGATAGAAATTTTGAAAATGGTGAAGATCCTCACTCTTGTTCTTCAGGAAAAACACCCACATCTTACGAGAGTGGTCATCGAAAAACAATTAGAAGTAATTGTATCCTAAAAATGAAGAATGCAATGGTCCATTCAAATCAATAAGAACTACCTCTTGACATTGCTTGGCATGGAATTTTCTCATCTAAGATGGATCCCTCTTTTTTTTTCCTTCAAGACAGCCAACGAAAATAGGAAAGGAACTTGATAATTTGGTAATCCATTTACCATTTTTTTTGAACTCATATGATGCAATGAACTAACCGACCATATCTAAAATACTAGAGGGTAGTAGATTTTTCTGTCGAGCCAGCTAAATCTATTGTAGAAAATAAACCAATATCTAAAGCAAATAACTAATCTTTTAGAAATTCTCTAGCAATAACCATACCTTTTCTTGAGATTTAGAATGATATGATACCATTTTGAATAAGAAATTTTACCTTTAGATGATCATTCAAGAGATGACTGAATGAAAAGAGGTTGCTAGTCAATCCAGAAACACATAGTACCTTTGTAATAGTATATTTTTGGTGTGCTAGAGGAATAATAATTTGACCTATTCTTTCTACAACATACTCTTTGTCATCTACTATAAAATCATGATCTTGAATGGGTAGTTCATTTAATGAATCAAAAATATTCTTGTCACTTGACATATGCTTACTGGCACCAAAGTCTATCAACCAGACTCTATTCATGGGTTGCGAAGTCAGAGAGACTAGTACAAGGTTCTTACATTAATTAGATCTTTCTGATGAATCATCGTAAAATTCATCATCATTATGGGCTGCGAGATGTCCCTTCTTCTTTTGTCAGTAGGGACATTGTTTGGAACTTTTATAATCATCATGCCCTAATGTGCGTTTTTAACTTAAAGACCCCTATTCAAAGCCATTGTACTAGCAGTGATCAGTGTCATGAGTATTGGTTTTGTATATTTGACACCAGCTCTTGGAATTTTCATCTTGTTGCCCTTGATGTTAATGTGCTTTTGTTTACTTTTCTTGGGGACCTTTTCGATACTTTTGGCCACAATGTGGCTTTGATGAAAGGGATTTTTCCTGGGACTCATCTAGGAATAAATTGATGGCGTCCTCCTAAAAATTCAAGTTCACAAGTTCTTTGAATGCCACTTTCCATTTGGATACATTCAATGTCGTAACAAAAACTTAGAACTCAGAATGGAGTGCCCTCAAGGTGATCGGAACTAGAATATTGTCTTCTACCTTTTCACCGAGTGCTAGTAACTTTGTTTTTAGCCAAGCCACCCAACGTAGGAACTTCTCAACTTTCTCATCTTTCCCCATAAATAGGGTGTGAAATTTCAACTAAAGATGTATAATCTTATTCTGATGCTTCACCTTAAATATGGTTGGAATTTTATCCCATGCTTCCTGCACTATCAAGCTATATACCAAAACATATGGTTGCACATCATGGCTCATACTCACCATAATCATCATCAATGCTTTGGCACCAGCCATCTCATATTTTATGAATTCATCAAGGGCAATTGGAACTGTCACTAACCCTGTGATGATGCCGCATAATTATTCAAAATGAAGGATAGCTCACATCTTTGTTTTCTAGGCTGCTTAAATTTTCCCTTTAAGTAATTGAGGATAAAAAAGAAGTAACTTTGGAGCATACATTGTAATAGAATAATTTTATTGATTTATTCATTTCAAGAGATATTAAAATGTTACTCACTAATGAGAAGTACCATCTCATAGATGCTCTTGATACTCAAGTACTGAGAGATGGTGACGTTTTTTGGTGTGTTCTTATTTTTCTTCGCAATTGGCTTTGTACATGACTTGTAGTTCTTATCGTACTCACTTGTCTTAGGAGATGATGTTGAAAAGAAAATAATCCAAGAGTCGTTTTTGAAATAGTTCGTTGAAGACAAGGTTTTAGGTGTTGCATAGCTCGTTGAGAACTGCAAAGCAGAATCTAGAACTTTTAGGATCTTCTAGAGGGTGGTTTTAGGCTTGTGAGTAGACATTGTGGCTTTTAGCATTCTTGATCGTGTCATTTTATGCTTGTCACTCGACGTGGCTTTGAGAGTCTAGAGGTTTCCTTGGTAAAGGCTTCTTCTCAAGGAAATTAATTGAACCTCTTATGAGCTGGGACATGGATGTATGATGTGGAACCAAATACTCATAAATGAGAAATTGATGGATTTCTACCACTCCATACCTCTTTTGGAAATTTCTTTTTCAAAATCTTTATCTATTCCCTATTAAGAAGATAAACATTGTTTTGTACTACTTCAGACCAATATCCATCCTCCATATTTTTTTGTTTTTAGCATGTGGAAAGCCATCTCCATCATTTGTGTGATTACGTCACTCCACAATGTGATTTTGATGGGGTGTCTAGAGAGTAGCCAGGTTCATCTTAATGCCTTGTTTTTTTAGGAATTCCAAGAACTTATTTTATATGAGTTACCCCCCTTGATTTGAGTGGAGTAGAAGAAGTGGTTGTTTGGTCTGTTTCAAAACACGTTGATAAAAAATTCTGAAAATGGTGAAGAGCTTAACTCTTGTTCTTAAGGAAAAACACCCACATCTTTCAAGAGTAGTCATCAACAAACAATTATAAGTAATTGTATCCTAAAAATGAAGCATGCAATGGCCTATTCAAATCAATAAGAACTACCTCTTTCATTGCTTAGCATGGAATTTTCTCACCTAAAATGGATCCCTCTGTTATTTTCCTTCAAGACAGCTAGGGAAAATAGGAAAGGAACTTGATAATTTGGTAATTCATTTACCATTTCTTTTAAACTCATATCATGCAATGAACTAAACAACAAGTGACCATATCTAAAACACCATAGGGTAGTAGATTTTACTGTTGAGGCAGATAAAGCTACTGTAGAAGATGAAACAATATCTAAAGCAAATAATAATCTTTTCGAAATTTCTCTAGAAATAACCGTACCTTTTCTTGAGATTTAGAATGATTTGATGCCATTTTTGAATAAGAAATTCTACCTTTAGATGATCGTTCAAGAGATGACTGACTGAAAAGAGGTTGCTAATCAATCCAGGAACACATAGTACCTTTGTAAGAGTACATTTTCTGTGTTCTAGAGGAATAATAATTTGACCTATTCCCTCTGCAATGTACTCTTTGTTATCTACTATCAAAAACCCAATCTTGAATGGGTAGCTTGTTTAATGAATCAAATAGCTTCTGGTCACTTGACATATGCTTACTGGCACTAAAGTCTATCAATTAGATTCTTTTTGTGGGTTACAAAGTTATGAGAGACTAGTACGACGTTCTTACATTAATTAGATCTTTCTGATGAGTCCTCGTAAGATTCATCATCATTATGGGCTGCGAGATGTCCCTTCTACTTTTTTCAGTAGGTACCTTGTTTGGAATTTTTATAATCTTCATGCCCTGATGTGCATTTTTAACTCAAAGACCCCTATTTCAAGCCATTGTACTAGTAGTGATCAGTGTCATGAGTATTGGTTTTGTAGATTTGACACTATCTCTTGGAATTTTTTAGCTTGTTTCCCTTGATGTTGATGTGCTTGTGTTTGCTATTCTTGGGGACCTTTTCGATACTTCTGGTGACAATGTGGCTTTGATAAAAGGGCTTTGTTCTAGGAGTCAACTTGGACTAAATTGATGGCCTCCTCCTACAAAAACAAGTTCATGAGTTCTTTGCATGTCACTTTCCATTTGGATACATTCAATGTCATAACAAAACACTTAGAATTTAGAATGGAGTGCCCCTCAAGGTGATCGGAACTAGAATATTGTCTTCTACCTCTTTGACCAAGTGCTAGTAACTCTGTTTCTAGCCAAGCCACCCAACGTAAGAACTCGTGCAACTTTCTCCTCTTACCCCATAGATAGGGCATGTAATTTCAAACTAAAGATGTATAATCTTATTCTGATTCTTCACCTTAAATATGGTTAGCAATTTTATCCCATGTGCTTCCTGCACTGTCTCTATATCCAAAACCTACACGGTTGCACATCATCGCTTATACTCACCATAATCATCATCAATACTTTGGCACTAGCCATCTCATCTAATACGAGTTCATAAGGGGTAATGGAAACTATCACTAACCCTGTGACGATGCCCCATAATCCTTCAAACTGAAAGATAGTTCACATATTTGTTTTCCACGCCTATGTAATTTTTTTCCTTTAAGTAATTAAGCAATGGAAAGAGGTAACTTAGGAGTAGACATTGCTAATAGAATAATTTTATTTATTTATTTATTTATTCATTTCAAGAGATATTAAAAATATTACTCACTGATGAGAAGTACCATCTCGTAGATTGCTCTTGATACTCAAGTATTGAGATATGGCGACATTTGGTGGTGTGTTCTTCTTTGTCTTCATAATCGGCTTCATACTCGAATTCAAGTTCTTATTAAACTCACTTTGCTAGGAATATGATGTTGAAATGTAAATACTCCAAGATTCCTTTGTGAAATAATTCATTAAAAATAAGGTTTCAGTTGTTGCGTAGCTTGTTGAGCACTATAAAGTAGAACCCAGAGCTTTCAGGATCTTCTAGAGGGTGTTTTTTATCTTGTGAGTAGACGTTGTAGCTTTCAATAGTCTCGATCTTGTCATTTACACTTGTTTCAACGTGGCTTTGAGAGTTTAAAGGTTTCCTTAGTAGAGGCTTATTCTCTAGGAAATTAATGGAACCTCTTTTATTTTTATTATTATATAAGCATGTCATTCCACCACGTTGTTTCCCATCAACATGATCCAATAATGAAATATTTATCCTTTTCTTGTCTCACCGCAAAAGTTATTTTTTAAAAAAAAATTCAAACAATAGATAAAGTTATTGAGCACGTGGCTTATCAACATTATCCAGGCATCCAACTAAAAATGTTACTCCTTTATGTCCTGAATAAGAAAATAATTTTGGTCACATAGACTCTAGCAAATTCACCTCCATGTGTGCTCTTTCCACGTCACTAGAGGTAAAGTGCAAATTTCTGGAGATTGGAAGATTCAAAAACTTTTCCCTTTTGTTTTCCAAACATCTTACAAATTACCAGATCAAAATTTTGTTATTATCTATTTCTAGTCACTTCTTTGTACCTGATCGAAGACTGAATCAAAAAGAAAACAATTTTTTTATTGCTTGGCACCAACCTTTCCTTTGTGTGTGCTAAAAATAATGCTAGAATCCACACAAGATTTGGGGAATTCCACGCAGAAAGAAAATAAAATTAGAAAAGTTCACTGAAACATGCACGCAACAGGAGAATTTTTTGTCTTTTTTGGTCAAAAAAGAAAAGAATTCCTCTCAAAAATTCCACACGGCCTCTTCCACACTATTTTATCCTCCATGTAGGTTGTTCCTCCACCATGAAACATTCTCTTGTTTATTCTACGTGATGATGAATGATAAATACATGCAGATCTATATGCTATGGATAAAACATATGGCTCTACATCAAATGCATAGGCCAAAGATTGTGAAAGCTCTAATACGAGATTGTGAGGAGATAATTGAGGAGAAAAAATAGAGATTGGATATGTCTCTCTCAATATTTTTTATTTAGAAGCATGTATAATATTTATAGGGAGGAGAAATAAATACATTCCCAAAAAAAAAAGGAGAGGTTACAAACTGTGTGAGAAAAATCTGATACTACCTAATAATCTTAGCTTAATTATATAAAATACTTTCTACGTAGCCTTATGCCAACATATTGAATATACTTATGGTTGTAGATAAATGATAATTTTTAGTTTAATTTATGCAATACTTTATGAAATTTTCCATCATCTCACAAACTTTGTATTTTATGTTGTTACAACAGTGAATTCTTTTATATTTGTAGAGGATTATCACGTGGAATTGTTTTCAAAAGGAAACAAAGTTACAGATAGAATTGTATATCCAAGTAGGAAGACACTACATTGAAAATATGTGGGAAGAGGATTTGTGGTTATCATTGTTAACATAATATTGTTTCGAAGAGTAAAATTTCCTTTCTTACTTGATGAATTTGAAACCTTGGCAGATGTCAAGAATAAATGATACTACATTTCTTAGGAAGAGAGTGAAGTGTCAAAGCATTCTGATTTATCCATTCCCACTAATTTGGGAAGTGAAAACATTTTTAGTGTTTCACAGGAGTACAATCAAGAGAATGATGGATATTTGAGTGATGAAACTAAAAGCACCATCAATACAGGTCCTAAAGATAAAATATATTTTGTCACAGAGTATGTCATTCTCAAACAATTATTTTTAGCAAAGACGACGACATAGACATGGGTTTCTTAACTCATGTGCTATAAGGTCATCAAATTGATGAAGAGAGGTTGGGTCCTTTGAATTTTTGTGTATGGATACTTAATGTGGTGAATATGTGTTAATATTATGTAGAATTTTTACAACCTAATAAATCAATAATTTGGCCAATAAAAGATTTGATTTTATATGAAACAAGAAGTTCCTTTATGATTATGAAATGGAGTTATCAACTGGATGGTCTATACCTCGTACATAGTGATCAACTATATATTTACATTGGGCCTATTTTTGGAAGATCTAACAAATAATTCAATCTGTAGAAGGATGTCTTCAATGAAAAAATGCTACTTATACGACCAGGAAATGATAATGAAAATATATGGATGGTGAGAGAAGATGGGGATATTTTCCTTTAATAGGAAGTAAATGATGTAAATAAAAAGATGAGAGTTCCATATTGGAAACCTATAGGGAGGGGAGAAGGTACAACATTTTATCAAGATTCTTTAAAGATAAATAAAATATGGACCATCTCAAAAAAAATGAAATTAAATATCAATGTGGATAGCATCATCTGGGCATGGAAAGCAAACAAAACAAGGAAAAGTGGATACATAAAGATACCCGATAAAGGAAATTTGGCCATTAAATCATACCTTGAACTATATGAACAAGATAATGAATGTTTAGTTGGAAAAACTATTGAAGTTTATAAATTTAAATTTATGAAATCATCTTAGCTCGGTATGTGGGGTTTTTCAAAAATTATTCTAAACCTTGGTCCTATACAACTTTATATTTGTGCTATTATTTGATAATTAAATTAAATACTAAGTGTTATATTACATTGAAATATTTTTCCATAGTATAATTCTATATAACATTGTGTTTATTATGTAACTCTTGCATCTTATTAATGTATCATTAATAATATAAATTCAACCATGCAATTAATATAATTTGAAAAAATATTTATCCTTAAGTATGATCCAAGTTTACAGGGAGTTGGATCTTGTGATTTAAAGGTACATGGATGTGATATAAAAGGAATTAATTTAAAATATTCATGCTATGTAGTGAATTGATTTATGCATTCATTAGAACCACAAAATTATATGCTCCTTTCTTAAAGCTATTTGCATAAGTCAAGATAACTTATTATTTAATTATTCTAATAACTTTATAAAATTCAAACAATTCTAAAGTCTAGATACCAAATTATATTCCTAGAATCCGCCAATTCTTGAACAAAAAACTATAGTATATAGAGTGCCAATATATATTAGTTAATGCTCTCAATAAGAGTTTCTAGCAATGCACAATGACTTAACCTCCTTCCTACCAAGATCTAAATTTTTAAAAGAGGTCAAAATCCATCATATTTGAATTATAGAAGAAGAATAAATAAGAAGTTGATACACATTAAAAGAATTAGGAACATACTTGTACCATGATTATGATGAGAATGGGCATATGTACATTCTCATAGACTCAATAGTTTCTTCTTATTTCATACAACATGTACCCATATCACATTGTTTTAATTTTAAAAAGGAATCAAAATGCCTCATATAGGAATATTAGAAAAAGAATCAAGATAAAGCAGATACACATAAAAATAAATAGGAACATAGTTGTACTATGAGTATGTTGAGAATGGGCGTATTCCTATTCTCATAAAATCAATATAGAATTAGGAACATACTTGGATGGAATATTGTAAATATTGGAATCCAATATTACACTAATTAAATTCCAATAATAAGCATATTGGAATACAATATTACAATATATAAAAGCCAATAATGGCAATTTAGGAATCTAATTTCAACAATTATAAAACTAGAAATAATAATACTATAAATCTAGATTCTTAATAAAATATCCATATTTAACAAAATTATGGTTACTAAAATTCATTCTCATAAGTACTATGATTTTGAAGTCTTATCCTAGTAGTGTAGAATAACTAAAATTAAAAAATCTAATCTTTCAAGCAATGAACTACTCCCTTAACTCCATATCGTGTTCCAACAACATGTACTCATGCTTAATCAATTGTCAACATGACCCAAATTATTATAAATATCCATTTTACCTATCTCACCCTAGAGCATACTCCACTAGTTTCTGTGGTTTTATTTCCAAATTAGTCAAACTTGATTGTTCACATTTAGGACTCCTTCATTATCTCAATGACCTATTCAACATATCAAAAAAGTATTAACAAAACCTCTGGGATTGATTTATAATGTTTAAACATCACTATATACTCAACCCTCTTATGTTGCCTTCTTAAACCCTTTAAGACTAGTTCCCTTGGTTCATTCATGGTTAAATCCTTAATAAGCCACCCAAAAAGAGCTATAAGACTCATTATACTCCTTTCAACAACCCCTATATGCATGAAATATTCTATGTCTCACACTCTTGGCCTTCTCTCACAATCTAACTTTTTCTTTTCTAGTGTTTTATATATTACTAGCCCTCGATATGATTAAATTTAAGCTTATCTTCCTACTTCTAGGCTTTCAAGATTTAAATAGAATCTTATCAGGAAAACATTTTAAATTTCTGCTTGTGTATGAAATTTCAAACCTCCATTCCACTCCTAAATATCACTTCCTTTGTTTAAATGTTCACCTCCCTACCTAGGTTTTAAATGTGAGTTATATCTTAGTCTTGGAATGGTAATAATATCTTCCTTCTTAACTGGTCGATAATCAAATTTCCTTAAAAATATTGAAATAGAATTTGTCATATTCTTTTCTTGTAATTATCAATCAAACTTTTAAGGATTCAAAGTCCTAACTATCGAACCCTATTCTACTATGTTGTCATAGTCTTGAGATTATTAATTGTCATACATTATGAGTAATTACATGCCTCCCCTTCACTAAGAAATTAAATATCACCTTTTTAATGTATCTAACATGCCTTCCAAGTAGTTATAATGATTTAATTTACGAACAAATCTCTAATGTTCAACCAAGGTTAAAATTGAGTAAACCCTCCAATAGACCCAAGAGGATACAAATCCAAATAATTATCTTTACACACAACTTCAGACCCTAATGTTTCAATCATGTTTTACCAATAGTTATTATCAACAATAAATTTCAAGAAAACTCATCGATCTAACTATCACATGCTATTGAGGCAGTCTGTGATGTTATCTTTGTCATAACAAGTAAATAGAAAACTATGTGATCCCAATCTCCTCATGTAGGTTAATGTCATCAACATGAACCTATAATATTGGAAATGGAATCTGAACAACCTATGCATAAAATTTCATCATATTTCTATGTATGCAAATTGTATACATCTTCAAGGAAAAAGTTACCTTCAACCCAAATAATAAGTTGCAAACATAATTTCTTGGTTCCCAATACATCAATAACTATTCAAGACTCATTTCTCTTTATGATTCACAAGTATGAAAACTATCAAAATCTTATGAGCATCACTTTTAATATGAACAATACAACCGAAGCCAATTTATGAACTCACAACAACATTAACACATATCAAAGATGCCATCAAATATTTACCAAATACTACTTCATTCATCACATTGAGCCTAATAGAAGTGAAAATTAAAATCACAAGCTCACATAACATGATTATCCAATCTCATATTTCTTCATAGTTAGGACAAGATATCTTTAAGACAAAACAAATTTGTCATGTTACAAACTATGTATATATTTACAAAACTTTCATGTTCTCATATTTCTCTCCTTCCCTTCCTTAAGGGATCCTGTTCTAACTTATTACTCTTCCCCCTATATGCATGATCTCTGTTATCCAAAATTCACCCCCAAGGTAATTTTGATAACATGCAAGCAATTATATTGATTCAGGGAAAAAATTCATGTTTCTAGGGTCCCCTCATATTTGTCTAACTCCCCTGTCCAAGAGGAAGAGAGTAAGTTCTGAGAAAATGCGGAAAAAGGGTTCAAGAAGGCAAATAGGTCGATCCAGGAAAAATCATGAAAATTGGCTAAGTCCTGCTCAAGGTCGCCTCCGGGACATTTGGGACAAAAAGGGCCGATCCGGCCGAAATCAGTCAAGACGGTCCGAAACGCAAATGGGACAATCGGGCCAAAAGTACGTGGCGGGCGCGAAAAGCCGATCCGGCCGAAAGAGGAAGAAAATTTGGCTAAGTATTGCTCGGGACGTTTGGGACAAAAAGACCCGAACCGGCCGAAATGAACACAGGCAGTCAAAAAAACGATTGGGACGTCTGGGCCGAAAGGGCGCGAACCGGCCGAACCGAGCGAAAAAGGTCGAGTCAGTCCGAAGTCAAATGGGACAAGCGGGACAGATGGATGCGAACCGGCCGAAATCAGTCAAGGTAGTCCAAAACAAAGCGGGCCAAGTGGAACAAAAATGCGCGAACCGGGCGAACCGGCCGAAATGAGCACAGACAGCACTAATCAAATGGGACATCCGGGACAAATGGAGGCGAAGTACGTGAAGGAGCCGAATCAGCCGAGGACCAATCAGAAGCTGCCACGTGTCACAGGAGGAAAAGTCAACGTTTGGTCCGGAAACTTCAAACGGCCATAACTTTTGACTCCGAGCTCTGATTTTGATAAAATTGGACTTTCTGGAACGAGCACGACGTCCTCTACGCCACAGAAACATGTTCGGCTCCAGTCAGTAAATGCTCTTTCCCGTCAAATGACAGAAAACGCCTGCCAGGCCCAAAATAGCTGCCTGCACTCAGAAGGCCATAACTTTTGCATTTTTCAACGAAATCGCACAAAATTGGTACCGTTGGAATCGTGTTTCCGAGCCCGATGCACAGCAATCAATAAATTCTAGATTTGATCAGAAATTGATTGAGATTTTTAAGAAAACGTGGCCGGGTTCAGAACAGTGTTTTATTTGGTAGCTGGGAGTGCATTTAAGAGGCATGGTCATCATTCTTTCTCTGCTGCAGCACATGGGACAGTATGGGGAGCCTTTTGCAAGTAATGTATACCCATTCCACTCAATTTAATGCCTCTTACAGGTGGTTGAAGGACAGATTTCGGGATTTCCACTTTCTCTTCTCTTCTCCTTCTCATTTTTTCTATAAATTGGAGTGTTGGGCTTATTGTAAAGGAGAGAGTTTTTGGGTAGCAAAGCTCTGCCAAAATTGCTTTGTGAAGCCAGTGTGTTGCAGGCCCTTGTAGTGGACTCCTTGCATGGTGATCCAGGCCCTTATCTTGTAATAGACTGAATTGTGCATACCAGAAAGCAATAAAATACAAGTTTGTGGATGTATCTTCCCCTGCTGTGTTTTTCTTGCATTCTTCTTGCCCCTTTAATCTTTCTGCAAGTATATTGTGTCTATTTATTATGTTCTTGTAAGAATCCATTATCATTGTGTGTGCTTGGAATATTGCTGTGAATGCATTTTGCTGGATTATGGTGAACTGTCATCACCTCTCCTAGTGTGCATTTTGCCTCTGTATTTCACACATTTGGAGATTACTCTCCCACCCTCCTTTTCTGGTGTATCACCGCTTTAGTGTAGGCTTTCATTTTATGCATTCTCTCTCTCTGGTCCCTTGGAATTTTAGGTTAGAATAGCTAGTTTCTCCTGCATTAGAGTAGATTGTGGCAGGTAGTTTAGGAGCAAGAACCAGCTGTCTCTGGAGGTCTATCTCAAGTAGCAAGTCCCACAACTTGGAGATAGTACCCATGTTATCCAATCACACTGGATGCTTAGAGTGATCAAACTAGAAATCTGATCAACATCCAGGGGTGCTGTGATTCGGTGTTAACAATTCTGGCACGCCCGGTGGGAGTAGAGGTCTTTAAATTTTCATTGCAACAAGATTGATGTGCACTTGTTATAAGTTCTAGCTTTAAAGGAGCTTTAAAATCGCACATCTGGCGACTCCAAAAAAGGGCATAATCCACTGGTTTCTGTAGTCCAAGCCTGACAAATTTATGAGAAGAATACGGACCAGGTCAAGAACGAGGGAGGAAGGATTGTTTGTTTATTTGCATCTATCTCCAGGCAGAGAAAGAAGGGGAAGAAGAGCTCAAAGATCTGCGTCTCCACCTAACAGAACTTTGTCTACACCTCCACCTGGTAGACCTTTTCTCGCATCAACAAGGGTTCTCAGGCCAATCAGAATGGCGCAACCACTAAATCCCTTTGTCAATTTCACTGGCAGCAGCCCACTTGCCCTCAATGCACAGAATCCAGTTCCAATTGCAGCATTGAAGAACATTCCATTTTTCACTGGAGAAAATCATACTACTCCTGGAGATCATGTCAAAGACATTGCTAATGTCTGTGCAATCCATGAGATAAATGAAATGGATGTAGCTGTCAAACTGCTGGCATCATCGTTCAAAGGGAAGGCATTGCAATGGTTCAGAAGCCTTGAAGCTGGTTCTATCACAAATTGGAATCAGTTGTGCATAGTTCTCCATGGGCAGTTTGGAGAGAAGGGAGACAACTTGTCTCTTCTAGAACAATTAACAACTATCAAGAGAGCTCCCAATGAGCAGCTGACTGACTTCAACTTCAGATTTCAAAGGTCTTGGGATAGGATTCCAGTGGCAGTCAGGCCAACAGCAGAAGATGCTTTTCTATACTATCTTAAAGCTTTGAATTCTGATATTTCTATGTTAATTCAATCTATGGGAGGCACAACCTTACCTGCTTCTTATAGCATTGCCATTAGGGCTGAAAACTGTCTTATTCAAGCTGGTAAACTGGCTCCTAGGCCCCCAATGCCATTATATCCAAGTTTAGAAAGCCCAAGTACTAGCCAAACGCCTGTCTTAGCTCCTATTCCCACCCCCATAAATCAAAGTTCAAATGAAGCTTCTACTTCATCTCCAAGTGCCCCAAATGAGCTTCAAGAAGTTATGAAACAATTGCAAAATTTAGGTAATGAGCTGGTCACACTCAAGAGACAACAAGCTCAAAGTTTTAGACCTTCCTATCAGCCTCAAGCTCAACCAAATAGGCAACCATACCAACCTCAAAGACCACCCAATCCAGCTGCAAATCAGAATCAAGCAAGGCCTCCTGCCAACAGACCATTTCAGCCCTACAACCCCAATGCTGCATCTGCATCCAGAGCTTTGGTGCCAGTCCAAAATAACATGGCCCAAGAGTATGATTGGTGTTGTAGGGCTCTTGCGAATCAAGCAAGGCCTCCTGCCACATAACCAATCAATGTGCTTTAACGGTGCATTAAATCAGGCCCTGATGGTGCAAACCATTGGAGGGTCGCAAGAGCCTAGCCACGAAGGAGATCAGCAGCAGGAAGCATCTCAGCAAGGGACATCTCCGAACGAAACTACTCTTGTTAATTGGCAGGCTGAAGATTTCTGTGGTATGAATCAGATACCTTCTCAAAGTGTTGCAGCCAACACAAGGTCAAAGAGGAGAAATTTGGGTGAAGAGCAGCCATTGGCTTCAAGTAATCCACAACCTTCTACCACTCCACAAGCCGCTGGCAAACAAACTGTAGCTCCAAACATGCAAGGAGCATCCAAACCAGCTCCTAAACCTACTCAAATGCCAGCTACTGCTGCCCATATGCAAGGAATGAATGCGCAGGCCAAGGGACAGCAGAGGGATACTTCATCTCCATACAACATCATTGACCAGATGAAGAAGACAAATGTCAACATATCAATGTGGCAATCACTATCCATCCCAGGCCAAAGAGATTTGCTACAAGCTGCCATGAAGTACTGGTCAACTTCAAATCAACAGGTCCAAATGCAAGAGGAGGTACTCACGAATGCTGCCCAGCCTGAAGGAAATCATGGAGGACAGCAAGGTAAAATGTTGAAGCCCCCTCCATTTTATGTTTCATTGATCATAGGAGATAAGCTGGTGCATAATTGCATGATTGACTCTGGGGCAAGTAGTTCAGTAATGCCAAAACAGATAGCTGACCAGTTAGGGCTTCAATATGAAGTCGTCTCCAAGGGTGTAGTCCAATTAGACGGGACAGCAGTGACAACGGTTGGAGTAATCAAAGGTTTGAGCCTCACACTGCATGCATGTCCCAATGTAGTAGTGTTGCAAGATGTGTCGGTCATAGACCTACCACCACTCTTTGTATTATGCTTATCAAGAGACTTCACTGCTAAAATTGGAGGCTATCTTTCAGCAGATTGGCCTCAAAGATACTACAGGATTTTGTACACTATTATATGTAATCTATCTCAGTAAATAGCAATTTATTTTTGTAAAATTGAGGAAATGTTTATTGGAAAATATTCAGTTATGCTCATTTCACCGCAAGGTATAAGGTACTACTCAGCCTTCCGTTTCCAGTTTTCCTGTTCAAACAACACAGCTGAGTATGAAGCCTTAATTCATGGACTGCACTGGGCAAAGAAGAAAGGCATCAGAAATTTACAAGTGTTTGGTGATAGTGAGCTTATCATAAACCAAGTCAAAGGAAAAAATGCTGCCAAGAATGATCTGTTGAAGAACTACAAAAATCGGGTATGGGATCTTATTGAAGATTTTGAAGCTTTTAGCATCATTTCCATCCCAAGAAAAAAAAATGAAGCTGCTGACAGACTGGCAGCAATTGGGGCTGCGTTTGATGTTGTAGAAAGTATCAAAAGTGAGAAAACTCAGCCTCATATCAAAGTGGTTGTGAGACCAGCTGTTCCGGATAACAACACAAGTTGGCAAGTCTTCAAGAATGACCAACAAATTGTTAATTTCCTACAAGAAGAAGCTGAGTTCTCCATGAGAAATCAAGACAAGTTGGAGCAGCAGTATGGCGACCAAGTGGTGCAGCTGAGGACTAACAAACTGCCAAAAGGCCTCATAACGCTGGAGTCAATCTTCAACCTGAATGATCAGTTCCGGAAGGAGAAAGCGAACATTCAAGTAAAGGGTGAAGATTCAGAGCCTATTTCAGTGGAAGAAGGCAAGACATTACAAATTGGCAAAGTAAGTACTCCACAAGAGAAATCTGATTTTGTTCAACTTTGTCAAGAATTCCCAGATGTCTTTGCTTGGACTTACAAAGATTTAAGAGGCTTCAACCCAAGTTTGGCACAACATACTATTGAGTTGGATCCGGAATCCAAGCCTGTCAGGCAAAAGCAAAGGCCAGTGAATCCTCATATCGAGCCTCTCATGAGAAAAGAGTTAGGCAAGCTCATTGAGGCCAGTATCATCTTTCCCATCAAACACTCAAGTTGGGTTGCAAACTTGGTGCCGGTAAGAAAGAGAAACAGAGAAATAAGATTGTGTGTGGACTTTCGTGATCTAAATAGAGCATCACTCAAAGATCATTATCCGCTCCCATCAATGGAACAAATATTGCAGGTTGTAGCTGGTTCAGAAAGGTTTTCATTGCTAGATGGATATTCAGGCTATAATCAGATACTAGTAAAAGAAGAAGATCAATTCAAGACAGCCTTCACTACAAAATGGGGCACGTATGCTTACAAGAAGATGCCATTTGGACTGTCAAATGCCGGAGCAACATTTCAGCGAGCTATGGATATGGCGTTCAAAGGCTTGATCAACAAGATAGTGCTGGTATACCTGGATGATATCACTGTCTTCTCAAAGAATGCAGCAGACCATCTCTTTCACCTCAGGCAAGTATTTCAGAGGTGTAGAAGGTTCGGAGTGTCATTGAATCCAAAGAAGTGTGTATTCTTGGCACACGAAGGCAAACTGTTGGGCCACATTGTCTCTAGGGAAGGGCTAACAATTGATCCTGAAAGGGTTGAAGCCATCCGAACGCTTCCATTACCACACCACAAGAAATCTCTCCAAAGCTTCTTAGGAAGGATAAACTTTGTCCGCAGATTTGTGCCTAATTTTGCCACTCTTGTGAAGCCTCTAACAATGATGTTGAAGAAGAGTCTGGCATTCAAATGGACAACAGAAGGCAAGGAGAGTTTTAAAAGCATCAAGCATGCAATATCACAAGCTCCAACTCTTATCAACCCAGATTTCTCAAAGGACTTCATGTTGTATGCATTTGGAGGATCAGATACAATCTCAGCTGTCTTGACACAGCTGAATAGAGAAGGTTCAGAGCAGCCCATTGCATTCTTCAGCCAAACCTTGGAAGATTACGAAATAAAGTATTCTTTCATCGAGAAGCATGTCCTTGCTGTTATCAGAAGCTTGAAGAAGTTCAGACACTTGGTCTCAAACAATAAAATTCAACTGTTGGTGTCTCATGCTGGCGTCAAGGACTTCCTCCTAAACAAGGATTTAAATGAGAAGAGAGCGGGTTGGATCACTCGGGCGATGGAATATGATATTGAAATCAAAGTGACCAAGCTAGTTCGTGGCAAAGGCTTGTGTGAGCAGCTCGCTTCCAAACAATCAGACGAGCCAAAAAGTGAAGAGGATGCTGTCCTGCTACTACAGAATGATCAAGAACAGCCAGCTGATGATGCATCTATCCCATGTTGGACTCAAGACGTTGTGCATTACCTCCAAACAGGCTTGTGCCCCCCAGAAGTGAGCAAAGCAAAAAGGAGATACTTCAGATTACAAGCCATTCCATATGTGCTTGTTGACGAAGTTTTGTTCAAGAAGGACATCAATGGTGTTCTATTAAGATGCATTAGAACAGGTCAAGTTGAGAAGATCCTACACGAGTTCCATCACGGGGAAGGAGGAGGCCACTTTGCTCCACGAGTAACAGCTCTAAAAATCATGAAAGCTGGTTACTATTGGCCTACTGTGTTCAATGATTGCTACTCATGGGTTAAGAAGTGCAAGAGATGTGCATTCTTCACAGGGAAAAAGAGGTTAGCAGCGCTGCCCCTTCGTCCAATTTCAGTGGATCAGCCATTCATGCAATGGGGATTGGACTTCATTGGGGTTATCAATCCGAATTCAAGTCAGGGCCACAAGTGGATACTAACAGCAACAGACTATTTCACCAAGTGGACTGAAGCAGTGGCGCTCAAGGAGGCAAATGAATCTAATATCTTAGATTTCTATGAAGGGATAGTCACGAGGTTTGGTTCCCCTGCCACTATCATATCAGATAATGCATCGGCATTCCTTGGCACAAAGATCACTGAGTGGGCTGTAAAAAATTGTGTGTATCTCAGCACTTCATCAAACTATTACCCTCAAGGTAATGGCCAAGCAGAGTCTACAAACAAGAATCTACTAAGAATCATCAGGAGGACTCTTGATGAGAATCAGAGGACTTGGCACGCAAAGCTCAAATCAGCCCTATGGGCCGATAGGATCACACCCAAGAGGTCTACAGGAAGCTCTCCATACAAGCTTGTGTACGGGAAAGAAGCGGTTCTACCTATATCGCTCGAGTTGCCAGCACTGGAACTCCTGAAACAGTTGGAGCTGGCTGAGTTTGAACCTATGGAAATCAGGTATGCGGAGCTAATGGAATTAGAAGAGACAAGAGAGCATGCAGCCCAGGCAATAGAGAAGGATCAAGCCCTGATCAAGAAGAGTTTTGATAAGAAAGCCAAGGCTAGAACTTTCCAAATTGGAGATTTGGTACTGAAGTGGGATGCTGATCGTGCAAAACCAGGAAAGCACTCCAAGTTTGATGCCATCTGGAGTGGCCCATAGATGATCATTGAATGCAAAGGTAGCAATGCTTTCCGACTGGCTAAGTTGGATGGTGAAGAATTGCAGATTCCGGTCAATGGAATCTATCTCAAACGCTGCTACTAGAAAGATAGATTTCTCACCCTTGTAAATATTAATTTAGATTTTCCATTCCTCTAAGTGCTTATGCACATTGTACTGCTGTTAGAGTAGTTTCTATTTCCCTAAGTGCTTGTGCACATGTCCTATTGCTTCTAGTATGTGCATGTTCGCAGTTCACCAAGCTCCTGGAAAAGAATTTTGCAGCCATGAGAAGACCAGCTCAACAAATATTCAAATGGCTCCAGGACACAGGTTTTCAAATTTCAGATCAGCTGAGAGGCTATCAAAAAGACTCCAGGCCCAATGGATTGCTTCAAACAGCTGGTCGTTCCTCATCTAGCAGGCAGATGACCCCGCTGAGTCGCCAAAATTGTTATCCAAAATTCACCCCCAACGTAATTTTGATAACATGCAAGCAATTATATTGATTCAGGGAAAAAATTCATGTTTCTAGGGTCCCCTCATATTTGTCTAACTCCCCTGTCCAAGAGGAAGAGAGTAAGTTCTGAGAAAATGCGGAAAAAGGGTTCAAGAAGGCAAATAGGTCGATCCAGGAAAAATCATGAAAATTGGCTAAGTCCTGCTCAAGGTCGCCTCCAGGACATTTGGGACAAAAAGGGCCGATCCGGCCGAAATCAGTCAAGACGGTCTGAAACGCAAATGGGACAATCGGGCCAAAAGTACGCGGCGGGCGCGAAAAGCCGATCCGGCCGAAAGAGGAAGAAAATTTGGCTAAGTGTTGCTTGGGACGTTTGGGACAAAAAGACCCGAACCGGCCGAACCGGCCGAAATGAGCACAGGCAGTCAAAAAAACGATTGGGACGTCTGGGCCGAAAGGGCGCGAACCGGCCGAACCGAGCGAAAAAGGTCAAGTCAGTCCCGAAGTCAAATGGGACAAGCGGGACAGATGGACGCGAACTGGCCGAAATCAGTCAAGGCAGTCCAAAACAAAGCGGGCCAAGTGGAACAAAAATGCGCGAACCGGGCGAACCGGCCGAAATGAGCACAGACAGCTACTAATCAAATGGGACATCCGGGACAAATGGAGGCGAAGTACGCGAAGGAGCCGAATCAGCCGAGGACCAATCAGAAGCTGCCACGTGTCACAGGAGGAAAAGTCAACGTTTGGTCCGGAAACTTCAAACGGCCATAACTTTTGACTCCGAGCTCTGATTTTGATAAAATTGGACTTTCTGGAACGAGCACGACGTCCTCTACACCACAGAAACTCGATTTATTATTTTTAATGAGGGTAGATATATTTAAATTAAGGAAACATGTTCGGCTCCAGTCAGTAAATGCTCTTTCCCGTCAAATGATAGAAAACGCCTGCCAGGCCCAAAATAGCTGCCTGCACTCAGAAGGCCATAACTTTTGCATTTTTTCAACGAAATCGCACAAAATTGGTACCGTTGGAATCGTGTTTCTGAGCCCGATGCACAGCAATTAAGAAATTCTACATTTGATCAGAAATTGATTGATATTTTTAAGAAAACGTGGCCGGGTTCAGAACAGTGTTTTATTTGGTAGCTGGGAGTGCATTTAAGAGGCATGGTCATCATTCTTTCTCTGCTGCAGCACATGGGACAGTATGGGGAGCCTTTTGCAAGTAATGTATACCCATTCCACTCAATTTAATGCCTCTTACAGGTGGTTGAAGGACAGATTTCGGGATTTCCACTTTCTCTTCTCTTCTCCTTCTCATTTTTTCTATAAATTGGAGTGTTGGGCTTATTGTAAAGGAGAGAGTTTTTTGGGTAGCAAAGCTCTACCAAAATTGCTTTGTGAAGCCAGTGTGTTGCAGGCCCTTGTAGTGGACTCCTTGCATGGTGATCCAGGCCCTTATCTTGTAATAGACTGAATTGTGCATACCAGAAAGCAATAAAATACAAGTTTGTGGATGTATCTTCCCCTGCTGTGTTTTTCCTTGCATTCTTCTTGCCTCTCTTCATTGCAGGTATCTGTGCATGTTTGAACGTTCACTGCAGATTTGGAGCTGTGTTCATGGAGTTTTGGGACACTTTCTGTGTGAAATCTATCCTTGGGCCTGTGATGCATCTGTCCATCCTTCCCATTGCTCACCTCTCTTTGTCCCATGGCAGTTTTGATAGATGTTCAACATTCTCCTTCTCTGGTGTATCACCGTTTTAGTGTAGGCTTTTGTTGTTTTTCCCTTCTCTCTCTCTCTCTGTCTCCTTGGCATGGTTAGATTAGGATTAGATTAGCTTGCCTGCACTGGAATAGCTTGTGGCAGGTAGTTTAGGAGCAGGAACCAGCCTTCTCTGGAGATTCCTCTCTCGGTTTCACAAGTCCCACGCTCGGAGAGAGGTTTCCATGTTGTGCAATCACACTGGATGCCTGAACATCAACCTAGAAGCCTGATGTGCGTCCAGGGGTGCTGTGATTTTGCACTAACAATCTCTCATTGCATGTAACTTCGATTGGAATTTTAATTGTACTTATAGGATTCATAATGACTCATTATGTGTTCAGAGGAATTATTAAAACATTTTAACACATCTAATGACTCTTCTAACAATTACTAGACCTATGAAAAACACTAACACATCTAACCTATAAATAATATTACAATAACTTATCAAGTCATAATCCACTTATTTTCAACCTTAACACACTTAGACACAAAAATGGAGGGAAATGTTTGAATTTTAAAATTCAAATTTTAAGACTCAATGCAGACCTCCTAACTCACTCACTTTGATCTCATAAAAAGGGAAATTCTACTTTTGGATATTTCCAATGATTCTCCTACATCAAATTGGGTTTCTAATGAATTATTTCATTTCCCCAAATATAAAAATTCCTTAAAAAAAATCAAAGTTATCCGTGAAGGAACATTTCATATGTGTGAAGGCTCAAAGATATTACAGGATTTTGTACACTATTATATGTAATCTATCTCAGTAAATAGCAATTTATTTTTGTAAAATTGAGGAAATGTTTATTGGAAAATATTCAGTTATTCAAGATTATTTGGATTTTGAAAAATTGGATTTGGTAAACTTTTAGGAGTCATCGTGTTTACTATTTCACCTAAATTTTTATAGTGCAAGTTAATTTTTGGGTCATATCTCCTAACATTTATAATAATATCTAAGTGTTTATATTTCCAACATTCCTCATCATAAAAACACCTAAAAAAACACCATACACACACATAAACACAAACACATACATACATGCACATGCACGCACACACACATAATTGTTGTTACCAAAAACTAAGCACTATTGACTGGTAGCATGTATGCATTGTTGAAAGATATCATATATCTTGATACTGAATGACATCATACAATATGATACTAGCCAATAGTTTATACCAACTAAAAAAAATTCAAATAATTTGCAAGCCGCGTGAAACCCATTTCCTTTCTATTTTCCATGACTTTCAAAGGCATTTTAAGACATTCATCAAGTAATATGTACAATATTTTTGTGGTTCTTAAAAATTTCCCTAGATAAAATATTAAATACATGGGATATTTTTAAAGAAAATTTCTCAAATGGAAAATGGTAACGCCCCTTCAAATGATGATTTTAGATTTTAATTTTATAAAACCTAACGTGAGAGTATAGATTACCTTTTGAAGTATATCTCAAGACCTTCAATACCATTTCACTTGGATAATTCATCAACCAAGTGTAGAAAATAAATCATGCACTTGAGTAATTTTCTAGGTCCTAAAAGGTTACTAGCATTTATATGATTTTTAGTAATAAAACTAGTAGTGGACAACTATATTTGGCCTCTTTCATTTATCTCCTATTTTCTATTTGGTCTTACACACCCTACAACCCAGTTATAAATTTATTGATTTATCTTTTATGGCTTCAAACACCACCACCCATCCAAGAGAGAGGTGTTCAGGAACTCTTGTCCCCTATGGGCATCCCTAACTATTTTTCAGCTTACTCATTCCTTTTGGGCCTCTTTTATCTTTTGGTAATCTTTTTAATTTATACGTCGGCCTTTCATTTGTCAATTATGAAATTATAACAAGGGAATCATATAAATACATAGTTTTGTGCTCAAAATAAAGGACCAAGCACTAAGAATTACTAGCATCACCAAAGCTTATATTCAAAAGGAACGTAAAGTTATCCAAATCATCCATCTAACATGCATTTAGGGGACAAGATACTGCATATTTTGCATGCACAACATAGGAAGGGGAAGTTCATGTTATTCAATCAACAAATTCTAGTACATTGTATCACTATAGTTTACATCTCGATATAAGGTGTAACTTTCACAAGGGAATTCTAGCGAACAATTTTTACACAGACTCACAAGAACTACATGGTATCTTATATGTAGTGTAGTGCTTGGTCGTAAGTTCAATCTCAGGGTGAACACTAGGGTCATTCCAAATCCCCATCTCTCATTTTCATTTTTACCTGTTTGATGTGGTTTATGGGCTTGTGCATGTGAAACATTATTTTGTAGGTTACAGGTACCTTCAACAATCTATGAGAAACTATCAGGAGATAAATAGCGAATAATTGTGACACACTTGTGATACAACAGGAACTATATTTAGAGATGTTTGCACCGTCATGGCCACCCAAAAAAAGTCATCAATTCCCAAGCACCCATTTCTTATCGCAAGTGCCCCTATCCTACCTTGTTCATGAGCTAAAATTTTTATAGAAATCAAATATGACAATGTTTTCATCATGTGAAACTCTTCTTCCTTCCTAGATCAGTTGTAGATTACACGGAAAATTAATAATTTCTTCTATCGCTCTCTCTCTCTTGCTTAAGGTTTTGTACTTTGCATCTTAGTTTACAAGTGTCATTTCTATATTTCACAATTTATACATATGTTACTATGTAATATTTAGATTTAATTAATTCAAATTAAATTAAATCATTTTATGAACCTAATGCTCGACCGTAACCATGCTTCTAGGAAATTTAATATTTTTTTAACATGGCTTATTACTTATCCACCATTTACTATTGAATACCTTCATGAGCTCCAAGCTCATATTTCTAAATATCTGCAAGATTTAGATCTTATTTTATTTTATACTCATGAGGAGGAAATAAACTTATCTTATTTCAACCCTCTTACCTCTAATACTTCTTCCACTATTATTCCAACACAACATCCCTCTTCAACCTTGTCACCTACTTATACTTTTTCCATGTATGTTCCTACTCCTACCAACCATTAAACTCAACCTCTTATTTCTCACACACAATAAGTCTCTTCTTTTGGAACTCAAGATTTAACTTTGTTATATCAGGACCTACAAGTTCAAATCCATCATTTTTAGTAGGATACTTCAGGTTCCTGTCCATCTCTTGATTCCTCTTCAATTCTTCACACTCATTTTGTACCTCCCATTTCTTCTGATCCACCTTTTCTAAACTTCATCACCCCTAAGCTTCCTATCTTCAATGGCCATGGTGACCCTTAAGAGAATCTTCAATCTTTTCATGTTGTATGTCTTGATTATGCGGATAATCACACATTGCTAACTAAGATATTTCCTAGGAGTGTTGAAGATCACACCATCCACTAATTTTTCATTTGATAACCTATTTTACACATTTATATGATGTTTTTCTTTGTCGTTGTTCAATTAATATCAGCACCAAGATCTGATATGTGAAACTTTATCAAATAAAACGGAGATATAATCAATATCTAGATGAATATGTTTTTGCGCTACAACAATAATTTAGCTAGGATGATAAATGTGCTTGTTGGTTGGGAATTACAAGATCTTTTTGTCTAAATCCTTTTACCACCACTTTATGATATTGTTATCTTTGAGACTTCTCCTTCATTTGATCAATTATGCCATATGCTTAAAATGCACAAAGTTAGACTTCTATCTATGGAAAAACACAAATATGAATATACTCCATGATCTTCTAATAGGTTCCAAACTAAATGAACATTAAAGCCATATCATAATTCTACCAAAGAAAAGTAAAATGTTAATTCCATCTCTCCACCTAAAACTATTCAATGCCAACCACTAAAGTATACTTTCACAAAATTACTATATGCACCTCGTTTTCTATTTCCTCAACTCATCAAAAGATATCTAATCACTCTTCAACCACGGCTTCATAATGATCCATCTATCCCTTGTAGCCATAATTATGATGAAAATGATAAATGTGACTATCACCAATGTATTATACAATCTATTGTTCTCTCCTTCAAACATAGACATCTCATTCAAGATCTTATTGAGAATAATTCACTTGAGCTCCTTAAAAGATCTACTTCTATGCCGTTCAATGATAATAAAAAGCTAAAAATATTTAATGACCCTTTTTCTAAGAATGACACACAAGACATTGATTCTTCTAATAATCATACATATCAAGTTTTTCCCTCTCCTTTATTGGGGTCCCTTGACCTCCTTTTCACTTATTGTAATGCATCATCACCAACCATTTAATTTTCATATCAAGATTTTTATGCTAGATTCACTTTTGATTAATTATATATCAATGCTTATATTAGCTAATATACTGTCACTAACACCATGCTTTATCTAATGGATCCTATCAGTGTGTGCTCCACTGCACTTCTCATGGCTATCAAATATCCACTATCTAATATCACATATCCAGTTCCTTATTATTTAGGCTACATCAGACTTCCTCTTATAGTTGGGCCTCTTACTATGCTTCTAACATTCACTATGACATCTTTAATCAAACAATGTGACATGTTCTTAGGTCTTCCTTGGCTCTTCACTTCCCAATCCATTGCCTCCATAAATCATGTATTTCTTAGGTTCATTTACAATAAGAAATTTTCCACTCTTAAAAAAATTCCACCATGCATACCATTACCTAAACCTAGTATGTATGATATATTTCCACCAGTTATAACATCTATGCCTCATGGGCCTCTCACATAGAAGGCACACCAAGGTTAATTTTAAGAAGCCTCAAGTAAATTGGAGGTGGAAATTCCCCAGAAAATGTACCTTGAACCAATTTCATTAGAAAGGTGAATTTTTCAGGATTTCATATTCAGATTTTTCCTGTCATTTTCTTAATGGGGAGAACTCAACATTTTTTTGGTTTCGGTCGATAATAAGGTTTTCAGTGATCCCTGTTGTTGCATGAAAACAAACCTTGTTGTCACACGACATCAAGGCTTGTTGTTGTTCGACAACAAATCTTGTTGTCACCTGACACCCAAAAAATGCTGAATTTTTTTGCTGTTTGCAACCCCATTTTCGCTCGTCAACAACACTCATTTTTCACCCAGTTGTAACCCTCCCTTTTCACATGTCAAAAACCCTCTAGTCGCATGTAAATAACCCTATGGTCACTCGTCAACACCTTCTCTTGTCGCATTTCAATGACACTTTCGTATTGCAAGTCTACAACAACTAGTATGAGACTCTGATCCAAACTTTGTTTGCCTATAATTTACAAGTAATTCAGATGGTACGTTAGTAAGTTACAATTATACTACTAGGTGAATTACCTACGTTTATATAGGATTAGTTTTCAATGACAGGTGAATCCAACCCGTAAAACAAATTATATTATAAATTTTAGGTGAACAATACACTGACCTACTCTTAAAAAATCACCTTCCCAAATTTTCCAAAAATGGAATATTCACCAAATTATGAATATTTTCCACTAAAAATATCCTTGATGAACACTCTACATCTAATTCTCCTATTCACACATGAGATACTTCCCGACCTCGTCTTACTCATCAGTGCATTATTCTGCCTTGTCCACCTAATTACCTTACTTGGGAACCCCCTTCACATAGGTGTTCACCATTTCCATCACAGCGTAGGACTCCCTTACATACATGAGACTAATATTAAACTCCATCGACCTATTAGAGAATCGTCACATGCCTTAATCTTGTAAGATATTGGGTGCAGTTATCTTCACTATCGTTGGATACCCTTCTATCCTTATCACAGTTGGGGGCATCATGCTTTTTTCCCCCTCCTAGCATCATAAGTTGAGTATCAAATCTACTATCATGCTCTTTGGTTCACACTTAATCTTTTCTAGTTCTCTTACACATTTGGATACACGCATTCTATCATCATTATGCTATGACACATTCTAGTTCCACGGTTCATACTCTACTTGTTGGTTCTCGAATTAGTCTCCACCCATTTTCCATTAAGATCCCTCAGTTTACGGCCCCTATAATGTTTTTGTCTCCCCGTGTTGGGACCTGAGGACCTCTATTTGGTTACCATGATTGGTTCCTCCTTATTCAAAGGTCACTTAAAGGCCTTGAATTTTCGATTCGTTCCTCTATCCATCTGAAGGTGTCTGTCAATTGGGCGTAAAACTCAGGCTCTTCCTTCCCTTCCATTTTCCACAGTCATGTGTTATTGTCCCTACCATTTTGTCTCAAGTACTTGAAGAAATTTGAATAGATATAGCTCAGGGGGGTCATGTGTGAACCTTGAAACATTTTTAAATCCTCTGTCCTTAAATACAATTTCATCTCTGGGCTAAAATAGTGGTTTCCCTACATTTTTACGGTTTGACGGATGTGTTTCTCCCATCAAATTTTAAATCTCTGCATAAGTGGAAATGTGGCCCTTTTTGGTTGGACGCGGCTCAGCTGGGCACTCTAAATTTTTTTGGAAATTTTTAACCCAAAACTTGTCCACATGGAGGAATGATGCTCGTTTGAAGACTCACTTTTTTGTTTGGCCTTGGAGTTACGTCGGCAGGACACATGGAGGATTTCGCTACCTCACCTAGACTTAGAATTTCTTTCATGTAATTGATACAATTTTGGCGGGCCATGGATACATGGTGGGCTAGCACTTATTTGAAGATATATCTCAGGGTTCCACCTTATCAACTGTAACAGAGGGACAGGTGGAGGCTTCCACTAGCTCTGGTGGGGACTTAAACTTTTAAAGAAATTTTCTAAGGCTCGAGACACATGGTGAGCCCATTCTCATTCGAGGTCTCCACTTTTGGGACCATCTTGAAGTTGCTCCATAAAGACAGGTGGAGGGACCATGCATGTTTGGGGACAAGCCTTTGAGTTTTGTTTTGGGGAAGCGCTAGGAGGACACTTGGAGGCTTCTACTTGCTCTACTTTTTCCTTACACTTTTTGATGGCCAGAGAAGACCGTCTCAGAATTTAGACACATGGCACTTTCCACTAGACTTTCAAAAATTTTAACATGCTTTAACAAACTAGGACACGTGGTGACCCCACGCTCATTCAGGGTTTGAAAAGTCAAGAGGTGGGAAGGTGTGCCATCGAGGGAAACTTGGGTTTTTTGCCCCTTGTTGTTTAAAAGACTAAAATCATCAAAATGACCCACAACCATGACAGAGAATAGTCTAAATTTTCTCCAGTCAACGACAAAGGTGCTAACTTTCAGGGGAAATTTGGAAAATTCTCCTTTTTGGAGAAAGGAGTAAAAATTGTAAAAGGAAGCATGGTTCCACTAGGACCCACATCAAAACATAAAAGTAGAAGGGTGGAACAATGGGGAAAACTTGGAAAAATTTCCCTTTTCCAAAAAAGAGGTGAAATAGTAGAATTTAGCCGCAATTCCTTTGGGACCTACATTGGGACACATGTCAAGCCTATTTTTCAAAGTCAGAGGGGTAGAGAAAATTGAGAAATTTTGTAATTTTTCCAAAAGGTGTAAAAAGTAAAAAGGAACCGCTAGGCCCATCTTAACTCAGATCTCCAACATGGATGGTCCAAATTCAAAAGAAAGATCAACAGAAACTTTGTGTCTGTATTTGATTTTCTGCCAATTTTCCCCTTAGCTCTTAGGGATGCATATTCCTATAGTTTTTTTAATTGTTTCTTTGATTCTCTTGCAAGGCAAATGAAGAGGAACATTAATCTCATATCCTTGTTTAGTGGGGAAGGTTAGTAAATGTCTTTCACCATTAAATATGTAATCTAACTGTCAGATTCAACCTATTTTTTATTTTCCTTCGCACGTGAGAGACCTATTCACATCTTGGTTTGGTGGGAAAAAATCTGAAAACATATTTTTCCATTAATATGTACTCTGACTATTAACCTCGATCTGATCTCTCAGTTTTTCCTTCCTTGGCACGCAAAGAAACAAATTTGACAAAATGCAGGAGGAAGTAGTTGGCACGCGAGATGAAGAATGACTTACCAAGTGATGAATTGAATGCTGGAAATATTTGGAGAGATTTTGCCTCCGCACACCTAGTAAATTTTTGTAAATATGATTATGGGAGTCACAATCAGAGGTCATAACACACAATGTTGTTTTCAATGTTTCTATTTTCAGGGGGAAAACTCTATTGTAAATGAACTATTATAAATTTCATAATTTTATTATGCAAACGGTTGGAATACTGGAGTGTTAGAGGTCTAGAGCTATTTCCTGAGAGAAAAGGTTTGACAGAGCCCATCTTTTCTGAGAGACTATCTGAGGCACTTGTTTATTTCTTTTGTGTTAAATTTTAT
This sequence comes from Taxus chinensis, assembly GCA_019776745.2. Taxonomy (NCBI): domain Eukaryota; kingdom Viridiplantae; phylum Streptophyta; class Pinopsida; order Cupressales; family Taxaceae; genus Taxus; species Taxus chinensis. The sequence goes on from CM034146.1 coordinate 646,916,913, forward strand.
CATGTCAAGGTGGTTACAAGAGTATAGCCATTGAAAAGCTCTGAGATTGTTCTAGAAACTTTCCCTTGTTGATAAATTTAATCAAATTTGAGTAAATCTATATTCTAATTTGATCAAAATCATGTTTGCTTCCTTTCTAAATTTCTACAAATAGTTTCTTGTTCCCATTGTAATCTTACATTGAAATCTCTGTGAATCACACAAGATCTTAGCTTTGTGATAGTTTGGTAGCACTTGTAATTTCATTTATCAGAAGAGATTTCATATGATAGTGAAATAAATGAGTTTAAATTCAATGTACTCCTAGCATGATTATTAAGATTATTTGTTATCCTTTGAGTGTATCTTAGGCATGAACAAATAGAGGTTGATAGTGTTTAATTACATTTTTCAATTTGAGCCTTCATTTAGGATCCTTAATGTTTGTGTGAAAACGTGCTGATCTGGGCCTCCATTGAAGCACCCCTTCTGGTTAAAGGAACATTATAGCTATTTTTGAGCATTTTGTTGGTCAAGCTTTTCATTTTGTAAAATCTCTCAAAGATCTGCCAAGTCAAAATCCACTTTTCCTCACCTCCCACAAAAATTCATTTTAAACAACCAATCATACCCGTAATACCCATATTTGTCCTGTGTGTGCACAAATGCATAATTTCTATTACCAAAACATGTACAACTGACATGTTTTCATTATCTCTAGTGGCCTAAACCTTGCTTAGAAAATATCTCCACTATCTAGGGTGAGAACTCGTTAGAGTTAGATTTTTGTTGTATTGATCATATTTTCTTAAAGGTTTTTCTAAAAACTCTGCAAAGAAGAATATCTCCATCCTTCTCCACAAACAGAAGGCTACAAAAGGGTACTCTAACCCTGTTTGAAAGGCACAACCATAAAGTAGTGATGACAGATCAAATACTTTTAAGGGTGCTACCCATTTCTCCACATCTGAGTAACAAAGAACAATTTGAATTCCCTCCCTGGCTGAAAAATGACACACAACATACTTTTCTTGCCTCTAAGCTTCTTGTCAAAACTATGATGCTACTCAGCTTCTAAGAAAAAATCAATTTTGGTACCAACACCATTCTAGTGCCATTTCTAGGGATAACATTGTGATTACAGTTCATACTCGATCCCTGGTAAACATTTCTTATATGCTCTGTGTGTTATGTGCAATATTTCCATTGTCTAAAGTTATTGGACTAGGTTTCATTGATAAATTTTGGAAAAGGGAGGTAAGATATTTCCATTTATAGTTTCTAGTGTTGACACACATTTGACATATCATATTTTAGTGCCTTTACATAGCTAAGGTGGAAATCCTTAGTGGAGACTGTGTTAATCTTATTTTTTATAAATTCCAATGTCTTAACTTATGTCAAGCGTGATTTGTTACTAATATTTGCAAATCTAGAAGGAAGAAGATATTTCTTCGTTAGGGATCCTACTAGGACACTATTTCCAGAGCTAGGAAAAACAAAGTTAGAAGTAAGAAGAGCCTAGATAATTTTTGGATATCAGAATTTAAGAAAAGAGATCTCTGTTGATGAAGGTGATCATCCTATTATTAAAGATTTCCATTCAAGTGAATCTTCTAAGTTAGGTAGTCTTTTTGTGGAATTAAATTCTCCATCTAGAGAGGGGCCTTCATCTGATTTTGAAAAATTTGCTTCACATTATTCTCCTATGTTTTCTGAAGAAAATAGGGTTTTCCAAGAGATAGAGCATTTAGGGGATATCCATTTTTTAAGTTATACTCATATGTTTCAAAGACCACTTGTACCTTATCAGTTTGATTTTCCTCCATGGTCACCTCCTCAAAACAACATGGCCCAACCCCCACCCAGACCTCCATTTACAGTAAATGCCTTTGGTCCTATAATGTTTTTAGGGATGGCTAGTTATCCAAATGTAGTTCCCCAAGATGTAAGAAATAGAATACTAAATTTCCAAGGAAATAATGCTATAACTAGTGATCAACACTTAAAGCTTTTTATCCACATGATGGAAGACTTTGAGATTGAATTTGAATATGTATATATAAAATTGTTTATCCTTACTTTGGAGGAAGATTCCAGGGACTGGTGTAAGGATTTTCCAGATAACTCCATCGAATCTTGGACCAAAATGAACAATCCGTTCAGACTACTGTATGGTAATAGAATTGATCCTAGGTTTCTTCTGTCAGAATTTGATAATATCAAAAATAACCCTAACAATTCAGTGCATGAATTCAATACTAGATTCAATAAAACATTGAGGATATTGCCTATAATTTTAAGGCCATGTGATAAATCTTGTCTTATAAAGTATTATGATGCATTTGATAAGAAAGTTTCTTACTACTTGAGGGACAAAAACCCTACCAATTTGAGATAGGCCTTTACTATGGCTCTACAAATTTACAATGACATCAAAGCAATTGGAAAAACTCCTAAAAGGGATGGTGTGAAACTAGTTAATCCATAAATACCTCAAGCAAGTAAGGCTGATGATTTGGAGGAGGTTTTTAAAACTCTGGCAGGGGCTGTAAAAGAAATTTCCTACAAATTAGCCTAAGAAGATAATGGAATTGAGTAGAGTTCATAAGATCATCATAAATAACAAGGGCCAAGTCATATTTACAAATCATCCTAGAAATGAGTAGATATCTGATGACAAAGGCAAAGGACCCATGGGATCTGCAAATAGACATCCCCAAGTTAGGGAAAATAGAATGGTGCATGATCTTTTGGCTGCCAGAGTTGTTGTTGTTGAAGAAACATATGTAATTGATTGGTGTCACATGTGTTTCACGCCTCATGATCCATGTGAGGTAGATCAAAAATAATAAGAAGAAGCTGATGATGATAACATAGATGATGATGCATGCATGATGGAATGCTCTACAAGATCACAACAAGGAGAAACTTTAACAGAGGTAATAAGTGCTAGAAATGTTGCTGATTTTTGGGACTACATTCACCGGGTACCTCTTCTTCCTCCCTCTCATAATTTATAAATAGATACTGTACAGTATTTTTAGTTTCCCAATAATGATTTTGAATGTTTAAGAGCTTTGATGATAAATAATTATGGTGAAGGAATCCCATTTGAGGAGGATAGACAATTATTGATGAACATTGTTGTTGCTCAATAAAATGATTATAATAGTAGGAGTAGAGTTGTCAAAGGAGGGGGGCCTTAGGACAAACCTAAAACTCCATTTCCTTAAAATATTCCTAAAGAGGTTCCTAAGAAAGATACACCTTCCAAAGGCCTTGTTGTGCCAAACAAAATTCATATTTCTCCTCATGCTCAAACTGTCAAAATCCCAATGCTATCTGATGAGTGTGTCTATCTCCCTTCCAATGTTGCCTTGCCAAAGTCTACTCCATATGAACACTGCCCAAGTTTTGAGTCAAATCAAAGTTAGTGTTCCAATTTTTGAGGTTCTTAGGATTCCTGAGCACAAGAAGAGGGCATTAGAGTATTTGGGATTGAAAGAAGAGAAGAGTACCCCAAGTATAAATGTAAACATTATGGAGACTCCTCTAATCATTAAAGAAATAGGAGCGTTACCAAAATCAGAAGAGCTAGATGAACCACCTAATGTTTACTTGGGAACATCCCTGGTAGATTCTCAGCTAAATTTGGATCCATTCTTCACCACTCTGATCATTAAGGATAGATTGCTACATAACTTTATGTTTGATTCAGGGCATCATGTAATGTTATGCCTCTAGAAGTCATAAATGAATTAAATATCAAAGTAGAAACATCATATGGAAAGTGCACTTCCATGGACTCTAGAGAGGTGCCACTGGTGGGATGTGTGAAAGGTCTAGTTGTACATCTTATAGCCTATCCGGGTAGGAACTTGATGCTTGATGTAGTTATTGTTGACTACCTAGCCAAGTGGGGTATGCCATTGTCTAGAAAATGGACTGCAAGTGTTGGTGAGATTTTTCAAATGGATATGTCCTATGCCACCACCCTAATTGAGGACATCCTTGTCAAGTTTTATGGGGAAAAGAAGATGTTGCACCTCATTGAAGACCCCAACAATGCATCTTATGAATTATATTACACAAGTGTTGATGCTGATAACTTTATTGGGTTTGATGATGGGAAAGAGAAAAAAATGGATCAATGTAAGAATCTTGAAAAATTAGGCTCTCCATGGACTCTATTGTTTGATGGAGCTTGCTCCAAATTTGGAAATGGTGCTCATGTAGTTATGATTTCTCCAAGTTTGGAAGTGTTTGTTTTTATTTCAAACTTAACTTTGAGTGTACCAACAACATTGTTGAGTATGAAGCATTTTTGTTAGGTGTAAGAATTGCTTGGAAATACTATGTTAAATACATCATTGTTAAGGGAGATTCAAAACTAATTGTTAAAAAAATAAAAAAACTATATGGTACAAAGAATCAAAGAATGAAATAGTACAAGCATGCAGTCTGGGACTTGATTGAGATGTTTGATTCATTTAACATTATGCATCATCACAGGAAGTTAAATGTTATGGAAGACAAGGTTGTAGAGTTGGGATAATGCTTTGATAGTTGTGTAATGTCCCCATATTGTGAATATGATGTTGAAGGGTTAACAAGGCCATCTGTCCCTGACAACATTAAACATTGGCAATTTTTTTATGATAATGCTCAGGTCAAAAGATTTCTTGAGAACAAAGGGGAGTTTTTTTATCAGTGTATTGATTAGGAGCCAATGGTATGTGTAGCAGAGGGTAAAGAGACTTTTTTTGTCAAGGATATCATTCAACTGAAAACTAATACCATGCCTAGAGGATTGGTTGCTCTTGAATCAAACTTTGATAATGTTTATTGCATTATTAACATGCATATATCAGCCTCAAGGGATATTGAAGAGTATGACCTAGGTATAGAGGAGAAACCAAGGAATATCTTGTTAGGAAGTAATTTGAACAAGGAGGATAAACAGTCCTATGTTTAGTTGTTGAAGAAGTATCAGGATTGCTTGGCTTGGTCTTATTCAGAGTTGAAGGCATACAAAGAGGATTTGTTTCAGCATGAAATTCCTCTGGATCCTAATGAAAACCCATTCAGACAAAAGTAGAGGCCGATTAATCCACTCCTCGCTATAAAGATGCAAGATGAGTTTAAAAAGCTAAAATATGGAGGGATCATTCAAACAACAAGGTATTCTTCTTGGGTTGCGAACTTAGTGCTAGTTAGGAAAAAGAATGGTGATATTAGGATGTGTGTGTATTTGAGAAATCTGAATAGAATGAAGGATAATTATCCTTTACCAAACATGGATAACATGTTGTAATTAATGACATGTTCTGAGTTGCTTTCTACTTTGGATGGTTTCTCTGGTTATAGCCAGGTAGTTGTGAAGCAATAAGATAGAATCTAAACTTCTTTCACTACTCCATGGGGTACCTATTTGTATGTGAGAATGTCGTTTGACCTGATGAATGGTGGGGCTAATTTTTAGAGAGCAATGGATGTAGCATTCTGGGGATATATAAATGAATTCATTTTTGTGTATAAGGATGATGTGACAATTTTCTCTAGAAAGAGAAGCAATCACCTGAAACATCTAGAAAAGATGCTGATAAGATGCAGAGAGTATGGCATTTCACTCAATCCAAAGAAGTGTCATTTCATAGTGCAAAAGGCCAAAGGATTATGTCATGATTGATCATAAGAGGGTGGAGGCCATCAACAAGGTCCCAATTCCAAGAACTAAGAAAGGAATTCAATCCTTCTTTGGGTAGATAAACTTTATCAAAAGATTCATATCAAACTTTGTTGAGTTGACTTTTCCAATTACTTGCATGGTAAAAAAGGACCAAATAATCAAATGGGAAGAGACTGCCATTATGTCTTTCAATGGGATCAAGGAAGCATGAAAGCATGCACTGGTTTAGCAGCTCCAAATTATAAGAAACCTTTTCAGATGTTTTCCTTTGCTTTGGAGAACACTATTACAATTGTCTTGTTACAGAAGGATAATGAGGGGGCTAAAAGGCCAATTTATTTTTTGAGTAAGGCACTGTAAGGAGGTGAGTTGAAATAAACTATCATGGAGAAACAAACATTTTCCTTAGTAAAAGAAACAAAGGTTTTTAGGCCTTACATTTTGAGCTCCAAAATTGTTTCTTATGTTCCCCACACTATGGTGAAGGATGTCTTATCAAAGATGGAGATCTAAAGAAAAAGATGTAGATGGGTGGACAAGTTGCAGGAATATGACATGGATATCCAAACCACAAAATTCATAATAGGTTTGGGCTTAGCTAAACTTATGGCTAAGAGAAACCTGTAAACTATTGAGGTAAATGAGGTATAAGAAGAAAGGGTGGATGTCTTAGAAAAGTTGGTGAGTTCTCAATGGTACAAAGATATACCTTTTTATCTCATACATCTATGATGCCTTCAGCATTTGAATAAAAATCAGAAAAGATCTCTTAAGTTGGCAACCTAGAAATATTTCATTACTGATATTGGGTTATCTTGGAAGTACCATGAGGGAGTCCTCTTAAGGTGCATTACTGAAGATGAAGCCCCTCAGATAATTTCTAATCTCCATGGAGAATTTTGTGGGGGGATTTTTTTTGGAAAAGTCATAACACACAAGATCCTGAGGGCTAGTTATCAGTGGCCAACTCTTTTCAATGACAAAAATTTTCTACCTAGAAGATGTGAGAGTTTTCAATGTTTTTCTTGAAGACTAAAAGCTTCAGGCTCCCTTCCTTCGCAGCCTATATCAATTGAAGCTCCGTTCAAGAAATGGTGAATTTATTTCATTGGTGATATTTAAGACCCTTCAAGTGCTAGCCATAAGTGGATTCTTGTATCCACGGATTAATTCATGAAGTGGGTGGAGGAAATCCCCACCAAGAGAGAAACACACCAAATTTTCATGGACTTCATGTTGAACCATATCATCTGCAGGTTTGGAATGCTAGTTAACATTGTTGTTTACAATGCCATGAGCTTCAGAGATAAACCTTTGGTGGCAATGTGAAAAAAATATGGGATCAATTTGACATATGCCTCCAACTACAACTCCCAAGGAAACGGACAAGCAGAGTCCAACAATAAAAATTTATTATAAATCATTAGGAGAACCTTGGAGCTGAACAAAAGGAAATGGGGTGAGTAGTTGAAGTTTGTTGTTTGGGCTGACAGAACTACTGCTAAAAGATCCACTAGAAAAAGTCCATTTGAATTGGTATATGGCACTCAAGCTTTGTTACCCCTAAAAAATACAATTATCCTCATATCAGTTCATTCAACAACTGGAAGATCAAAAATTTAGTCCATATGAGGCTCACATTAACCAGATTGTCAAACTTGATGAAGAAAGGAGAGCATCTCACTAAAGGCATGTGAAGTTCAGAGAAAAATTGAAGAAGTTATTTGATAAGAAGGTCACTCCTAGAGCTTTCAACAATGGAGATATTATGTTGTTGTGGGATAGCAGACATGAAGACAAGGGCAAGCATGGTAAATTTGATGCACTATGGATGGGCCCTTACTCCATTGACATTCAGATTGGTGAACATACCTTCTTCTTAAAATATTTAGATGGTGAGTTGCTCAAATTTCCTGTTAATGGCATGCACTTGAAACATTTCCTTGATTGATACCCCAAAATCAAGGTAAGCATCATTTGTATAGTGTATAGTTTGTTTGTTGCTTTGTGTCTTTTGTGATTTTTCTCATTCTGGTCCTCAGTAACCTAGTTTTTTTGGGTCCTCGGTTCTTTTTTAGAATATGGTTCTCATTTCTACTCTACAAGCTAACTCCTTTTCCTAATGGATGTTTTTGGCACTTGATCTGTTATTTGGTTTTTGTGGCGCTCACAGGGAGTGCCCATCCTCGAGTCAGAGCTAATATTGGTGCTAAAATTAGTCTCACCCCATTTTCCATTAAGATCCCTTAGTTTGTGGCCCCTGTAATGTTTTTATCTTCCCGTGTTGGTACCTAAGGACTCTATCCTCCATTTGGTTTCCATGATTGGTTCCTCCTTAATCGAAGGTCACTTAAAGACCCTAAATTTTTTGAGATCTGAAGGTGTCTGTCAATTAGGCATAAAACTCAGGCTCTTCCTTCCTTCCTATTTTCCATAGTCGTGTGTTGTTTTCCCTGCCATTTTTTCCCATTTCCTTGAAGAAATGTGAATAGACATAGCTCGCGAGGTCATGTGTGAACCTTGCTACATTTCCAAATGCTTTTTCCTTAAAGAAAATTTCATCTCCAGGCTCAAATAGTGGTTTCCCTACATTTTTATGGCTTGACAGGTGTGTTTCTCCCATCAAATTTTAAATCTTTGCATTAGTGGAAAACGTGGCCATTTTTGGTTGGATGTGGCTCAGCGGGGCACTCTAAATTTTTTTGGAAATTTTTAACCCAAAACTTGTCCACGTGGAGGAATGGCGATCGTTTGAAGACTCGGGTTTTTTTTTTGGCCTTGAAGTTGTGCTGGGAGGACATGTGGAGGATTTCACTACCTCACCCAGGCATAGAAAATAATTTTGTACAACTGATAAGGTTTTGGTAGGCCACGGAAACATGGTGGGTTGGCGCTTATTTGAAGATCTGTCTCAGGGTCCCACCTTAACAATTGCGACAGAGGGACAGGTGGAGGCTTCCACTTGATCTGTTGGGAACTTAAAATTTTATAGAAATTTTCTAAGGCTCAGGACATGTGGCGAGCCTATGCTTATTTGAGGTCTCCTCTTTTGGGACCACCTTGAATTTGTGTCATAAAGACATGTGGAGGGACCATGGATGTTTTGGGACTAGCGTTTGAGTTTTGTTTTGGGGAAATACCAGGAGGACACTTGGAGGCTTCCACTCACTCTACTCTTTTCTTAGACTTTTTGACAGCTAGAGAAGACTATCTCAAACCTTGGACACATGTCACTTTCCACTGGAGTTTCAATCTTTTTAGCAGGCTTTGCTGGACTAGGACATGTGGTGACCCCACGCTCATTTAGGGTCTCTACTTTTTGTGACCATCTCAAGATGTTCCATTGAGACACGTGGCATTTTGAAAAGTCAAGAGGTGGGAAGGCAGGTCATTGGGGGAACCGTGGATTTTTTGCCCCTTTTTTAAAAGACTAAAATCATCCAAATGACCCACAAGCCTGACAGAGAATAGCAAAAATTTACTCCAGTCAATGGTGGGGGTGTGGACTTTCAGGGGAAATTTAGAAAATTCTCATTTTTGGAGAAAGGAGTTAAAAGTGTAAAAGGAAGCGTGTATCCGCAGGGACCCACATCATAAGCTAAAAGTAGAAGGGTAGAGCTGCAGGAAAAACTTGGAAAAATTTCCCTTTTCCAAAAAAGAGGTGAAATTACAAAATTTAGCCATAGTTCCTTTTGGAACCATATTGGGACACGTGTTGGGCCCATTTTTCAAACGCGGAGGGTAAGAGAAAATTGATAAATTTTGTAATTTTTCCAAAAGGTGTAAAAAGTAAAAAGGAACCCCCAGGCCCATCTTAATTTGGATCTCCCATGTGGATGGTCCAAATTCAAAAGAAAGATTAATGGTAACTGTGCATCTGTATCTAATTTTTCACATTTTTTTCCTAAAGCTCCTGGGGATACGTATTCCTATGGTTTTTTTATTGTTTCTTAGAGTATCCTGCATGCCAAATGAAGAGGAACATTAATCTTATATCTTGGCTTGGTGGGAAAGGTATGTAAACATATTTCACCATTAAAGATGTAATCTAACTATCGTATTTGACCTATTTTTTCTTTCCTTGGCAGGTGAGAGACTTGTTTATATCTTGGTTTGGTGGGAAAAAATCTGAAAACATCCTTTTCCATTAAGATGTGCTTTGACTATTGGCTTTATTCTGATTTCTCAGTTTTTACCTCCTTGGCACGCAAAGAACAAAATTTGACAAAATGGAGGAGGAAGTAGCTGGCACGTGAGATGAAGAACGACTTACCAGGTGCTGAATTGAATGTTGGAAATATTTGGAGAGATTTTCCCTCTACATACCTGACAACATTTTGTAAATATTATTATGGGAGTCATTATCAAAGGTCATAACACATGACGATGCTTTAAATGTTTCTATTTTTGGGGGGAAAACACTATTGTAAATGAAATAGTATAAATTCCATAAGTGTATTATACAAATGGTTGGAATATTGGAGTGTTAGAGGTCCAGAGCTAATTCATGAGAGAAAAGGTTTGATAGATTCCATCTTTTTTGAAAGACTATTTGAAGAATAAGTTTATTTATTTTGTGTTAAATTTCATCATGTCAAGGCGGTTGCGAGTGTACAACCATTGAAAATATCTAATATTGTTCTAAAAAATTTCCCCTTGCTGACAAATTTAATCAAATTTGAGTAAATCTATGTTTTACTTTGAGAAAAATCATGTCTGCTTCATTTCTAAATGTCTAAAAATAGTTGCTTGTTCCGATTACAATCTTACATTGAAATATTTGTGAATCACAAAAGATCTTAACTTTGTGATAGTTTGGTGGCACTTGCAATTTCATTTATCAAAACAGCTTTCGTTTGATAGTGAAATAAACAAGTTTAAAATCACTGTACTCCTAGCATGATGATCAAGATTGTTTGTTATCTTTTGAGGGTATCTTAGGCATGATAAAATAGAGGTTGATAGTGTTTAATTAAGTTTTTCAATTTGAGCCTTCATTTTGGATCCTTAAAGTTTGTGTTAAAATGTGTTGATTTGTGCCTCCATTGAAGCACCCCTTCTATTTAAAGCAACATTCTAGTTGTTCTGGAGCATTCCGTTGGTCAATTTTTCCATTTTATAAAATCTCTCAAAGTTCTAGTGAGTCATAATCCACTCTGCCTCACCTCCCACAAAAATTCATCTTAAAACTACCAATCATACTCGTACTACCCCTATTTTTCATGTGTGTGCACAAATGCATAATTTCTATTACCAAAACATGCAGAAGCAATCAGGTTTTCATTGTCTCTAGTGGCCTGAACCTTGCTTAGAAAATATCTCCACTATCTAGGGTGACAACTCGTGAGAGTTATATTTTTTTTGTATTGATCATATTTTTTTCAAGGTCTTTCTAATAACTCTGCAAAGAAGAATATCTCCATTCTTCTCCACAAACAACAGGGTATAAAAAGGTCCTCTCACCTTGGTTGAAAGGCACAACCATAAAGTAGTGAGCATAGATCAAATCCTCTTAAGGGTACTACCCATTTCTCCACATCTAAGTAAGAAAGAGTAAGCTGCATTCCCTCCCTAGCTACAAAATGACACATAGCATGCTCTGCTTGCCTCTAAGGTTCCTGTCGAAACTGTGATGTTAATGAGTATCTAAGGGAGAATCAATTTCGGTACCAACACTACTATTGAGGATCTAAATATTAAATGAAGCTCTCCACATTCCTTTTTCACACTTTGTGCTTCATTTTCTTTGTTTCTATAACACATTATCAAACCATTACCCTTTGATGCACTCTAGTTTTATGGTTCATACTCAAATTTTGAGGGTATAGATATGAAATGCACCTCACAACATTGATTTTTCATTATCTATGCTTCATGATATATATTTCTAGCACACATTCTCAAACCATTACCCTATGACACTCTCCAGTTACAAAATTCATACTCAACTGCTGAGGGTCTGAATCTGAAATGAACCTCACCACAATCACTTTTCATTCCCTATGCTTCATGATATATCATTTGAGCGCACATCCTCAAACCATTTCCTGATGATGTAATTTTGTTCCATGGTTCATTCTTGATTGTTGAGGCATATTTTTAAAATGAATCTCATCTCATCCACACCCATCAGGGGTCACACCACTCCATCCATATTCATACATTGCATACCATTCCATCACACACATAAACAACATTTACATATTTTTGTTGTACTTACACTTGATCGTTAATACTACTTACATGATGCACTTTTCCTAATATGTAAGTTAGATAAGTTCAGTATGTCATTATCTTTCTATATACACAAATGAACGTTCACTTAATATTTTGGATTGGATACATATATCTTATAGGCTCTTACACAATGCAATTATGGTTGGCACATTACCTTTCACCACCCCCACCAAGGCTCCTGGGGAAATCTAATTTCAACTACTATCACATACTACACATGTTCTATAGTTACATCTCATTATAGTAACTTTAATTTTTCATTCTTATATAGATGATCTTGACATACTATTTATCTTTCTAACATGCTAACGGATGATTCATGTGTAGCATTTAACTTGCAGAAATATACACAACCATGTCTATATATCACATTTTTGTTTCTATTATTTGTGATTGTATGTTATTTTTTATGGGTTATTCCCTATGTCTTGTATGTTTGTTGTATGCTTTTGGACGCATCAGCCCTGATTTTCTTATGACATTGTGACAAATGTTTCATATTTGAATCCTACTTTTCACCCACTATCTTGTCTTCACACTCGTTTATTATATTATTTTTCTATTACATTATTTTTGTACACTAACACATATTTATAGCCATCTTATTTGTAAGTTCCTTGATTTCTAAGATACACATTCCCTATCCCCTATATGTATCAGTTTCAGATCAGAATCATGTCGTCTCTTTTGGGACACACACTCCTACAATCATTCTATACACCCGAAATGAGGGGTACATACATTATGTGAGCAAAGCACCCCTACAATAGCTCATAACTGCATCTCAAAATCTGCATAATATAGAAATAACATAGATACATAATATAAAAAAAAGACTATAATAATAATTTGGTCCTCAACACAACACACACACACCAACACCATGACACAGAAACTTGCAAAAGGGAATCCTGGTGCATAGTTTATACACATGCTCACAAGAACTACATAGAGTCTTAAATGTAATGCATTTCTCGGTCATAAATTCACTTTTGGGGTGATCGGTGGGCTTAGTTCAAATCACCATTATGCATTAACCTTCTTTGGTATGATGTGGTTTGTGGGCTTGTGCATGTGATCTCTTATTTCGCAAGTGATAGGTAGCTTCAGTTGTCTAGGATAGAATATCAGGTGATCAATAGTGAATAATTAGAACATCCTCATGCAATCAGTGCACCCAAATCTAGTCAACAGTGCCCAAGCACCTTGTCCTAGTGAAGGTGACCCTATCTAGTATTATTCTTAAGATAAAAAAATTTAGAAATCAATTACAACAATGTTTTCATCTTGTGCATAACTTCTCCCTCCCTAGATCAGTTCCATATTATGGGAAAATATGTTAATTTATTCTATCTCCCTCTGTTTCTTAGGATTTTTGACATTACATCTTATTTTTCTTGTGTTGTTTATGTATTTTATCATTTATTTTAATAGTGATACTACAAGTATATTTAATTCATAATTCATTACATCACCAAGAGAAAATAAAATTTACTATCATGATGCCAGATGTGGAGCTCACTACCATTTTTTGGCCAATTACTTTTCTCAAGGATTCCTTTCAAATCATTACCAAACATCTTTCCTTACATATTCATAACCTATTACTTGCATAATTTGTTAGTCCATAACAAACATGGTTTATTTGAAGAAGATAAATTTAATAATATCATTGTAGTCTAGTAAGGTAAAGAATGGGATTGGTAGTGACAAAAAATTCCATTTTATTAAAATTGAATTTAAGAAAGTATATGATAGGATCAAATGAAATTTCATTCTAGCCATGCTCAAAATGCATGGGTTTGGGATTACCTTTATTAAAATCCTAGCCATACTCTTATCTGATTCCTTTACCTATTTCTTCAACAATGGGATTCACTTCGATACTTTTGGGATGTTTTGTTCTACTTTCTAAAGTTATCCTCTGGCTCCTACATTATATGTGCTAGTAGCATTAGTAGTTTCCTACCATCTAAGTAACGCCACTCAATATAGCTTTGTTATATTAATTTTCTCCAAGGTTTACATGATTCTCATCTCATCAATGCTAATTTTGAAAATATTTTTTTATCATGTTAATAGAAGATGGGGTTAAAGTTCATAATTCATTCTCTTTCGTACATGTCTATAGCCTTGACTAATCTTCAAGAATTCAAAATAAAAATACTCAATTTTATAGTTATTTTTCTATAACTTTTCCCCTAGCTATCTCATCTTTAATGAAATTAGATTCAACATGATGGGATATTTAATTTTTTATACATGCCTTTTGCATTCAAAGAAACTCCCATAACACTATAATAATATGTTGTGGATCAGGTTGAAAATAATTTTTTATACTAGATCATGAATTCCATCTCATTAACATGTAAATTTTAGATTTGTTTGAAACTACTTATGCAAAAAAAATATGATTATGTATGCAAAATATAGTACACATTGAAGTTTTGTCATAATAAGTAAAAAAAATGGTACAAAGATGAACTGTCACATTCTACGACTGACAAGTGGCCCAATTATAACATGACACATTTCAGATAAAATGGATTGGATTTTGTGTTTAGACCTCTGGTATTTGACACTCATTTTATTATAATGGATCTGTTTATTTGTTGGTTGGGGAAACTAATCCAAGTTCAAATTACTCTTTTTGTAGAGGTGATCATTTTTTGCATTCTTTAGTAAGATATGTTAGTGAACATGTATATGTTTTCCATTCATATTTTGTTCCCATACATGTGAGTTTTATTGTAATCCAATACAAAGACCTTTCATTGAAATCCACCACATGGAAGAACTAATGTTACACCAAATTTCCACCTAAATTACCTTATCCACCAAACCACTTCCCATTCAACATCACACACCCTATAAATATCTTTGTAACCATATACTGTGATAAGTACCCAACTCTCGAGGTTAATCCAATTCTAGGATAAATGGAACATTTAGACAACTTAATCAACACATCCATCTGGTTAATAAAATAATTTTTTTGTTGATTACTGGGCCATGAGGGATTATAATCCCACAATAGAAATAATTAACGAACCATATTTTGGATCAAAAATAATTTTATGGGATTCGACCCTTGGTTGGTGAGGAAAAATGTTAGTATCCTGACCTCGTGAACACCATCTTTGAACCTATAAATATGTGTAAATTGAATCCTTGAGGGAGAGGGAATGTATGGTTGTTTGGTAAAAAAATATTGTTAATACTGATTTTTAAAGGGAGGTCTATTTATTGAGAACCTGAGGAACTATTATAATAGAGACATGATTATTCGAAGGGATTGAGTTCAAGTTATTATAAGAATTTTTTAAGCATGTTTTATTAAATTATTTTATAGATTAGAACATTCATTGAGTGGAATTAAAGAAGTTATTGCATAGTGATAAAAAGAATTATCAATCATTCCTTACCTATCTGAAATTTTAATTCATTATTACACAGATCCAATTTTGTTCTATAATTCTTAAAAGCGTATTTTAATCGTAGTTATGAGAAATTAAGTTTCAAATTTATGACAATATGTTTATTTAAAATCATTTCTACGAGTTTGATAATAAATATGCTCAAAAATACATATCAAGTTTCGTTTCAAAGAATCTAATTAAGGAATGTTTTACATTGTATTTTACTTTGCAAGTATAATGTTTTCTTATTCATAGGTAAATATTCATATGTTATGAAGCATCACTGGGAGAATATAATTGTAATATAGGTTTAAGATTTAAAATTTCAATTGCATGAATGGATTGTCCATTAAGATCTCCTAATAGATATGATGAGAAAATGGTTTTCCATTAGGCCTTCATGGAAATGAAGGGCATGGTGAAGAACTATATGGGGAAAGGAGAAAAAGGTTTGAAGGTAAAAAAAATAAGAAAATAATGGTAAGGGGAAAGGTAAAGAGAAATGTTCATCAAAATGTCCTTCATCTCCTTCTAAATCATCTAACTCTGACATTTCATCATTGTTACAGTTAGATGCTACATTTGATTTTGCTATGTATAATGGGGAGATAAATGTATGAAAATCTCTACCATTAGGTCAAGTGAGTTATATTTTATCGTAGGGTCTCAAATATTGTGGATGAGGACCTAAAAATATATTTATAGACTCTTTGAATGGGTGTTACAACACTCATTTGGTCGGAAAGCAAGATTCAGGAGGATTTCTCTAAAAATGGTAACATGATTTCTTCTTGGAATATTTATTTGTCCACCTTAAGAAGCCAATTTTATCTACTTGGTTATATACATGAAGCTACCATGGACTGAAAATATCATATAAAAATAAATGGTCGTAGTATTGAAGTTTACATTGAAGAGTTTATGAAGAGATAACTTATATTGGGAATTCCTCTTTATAATGAAGTGGTTATGATCACTACGATGGGAAAGATACCTACACATGATGGGTGGGAGAAGAACTATAAAAAAATCATGAACAAAAAGGAAAATGATGTAGGTTCTGCATTACCATTCCCCTTACCACTGATTTTCAAATGGGGTTTTGATTCTAGAGCTATAGATAAGTGGGATTCAAGAGTTATTGGAAATAGATTGGGCACTATTATCCAAAATTTACCCCAAGGTGATTTCGATAACATGAAAAAATTCGTTAGAATCAAACAGATAAAAATTGTGAAAGAAAGAAATCTCGATTTTAATGTCACTTATTTTCTTTCTCTAACTTCCCCATTTAAGGAAAATCTCAGGAGTTAGCAAAAATTTGTTAAAAATTTAAAAAAACTAAAAAAGGACCTATTTTAAGGTATTGTGGGTCTAGGGTATATGAATGGAATGATTGTGGATCAAAAAATGCTTCCTCATCCTTGAATTAGGTCTAAAATTCTAAAGAAACAATGTATTATGGAAAAAAAGGGTCTCGACAGCCCATACGGTCCAAATTCTAGTGGGGCACAAGTTCCCTGAAAATCTAATTTACCCAATTTGAAAAAGCAATGAAGTGGATTCAATGTATTTCAAAAAAGGTGGAAGTTCACATCTTAGGATGTTCAAGTTCCATTGGGGACACAAGTTCCCCAAAAATCCAATTTACCCCATTTGCAAAAGGAATGAAGCAGATTCAATGTATTGCGGAAAAGGCAAAAGTTCGCTTCCAAAGCAGTCCAAGTTCCATTGGGACAAAATTTTCTCAAGAATAAAAATTGCTCGATCTTTCAAAGGAATGAATTGAATTCAATGTATTGAGTAAAAGGCAGAATTTTGCGTCCCATACAATCCATGTTCCATCGGGACACTAGTTCCCTTAAAAGCTGATTTTTCTTATTTACGAAGAGGGTCATTCTGGTGCACCCAAGGTGGATTCGGAAGGCCCAAATGTCCTAGGAGAGTTGGGATGTGAGTACATAGGAGGAAAAAATTTCCACAAGTCATTCTGGTGAGGCAATGGTGGGATCAGGTGGTCCAAGTGGCCCTAATGCATCACGGGCCTAGAAAAACTAAAACTTCTGTAGTAAGCTAAATTGGGGTGAGGTGGGAGTTGGCAGCCCTTATACCCCAATACCATGAGTTCCCTGAAAACCCGTAATACATAATATACAAAGGAAGGTGGTGTGTTGGATATTGTGAGAGACCACGTGGAATTCTTGACCCCTAAAGTCATAATGAGCATAACTTTTGACTCGGAGCTCCGATTTTGACAAAATTTTACTTTTCGAACAACACTCGACATCCTCAAAATTTTTTGGAAAGCCCTAAAAAAAAATGGATTTCTTATTTTCAGTAAAGGTATGTGGGTGAAAATAAAATTAACATCTCAAGCTCCTTAAAATTAAATGCTCATTCTCATAAAATGCAAGAAATCTCTAGCAAACTCAAAATAGCTGCACACAATCAGAAGGCCATAACTTCCACAATTCTCAACGGATTTTCACAAAATTTTCCTTGTTGGAATTGTGACTCCAATAAAGATGCAAAAAAAAATGTAGAAATAAATGAATTTTTTATTACTATTTTAAGGAAAAATCTCCAAGTTTTGAATAGTGATTTTATTAGTGGTTGGAGAGGCATTTAATGAGCATCGGTTGCATTCATTCTCTTCTGCAGGTTATGGGACACAATGAGATTACTTTTGGAGGTCTAAAATCACAAACCAAACTCATTTATTATGACTTGTAATTGGCTGAAATGTGGATTTCGGGATTTACATCCCCTCTCTCTCTCTCTTCCAAAACTTTATAAATTGGAATACTGGGCTCATTGTAAGGGAGAGATAGTTTGAGTAGAAAAACTCTGTCATTTTGGTTTTGTAAATCTAATGTGTTGTAGGCCTTTGTAGTGGAGTTGTAACGCCGCTAAAAGATGACGACACTATGACGACGACGCCGTGCCACAACCATGCAACCCGAAAATGTGACATAATTTTTTATTTTTTTTTGCAAGGTAGTGGTTCTTGTTTGATTTATTTTATCTACAAGTTTTGTGGCCTGCTTGATCTTGGGAACTGATAAGCTTCAATCTTTTACTTTGTATTTCGGTCGCAAAACTAGAACTACATGATTGTCGCAATTCCATTCACTAGAGATTTTACTTCAATATTTGTTGTACTCGTCTCATGATATAACAGTTAGATATCAAATAAATCCCTCTTTAATTATATCCAGTCCATCTCATGACCCTATTGTCCCCATTCTCGAATTTACACACTATGAGGATACCATCATGTGTATGGTAACTATTTTCGTACCAAGAAAGCTCTTCCCAAAGACCCCATACCCTCTGAATTTTTTTATTGACATACTTAATCACATTAGGGAATCTTATTTCTATAGTGAACAAAAACATGTTGGGGTAAGGGTGTTGTGTAACATGATTTGGATGATAGCTAATGTCTAGTCACAATAACAAATATATGAACCAATGACCTAAGAAAGTTAGTTGTGTAAAATTTCTTTTTAGATATGTATATTATTATGTGTTATCCTAATAAGTACACTTCTAATAAAAGATCCATTATCGGTAGTGATGGTGAAACCTTATTTGACCATATCCTAAGTGGTAGTAGGAAAATTTGAAGGCTACAATATGAAGTGGCCAAACACAGTTACACATCGATGAAGTAATTCAAGAGTGTGAGTTTTAAATAAATTGTAATTTGTATAATGATACTTATTCTCCAAGGTTCAAAAAAGGGCTTATAGGAACTTATGTGATATTCAAGAAAAGGAAAATACTACGATTGTCTCTTAAGTTAAATTTAATTTCTCATTTGAATTCTTGACTGTAGTGAGATGCAATGAATGGCTAAGTTGGATCAAGACTAGTTTGGGCATTTTTATGGTTTTTCGTTAATGTTAGAAAAGACTCCCTGATATACTAAGTGGTTTGGTTTCTTATATATCTCTTAGAAGGGATTAGACACTTTTAATATAGGTGGTATATATATAGATATATTAACAAATTTAAACACAAATCATTCTATAAGATTCTACCTACATTTTGAAATTTGAAAATAAATGATCAAGGGTCAAATCGGGGGGGGGGAAATATTTCAACCATGTTTAAATCTCTTTGGTTGGGGGCGGTGGATCTCAACAACCACCTGTCCACCATTAATAACTTCTCCTTTCACCTTGCGTGTACGCTTCCCTCTACCAACCGCCTACAACATTGAAACACGTTATTTTTCACATGGATACACTGCACAGTCACCCAGGCCGCATGGATACAAGTGAGGAGTATTCTAAGCAAGATACAGGCATTATCTCAGGTGTTTTTCCCTTTTCTCCTCGCCCCCTTTCCGCGCATGGTACAAGGAGGCAAATAAAAAGGGTCCTGGGCGCGTGGATAGTCAGATAGTGGAGGCACACCAACAAGTAGGTCGTCCAACTATGTTGTTATCTGTTCAGTATTGAATGCATCCTCAAAATCGGGTTTCACCTTCAAGATATTTTTATCAAAAAGATTGTGGGACAGAGGAGGCGCTCCAAAGGAAAATCAATCGATTAGGGGGCAGTGAAGGGCATTTTGGATAGCGCCCTGTCCAGCCATGTTGTTATCTGTCAACTATGGATCTCTTATACCAACAACTATTGCTTGTCTATAGCCACACTCTTAAATAGATGACCACAAAACTCACTTTTGCAAGCATTGCAACAATTTAAATATTCGTTGTGACAGTCAGTGCTTTGTGTATCAAGTTGTCTATCAGGCATATCTACTGAAACATATCATCTTTTTTTTATATTAGCAGTTATTCTCTTAGACACGATTTAAGGGTGATTGACTGGTCTTGATTTTGAGACTAACTTTACATTTGTTTGGGTAGATGCGAGGCCTGCCATACAGCTTGATATTTGTGAAGCTAAAACCACTCGCAGTGTCTTAATCTGTAAAAAAAAATGTTTAAAATATTTGTAAACATTGCAACAAGAAGGTTTGAGATTTTACATGGGTATACATTTCTCACTTTGTTAAGTACATACATGATTTTATCATTATAATTCATGGGTATATATATGAGCATTTATGCAACACACATTGATTTACTATATTGTGTTGGCTGCAAGTGGGCACGCATAGCAACTTATTTTCCATGTAGATCACATTAAGCTTAGAATTTTGCATTAAAATCTCCTTTCACACCATTCAATAAACATAACATGGGTTTTTAAAAGAATTGATTTCAATTCCCTTTTTACAATTTGCAAAAGATTCACAAGAAATTCTTAAATGAAGAGAGAGCATGATAGAGTTAGGGTGTAATCTACTCTATTGGCATATTGGAAATTCAATACAACTTAACTCTTTCCATTCATACTACAAGAAGAAGATATACACTAATAATATCACTTATCAATACCTCTTTTTTTTGCAACAAAATGGAATCTAGTATGTATATATATTTTTTGTAAATATACTAACATTCCACATAAGAGTCCATCAATATTTTCATTAAGTTTTAAACAAGATCTACCAACATTTTAACCATGTGAACTTTTGGGAAAATATAGATTACAATGTCCCCTTTTTTTTTGGAATGAAAACAAGATGATACAACTTTCTTTCACATACAAATTTTACAACAAAATAATACATATAAAGGAAAAAGGAAGAAGTCTTCACAAGCTCCAAGGTGTTCTTCATCCATGCTCCAAATTCCAAGTATTTCATTCACAACCAAGATAGGGGGAGAGGCAACACTCTCCTCACAACCAAAACTCAATGGAGAAGAGAAGCAATCTCCTCCATTGACCCCCGAGCCCCAAACACAACACAATGAAGGGTGGTCTCCAACTCAAGGCAACAATACTTGCTTCCACAATATAATTTCTTCACAACATTCAAAGCTAAAATAGAAGAAACAAAGAGACACACAAATAACACCAAACATTTCACAACAAGGCTTTCATCCAAGCCAACAAGAGAAGGAACTATGGGAAAGTTTTCCTTATGCCTCCCAATTGAGATGAGATGCCCATCCAAACCCTCCACAATAAAACTCAAGCCCCTATGACTCTTATGCCTCCCTCAAGTACCCCTTTTTCCTCCCATACTCTTATGCCTCCCTCCTCTTATGGCTCCCTCAAGGACAAGGTAAGAATGTGAACATTCTTACCCAAGATGGGCATCCCTCTCAAACTCCCTCCACAATTTCCTATTCTACTCTTATGCCTCCCTCATGAGTTTTCCCATAGACCTCTCCTACACTACACATTAAGCATGCTATCCATTTTTCACAATACACAAGTAAACATACATTATCCACAAATTTAGCATAGAAGCAACAACAATATGAAAGCAAAAATGGGAGAAGGTTTCCTACCTCTCCATTGGAGAAGCCTAAACCAAGAAGCTTTGTCCAAGCTCCCTCCAAAACAATCCAAGCATGCAAGTCCAAGCTCCTTCTTTTTCTTTTTCCCCAATCTTTTCTCTCCCCAAAAGAAAATAACAAAATAAACTCTCCAACAAAAAAAACCTCCAACCCCCTCAACAAGAGAGGAAGTTTCCATAAATAGACAAAAGGGAAGAGTGAGGGTGATGTGGCTCCTTGTAGGATGCCACATCACACATCCTCAAGACCACCTTCCTTTAGTCAACTCAAATCCCAAAACACCATAAATGGGTGGTTGGGTTGAATGACATCTCTTTTCCACATCCATCCCTTCCCATGTGTCTTAAGGCACAATTAAATGCAAAAGGAAGACAAGTGCACTCCAAAGTCACATTTCCCTTCCCAAAATAATAAATAATCCCATTTTTGGATTCCCAACCCATAGATATGGTTGGTAAGGGGTTTTGGGAAGTGTGGGACAAGTTCAACTTGTCCCACAAGTCCCCCAAAATTGCCCTACATCTCAAATTCGAGATTCAAAATATTTGGAGTGGTCAACACTCAAAACAAGCATTCAATACAAGAGGAAACACAAGGCTCAAGGATCCAACCATAAAAATTAATTACATCCACTAGACTTCCCTCCAAAACTTAAAATTTAAAACAAAGTGTTAAATTAATTCTAAACACACTTAGCAAAAGAAATTTAAAAAAAGATATCAAAAATGAAATCACCTACTAAAGTAAGTTAAAACAAGTAATTAAAATTCTTACCCCCTTGGTCACATTAGAAAATTTCCCCCTCATGGAAATTTTCTTAACACATAGAAGAACAAAGGTAACACAATACAATTTACTAGTTGCCTTGACGACCAAATGTTGTAACCACCCGACATCCTGTTGTGTTTGGTTCCCAATCCCCCTCATGGTTGTGATCCTGTTGTGTTTCTTGCAAAAGGTAAAATACCTCCTTCGGCCTTGCGGCCATGTCAAAATATCCAAAATAACCATATGCATGAAATTTATTAACATCTATACGTAATTCAATCAATCATTATTTCTAGGTCTAAATCACAACTTAATTATGCATTTCATCATTATCCAAAATTATAGTAATGTAAATTCAACAACTACATTCTACTTATCATGGTGAAGAAATCCAATGTTAGAACACATGCAATATATCCATATAAAAATAATATCGGTATCCAATAGTCTGTCCATGAGTCAGTGTAGATCATACTGAAACAAAATCTAATCATAACCCAAATGCATCTACTCACAAAACATCATGCTAATCAACGTAAGTATAAGTCATGTCCATATCCAAAAGTCTGCATAACTCAAAATGATAATCAACTAAGTGTCATATGGAAGTGGGCATTACAGGAGTCCTTAGATGGTGATCCATCCCTTTACTTTTTAATAGTTTGGACTATACATATAAATGAAGTAATAGATTCTAGTTTGTTGATGTATCTTCCCTTGCGGAGTTTTTGGCATTGTCCTTGCCTCTCTAATGTTGTTGCAAATGTTTGTTTCTACTCCATTATCTTTCAAGGAACTATTATTATTGTGCATTCATGTAAATGTGTTATGAATGTTGTTATTAGATAGTGGAGAAATGTCATCACCCTCTCTGATCTATATTTTGCTTCCATTTTCAGAGATTTAGAAATTGTTCTCATTCCCTTCTTTCGGTGCATCAAATATGTAGTGTAGTTTTACTCCATTTTGTATGTTATTTCTCTCTCCTTGGTCCCTTGGAAATTATAGGATCGAGATAGTTAGTACCGTCATCCCAGTGGAGTTATTTTGCACTATTATTAGCAAGAAGAATCGTCTTTCTTTGGAGGTATATCTCAAGTAGGAAGACCCATAACTTAGAGATATTACCCATGTTACCTATTCACACCACGAACTCAAGCACACACACTTGTGTAAAATTGAGGGTATCGTTATTTAGTGATAACAGGTACCAGGAGAAATGATCTTTCTTACCTACTCTCCCCTTCCTATGATTGTGACGGCCATTCCTTGGTTTTCCATGACAATACTTTTGACAAATACGTGAAGATGTATGAATTTTAGTTAGAGGAAATATTTGTGGGAACTCATCCCAAAATCAAGGTGGTGATAAGATAGGATCAGTTAAAATGAAGTCCAAAAGGTAACCTTGAGATTATTTCCATTTCTCATGAATATTTCATTTTTCACTTTCTACTCGCAGATGATTGTTCCTTGGGGCTTTAGAAGAGGGTCAATGGGTTTTTGGGAAGAGTGTCATGAATATGGTCAAATCGATCCTGGGTAATTTTCTTGGTTTCCCCCTTCCTACTACTTTCCCTATTTGGATAAGATTTATTGCTATGCATTTTGAATTTTTGGATTCATATGTGCTTCTAGTTATTACAAAACTGTTGGTTATTCTTCTAGTTGTTGATCCCTTCACTAGAGCCTAAAATAGGATTATTCATGCTCAAATCTTGTATTAGATTATATACTAGTAAAATTTCCCCTCCATATATTCAAATATTGACTAAACATGGTGTCCAATTTTAGGACCTGGTTTATGAGGTTTCTAATGTATTTTTCCATAAATTCTTAGAAGTAGGGCATGATTTTGGACATTACAAAACTTCAAAGGATTTTGTTAAGAAAGATATTTTATGTGTTGATTCACATAGACATGGTTTTCTCCCTAAGAATTTATAGGGTGTTTCTACCATACCACCTATCACTCCATTGGGGTCTGTTTTGGGTCTTTTGACCACATTGTGTGGAAATGGTAAGGGTTTGTTGACTTTTGATAGGTTGTTGGTGGTTTTTCCTTCTTTATTGCCTATTTTTTGCCATATTAGACATCTAGTGGATGTTGTATTAGATGGTATGGTAGAGGACGGATCTATATTTGATCTCAATACTCTGTTGGAGCTACCTACTATGATAGATATAGATTTGTACTTCCCTGTTCTTGTGAAATTTTTGGAGGAAATAAATCAGCCACCTTACCTAAAAGACGTAGATAATGACTTCCCTATTTTTTATATTCACTTGGAGGAAATATTTTCATTCATATTAGGAATAAGATATCCCCCAGATTTAATACAATTTATATTACATCAATGTCAAATAGCTCATTTCTCTTCTTTTCATGTATAGATTTAGAACTAGAACCTTCCCCCCCATTAATGTTAGTAGAGGTAAAAATATAAACCTTGTATTCCCATGATAGTGATCTTGGTATCATCACTAGAATTAGATCCAAGATATTCAAATTCAACAGTGGTTTTCTTATCCCCTCAGTTTTTTTGTAAAAATTTGGATTAAGCTCACAATAACATTTGCAACACTTTGTATTTTTTCTTATTCACTTGGAGGAAATCTTCTCAAAATAAAAATACTAAGTGTTGCAAGCTTTATTGTGAGCTTAATCCAAATTTGTACAAAAAAATGAGTTTATAAGAAAACCAATGTTGAGTTTTCAATATCTTAGATCTAATTCTACTGATGATACCAAGATCACTATCATGGGAATGCAAGGTTTATATTTTACCTCTACTAACATTAATTCTCATGGTTCTAGTTCTAAATCTATACATGAAAATAAGAGAAATGAGCTATTCCACATTGATGTACTATAAATTGTATTGAATCTAATTGCAAAGTAACTACTGTAATGAATGATATAGAAATGCTAATATACAGTAAGATGGAAGAAAACAATAATGTACAAATGTGAAATCCTAAGAAAGAGAGGGATATAGAGATACTTACCTTATTTCTAGCGTCTAGAAGTGATATGGACAAGTGAATAGCTTAAAAAGACTAGGTAGAGTGTCATAAATGCTTAATAGAGCTTCTAAGACTCAAGAATGCACCAGACAGAAGCACCCACGGAAGGATAGGAGTGCTTGGGAACTAGTGTTAGTGTGAATTATCCATATATAATATCTTTTATGTAGGAGTAGCTTCACTACTAGTCTCTCTTTGTCACTCTGGTTTCTTTCCTTGATTGCCAAACATACAAGTAACCTTCAAAATAAATTTATACCTTCACATGTCCGCAAACCACATTCATTCTAATAAAAAATAAGGAGATTGTGGATTTGAACTAACCCAGATGGTCACCCAAATATTTATCTTACAAATTATGGAATCACTACATATCAAACTCGATGTAGTTATGTGTGAATGTGTGTGTAGTTATTCCCTAGGATGCCCTTATACGAGATGCACTTATATAGTGGGCTAGAACCAGAATGATAGAGTAGCAAATGTGTATGATGGAATAGAATAGATTTCCCCTCCTATGATGTTTATGCAGAATAATGGAGCCCTTTTCCCTTGAATGACTGTGTTATATATATATGTGTGTGTGTGTGTGTGTGTGTGTGTGTGTGTGTGTGTGTGTGTGTGTGTGTGTGTGTGTGTGTGTGTGTGTGTGTGTGTGTGTGTGTGTGTGTGTGTGTGTGTGTGTGTGTGTGTGTGTGTGTGTGTGTGTTTGAGTTATTTTATGCCTTTGGATGTAAGCTTAGGTGATAGTATGTAATGACTAGTGCTTGGTCATTTATTTAGAAAATATAATTGTGTATTCATATGATTCCCTTATTTGAATTTCGTAATTCACAAATGGAATGTCAACCTAAAGTAGTCAAAAGTAATTAAGAAGAGAAAGGGTTCAAAATGTCTAATAAAAAGGTAAAGAAGGAAATGAACTCCTAGGAGGAAAAAAGTGCCTAGTACTAGTGTCCCAACTGGGTGCTAGTGCATGAGGCCATAGAAAGATAATACCGTCAAATATCGGCAAGAGTTCAAGGTTTATAAAGATAATAAAACCATAGAAGAAAAATAAAAAAGGATAAAGGGTGTTGTCAATTACAAGTTTTCTTTCTTAGGAATAATGTCAATACTAGCATGCTTTTAGGACCTATAAATGTACCCAAGTGCATAGATTTTGTGTCTACACACATTAGTGTTATTTCTAAACATATAAAAATTGAAACTCTTTTTGATATTAAATATGAAGGTAACATCATTTATGAAGAAGTTGTAAGATAAATTATACTCAAAACTAATCTACATAATAAACATTACTCTTTGGTATGGGTATGTGACGATGCTAAATTACAAGTCATGAAAATGTGCAAAGTTAGATGTTTAACTACCTCAAAATTCATTGATGAGGTAGAATTAGACGTGGTTCAACTTGAAATTTCTAGAATTGCTCTTGGTAGTCCTTATTTATATGAAATAAAGGCATTCTTTTATATGGAATAAAATAAATATTTCTTGTTGAGGATGAATTTAAATATATTGTTAGAGCTCATTGAATCAAAACAAATTTATAAGTTTTATGTGCAAGAAATATGAAGAGGTTGGTGATTTCCATTAAATATTTTGTACTCATGGTTGTAAAGTATAAGGATGATGATCAATACAAGGCATTATAAGGTTTTGATCCTAAGCATAAAAATTAGATCATTAAAATTATTTCTAACTATGATGATGTTTTTCAGGAACCACATGATTTATCTCATAAGAGGGTGTTATATAACTCAACATTCATGTGCATTAGGATGTAACTCTCCCTAACATTGGGATGTATAGGTTCTCTATGATTGAAAAAAAAGAAATCAAGAAGTAGATTATGGAGTTGCTCGAGAAAAGAGTCATTCAACCAAGCACATCTCTATGTGGTTTTCTAATTAAATTGGTACCTAAGAAATATGAAACTTGGTATATGTGTATTGACTATCAATAACTAAATAAAATAATGATAAAAAATTGATACCGTCTTCCTCATATTGTTGATTTATTGGTGAATTGAGAAATGTTGTTTATTTAACAAAGTTAGAATTAACAAGTGATTATCACTGAATAGACATTAGTAAAGGTCATATTTGGAAAACCACTTTTAACTAAATATAAGGATTATTTGAATGGATTCTCATATCCTATGAGATTTTCAATGCTTATGCCACTTTTATGCAGGTTATGAATGATTTTTTAAGGCCACTCATAGATATTTTTTTTAATACCTACTTAGATGATAATATGGTCTTCATTAGAAGTTATGAAGACAATATTGTTCACATTTAAAAGGTCTTGGGAACATTGAGAAAGGAAATGCTATGTCTAAAAATGTCAAAATGAGAATTTGTGAAGACATTATTTTCCTTATTTATGATTTTTTGTAGGGTGTGGTGAATTGAAAATTGATCCCTCTAAATTTTAAACTATTATGATGCGGACAAAGCCTATTAATGTCATGGAAGTTATAATTTTCCTTAGAGAAATTCAATATTGTCAGAAACTTTATTCTAACTTCTCATTTACTGCAACTCCTTTTCCATCCTTGACTAGTGAAAAATAGGTCTTTTAGTGGGTATCAAAGTGTAAAAAACACTTTGATACACTAAAAGAGAATATAAGTACATTTCATGTTCTTGCACTCTGTACTTTAAAGTATCAATTTGAGAATGATACCAAAGTAAGTGAATATGTTATGGTTGTAGTGTTTATTCAAATAATAAAAGAATTGTGTTACCATTCTAGAACATTACCTGATGGGAAAAGAGACAACCATCCATATAGATCATCAACCTATGTAGTACCTTTAGTTATAATCAAAGGTATAATAATTCTGTAACTTTTGATGTGTGGGATAGTTGCACCATCCATATTATTACCAGCTAGAACAAATGGACACAAAATAAAGTTTATGATATGCTATCTAGACCTCCTATTACTACATATATTATTTTTTTAAATATCACTATGACAAATGAAATTTATAGGGAGCAGTATGTAAATGATTTTTATTTTAAGGATCTTTATAAAGATCTGACTGATAATAAACAGGTCCAATAATTGGGTATAATTTATATAATGGATCACTATATCATGTTTAAAAAAATTTGTATTCCTCGAGATGAAAGGGTACATTTGATTAGGGAAGCATATAATTCTCTTAGTTGTCGTCATTTGGGTATTGGTAAAATAGATACAAAATTACATAGTATGTTATTGGACACCAATGCATGAAAAAGTATCTAAATATGTTAAAGGTTGTATTCTTTGCGCCACAATTAAAACTAGTAATAGAATGTTGGGATTTCATACGTCACTTCCTATACCAACTTGACCATGGGAAAGTATTTCCATTGCATTTGTTAGAGGTTTTCCTACGAATAAATAAAACATGAATATGTGTATGTGGTGGTGGTTAGATTTAGTAAAATGTGCATCTTAGTGTCATGCAAAAAGTAGAGAAGAGTTGAGGATACTATACATTTATTCATTAACAATGCATCGATTCATTTTTTTATACCTAATTTTATTTTATCTTATTGGGATTATCAATTTATCCAAAAGATTTGGTCAATATTATGGGAGAAAATGGACAAAAAATTAAATAATATTATTGCATTTCCTCCACATAATGGCGGGAAAATGGAAGTGGTAATTTACATAGTAGTTCATTTACTTTGTGGTTATTGTAACAAACTTCCCAAAATCTAGGAAGAGAATTCTTGTTATGTGGAACATTTCTATAATACTACTTTGCATTCTTCTACTCAAATTCCTCCCTTGGAAACTTGTTTTGGTTATATGATAGATTCACTTATGGGATTTTCCTTTAGACAAGATGTAGTAGGAGATGGATGGGATGATGTTAAGAAGATGTTGATTCGGAATTAAAACACCATTGGAGTTTGCAACTCGATGGGTTGAAAATATTAGTGTGATTGCATAACATGGAGAATCTCTCAAAGTTTGGGACTTTGCAAATCAAGAGAGCTCTCCAGATGAAGGCTGGTTCTTATTCCTATGTTCAGGTGTGCACGTTCATATTGTAGAGGATTTACTCTAAAACCTACTCTAACTTTCCAAGCGAACAAGTTTAAGAAGATGCAAGAAAATAAAATCTAAACCAACAAGGGTGATGCACCAAAGGAATGCTGAAATACCTGTTTTGCAATAAACACAAACCATAAAAATACAATATGGTCACCATGCACAAATAACCAAGACTGTAATGAGAGATCAAAAAGGATATGATGAACGCAAGAGAGGGTTGAAAATCATCCATAGACTTGTATTATTGCTCCAAATATTGATACTAAACATTACAATTGCCAAGAGGCACAAGATTGCATTCCACTTTGAATGGAAGGCTTGAAAATCCACAAAATCACTTGTAGATAAGGGAATAAGGGAGGGCGGAAAGTAGAAATATCTAGCCTTTAGAAAAAGCTCCTCTTTAAAATATATAGGAAGAATGAGAGAAGGAGGTGGAAGAAATCTGAACTCTTGTTCAACCACCCCATAGATGCATTGAATCCACCTATGAAATTAACAGGTCTCATGACACAATTTATTCCCTTATTGCGATTTCTTACTGGGCAAGAAATACCTCATTACGCTGGTGGGTGAGAAACATGATAGCCTCAAGAATTGTAGCCTGTATTTACCTGAGTCGTAGTCAAAGTCTTCTGAAGATCACGGTTATATGCTGAACGTGGCTCTCACAACCTTTTCAAGATCCAAGAAATTAAAAATATTAGTGAGCTACATGATTCGCCAAATATTTTACAAACTAATTTGGATCTGGACTCTACCCCTTGAGATTTGCATGAAGCACCACATATTTTTAATATTTAGTTTCCCATTTTTCACTACTGAAATTGCAATGGTTGGACACTTGGTCTCGCCCACGTGCATGCTCTATTTCTTTGTGTTTTCGCTAAGTTTTCCCCCCTTGACTAGAGGAGAAACTATGTCTAACCCTAGACATGTGGAGGGATTTCACATTTTTGGGACCTACCTCTGAAGTTGATCTTTGAAGTCACACCAAGCTGATGAGTGGAGGCTTCCACTAACTCTTAGACCTTTTCAATATCTGGTTCAACTTATAGGGCTGTGGACATGTGGAGAGCCTATGCTTGTTTGGGTACTCTTCCTCTGTCACACCTTTTATGTTGTGCCGTTGAGACATGTGGAGGCTTTCGCTTACCTTATTATACTTATTCGATTCGTACATGATACCTTTCTCAGTCCCTAACTACATGGCGGGTTGGTGCTCATTCTGGTACCACCTTTTGATTCTACCCTTGAGGTTATGCCAATGAGACATGTGGAGGAATCCATAGGATTTTGGACTTTCTAGTGGCCAGTGTCACCTTTTTGTACTCTACCCATGTGGCAAGCCTACGCTCATTTGGGGACTCCTCCTTTGATGGACCTTTAAAGTTGCTTCATGCTGACACACATCTCCTTCCACTGGACCTTTTATAATTAACTTATTTGGGCCTCAAGTGAACAAATTATATGTGCTTCCTTGGTGGGTACCTCATTTTTGACTTCATGTTGAAGTCTCACAGGGTTATGAGTTTCATTGTTCCCTCTCGCTCTTGGAATTGTGCTTAGCTAACACATAGTGCTTTCTGTGAGTCTGTTGCTTTACCCTCAAATTTTCAACAGTCGATTCCACCTTTTAGGGATCTAACCACGTGGAGGGCTAGCACTTGTTTGAGTCTCCCCTTTGGATTGTGCCTTTGAAGTTGTGCTGATGAGGCATGTGGAGGCTTCTACTCACTCCTTTATACTTAGCCGATTCGGGCTTCGAGTGAACATTGTATTTCTCCATTTTTTCCTGATGAGCTTCTAATCCTCTTTAACATTGTTTAGCCTCATTTTCTTACCTTTCTCCTCCATTTTTGATTCCACCTACCCCTTTGATTTTGGATCAAATACGAGCTTGCAGGACTGAACCAACCCTTCAATTTTCTCCTGTGTAGGGTCACGTTTGATTAATTTTTCCTAAGGGGAAAAATTAGTCAACAAGTTAGCGACTCATGGGGAAATCTACCTACTAGATGAATTAGTCAACAATTTAGTGACTCATGGGGAAAAATTAGTCAACAATTTAGAAACTCATGGGGACTCTTGAAGTATCCATTGAGCATGGAGTCATGAATTGATAGTTTGGTACTTCTCTTGATCCTGAAAATGTGACCCTGGTTGCTTGCGACCTGTGCTTGAAGCTTGCCCAACTGTCTGAATTCTCAATTTTCATAAGAAAATCTATAAAATGAGGTTGTGAGAGTAGAAAGTTGTATTGACCTGGGGCTTTAACATTATCTAAAAATGGACTGGATGCACACTGAACTACACAACTATACAACATGTGAGCAACAGAATTTGTGCCAAAGGAACTTAGGGAAATTGAAACCTAAACTACAACAAGATGATGTGCATATGCACTTAGAGGAATTATAACCTACCATTGTCCTACACCAATGAAACAGACAACCAATATCAAAGAAAAATTGATATAGGCAATGCAAATTAGCTACCCTTTCTTACAATTTGCAGCCATGAAGATGATTTGGCACTGAAGCTGCCTGTTGGTATGAGTGAAAAACTAATAATAGTCCAATCCTCCACCCAAATCATCAAGGTATCAACTGCTAACAAAACAAATACCTCTTTTAGTTGCTCTACATTTGGATTAAAGAGGCATTAGAGCTGATCCTTTGTTATCTAGAACTCATCCCCATGCTTAGGAGCAAGCATGACTTTTGTTGGCTCCTATCTTGGCTCTAGTGAAGCCAAATACCTTATAGGGCATGGTCTGGTTCTTTGAATGTGCCCAATACTATGAATTCCAACTTCAGAAATGAATTCTTCTTGCAATCCTTCCTGGAAGAGGTGACTATATGAAATTATATTTTCTTCCTCTTTCACGTGTATAGACAACTAATGTGTCACCTTGGTGATTGGTATGAAAGGAATGGAACCATCTTGTTCTTTTCCTTCCTCTGCTTCTGGTATGGCACTTGGAAGATCAAACTCTTCCAAATTTTATTCAAGAGGCATGCTATAGGCTACAGGTTGTGCTTACATGTCCTCCTCCATCGCATCAGGTTCTTGTGGTTGAATAATGAATGATGGGGCAATGAAAGTTGTAATTTCTTCGGTCTCCTCCTCATCAAAAAATTCCTTTAACTCTGACAAAAATCAAACTCTTCATTATCCTGCTGCAGCAAGATTTTTCCCTCTTGCATGGCGCCCTTCGAATCTACATTCTTTTTTCCATGTGCAGCTCCATCTTCAAACATTAACCTGGTGAGTTCAAATTCTTCTTGAGTGGGAGAGAAATCTTTAACTTCTTGTATAACCTACTCATGATTCGGTGCCTTTGAATTCATCTTGTTCACCTCCATGTGCTCCTTCTCAACTAGACATGGAGTTAGTTGTTCTTTCTCTTCATTTTTCTTTGTGACTGCAACATTGGCTCCAAATTCAGCCCCGACCACAAGTTTCTCTTCAACTTTTGTCTCCTTTCTTGGCTTCACCATCAAGGGAATTTTTTCAACATCGAACTTAAGAGACCATCTATTCAAGTCCTCTATTATTTGTTGTCGATTGAGCTCTTGTTGTTGTCCTCATTGGTTGGTTTTTTGATTGTTTTCTTCCCAAGTCAAACTTGGCAAGAAGGTAAGAGGAAGGATGGGTTGTGGAATAACCGGTTTTGTAATTATTTGTGGTTGTGGGAGAGATGAAACTTCATAGTTATTTGGAGGGAATGACCTTTTCAAAGGGAAATAGGAATAAGAAATGAGATAAGATGGAAGACTAGAACTTGGAGGAGTGAAATCCACAATGAGGGTAGTAGGTGAGAGACTTGAAAATTGAAACTCAGAACAAGATGGTGCTTCTTGGAAAATGGGAAGAGGATTGTGGGTGCAGAAATGCTGAATTTTCCCATTTACCTACAAAATATTCAACATCCTTAACCCATTCTTCAAGTTGGGGCAGCATCTCAACGATGTAACTAAGTTTCTCTTGTGGGCTAAAATAGCTTGGAGCATGGGCTTCGCATGGACAAGGGACCCTAAATCCAATTTTGAATACTTTCTCTTGATTCGTGTCCTGGGCCTACATCATACATGCCTCCAATTTTTCTATCTTCATATGCAAATCTACATTCATGGGCGTAAGATATCACCCAGAGTTGATATACTCTTGTTCTTCCGTAACTGCATAGTCTGGCTCATGTCCACACTGATCTGCATATTGCTCTTGTGAGTATGCCCATTATTGATTTTCTTTATTGCATGGGTCTCTGAGGAGTTTGATAATAACCTGAGAATGAATTTTATATGTTTGGAGGAGAGTATGGATTATATGGTAGTTGTTGCAAATGTGAGTTCCACCATGGGAATGAAGCCATGATTGCACAACTTCATATAATGGAAGAAGATGAGAGAGGTGGAAGAAGAATGGATGAAAATTGATGGGGAGAAGGTCTGCAACTTAAATAATGGGTTGTTTGACCAGATGGAGTCACCAGATTTGTTGAAACATGCCTCTAGAGGCTAGATCTCAGTAATAACACATCAAACATGCTGAGATGAAAATGTAAAGCTCTTTAGTCGGCTCCTACCAGGTGTGCCAAAATTGTTGATGTGGAATCACAACACCCCTAGAGTCTGTAAATCGATGGGTTGAAACTCTCATTGTGATTGCATAACATGGAGTATCTATGAAACTGTGGGACTTTACAAATCGAGAGAGCTCTCCAGATGAAGGTCAGTTCCTATTCCTCTGTTCAGGTGCACACATTCATATTGCAAAATATCTACTCTAAAACCTACTCTAACTTGCTAAGGGGATAGGGTTAAGAAGATGCAAGAAAATAAAACCTAAACTAACAAGGGTGATGCACCAAAGTAATGTTGAAACACCTGCTTTGCAATAAACACAAACCATAAAAATGCAATACGGTCACCGTGCACAAATAACCAAGACTGCAATGAGAGATCAAAAATGAGACAATGAACAAAAAAGGGTGTTGAAAATTATCCAAAAACTTGTATTATTGCTCCAAATATAGATCCAAAAAATTACAATGACCAAGAGGAAAAAACTTACATTACAATTTACATGGAAGGCTTGAAACTACATAAAATCACTTGTAGATATGGGAAAAAGGGAGGGTGCAAAGCAGAAATGTCCAAAATTTAGAAAAATGCACCTCCTTACAATATATAGGAAGAATGAGATAAAGAGGTAGGAGAAATCTAGACTCATGTTCAACCACCTTAGAGATGCATTGAATCCACTTGTGAAATTAATGGGTGTCATGACAAAATTCACACCCCTATTGTCATTTCTTATTGGGCAAGAAATATTTCATTACGGAAATGGGTGAGAAATGTGACTTCCTCAAGAATGGCAGCCTGTATTTACTCTAGTTGTAATCAAAGTCATCTAAAGATCAGGGTTTGGTGCTCAACGTGGTTCTCACAATAATTTCAAGATCAAGGAATTTAAAAATCTTGGCGGGCTACATGATTCGCCAAATATTTCCCAAACTAATTTGGATTTGGAGTATACCCCTTGAGATCAGCATGGAGCCCCACATATTTTTAAGACTTTGATTCCCATTTTTCACTCCTAAAGTTGCGACGGTTGGACACTTGGTCTCGACTGTGGGCCTCTCTATTTCTTTGTGTTTTGGCTAAGTCCCCCCCTTGACTGGCGGAGAAACTATGTCTGAACCTAGCCACATGGAGGGCTTCTACCTTTTTGGGACCTTCCTCCAGAGTTGATCTTTGAAGTCACATTGAGCTGACGCATAGAGGCTTTCGCAGACTGTTAGACCTTTTCAACAACTGGTTCAAATTTTCGGGCTATAGACACGTAGAGAACCTGTGCTTCTTTGGGGACTGCTCCTATA
The DNA here is from genome assembly GCA_019776745.2 of Taxus chinensis. Taxonomy (NCBI): domain Eukaryota; kingdom Viridiplantae; phylum Streptophyta; class Pinopsida; order Cupressales; family Taxaceae; genus Taxus; species Taxus chinensis. The sequence goes on from CM034146.1 coordinate 646,952,378, forward strand.
TCAAAACTTTGATGTTGCACCATTGAGACACATGGAGGCTTCTACTTACCCTTTTATACTTAGCTGATTCGGGTCTGCTCCCTTTCTTGGCCCCTGAGTACGTGGCAAGATGGCACTCATTTCGGAACCACCTTTGGATTTTACCCTTGAGGGTGCACCGATGAGACACATCTCTGCAAGCTTTTTGAATTTTCAACAGAAAATGTCACTTTTTTAGACTCTGGCCATGTGGTGAGCTTGCACTCATTTGGGGACTCCTCCTTTGTCGCTCCTTTGAAGCTACACCATGCTAACACATGTCTCCTTCTGCTAGTCCTTTTATACTTACTTGATTTTGACCTTGAGTGAACAAATTTATGCACTTCCTTGGTGGGTCCCTCATTGTTGACTCCATGTGGAAGTCCCACGGTGTTTTGAATTTTTTTGTTCCCTCTTGCTCTTGGAATTGCACCTAGCTAACACGTAGTGCTTTCTGTGAGTCTGGTACTTTTCCCTCAACTTTTCAATGGCCAGTTCTAGCTTTTTGGGCTCTAACCACGTGGAGGGCCAGCACTTGTTTGAGTCTCCACTTTGGGTCATGCCTTTGAAGTTGCACCAATGAGGCATTTGGAGGCTTCCGCTCACTCCTTTATACTTAGCCGATTCGAGCTTCGAGTGAACACTGTCTTTCTCCACTTTTTACTAATGAGCTTCTGACGCCCTTTAACATTGTTTGGCTTCATTTTTTGACCATTCTCCTCCATTTTCGAGTCCTCCTACCCCTTTTATGTGGGATCAAATATGATCTCGCAGGACTAAACCAACCCTTTGATTTTCCCCTATGCAGGGTTGTGTTTGATTAATTTTTCCTAATGGGGAAAATTGGTCAACAGAAGGCTAAAAGTTTCATTTATAATATATATTTGGTACATTAAGATGTTCATGAGAAATTTAAAAGTTGCCAAGCAAGGTTCAGATCTAGGCATGACCAACATCGGGTTGATCATCATTTCCTTATTCGTGATCAATTTTGGCTTCATATCAATAAAGAGAGGTTTATAGGTGAAGGTAAAAATTTGAAACCAACTGGGTATGGTCCATTTTAAATATGTGTAGATATTGGTAGGGTCAATACATGGTGTTGTGTCCCACTTGTTGTCCCGAAAATGCAAGAAAAGATGGTAAGTGCACGGCATCCAAGGTCGGTTCGCGCGAACCCATTTCACACGAAGAGACACGCAAGCCATTTTTTTCCACGTGTGGCAGTTGAACGGGTTTGCGCGAATATGTGGTTCACATGAACACCTTTCATGTGAAAGGTGTTCGTACGAACCACCCTGTCTATACAGTGGAGGCGCTGTGGAGGAAATCATTTTGCTCCGCCCCACCTCCTTCGCGCGAAGTTAGTGCGACTTACCAGAGCCCACCACACCGGTGAGCACACCAGCGATGAAGCCCAGCAACGATGAGCCGAGGTATGTTAGCAAAATCGTACCCATTTTTTAGCAAACCGTAGCCATTAAAATACCATTTTTTGCACTCGTAGAAATGAACTGAATGTAAAGATCAACTCTGAAAATACCTGGTTGGCCATTTTGTATGCTACATCCTTGTTACTTGTAAATTGTCTCTTTGAGAAACTCTAAGGGCAATAGGCAATATTTATACCCTTCCATTATGTACGTCCAATCAGACAATAAAAGTATTCTTTTACCAGGTTTAGAGAAACTTGTTTTTTACAATGGACGATTATACTGTAGTTTCAAGCTACTTTATCTAGCTTTATTTCTAATAGCTTTGATCCACGACTAAGGAAGAATTCATATGGTTGTTACCTGTACATTTTTTTGAAGGGCTTCTTATAACCCTATGTATCATACACAAAGCAGGTATAACTACCTACACCATAGTTATATGACACACAACAGAAGATATAAGAGTTATACTACTGGATATCTGCACTTGCATACTAGGAAACATAAGTTCAGAACATGGAAAAAACAAAACGAGAGATGTATTTCCCTACCAGATGAGCACTACAATTTGTGAATGATATAAAGAAACTCTTGCCAAATTGCTTTGACTAGATTTCTTGTGCCTTTGTACAGAAAGAGTAGATGGTGAATCAGTTCCATCATCTTCCATAGATATAGCAAGGGGATGTTAGAATATGAACATGGTACTAGACTGTCATCCAGGCTTGTCTTCTAATACATATCTTCATAAAATGGCAGTAGACAAAGGAGTTCCCGCACAGAGAGAGACTGTGTTTCTAGTTTAAAGGGGTGGTTAAGGGGGGGAAGCAAGGCATCACTTTTCTAAAACTTTCTAAAGAAGACTTCGAACTATGTAATAATTATGATGCAAAGGAGTATTAAATGTGAATAAGATAAAAATGAATACAAAATTGGGGACTTAAATGTTTTCCTAGACACATTAACTAAAATTGAGAGCAATGTGCTATTCATTTCCTCTGAAAATAAAAGCATTGAATGCCAGAGCTTAAAATATGGGAGGGAGCTAATGGGGTATTCGATGATGTGAGATCCTCCTTGCTTGATGAGAAAATGGGCCTACAAAAAGAGATGGGAGTGCTGGAAGTTTGTCTATAATCGTGTAAATATCTGAATGCCATGTTCCTGAATTTTCTCAAATGATAAAGACCATTATTGCCATTGTTGAGGTAATGCAATGTCCTGTGATACACCTTACTTGAGGTTTTGGAATGGATTCAGTGGCATTGGATGTAGCACGTAAAGTAAAGGCAAGTAATTCAGAGGGAGTTGTGGATATATATGAGAAGTGGGTTCAATAGGTGACAACTTTGAAACATCTCGGCATGAGTCGGCAATTGGAATAGATAGAGGTGAGGATATTGGATCAATCATAAAAAGTAATGTCATGCCATTCACTAAAACCGCTTGCCTAGAAGACAATTTGTAAGAAGCCTTTGTGCTTGAAACAACCCGTTGTACCATCTTTGTACAATGTAAGCATCATAGTTGGCTTTTCTATCATTTGGGTATGGCTTGCTCAGAAGACCACAACTATTGGTGGCATCACATATGATTTGATAAATGAATCTATCACCATATGCAAAACCAAGTTCCCGAGTACCTTTGAAGTAGTGTCGTATCATACCATTACAGGTAGTATGGATAAGGGTACTTCATAGCACACGAGTTTAATACAAGTTGTAGTGTGACCCATTATCTAATGATGTAATAACCTAAAACTCATCAGCAAATGAACCCTAATTATGAAAGGTTCTATTATTCCAGATATTTTTTGTGTGTTAGTCAACATGACATTATTAAGCCATCTTTTTAGTTCATCATAAGGTCAACCTTCATTATAAGAGTGTATAACCACTGAAGTGTCATGTTATTTTTTAGGTACATCACTTTCTTCTCATACAATAGACTTGCTTCTCCTGTTTAGATATTTCATCTTTCTGTGGCTGTGTTTTAATAAGTATAATTTTCTTAGAAGAAGAAGAAGCAAATACAAAAGAAAGGCAAGAGGCATGTTTTTATTCTGTCCTTGTTGCTGGTTTTTTCTGTTCCTGAACAATCATTGTAATGGAGTGAAGATTTGATGAACTGGTGCTTCTGGAATCTCCTGCACAATCTTCTTGCTCTAAATACAAAGTCTTGTCAATAGTGTTCATCTTTTGAATTTAAGTTCCTTATATAACTATGGGAGAAGTCTGCTTTAAAATTTTAGGACCAAATGAGAAGACTCCTCCTTGAGGTATAACATGATCAAGCGTATTCAACTCCTTGATAAAATTCCTCAGCTAACGTGAATAATGTTGCCTCAACTGAAAACACTCAACATGGAAACTGTGAACCATGTGTAAGTGGAGGTGTAAAACATCGCTGACCAGGAACTGACTATGAGGGAGGCTTGATCCATTTCACACTTAACAAGTGACATTGCTAGCCCTAAATAATTTAATGTGGAAAAATTCCTTTTTTGTTTTGATAAGCACAAAAGCATGTAATAAATAATGAGATTGGGAAGTATAAAAACAGACTTAGTAGTATATACAGAGCTACTAGAGTGGTTAACGTGTTGAAGTAAAATAGCCAAATAAAAACCTAGCAACTGGAAATTTAAGTGGCAATGCAGTGCTAATGCAAGAGATATGAAGATTTTAGAATATTAATAGCCTGAGAAACAATATTAACAGATCCTACATATTGCAGTCTAGCAGTTTCCGTGATTGGGTGCAAGGTTCATATTCTGCATTTGCTTCTCGTCAACAAACTCTTTTCTTTTATACTAAGATTTTGTCGTGATGGCTAGTGTGCAAAGCTCATTTTTTCATCATCAGGCATAATGCTATAAGTGAACTAAGATTCCATATGCAAAAACCAGTTGTCTAATATGTCGGGGTTAATATTGCCATCAAAAGAACAGACCTCACATTTAGTCTTAGGTGTAGATGATGATGAAGAATTGTGAAAAACTCTAACCTGTAAGTGGACTAATGACATGCTGACTAGTACGACAATTGTGTTGCTTGTACAAAGTGTTTGTGTCTCTCAGTTTTAGTGCCCCTATGAGCGTGATTAATCAAAAAAATTACGGATGTTTTTAAACCTTGCAGTATATCAGTTTCCTTATTGCTCCTCTCTATTCTGCTCTTGTTTATGGCCTCCCCATAGTAATACCCTTCCCTCTTGTCATCCCTGACCCTTACTATACTGAAAGCTTTTCATCTCCCTTTCCCAGCAGCACAGAGGAGCCACAAAAGAATGTTTTTTCTATTTCTCAGAAATTGCAAGATGTGGATGATGAACGAGGGAAAGGCAGCGTGCAGGACAGTCAGCAGGGGCCACTCCATCCTCAGAAAGGTTGGTCCCGGTTACCGTTTGCAGATGGACACCTTTCCATTATTTATCTGCATGCTTTGGGGATGTGAAGCTTCGAGATGCAATGCAACACATATGGCCATCCCTGATGAGCAGTCTTCCAGAGAAGGAATTCATCCCTCTCAAAAGGTGATCAAATCTGTTAGTGCTCACAATGGGGGAGAATGGTTGTACTAGAGTTTTTCCCACAAATGGTTTGAGTAGCACTACTTGTCACTTTGGAATGCCAGATCTGATTACTTAACTTTTTCATGATGCTAAGAGAATGGAAAATACTAGGCTTTGCGAAACCTTTCAATAGAGAAGCCTCAACTTTGAACTCAACAATTTTTCTGTGGGCCTTGAAACTCTTTACGCACAAGAAAATGAAAGGCGGAGAGGACGAGGACACTACTGGAAGAACATAATACAGGCATATGCTCTATAGAGGGACTAATAATGGAGGAGCCAAGCAGCTATGGCATGCGTTATATATTAAAAAGATGATATTGTTAAGGAGACTACCATTCCAGCTAGTGTTAAAGCCATCAATACCTTCATTTCCACATTTGATGGGATCCCAAAATAAGATGTTTACAAATTGACTGAAAAGTTCATGGTTGGAACATTTTAAGTCCTTGCCTCTTATCATTATCTGACACGGAAACATATGCGAGTTGTTTTAGGGAAATGATTATAATTGGTATTATGGGGATGGCAATGATAGATAGCCCATAATGAGGGTTAATGATAGTAACTAGGGGTGTTAGGAGGATTGTCAATAAACCTCGTCATATGAGGTTAGTTTTTTAGTATTATGCTAATAATGCTAGTGAATTAAACCTGGCTAAGTAACAAGGGGGTTAATTTCTGTTAGGATATAGAACCTAACTTAGTTTATCATTAGAGGTATTTAAAATAAATGTAATAAGTTAAAGTAATTTATTTTTATTACTTTAACTTAAGTTGTTAAAGTGCTAGTTGTCATTAGGTGTTAGTGATAGTTTTTCTATCCTTATTTTTATTTCCGACAGTAGCTATTCTAAGTGGCAGTTAGAAGCTACTGAAATTTGCATGCAGTGCTAGCCATTAGCTCAACAGTGTTTTTCAACCATAATTTTTTTGTTTGATCTGAAGATACAGTTAGGTGTTTTGTTTTGAGATTTTATATATTCAAAAATCTTCTCTTATATCTCAACCTAAAATATCTTTAGAGTTTTCTATGCGTAATAATTCAAGGTGTTTTTTTTATTACTGCGCATTATGGTTGATGATTGATTTCTATGAAAAAAGTCTTTAATTTGGAAAGGAAAGTGAACACCGAAACTTGGCGGGAATACATTTTAAAAACCTTTTTTGTATGGCGAACATTGTGCATTACATCATTTTTCCCATAGTAGAATTCAAGACATGTTACATGTTGAAACTAGTTGTTCTAGAATTAATTCATGTGGCTTCCTCATTTGAGTTTTGAAGGGGCCAATGGTAAGTCTCTCATGGTAGGGAAAATGGGTCTAACTAAGTAGATATGAACTTGCTTTGGTATCTCGCTTATGTAAAATTCAGCGGGATAACTTGTTATAGGGAAAGCTGTAGAAACCTTTTTCATGGACACATGTTGTCTAATCTTCTTTTCCTTCGTCCCATGTGGTTGAACTTATCCCAACAGGAAATTTGAGTTTGGTAAAATGGTCATGGTCTAGGATGAAGCAACTAAATTGAAACTCACAAACAAGATTCACATCTTTTGACCAGGTTGCTTTCCAATGATTGAGTATTGGTATAACAGTATGTAACCTCCCTTAAAGATAAGAGAAATTAGAAAAAACAAAACAAAAATCTATTTATTAAATAAACCAAAATCTAAAATTACTGGTAAGACTAGAGAAATTGCTTGGCATTGTACAATTTTCTTAAATTGCTTAGCATTACACAATGTCTTAAATTGCTTAAGATATTTTGAAGCTATGTTGTACCATGATCCATAACAAGCACTTAAAATCTTCTGACAGCGGGAATCAGCATATAACAATTCCACATGTAAAATGTAAAAATATACACAAAATATACTTAGAAGGCATTTTTACTTTTTAAGAAGGGTATATTGTCAAAGAAAAAAATATAGTTAGAAGGCATTTATCCATTTAAAATAGGTTACACCTAGTATTCTTTTACGGTAGTCTTATTTCAATCATCTTATTCGGCACAATCCGTATAAGGAATGTCCAAAAGTGCCCCATGTCAGGTTTTATTAATAAGCTCCATATCCTATAGTTATAGTAATTACAAATATGACACAAAGTTTGATGCAAAATAAAACATAACCCATAAGAACATGTTAGTTGTGATAAGGGTGGAGTGATAAGGGTGCTCCATATATAACCTTTTGGTTCACAACTAAACAAATAACATATATCAAAAACTATGTACATCTGAATTCCCAACTAAAATTTCCACATTAAAAATAATAATGTAACATACATCCACATCATAAATCATGTTTATACCATACATACTTCCATGTAACAACCATATCACAATACTTGTAAACCATAAACCATCTCACAACAAGTAAGAATCACAAGTATTAAACAACTTTATTGTATAGTGGTCTTCATAGTCCCTTCAAGTAGAAAATTCAATGCTATCTAGCTTAATAGTTTATTACCAACAAAGTTTAGTAATTTATTCCATGTCCTTCTATATAATACCAAGTGGCTCTGCTCGTTGTTCAATGACTTGTAAAAGTTTTTCATGGTCTTCCACATCTAGTCTCCATTTTTTGCATTTACTATTTGTAGTCCTCACCTGCTGCAATTGTAACCCTGTAGCAATTATGTGATGGGTGTAATGATACACCTTTTTTTCTAGTTTGTAATCAACAAAGTGAATCCAAATTTGGAGGGCTTTCACTTGTTGTAAGTATGTTCCCTGCACTACAACCGAGCTAGTAAAAAATGTTGTCACTTCACTTGTTATTTCACATGTTTGCTTTGTTCTCTCCTTTGTGCAATGCAATAAGTAGTACTCCACTTTCTCAATATTGGATTCTTCAGCAATGACTGAAAATACATCTCCTACAACAAAATGCAAAGAACCATTCAATGATTGGATGTATAGTATAAATTATATACATATATATTTAATTATCAAATTATATTTGATCCTTTCAAATAAAACATACCTTATTTAACTAGTCCTGATATGTGGTCATAATCAATTGAAATTAATGGCACATCTTAAAAAATATCATCATGATCTGATCCATATGTGTCATCCACAACTAAAGGAACTTTCTTCCACTCACCTACATACCCATGTTTTTTACTATTGCACTCTGAATATGATTTGTTCATGCATTCGTAACAAAAACAAGAATAATCTCTTGTACAGATTGTCCAGTTATTACTATCCATAGTCATCAAAGAGTGCAAAGACCTAGAATTGGGAATCCTTTCACATCCATACTTTGTCCTCCGATCAATACCTTCATTTAATCATGCTCAAAAGATCAATAAAGTTTAAAACAAACAACAAAAATCAGAATAAAAAAATTAAAGTTAGTAACTTATAGTTCACTTAATAAATCACATCAAGATTTACATATCTATGTTTTAAATGTGCATGTACCTATTATCTCCAAAAACACTCTGTGTGGGGTTGAAGCGTGTGATGTTGAAGCCTGTGAGGTTGAAACCTGAACTGTAAAATGTTTCTTACACCATTCAACAACGGTGTGGGCATCAATCAATCGATCTCCCTCATAATCAAAGCTTTGTTTCTTTAGAGCATGTTTGATGCATGCACCCGCACCATCGTGTTCTCCCTTCCCATGACCACTCTCAAAAAAACTCCATAAACGAGGAATTTTGTGATGATGATGATAACAACTGAGTGCAAAGAAAGGGCGAGAGGATTTGAATTGTGATGCGCAACCATCTGACCTAACAAAATGGTGATCTATTTGTATTCCTCACTGATGAAGATATTGAAAGAACAAACCAAAACAATGTTGCACAAAGTGGGTGTCATGTTCCTTGTCATCACTTATATAGAAGTGATACTCCTTATTGATCATTTGCTTCACATATGTTCTTTCAACCCCATCCAAATCCAATTGTGCATGCCTATAAATTACTTGAACCATGATAGTAACCTGGTCAGTATGATAATACTGTGTTTGAATTTCTTTTTGTTGAGAAAATGAGTAATTCTCAGCAAAATCAACCACGGACAATATGGAACCAATAGGGAATATGTCCCTATTAGTCTTGAATTGTGTAGCCTGCCACTTTGAATAGTGAGAATGTTTGATGTACGGACCAATTAAACTTTAGAAACTTTGCATGAATGCAGCAATGGGTATTTCCTCTTCTACCAAATCTAACCTGGTTGCATCTTTTCCAAGCCTTGTTGAATATTTTATGTATTTGAACCTACAAAATCAATTCATAACATGGAAAAATTGTCATGTATTCATTTGCAATAAAATAAAAAACAAAATAAAATCTAACATCCAAATTTAAAAACATAAATTTATATATATCACCTCTTGCAAGCAACCAGGTTAACTGTGTCCAAATATTCATTTGTTTTTGGTAATAATTTATAGTCCCCACACTTGTCACAGACACCTTTGATGCAAATCATACGATCATCGTCATGATCATTAGATACGTTGCAAATAATTGAAGTAATGAATTCACTGACACGTGTAGGTGGGGCAATTTCTTCTCGTAACTTTGTATACACCTAAAAAAAACGTAGATTTTGAAATACATTAATTTTAAATCACATGTCTCAAAAAATGATATTTAAATAATTTTTAAATATATAGATATAAATGAAAGCATGCTTCAAAATATATATATATATATTGAATCTATAAATTTTTATGTACCTGATAGTGATAATCAAACTCAATGTGATAGCGAAAACAACATGTGTCAATGACTTTATCAGCTCGCACATACCAAGGCTTCAAATTTTTAAACATTCGTTGTCCAATCTTAACATCTGGATTTTCTTCTCTAAACTTTATGTACATCTCATGTTGATTTATTTCAAGCCAATGTTTTATATGTTCATCATAGTTATTGTGAGTTATCCTATGTTTTAAAACATCCCTCACATTTGGAGAAGGATGAGTCCTCTCAGTCCAAAAATCAAAAACTATCTTCACAATATTATCCTCTACTTTATCAAAACATGGATTTCTACACATTAGTGCTCAATTTCCTTCCATAGTAGAGTCATCCAATGTCTTCCTCCTCTTTGCATACCTGCTAGCCGTCTTTCTAGATAAACCCGATGCCTTGGCAAAGGCGGTAACATGACGATTCTTTGTTGTATCTTTGCTTACAACTAAAGTTAATATTGCTCTATGAGAAATACTCTTATCAGCAAACCTAGTTTTTGTACCCAAAGAACTTATTCCTTTAAAAACATTCCCAACAAATTATTCTTCTACACATTTTGAATTTTTCCATCCAAAATCAACACCTAACAATTCTAATGTTTCCCTCATATCAACATGATTCAAGAATGTAACGAACAAATGTGCTCTAGAAAATGTAGTCAAATTAACAAATTCACCATATACTATCTCTAAACTTTTTGTTGTTTTATTTCGTGATAGTGGTTCTTGTTCGGAAAATTCTTTTCATTTTTGTAAATCCATCTTCACCAAGTGTTTCAATTTTTTTTTGGGAATTAATTCCATAACTTTTGTTATCACTTCAGCATAATGTTGCGCATCATGATCTGTGTCCATAAACATACACATGGGATCCTATCAAAACCCTTGCCTTTACGCAATCTAAAAAACATAATTTATCATGTTTAAACCTTAGAACTAAAAAAAAAAATTAGGATCTATCAACGTTTCTTTACATATGTACCAATTTTTGCAGCGTTGTCTTTCACTTGTTGTGTCTTCTCTCTCTCTCTCTCTATTTGCCCTCCTACGAACAGATCTTCTAGCATTCTTTTCTACATTCTCTTCCTCGGTATATTTTTGTTTCTCATTCTTTGCATTTCCCATGATTCGTCCACTTCAATAATTTTCACCCGCACACATAAATCATGATAGATCTGAATGTCTAAGAGTAAACTCGATACAAAACTGTATGTGCATGCAACTCTATTTATATACAAATCTCAGTAGAAATTAGGTTATTTTTAATTTTAGTTTTCTCTAACTTTAAAACAACTTTTCTAATTTTAATAGAATTTATATTTAATATGTAAAACAACTTTTTTAATTTAATATTACATATTTTTGGTTTAAAATAATTTAAAAAAAAGACACTTAGTTTAAAAGACAAAAAATATGTAAAAACCTAAATTTAAAACATAAAAAGTGAACAATATTAAATAAGTAACTTGTAAAACATTAAATTTAGAAGGGGAGACGCAATTGCAAATCATTAAATCTAGAAGGAGAAGTTTTGGTGGCGCTTTGGTGGTGAGGAGGGGGTTTTCGCGAATTGGGGTTCGCGCAAACCACATTTGCGCGAATGTGGTTTGCGCAAACCCCAATTCGTGTAAACCCTGGTGAGTGGCAATGACGTGGCTCCTGAGTGGCACATTTTGGCTCCAAATCCTTTTTGGGGACAATTGTGAGCCAAAATGTGCCACTCGGGTGCCATGTAATTAGGGTAAACGAAATAGTTAAATTACAAAATTTTGACACAAAATTTATATTCTTATTGGCTTTCTAAAAATGTAATTTTCATTTTTTAAAAATCTTTTTTACTATTTATTTTTTAATTTTCACTAACATACGGTATTTTAGAACAATCAATAGTACACAATCAACCAAATTTGAAAAATAGTACAATATATTAAAAAAATTTGAAAAAAATATACTTAGTATTTGTTGAATTCTTCTTGTTGCCTGTGAATTTTTTTTTTAATTTCGATATAAATATTAAAATTTATTGGCATTGAAATATGGACGTCATTTATTTTAAAATATAGTTACTAAATAATTAATTAAAAAAAATATAAGTTGAAAAAATATGAAAATTTGACAGCACGTCAAAATTATAATGTTGAACATATATCTAAAATTTCATAGTGAAAAGATAAGTTTTCATTTTAAAAAACCACTAGGGGACAGTCATTCCTTTTTAATAACATAAGAAACAAAATATGAATAAAATTAAGAAAAATACCATATTTTTGGCCAATTTTTTAAATATATATATATATATATATATATATATATATATATATATATATATATATATATATATATATATATATATATATATATATATATATATATATGTATGTATGTATGTATTCTACACGCTAAACACAACATTTCGTTAGTTTGTGGAATTTCATGAATGTGTACGGTTTTGTGGCTATTACCTTCAGAAAATAAATTAAACTGAAAATTCATGTTTACTAAGGTACAAACCATACCAAAAAGTGGGACATTTTATTGTGCTTTTACCCAGTAATAAGGGATTCATATTAGAATTTCCTCCAAATATGTGGATGTATTCCATTATAAATGTTGAAACCCTGAAATTGTATAAGCCTCCCATATTCGTTGATTACAATGAGACTTCTCAGATTCATTTCATTGATAACCTTTTCTTGAGTTTTTAGATGAATTACAGGAACATACCATTCTTGACAGGAGGATGAGGACTTTTCCAAGAGTCAATGTTCAATATTTTCAAGTCGGTCTAAAGGGAATGTATCTAAGTAAGGTGATATGGATAGAAATTAGAAGGGTGAGGTGAAAATACCCTCACATGTTATCAAAATAAAACTAAACTTTTGGTGGTATAAAATCTCTTAGTGGGGAGGAGTGATCCAATAGGATTCCCACGATCATTCTAACAAGATGATCCAATAATCCATTGAAACTTCTTGCATATCATGGAGCGAAGTGAGATATTTCTAACATATTTTGAAAAGATAAAATGCATGTCAAGTATTGCATATTGAATTTTTGTATTAACATGTAAAAATAAAGATCGTATAGAGATAACATGGAAATTCTTAGTTTTCCAATTTTTCCAATTAGGGAAAGACATATGGAAAAAAATTTAGGTTAGGTTTTGTGTTCATGCCTTTGGTCTTCAAAACTTATTTTAAGATAATGGGTCATACTATTTTCTAGCTTGAGAGACTAAATAAGATTTAAATCACTCTTTCTCTAGTGGTGAAGATTTTCCATCATTCTTCACTATGATATGTTAGTGAATTTCTATATATTCACCATTCATATTTGTTTTCCCATACATGTGGAATATATTGTAAGTCAATGCAAAGACCTTACATTACATACCACCATGTGGTAGACATAATGCTATTCCAACTCATTGCTTGATTTATATCAAATGTAAAAATAGAGTTGGCAAAAAGATCACTTGGCACATTATTAGTTCAATAAACGACCCAATCACGGTAAGACACATGGAATTTTTTTTAGCTTAGGAGTTGTCTTTGGGCCTTCTGTCGACACTTGTTTTTGGAAAATGGGCCTTAATTTTTTTTGGCTAGAGATCCTCAAAAAGTTTCAAATTACTCGTTTCCCAATGGAAAACCTTTATCATCATTCTTCAATATTATATATTAGTGAATTTCTATATATTCACTATTCATTTTTATGTTCCCATACATGTGGGATATATTATAAGCCAATGCAAATACGTAACATTACAAGCCATAATGTGGTAGACCTAATGCTATGATAATTCACTACTTGTTTTCCCTTATCCAAAAACTCACTTAATATTCAACATCCCACACCCTATGGAAATGCACTAACCATACACCATGGTTAGCACCCAAGTCTTGAACTTAATCTTATCTCTATGAAAAAAGGCTAGTTTATACAACTTAATTAGTACAACCAATTGGTTGATAAAACACTTTGTTGTTGACTCCCAAGCCATGTGTGATTATAATCCCCAAATGTAAATGATTCACGACCAATATTCATACTAAAATTGAATTATATGGGATTATAACCTTGGTTGGTGGGGTAATTTGTAACCACACTAACCAGCCCACAACCATATTTGAACTTATAAATATGTGTAAATTGACTACATGATGGAGAGGGAATGCAAGAAAGTGTAGTGAAAAAGCTTGTTATTGTTGATTTTGGAAAGGTTAGTTTATTTATAGAGAACCTTATGAATTTAAGGTAGATACAAGTTTGTTCATAGCGACTGAGATCAAGTTATTGTAAGAAATTTTAAATCACGTTTTCTTACATTATTTTATTGATTAGAACATAAAGATAGCGCACCCAGAGATATAGTCTCATAGTGAGAAATCATGTTATCAATATATTTGCACTAGTTTTTCTACTTTCTTATGTTATTACATAGTATTTATGTAATTTTATTTTTTTCTACATTACCTAAAGCCAATTTTAATTGTAATTACGAGAAATTGAATTTTATGTTATTAAAATATACTTATTTAAAATAGTTTTGAGTGTTTTTGTTAAAAAATTACTCACGATTATGGACATTATAGATGGAATGGAGAAATGGAAAATTCTATTATGTAGCTATACTCCCAAGAGGTTTCCTCACATTCATAAAACCTAGAAAGGTTCTTGTCTCCAAAATTTACTTTTTATCAAATACCCTCTAAAATTGGTTAGATCATTTATTTTGAAAAGAATTTGGAAAGGTTAAGAGAATATATAACATTGGATTTTTTTGCATATGGGTGAGTTGATAATAAGGTTATCCTTGAATTCCCACTTGGTAGTGGTCATTACGTTTCATAACATACCTCCTACAAAGGTTACATGGATGTATTCTCTATATATTTTTAGAGGAGAGATTCTAATGATGAATGACATATTTAGTCATCTTTATTGAAAGATTTTAACTTTTCCTAAAGCTAAGAAAAATTTCTCATAAGATAATGGTGATCATAACTAATATGAGGTAATTGTTGAAGTTATTCCCACTAATATGTCAGATAAAGTGGGATTTTGTCCTCTAGTCCTTAGTGGGAGGACTAGAAGTGGTTTCAAGATACACCATTTCTCATTATTTACCCATAAAAATAAAATATTAACTATCTCACATACTTCTAATAGTGGATAAACTCAACTTTGTTGGTTCCTTCGTTCTGCTACTTTTTGTTGGTAACAGGAATTTTCTATTATTTGGTATCCTATTTTGAGTCCTAATTTTCTCACTTTTCATGGTGTTTAATTTATTAGGGATTACCCATTGGCCATAGGATCATCATCCTTAGTTCTCCTAATCCACAATGTCCTTCTATTTGTTGCATTAAAACCCTTATGTACCTTTTTCATTTTTCCAAAAACATCAAACCATCTAGGCCTCGATTCAAGAATTTTTTTCACCCATTTCAGTTAGAACCCTTGCTTTGGAAATATATTTCACAAGAAGATTGGAAAGTGATTCCAATTTCCTTCATCCAAATTTAGGATACTTACATAGTGGAAATATTTTTTTACCTCGACACAGATAAATGTTTTTTTATTTTTTATGCAGGTGTAGATTGGACTCTTTTCACTTTTAACAAAGAGATTTTTGTTATTAATTTTTTCTTCTATACTTAAATTCAAGCTTGGATGGTGGTATTAGAAGTGACCCACTTCCAAAATATTTTATACCATTAGGGTGACACCCCATGCATAGTTTTTCATTTTCTGACACCCTTTATTAGTCAGGTTTTATCAACCAGGGCCCATGACTATTGGAGGAATCCCTCCAATAACCATTTACAAATTTATTTTTTGTGGGGCTCAACTCCTTATTGTTACTCTCCTGCTTTAGCTTAGTCGGGAGGATGGGGCTTGTCACCTCATCCTCATCAAAGATAGCTTCCACCACTAGATAGTACCAAGTTCACTTACCTCACATTGGCCATGACATTTCCTTGGTAGTAATAATTTAAAACCAAATATATAGAGGAGATATCCATCAATACTATCACTAGCTTAGAGCCCATCCATTTTGGGAAATGGGTTTGCTAAGGGGGGTGATAGATATCCTTCTCTTTTAGCAATCATTGCGGCTACGACCTAATATCTTGATATTATAGTTGGTTTTTTCCTCTAGGCTAATATTTTATTGCTTTTGTTTAACATTCCTTTGAGTAGGCTATAACTGAACGTATGCTTCAGTATTAAATTCTCTATTTTGTGTGTAGTTATAATATCGTATTTACTAATGATATAGATGGTATTTCAACAAACAAATGTTGTCAAATATAGCAAAGAACATTGTCAAGATTTTGTTTTCAAAATATCAAACTTAACCATGTGGCTTCCACATTCATTGAAAAAATTTGTACATGATTTGTTACTCAATGTGCTTTATGTGTCTATATATATACGATTTTTTCATAATAAATTTATAATATTTTATCACAAAATATCAAAGATTCATTATACTTATAACTAAATAAATGCAATTTTCATATACATTCCACAATTACTATTAATAATTGTCAAAATTTCTTGGAATAGTTATGCTGAAATGTGTTTTCTTGTTGTAGTGCTAGAATTATATTCCTTGTCCTTAAATTAGCTGGGTATAGGGTAGTAATGAGTTTATATGGTACACGACTATTAATATAATTTGTATCCATTATGTTATTAGTCATCATGTTTGTCAACACTTCTACCCCTTGATTTTAAATACATGAGGTTTTTGACTTTCATAGATAGTTTTATCACATGTTGTGTGCTGGATTGCATGACAATATGTCCTTAATTTAAAATTAATAAAAATATAAACAGTTACGTCGATTAGTGTATCTAGGTTACAATTAATCAACTATATATATCTATTACAAGAGTGAAATTTAAGTTATATAATAAAATAATTTTTAATTTTTTCTCAAACATCATTGTAATAGACAATGAAATCGGGAATTAAGAGGCTTAATATAGGGTTTACTAGTTCTCCATATTAAAAAAGATAAGAGTTATTAAATGACTTGTAGTCCAATGGTGCACATATGATAGTGTAAGAGGTGTTTCTTAGCCATCTACCATGGCACAAATCCTAGCTGACACTAAGTAATAAGGGATGACTTCAAGTCACTCCCTAAGAAATATTGCTAGGAATGAAATCCCATCAATATTTTGTTGATAAGCATAAGATTTTCATGTACATAACTTGTGCAAGCTTTGGATTCAATAAAAAAAGTTTATTGTTGGGACACTTATATATGCCATGTTAGTTGTTCATTTTTATATAGAATTTGTAATGGTTTTTTCCAATCAAAATGTAAATTTGTTAATTGAGGGATAATTTGGGTGCCCATTAACATCCCAATTTTTATGGATTTTCCAAGGAGTTGAGGTCAAAAAGGGTTTTCATTTTAACGAGATCAAATTCCTAGTTATTCATGAAATAAATAAAGAAATGGAGTGATCTTTTTCGTGACTTCATTGTAATGATTACATTTGTAGAGTTAGCTTATCATTTCATTGCAGAGGGAAATGTTTCTAGGTTTTAGCAATTTCTATATCAATGTCATTTCAAGCCAATTATTATCATGGCATCACAATTGTCTTCGTCACAACTGTTTGGGTCATGTCTGTAGAGGCTTGAATGATCTTCTATATTAAATATTTCATTTGCCACGTACTAATAATAATTGCCTATGCATATTCACACGAAATATAATATTATCATATGAAACACAAATTCTCATTATAATTGCTAGCATTTAGTAGTACTTCTTTATTTATTTGATTATATAATATCCTTTTTTACTAAAATTTGATTTAGTATTTATATTATAACTAACTATGGTTCTTAATATTGATTTTCACCCTCCTCTTCTTCTGGAAATTAGAATTTTAAGAATTTTTTGTTTCAAAAAAGGATCCCTTCCAATCAAATATCTTGGTGTGCCCTTGTTTGGTGGCTTAGAAAGGACCTCAATGTGGAATTATCTCCTTTCTTCGGTTAATTTGAAGCTAAATTCTTGGAAAAGGAGATGGATATCACTGACTTGGAGACTGGTTCTCATCAAATATGTTCTTAGTGCCTCCCCTTTATACATGCTTTCCATTATGAAAATCCCCAAAGGTGTTCTAGAAAAGCTTATTGGGATCATGAGAAGGTTCCTTTCGCAAGGACACTCTACAAAAAGGTGAATCCATTTGATTATCTGGGAAATTTTTTCCAAACCCAAAGAATTAGGCGGGGCTAGAAACCTCAATTTGGGTCTTCAGAACTTGGCCCTGGGCACCAAACTGATCTAGAATCTCCTCACAAAACCACTCACTACAACAAACAAGCAACTTTTTACCACAATTATTCTACAAAATTTCCTTAATTTGTCTGTAATTGTAGAATAATTATGGCATCTCTATGATAAACTAGTTATTGTTTTTTAATTCTTGTGGATTTTCTATTGTATATTTATATTGTTTATATTTTGTAAAAGAAATCACATCTTCAAACCTTCCTTATAGAAATTCCACATTTTTTATAAAATAATAGTTCCATAATTATTCCACATAATTGCCACAATTTAGAAGAATTGTAAATACTTGTAGCATCTCTATGAAAATTTCATTTATTCATTTTTAGGTATTGTGGATTTTCTACAAGTTAATTTAATTGATTAAAATTTCTAGAGAAATTACATTTCCAAACCTTCTTCATAGAAAATCCACATTTTTATTAAATAATTACTATAAAATTTATCTCAAAATTATCCTGCCACAATTACTCATAAAGGGAATTTTAACAACATTCAACATAAAATTATATTAGTATGTTAAATTCCACATTAAATACTTTGAAAATTCCACATTACCCAAAATTTAGATTTGCTTCCATATTTTAAAAAGACATATATGAAATTCAAAAAATTAACTGAAGTACTAGATTTAACATATTTCTAAAGGGCCAATCTAATATTTAATTAATACAACACACACACACACAATACACACATATGTTTTAATTATTTCAAATATGTATTTTATTACATTTATTTATAATAATAATTAATATAAATTGTTACATTGAATTATAATTTAATTATAGTTTAATAGTAATAACTAGTTAATAATATATATTTTTTAAAATTGTGTTACAAAGTTTAATATAACTTAAAATAAATAAATTATATATTTTAATTTAATATTATTTAATTATATTTTAATTACATTATTATTTTCAGTTATATTTTCAATGCATATATATATATATATATTCACATTTTTTCTAAATTTCAAATTAATTACGCATGTCATTTTAAATAAATTTTAATACATTAACAAATAAAACTAAGTTTCATATAATTATTGATATATATTTATAAAAATAATATCTTGTAACAAAACATGTTGGAGGAAGTCAATAGTAGAATACTTAAATTATGTGTTCAAATTTATCAAATAAAAATAAAATACAATGAAAATTTATGATACTTATTATTGATCATTCATCTTGCATGTCTTCATTATCAACACCAAATTCATCTTGAGCCAACTCTTGATATTGCTCTGAACTAACATCAAATTCTCCTAAATCAATAAACAAATTTATCCCAGAGTCTTCTCTCTCATCCATGATATCATCGTCCACAAGATTATCATATATTGCTGGATCATATTCATCACCTATGATTAATGTCTCCCCATTTTGTTCTCCATCACACTCTTTTTGACCTTCTTCTTCTTGTATATCTTCATATGTGTTCTCAACATGTTCTAATTCTTGTTCCTGTACATGACCTCCTATATCATCCATTATTTCAACTTCATCAGTACTATGTGTTCCATTCTCATATGCATTATCAACATTATTTTTGTTTAAAAATGATGCATGACGATTCCACCTTGGATTGTGCTCTATGACAAAAGACCAATTTTGATTTTGCATATCTTGGATGATAAAAATTTGTTCACATTGCTCTGGGAATACATATGGCTCATTTGTGTGCATAAAATATGATGTTTTAATCATAGGAAAACCATTTCTATGCATATAAATTGTTCTATTGTTTCCTTTCTCAATCAATGAAAACCACTTCACTAGAAATATAACCTTCGTAAAGGTCCTAAAGTCAAGTTCCATAATGTCCTCCAAAATTCCATAGTACTTCATCTTTGTTTCAATTTCACTAGAATCCACCACATAAAAATATGCTGATATACCACAATCAAATGTACGTCTAAGCTTATCCATCTTCTCAATTCAAAAGTGCTTACCATATGCCCACATTGATTTGTAATGTCTCACCTATAAAAATAAAATATTTATACTACAATGTTAATAACTCATTCCTAAATCTTGATTAAAATACATTTTTAATTGAATAGAATTTAAAAAGGAAATAAAATATAAGCATGCACATACCTTCCCTAGATTTATTCCATTTATGATTTCTAGTTCTTCCCTTGATATATTAAGAGGATCTCATTTACTTTCTTGAATAATATTATCTCTCAACCAATCCCATGGGCATTTATCTGGCCATGTATTTTTATGATTTTCAGGTAACTATGGGACTCCAATCATGGATCTGATCCTTCTATATGCTCTTATATATGAAATTGTGTCAGCTTCTTCCTTCTTTGATTTGTATATATCTATCCATTTATCCATGCATTCTACATGATGGGCAACATAGAGGTGTATTTTCTCGTACTCATTTCCATCTGTAAGTGAAACATATTAAATTATTAAAATTAATATAAGGATATTAAAACGATAAACTATATAACCACTAAATATTTTATAAACCATGATGCATACCTCGCACTTTTCTCAACCTCCCTCTTCCTTGTAGTACTTCATTTGTTAGTATATCTGGTTGAGAAGAACCCTGGATGCTTTGCATACTAGAATGAAAATATGGTAAGTAATTAGAACTGACATTCACCATTGCTTTGAATGTGATGTAACCCTCTGCAATAGAACCCTCTGGTCGAGCCTTTTGTCACACAAAATGCTTCATTACCTTCATTAAACGCTCAACAAGCCACATTGATCTTGATGCGACTGGACCACAATATTCTATCTCATTAACAAGGTGTATGAGATAATGGACTTGTGGATCAAAATATACAATAGGAAGATAATTTTGAAGTGTACACATTAATATAGGTGCTTTCTACTTCCAATAAATAAGGTCTTCCATTTTAATCTCTTTTGAGGACATAAACCTGAAATATAATGTTTAAATAACATTAATTTCGAGTTATAAATAATTTATAATTATATATAAAAAGATATATTAGATAGAATTAAATATTTTATGCTTACCTGATATATTTTGATAAGAAATATATAGCATTGGTTATATTTTGATCAAAGGTTCTTGGAATAACAATGGGAAGTATAACCTGTCACAAAGAAGTGTACATTTGTTATATAGATATATAATTAATTTATCTCAATGAAATTTGAAGAAATATAATATTTTTTACTTTAAATATAAACCTCGCCTTAATCAAGTTGTGCCAATCATGTGTTTTTAGTCCTATAAGATCCTCATTTCTCTCTCTAGAGAAACAATTCTTTATTGTGGCACCATAACCTGTAGGGAACCTTATTTTCTTTATGGATTCATTGATATGATTTTTCTCCTCAGTGCTCAATCTCCAAGGAGAAGGGAAAGAACGTGTTATCATTGGGGTTTGGCCATAAAGGATGCATGACTTTACTCACTTCAAGGTCTTTCCTCAACCGTATTCCATCTTCCTTTTTTCCAATGATAAGATTCCATAGTGATCTTGATACATTGCATCCAATGTGCATAACATCAAGTAGGTGTACAATGGGCATACTCCTATAATACTCAAGTTCATAAAATATTGAGTACCTTTTCATGCCTGGGGGTAGTTGTTCTACACACAAAGAAAAAAATTATAAATTAGTGTTATACTCAATAATGGTTTTAAAAGTATCAACAAAATATATAATATATTTTCCTCACCTCCACCATCATGATAAGCGTATGTACCAGTCATTTGGAGTCAAAACCTTTGGAATAGGTTCTCTTACTGGTTTCGTGTTAAAATAATTTCGTTTTCTTACTCTATATGGATGATTAATAGGCAAGAATTGTCTATATTCATAGTATATATCCTTCTTCAAGTGTTTTGAGTGTCTCACAATTGTTTGAAATCCACATGATGGACACCCAGCTTTCCATTTTGTTTGAATACCTGTAGTCATGTCAATATACAATTATGTCAATATAATATTTCTAACGAATATTTTCAACAATTATAAAAGGCTATTCACAATATTAAATACCAATATCAACACAAAAACCCACAAAAATAATATAGTTATATATCACGAAAACTAACCATAACATAAAGATAACCCTGGCGCATCATGAATTGTCCAGCACATCATGCCTCGAAAGAAGAAATCTCTCTCCCAATAGGCCTTGATATGTCATGCATTTCAAATCCCACCCATAATTTTTTAAGCTCATCAATGAGGGGTCTCAAGTATACATCCATATTACGCACTTGATACTTTCCTATAACAATAAATAAGTTAAAAATAATTAGATATTTTTATAAATTTTATATTTCATATGACATTAAAGAAATCAAAGATATAAGTTAGGAAGGTTAATCACCTGGAATAATTAGAGTCAACATTATGTGTTCCTTGTTTATCACCATCTATGGTGGGATATTATTGAGGATTGCAACTGCCTTACCATGTAGACCATCTTGATGATTGAATTGAGAATGGATTAATCCCAACCATAGCTATTGAAATTCTAGCATTTTGTTTTTCACGTGAAAAATCTAGTCATTTCTCATCAATTGTTTTCCATGCCTTACGATCCCCTACTGTTCATAAGGTTCCATCATTTCTTCTATTCTCAAACTTCCAGCCCATGAACTTTACTAACTCTTTGCATTTATACATTTTCTAGAGTTGAGGAATTAAAGGAAAATGGCGAAGAACTTTCCTAGGAAATATTTTTGACTCAAAAACACCTTGATGCTCATATCTACTAGTATGACATTTATCACATTCTTGTAATGATTCTTTCTCACCATAATATAACATGACAATCATTAAGACAAGCATGGTAAACATTATAGTCCAAACCTATATTTTTTAAAGAGTGTTTCACTTCCTTGTAGTATTGAGGAAAATGAATTCCCCTTCAAAAGAACCTTGAAATAAATAACTCTACATGACAATAACACACCAATTAATTTGAATCAAATAATATGAAAAACCATGTATGTAATTATCATAAAACGTGATTAACATTTTTGATATAAGGAATGTCAACAAATGTAATTTTTAGTTATTGAATTTTCATACCTCAATAAAGTAGTAAAACTAGTCTCTAACTTACCCAGATATAGACTTTATGTTCAATAAAAAAAATATTGTTGATAATACTGATATATCTGCATTTTCCTATAACATTTTCCTTGCCATATCATTTAATTTAGATTCCTTTTCAGTGAAAATTTCATGAAGTAAACCATCAATAGCAGGATCCATGTTTGGAACTTCATCATTCAATTATTTCATTTTCATTTATTTTTTTCCATGATGTGTATAGTAGTTGTAGTAGGTGGGATAACATTGGGATCCTACAAAAATATTTTATATTACTAAATAATCTAGCGAGAGGAGAAGTTGAAAGTAAATAATGCCACATAATTAGAAACCAAGACAAGTAAACTAAAAATTTCCCAAACATACCATGTTGTTAGGATCCATATGACCATATAGTTTAAAGTGATAAATAGCTATAGAACGTCTCCATCTTCTGTGCCCTTTACATTTTAAGGATTCACAATATATACTTTGCTCATACCAATCACTAGTGTAGGGTTCGTGAATCACAACTATAATTACTATCATTAGAACTAGTAGGAATTTTATAATCTACAAAATATCAAATAAATATATGTTAATGATAAAGACAAAAAATCACTAATTCTTAGAACTTAATACAACTTCTAGATTATAAATGCACAATTTTAGAAATATATAAATAAAACTATGTATAGAACATTAATAAAATATAATTCTTTTAGAATCAATGCCAAATTTAATAATTTAATTCTTTGGGATAAGAAGAATAACATAATTAAAATTTATTTTTGATTATAAACCTGTGAAAATATTAAAGATAATTCCACATAAAATGTGTATAGAAAATGTAGAAGAAGAATTTTATGACTTAGGTTTATGTTATATTATAACATTTATACTTAAATTATTTAAAACATCCTTAAGGAATAATCATTATTATAAAAATATATATATAACTAACACTATCAATCCTTAACCACTATCATTATTTATTAGTAAAAACTATCATTCCAAAAATCCATAAACAATAAAATCTTATATATTTTTATTTTTATTTTATATTTTTATTTTATATACAATTATTTTAAAATATATAATTATTTATTATTAATTACTGAGCATGCTTTTATAAACATTAATATTATTCATGATCACTATAACTAGCATTAATAAATATTAGTTGTTACTTAATGATAACTATAAGTTTTAGTTTTAGTATCTATCTATCCTACTTGAGTCTGTCCATAATTTCTGGTATTGAACTTTTAGAAGTCTTTCCCCGTGTCCATCTTCCACAATATTTTCCATGATTTATGGTGTAAACCTAAAACAAAGCATTTCAATTACATTTGAAACTCGTATTCACTTATGTTGCAGAAATTTGCAGAAGTAGGAGAAGGGAGAAGGTTTCTAGACTTGGGATTTTTTTGTTGAAGGTAAGGATTAATGTTTTTTATAGCTCTTATTCAACATTATGTACACAACTATTTTTCTAAACCTTTTTTTTTGTAAGCATTGATAATTTTTAGAAAATCCAATGATCTGTGCCCTAAACTTTTAATGGATTATTTTTATCTTATTCTTTATTTGAGGGGTTATATAATTTTTCAATGGGATCTAAAACTATTGATACTTGGCTGCTCTTTTTAGTCCTTACCAAGCCAAAAAAACTTGACTTTCCTTCATAAAATGCCTTTTAACTGGGAAGCCCAAGTACTTTCTTATATAGGCTCCCAACTCCTAATGGCAACTAGATTTGATAAAATAAAATAGAATTCTTTAGCGTGTCAAAAATTTTGTGATCCATCTTGAATCGATGCACATTATGTCTCAGGAATTTAGAAATTTCTTGTACAATAAGGAACACTGCACAATTTGAGGTTAAAAAATCCTAGTAAATTAAAAATATTCAACTCTTAAGTTTACTACTAAGTAGTAGTAATTTTTCTATTACTTTGCATGAACATGGATAATCTATCATATATATTCTCTAGTTGAGATCACGGGAAAAGGTTCCCAAATTTTTAATGAACATTCTAATCAATTAAAATGGATCATAATAAATTAAAATAAATAACACGATTTGTTATTATTAAAACGACGTTACAGTTACGTAATATTAATCTTTAAAAAGAACGAAGATAAATTATGATTTTAATTAGCTTAACAATCGTAACTCTAAGAAAACAAACTTGCAACATAATATTAATAAAGCTCATATTTTGTGATCGCAAAAGACAAAACTAGGGAGAATAGGGTTTTGGTTTATAATTGTCTACATTTAAGTAGTGCTAATTTTATCAATTGATTTCGGTAATAGCTACAACAGGTAATACTCCCACAAATATAAATACTTACATCATAACTGACAAGTAAAGAAATGACATTTGGGAAGATATACACTACTCGCTATTACAAATATAACTTATAGTTCAATAGGTTGAAAGAGGGCAAAAAAAAACAGCAAAATGGACATGAGATTTTTTACAAAGATGTAATTACAATTAGCAGAGCTATACTGAACTCGTTAAAAGAGAGCATAAAATATTGTACCATACACATGAGATATTTTACAATAAAATGGGTTAACATATGAAGATAAGATTTTGCTATACACAGTTCGTAATTACGCTAGAAATTAGGTTTTGGCAATTTTATAAGTTGATTTCGGTAATTACTACAATTGGGGTTTTAGCATTGAAAATCAACATGCTAATTTAGATGGCTAGTAATATGTGCGGGAAGAAAGGAGATGATACAATTGTTAAAAAATAACAATGTAGTGGGTATTAATATGTGTAAGATTGAAAAACACAAACTCGATCTCTACAACATCTTGGTGGCCTCTACTTTTAGTCAGCCTCTCCTACCTTACCTAATTCTGCAACAACTACTTCTTTAAATTTAAAGGTTGATTCAACTTTATTTATTTATTTTTAGCCATGTATTTAGCTTTGGATATTTAAAATATGAAAATATTTCTTGCCTTCTTAATTTATATCAATAGCGCAGCAGTAGTTATACGTCTGTACATAATTTGGAGGGAAATACTGAAAAGAGATTTGCTGGAAATAAAAGGGTGCAAATAACATTAATCTATAGAATAAATGAGATCCTGTAGGATTGAAATGTAAGGAAAGTTTATAATGTTTTGATTAAATCAATTGCCAATAAAAAATTACAAGGTTAGTTTTGATAAATTGATGGCGCGTAAACAAGGTAAGTTTTAAAAGCTAGAAATCTATGTAAACAAGGCCAATTTTAAAAGAAATATATCTGCAATTATTTTAATGAGTGCAGACTTGTGGTTCTAAAGTCAGCACCACAACCTTTGCAAATACCCCATATCTAGGAAAATACAATTCAATCTTGCTTGTAGAGATATTTAAAATTCTATAGGTAGGGTGTAACACACCAAAAAATACCAACACATACAACACTATGAAATACAGGATATTTTTTTTTTTTTGACTTTCTTTGACTCAACACGACACAACATGTCGTCACAAGGTTACAACCAACACTAGGAACCACTTGTTACGGGGGAGACCACAAGGTCAGCACAGAAATGTTCACACCTATCAAGGACAATTTACTTTTCCTTTTTACAAGACAACATGGAAGTCCAACCACATGACACACTTACATTTAGGGGCATCCCACGAGGAAATTCTTATTAAATTTTCTTTTTTACTAAAGTGTCTCTAATTTCTTAACTTACGTTCTTGTAAAATTTCATGTAATGATTCACACAATCCTTTTCACAAGGGAGAACTTCTTTCTTTTCAACTATTGACTGAATAGCTTAAGGCCAAGCTTTCTAAACTAGGATCATCAATTTTATGTCCAAATCTTTCTTGTTCATTTGATTTTAGAACATTTTCCATTTCTTACAAGGTTAATTAATCTTACTCAAGCCACTAACACATGTTCCACAACTCTATTGCACAGGTGAAGGCATAAGCTCCGATTGAGGGAAGTACCGCTTAGGGTTCATAGCAATAGCCTTCCTGTTTAAGGATTAAATTTTGACCTTGCTTAAGAAATATCACCATGAATCAAGGCAAGGGTTAACATAACAGGACAACAGAATTTAGCTTCAGGGTCACATTGTTTACTATCAGTCTTTTATCGAGGTTAAGAGTTTATCAAGATTGGTTAAATGTTCCATCTAGACTTTACTTCATTAAATTTGACAAAGGAGAACATTCCAAACGATAGAGAGAGATTTAAGGTTTAATTAATCGATTTCCCTCCTACTTATTAAATCCTATCATCTTCTAAAATCTAACCATTGCTTTCACCATGAGGTCATTTAAGATTTCACCATAAAAGGATAATGTTTATTAGCTCAGCTCGGATAAAAAATAATAATAATAAGTTATCATATTTCATTACAAAAGATAGTTTCCTCTTGATTGTTCCAGGTCTCAAAGGTTATCAAGTAGATCACATCTACACTAATATGTTCATATACATAAATTTTGGTTTAACTTTTATCAGGACTATCCAGTTCACTTTATAGTACTTACTAACTCATTACAACTATGTCTTAGAAGGATTTACAACTCAACATTTTAACTCAAGAGCAAAGTTTGATAGTTACAACAACAATACTCTACAATACATTTACTAAGGCACTGACCCTTCTTCTAAAATCTTTCCACTAGATGTTACCAATAGTTTAACTATAAAAGACAACGTACAAGCACCAAAGTGGATATCATCTATACAACTACAACAGCCACTTCTTTCATACTTGAGCTCAGAAAGACAACCTGCAAAAACATGTTAGCTTTTTTCAGTTCAAAAGAACTGGCATGAGCATGCATTCCCTTTTCTTAGATATTTCATCAAAATTAATTGAATGACTAGTGCATGATTTCCATTCCAAGGCATAAGCAAAAGTAATTTGTATGAAGGTAAACAAAATAGATATCTAGTTAACAAAAGGCACACTGCAGAACATATGAAAGCCAAAATTGTGCATTTTCTATCCAAGGTTACCCTTACACCCTACATTCTAAATTATAACAATTTTCCCACATAATACTCCTTTTTATTTTCCTTAAGTAAAATAGCAATAGCAGCTTCACATTCACAAAACATAATAAAGGAATCATACTACAACCACTCGATATAGAAATAGTAGATTCTCCTGCTAATGTAAAAAAAAAGGGTAATTTATTATTCCGAGCATCCCTACTCGGAGCAAGAATACCACACAAGTCCACTAAAACTCATACAGCCTATGAGGGGGGGGGGGGGGGTTATGGCCACTCAAGGACCCAATTCAAAGATCATGTAAAAAGGAATGCATTGCACATGCGTACACCTTAAAAAAATGTAGCTGACGTTTTTGATTGTTATACCCAATGTTTAATTATATATTCAAGATTAACAACGTCCACAAATGATAAGTTGAAACTTTGAAAGATCTCTTAAGTTACAAGTGCCAACTCCGCACATCCCTCAACGAAAACCCCTTCAATCCCAACATAATAAAATATTTCAATGTTATACACTACTAACTTACTTACTGATATTACGAAGAAGGGTCTCATTAAACATTGTTGCTTGGGGGGGGGGGTAAATGTAATTTACCTTTCACAGGTCCCCGAAAGCATCTCAAGCCTCAGACTTAATTCCATGTTCACCATATCCGACATATACTTCATTGTTTGTTGCTCGGAAGGGGTAAAACACTGTTCCTGCACTCACTACCATGGGGGCGTCTGGCAAGGAAAGCCTTTTCTTATAATAATAAAAAGATTTAAGTAAAATTACACAATTACGTCGGGCGCATAGGGTATCCAATGTACAAAACGAGAGTCCCTTGAATACTTTAAGTATTTTCTCCAAAGGTTTGAGTAAGGTTTTTCTTATAACAAACCCTCAAATTTTCCATCTCAAAGAAGCCGATGGACCTTTCATAAGACCAGTTAGGGAGGTAATACAACATAGGACTGACGAGGTTATCCCTTGGCCAGGGTACTAAAATTTTTAAGGTCATCATAAGCTAGGTAAGTAAGTTAGATTTGGCAAAAACATGTTTGCATAAGACGGCGTCGAAAACCCACTATCTACTCATAGCCAGTCGCATCCAACAAGCATAATGCACAGTTCGTTAAAGCTTCAAAAAGGAAAAAAGAAATTTACATTGTTCCAACCTTGTAGTTGACCTCCCAGGGATGAAATTGGGATGAGGTTATACCAAATTAGATTGCTAAACAGAAAAGGATGAGCAAGGTTCGCTCTAGTATCATTTCCAATACGAATTAATATTAGACCGTGATAACAACAAAAGGGCAATAAATACACTTCTTCTCCAGAGGTAAATAGTTTTATTCA
Source organism: Taxus chinensis (assembly GCA_019776745.2). Lineage (NCBI taxonomy): Eukaryota > Viridiplantae > Streptophyta > Pinopsida > Cupressales > Taxaceae > Taxus > Taxus chinensis. The sequence continues at coordinate 646,981,878 of CM034146.1, forward strand.
TTTATCACCTGCTCTCCTCTATAACCATAGGGATACATAGCGGAGGTAAAAAGCAAATCACTTTTTTTTTTGTTTTCTAAAGAGGACAGCACTTAAACAAACCGCTCCTCATTGCCATGCTGAGGAAGGTCCAAAACAAGGTCATAGAAGGAAGAAAACTACTCCTACAGGGATAACACAGATGTATCTAATAAGACCCCTCACACATCTAGCAAAAGCAAGAAAATACACTCTTGGTGGGGAAGGCGTGCAAAAGCCACATAGCATTTCAAATGATAAAAATCTCACGTAGAGCTTATCTCAAACCAACACAGCACACAATTACTAGGAGAACAAGCAATAATCATGCATTTAATTATAAAAGGAAATAGCTGGGAAAAAGGGAAAAAAAAGCAGCTCATGCCTATTCCTCATGATTCAACATCACTCCTGGCTCTGAGAGGCCTCTACCGCAATGGTAATTAAACCTTTTCCTTCATCATATTTGAGGACAGCATCAAACTCTCGGTGCAAACACTTCAGTTGTAGCTTGTAAGGTGTGATAATTCCAACAGAAACCTTTATGCCTGCCAAATCAGTGACTCATTCAAACAGCTCATAAAATTGCAAGGTAAAACCTGCTTCATGAATAATCTGACATGGAACAGGTCGGCTTCTATGAGGTTCTCTTCCATGGGTTACATCGTAAAACAAGCAAGGTCTCAGAAGAGAATCTCTGTAATAAATTTCATCAGGTCTGCTGGTAACAGCCTCACTGTCCAAGGTCGATTTTGGAGAAACAACTCAGTACAAGATCTGCATCTGAAAAAATATCCTGCTACCTTCATCTCCCAAGACATTTTCTTCAACATTGCAAAGATCTCCTGTGCCCGTGGTGTGATATGCCACTTACACAAAAGCATGCACCATTTCATTGCCTTTAAACCAACTACATCCGAATTTCTTTTTAATTCCTCTATCCTTCATCGATCTCCTTCCTGCACCCTCTCTCTCCTTTCACCTCTCGACATGAGAGCATGCCTACTTAGTGACTCGATGAAGGAGTTCATATAATAGCAAGGAAATCGTGCTTCATGAATATACTAAAATGAAACAGATCCACGCCTATATCTCTGAATCTGTAATATTTTCTCAGAAACACCCAGAAGGCAAAAACTCCGCAGAAAAGCTCCAACCTGAACAACAATGAAATTATGATCAGATCTCTCGTTGTGTGGTTGGAATTCTTGGGAGGAACCTCTAGCTTTAAAGTAATTGGACAGACATTTTCCACTAGAAACGATAGTCCGATGAAGGAATTTGGGGTTTCTTTCCCACTTGCAGAGATCTTCACATACATGCGCATTTGCACATCTGGAGACCCGTATCCGTTCTACAATTTCCCGTACTGATACACACAGTGCACGCTAGCGCTATCCAGTTTGAGCACGAAACCCATACAGCTCGTGTTATTTTCACATGAATCTTGCAGTCCTGCAATTTTGTGACCGTCGCGTCGGTAACATTTAATCTGTCGAAAATGACATAGTCCAGCTCCACAAATCTCACATCGGTGCCCTTGATTTCATCGATCCGCCTGCAATTTTTATTATCGCTAGACCCGGGATCAAAACCAGGTGGACATTGGTACTGTAGTTCCCATTTCTGATCAACCTTACACACAACGTTCTCTCCACAAGACCTGTGGATTGTACAGTACCCTGTCACGGCTTCCCACACCATTTCCCATGAAGAAGAAGGGGAATCCCTCTTTCGAATGTACATTCAGAGTCTCCCGTTTCTCTGTAGAGTGAGCCTCCTCAGGTGATCCTCCTGCCTGCCGTCGGATGCCATGATCAAACTATCTTCACCCACGCTACTTGTGTTCAGAAAACCATACTTGTCCAGAGTAATCACCGGATATTCACCGTTTGATTGCCAGTACGATTTCTGTGCTAGGCCTTCCTGTTCATTATAATACAGAGTAATTTTGGACTCTGTGTCTATAGAAAGAGAATAATAGTTACCGCTGCCATAAGTAGCATTGGTGGATCTCGACTGCAAGGAGTCATTACCGCTGAATTTCTGTGTTGGAAGAAGGGTAAATGTTGGAAATTCATTAAAGCTCTGCCAAGTGAAATTCTGGCGCTGGCCTTGGCTTGCATTGAGGACCAAATTACCTGTATCCAGTAACATCAGGTCCATTAGCGAACCAGATAAATCCTTACTACTCCATTTTTTTTTCCCTTTCTTTTCTATGATGGAAAGACTTCCATTTCACCATTAATGAACCACTATCTAGAACACGCTGTAGCAATTCATCTGTTTCAGCATTTGATGGAGCACGACAAGCATTCATGGTTTTGGGCAAAAACAGCAGGAGACCACGTGAACAGCAGGTGAAGTCAACGTTTTTAATGAATGAGCATGTGCGGCACCAAAGTCTCTTGCGTGAGCAGGTAAAAAAGGAAAACAAAAGATTTGCAAGACAGGGAAAACAGTGGGTGCAGCCACCAACAAGGGTTCTGTCACATCAAACATTAATAGCTCCACCCTCCACGCCAAGAAGGAGACGAAGCTGACCGAGGCAAGGAAGTTTGTGGGGGGTGGGGGGGGGGCATTACATAGGGTATAAAATTTACAACATAAATTGTACATCTGGTTTATTCTTAAAAAAATACCTGTTTATTTTGCTTGGTCTTCAATCCAAAAGCTTGAAAAATCGCAAACACTTGAATATAAAAATTAAATATTTGAAGATGTGAGATGAAACTGCAGGTAATGTAAAAGGTTAGAAATTAATTATTAATAGATTTGAAGCAAACTAAGATACTGCATGTATTTTTAGTGAGATAAATTAAAACTGCATGTTTAATTTTAAGTAGTTTAAAGTTATTAATTATTGTCTGTCATGCATTAACTATTATTAATTATTTGTTTTAATAAATATTTATAGATTTATTCTAAAATTATATGATATTTAAATTATTACTTATTTTTAACAGTTATTACTTACTTATATATTTAGTTAAAAATTATGTTGAATATTGTTTTTTCCGAGTAATAGTAAAATTGAATGGTTCATTACCAATTTGTAAAATAATATTAGTAGATATTAATTTTTATTAATCCAAAATAATGTTAGTAAATATTAGATTTATAATTATGTGCATGTATTTGAATAATTTTATAAAATTATTATTTTTATTTAAAATTTTGTATTTAAATAAAATTCTTATTTACTTTATTATCTAAGCTTTTTTAGATTTTAATAGTTAAGATAAATAATGTTCTGATTTTTAATAATTTTTTGCTTTTAGAAAATTTTGAACCCTATATTTTAAATTTTCACATACTCATGCATAAGATTTATGGATTATGTTGCAGGTAAAAATTTTAGAAACTAAATTCATCTTTTACCTATATTTTTCCTTCTATCTCAAATATGATACAAAACCAGGTAATCATTTGTACTCTCTTCCTCTTGAATTTTATATACAATTGAATAATTATATGCATTTTATTATTTATTTCCTTACATTCTTAGATTTCACTAACTTATTTTTTAATGTTGTTGTTGGTTATAATAGTCATGTATATTTAAATTCAATATATTGTAAACGTAATTTTTTTATTCCACAGGTTTTAATAAACATTGACCTTGATCATGAAGAAAGAATTCTTCAAATGGAGGAAAGAAAAATAGCATCCCAAAGGGCAATATTAGAAATCCAACAAAAAAAGTTAGAACTTCAAGAAAAAGAGCTAGAACTGAGAGAGCATGACCATAGACTTAACATTGGATTTTCTTTTCCAAAAGGAATTCTCAATTGCCCTCCTAAACAAAACAATAGTCAAATCAATAGTATCACAGATACCCATGGAATCAATGATAACATGAATAGTGTAACAAATCCTTCATCAACCAATGATGAAATCAACGATGGGCATTCAAAAATCCCTTCAAACAACACATCTTCTACTATAAGAAGATCTCATAATACCAATTGTGATCATCCATCTAATTATATTACAACAAACAACACCATCTCTCTTAATTCTTCAATCCATGATAAAACATTAAATGTACAAAAGGTAGAGTCCACATGGAGAAAGAAAGCAACACTTTATGTGGATAGTAAAGGGGAGGTCCTACATGTGGAGGGTGGGATAGAATTTTATCAAACATAGTATGATTATGCAATGAAGTTATTTGGACCAACAATTGACAAGCCTTGGCCCCAAAAATTGGAGGATTAAAAAAAAGATCTAGAAGAATTTATGGCTACTGAATATGGTCATTGTTTTGATAAGAGGTGGATGAAGTCAATGGCATGCAATCAACTTCATAACAAAAGGGGATATTTCAAAAAGGTCTTAAAGAAGGATGGAAAGACACCCCCTGAGCCATATGTTGGAAAAGAAACATGGAATGTTTTAAAGAAAGAGACAAAATGTGGTAGAAAGGATAAAAAATATGAACATTTAAAATATGTTACTAGAGATCGAATTCAAGCACATGGGTACATGCACAAATTGGGAAGAGGTGGTGTTCAGGCTTTAAAAGCTACAGTGGTGAGTATTTATAATTTTTCAATTTATCTTGATATTTTATTTAGTTTATAATGTGGATGACATTTATTATTTTTTTCATGAAGTGGAGCCGCTATCAAAGACTTCCTACTGAAGAAGAAATCAAATTTACTGGAAAAGAGGGTTTTATAAAGATGAGGAATGAAAAGATGGAAAAAATTAATAAATCAAATGAAAATAGTGATACCTCAGATTCGATAATGTTTTATAAGAACTACTTTTTGCATAAACATATTTAGTATTAGATAAAATATTTTATTTTATGACCATACATTTCTTACATGATTAATTCTTTCATTTTCTGAATACAGGAACCATCACAACCATGCTTGGGAGAAGATGATACTTTTGAAGGAGATAATATAACTATTGGTATAGAAAACGGTGAAGATGGTCATGCAGTAGCAACAAATGAACAAAATCCTTTGACATGATTTGAATAACGATAGTTATCATAGTAAATTTCTTATTTATTAAAGTTTTGTAAGGATTGAAAGACAATAACAATCAGGAATTATTTAAATGTTACATTTATTTGACAATATTTATTGAGGAAATTTTGGAAATATAACGATGTGTACACTTTCTATAATAAAGAGAACACATTTTCTCTCCAGATATATCTCTTTCAAGTTCTTATGTTATTATTTTTTATATTTTAAATAATTATTCTAGTTTGTAGTTAAATATTTATTTGAAATTAAAAATGAGTACATTCATAGAGGAAAAAATTATTTAGATTGTTAAATAATTTTATTTAGATAATACAATACGAATAGAAAACATTTTTTTATAATATATTTTTTCAATAAATAAAAAATGAAAAAAAATACAAATTTTAAATTATGATAATGTACCAGACTGTTTGAATATAATTCAAAGATTGATGCTTATAAGAAATTTCATTACCCAAAGAGTTGTGTAGAAGGGCGTATAGACTTCACATGGGTATTGCCTAGGGTGCTCCTAACTCATTACTTCGGCTCATGGCTTGAGTGACTAATAGAATTGACTAGGTGACAAAATTAAAATAGTGTCAAAGATTTAACTCTTAAGGACAGACTGATAAGAGTTGTCAAAAACTCATTTCCATGAGCATATATTACATTCTACGACTACTATTGTTTTTGGAATTTATAGGAAAGATTGAATCTCCACAACAACCTACAAAATAATGAAAATTGGGGAATTCTTGAATAAAAATAGGAATTGTACAAATATTTAACAAATAATTCATACCTAACTGTGGACAAATAATACTCTTCTTAAAAAATGGAGGTTCGATGAATCAAATTTTATGAATGTGTCGAACAAATTAATTGTCATAATCAATTGTGGGAAAATTACAACAATGTTTGAACAAAACGTGGATTGTCATACACTACCAATGCCTATAATATTACCTTCAAAAATCTGAATGTCCATATAACCACATAAAATTGACTAGTTGATATTTTCTGGCAACCAGATTCGAATATGTTGTACTCCTATATCTCTCTTTAGAAAACAAGGCTAGAAACCAGTCGGCCATACAGGATACAATAAATTCCTCTTCTGCTTGTGCTTCATTATTACATTGTTAATAAACTAAAGCGTTGACGGCTATGGATATATATAGCAATATTTGGCCAAGCAGTGCAGTTAAGCTGAAAAGAAGAAGTTGACATGCTGATTGTCTGGAACTGCTTCAGACATTAATATGGAAGGCCTGTTGGGCCAACATCGTAGCTCTCCCTAAAGCTCGTCTCTAATTCACTTAGATGGATTATACAATGAAAAGATACTTACTCCAATAATTATACAGGACAAGCAATACAGTTTCATGGACCAAAGTAATGAGATTTCGAGTGCCAAGTGGCATGAGGAGGATCGTGACCAGTTGATTGCATAAAATGCCCCTTCACAGCGGGTGAAGTGCTACCCAGTTGGTGTGTACCAACGCGCAATCTTAAGTGGGTTTAACCCATCTTCTCCTTCCGCACAGCTATTTTGACTTGGCCTGGAAATCTTCATTCCGGATGATCTACTCCACTAATTCCAGCAATATCAGATGGATCATCATCATCAACAACAACAACTGTAATATCAGATGGAGAAGCAGTAAGCAGAATCAGAATCAGGGTGGGGCAGTATCACCGCAGTATCTCGTAGTAGAATTGGGTTGTGTTTCAGTAGTATCTCCTTGAGAGATGGTGCAATACTTTGACTGAAGAAAGATGCACAGACATCATAACAGCTGAGCCCCATTATGTCTCACTTCCACCAGGTGCTCCGATCCACGATGAAAGAATAAAATAGTGAGTTTCGGAGAGGCTCCGGTCGAGAATCGTCAAACCCAGGTGAAGTGCGAGCTCCGATCTATAAATAAGCTCGGAATGTGGGGTCCCCTAACATGTGTTTCGGAGAAGCTTCAACGATGGTTCCTCGTAGCTTCAACGATGGTAATCCTTGTTGCTTCAGACGATGGCTTGCTTTCTTAGAAATGCATTTTGACTATAGGGCTGGGATCAGCTTGAATTCAAACGTTATCGAATGGCAAATGCAATTCAATTGAACTCCAGAATATGAGATCAAGGTCTTACAATTAGCATATCCTGCGTTCACGAAGGTCGAAAAGCGAACGAAATTTGTCGATCTATCTCACCCGTAGAAGGGATAGTGAAGATGAATAATTACATTAATATTATATAATCTTAATGTTCAAGGATGTTAAGAAACTGCATTTTGTGGAGTTAAATTATTGAGATCCTTTTTACACTCGATGGAAATGTTATCATTGCCTAGATTATTTTTGATAGCGCATGTTTCAGGAAAGTATTCCATTGCTCTATTGACATGCTGTCTAAAATGCATTTTATTAAGCAAAAAAAAACAATGGGATTTATAAGTGGCCTATCAATTTCAAAAAATGGAAAACATCATAAAATATATTGGTATAATGGGGAGTTATAAGTAATGTTTCCGTTGCATACATGGTGCATTTTTTTTACGCATTCGAACATCATAATTTTATTAAAAAATAGATAGACAAGGGTCACTCCTTGTAACTATGTTAATTACATCCTGAATTATATTGGATATGGCTACCCCACGCCTTAAAAGCATGACTATCATAATTGAGTATATGAATTATGTGAGAAAATATTTTGGTCAATTAAAATGGATAATAAAATGAAAAGGATCAACCATAAAAACAACGTAGAAGAGAAGCAAGACACTCAAATATATCTATGGGTGGTTAAAACATTATCTATTAAGGAGGTATGAAGCCAGCACTATCAATTGTTGCATCCCCTCTCTGCCTCATGGAGAACTTGTTGATTATACGTCCTTTAAAGGCAGGTGTGGTCAATTTGAGACTTTGCACTGCCTTCAACCTACTTTCTCTGGACATGGTGTAGGTCATCTGAACGATGGGAAATTGTTGCAATCAAGCGACATTGAAGTACGCATGCATGGAGGAATCGATCCACATGGTAAGAGTACATCTGGCGGTGCATGTGGGTGTCTTGAAAGATAGTGATGAAACAGATAGTTTAATATTCTTTTCAGCCTTCACTAGATGTAAACCCCTAGTGGCGTAGGCCATGCGTATACTTGATTGCAAATCGTGGGGATCTTCCAGATTTTTTTTTTGAAGACTTACTCTAGTGCTCCACAAATTCAATCCTTCCTGGGTCAGGCCAATGCTAACTTTATGTCTGTTCTCAAGGACATATGAATTTTTGTCATAGCTAACTATTCTTCTATTTCTCTTTTCATAGCTGGAACTAAAGGTAGTTGATCAATTTTACGGGTCCAATGTCTATGGCTAAATCTAGTGGTGATCTCCAATGTGCTTGGAGACTGGCAGATTCAAGTTCAGGCTTAAACATAGGTGGCATATGGAGGTAGGATCGCCTCCAGACCCTGTTGTGCCACTATGTTCATGGATAGCCCCGTTGTTTTAATGGATTTCTCGAGTGCCTCCGATCTGAACCACTAGAGTGCTCCTTTCCTTCCGCTCGTGTAAATAGGCCGAATGTTTCCAGTCTTCAACGTCGTGCTTTAACTAGTCGAACCCGCCGCTAACATCAGCGATAGTCACCTAATTGCGTAGCTCGCCACCATGGCTAGGGCTCTCCGCTGCATTCATCCGCTCGCCTAGCAGGGCTGAGGTTCACCACCTTGCCAACATGGGTGGGGCTCTCCTCTCTGCTAGCTGCTTCGCAACAGGACACATGACACCCACCGCCACCTCCGCCACCATCAGACAAATTCCCTTGCCTCCAGCCTCACCATTCCTATGCACGGGGAAAGCGGACCCGAAGGAAGAAATTGTCTGCTAGTTGAGAGCTTCCAGATGCTAGCAAGGACTTGCCTAGTTTAGGGGTGTCCGAATGATCGGGATCTGCCTGCCTCAGGCATGTTTGCTTGTATGCTGCTTGATAGTGTTTTTTTTAAAATGTTTTTAGGCGATGTCATTTTTTGTTGTACTCTCCTAGGCTCGGCCTAGTTTGACTCTTGTTGTTTTAGGCTTGACCTAGATTTGTTTTGTGGTTTTGGAACATGCTCTCATATCACCCGCTTTTTTTTTTTAAAGCTATCTTGTATAGTATTACATTAATATAATATAAGATCCCTTTTCATCACAAAAATTTAGACATAAATTATTTGTTTAAAATTTACACCAAAATTTATGTTGAAAATAGTTGCAAGGAGAGTTACTATCGAGTAACGTAAATTGCTTTCTCGATAGGTAAAACGTCTTCTATTCTTAAAAGTTGGTATACCATTCACTTCCCATCATCATCACCCCAAAAAAAACTCGATTATTGTGTGGCCTTTACAATTCACCATCAACATACATATATATCCATCACATGGGACGAAACTAATCCCATCACCATTAATTTTCAACAGTAGTCCTAGAAAGGCGGTGGATGAAAGCAACAAACGACAATGAAAATCTTGAGCTATACTTCATATTTACTTGGAAGCCGTGACTTTCTTTCTGTTAAGATAATATGGAAACGTCCAAAACCAAAACATGGAAACCTAATTATTATATTAAATTCTTCATACAGGGTTTCCGTCGATCACTATCAGTTCATGTAATATATGACCGCACACTCATTTGCACGAATGGCTACAATCCACTATAGTATATGGCCCTTTCCTTTCCCCCTCTCTCCTGTTTTAGTTTCTTTAAAAACGATGGTCCATATCCCAGTACGGGCGTTTCCTTTCCCTTCTCGTTTCCTTTACCTTCCCGTCACTATGGCCCGGTCGCCAAAACTTTCCATCTTACATTAAAATGTTTTTCCACAATGAAAACTCCCAGACAAACACAGTAAATACACAGAGCCTTCAAAACTGGATAACGTACTTGGAAATCTCCAGCAACCTGGTCCACAAGATTCTTTCTCAGTCAAGATTGCTTCAAATATTTTAAGCCTGGTAAGAAAAATAGTGAAGCCTCAAACAAACAGGAGACTGTAGTCTGTTCCCAATACTTAATAATTGCCTCAGCAATATTTATTGCAATACGAGTTTGTAGGTTAGCCTCTATTAGTAGGGATATATGAAGGACGACAAGTCACAAGAATATCCGCATGTTGCATGGCGTTTTATGTGCTCTAAAACATGTGCAGTCCTGAATGCAATATTTTGAGGTTGGAAGACAATTAACATCTTATTTGAATTTCTAGTTATATTAATGGTGTTCTATGGCTGCAAGGAATCTACTTTTGGAATACCAAGTTTGAGATGGAAGCAAACAGAATGGATACAAAAGCGGTTCATCACAAATGACTTCAAAATGAAGGCTTCAAGTCTTTGTGATATTTAATCCTTGATGCAAAAGACAAATAATTGCATTGACAAAAGAAAAAATAGATGAAACAAAATCACAAGTGGATAAGTAGACCACACATCAACTTAAGAGAATGTTGAAACCTTAGTTAAAAAAAAATATTATGTATTTATGAACAGTTCAGAAAATTGGTTGGAAATACTACATTTAAGAGTTCTATATGACTTATGAACATGGAGAAAAAGTATATATAATACTAACTAAAATAAAATCGAGGGAAACCATCTTCATTGCTTGACTAAAGACATGCTCACAATGGCTCTAATGTCAAAATGGTAAATGTACAACACCTAAGGGTTAATGGGAAGAAAATGTTGGTATTTTAGGCACTACGGTATGGGTGGTTGAAATATCCTTAGATCTCAAAAATAAGAAAAAATTAAAATTAAATTTGTGAAAACATTAAGAATTTACTCTATAATAAAACTCTTTAGGGGAATTAGAATAAAAAGGTTAAGAAAGATCTTAACTCAATTCCACACAAACACAACAATAAAATTTCAACAAATATCACAACATTTGAATCATTGAGCAATTACAATAAATAGAATAACCCATGGTCTTAGAGATAGTCTTAAATACAAGGTGTTGAATTATTAGCATGCCTCATTAACCATTTTATCCATTTTCAATTAATATAATATCTATTTAGAGGCAATTAAACAATGTCATTTTGGGTATCTGAAACAAAAAATGTTGAAGCAGAAAGGCTAATAAAACAAACAAAACCATCCATGAAACTCAACCATTATGCTGCTTAAAAATACATTGAAAACACATCTTCATTCTTATTTCTTAGTATAAATTTAATAAGTGGAATATAAATTAAATGACTAAATAAATATTCAAAATACATAAAATTAAATTAATTGGGCAATCAAATATAACAATTTATTACAAGAACAATAATGAATAGAATAGGATTGAGGACTATTCAAATCATGGATGTTCTAAAAGGATAGGGGTAAGGATTTGATAACGTAATTCATTATTTTTATGATAGAAAGATAGAACCTAGAAAAATTATAGTTAACATGGACCTTTATGACATCTATCACTTTTGAAAAATGCACATTTAAGAGCATTTATAATTTATGTTAAGATAAAACTAATCAGGATTTACATTTCAATGTACAATATTTTTCGCCTATCTCTACCAAATCAAGTCCTCACTCAATTATTTTAAAATTTAACATGAATGACTACGAAATCAAACATCATCTTCCTAACCGAAATGATGATGTGAAACGATACTTTGGGAAAATGTCTCTGATACATCAACCAAAACCTAAACCTAAAGGATTTGGCGATGTATGTGGTGATGGAAGATATCTCGTGCAGGTCGTGGGGATTTTGAGTATTGGCGACAATGCAAATGCTTGCTTAGATACTGAAGGATTCAAAGTTTTGGCTGAGGGTAGCACTGCCAATTTTGGGCTACGTCTGGTTTCGACTGGCGGTGGGAATCAGGGGCGTCCCTCACGTGTTCGTGAGCAACATTTCGCAGGTAACATTAATCGAACAGGTGTTGATGGCTCCACTTCGGATGTTGGTGGATGCCCTGTTCGCCTGCTTCGTTCCCCTGCCCCTGTCTGTATGTCTGCGTGTGTGGTGGCGATGGTTTCGTCTCCGTATTTGGTTGCTGCGTATGTCTTGCGCGTCCCTGACACAATTTTTCCCTCTATAGGTGAGGATGGTGGGGGTGAGGGAACTGTGGCTCTCACTCATGATCTTGGGGGTGTCGAAGATGAACAAGTCAATAGAATATTTGGTAGTAAGAGCTTTCTCGATGCTACAAAATCCTCTTCTCATCCTCCTCCTAAGCTCATCGTGTATGCAAAGACATATCCCACTATGTTTTTTGGCACAGATTTCCTAAAATCTTAGACATATTTAAGGGAAATGGACTTATTTTCAGATTCAATAATTTGTTCCTTGGTCTACCAGCACTTCATGACTGGATCTCTTCTGTTTAGAGGATCATAATGGAAGGTAAAGTGGATATGTTTTTCCATTATAGTCTTTGATAAAACATACGATAGATAACTCATTTTTTGTCAAGTTTTTTATTTTCAGTCTCATTTTCTGGTTATGAAGCCATTGTTCCCTCTTTTCAACCCTGTTACTTAAACTTTCCGTGTTAAACCTATTTGGATCTATTTTCCATATCTTCCTCTCCAATTTTGGGATGATATATGCTAAATTTCGATTGGGTAAAAGCCTGGCTGTTGACATAAAGATGACATTATATGAGTACACCACATACACTCGCATATTTGTAGATATGAATACTTTAGTGGATTTTCCAACTTCTATTAATCTTAAAATTGAGGACATAATATAGAATCAAAACATAGACTATGAAGGTTTCCCCTTCCGATGTAGGACTTTTTTTTCACTTGGTTACCTAGCTTCGGATTGTAAGTTTGGAAAGAAACAACTCAAAATTCGATCTTCTTTGTGGAGAAATTCTAATCCTAGTCATATGGTTATTGACAGTCACTTGGATTGTGAGTTTGAAGATGGATCTGTGAATGAGGAAGTTGTGGATCTTTCGTGTGAGGTGTCATCCCTTCCTTTACTCCTATAGATAAGGCTTCACTCCAGAGTTCAGAGATTATGTGAACTATTTCCCTTCCTCTTGTTTCCACGGAGACCCAAAATCATGTGGGCAATAAGAATTTTGAATGTATTATACTGCTTCATACTAACGAAATTTAAATATGAACACCGGTGATGATTGGTCTACTTTGAGAAGAAAGAAGAAAGGGGAAAATTGTTAATGAGTCCCTTAAGATGCAATTAAGATCTCATGGAAAGAAGTCTCAGGGATAGTTGGTGGTTTGTTTGCTTTTGTTTTTGTTGAATTGTTGTTTCGGTCTTGTTTTTATCGACCCTATTTTCCGTTGGTAGAGGCATCCCATTTTTATCCTCATTATTATATTAGTGAATCCTTTGGTTCTTATTGTATCAGGGTAGGGTCCCCTTAACCCACTTTTACCATTAAAAAAATCATGAGTTGTGACAATTTTGGATTGTTCCAAAGAGTTGTAAGCTAATATTGTCTATTCTTATGAGATCCATTCATTTGGTTTAATATAAATAACATATTTATAATATACTATCTAGTTTTAATTGTGAAAATCAAAATAATTCAATGGAATATGTATCTCAGTTATGAGTTTATATGTTTGAATAAAACCTCTAATAAGTTCTTAACATCTTGATAATTATCATAAGTGATGACTATTTTCATTCTCTATCATGCTAAATTACATGATAAAAATGGATTTTTGGAGACATATTAGTTGTTAGGAAATAAGTAGTGCTTCATTATAGTTAGTGAGTTAATTATAAATCCACGTTGTAGTGCCTACTCCTCTTCGACATTGATATTACTGTGATTTTTCTTACTCTGGATTAGAGTTATAGACATTGTTATCATATTTTAGACATTGATTAATGGAGATTGTTATATTTGATTAGTTTATTTGATAGACCATTGTTTACTCCAGGCAGGCGGCCTGTCCCCACAGCGCGGGGCTCCAAAAATAAGATAAAATAAAAAAATTTATGCTATGGTAGCTGGCAGTGGGTGGAAATTTATGCTCTGTCCTTGCGTGAGGGAGATGGGAGTCGGTGGAGTCCCATTTTTCCTCACCTGGATCTCATTTGGATCCTCATTCAACGCGTATGGTTGGGAGGCACATTTTTTCTTGAGCTGCAGGCATTGATGGAGGGAGAAAAACGCGTTTGAGTGTCCCTTGTCCCTTTTTCGCAGTTCTGTTCCTGTTCCTGCTACACAAACCTCTCGGTCATGGCGTCTTCATTGCCTTCCTTCCTGTGCGCGGGAGTTGAAGATGGAGAAATGGGTGTGGTTCTCAAAATCGTGCTGCACAGGCAGCTTCAGTGGAGCGCAGAACTGAAATTCTCCTCGGAAAGTGCCGTGAGGAAGTTTTTGGCGATTTGCAGCAGCTACAGGACAGAGAGGCCGAGTCAATATAAAGTGGCCAAGCAAAGGCCATCGAGCTGGAGCTTAACAATGCAAGGAGTGTCCTAGATAGACCGGGAAGATGACTAGACCAACCACAGGGCCATGCCAAGTTGAAGCCGTCTAGGGCCGAGCTAGTTTAGGAATAACCAGGGCTGCGCAAGATCAACAGATCCAATCTGGGTCGGTTAATAAACCGAGACAAATCAAAGACATCACTAATCAGGGCTGAGCTGTGAAAGATCGGGATGAGTAGAACTAGAGGCGATAGAATCAGGGTCGAGCTAAGTCCACGCGTCGTCTTGTGGAGAGCCAAATTGCCAAAAACCAAAAATCGACAGCCGTATAGAGCCGAGATGACAACCGAGTGAAAAACCCAGGTGTCAGGGCAACGCAACAGAAAACACCAAACTTCAATTCCAATGCTTCAACATAATGCCAAGGAGAAAAAAAAAAAAACGAGCTGTGTGAGCAATCACCAAGTAGGTCAGCAAAGGGCCGAGGCATCTAGGTTGAGGCCGTAAGCTACAGGAATAGATCCATACCAAATAATTCTAATCCAATTTGTAAAAGGCATAATAAAGCATGTGATTCGAGCCATCTAGGTTGATTCGAGCCATACGGTTTTATGCAAACATTCAAGCACATGATGGGCACTGGCCTGGTGATTATGGTGGCCCTATGTTCCTTATGCCAGGTTTGGTTATTGTCTTGTATGTAACAGGAGCACTAAATGCTGTTTTAGCGGAAGCGCATCAAAAAGAAATGTGTCGTTACTTGTACAATCATCAGGCATAATGAAGACGGTGGATGGGGGTTACACATTGAAGGTCACAGCACAATGTTTGGGACAGTACTAAACTATGTAACTTTGAGACTTCTTGGCCAAGGGTCTGATGGAGGAGATAAAGAAGCAATGGAAAAAGGTCGTGTATGGATTTTGGACCATGGCAGTGCTACTGCTATACCTTCATGGGGAAAATGTGGCTTTCGGTGCTTGGAGTATTTGATTGGTCTGGAAACAATCCATTGCCTCCAGAGATTTGGCTTCTTCCATATTTTCTTCCCATCCATCCAGGGAGGATGTGGTGTCACTGTCGAATGGTTTATTTGCCAATGTCATATTTTTTTATGGGCGGAGATTTGTGGGACCTATAACTGAGACTGTTATGTGTTTAAGAAAGGAGCTCTATACAATGCCTTATGAGAAAATAAACTGGAATATAGCACGTAATATGTGTGCAAAGTTTACCGGAATGGTTATTGTTTCTCTTGCATGGTATTGGGACACCGTGTGGGTGAGAAGCGTGCGTTTGGTGGAGAAATAATTTTGGGACTGCTGGGAGAAGGGGTCTGCACGGGCATGGCCATGAGATATAGCGTTTAAAACAGGCATGATAAGCTCTAACCCTCTCTCTTAATGATTTATTTCTTTTAGCATTTAGATAAATCAATATCTGCAACTTTGTTCGAATGCTGTAGATGTGGGTTTCTTTTGGAATGTGGATGTGTTTTTGTTTTACTAAATAGATAGCGTTTGGACTCTGGATATCATATAACATGTATTTACACATATTGACTCCTACTTGAAAGAGATGTTCAAAAAGAGACGAGTTTTCCAAATGACTTTTAATCATAATTGCATGAACTGATCTCTCCTCCTTTACAGTCTATCTTATTTACTATTTGAGTAGAAGAAATCTCTACATCAATTCTTGCCTGCTGATCTTATAATGTTGGGTTATCTTTTGCCTTGATTCTCCCTTTGAATGATGGTTTCTGTAGGAAATATTACGGAGCGTGAATGAGGTTTATAATTTGCTTGTATTGTTTATATTATGTAGAACATGGCTTGAAAAAAAGGAATTTCCGATATGACTGTATTTGGGTTTTACTGTGGATTTATAATAATATAAACTCCCATTGGGATTGGGGGGCTTCTATTTGGGAAGAGTCATACTAGTTTAATTGGTCTTTCTAGATAGCTCCATCTGAGTCATTTGATTATCATTTACCTTGGGGATTATTGAAAACCCCTCACCAGGACCTCTACTATTACTATTACTATGAGCTTATTATTAGATTGGAACCCTCCTGAAGCATGCGTTAATGGGTTTTCTATGACCTCTACGAATATGTTATGCACGCAAGTCATTATCCTCTGTGGATAATTATTTGGCTTAATTTTTGAGACACTACTTGGATCCTTGAATCGGTTAAAGTAATATTGGATACATCGACATTCCTCAAGTTTGATTGATATGTGATGCCCTCATGCATATGAATTCAGGCAATGCCTGAAATATGAAATTATAAATTTATCTTATACTTGACCTTGAAGCTTGTCGAAAGACGTTTGGAAGAAAAACAGATGAATAGGGAAGTTAAGATAACTACCCTAAAATGGATTCATGCACAGCCTTAAGTAAAGGTAACAGCTACCATAATGGGACTGTGCATACCATGTATGCCAGTAAGGATATAAGTCCACCTGAAATTATTTAACTTCATTTTTATATAACAATAATTAATACCCATAAATTGGTGTATGCAAGTGGAGGTTGAATTATATAACAGGATTTATTATGTTATCAGGTAACCAGTAAGGATAAATATGTTATTTCAATACTTGGTTAACGAATGGAATATTTTCTGGTATTTACGATGATTATTACGTTAGCTAAAATTTGATACTTGCATCTCAACTGGGAGTTGAGATAATGTTGGTACTTGTATTTATAGTGGCTTGGACTGCGCTTACTTATCTTAGTTAGTCAAATGTATCTTTGACATATTAGCAAAACATGACAATGTCGTTAATCGTAGCTCATTCCAATGAGTTGGACCCTTGTACTAAAAGAAATATATAGAGACATGGAATAAGCAACCAAAAGGATACCTAAATATTATACGAACTTGTGGATTGGTGGAATCTTTGTTAACATAAGTATATCCTTAAAATTGTGAAATAAATATCCAAATTATACTTCATATCACTGAGTTTCTATGAAGGTTTGATACTTGGGTAATATCGATGAATAATATAAAATTGGTACTTGTATTTATTATATAAGCTTAATGTCGTTGGTGCTTTTATTTAATTGAAAGATAATATTGTTGGGTACTTAAATATGTGAAGTAGGTCGAGGGTATTAGGTGAGCGTCATTATTATTACTGTAATTTGAGTATGATTGATTGCATGGTTAAGATTGTATATCTAGTCACTTGGAATTGTGTCTTAGGTAAGCAGATCTTAAGGAAGTGAACATTAATGAGTAGGAAATGTATTATCATGAGATGTGCAGTTAAGTTTTAAATGTATGTTAGAAATTTATTTGATAAGGAGTATTGCAAACTTTCATTTATTTAAATACTAGATGGCATAAATTATTAGGTGAGGTTTATATCTTATCATGCTCAGTTCTAGCGAACTGACTCTAGTAAATATTTGTGCAGATGGATTATGCGAGTAGATTAAAGGAAAAGAGTGTAAAAGTTTCATCAGTTCAAATTATGAAGTTCTTTGTAGAAAGTTCAATGCGTTGTAAATTTTGTAACTTTGCTTGCAAGGAGTTTAGAAGATCTCTTGCCTTGGTATGTTCAGAAAACTACGTAGTGAAGTGTTCTTTCCCTTTTGTTGTTAGACTAGTAACTTATCTTGGGTGAGGAATGATATTCAATCCTTACATTGGCATAAGTATTGTAAAACCTTGTTTTTGAGAATAAAGTGTTAAGTCAAAACTCTCTGACACCTTGTAATGATGTGATATAAGTAAAATTAAATGGAATGGTTAACCCTTATAGAAGTTAACCAAAATATGTGTATTCAGATAAATTAATATAGAGATGACTTACTTGAGAACAAGAGATTCCTGAAGTACTCAAAGGTGAAACTATCCTTGTAAAGTAAATTTTTATAAATTGATATCCCTAGCTAAACTAGTGAACACTACTCTTTTTGGTGAACGCCTAAAACAAGCTAAAGGAAAACAATAGTTAGTTTCTAATAAGATTTAACAAGTAAGAGAAGGAAATTTAGAAACCACACAAATTATCTTTCAGCCTATTTGAAAGTAAGTAGTTTCCTTTGGATAAACTCTTTCAGTTAAGCCTAAGTAAAAGCGTTAATAATTACGTATAAAACCCCAAGCTCCAATTAAACCTTGGTAATAACTAATGACGTCTTAAAGAGGAATTTAACTCGACCTAATCTCCTTATCTCTTTCCTAGGATACTTTGTAAGTTCCTCTTGATTTTGTTGAACGCAAACCCATGTTGTCATATGGGCATGAACAAGTTCTAGTAGCGTAAGTGTTATTAGATGGCCTTGTGAAATTAAATTACCCCTTTCTCTAAATTAAACGAATTAAGCAAATGAATGTCATAATAGAGAAGATTAAAGATGATTACTCAGTGTAAAAAGAATAAACTTAGATTGGTAAGATGAATTATATGAATCATACCTTGAGCATCCTTGAAAACGTAAACTAAGAATTGCAAGATGTATTTTTTAAAATAAATAATCCTCAAGAATATCTCATTGTGGATGGCCCTAACTGTTAGTGTGTTCTGTGGATGGACCTCTATGTTGTCATGTCAAAAAAAAAGTGTATTGTCCTTTTGGGTGTGAATGTTTCCGTGTTGACCTTGTGGTCATCCCCGTAACAAGCTGTTCACAGTGTTAGTGGTATCCTTGGTGACGACATGTTGCGTCATGTTATGTGTGTCAAGTAAGTCAAAAAAAAAAAGTTATCCTGTATTTCTCTGTGTTGTATGTGTTGGTATCTTGTTGGGACGTTACATTTGGTATCAGAGCATAGGTTCATGCTCTCGAACCTATGGGCCGAATTGGTGTTATATGATGATGTTACATGGTGGTGGTGGTGTTACATGATGATACTACATGATGATGATGATGTTGCATGATGGTGGTAGATATTGGAAGAGTAATGTGCTTTAAACGTGATGTGATTATTGTCGTAATTGTGATATTGTGAACGCACGTGATGTGTATGTCACTTAGTATGTGTTTGTTACCATGTTGATATGTTGGGGATGGGAGTATTCTCTATCCTTTTTGTCTGGATTCTATGAAGAGTTCACGTGTAAATTGCTGTTGTGGCGTGTGAAAAGAATTATAATGTGGATGATATAGTGTTGGAACATTGTGACATATTGTGACATGTAAGTGTATCAATGTGTTGTATGACTAGATTGATGTTAAAAGAAATGAGTGGTATCATGATTTTTTTTACCATGTGTTGAAGAAACGTGTGTACCACCTTGTTATGTTGCAATGGATGTTATGTTGTGATGTACTATGTTCATCATATGTATGACTGTGCAAACAGGTAATGCTTCATGTTGTGATTTTGGGGTCATACGGTGAGTGTATGAACCCTATCTTATGGTGATTGCACTTTGGGTGCAGAATGTGGTAAAGTGATGTGTTACACTCATGTGAATGTATGATCGTGATCTACCCTGTATATGTACCATATGTAAGATGTTATGGTAGTTATGTGTGTGCCACCGTTATGTTAGTGATGTTGTTGTATGTTATGTTGTGAACCTTACGCTAACCGATCCTAAGGGAAATCGGTAGAAGTGTATGTTGAGAGTGAGGAATGGTGTACCATGGGTCAATAACTCGAGCTAAAACTCGGTTTAGTAGAGTAACATGTGATTCTTTCCTCTCTTCCTATGTGGTTGTATGTATGCAACCTTAGTGTATCTATGACTATGTTTAGCCTTGTTGAAGTGGTGGCGGGATGATTCAGATGGAGGTGATGACAGTTGTATTATTGATATGTATTTTACGAGCTGAGGCTCGATGTTCTGAGTGCTAGCAACTCATTGAGTACCCCTTTGGTGGCTAGATAAGGCCACATAGTTATCGTAATGTGACATTATTATAAGTTGATTTTATTCGTAAATTGAGCTTTTACTTTATTTTGCAAGGACCAGCATCCTTTTCTTGATTGCAATGCTTTACAATTTTGGGCATTTCCTTGGTTTGTGACACTAACATGGGGATTTTGATACTAACTTTGGCTATTTGGCCAGTTATTTTAGCTTGATTTTGGGTCTTCTTTTAAATTTTGAATTCTTACCACCTTTCCCCAGGCTTGTACTTTGCCCACTTGGCATTTTGATTGGATTGTTGTGCTAGTTCTAATGTCGTGATGTGTTGAATAGGGTCATGGGATGCACCATGGATTGGTTGGACCTATGGACCCGCTTCGTTGTATGGGGGTACGCCCCAAGGAGTACATATAACTAGCGGGTTGTTGAACCACGCATTATTATGTCACTTGGGTTAGGAGTGTTCGAACTCTATGTGTCTTGGACCATAGGGATCAACCGGCCTCCTTGAGGGAGGCATAAGAGTTTGAGGGAGGCATAAGAGTTTGAGGGAGGCATAAGAGACTTGAGGGAGGCATAAGAGTTTGAGGGAGGCATAAGAGACTTGAGGGAGGCATAAGAGTTTGAGGGAGGCATAAGAGTTTGAGGGAGGCTTGAGGGAGGCATAAGAGTTTGAGGGAGGCTTATGATATTTGTCTGTATGGTTGATGTTTTGGGATATATGTTGAGTTATTGTGATGTTTGGTAGTGGTCTTTCGATGTATGTGTCACTCATGTCAGATGGATATGTGTTGTGATGTTGTGGTTATGTCATTGATTCCCTTGTGGACACTTTGTACATGTAGTTTTTATGAGTCTATGGAAAATCCTCATACGTGGAATTGAGGAAATGTCTGGTGGATTGTAGTACTCTTTTGTTGAGTATTTTATATGTCAGTCATTGATGTGTGATGAGTACTATGTTATGTGGAGTGTGCCTATTCTATTCCGTAATTGTGTAACCTTTTGTGGTGTAATACAATCTTGAAGTATATACTTGTGTGCTTGTGAATCTGTAGGGTCTTGTGAACCTGATAGGGTGTTGTGTTAGCAGTTCATGTTGGGCACCCACATTAAAGAATAAACCAAAACTCTTCAATGATGATATTTTTTAAAAAGAAACTAAAACTAGAAATAATGATAATGGAAAGAGACTAATGAAACGATAATAAACAAGAAAGAACTGCCAATCTTCACAGAACATTGAAAGTTAAAATTTCTCCCAAATTTTCCTAAGGCTACCTTGTGACCGTGCTTTAATCAACTAAAATTTTTAAACCATTAGGGTGTACTTTCTCCCTTACCTGTTCTTGGTTGTGAACCATTTCCTTTCCTCTGTGTAATGTCGCATCGAGGACGATGCTTTCTTAAGGGGAGGAGAATGTAATGCCCCCCCAACCTACTTGGTCACGGTCAGCCTTGTCTCTTTCTTAGGCGTGGAGGAAGAGCACGTACCACTCAGTATTTTTTTTGGCAAGGCGTGTTGGTTTTCCCTTGGGTTTGAATGCCAAGTCGGGGGGGGCAGTTGGCCACCTGTCTCTTCTAGTAAACTCTCAACCGTACTTCTGACATGTATCCTTTACGACCTTCTCTACCTTCCTTGACTTCCTCGTGCCCCTGGTCTGCCGCTTCTATGAGTGTTGCATGGTGTGTTCTGCCAGATCTCCACAGCATACAGCGTGTAACAGTCAATTGCCAGGCGGCAGGAGCGTTTCAGTGGGGTAGAAGCCGTTTTAAGTGCTTCCAACGAGCAGGCTGTCCAACTGCACTGTTATCTGTTCAGTATCAACGCATCCTCAAATTCGGGACTCTCCTTTAAGATATTTTCATCAAAATCGATTAAGTGACAGTGAGAGTGTTACCAGGAGACCCGATGAAATTTATTACAGAGATTCTCTGTTGAGACTTTACTTGTTTTACGCTGTAACGCATGGAAGAGAATCTCTTAGGCGTGGATCTGTATCATGTCAGAATATTCATGAAGCATAGTTTTCTTTGCAAGAGATTTTAGGAGATCGATGAAGGATAGAGGAATTAAAAATAAACTTGGTGTAGTTAGATTAAAGCCAATAAAATGGTGCATGCTTTTTGTGTTGGGACAGATCACACCCACAGGCACAGAAGATCTGTGAAATGTTGGAGAAAATGTCTTGGGAGATGAAGGTAGCAGGAAAATATATAATGTTCCTTTGTTTTTCATCCCTGTTTGCGTTGTTGGATATGTCGTTCTGCTTGTGCGTTCCAAGTTTATTGTTAGTAAAAATGTTAATGGAGGACCTTCGTAGGATCTGAGCTTTGCAACATGTCTGCAAGGTGCTGCAAGTGCTACGCCGTATTGTGAGTGTTGCGTGGTACTGCAAGGTGCAATGAGCATTGCGTGGTGCTGTGAGTTTCAATCAAAAATTTGGTCAGCAAAGGGCCGATTGCATCCGTGAAAGGTTGGGTGCCGCCCCTCAACCCAACCCTGGCGATAGCTCCATGACCAACATAATGTGCTCCACGCCTATCAGGTAAAAGTGCATGATGTTGTCTTTTGAGTTCGTATAACCATGTTACCTGGTTGATTACGTAGCCATACGGTTGCATGCATAAATTCAAGGGCATGATGAAGTGACACTTGAAGCGTGGATGATTGTGGTGGCCCTATGTTCCTTGACACTCTGCAAGGGGCTGCTTGGTGGTGCTTGTATGTGAACAAGGAACTCAAGGTAAGGGCACATGTTGTGTGGCTGTGTGCAGATCATAGTAAGCACATCATTAGAAAGATTAAATGTTAAAAAATATATATATTCCTTTGGTAATGAATCATCAGGCAAAATAAACATATCAGTGGATGGGTTGATACACGCTCTGAAGGTCCCATCACAAGTTGTCATTTGCAAAAAAAAATCGTATAAGTAGAATTTGAGACTCCTTAGTGCTGATTATTTGCAATGGCGGAGATAAACTAGCAATGTGCCAAAATTTTCAGTGTATTTTTTTTGACCATACTGCTAGTTGCTACTACTATACCTTCAAAGGAGGGTTTACTTTTTCTAATGTTCTCCTTATCGGTGCTCTGGTGAAATTCAATTGGTTTGGAAACAATCCAATGCCTCCAGACATATGGATTCTGACCATATTGTCTTCCCATCCATCCAGGTGATGATGTGCCTGATCAGTGTACGAAGGGTAGTATAAGGCAATGTAACATACTTGCCTCGACAGAGAACTGTGGTTTCTATCGAACTGCAGACTGATTGCGGGATTCACACAGAATGGAGCACTTTGAGGAGGCGCTGATGTTTTTTTCGAGAAATGGAATTGGCAGGAGTGAGGCCAAACTCAAAAACCTTTCCCTGTGTCTATGCAGTTTACTAGAAAGGTTATTGTTTCTTCTTGCGTGGTATTTGGGACACCATGTGGGTGAGAAGCGGGAGTTTGGTGGAGAAATAATTTTGGGACTACTGGGAGAAGGGGTCTGCATGGGCATGGCCATGAGATATAGCATTTAAAATAGGCATGATAAGCTCTAACCCTTTCTCTTAATGATTTATTTCTTTTAGCATTTAGATAAATCAATATCTGTAACTTTCTTCGAATCCTGTAGATGTGGGTTTCTTTTGGAATGTGGATGTGTTTTTGTTTTACTAAATGGATAGCGTTTGGACTCTGGATATCATATAACATGTATTTACACATATTGACTCCTACTTGAAAGAGATGCTCAAAAAGAGACGAGTTTTCCAAATGACTTTTAATCATAATTGCATGAACTGATCTCTCCTCCTTTACAGTCTATCTTATTTACTATTTGGGTAGAAGAAATCTCTACATCAATTCTTGCCTGCTGATCTTATAATGTTGGGTTATCTTTTGCCTTGATTCTCCCTTTGAATGATGGTTTCTATAGGAAATATTATGGAGCGTGAATGAGGTTTATAATTTTGCTTGTATTGTTTATATTATGTAGAACATGGCTTGAAAAAAAAGAATCTCTGATATGACTGTATTTGGGTTTTACTATGGATTTATAATAATATAAACTCCCATTGGGATTGGGGGGCTTCTATTTGGGAAGAGTCATACTAGTTTAATTGGTCTTTCTAGATAGCTCCATCTGATTCATTTGATTATCATTTACCTTGGGGATTATTGAAAACCCCTCACCAGGACCTCTACTATTACTATTACTATGAGATTATTGTTAGATTGGAACCCTCTTGAAGCATGCGTTAATGGGTTTTCTATGACCTCTACGAATATGTTATGCACGCAAGTCATTATCCTTTGTGGAAAATTATTTGGCTTAATTTTTGAGACACTTCTTGGATCCTTGAATTGGTTAAAGTAATATTGGATACATCGACATTCCTCAAGTTTGATTGACATGTGATGCCCTCATGCAGATGAATTCAAGCAACCCCTGAAATATGAAATTATAAATTTATCTTATAGTTGACCTTGAAGCTTTTCGAAAGACGTTTGGAAGAAAAACAGATGAATAGGGAAGTTAAGATAACTACCCTAAAATGGTTTCATGCACAACCTTAAGTAAAGGTAACAGCTACCGTAATGGGACTGTGCATACCATGTATGCCAGTGAGGATATAAGTCCACCTGAAATTATTTAACTTCATTTTTATATAACAATAATTAATACCCATAAATTGGTTTATGCAAGTGGAGGTTGAATTATATAACAGGATTTATTATGTTATCAGGTAACCAGTAAGGATAAATATGTTATTTCAATACTTGGTTAACGAGTGGAATATTTTCTGGTATTTACAATGATTATTATGTTAGCTAAAATTTGATACTTGCATCTCAACTGGGAGTTGAGATAATGTTGGTACTTGTATTTATAGTGGCTTAGACTGCACTTACTTATCTTAGTTAGTCAAATGTATCTTTGACATATTAGCAAAACATGACAATTTTGTTGATCGTAGCTCATTCCAATGAGTTGGACCATTGTACTAAAAGAAATATATAGAGACATGGAATAAGCAACCAAAAGGATACCTAAATATTATACGAACTTGTGGATTGGTGGAATATTTGTTAACATAAGTATATCCTTAAAATTGTGAAATAAATATCCAAATTATACTTCATATCACTGAGTTTCTATGAAGGTTTGATACTCGGGTAATATCAATGAATAATATAAAATTGGTACTTGTATTTATTATATAAACTTAATGTCGTTGGTGCTTTTATTTAATTGAAAGATAATATTGTTGGGTACTTAAATATGCGAAGTAGGTCGAGGGTATTAGGTGAGCGTCATTATTATTACTGTAATTTGAGTATGATTGATTGCATGGTTAAGATTGTATATCTAGTCACTTGGAATTGTGTCTTAGGTAAGTAGATCTTAAGGAAGTGAACATTAATGAGTAGGAAATGTATTATCATGAGATGTTCAGTTAAGTTTTAAATGTATTTTATAAATTTATTTGATAAGGAGTATTACAAACTTTCATTTATTTAAATACTAGATGGCATAAATTATTAGGTGAGGTTTATATCTTATCACGCTCAGTTCTAGCGAACTAACTCTAGTAAATATTTGTGCAGATGGATTATGTGAGTAGATTAAAGGAAAAGAGTGTAAAAGTTTCATCATTCAAATTATGAAGTTCTTTGTAGAAAGTTCAATGCGTTGTAAATTTTGTAACTTTGCTTGCAAGGAGTTTAGAAGATCTCTTGCCTTGGTATGTTCAAAAAACTACGTAGTGAAGTGTTCTTTCCCTTTTGTTGTTAGACTAGTAACTTATCTTGGGTGAGGAATGATATTCAATCCTTACATTGGCATAAGTATTGTAAAACCTTGTTTTTGAGAATAAAGTGTTAAGTCAAAACTCTCTGGCACCTTGTAATGATGTGATATAAGTAAAATTAAATGGAATGGTTAACCCTTATAGAAGTTAACCAAAATATGTGTATTCAGATAAATTAATATAGAGATGACTTACTTGAGAACAAGAGATTCCTAAAGTACTCAAAGGTGAAACAATCCTTGTAAAGTAAATTTTTATAAATTGATATCCCTAGCTAAACTAGTGAACACTACTCTTTTGGTGAACGCCTAAAACAAGCTAAAGGAAAACAATAGTTAGTTTTTAATAAGATTTAACAAGTAAGAGAAGGAAATTTAGAAACCACACAAATTATCTTTCAGCCTATTTGAAAGCAAGTAGTTTCCTTTGGATAAACTCTTTCAGTTAAGCCTAAGTAAAAGCATTAATAATTACGTATAAAACCCCAAGCTTCAATTAAACCTTGGTAATATCTAATGACGTCTTAAAGAGGAATTTAACTCGACCTAATCTCCTTATCTCTTTCCAGGATACTTTGTAAGTTCCTCTTGATTTTGTTGAACACGAACCCATGTTGTCATAAGGGCATGAACAAGTTCTAGTAGCGTAAGTGTTAATAGATGGCCTTGTGAAATTAAATTACCACCTTTCTCAAACAAACGAATTAAGCAAATAAATGTCATAATAGAGAAGATTTAAAGATGATTACTCAGTGTAAAAAGAATAAACTTAGCTTTGGTAAGATGAATTGTATGAATCATATCTTGAGCATCCTTGAAAACGTAAGCTAAGAATTGCAAGATGTCTTATTAAAATAAATAACCCTCAAGAATATCTCATTGTGGATGGCCCTAACTGTTAGTGTGTTCTGTGGATGGACCTCTATGTTGTCATTTCATAAAAAGTGTATTGTACTTTTGGGTGTGAATGTTTCCGTGCTGACCTTGTGGTCATCCCCGTAACAAGCTGTTCACAGTGTTAGTGGTATCCTTGGTGACGACATGTTGCGTCATGTTATGTGTGTCAAGTAAGTCAAAAAAAAAAGTTTTCCTGTATTTCTCTGTGTTGTATGTGTTGGTATCTTGTCGGACGTTAGACATGGTTTGACATAGATCAGAATTTGATGATCTTGAGCTACTATTGTATTGACACATTCGACTTGATATATAGATGTTTCTAGAAGATTT
Source organism: Taxus chinensis (assembly GCA_019776745.2). Taxonomy (NCBI): domain Eukaryota; kingdom Viridiplantae; phylum Streptophyta; class Pinopsida; order Cupressales; family Taxaceae; genus Taxus; species Taxus chinensis. The sequence continues at coordinate 647,009,194 of CM034146.1, forward strand.
ATTTGATTTCATGATCTTATTGCTCATTGTTAAATTGATAAAATTGAAATATGTTAAATTATGAACAATTGGTAAATTACTATTTTTTTTAGCGATGATTTAGTTATGATATTTCATGATATGAATTGATATGTAGATGTGTATGTTTTATTATCTAGGAATTATGTAAATATAATTAAATTGTGAGATTTTAGGCTATGGAATGTGGAGATTGTTAATAATCATATTTTTAAAGATCTAACTTTTATCAAAATATGACAAACCAAGGGGGATATGAGATTTTCCAATAGTGAAGGATCTCAAAAATGTGGATATTTAACAAACTTAAATGTTTAAATGACACTTCTATGGAAATTGTGAAAGATTTACATTATATTTTATAGAATATATACATTTAATGTTGATAATTCAGAATTTTTCTACAAAATGATTCCCCATTGGTGGATAACATCTAGATAAGTGAGCCTAGTTCTAGTAGTAATTGTGAAGATTTTTTAGGGTTCAACTATGTTCACATTTTTCTAATCATCACTTTGATCTCTCCAAAGAAAAAAAACTTATTTTCTAGTTCTTGAATAGTAATCCACCATTCACATACCACATTCACGACATGTACTATTGCTGCAACACAACCCTTGTTTTTAAATGTTCTACAATATACATTTAATGTGTAGTTTTCTATGTAAAAAGAACGCATTCACATGTATGGCATATAATAAAACCAAATACTAATGGTGAGAAAATTAAAGATTCAAAAGCAAACACATCATCTCTAGAGTTTGAAGCTCCTACACAAAAAAAAAGTTAAACACAAGTTGCAATTATATTTTTCTTGATTTCCTTGCTTGGGGATATTATGAAAATAATTTCATATATTCTAGGACATTTTGTTGAAAATTATGCCTAAGCAGGAGATTGAGTGAAAATAAGATCGCTTTGTTTTTCGATGATGTTTGGAAAACTAGTGCAAACTGTAACGACCCAAAAATCACACACACGAACAACACAGTAAAAGACAAGATTTTTTTTTTTGACTTGCTTGACACATAACATGATGCAACATGTCATCACCAAGAATACAACTAACTCTGTGAATAACTCGATACAAGGATGGCCATAAAAGCAGCACAGAAACATCCACACCTATCAAGGACAATATTTTTATTTTTTTACAGAACAACATAGAAGCCCAACCACATGACACTCTCACAGCTAGGGCAAGCCACAGTAAGAAATGATTGGAGGTTATTTATTTTGATAAGACACCCTGGATAAAGTTAAAGGAAGAAGGTCAAATGAATTCAACCTTAAGACGTCATTAGCTCTTACTAAGGTTTAATTGAAGCTTGAGGTTTTATACGTAGTTAAATAGCGCTCTTACTTAGGCTTCACCGAAAGAGCTTATCAAGAGGAAGCTACTTACTTTTAAATAGGCTGAGAGATAAATTGAGTGGTTTCAAAATTTTCTTCTCTTACTTGTTATATCTTATTAGAAACTAACCATTGTTTTCCATTAAGCTTGTCTTTAGCGTTCACCAAAAGAGTAGTGTTTACTAGTTCAGTTAGGGATAACACGTTATATAAAATCACTTTGCAAGGATAGTCTCACTCTTGATTACTTAAGGTATTGTTTGTTTACAAGGGGATCTAAACCACAACATATTTCTTTGAATAAAACTTTTAGGTAACTTCTGTAAGGAAAAGCCACCCCATTAAAGCTTACATATAACCCATCAATACAAAGTCTTAGAAAGATTTAAATTAACACTTAATTCTCAAGATCAAAGTTTTACAATGCTTATGCCAGTGAAGAGATGGAATATTATTTCTCACTAAGAAGAGTTACTAGCCGCAATACAAAAAAAAGAACAAAACTACTACTTCACGTAATTCTCCGAACAATTCCAGGCAAGAGGTCATATAAACTCTCTTTACAAGCAATGTTACACAATTTACAACACATTGGACATTTTTACAAGGAACTTCATAAATTGTACAGATGAACCTTTAACACTCTTTTCCTCTAGTCTACTCGCATAATCCATTTGCACAAATATTAACTAGAGTCAGTTCGCTAGAACTGAGCATGTTAAGACTACCCATTGCAACAGTAAGCTAACATTTTATAATATCATGAAAGTAAAATTCTAAACTCAAGAATGGATCAAATCACAAACCACTAATCAATATGTTTCACAAGATGAAGAGATTTATACCATCCAACAAGGAGGAATCCCAATATTCAAGTGAGAGAGATATTCCAAAGACAAACGAGGTGAGACCTTATTGGTGAAGACAGCAAGGCTGAGAGTATTGATATTTCATTCATGTAATCCTATGGATTACGTGATTGAAATCTAACACCCAAACATCATTCTATTATTATTAACTAAAAGGATAAAGATCAGTCAGATGACTTAACATATTCAAAATCGCTTGGTAACAAGACTGCATTGACACACATCCTTGTTTTAGGAAGAATATAGGCCCCAACCATATATGAACACAAATCAGTCAAAGATTAAAGTTAACTTCACTCGACTGAATAAACCAACATACATATAATACTCACAACACAATAACTGAATCTGAAGATTCAATATACCAAGTAATTCTCACCGAACCTAATTATTTTTCTTCAAGAAGTTAAATAAATTAGATTCTATCCAACTAAATTACATTCAACAACTATAGTTGGATTACACAAGCAAGAATCAAGAAGAAGTCTTTTCACCAAAGGTTGTTATTATCTTACATCACATAGTCAGTAATAAACCCGTAATCCACCACTCGTATGATCATTGTAAGAGTTAAGAACGTAGCTCACTAAAATATGTAACTGAGTCGATTCCTACCTTTTCCATTTTCATACAATTCTAACCCAAATCGAAGAAAGGTAACCATTCTATTTTCATACATGCCTCAGTCAACACTTACTCAGAAATTCCCTACCTGAATTATTGAAGGTTTACTAAGCTACATAATGGATTTAATAGAAACCCATTTCATACGATACTTGAATTTAAACAAGCAAGGGATAGTCTGTTGAAAAATATAAGTGAATCGACACAAGATCCTCTACTGTGACCCAACTTGAGTCACCAATCACAAGGTTTACAGTCAGCGAAGGAGGAATACAAAGAAAAATACTCTTCCTACGAACTATGCGTTCTCTTCCATCTCTAAAAAATAACATATGAATAGCTTGGGCATACCCATCTATTTCACGATAATCTACTCGACCTATCCTCATAGTTGCTCTAAAGAAAACATCTGCTACTACAGAGTTCGATTGAACTCTTTTATCTTATGATACAGTGACTCACGTCATAGGATCTATATTGAGCAGTCAATATTTCACTCACGTAGGCCTCTAAGAAAACATCATGCTCACTATGCAAGGTATACACACTGATTTAGCCCAAGAAAAGATTTTACCAAGACAAAACAAACATCTAGCCTAAAACTGGCCATGAGTTGACAAATCTACAAATATCCACTAATGTTATTCATGGCTCAAGTTTATATCTGCTACTGCTGGTTTAGAAATCGAACTCAACGGCCATTGTTCACTATCATCTCTAAACATCACCCGAATTGAAGAATTAAGCAGGAAACACCCAGGTTAAAGATCTAACACCCACGGTATAAAACTTCAACCATTATTTTTCTATCACATAGCAGTTACTCTTTTATTTCGAAAAGAAAAAATGAGGCAGAAAAGAAATGTATACATGCTATCATAGTTGCTATCAGGGTATGAAAAACAAATAACCTCCAACAGTCCTTCCTTTCCTTCAATCTAGGTCGATTAACAAGGAAAAGTAGAAGCCCATTCTAAATGCCATAACAGATAAAAAAAAATAGAAGGACATTCAATTCATGACATAATAAAAGGGTAGCAGAAGATTGCAAGGGCAGGTTTAACATGCCTGGTTTAAAACGCCATCTCCATATGCATATGATTGTTTCAATGCAGCTAGCTTGCCCTTAACCCAAAGTGCTCTGCGAGCTCGAGCTAGCACCACATTCACGCGGTGAAAAATAGCTACAAAGCCAACCCCATGATTTGAAGCTCAAACACAAGACATAAAGATTACATCACGCTCCTGGCTCTGAAAGGCATCTACCGTAATGATAAATAACCTTTTCCTCCATCAGGTTTGAGGACAGCATCAAACTCTCGGTCCAAACATTACAGCTGTAGCTTGTAAGGTGTGATAATTCCAACAGAAAACTTTATGCCTGCCAACTTGGTGACTCGTTGAAGAAGCCCATATAATAGCAAAGCAAATTGTGTTTCATGAATATTCTGATATGAAACAAATCGGCCTCTATGAGGTTCTCTTCCATGGGTTACATCGTACAATTAAGATCTCAATAGAGAATCTTTGAAAATAAATTTCATCAGGTCTGCTAGTAACACCCTCACTGTCACATAATTGATTTTAAAGAACAAACTCAGTACATGATCTGGATCTGAAAAAAATATCCTGCTACCTTCATCTCCCAAGACATTTTCTCCAACATTGCATAGATCTCCTGTGCCCGTGGGTGTGATGTCACCTTGAAGGAGAATCCTGAATTGAGGATGCAGTCGATACAGAACAGATAACATCATAGTTGGATGACCTGCTTGTTGGAGGTGCTCACGAAGGCTTCTACTCATACTGTAACGTGCCTGCAGCCTGGCTGGAAGCAGTGGCATGGTCTCTGCTACTGGATCCCCGATAAGAACATCACTCTCACAGCGCCCAATGAAAGCCTGGAGGTAACATGCCTAATTCCTTTTAGCTTGTAGCTTCATCTATAACCACCATATCAACCCATGGTGACTAGAAAGTCCATCTGGAGATACGCTCTGGTCAGATTACCTAGAAACAGTATGTTAGAACGCATATCTCTATGGCAGTCACTTGCAGACTTGAAATTGCCTACCAAGACTCTCTGATCGAGCTTCTTCCATGTCTAAATTCATCACCTGGATGGAAGTGAATTTCCAAAATGAAAAGGCAAGAAAGCTCAACTAAAACTTTATCTCATTCTTCTACTACAACTGCAATATTTTGCAACAACTAATCACGACTGTGGTCGCGTGTAACCAGAACATCAGGATCAACACCAACGGTTCCTTGGGATCGCCATGCGGTATCTGTCGCACTTAACTCTCTCTGGAGGCCACTGATTTTCTGAGATAAGTTTACTTCTCTACCCTATAGCTGTTGCATATAGCCAATTACTTCCTCACGACACTTTCCTAGGAGAATTTCAGCTATATGCTCCACTAGATACTGCCTGTGCAGCATGATTTTGAGAACCCACACCCACCCTCGCAACATCAGGGTGATAGACCTTCATTTCACCATCAATGAATCCACTATCCAGAACATGTTGTAGCAATTCATTTGTTGTAACATTTGATGGAGCGCAAACAAGCATTCGTGGTTTTGGGCAGGAAGAAGGAGGCATCTAGGAGAAACTGTGAGAAAAATAACTTGATAGAAAAGATTTCGATGCCTTCTCAACCACTCCACATGTAGACTAACCAAGGGAGATCTCACACGGTCCGAGAGGATAAGCAAGCAATCAAACAAGGAGCAAGGAAGATTTGTAAATCAGGGTTAGTAAATGCAGTACAGCCACCAGCTAGAAGACTCCATCACGTCAGGACTTTAATAAATCCACCCTCCACGCCAAGAAGGAGGTAAAGTTGACCGTGACAACTACAAGTCTATGATATTTCCAAAAGGATCATTCATATACAACAAAGGTTATAGCCAAATCATGGACTTGTAGCTACGGGTTCACTTTCATATTTTAGAGCATGCTTGCACATAAGAAAGAGATATACATTTCATAAGGAATCATTTGCAAATCAAAGCAACAGGGAAAATGTTGGTCTACAGTTCATCTTTGGGGTATTACACAATAATTCAATTGCAACTTCTATTAACTGAAAGCAAGTATTCAAGAATCTGTAATGAGGGACAGCTAACAAACTCCACGTTTTGAAAGGAATATCAGCTGGAAAAAAAAATTTTCAAACTCTAAGTAGGTGTCTAATGTTTAAAAGTTTTACCACAAAGGATGAGACTATACTCATATGCGTAAAAGAACAAAGAGCTTTATCAAGCACAAGTTTGTGACATTTAGGAGATGCAATTAATAATTCATCATCAGTTTTCATGCATGAATGATTTCACAAAACAAGAAGCACAGAAGGAGTAAGATGATTCCATGAAACATCCCAGGTTTAAGGGCAATTCAATGGAGAAACAACTATACTTATTCATCATGTTATAGCCTCTCAAGCACCAACATCTCAGCAGAATTGATATGGGTAATAATAATCATCTATAGCTCAGGAAGGGAATCATATATGCCTTAGGAAATTTTATCCTTTTAGATAAAAGGGAATATCAAGGAAGAGAGCTATAGTTGAAATCCTAAGTACATGAGAAGATTACAATGTTGCAGCCTTTCAGACCTCACTTTTAGGCGTTCCTAGAACAGGTTGCATCTTAATCAGCTCGACGTGGCCCGAGAAAACTCGGGGGGGGGGAGGGGGGCAATATATTCAACGATGGGAAAAAGCATTAAAATGTGGCCTAAAAGGCTTTAATAATTGAACACAAAATTTTATAATTTATTTACACAAATAAAACAAATATAACCGACATGAATTTGTTACAATAGTTTTCTCCATAAAATTCTCATAAGCTAAGAGGTATAAGGAATTTTGTATGATTTACTATTCAACCTGAGAAGATTAAAGCGCATGCAGACGAGCAAGCAAGAGGAAGAAAGAGTCGAATTATCCATTACTCCCAATGATTAAAACAACTTGCAAACAGGCTTAAGCAATCAAGTGAAGAAAACTAGAGGTTGACATTCCAAAGTAAAGACGAAGCAGGGAACAACCATGGCACCAAAACGGGTAACCACTTCTTCAGCACAGGACAGGGTAAAAGTCACCTAACGATAGAAAGGGGAGTTCAATTCAGCATTCAATGACACGCAAAAGGACAAGGACATAATAGCGAAAGTTGATGCTGAACAGGGCATTACACACACCTCTTAAAGTTACCCGGCCCACTAGGCCTATGATGTGAGGGGATTATTTTAGGCATTTTTGTGTGTTTTAAAAGATAAAAAGATCAATTAATTGCACTTTTTGTACAAGAGTATTTAATTGTGTCTTTTAGGGGTGTGGGTTTGGGTTTGAGTGTGTAAGAGGGTTGTCATTCCCTCAACCACTAATTTATTATGATTTGTAGTTTGGGTTTGACCTTGTGATGTGGAATGAAGGAGAAAGGATGTGACATCTTACATGGATCCACATCACCTCTCCTTCCTTTCTTTTCTATTTATTCCAATTTGTTTGAGAATTTGGGGGTTACTTTGTTTTTGGGCTCTAGCATTTTAAGGTACTTGATTTTAGGAGTACTTGTTGGAGTTGAAGATAACTTGTGATTGTCTGGGCTTGGAAAGATTGGAACTTTCTTGTGGATTGTATTTCTTGAAAATGGCAAGGTAGGGTCTTCACCTTGTTTTCTTTTACTATTTTGGTTACATATGTTTGGGCATTAATGATTATTACATGTGTGAATTTGGAAAGTAGAATGGCCTAAGGTTGTGTAGGAGATAGTGAAATGGGGATAAATTTTGTTGGGAGGCATAAGATTTTTTATATGGTATTTAGGAGGGAGTCGGGTTGGGGTGTCTCACCTTGTGATGAGTAGCACTTGTGCTTATATTATTGTTTTGTTCATTGTGGGAGGTATAAGAGTAATTTTTCTTGTAGGGATGCATAAGAGTATTTGGGGCTTGAATGAGTTTTGGAGATTTTAAGGTGGGTAGCCAAACCCCTTGGGAGGCACAAGTGGAATCCCCATGTTTGTTTCTCTTCTTAGCTCAAGTTTAGATCCATTGTTTTGGGAAACTTATGTGTGTGGAAGTGATTTTTTGTGGTTGTTATTTTTGTGTGAATGTTTGGTTTGAATGTGAATGTGGAAACCTTGTTCTATTTCCAATGGTTATCAAATACCCCATATTGTTTCTGTTAGTATCCAATTTTTTTCTCCCTTTCAAGCTGAGAAACATCACAGATTTGACATAGAGCTTAGAGATAGATAGATCATGATGTGTGTCATTTTGTAGCCAGGGATGAGATCTAACTAGCCCTTTGTCACTCATATTTTTGGAGAGATGGATAGCACCTTCAAGAGGATTTGACCTATCCTCACTACTTTAGGCTATGCCTTTTCGACCAAGGTGAGAGGACCCATAGTGTAACCTTTGTTTGATGAAGAAGATAGAGTTATCCTTCTTTTGTAAAAATTTTGTGAAGAAATCCTTGGGAAAAAACGATCAATACTCCATAATTTAACTCTCTAGAGTTGTCACTTCTAAAATATGGAGATACTTTCAAAAAAAGGCTAAGGTTACTGAAGCCATTATGGGATCCTGATTGTTCTACATATTTTAGTAAATAGATTTTGTTCCTTTGTTGATATACAAGGCAAACAGGGGTAGTTCAGGATGGATTCAAGGTTTTTGAATTATTTTGGTGGGAGATCAAGTAGAATAAATTTGATTATACCAGATCTATGAGAAACTTCACAACAATGGAAAACTCAACAACATAAAGCTTCAGAATAGTTAAAATGTTCCTTCAACCAGAATTTGTTCTTAAATGGAGGCCCAACTCAACACATTTTTAAACAATCTTTGAGAATCTAGGACGAGGGATTGAGTTAAAAGACTCAATTAAACGCCAAAACATTTGATCAATCACACCTAAGGTACACCCAAAGACTTACACAAAATATTTATCAACAAATGACAGTCGAGTGATTTTAAATTTGTTTATCTTATCACAAGATGAAGGCTCTTCTTGAAATGAGATTGCAAATGCCACTAAATTGTCACAAGGATGAGATCTTGTGTGATTTCACAAATATTTCAATGTTAGACTACAATAGGAACAAAATAAACCATTTGGATATATTCTGAAATAAAGAAGACACAAATTGCTAAAGATTGAACACAAATTAATTTCAAAATTGCTTGGATTCATCAGTAGAGGAAATCTTCTAGAGCAATCTCAATGCTCGTTAATTGTTATACATCTACAACCAACATGACATGATAGAAAATCTAACACAGAAGGAATTAACAAGGTATCTTGGATTGGTCTCTTAGGAAGACGGGATCTCTCAAATTTTCTCTTAAGAATTCAACTCCTAACCTTTTGTAAGAGTATTCTCATTGCATTTATGCATTTAAGTAGCTCATATTTTCCCCCCAAAAGAGAATAATATTAAAGGGACCTTTTCTTGTTACCCAATTTTTCTCAAAAAGTGATGTTTAACAAATTTGAAACAAAAGTTTCTAGGTGGACCAATTATGAATTGATAAAATTTCTTGGGCCCTCGACTAATGACTAGGATGACATGCCAAAACATTTTGGCAATCCTTCTAATCATTATGATTCTATCTTGCTAGAAATCCCCTTTTTAATCATTTTATAGAGGCTCTGCACAGATGGATCTGATAGGTAGTCCTTTTTTCCCTCGAGGAAACACCTTTTTCATCTTTTACGCTTGCAGTCTCCATCATTTCATTCTTTTCCCTCTCTTTCCTTTGTAATTCTACCACGCATCCATCGTCTCTGGTGATTAATGTTTTTACAAGTTCCCGAGCAACTCCAACTTCAAAATAACGACCTTAACAATCCTTGGACTTGCAAATTAATTTCTGAATCCATTCAATGAAACTTTACAGAATAAAACAACAAGGAGTTTCATCATAAAATGATGAAAAATAACACGTATTCACATCTCTAGGAGTCTTAGAGAAAAAATGGTGGAAAAACAGATGCAATGCACAACAACCATTGATTCTTCCCCTTCTCCACTTTATTTTATAACCATCCATGTGTTTCCTTGGCACAACCGGAAAGGAGAAGTGTAAGGGAAAGTTTCTAAAAAAGGTGTGTGCCTTCCATGTGCCTTGGGCCCAAGAAAAATGCCTTTTGGTCTCTAAAAATGTCTCAACAAAAAAGAAGCTAGTGAAAGCCTCCACATGTCTCAATGGTGCACTTTGAGATGGTCCCCAAAAGTAGAGACCCCAAAAAAATGCAAGCTCACCATGTGTCTCATTTCGGCATAGTTGTTTAAAAATTTGAAGGATCAACAAAAGGCACCATGTGTCTAGGGTCTAAGACAATTTTACTTGGTCATTGAAAAGTCCAAGCAAGGGTAGAAGTTAGCAAAAGCCTACAAGTGTCCTCTTGGCACTTCTTCAAAATAAAATTTAGGGGCCAGTCACCAAACAAGAATGGTCCCTCCACATGTCCCAAGCCTTTCAAAATCTCTTTGAAAATTTGAAGTATAGAGTAGATTCGGTAGAAGCATCCAAATTTCTCCCTATCACAATTGTTAAGGTAGGACCCTAAGGTGTGTTGGAGTTAGCACACTAGTTGTATAGACAATATATCAGATCTAAGCATACATGCAAATAAAAATGAATATTCTACCAGAAGAATTATATAAAACAAGAGATATAAATCAACACCAGATTTAATGTGGTTCACCCAGTGTGGGCTACGTCCACCAAGAAACAAGCCAATCTATTATCCAAAGCTTTGACAAGATATACAATGAAGATTTACAATATTCTACACTTCTCAGATGTTCAGTACTTTCTTCCTTCAAGATTTTATGATTCTTCACCAAGAATTCTCTCTCACATAATTATCTTGTAATTATGATATATCCATTACTTCTAAACCCTCTCTTTTATGCTTATATAGTCGTTTATAAACTTAGGGAACTTAGCCATGTAATTACATCTAATAAATCTACTTTAATGCTAAAAATAGATTTAATTCCTGAGAGTTAATTAAAACTTTCTCACACAAGTAACTGATGCCAGTTATGCCTGGCCCAGTGTGGGTTACTTTTCTTGACCTGGACTGACCGACGCTGGTTAGACCTGAGTGACACTAGTTATCCTTGACCGATGTCGGTTACTATATTTTCCAGCAAGTTACACTTGCATGCTAAAATGAAGTAATTAAGCTTCACAACTCAACAAGGTGGATCCTCAAATGAGCGCCTGCCCTCTATGTGTCTATCATCTACCAACACTATATCAGCCACATGAAAAATTTGTCTAAGTTTGAGCAAGGCAATGGAAAATTCGACGTGTCCCCCCGGCACAACTCTTAGGCCAAACCAAAAGGCAATTTTTCAAACGAGTGTCGATCCTCGACGTGGAAAAGATTTGAGTTGAATTAGGCCTTAAAGTTTTCAAAGTGCCTCACTGAGCTACATCTAAAAATAAAGGGCCACGTTTCCACACATGCTGAGATGTAAATTTGACGGGGAAAAACACACCTAGCAAACTATAAAATGCAGGAAAAACACCATTTGAGCTCGGAAATGAATCTTTCTTTCAAGAGAGAGAATTTGGAAATGATATTAGGCCCAAGTATGATATATCAAGCCGCATCCAATCACATTTCCATAGATATTTGGGACAAAAATGATAGGAACAACAAAACGTGACTGTGGAAAATGGAAAGAAGGTAAAAAACATGAGTTTTTGCCCGAGTTACAGATTTTTTCATATGGACATAGGGACAAAACAAATTCTTGATTTTAAGTGATCCTCGACCAAGGAAGGGACTGATTATGGAAACCAAATAGAGGACATGTTTTTCATGCATCAATAGGGGGAGATAGAAAATACGACAGATCTCGTAAATTGAAGAATTTCAAGGATAAACAGGGAGACCAAATTAAGCACCAACATTGGATCTGACTCGGGGATGGGCACTCCCTGTGAGTGCCACAAGAACAAATAGCAAACCAAGTGTCAAAATAGACCATTGGACAATAGATTTAAAGAATGAGCTGTAGAGAAGAACAATAATAATTAGCTCCCCCAAGGATAAAATGAGAAACAAACAAAACGATTGCCAAGGACTAGGATGAAACAAAATAAGAAAATAAGAAAGAAAAAAAAAACCATAAGACTATACATTGTACAAAGGCAAGCTTCCTTATTTAAAGTAAATAATCAAGGAAAATCTTCCAATGCCTACCATTTTGATATGAACATACTAATCATTTTTGATATGTATTTAACAAATGGTCATATGATTGTCTCTCTTTTCCATCCAAGTCACTATCTGACCACATTAATTTATGCTTAACCTTTGTTCCTGGGTCAAGTTTTTTAACATCTTTCTAGGTTGCATCAAACATAAAATTCTCAAGAAAAGCATCCTGCTCATGATACTTGCATTGATCAATTTAATATTCCTTGAAAGTAACATAGATCACAGAGTTATCAATATCAATATTTACATGCAAATCATCCTAGAAATGATTAGAGGTCTGATGACCTAGATGGAGAATTTAATTCAACAAAGAGACTACTTGATTCAGAAGCACTTGAGGAAGTATTGAAATCTTAATTCATAAGCTGATCATTTTCCCCAATGAAGATCTTTTTTCTTAATGCTTGATCTCCAACAACCTTCAAAATTCTTCTTCCTTCCAGCTTTGCAGATATTAGTGACAAATCTTACTTGATATATGTTAAGACACTGGTGTTTATAAAGAATTTAAACAGCATGGAGTCACCACTAAGGATTTTCACCTTAGTTTGTGCAAATGCACTATGAAAGACCTATCAAATGTCTGTCAATACTATACTCATGCAAATATTGCAAGATTTTCTCTTATTATACCCAAATTTATCAATGATTATACAAAATTTAGTGCAATAACTATATAACATGGAAATATTTCACTCAGAACTTACAACTTCGAATAATTCCTATAGATCTAAATAGAAAATGATGTTTAGGAAATGTATTAGCACTTAGATCATGAAAGAGATATTACCAGGGTCGGTATGAACTGTATTTGTAAGATACTTCAAAGATTCCTTGGAAATGGTGCAATTAGTATTGTTGCCAGGATAAATGGATATGAATTGGCAATAAATATACAAATCATCCTCAGAAATGCAAATCAGGTCCACAGTAGTGGCGCCACTGGTGTTGGTATCCAAATTTGTTCTCCCTTGTAAGTTGAGTAGCATCACAAATTCAAAATGGAGCTTAGAGATAGATATATCATGATGTGTGTCATTTTGTAGCCGTGGATGAGATCTAACTAGCCCTTTTTCACTCATATTTGTGGAGAGATGGATAACACCTTCAAGAAGATTTGACCTATCCTCACTACTTTAGGTTGTGCCTTTTTGACTAGGGTGAGAGGACTTGTAGTGTAACCTCTGTTTGATGAAGGAGATGGATATATCCTTCTTTTACAAAAAATTTGTGAAGAAAGCCTTCGGAAATATGGTCAATACTCCATAATTTAACTCTCAAGAGTTGTCACTTCTAAAATATGGAGATACTTTCAAAACAAGGCTAAGGTTATTGAAGACATTATGGGATCCTGCTTGTTCTACATATTTTAGTAAATAGATTTTGTTCCTTTTTTGATATACAGGGAAAATAAGGGTAGTTCACGATGGATTCATGGTTTTTGAATGAATTTGGTGGGAGATCAAGTAGGATAAATTTTATTCTACCAGATCTCTAAGAAACTTCACAACAATGGACAACTCAACAATAGAAAGCTTTAAAATAGTTAAGACGTTCCTTCAACCAAATGGTGTGATTCAATGGAGGCCCAAATCAGCACGTTTTCACACAATCTTTGAGAATCTAGCACGAAGGATCAAGTTAAAAGACTCAATTAAACACCAAAATCTCTAATCATTCACACCTAAGGTACACCCAAAGACTTACAAACAATATTCATCAACGAATGACAGTGGAGTGATTTTAAATTTGTTTATCTCATCACAGGATGAAGGTTCTTCTTGAAATGAGATTACAAATGCAACTAAACTATCACAGGGATGAGATCTTGTGTGATTTCAAAAAATATTTCAATGTAAGATTGCAATAGGAACAAAAGAAACCATTTGCAGACATTTTGAAACAAAGAAGACATAAATTTCTAGATATTTAACACAAATTAATTTCAAAATTGCTTAGATTCATCAGCCGAGGAAAGCTTCCAAAGCAATCTCAGTGCTCGTCAATGGATATACATCTACAACCAACATGACATGATAGAAAATATAACATAGATGGACTTAACTAGGTATCTTGGATTGGTCTCTCTGGAATATGGGCTCTCTCAAATTTTCTCTTAAGAATTTAACTCCCGACCTTTTTCAAGAGTAATCTCATTGCATTTAACTCACTCAAATTTCCCCCAAAAAAGAGAAAAATATTCAAGGGACCTTTTCTTGTTATCAATTTGCCTTAGAAAGTGACGTTTAAAAAATTTGGACCAAAATCTTCTAGGTGGACCAATTACAAATTGATCACATTTCTTGGGCCCTCGATTAATGACTAGGATGCCATGCCACAATGTTTTGGCAATCCTTCTAATCATTTTGATTTTTCCATGTGAGAAATTCCCTTTTTAATCATTTTTCGAAGGCTCTGCATAACTTGATTTGACAAGAAATCCTTTTTTCCATTGAGGTAACAACTTTTTCATCTTTTTCACCTACAACCTCCATCATTTCATTATTTTCCCTCTCTTTCCTCTGTAATTCTACCCCGCATTCATATTCTTTGGTGATGCCTATTTTTACGAGTGCCCGAGGAATTCCAACTTCAAAATATCAACCTTAACAATCCTTGGACTCACAAATTAAATTCTGAATCCATTTAATGGAACTTTGCAGACAAAAACGACATGGAATTTCATTAAAAAATGATGAAAAACAACGTGTATTCACATCTCCAAGAGTCTTAGAGAAAAAATGGTAGAAAACCAGACGTAATGCATAACAAATTTTGATTCTTCCCCTTCTCCAATTTATTTTATACCCATCCATGTGTTTCCTTGGCACAACTACAAAGGATAAGTCGAAGGGAAAGTTTGCAAACAAGCGCGAGCCTTCCACGTGCCATGGGCCCAACAAAAATGCCTTTTGGTCTCTAAAAAAATCTCATAAGAAAAGTAGCCAGTGGAAGCCTTCACGTGTCTCAATGGTGCACTTTGAGATGGTCCTCAAAAGTAGAGACACCAAACAAGCATGATCTCACCACATGTCTCAGTCCGGAAGAGTTGTTGAAAAATTTGAAGGATTAGTAGAATGTGCCATGTGTTTAGGGTCTGCGATAGTTTTCCTTAACTGTTGAAAAGTACAAGCAAAGGCAGAAGTGAGTGGAAGCCTCAAAGTTTCTTTCTGGTGCTTCTTAAAAATAAAATTTAGGGGCTGGTGCCCAAATAGGCGTGGTCCCTCCACGTGTCCCAGTCCTTTTAAAATTGCTTTGAAAACTTTAAGTATAGAGCGGATCCGATGGAAGCCTCCACATGTCTGCTTGTTGCAATTGTTAAGGTGGGACCCTAAGGTGGATCCACAAATGAGTACATGCCCTCCACATGTCCATGGTTCACCAAAACTATACCACCCGCATGAAAAAATTGTCTAAGTTTGGGCAAGGCAGCGGAAACTTCCACGTGTCCCCCTTATGCAACTCCAAGGCCAAATAAAAAAGAAATTTTTCAAATGAGCGTCAGCCCTCCACATGGACAATCTATGAGTTTAATTAGTCCTTAGTGTTTTTGAAGTGCCTCATCGAGCCGCATCCAACCAGAAATGGCCATGTTTCCATAGATGCAAGAAAAACACCATTTGAACCCGAAAATGAATCTTTCTTTCAAGACAGAAATTGAAAATGATATAATGCCCAAATATGATCCAATGATGTTTCCATAGATATTTGGGACAAAAATGATAAGGAAAGAAAAACATGACTATGGAAAATAGAAAGAACAAAGGGACGAAAAAAAAATTCTGGATTTTAAGTGATCCTCAACCAAGGAAGGGAATGATCAAGGAAACCAAGTGGAGGATAGAGTTTTCATGCATCAACATGGAGAGATAGAAAACGCGAAAAATCCCGTAAACTAAATAATTTCAAGGAAAAACATGGCGAGACAAAATTGAGCACCAACAATTTCATTGTTGGGGCTAGGGCCCTAATGAGGAAGAATGATTCACTTCCTCACTGGATTATTGTTTGGGTGGAGAGTGTTTCCTACTCCCACATTTTAATTGTGGTGTTTGATCTTGGAATGAAGGTGGATCTTAAATGAAGAATAAGTTCTTGTATTATTTGGAGAAAAGAATCAATAATAATCTTGTAAATATTTTACAATGTGGTCTCCATTGTGTATGTAGGGCTTGTAAACTTGCATTTTAAAAGTAAAGATCCTTTTTTTATTTTATCAAATTTGTGATATTATTCCTCATTGTAAATGAAATTAGAAAGATTGAAAATTACTTCCTTGTTTGTTGAAAAGAGAGATACTATTATATTCTTGAATGAATCAAGTTCTTAAGAATATTTTACATTGTTTGGTAAAGTAGAAACCTTGAAATGGGTTGAGATGGAAATGCATCTCTTTTAATTTAAGTAGGTTCATTATATCCAAAGTGTGATAGGTTTCATTTTCAAAGTAGTGAGAAACATTTTTAATGCACTTGTTTTAATTTGTTGTCTCTTATTCCTTGTGAGAAGAAAAGGGAACTAATTCTTTTTTTATTGAAAGCGAGAAATGTTGAAACTATTAATAACTATAGTTACATTCCTTGTTATTTTCAAGGAAAGGAAGTAGTTGATTAAAATTTTAAAATGAAGGAAAAGTGTCCTCCTTGCAAATTATTTTGAAATGAATAAGCAATCTTGTTATTTTTTTCCATTATCATTCTTCTATGAATGGGTAGAAATTTTTATAGTTCTTTCTTTGTCCTTACCCTACTCAGAATGACTTGGTTTTATTTATTTAAATAAATAAAAATTATAAGAACAAATTAAACATTTATAATTAAAAATTTATTTAATTATATGAATTTATTATTAAATTTAATATATTAGAAATATTTATTATTAAAAAATAAATTGATGTAATTATATTATATAATATAAATCTTAATATTAATATATATATATATAGACATACACACACGCGCGCACACACACACACACACAACACACACACACACACACACACACACACACACACACATATATATAGTATTATTAAATGCGTTTGTAAGGGCCAATGGATCCACGACCAAGGTTTCACATTGCTAAGTTAAAGGGGAATCGGGGGTAGATCGCCATCTCCACCCTCATCCTGTATTAATATGGGATGCGGGGTGGGGTCGGTGACCTCACCCCTTACCCACTTTTTAATACAATCAAAAACTAATATCAACCAAAACCATTATTTGTTGTTATATGTGCATTGTGTAAAAAAACTTAGTCGTGGCCCCCCCCACACACACACACACACATATGGGATGGGAGATGGGGTTGACAACCTCCCCCCCACTCTCCACCTTGCTCACTTTTTAATACAATTGAAAACTAATATAAACCAAAACCATTATTTGTTGTTATATGTGGACTCTGTAAAAAGAAACTTAGTTGTGGGCACTTACAAATTATTTCGATATATATATACATATACTTGTGTGTGTGTGTGCGTGTTCTGATTTTTGTTGAAAGAATTTAATTAACATTGAGTGGTATGTACTCATTATTTCTTGGGGATTTCGGATTTTGACTTATTCAGCTATTTTGGAGACTTATGGGACAAGTTAAGCTTGTCCCACACCTATTAAAGTCACCCACCCACTAGGCCTATGATGTGAGGGGATTATTTTAGGGATTTTTGTGTATTTTAATGGAGAAAAAGAGCAATTAATTGCTCTTTTCTTACAATGGTATTTAATTGTGTCCTTTAGGGGTGTGGGTTTGGGTTTGAGTTTGTAAGAGGGTTTTCATTCCATCAACCAATAATTTATTATGCTTTGGGGTTTGGGTTTGACCTTGTGATTAGGAATGGAGGAGAAAGGATGTGGCATTGTACATGGAGCCACATCACATCTCCTTCTTCTCTTTTCTATTTATTCCAATTTGTTTGAGAATTAGGGGGTTACTTGTTTTGTTTTTGGGCTCTAGCATTTTGAGGTGCTTGCTTTTAGGAGTTCTTGTTGGAGTTGAAGATAGCTTGTGAATACTTGGGATTGGAAAGATTCGAACTTGCTTATTGATTTCAACTCTTGCAAATGGAAAGGTAGGGTCTTCACCTTTTTTTCTTTTACTATTTTGGTTTCATATGTTTTTGCATGAATGGTTATTGCATGTTTGAATTTGGAAATTAGAATGGCTTGAGATTTTGTAAGATAAAGTGAATTGGGGATAAATTTTGTTGGGAGGCATAAGATTTTTTATTAGTTATTTAGGAGGGAGTTGGGTTGGGGTGTCCCGCTGTGTGATGAGAAGCACTTGTGCTTATCTTTTTGTTTTGTTCATTGTGGGAGGTATAAGGGTGCGGGAGGCATAAGAGTTATTTTTATTATAGGGAGGCATCGGATTTTTTTGGTCTTGAATGAGTTTTGGAGGTTTTAAGGTGGGAACCTAAACCCTTGGGAGACACAAGTGGAATCCCCATGTTGGTTTCTCTTCTTGTCTTGAGTTTAGATCCATTGTTTTGGGAAACTTATGTGCATGGAAGTGATTTTTTGATGTTGTTCTTTTTGTGTGAATGTTTGGTTTGAATGTGAATGTGAAAGCCTTGTTCAGTTGCTAATGGTTTTCAAATACCCCATATTTATCATTATTGGGGCTAAGGGGCCAATAAGGAAGAAGGATTCACTTCCTCATTGGATTATTATTTTGGTGGAGAGTGTTTCCTAGTCCCACATTTTGGTTTTTTTGTTTAATCTTGGAATTAAGGTTGGTCTTAAATGAAGAATGAGTTCTTGTAGCATTTGGAGAAAAGAATCAAGAACCCTCTTGTAAATATTTTACCATATTGTCTCCATTATGTATGGAGGGCTTGTAAAATTTCATTTTAAAAGTAAAGCTCTTAGTTATTTTGTTTATAAAATTTGTGATATTATTCCTCAATATAAATGAAAGTAGAAAGCTTGAAAATTACTTCCTTGTTTGGTTAAAAGAGAGAGACTATTATATTATAGAATGAATCAAGTTCTTAAAAAAAATTACATTGTTTGGTAAAGTAGAAACCTTGAAATGGGTTGAAATGGAAATGCATCTCTTTTAATTTAAGTGGGTTTATTATTTCCAAAGCGTGATAGATTTCATTTTGAAAGTATTGAGAAACTTTTATAATGCACTTGTTGTTTTAATTGGTTCTCTCCTATTCCTTTTAGATGAAAAGGGAAATAATTCTTGTTTTATTGAAAGCGAGAAATGTTGAAACTATTAAAAAACTATAGTTACATTCCTTGTTATTTTGAAGGAAAGGAAGTAGTTGATTAAAATTTTGGAATGAAGGAAAAATATCGTCCATACAAAATTTTAAAAAATGAATAATCAATCTTGTTAGTTTGTTCAATTATCATTCTTCTATGAATGGCTCCAAATTTTTATTGTTCTTATTGTGTCTTACCCTACTCTAAATGACTTATTTTTTATTATTTAAATAAATCAAAATTATAAGAATATATCTACACATTTATAATTAAAAATTTATTTAATTATATTAATTTATTATTAAATTTATATGTATTACAAATATTTATTTATTAAAAATAAATTGATGTAATTATATTATACAATATAAATTCACACACACACACACACACACACACACACACACACACACAAACACACACACACACACATACATACATATATATACATATATATTATTATTTATATTATTAAAATAAAATAAAAGATTAAAATAAATAGTATTAAATGAGTTTGTAAGGGCCAATGGGACAGTGGCCAAGCTTTTACATTGTTAAGTTAAAGGGGAATGAGGGGGAGATCACCAACCCCACGCCCACCCCATATTAATATGGGATGGAGGTGGGGTCGACGACCTTGCACTTCCTCCCTCCCACGCCCCAATTTTTAATATAATAAAAAACTAATATAAACCAAAACCATTATTTGTTGTTATATGTGGATTGTGTAAAAAAAAGCTTAGTCCTGTCTGCTTAAAAATTATTTCTATATATATATATATATATATATATATATATATAGGATGGGGAGTCCCCCAACCCCCCTTGCCCCCACCCGCCGCCACTTTTTAATACAATTAAAAACTAATATAAATCAAAACCATTATTTGTTGTTATATGTGGACTGTGTAAAAAGAAACTTAGTCGTGGCCGCTTATAAATTATTTCAATATATATATATATATATATATATATATGCCCCAACTATTTGTGTTTATAATTATTTTAAAATATATCAAAATGGGGAAAAATGCCAATACCCAAATAAGGCAAATACAAAAAGATAATATTGCAATAAATAATAAAATACATAAAAACCCTAGAAGAGGGTATGAATGGAATATTAAATAAAAAGTCCCTCCATGAGCTTGAGCATTCTTTCATGGCCTCCACTCTCTTTCTCGTCCAAATCTGTAAAATGAAAATATACCAATATGTCAAAAGAAATGAAAAAAATGATTTTCGTCAGCATGCTTAGGGTTAGTTGGATCCCTAAATCCAACGGCTCTAAATGAATCCATGTAATGCATGAGATTCATCCCTACAAAAGTTAGGTGATAATTAGGTGGGTTTAGTTTTAAAATAAAATGCATGGGTATTTTTTTGAATGGGGCCACTTAAGTGGTGTAGGAGATGAATGTATCTTGTAACCTTAAGGTTTAGTGGTGACTCTTAAAATAAAATCCTATGACATTTTTTAAAATAAATTAAATTTACCCCCCTCGTGGTGGTTAGAAAATAATTTTACTATGGATTAAATTTATTTGTATTTAATTTAAGCAGAGGGTGAGTTTAGGCTTAACCCTAGAATGTTCAATAAATAAATGACATTAGAAATTTGTTACTAAACTCAATAGAGATTGTAACAGGAATATTTTCAAATCCGAACTGGAGATTAAATAATATAAATTAGTTTTTAATTAAAATGAATCAATTATTAAGAAAGAAATAACTAAACCAAGCTTAAGGTTACCCCTTTTAACTGGCTTTAAACAACATCAAAAAATTATCTGTAAATTTTTCCAATCTAACCATTGGGTTGTATTGGGGTTTTTTGGGAGATTTTTGTGGGTGTTTCACTTGGTATTAGATCCCTAGGTTCAACGTTTGGACCCTTGGGCACACTTGTAAACAAAAAAAATTAACCTAGTACAACCTAGAACTAGATCACGCAACATTGCATGATTTTTTTTTGAAATTTAGAAAACCCTAGAAAACAAGAACAAAATATAGAGTGATAAACTAAATCTCGCCTTAGTTTATGCAAGATGCACAGACTGGAAGAGGGGTTCTTACATGTGGATCTAGACTTACCACCCACATATCAGATAGTAGCAGCCATATTTCCTTAGATATTGTAGACACTGTAGGATGTTAATGCCACTATACACGGGGGATCTTTAAAAGGGAAACCTAACAGATATGATAAAGATCTATCAATAGAGCCTCATGCACCTCCATGACACAGTGATGAGCATAGGTAAGAGAACTTCCATATGGAGTCAGCTATAGAGGATTCACCTTAGAGGGGACATGGAGATATGGTTTTAGGACACATAGATTGATCTCAGAGCCCTAGGCCAAGGGATGAGCATGCAAAGAGACCTAGGGGTTGATAGTCATCAGCTCCAAATCATATTAGGGAGATCCTGAAGATATTCACATCTTATTATTCTCGTGATACATGAGGTTTTCAGGAAGAGGATTGGTTAGTGAGCTTGAGCGGGTGCTTCTAGATTTTCCCACATACTGGAAACACAAAAGATCATGTTTCAATTCATTTTCTAAGGGATGGTGCAGGTATCTAGGGGAGGACACAGGAGAAGAAGATCCATGTAGACTTAGAGACAATCACTTGAGAGATCTTTGATGAGCATTTCAAGAGTAGATACTTATCTGGGAGGTTTATTTAGTAGAGGATAGATGAGTTTTATGACTTACGTCAGGCATCCATGATAGTGGTAGAGTATGAGAGTCAGTTTCTAGACATGCTTTAGTACGTCAACTACATGTAGAATGAGAAGGTCAGGATTCACAAGTTCATCAGGGGTTTGAACTTAGATTATGGAGGTGTAGTATGCATTCATTTCTCATAAACCTTAGCAGATATCATTGAAATGGCCTACATTACAGAGGAGACAAAGGGGAAGATGACGTAGGCCAAAGATAAAGTGTGGAGCCATATTTAATAGATGTAGGATATAAAATTGAGGGGGTAAGCTCCTCCTCATCATGGTGGACATGGTTCTGCACATTCTTCATTCTGGACACCACAGTAGCCACCTCAGTAGTAATAACAACAGACTCACCCATCGTTTAGAACTCCATAGAGGTTTGACACTCAAAGGGGATGGAGTATTGGGCCTCCCCCTAGGGTTCCCATCATGACACAAGAATCACCTAGGGATTAGGTAGCATGATCTCATCAATAGTGACCACAACATTCCATAGTAGGATCATTAGGATCCATGACACAGAACACTAGAGTACCTGCTAGAGCCACATCTCATTGGAGGGGACAAGGTAGTTTCTATTGATGCATTTTACTTGGGCATCATTGGAAAGAGTTCCATAAGAACCCTAATAACAAGGGTAAGGTACTGATTTTGGATCTTATAGTGTGTGACATGGAGCATAGCCATCGGATTTATGCAGCGGACAAGAACCACCATGCAGAGCATCATTACACGGTGATTGAGACTATAGGTAGCATTGGTGGTATTTCTAGCTTTATTCTATTTGATTATGGATCGTCTGATTCTTTTATTTCACCATCTTTAGTAGAGCATTCCAGGATGGTGGTAGTTAGGCAAGGCCTTAGTCGAGATTTCAAGAAGGATTCTAGAGCCAAGATCTCAGTAGATTCCTTAGTCAAAGAGTGCTTAGTGGACACAAGAACATTCACCACTACTGTGGATATTCATATTATTCCTTTGGGTTATTATGGAGTGATCTTGGGCATGGATTGGTTATCTACACATAGAGCCATATTTGACTATTATAGGAATGTTATTTCTTGTATAGATGATTTGGGATTGATTTGGTAATATATGGAGTTAGGAGACCCATCTCTCTTCGTATTATTTCTGCTATGTAGATTAAGAGATGTGCATGAAATGGGTGTCAGTTAGATGATAGTACTGTTAGTGATAGGTTAGAAGATGGGGTTGGTGGACCTCCACTTTATGATTACCCCACCTTACAAGAATTTTAAGATGTATTTGCTAGTGATTTTTTAAGGTTTCCTCCTCCACGTGAGATAGAATTCGTCATTGACTTGGTTTCGAGAGCAGATCCTATCTCACGTTCTCCATATAGGATTACCTCCCCTGAGATATGTGAGCTCAAATTATAGCTAGAGGGCCTTCTCTAGAAATTCCTAATCCATCCTAGTGTATCTCCTTGGGGTGCACTGGTGATTTTTGTAAATAATATAGACGGATCCTTGCGGTTGTGTGTGGACTACAGACAACTAAACAAAGTAATAATCAAGAATCCTTACCCCTTTCATCACATATATGATTTATTTGATCATATGAGGGGGGCCACATTATTTTCTAAGATAGATATTAAGTCAGGATACCATCAACTGAGGATTGTAGGTATGTATCTACAAGTTAGATTTCTGTTTGAGATATGGGCACTATGAGTTCACGGTGGTACCATTTGGTCTAACAAATGCCCGTGCAGTATTTATGAGTCTGATGAATGGGGTGTTTAGGAATTTTTTGGATCGATTTGTGCTCGTGCTTCTTGATGAAATTCTGATATACTCTTGTATGCATGAGCAGCACCATGAGCACCTTCGTCATGTTCTATAGTGTCTTTGTGAGTAGTAGCTTTACGGTAACTTGAAGAAGTGTGCATTATTTAAGTTAGATGTGTAGTATTTGGGTCACATTATTTCTTGGGTAGGTATCATAGTCAATCCTTCTAATATTAGATACATTATGTATTGACCAACACCTACTAGTGTGACCGAGGTGAGCAGTTTCATGGGATTGGCAGGTTACTATAGTAGATTTATTTAGGACTTTTGTTAGATTGCATACCCCATCACTTCCATTCAATGGAAAGGTAAGAAGTTAATTTTGTCAGATAGATGTGAGTAGGCCTTCAGGACACTGAAGGAATTCCTTACGAAAACACCCATTCTTACAATGTTATATCCGTAAGGAGAGTTATTCGTTTTCTCAGATGCTTTTTTGGCATATGAATAGGGAGTGTATTGATGCACGAGGGCTGAGTGGTAGCATTTGAGTCTACAAAAATCAAGGATTATGAGCTTAATTATCTCACTCATGACCTTTCTCTTATAGTATTTGTGCATGCTTTTGTTCAGTTTAGACATTTTCTTTTAGGTATGAGATTTATTCTCAAGACTAATCACTCAAGTCTCTGTCACCTCTTCACTCAGCGCAGTCTTAACGCTCTTCAATGGCATTGGATAGATTTTATTTGTGAGTACTAAATGGAGATAAAGCATGTGAAGAGGAAGGAAAATTTTGTTTTTCATGCTTTGAGTAGACAAAGACATTTGGTTATGGATATAGTAGTTGGTATAGACCTGAGGAGTAGGATTTTATAGTAGTATCCACATGACAGCTTCTATCTTTTAGTGAGAGCAAAGATCAAGTCTCAGATACCACTTGAGGGGTAGTTTGATATAATTTATTTAGAGGTGGATGGTATTCTTTGGCACAGAGGTTGGATCTATGCTCCCAGATCTGGAGGATTGAGGCAATATATCGTTGTTGAGGCACACCATGTACCCTATTCAACCCATCCAGGGGTGAAGAAGATGCATGGCTCGTTGAAACAATTATACCATTAGAGAAGGCTACAAAGAGACGTGGTTTGTTTTGTGTCTCGTTGTTTATAGTTACAGAATGTAATGGATCAACATCAGCATCCAGATGGCCTTCTATATCCTCATGACATACCAGACTAGAAATGGGACACCATTTCCATGGACTTCATTGTAGGGCTACTTATGTCGAGATTCCACCATGATGCCATCATGGTCACAGTGGATAGATTGAAGAAAGTGTCTCATTTTTCTCTAGCAAAAAAAAAACCTAGTGCAGTGGCCCGAATATATCTAGAGAAGAGGAAGGCCCTTCCCTTCATCAAATATTTTTATACCTACTCTTTAAAGCGGTGGATTACCAAAAATATATTTCATGCTTCCCCTCTAAGCTTAGAAATCAGCTTGGTATCAACACTACACCTTCCCAACCTTCACCCTCCATTCCCCTTTATTTGTATTCTCCTTCTCATAGACTTTTTCATAGGATTCGTCTCACTTTTAACTGAGATTCAAATATTTTTATCATTAGTAAGAGTGGTATGGTTACTTTCCCCACTTTCTCCATTGATGTCTCTCACTCATCCTCTTTACTGGATTTCATCACCTCTGATTCCTCTGAACATTCCTTAGTTTCCGCTAACTAATTTCATACCTGACTTCTCTTTCATCTTTGACTCTTGTCAACACTACTTTTGTTTCTCCTCTGATCTCCTCGGATGTCATAATGGCTCCGATTGAATCTATGCTCATTACCTCAGAGTTCCATGAGGTGATCCACCATTCTTCTCCCGTGGATATTGTTATTGATAGGGATATTCTTGATGCTATTTTATGTCTCTCTTTTGTTTACCCTGACTCCCCTCCCATAGAAAAATTATATTTTCCTACTATCTTTGTGGCAGATTCTGATATTTCTGTAGCTTCGAAGAAGCATATAGAAAATACCCCCTGCCTAACAAGATCTTGATGAAGCACATATTGTGTTCCACGTTTTCAGGATAATCAATAAAGCCTTCTATTCCATCATAGAGTGGAATAACTACATAAATAGGACATAGAAAAGTTTCAACGAAGATTACCTGGACCTTTTCATGTTAGGAGATGGGCTGGTGGAAAAATAAGCTACTGCTATAACTAACGAAGAAGCTAATACTATAAATAATATCCATAGTATACAATGGCCCTTGCTAGATGTGGGTTTTTTGAATTTTGTTTTTGCTACCTATGGATATTTTCTCTTCCTACATTACTGCTACTATATCTTACCTTGAATTATTTTTTAAATGATGAGGGTCCTTTCGAAATGCCCACTTTTCTCTTATTTCCAAAAAATCGATTGGTTTACTGAGAAACTACCCATGAGCGGTTAAGAACTTAGCTTATTGGTGGTGTATGGTACTTTAAAAGAGTATGTAAATGAAAATAAACTAAATGGGTTCTTAAATAAGCCATAACAGAAGAGGAGGATGTGAGATAAATCATAACATGCATATACAACTAGGGAAACATCATGTTATTGGATTTCATGATGAATCAATATGTCATGGTTGTCATAAGAACATTATGTGAAGGTATGCTTATTACCACACAATACACTAAAAGGGAGTCTTCCCCACCTATATAAATTACTTTGTACCCCATGTTTTTAAATTTTCATATGAGAAGACATGGGATACATTAACGATCACCAAAAAAAGTGTCTACATGATAGAACAATGTATCTCTTTGAACATTGAATATTACAGGTCATAAAATAAAAATATATCTCGTAAGTATTTTCTACAAACTATCTAGAACATACTAAAACATAGAATATTACTTATTATTGAAGAAAAACTATATCCTGAGGATTCAGTAAAAAAATCATGTTGAAATAGGTGATCGTATATAGGCTATTATTAAGATTTTGGATCAAGCACATAAGGAATAATGTACTAAGTGTTAGAAATCACTAGAGGAGCATTGAATCTACAACCAATCTTATGAAAATCAATTTCAAACATTGAATTAAGGAAATCCATGTCTGAAAAAAATCCAATTTAAATTCCACATGTAAAGAATCCCTCCATTAATGATGGATTTTTTTACAAGTGACCAATTTAGAAATAACCCCATTGTAACCCTCTAAAGGCTCCCATAAAATCATATTTCTATAATGTGTCCATCAATATCCAATAATATAGAGTTATGGAGAATAGCTAGACTCTTTTCATTCATGTGATATTATATGACATGTAAAATGAATCATATCTCAAAAGATGAAGATTTTTTTTTCCCACTATGCTTCTAGGCCATGTCCATACATGGAACTGGAAGTATGTTTCCCTTAAAAAATTTCAATCACAAATTTTTAGAGGAGTTTGACATCCAAGTGTTCAAAAAATAGAACCTGTATGTCTTAATTGAGATCAAGCAAGGCCATTCTCATTGTTTGGGTAGATATGATATGAGATTTAAACCCATGATATCAAATCTCTCTTATGACATTCATCTAGTACAAAATGCATAATGGTTTGTAGGGTTATTTTTTACATTATTACAAAACACCTTGTAATCAAGAATAATTTTGTAGATCTATTAGGAGAATTAGAAGAAGTGTTATTGATAGAGGTAGGAAGAAGCAAGGATATATGATTAATCTTTTTTTAGAGGAACATACATCTAACATAGTTAAACAATAAAAAATCCTAACTATTGGTGGTGTGTATTAGAAACACGTAGGACTATGGTTTTTTTATTATCATATGGAGAGGAATACAAAGAAAGTTTTTCCAAGGAAAGGTGTCTTCTTTGAAATAAAGGATTTCAAAATCTATAATGAGAACCTTTGTGTGTAGTTATCTATAGTACTATAGAGAGAAGATTAGTTTAAGGTTTATATATATTTTTGGGTGTCAGAAACCAACACCCATGACACATATCATTGTATTTCATTAAAGAAGAAAAAGAGCTGAACATGAGAGGTACAATTTAGGGAGTAATTTTACCAACTAACAAATGCAAGGTTATAAATTTGGAACATATCGTCATGATAGATAAGCGGGAAGAGTACGATAATAGTGTCCCGTAGGATTTTCTATCAGTGTAGAAACTGTTGAATTTTTTTCGCAAATGTGCAAGGGAAAAAATTGAAAATTTATGATTTTCATATTGAGGGAGTTGAGTTGAGGGATCTAACTAAAAAGAAAGGATGAATGGGTCTCACTGTGTTAGTTTCATAATTTCTATCCTCCCCCTGAAATGCCTTTTCCAAATTTATCATCTCCATCATGATCTTGCATCATCCCTTCAATGCCTGATGCAAGATCTTGATACAGATGGGAAAGTTTTTAGTGCATTAGTTAATAAGTTAATACATTGTTTTAACTGTGTTAGTTGTGAAAAGTTATTTAACTGTTCCTGTTCATTCCTCTCTTCTCCTCGGCTTATATATGGCTTGCATGTTTTGTTTTACAGACGCATTGAATAAAACATTCATTCTCTACTATCATTGGTAACAGACTGTTTCCTTTCTCAGCCTAGGCAAACAACACCTGCAGCGTAAGATCCCAACTTGCTAAGTGTTCTGTGTGCATAGAAATTTTATCGGTTTTGTTTGAAGCAACAGAAGAAGCATGCATGATTCTGAGTTGCTAGAGAAGAAAAGGAAGGAGGACGTGCACAGTGGAAAAGGGGAAAATGTGTGTAGTTTTTCCTCTATTGGTGCGGGAGAAATAAAATCATTGCATGGCAGGAAAACCAACATAGTAAGTCCCCATTAAAATATATGTGGTGGAGTAACTTATGACCTGTGGATGTGGCAGCAAGTCTCCATTAAACTGTGCGTGGTGGAGTAACCTGTTTTGTTTGGCAATACCTTTGGATGTGGCAGCAACTAAGTGAAAATAAGATCTTGTTCGGCATATAGACTAGTGACCAGCGAACCATTTTGAGTTCATCATCCCTGTTTTGTGTTGCAACTAAACTTCTTCTTTGAACAAAACATATGTGGTTTTGTTTGGAAGATAATGGCATTGCATTCGGTCTAATCCTGATCAAACTAGCCCATAAAGGAGAGTTTGAGGAATATCCACGTAGGTTGAGTCCTGTATACTGGTCAAGAAAATCTCTGCAGACATACAGCCTATGTAAGCATGTGGAAGACAACCTGCAAAGAAGAAGAAGCATTACCTTGTCATGTACATGTCGCACATCTCTGATGTCGAGAGTGTTACAAGCAACCCTTCTACTGTGTCACCTCTGAGAGCCCAAGAGGACACCATCGGCATATATTTTTCTTTTCTTAATGAATTATTGAATACCAGCAATGTCTTATTTGATGAATTGGTGTGTCAAGGATTGTTCAACAATTTCTTGTTCGACGTATGTTATCAAGCGCACCGAATCCACAAAGAATCAGAGTGTGGCTATGATGTAGATGATGAATGTGAAGTAGAACACCCATAGAAGCATCCACATCTCACTGCATGAGCTTATAGCGCCCATCTTCGTGATAGGTTCCTTCAGTAAGCATTGTAACCATTTTTTAAAAATAAATAAATAAAGTACAATTTTGATTTTTTGAAAATGTCTACACCTCGCATTCTGTTGTCAGATGCCTAGTTGCTCAAAGGGCCAAATTTCACCACATGGAAAACTGAGATGTGAATGATTCTTCAATTTGAAGATCTTTAGGGGATCATTTCTGGTAAAGACACCCCTCCCATAGAAACTGATCTGTTGGCTACGTATGAAAAGGCCGAAGCAAAAGCACTAATGCTTATCACCTTGAGCCTTTCTGAGGAGGTTCAACCATACATTCGGAAAGCAACCACTTCCTCTATAGCATGGGATGCATTGTGTACCATCTATAAAGCCAAGAAATATGACAACAAAGTTGCATCTTCAGACAAATCTTCAGATAATGAGTATGCATGATGGCGAATCAATCAAAGCTTTCTTGTGGCATGTGGCCGAGTTACGCATAGAAATTTTTGCTCTCGGTGAACTCATAGACGACAAGTTGGTAGTCTCGGTCATGTTGTGAGCTCTTCCTTCCCAGTTTCAGACACTGATCACCATGTTGACCACCACTTAACAGGAGGTGAGTTTTATGACACTGGTGAATTATCTCTAGTAGAAAGAAGCCATTCAAAATGTTCAAGAAGCCTTCGAAGACAAGGCTCTCATCACGAGGAAAAAGCATAGCAACAAGCCGCGGAAAGGTAGGTAGTCCCCCAGAATCAAAAGCAACATCCACAGTAGTTACCTTCTCAGTGGCCACCCCAGAAGCAACAGAACAACAAGGCCGGTCGATGGTGCCACATTTGCTCCATGGATACGTACATGATTGTGAACTGTTATTACAATGGTCGCAAGTATGGAAACTCTAGCCAAGAGAGCACTTCTGGCCAAGGATATTCCAAGAAATCTTGATGGCGTGCTCGTAATTATAGGAAGAAGGGTCATATTACTACTCAAAAGGATGACACCTTCAATGAAGAGGTTCCAGACACAACTCATCTAGACATTGTCCTAGTCTCGCAGACTTCACAGCTGTCTGAAAAGTGTCTGGTTGATTGATTCAGGTGCCAGCAAACACATGACTAGAAATAAGAAGTTGTTCCATACCTTAAGTGACCAGCCCACTAGAGATTGGATCACCATCGCAAATAATCAGGAATATATTTCAGTGGGGATTGGTGATGTCATCATTCCTCTTAGGACACAAAGATGTACACTCATGAAGGTACTATATGTTCCAGGTTTGACTTCAAATCTCTTGTCTGTGAATCAACTTCTTAATCATCGAATGTAGGTTCAATTCTTTGTTGAGAATAGGGTCAAGTCCTCCATCATTTCCCAAGGAGACTTAGTTACTACTCGAGCATTTCTGAAGGGCTGTCTATTTACACTGGATGCGGTCACTTCATCTAACATTGCTCTCTCTGCTTCAAAGGCGGAGTCCACTATACTATGGCACTTTCGATATGGTCATCTTTCTGTTGGGGCTCTGCATCAACTTAGTGCCAAGGAAATTAGAAGAGGACTTCCTCCACTCTCCCATTCCTTACCTATTTTCTCGGGATGTCTTGCGGGAAAACAACACAGAGGTCCGTTCAAATAGAGCTCTTATCATTCTACGGAGCATCTTCAGGTTATACAAACTGATCTGTGTAGACCCCTACTAGCTAGCTTCCAAGGTTTTGAATACTTCCAGCTCATCATTGATGATTACTCATGGAAAATGTGGGTATATTTTCGCTGGAAGAAGAGTGAGGCCTTTGCCAATTTCCAAACCTTTTACAAGCACGCCACCAGGTAGTCTGGGAAGCCTCTCCTTCTCCTCCGCTCAGATTGAGGGGGGGAATTTGTATCGAAGAATTTCTTAGCATACCTAAAGCAACATGGCATTTAACAACATCTAACTAGACCCTATACGCCCCAACAGAATGGGATTTCTTAGTGACACAACAGGACTATCATGGAGATGGCTCGTTGTATGCTTTTCACCACCAAGTTGGAGGATCAGTTTTGGGCAGAAGAAATCCAGACAATAGTGTATCTACTCAGGTGGGTGCTCATGAAGATCTTGTAGAATAGGACACCATAAGAGGTATGGACTAGTCGTAAAGCTTGTATTCATCATTTGCGAGTTTTTGGTTGAACTTCATATATGTATGTTCCAGATGAGAAAAGGAAGAAGATCGATCTAAAGACAATGCCATGTCTTTTCTTGGGGTATAGAACTACCTCAAAGGCATATCGTCTGAAGGATCCTGAGGCGAAGAAAATCTATGAGTATCAAGATGTGGTGTGTGATGTGTTGTCCTTTGATTCCCTGCCACATAATGGAGATCCAGTACCGACCTCGTCACATAGATTGCTCACAGATCTAGATGATGAGCAAGATGATTCTTCTTAGAGAGAAGAATAGCTGAGTGGAGATTTGTTCATTGATCTAGGCACACTGGAAAACACATCTTCACATCAACAGTAATAGCACCAACATCTAAAATGGATCTAGAATACTATTGGGGATGCACACCTCAACTCACTTCTTAATACTTCTATGGGATTCAGAACATGAAGTCAAGCCAGACCTGAGGTAAATTTTGCGCTTATGAGTTCAGTTGTTGATAGCACTGAACCTGACATTGTTCATGAGGCATTAGACCAACCATAGTGGAAATAGGCTATGGATGTTGAATATGATTCCCTTGTTGAGAATCAAACATGGGAAATTGTCGATCTGCATTTAGGTAAGAAATCCATTAGCTGTAAATGGATTTTTAAAACAAAATATAAGGCATATGGTTTAATCGAAAAACACAAAGAAGGACTTCTTGCAAAGGGTTATGGTCGATAAGAAGGAATTGACTATGATGAGACCTTTGCACCCACTGCAAATATCAAAACCATCAGAATTGTTTATGCACTGAGAGCACAAAATGGATGGAAACTTAAGTAGATGGATGTCAAGAGTACTTTTTTGAATGGTGATCTAAAAGAAGAAGTATACATGGCCCAACCTAAAGGGTTTGTAGATGAGCATCAACCACATAAGGTATGTCATCTGATAAATTCACTTTATGGACTCAAACAAGCACCTAGGGCATGGTATATAAAAATTGATGATCACCTATTACATCATGGATTCACTCGTAGCCCCTCAGATACAAATTTGTATATCAAGAAGGTAGGAATAGATATTGTCATTCTTGTTTTGTACGTAGATGATCTTGTGATCACAAGAAGTTCTGACAGTCTTGTGGATGATGTAAAGAATGATCTGAAGAAATCCTTCAACATGACAGATTTGGGGCTACTTCACTACTATCTTGGCTTAGATATATGGCAGAAGAAGAATCATATCTTCGTCTCCTAGATGAAATAAGCAAAGACAGTCCTGGAAAATGTATGGAATGTTAGATTGTAAACCAATTTCCACTCCTATGGAAAAAGGTTTGCAATTATCTAGATTCTAGGATTCACTGCAGGTAGATGGCACTCATTACAGGTAACTTATGGGGAGTCTCATTTACTTGACTTATACCAGACCAGATCTTTGCTTTGTAGTGAGCTATCTCGCCAGATTTATGCAAGATCCAAATAAATGTCATTGGATAGCAGTAAATCATGTGTTGAGATATGTCTGAGGTACACTTGACTTTGGTCTTAAGTATCAGAAGAACACTCAGTTTTTCTTACAGGGATATAAAGACTCGGACTATGCAAGATCTGTTGATGACAGGAAATCCACTCCAGGGTATGTTTTTCATCTTAGATATGGGCCTATCTCGTGGATTAGAAAGAAGAAAACTATTTTTGCTCTCTCATCCACTGAGGCTAAATATCACGTCGTATGAGGAGATGTGTGTGAAGAAATTTGGTTATGTCACATTCTTGCCGATATAGGGATTCCTGAAGAGAAACCTCCCGTCATTCACTGCGAAAATCAAGGTGTGTTGAAGCTTGTGAAGAATCCTATTTTTCATGGACAAACAAAGCATATTGAGGTCAAATGTCACTACATTCATGAACAGCTATTGAACCATCAAATTCAGCTCCAGTACTACCTTATTGATTTTCAGGTTGTGGATATTCTCACCGAGCGTCTCGGCAAGGTGAATTTTGATTTGTTTAGGGGGTACATATGTAGGAAATATGTATTAAGGGGGGGAATGTTAGTGCATTAGTTAATAATTTTAATACATTGTTAACTATGTTAGTTGTGAACAATTATTTAACTGTTCCTATTTGTTCCTATCTTCTCCATAGCCTATATATGGCTCGCATGTTTTGTTTTACAAACGCATTGAGTAGAACCATTCATTCTCTTCTATCAAAATTCACTATAAGTTGAAGATGGACATCCCAAAGCAAGAAAAGGTACTGTCCATGTGTAGGTTTTAATTAATTCATGTTGTTATATTTCATTCATTTTAGTTTCATGTTCTAATCAATGTGCAATTGATTCATTCCCTTATGATTAGGTGAGATTACTTAGTATGATGAGTTGAAAATAGTTCATTTAACATTGCGTTAATGAAAATAAATGTAAAACAATATATTTACAACTCATCACAATAAGTAACTTTCATTTAATTCATAAGTTAAGTTTACAATGGTCCTAAACAAGCCATGGGAAATGACTCAACAAGTAGAGTAAATACAAAGAAAAATGCATATATAACAAACTATAAATGAATGAGAAAGGAAGAAAACCTATCATTCCCTTCAATAAGGTGGATTTTGTTCATGGTTCTTTGGCTTGCAGTTGTGTCTTTATCGTGTTCTTACTTTCCATAGTTGGTATACCTATAAACATAAAATAGAGAATGATTACAACTTTGGGTTTTAATCAATCTCATGCACTATATGGCTTCAAATATATGTATTTTCTTTCATGTGTATGAAGAAATGAGGAAAATAAAATAATACATGATATGATCATAAAAGGAGTAAGAACATGCAGGATATCATTATCTTGGAGCAGTCAAGAAGAATATTTCAGAACTATATCAAGAGGAAGAAATAAAATAAGTAGGTAAGAGAAGAGAGGCTTATGGCCTCCACCATTTTATAACTTGTTTACTTAATGTGTAGGTACATATTTAAACATAATCAACATCAATACTAAATCAAAATGAAATATTTTAAAGGCATGGTCACATAGATTCTTATAAGACATTATCAATATTTTCAAATTTTCAGACAAATATCCAAACAATGCACTTTTAGAATATAAATTTGGAAACAAAATATTGCAAGAAGTTTAGATTTTTAGTAAATCAAGTATCATTAAAAATTTGGACCTGGAAATGAAATGCATGACACATATTGCAAAAATTTTAATATTTAAGAGCTGATCTTTAAAAAAATCTTAAAGAGCTTAAGGTTCCCATAGCTTTCAAGAAAATGCAAATATATAAGGTTTGAGAATTATATTATGATGAATCAATATTTAATACAAAGTAATGAGCAGTCAACCAATGTATGCCACAACACTACACAACTCAATTCTAGAAGGGGTCATAGTCATTATAGAATGAAGTCAATTTCAAAACAATGATAAGATGAATTTATTTTCATGAAATTACAGAGCTTCAAGATTAAGTAAGAGGCCACACTTAATCATGCTTAAGGAAAGGATATTTGTAAACAATGTTAATGCCCTTGTTTCCACATATACCGAACACATTTGAGGAAAACAAATATGAAATATGTCTCATTTTTACAATAATAAGAACCAATGTTACCCAGAATAAGAAAACAAATATGTAGCTTTATTGGTAATGACCTCCAACAAATGTAGGTTTGTAGGTTGAATAAATAAGCCTGGATCATTCTCAAGCAGTCATGTGCATCAATAATTCTCATAATAGTCAAAAGAGTAAAAAGAGTTGAAGGAGGTGCTATAATGATAATGCGAATTTTTTGCAGGTAGTAGAGATGCAGATACTTCACATTTTAAGGTGAATCAATGATTTCATCAATCATACTTTTGAAGACAATCATATAAAGTTATTTTATGTTGCAAGGTACATGAATAAAAGAAAAGTTTTGAGGAATAATTTCCATTTCCAAGATCCTATATATTTTTTTTTAAGACCATGCATGTATGAATTTGTAACAGCAAGGTAAAACTATCAACTATCAAAATTGAACTCATCTTGAAGTAAATTGAAGCAATCACATTTATTTCCACCAAGGTTTCAAGATTGGAATGCTTAAAACCAAGGCCAAAAAGATAAATTTGTAACTTGAGAATACATTTTAGAATGTGCAGGTGTAGATTTAATATATATCAACATAGTCAATGTACCAGATCAAATAAAATGTAGTTTCTTTTGGAGTCATAATGTATTCACATGAGTTATCAATTCTAGATAAAGTATCAATTTTAGATAAAATTGTTCTTCGCAATTGTAATAAATGGAAGTGATGAATGTGCACAAGGAAAAAATATTTCTATATCAAATTGAAGAAGGCACTGAAGCACAAATTTTAAGAAATAGGAAAGAGGGATTCCATTTTAAGTTTTGATGAGATTCCAAAGAAACAAAGCAATCACAGGTGTTAACATCAAAATATTGCATGGAAAAACTATGGAAGAAAGATGGGCTATAGAAGAAAAATTAAACCAGATCTGAATTTAAATGTTGAGCCTAATAAATAACCCCAACCTAGTTATGGATAACAACAATGAAATCTTCAAAATAGATCTACCAAGAAAAATGACATGTGGCAAGGTTGGAATCACAAACCCTAGAAGGCAAGGTATCTATCAGAATTGCAAGGCATACCCCAGATCCAAACCCATCAACTGGAGACCCTCTAAACGGTGATAAAAGAAAATTCAAGCTCACTAGCTCAAAATCATTGAGCCATGAAAATAACATTCCATAAACTAGGGAGGAGGGACTTAAATGGAGCCATGGTTTAAGTAACCCAACACAAAATACAATGCAACTCTCAATAGTAGATCTGAAACAACACAATAAAGAAGTAGACTTCGAATGACAGTTACAAGAAACAAATCAAACCCAGAATGGGTAAATAAAAAACATGTTTAGCAAGTCCATTTTAGAGAAAACCCATTAATTGGTATCTTCATATTTGAACAAAAAGCAAAAAAAGGCCTTCAAGAAAAATATGAGCCCAGATGTTATATGCCCCATCTTTGGAAACAACGCACAATAAAATTTCGGAAGGCCAAGCCATAAGTTTTAGATTTGAGCTTAAAATTTTGAAAAATCATTTTTAAACTCACTCGTAAGCTTGAAAATACAAAAATTCTGGGTTACTTAGTCAACCCCTTGCACTAAAGCATCAATAATGGCGTCCGAAGATCTAAATCAGGTCAACCAAATAGCTCCAGGTTTACATAGCCAACACAAGCAACTCACAAACATGAGTTCAAGCTAAACAGAACCGAAAAATGACAATGTGAAATAAGCAGACACAAAAGTAACTATCAAACATCCAGCAGTGGCCAGAAGTGAACTAAATTATAAAAGAACAAAACAAAGCTTTTACACATGCTGGCCAAGATATTGAATACAAGCTTACTATGTGGTCACTCAGATAAATGGGTCTAGAATCTTCGAAAAACTCCGTAGGTGCTGAGAAATGTTTTGGAAGCATTCCCCTCCTTCCCTCCCACAAACTTCTGCCGATACAAATTTCGAATGAGTTTTGTCTTAGGGTTCGTGCCCTAGGTATATGGGTTGACCAACTTTCAACCGTGATTAGCTTCATTATAACTTGGGTTCATTTGCTCATATGCCACAGATGGTAAAAGTTGGAGCATTAATGTTTATAATGATTAATTGCATGGGGGACACCCTTTTTCATTACGTAATAGTTGATCTTTAAAAGAAACGTAAGTCAAAATATCACGCTATGCATGGTTATCCAAGGGTCATTATATGAAAAAGAGGCCGAGTGTGGATGGATCATGCTCATTTTCCAAAGTTAAGAGAATAATTACTCCCTTTTGAAATAATTATCCGTGTAAGACTAAATTATTCATTCTTGGAGATAGAAAAAAATAAATCAAGTTAAGTGCATGTAAAATATGCCAAAAACAACTTTTAACGATAAGACAAAATTGGAATATTACCTTAATATCTCTAAACTTACCTTAATTCCTGCTAAGATTCTTGTACAGCTGTCATTCTCCATGCAGAATTAAAGGGTCAATTACAGTTTGACCAAGGAGATGTGAGCTTCACTAGTGTATTTTTAACCTTTCTTATTGTATTTGTATTCTTCTAAAGAGTTTTACATGTAAAGATAACTTTGGAGTTAACTCCAGGTTAACTGAGTCTTAGTTGGAGCTATTTTGGGAGTTAAGGTGTGCAACATTTTCTATTTATTCAAATGATTTTACAAGAATGGGATAAGATTTTTGATGTAACAGGGTGCTACAAATGATTCTCCACGAAGTACCCATCTAATGGGAAGAACTGTTATTCCTTTCCATAAATATTTATAGTATTGTGCTTTCAAGGTAGTTTATTCCTATGATTTTTTCCCTGAATTCATTAAGTTATATGC
This sequence comes from Taxus chinensis, assembly GCA_019776745.2. Lineage (NCBI taxonomy): Eukaryota > Viridiplantae > Streptophyta > Pinopsida > Cupressales > Taxaceae > Taxus > Taxus chinensis. Next base: position 647,047,175 of record CM034146.1, read on the forward strand.
TTATGTTTTCTTTCTTCATTTCAAACTAGGTGTTGTTTGTTAATTTAAGTGTGGATGCATATTGGAAACTGTGTATTGTGAGTCATCCCTTCACAAGTTTCATTACTTTGGCTTGAAATTCACCTAAATCCCTCTGGATCGTGCAAATTTAGTATTTATTTTTATTAATTTGTGCACATTTCTATATAAGAAATATCAAATAGTATATGGTGTATCAACCATTTATTTGTTATCATTTTCAATATTTTATTCTAACCCTTACCGCCCATTTTAGTCTAGTTAGGGATACACTAAAAGGGCACTAACCCTTCAAATCGAGAGATTCGCCTCACTTTTGGGATACCCATATCCTGGGAGGTGTTTCCATTGTCTATCCATAGAAGTGAGGAGAGAGAAAGAACAAATTTGTCAATATTAAAAATGGTTCACTTCTACTAGATAACATTTTTTGGCACACATGTAGACAAAGATGATTTTTTCATATATTTACCTAAAATCCTAGTTTTTCCTGATCAGTATCATGATCTAGTTTTTGTAGAATTGATCAACACTCAAGAGGATATCAAGGAAGATCAACGAGTAACAATCATTCAAGAAGAATTTAATCAGTTCCAACTGCTTTCTTCATTGACTGATTCTGGATGACTATTTCAATAGATCATTATTGTTATATCAAAGAATAGTCGGTACTAGGAGGAATTAAATGCAGTCCTAAATTAAAAATTCAAATAAAAAATATTTGGCGACTCCAAAAATATGATTTCATACCAATAATACATGTTCCATACCTAAGGTGATATCAAGGACTTCAGTTAGAGGTATTCCATCTGGATTCTTGCAATTACCTCTTAATTCATCTAGAAGAGCAAGATTTAGGAATACTTCTCCTTATATCAGGCCAATTTCTCCTATTCCTGCTCAAATTTTTGTGATTAAATTTTTAATATCCCCAATGGATTTCCAAAGGAAGCTACCACTTATAAATTTCATTGGTCACAGCCACTTGGCACTTGCTCATTTTTATCCTATACCATTAGCTTCCCTTAAAAAATTTCCTTATTTTAGTGAGGAAATCAAAACAACACCTCTTGAGCATGTAAGAGACTTATAGAACATATGTTTTGTTCACAACATAACTTTAGATAATGTGGCATTGAGGTTATTTTCAGTTTCTTTTAAGGGACAAACCATTGTTTGGTATAGAATTCTTCCCATAGAAATCATTACCACATGGGACCAATATGGAACTACCTTTAGTACATAGTTTTAAGACATCAAATAAATTGTCATTGGTAGAAAAATTGACTACAATTAAAATATCCCCACAAGAATTTATGGCCAATCTCAAATTGAGGTTTTCTAGAACATGGGATAGAATACCACCAACTATCATGCCCTTAGCTAATCATATTTTCCTTTACTATCTAAGATCTCTAATCATTTATATTACAATAATGATATAGTAAATGGGTGGTTCCACACTTCCTGCATCCTATGATAGAGCTATAAAGGATGAACACAAGCTCATTAAGTCTGGAAAATTATACCCACGACCCTCAATGCCCATTACTACAAATTTATCTCCTATTCCACCACCACTACACAAGATAAAAATTGTCATTTCTATTCATCCCAATGACTTAATGAAAATAAAATGAACCTTGTAATCATTGGGAAATGAGGTAACAATAATGAAAAGTCAAATAAATTAGTCTAACAAGCCTTACCAAGCACCTTATCAAGTTGGTAGACCCCCTTATCATCAAAATCAGAACTATAGAATCCCTTAGAAGCCTAACTCATATGATCCTTAAGAACCATCCTCTTCTAATCCACTTGTGATAGTCAATGTTTACCAATAATCAGAATGGTTTTTGCAGTCAGCCCTCTACTCAATTTTCTTTCCCAAATGTAAACTTGAACCTAATACTTGTTTCCCAACCTCAATTTGAAACATCTAATATGCCTCAAATAGAGGGTGGACAACAAGAAATGTGGAGTCAAAGGTAGTTAGAGAAAAAAATGGTAAATTATGAGGAAGATGATCATTATGTAATTTTGACCAAATTTAAAAGAAATGCTCTTTTAGACGAACAAAGAAAGGAAAAGGGTGCAATGAAACAAGATGTAATAGTTGCAGAATTTCCTCCCTACTTTGCACTTTGCTTGTCAAAGGATTTCTAAGAAGAGATTCAAGGGTACCTCTCTTTAGATTGGTCCTACCTTTTCTTCACAACAAGGTATGGTGCAAAATTTACTGTTAATTCGGAACCATTTGTAAGATTTCATATTGAGCCTCATTTTTCATAGTTTGTTGCTAATTATGTTATAATAGGTCAAGTGTATTTTGATAGAAATGTTAATCTTTCCTCTTTAGATGTTGTTTTTAATTTTTTCATGGATGAAAGAACAAAATAAAATTATACTAATGATCCTTACAAATGAAATAGAAGAGGAACTACCTAGAGTATATTGTCTTTAGGTAAGAAGCACCTCGATGCCTTAACTGTCCAAAATAGAAAATTTTGAAGAAGGGATGTGTCTGTTAGCAAATTTAATACATTGTTTATTGGTTAGTTTGGGTACAGGCGGTTACACCTCCTAACCGTTTTCACTGTGTATTTATTTCCCCCTCGTGCATCCAATATATTCATTCAGACATTATTTTATATTGCTCCTGTGCTAACATTGGTATCAGAGCGTGGAAGTGGGAGCGAGGGAGCCAGAAAGGTTTGTATTCCATTAATTTCATGGACTGTTGAATATATGCTGGAAACCGCCACTTCCCCTCCTTCGTGGAATTTATTTGAGCCTCTATCCATCCTCTGCCTGTGTGCTGTGCGTTATTTGCTGTTATTTGCTGTTCTTTGATTGGTGCGTCCTCTGCCTGAGCGTGGGAGAAGAAAGAAGACTGCTGGAGGAAGCAGTTAGTTGTAAAACCATTTTTTTCTATTCATCCCTAAAACGCGTGGAGAGGAGACTCAGATTCCTCTGCCAGTCCTGTCCATTCTGGCTGTGCTGTGCGTGGAGGAAACGGGCTGTGTATGACCTGTGCGCTGAAGGAGATCCTCAGCCTGCGTGGAGATCCAAACAACCTGATTTCATTCCCTCTCATTGGAGCCGCTGTTCTTTTGTTTGGACATGGCTGGAATTGATGTGCAGACCTTGCGTGAAGGAGAGAAGATAACTGAGCTGGAAATACTGAGCCTAATTCACCTGCGTACGAGCATGGAGCCATGGTTTCAAGAAGCCGGCGCCAAGGGCCCGCTGTGGGAAGAGATTTCCACCGGAATGTCTTGTCTGGGATACGACCGCAGCGCCAAGAGACCCAGAAATAATGGGGAACGTGGTGTTTAACAGCCACCAACCAGTGCTGTTAGATTCATCCAACCAAAAAAATATGCAGCGCGAGGAGATCATCTTCATTTCCTGTGCATTGTGTTCGTGAGGGCTGCATAGAACCGCGGGCCAAGATACCTAAGAATTGAAGAAGACAGTTATGAAATATAACCGCTTCAAACAAAATGAGAAGACCATACCTGTACGCAGTGATAACATGAAGAATTCTATTTTTTTTCATGTCTGGAAATGTGGCATTGATCATTAAACTGATCCAAGTCTTCCTGCGAGTTATCCCATCAATGACCATTTCTCGGCGTGTGAGGAAACAACAGTGACCAGAAGAGTAAATAGTCAGGCATGTGAGCGTACTCAGAGGAGGATACCCATGGTACAAGCCCACAGTTCAAGAATTCAAAAAGAAGAATCAGTCACCAAAGAGGGAGAAGAGAGCATGTGGCAATGACCACTGACCAACTTATCAGCACTGTGTGGAGTTTGACATGAGTGGCATCGTCCACCAAAAACCCAGGTGTGTGTTGGTAGACTCCTTCCCCCAACATCTTCTCAACTGTTGTTCGCAGACCATGCAATACATTAGCAAGCGCATCGTACAAAAGATCAGGAGACATGTGGAATTTGTTTGAATCAAATCGGAACAAAACGAGATTAAGCCCCTTCATTCATTCATCAAATTTACTATCAAAGATGGACACGAACAACCAGCCTATGATCCCATGCAACAGTCTGAGAGCATGAAAGTCACGCCCAGAAATGTTAGCAGCATTGCAAGCAACCATAGAGACGTGCCGCATTTGAGAGAACCGAAGAGCATCGGTATCTACTCATAGCCAGTCTCCAAAACTTGCAATCCGAGGACATAATGGACTGAGTCTTGTTTGAAATATAGACGGAGAAGATTTGTGTCAATCCAGATGACAAATGCGAGATTAAATGCCCTCAGGAACATCTGTGGCACATCACACGAGCTTTCAAGCTCACTTCTTCATCTATTTCTTCTACAAACGAGAGCACATCTATCATAGAGATTCAAGAAAATCTAGGCAAAGTCCTTGTTGCAAGAAGCAAATAGGACATGTCGTGACGTAACAAGATGATGAATCTGGGGTAGATTTGTATAAACAATATATTAAGGGGGGGAATGTTAGCAAATTTAATACATTGTTTATTGGTTAGTTTGGGTACAGGCGGTTACACCTCCTAACCGTTTTCACTGTGTATTTATTTCCCCCTCGTGCATCCAATATATTCATTCAGACATTATTTTATATTGCTCTTGTGCTAATAGTGTCAGATCTATTTCAATGGAGAAAAGAACAAAAAATAAGTAGGTGTTGCTTTAGTGTTTTTTTTCCATCAAAAGAAAGGTACTTTTCAACTTTAGGCCTACAATTTGGTTGTACTTGTCAGGTTGTTGAATATGAAGGTCTAATTCATGCCCTACAATTGGTAAGAATAAGAGGAATCAATTCAATACATGTTTTTGGTGATTCATTATTGGTAATTAACCAAGTTAGAGATTTGAATGTTTCCAAGAACCCACTGCTAAAGTATTTTAAACATAGAGTTTGGGAATTAATAAAAAAAAATCAGACTTTTAACATTCAATACGTCCTAAGGAAAATGAATAAACATGCAGATAGGCTTGCTGCAGTTGGGGTTAGTTTTGATGTCCTTGAGTAGATTCAAAATGAAAAATGTAACCAAATATAAAGCTTATTATCAGACCTTCAATACCTAATAATAAAGATATGGCAAGGATATTTGTAGATTTATGCAAGAAGAAGCTGAGTTTTCATCAGCTAATCAATTAAAGATATAAAGACAATATGCTGATAAGATTTATATGGAGCTGAAAACTAACACGTTACCTCAAGTACTTGTTACATTAGAGAAAATTTTCATTATTGATGATTAGTTGAGAAGAGATAAAGAAAAATTATCCACTTACACTAATAACTATGAAGAAATATCAGTTAAAGACGGTAAAGCATTACAAACTGGGAAGGTGTGATCTATTTCTTAAAAGTAAGAATTTGTTGATTTATACAAAGAATTCATAGATGTGTTTTCTTTTAAATACCAAGACCTTAAAGGTTTTGACCCTAGTTTATCTCAACATAAAATTAAATTACAACCTGATTCAAATCCTGTAAGGTAGAAACAAAGGAACATAAAGCATAAAATTGATCCTTTGATGAGAAATGAATTATCGAAGCTGATCAAATCAGCTATAATCTTCCTTATAAAGAATTCTAGTTGGGTAGCCAATCTTGTGCTTGTGTGGAATAAAAATGATGAAATCCACTTGTATGTAGATTTCAGAGACCTCAATAGGGCCTCACTAAAAGACAACTATCCTCTGCCCCATATGGATAAGATTTTGAGGATATTTTTAGGTTCTGATATATTTTGTCTTTTAGATGGGTATAGTGTATATAATCAGATTCTTGTAGGGGAGGAGGACATGTATAAAGTATCCTTCTCTATAAAATGGGGGACTTACATTTATAAGAAGATTACTTTTGGTATCTCTAATGTTGATGTTACCTTTCAACTTGCAATGGACATGGCTTCTCAAATCCTATTGAACAAGTATATAGTTTTGTCTTTAAATGAGTAATTGTGTTTTCAAGAAAACGAAGATAATCATCTTATACATTTAAACAATACCTTTGAGATTTCCAGGCAATTTCAAATCTCTTTAAATACCAAAAAATCATTTTTTTCAATACACGAATGTAAATTGTTAGCTCACATTGTTTCCAAGAAAGGTTTGGTTATCGACCCGCAAAGAGTGGATTCAATTCTGTAGTTTTCTTTACCACACTACAATAAATATCTTCAAAGCTTCTTAGGGAAGATAAATTTGGTAAGGTTGTTTGTACCATTTTTTTTTTCTCTGGTCAAACCATTCACTTATACACTAAAGAGAGGTCAATCTTTCTCACAAACCAGCGAAGGGAAGAAAGGTTTAAAAGCCATCAAAGTGGCTATTTTTCAAGATCCTACTTTGAAATATCCAAATTTTGATAAGGACTTCATTATGTAAGTTGTTGCAGGAGCTGAAACTATATCATTCATTTGTACCCAAGTCAATGATGATGATATTTGAGAATCCAAATTAATTTTTTTTGTGAAGTCTTCATGATTACAAATCAAGTAGACATTTATTGAGAAATAATTATTTTCAATAGTTAGAGGACTTAAATTTTTATAGTACCTACTCTCAAACAACAAGATACATGTCTTAGTATCTCATCTAAGTATGATGTATTTATTATTGAACAAATAAATGAATGAAAATAAGGATGGATGGATCAAGAAGGTGATGGAGTATGATTTTGACATCACATTAGCCAAAATAATCAATGGGAAAGGAATTTGTGAACATTTGATTGCAGATATGGAGGCTCAAAGTGATGTAGTTTTATTGCACCCAGAAAATTGGTAACCTGAACATGATTGGTAAGTCCTGGGTTCATGGTGGATGGATTATATGATCATCTATTTATAGCATGGGAAATACCTTGAATGTACGGAAAAAAAAAAGAGAAGGTATTTTCATTTGCAAGTTGTCCCTTTTGTTTACATTGATGAAATAATGTTCATAAAATATATAAATGGAATATTGTTGAAGTGTTTTGATTGGTATCAAGTACAACAACTTCTCAAATAGTTTCATGAAGGGTTTGCAAGTGGCCATTCTTGTGCAAGAACAATAACCCTCAAAGTCATGAGAGCTGGGTAATATTGGCCTAACATTTTTAAGGACTATTATTAATTGATTAAGAAGTGTAAACAATGTGAACTATTTATGGGTAAAGAAAGGTTAAAAATATTCTCCTTCATCCTATTTTAGTTTAAAAATACTTCACGAAGTGGGTCTTGATTTAATAGTCATGACCAATCCTCATTCATTTCAAGAGCACAAGTGGATTTAACAACCATATATTATTTCACTCGTTGGCAAATAAAGTTTCTAGATTTTGTGTTCCAACCATAATATTTTTAGATAATGATCTATCTTTTCTTAAAGAAAAGGTAACCAATTGGACTATTAAGCATGGAATTTACATGAGCACATCATCCAATTATTACCCTAAGGGTAACAGATAGGATGAAATTACAAATAAAAATATGTTAATTATAATCAAAAGATCAGTCAAAGAAAACCAAAGAGCGTGGAAAACAAGGTTAAATGCAAAACTTTCGGCTTGTAGAGTAAATCCTAAGTGGTCAATTTGGAACTTTCCCTACAAACTAGTTTATGGAAGAGAGGAAAGAATTCATATCTCTCCTGAGCTACCAACCCTAGATTTATAACATCAGCGTGAGTTGATTGAGAATGGTCCTTTACATATCATATATGTAGAGCTAATGGAATTGTAAGATTTATGGGATCAATCCCAAAAGAATATCTCCAACAAATACATCATGCTCAAGTAATCATGCACATCAATTATCTCATAACATTCGGAAGATTAAATAGAGTTATTGGATGTGTTATAGTGATAATGTAGAGATTTTGTAGGTTTAGAGATGTAAATAATTCATATTTCAAGGTAAATAAATGATTCCATCAATCATAATTTTGAATCAAATCAAGAGCAATTATAATATGCAGCAAGGAACATGAATAAAAGTAAAATTGTGAGGTACAGTTTCCATTTCCAAGATCTTAAATTTTTCTTTTAAGACAATGCATGAATATGAAATTGTAACATCAAGGTAAAAATATAAACTACCAAACATGAACTCATCTTGAAGTAAAGTGAATTAATCACATTGATTTCCACCAATTTTTCATTAATGCAATGTTCAATACGAAGGCCACAAATATAAATTTCAAACTTGAGAATACAATTTAGATTATGCAGGTGCAAATTTCAGTATATCAACATAGACAATGCATCAAATAAAATAAAATTGAGTTTCATTGGAATTCATAACATATTCACACGAGTTATAAATTTTATATAAATTTATTCTTAAAATTTGTAATAAATGGAGGTGATGCATGTTCACAAGGAACAAAATTTTTCCAGATCAAATTGAAGAAGGCACTAAAAGACAAAGTTTAAGAAATAGGGAAGAGGAATTTGAGTTTAAGCTTTGATGATTTTCCAAATAAACAAATCAATCACATGTGTTAACATCAAAATATTGCATGTAAAAACTAGGTGAGAAGGCTGGGCTATAGACACAAAATGAAACTAGATTTGAATTTTAATGTAGTAACTCAACGAATAACCCCGACCTAGTTATGGATAACAACAAGGAAATATTCGAAATAGTTCTACCCAAAAAAAATACAGGTGACAAGGTTGGAATCAAAAACCCAAGAAGGAAAGGTATCTACCACTATTGTAAGGCTTACCCCATATCCAAACCCATCAACTTAAAACCCCCTAAATTGTGGTAAAAGCAAAGTCTAGCACATAAGCTCAAAAGCCTTGATCCATGATAAAAAACACTCTAAAAAAGGGGAGAAAGAACTTAAATCGAGCCATCATTTACAAGTAACCTAGCACAAAATATAAGGCGACACAAAATGACAGATCTAAAACAACATAATTAAGAAGCAAACCTCCAATTGCAGTTACAGGAAAATAATGAAATCCATAATGGGTAAATAGAAACACATGGTCAACAATCCCATTTTAGAGGAAACCCTTTAATGGGTATATTCATATTTGAATAAAAACACAAAAAAGAGAATCCTCTAGAAAAAATATACAATCCCAGGTTTAATATGAACTATATTTTTAAAGTACGCAAAGAAAAATTTCAAATGATCGAGCCAGAAATTGTAGATCTAAGCTTAAAATTTTGAAAAAGTAGTATTTAAACTCACCAATAAGCTTGAAAATACAGAAATTTTGGGTTATTCATTCAACCTCTTTTACTAAACCAATAATAATGGTGTCCAAGGATCTGAACAAGGTTAAAAAAATTATCTCCATGTTTACATATCTAGCACAAGTAACTCGCAAACCCAAGCTCAAGACAAACAGAACCAGAAAATGATAATGTGAAATACACAAACCCAAAAGCTATTATTAAATCTCTAGCAACAACTGGAAGGGAAGTAAATTATAAAAGGAAAAGACAGAGCTTTTACACATGGTGGAGAAGCTATCGAATATAATCTTAGTGTAAGTGTATGGAAAGGGGGGCCAAATAAGTGAACACAATTCCATTTTTTTTACCATTTTGGCCATAACACATTCATGTTATGGCTTGGTCACGTTATTACACAACAAAAGAAATTCAAGGTTGCACTATAACTCATGTGCGTTATGGTTTGATAAATCTAAGTCATAACGCACTCTCATTTCAATGTGTTATGTGGTAAATTTTCTTGTGGCATGCTTTTATTTACTAAAACAAATTTAAAGTATAAGTAATAATAATAATAAAAGAAAAGTTATACTTTAAATTTATTTTAGTAAATATAATATGTTAGGGTCATTCTACACCTTATAGAACTAGTCTCATAGCTCCATCTTTTATAGTTTAGAATATAGTTTTTCATAGTCTAATATAGTCGTTACATAGGTATTTTTCAGTATTTCAACATTTATCCTTCAAGCTTTAAGGGCGCAATTTATACAATCGATATCAGTTTTCTGAATGAATATAGTCATTGTTTAGGTTTTAGGGCCTTTTTCATTTGTTATTGAAATTTTTAGGAATGTTAATTGTGTTAGAACTATATATTTTAATCATCACAACTCCCAAAGGTAGCAACATTTTCTCAAATATATGGACTCATGCAACTCCTAATAACACTTAATAAATCAAAAGGCATATGCAAATTTTTATCGATTCAAATAATCAAGCAAACGGTCATCATAAGGTTTGTGAAGGATTTGAAACATCATAAGGTGATGCAAAGCTCCAACACATTTCCATGCATTCGTAAACTCATAATAACCAGTTTCAATCATTCTCATTACTATCTTATTTTTAGAAATCTTTTCAACAAGCTTTATAGGCTTATATATGCATAAATAGGAAAATCAACCTAAAACATACCCTTCCAACCCCCATATCTTGCTCTCACATTTTGTACAAAAGCCCAATAAACTATTAAAATGAGTCATTTTCTTGTAAAACCTCATTTTCTCATACTTCCACTCTATTCCTCTCACTAGATTTAAGTGTCCTAATTCTAAATCAAGAACAAATTTGGAATTTTTAACTTCCATTTTCTCCTTTCAACTCTTTATTTTGTTTCACCATGCTCAGAATAACATGAAACCATTGAACTCTTTATATTATTAGATATTGTTTACTTAAAGACTGTGTTTTGGTGCTTTGATGATTAATTTCAGTGGCTTATTGAATGTTGTATCTCTTTCTCTCTCTCTCACTCCCTCTTTCTCTCTTTTTGACTCACTCACTCTCTCAGATATTATCTCTCTCACTATATCCTTATCATTCTCTAGCTTTTTAATTAACTCTTGCTCTCGCTCTCCCTCTCCCTCTCATGTTTTCTTCCTCTCTCTCTCTCTCAATATATCAATCTCACTCTCAATCTCTTTTCCTATCGCACTCTCACTGACTCTTTCTTTATTTTGAATAACAAAATATTTAGTTTTATTGACGAATCGACTAGGAGTTCATGATGACCACAAGAAAACCTGGAAATTATTTAAAATTCATATAGTCTATAGTAGTGATTAAAAAGTGAAAACTACTTTTGATCTTCTGTAGTACAAGGACTGGAAAATCTCAGATATTTCCAGTAGGTCTCATGAGATATTTCATCTTTAGGATTATCAATATTAGGACCATATTTTCTAGTCTCATTCCTATTACCAATGATTGAGTATATTTGTATAAATACCTTGTTTATGATGGGTGGGACAAGTAACTAAATAGATATGGCATCTACCTTGTGCCTCACAATGCATATTACACATTTATGTAAAACATGTTTCTCCCCACATATACTTGTGCTCTTGAATGCTAATTTATCCACACTCTGACAAAAATTTCACATTTCTCATATTTTCATATATGGTATTATGCAATCCTGGATGACCAATTTGAAGCTAGAAAAAATAACTGTTGACAATTGTTGCACTTGTGCAAAAATGGGTAAATCGAAACTTTATTTTTGATGGGAGGAATTGATGGAATGAACCTAGCTATGGGAGTGAAATAGAAGTGAAATGTCACTTTACTAGTTGTGGAATGCCTATTTTCTGCTCAATTTTTTTTCCACCACATCTCTGTCATGATCATGCACCAGATCCCTCAAGAAACAATGTAGGATCTTGAAACAAATGAAAGGAAATGAAAAATAGAAATATGGACATCCCAAAGGTTGGAGAGGGACACTCCACTTCAGGGATGAACTAGGTTTTAGCTTATCTTTTCTCACTTTTTGGTTGTTATTGATTATATTAAGTTCATTAATTATGATTAAATGAAATGTTCCTAGTGTGTATGAGTTGTACATTTTTCATTTTGCATCATGTAACTGAAAGAATAATGCAAAATAGAGCAAGTTACATCTCATCACATAAAGAAATTATCATTTATTTAATAATTATTAATTACAATGAACCCACAAGCCGTGGGAATAACTTGGAGAATAATATCAGAAATGAAAGTGCACATATGTAAATTTATGAAGAAAGGAGGAAGGTTATCCATCATTTCATGTAATAGATGGATTTACCACAATTTTTGACTCTCTACTATACTTTTTACTGCTCCTTTTAATCTCCATTAGCTATTGAATCATACTTGAAAGTGAAAAAAATGTTAGATATTTAGATTTCAATCACATTGTATTTACAACTTTAAATAATTGCACTTTCAAGTAATTCACTTGAAATAAGGAAATACAGAAACAAATCAAACAAATGATCAAGTACATAAAAATAATACATTGTATACTAGTGAATCCAAGGTATAATTTCATTCATGAAGTACTAATAAAAAGAGAGAAAAAGAGATAGCCCAAGACAGATCAAAAGTGCAAGTACATCAAGGTTACTAATCATAATGGCAAGCTTCAGGAGTCATGAAGTATATATGTTATATACATAAAATGCTATAGTGATGTTCAAATAAAGATCTCTTTATTCGAAGTTCTAACTTTCAAGTCACAACCATGTGAATTCCTTATAAGGTTGCAACTATAAAGCATAAAGAATATTTCATGTCAGGAGTGGAGTAAAGATGATACAAATGATATATCAAACATCATTTTCCATATGACATCTATCTCCTAAAAATCAAAGGAATAAAACATTTCTATAACCCACTCTTGTGGTATTACCAGTCTCAAAGGATCACATAATTAATGACTTAATCAATGATTTTGAGCTTAGAGTTTCATGATTCAAACAAAGACATTAGCTAAAAAGACATGTACAATTTTCCAGAGGAGCTACAAATTTTCAATAATGTTTTTAGCCATGTATTCACAAGTTTCTAAAGAAATAAGTAAAACTGACATCATGTTTATGAGAGATTTATTGATATACATGTAGGGAAAGTATGAAGCAAATGAATTCAAGAAGGTACAATAGTAAAGAGCTATACAACTTTCAATTATCAAGTAAAGCATAGTTTTGAAATCAGCATGGTGAGGATGAAATGATAGTCACCCCTTAAAGTTATTTGATTGCAACATATTTTATGTTATAAAAAAATATGGCATATTTTTAGAAGTTATCATCTACATCTTCAAGAAAGTTACGACCTTCACATATAAGAAAGGAAGAGACATTTTAGTATGTTACAGTCATAATTATAGCACTCAAATAGCCTACAAATTTCAATATGAAGCTTTTTCAATTAAGTTTTTCATGACGGCTTACTTAGTTTTTGATCAAATGTATTATCTTTAATGCAAGGAACTTTATAGTTACTATTTCTCATTTTTGAAAAGGAAGGAAAGTCCATATCTTCTCAAAACTATGAAGCTACACTATTACATCTCCCCCTTGCATAACAATGAGTCTAACTGAGATTGGTGTTAGTTATGAACAACACATGCCAACAAACCACAATTCAATATGACTGAAAGCTTATGCTCTGTATGAAAGCATAAATATTTTCTCATCATATTTCAATGGTCATCTATTAGTAAACACTCATTCAGGAGAAAATCAAAAGCAACAGATTTGGAAGTGATTTCCACAATTATATCTCTCTTCAAAAAAATATATATATAAACTATAGATTTTGGATAAAATATTTTGAAGGAATCATAAACGATACAAATTTGAATCTCGTGGATTTTAAAACAAGGTACAATTTTTTTTTTTTTAAAATGTAATCATAGGTTATAATCCATACATATAATTGGAATTGTGCCTAATTTAAACTGAGAAGAAAGAGACAGAAAGTGTGTATTATCAGTAACATTGCAGAATATTTTACACTATGTCTTAGTAACTAAATTTCAAGATGTTCAATATTCTTTTGGGGTAGTAAAAAGACTCTCAACATTACTATCTTGGTCGTGAAAATAGTTTTCCAATGTGACAACTTACATCCTTTCAAAAAAGCATTATTTAAATTCAAAAGTGATCAATTCAGGATGAAATAAGATCAAAATTACAGTTAACATAAGTGAACTGCTTTTAAATGTAAAAGATATTTCAACCATACTCAGGATGCTCGAAGATAGAGTCCATGTAGAAGACATGGCTCTAACAATAAATGCATTAGAGCCACATGCTCAAACATAGGTTATTTCCATTCACAACGAATTCATAAATGAGAGAGTTCAAAATAATAGAAAGACTCAAACTCATGAGAGACACAATTGAAAAAATGGTGAACATAGATTTGCAGAACACCTTGGTTCGAAAAAAAAAAAAAAGGAAGAATGAACTGCATTCAAACAGTAGAGCTCAGTGAAAGAATGTAGAATCCATGATCAAATGACACAAAGAACCCATCTCAGATGTAAATGTGTAGCTCAGTTAACAATTGAGATAACTGAATATAAACATGATAACGAGCTCAAAATTTTCATAGTAGAGCTTTGAAATTAAAAACACAACACAATAACCCAAGTGTCAATAATATCTCTGAGGATTACAAACCCTAAGCAACATAAAACCAGATACATAAAGCACAAGGGTTTTATGCCCAAATTTAAATGACAACTAGGGTATTTAAACAAACCCATTTGATAATGATAGTATATTGTAAGGAATATACAGTCAACGGAAGAATGAAAAATGATGGCATGACATACGTATGCACAAATATGGATTTGCTCCAAAAAATACAACTTACCTTGGCAAATGACAAAGAAACTAAATGCCTACAAAAATGCATGGAGGATCCTAGAATGCAAGATGCAAGTCGTATTAAGTAAGATATGAATACCCACTTCAAGAAAAATGCCAGATCTTATGTTTTAAGGAAACTGGGAAATAACTCTTTCCATTTTCAAGAAAATCCCATTGGAAAATGCATAGAAAATAGGAAAATAGAAACCAGAACATAAAAACTGAAAATCATAGAAAAACCTCAGGTCACATAGAGCACTGAATATAATTAGGGAGCATAGCTCATAACCTTTAAACAAAAATTGTAACTTAATTTTATTAGGCAATGCAGAGGCCAAGTTACAACTCACCAGAAAACCAGAGCTAAATGTCTAGTAAAATGGTGAAGTCCATCTTGCCAAGAAATAACCTTTCTGAAGCAAAATGTGTAAATACCAATGATAGACCATGGTTTTCTCATGGCCAGCCTCAGCATACAAAAATACTAATGGAAAATTTTGTTAGTCCATTACTTGTAAACTGTCAACAAAGAAAAATAGAGTTTCAAATTTGTAGAGTGATGACCATGCACAAAAACATAAAGGAAACATAGAGTTTTTAAAACATTAGTGTTTGGGATGCAAGAAGGAAACAAAACAAGTTACAAAGGATGTGTAACCAAGTAATTACCCTCTTATCCATCTACAGTCACCTCGTAGAAAAAAACAGAGGCAAATACCAAAAGCTCGAGTGGGTTAATGATGGCAGCCATTTTGAAATAAGTTACAGATGAGCAGAAATGGTTGAAGATATTCACCATTTTTCATGAGCAGTATGCATATGAGATCTTCAAAAGTTAAAATGAGATTTAAAATACCAACAATGGAAGCCATAACTTTTTTGGAAAATATTTGTGAGGTCGACGGAGCTCAACAGATAATGAGAAACTACTTAGAGTTTAAATTTTACATGCCCAACTCCCCAACGAGTTAGCAATCAATGATGGAGATTTAATGGTAAAAATATAAATGGTGGGAAACCAAATCCCCACCCACAAAGTAAACCCTAGACTTAACTGTAGTGATTTCGAACTTAACTAATGTGTTATTAGGTTCATGTTATCCTTTTTTTTCACCTCATTTGCAAAATGGATCAACCTATAGGTATCGAAATTGATAGTTAATAGGAGTAGTTTACAAGGAATCGTGTGGCTAGCTTGCTCCCCCATAATAAAGGTTTGGAGATGGGTTTTCTTTAATAGTAAAAATTGGGAAAATGTATGGATTTTCACCTTGTTGTTATGTGTCAATGTAGCTCTTGTCGGGCATCAACACAACTCTTATGGGTCATTAACGTATCTCTTTTCTGGTTTGTACGCCGCTCCTGTTGCGTGAAAACACAACTTCTTGTTGCATGACAACCTCATTTTGGTGTGGTGCGATAGCATTTCTTCTTGTCATGTGACAAGCCTTTCCCTCATTAGTGGTGACCCTTCATGTTTCCTATTAGGCATCAACAATTGGTTACTATTGGATGACATCAAATAGTTTAAGATATAACTAGACATCAATGACATCGTACAGGGTAGCTCAACAACTGAATCAATGAGGTATGGCACCCCTGTTCACTGTGAAAGAAAAGTACCATTGGAAAGTGAACCAAAATGGTCACCCATACCTCTGTGAAGGTAATTAATGAAGGATGTTGGTTGGTATCCCCTTTTCTCTATATATATGTAAAACCCCCTCATTTGAAGGGAGAGGGATTTCCAAAATTATAAAAGAACTCTGCGAAAATTGTTCTAGCACTTTTGTGAGCTACAGACCTCAAATATATACATTTTGTGAAGGATTATTTCCTTATTCCTATACTATAATGGATTGCGCATAATTTTAAGAAATAAAATTAGTGTTTTGTGGATCTTCTTTATCTATCTTGATTTATATTGCATTTCTTTACTTCTATTATATTATTTAGGTATATTATGCATATTGTGTTCCTTTGGAGGGCTTAAATTTTTTGTGCTCCATGAGATTGGAGGTTTGAATGTGTTTTAAAATTGTTCCATTTTATCTTTCCTCTTCTTCTCCATTTCCCTTCACTTTTACTCATTGGGAATCTCTCTAGACTTGTTTTGGTGTTATCTCATCCTTTAGTTTAGGATTTACATTTTATGTATTTCTGTCTCTCTGCTCCCTTGGAATTGATATTTTAGGAGTATGTTAACATTAGAATAGGTCAAGAACCAGCTTTCTCTAGAGGTTTATCTCATATCATGAGGGTCCCAAACCTTGAGACAATCCCATGTTAAGTCAAAATTAGGGTTTTGTAATGTGCAAATCCTAGGGTGCTACTGTTCTGACATAACAGTTCTAGAACACCTAGTAGGACTAGAAGAAATCTTCATTTTAATTACACTAAGATTGATGTTCACTTGTTGTAAAATTCCATCTTGTAAGAGGCTTTGAAATAGCACATCTGGTGACTCCTAAGAGGTAGAATCTACTAGTTTAAGTAACTCAAACTCGGTAGATTCATGAGAATAATCAAAACATGTTCAATAACTAGAGAAGAGGGACTATTTGTCTATCTACACTTATCCCAAGATAGAACAAGAAGGGGAAGAAGAGTGCAAAGGTCTCCATCTACAATAAATAAAACCTTATCAACACCTCCACAGGGTAGGCCTTTTATTCAATCACCTAGAGTTATCTGACGAATCAGGATGGCACAACCCAATCCTTATGTCAACTTTATGGGAAGCAGCCAACTTTCTCTCAATGTACAAAATCTAGTTTCAGTTGCAGCATTGAAGAACATTCCATATTTAATTGGAGAGAACAAAACAACTCAGATTTACCACATCCCTAACATCATAAATATATGTGCAATTCACAAAATTTCTTAAATGGACATTACATTTAAGGTGTTAGCATCCTATTTTAAAGGTAAAGCTTTGCAATGGTTTAGAATTCTAATAGTAGGGTTTATCTAGAATTGTGACCATTTGTACATAGTTCTTCAAAATCAATCTGGGTAAAAAGGAGAATATATCTCTTTATTGGAACAATTGACAACAATCAAGATGGATCCTGATGAGCAGATGCTGGATTTCAAATTTCAGATTCCAGTAGACATGGGATAGGATTCTGTTGGCCGGAAGACCAACAACTAAAATTCTTTTTCTATACCTCCTTAAAGATTTAAATTCTATTATTTCCATGATTATTCAATCCATGGGAGGTATAACTTTACCCGCATCCTATAACATTTCTATTAGAGTTTAAAATTTCTTAAGTCAAGCATTCAAGCTCTCATTTCTACTCAAATAAATCATAATTCTAATGAAGCTTCTACCTCATCTTCTAGTACTACAAGTGAGCTCCAAGAATTCATGAAGCGGCTACAAAATGTTGGTAATGATTTGGTGCAACTTAAGAGGTAATAAGCTCAAAATTTCAAATCATATCAACCTCAAACTAAACCCAATAGACCTCCATATAAGCCTAATAGGCCACCCATTCAAAGTGTAAATTAGAAACGAGTTAAACCTCCCACTTTTAGGGAATTATATCCTTACAATCCCAATATTGCATCCATGTCTAGAGCCTTGGTATCATTCAAAAATTACTTGGCTCAAAAATATGATTGTTTCTTCCCATGCAATCAACCTCATAACAAGTTGATGTGTTTCAATGGTGTGGAACAAGAGACATACCAAGAAGGAAATTAGTGGCATGAAATAACATAGCAAGATGTACCCTCAAATGAAACCACGCTTGTCATTTGGCAGGATGAAGATTTTTGTGGTATAAACAAAGCCCTTTCTCAAAGTGTTGTAGCTAATACATGGTCTAAAAAAAGGAATATTGGAGAGCAAAAATCATTAAATTCAAATGATACTCAACCCTCTATCACTCAACAAGGTATTAGTAATCAATGTGTAGCTCCAAACATGTAGGGTCAACACAAGCCACCTTCTAGACCAGCTCAAGTACCAGTTATAACAACCCATGTGCAAGAGAAGATTGTGCAGGGCAAGGGGTAGAAGATAGATAGATCATATCCATTTAACATCATTGAATATATCAAGAAAAATATGTAAACATATCAATGTGGGAGTAATTAGCTATCCCATGATAAAGAGACTTATTACAGGCAGCCATGTCAAATTTGTCGGCACCAAATCAATAATCCAATCAACAAGAAAATATGCTTACCAATACAACTCAATGAGGTGGAAATGAAGGAGACCACCAAGGTAAACATTTGAACCCCCCACCATTTTATATCTCATTGATCATCAAAGATAAATTGTTACATAATTGTATGATTGATTCGGGAGCAAGAAGCTTAGTAATGCCAAAACAAATATCTGATCATTTGGGCCTTTAATATGAAGTCATTTCCAAAGGTGTTGTGTAATTAGACATAACATTAGTAATGATGGTTGGATTTGTCAAGTATTTTACCCTCACGTTGCATGCATGTCCCAATTTAATGATCTTGCAAGATGTTTTTTTCATAGACCTGCTACCACTTTTTGCATTATGCTTGTCAAGAGACTTCACTGCCAAAATTGGAGGTTACTTATCAAATTATTAGTAACATATGCTCTTTAGAACAAGTTATAGAGCTAAGGCTACAATCTTTTCTAAACATATTACAAATTTCCTTATTGAGCCTCATGTACTGAGTCCAATAAATGCAAATTTCTTAGCATTTGACCAAGAGGACTTCACAAACACTCTAGAAGTAGATAAAAAATTTGGGGGCATCCTGAACTTGACTATTGATGAATGGGAAAAAAAATTTCATAGATATGATCCACACAGAAATTGAGGAGGCTGAGTTGGGAGTTTACTATTTGCACAAGGAAAACACACCCCTTCCTATCCTCACCAAACTAGATGATAAGGGTGATAATGAAGTATTACAGCTATTATTTGATGGCTCAAAGAGTAGGTGAGGAACTGGAGGAGGAGCAATACATTTGTCACCATAAGCTATGAATTACTACTCAGCTTTCCATTTTCAGTTTCCTTGTTCAAACAATACAGCTGAGTATGAAGCTTTGATACATGGATTGAATTGGGAAATAAAGATAGGTATACAAGACTTGCAATTGTTTGGGGATAGTGAATTAATTGTCAACCAGGTTAGCGGATAACATATTGCTAATAATGATCTGCTTAAATCCTTCAAGCATTGAGTATGGGATCAAATTGATGATTTTTAAGCATTCAATATTCAAGTCATATCGAGGAAGAATAATGAGGCTGACAATAGGCTTACAACAATTGGAGCAACATTTGATGTTGTGGATAGTATTGAAAGAGATAAAGTGTAACCACATATTCATTTGATTGTGAGGCCAGATGTGTCAAAAAATAACATGAGCTAGTAGGTATTTTACAATGATCTAAAATAGATCATTAATTTCTTATAGGAGGAGGCTAACTTCTTGGTTAAAAATCAAGGGAAGTTGGAGAAACAATATGGTGATCAAGTTGTTCAACTAAAGAAAAACAAGATACCAAAGGGTTTAGTGACTCGAGAGTCAATATTCAATCACATTGATCAGTTTCGGAGGGAAATAACAAACATTCAGGTCAAAGGTGAGGATTCAGAGACAATTTTAGTTGTAGAAGGAAAACCACTTCAAACTGGCAAGGTAAGGACTGAACAAGAAAAATATGAATTTATACATATTTTCCAATAATTTCGAGATGTATTTGCATGAAGCTATGAAGTTTTGAAAGGATTTAATCTTTAGCTAGCACAACACATGATTGAATTGAATTCGGGAGCTAAACCCATCAGGAAGAAGGAAAGGCCAATCAATCCTCATAGCGAACCTCTCATAAAAAGGGAACTAAACAAACTCATTGAAGAAAGCATCATATTTCCGATCAAAGACTCTTCATGGGTAGCAAAATCTAGTGCCGGTTACGAAGAAAAATGGGGAAATCAGGTTATGTGTAGATTTCCAATTCTTGAACAGGGTCTCTCTAAAGGACAACTACCCACTCCCTTCCATGGAGAAAATCCTTAAAGTATTAGCCAGTTCGGAAAGGTTCTCATTACTAGATGGCTGATCGGGCTACAATCAAATCATGGTGAAGGATGAATATTAATTTAAGATAGTCTTCACTATGAAGTGGGGCACATATGCGTACAGGAAGATGTAATCTATATTTTCTAAAGTTGGAACCACTTTTCAAAGGGAAATGGATATGGAATTCAAATGGACAATCAATAATATAGTTCTTATGTATCTATATGACATTACTAGATTCTCCAAAAATGCAGCAAGTCATCTCTTTCACCTCAGACAAATGTTCTAAAGATGCAAGAGATTTGGAGTGTCTTTGAATCTGAAAAAATTCATATTCTTAGATTATGAATGAAATATCTTATCCCACGTCATGTCTAAGGAAGGTTTGGCAATTGATCTAGAAAGGGTAGAAACCATTCAAACATTTCCATTACCAAGTCGCAAGAAGACTCTCCAAAGCTTTTTGGGGAAAATTAATTTTGTTAGGCGGTTTCTTCCTAACTTTTCCCATATTGTCAAACCACTAATGATGATCTTGAAAAAAGACCATGGTTTTTAGATGGAATGTTGAAGGGAAAGAAATATTTGAAGCTATAAAGCATGTCATTACATAGGTTCCAACCCTCATAAATCCATATTTCTTGAAGGAATTCATCTTATATGCTTTTGGAGGCACATATACAATATCTTCCGTACTGGGACAACCAAATACACAATGAGTAGAAAAACCTATCACATTATTCATCCAAATACTTAAGGATTATGAGGTGTGATATTCATTAATTGAGAAACATGTCCTTGCTCTAATTAGAAGTTTAAATAAATTCAGACATCTAGTGTGAAATAACAATATTCATCTATTAGTTTCACCTGCTGGTGTAAAATATTTTCTTTTGAACAAGGACCTTAATGAAAAAGAAAGTTGGTTGGATAACCAAGGTTAGGGAATATGATATTAATATAAATGTGACCAAATTAGTTAGGGGGAAAGTGTGAGAAGCTATCTTCTACCCAGCATGTTGAATCAAGAGACCAGGAAGAAGATGTTATGGTGTTGCATGATGGTCAAGAAGAAACTGCAGGTGGTATATCGAATCCTTATTGGACTCGGGATATTAGACATTTACTTAAAATAGGTCAAAGTCTTCAACGATTGAGTAAGTCCAAAAGGAGGTATTGTAGACTTCATTGCATCGCATTAGTACTTGTAGATAATATTTTGTTTAAAAGGGATGTAAATGGTGTCCTCCTAAGGTGCATTAATAAATATCATATAGAGAGGGTATTGCATGTGTTTCATGATGGAGAGGAAGGTGGTAATGTTTCCCCAAAAAAAACATCTATTAGAATCATGAGGGCTGGTTATTACTGGCCTAATATTTTCAATGATTGTTACCCAAGGATCAATAAATGCAAGATGTGCGCCTTCTTGATAGGTAAAGAGAAGCTATCAGCCCTCCCACTACGTCTTATCTCAGTTGAGTAGCCTTTCTTGCAATGGGGGCTTGATTTTATTGGGATGATCAATCCAAGTTCTATTCTAGGCCACAAATGGATTCTTATAGCCACAAACTACTTCACTAAGTGGAAAGAAGTGATGACACTTAAGGAATCAAATGAAGCTAACATTTTGAACTTGTATGAAGGTATTCAAACAAGGTATGGTGTTCCTTCCACTATAATATTAGAAAATTCCTAATTGGGTTGTTAGAAATGAAATCTACTTGAGAAATTCTTCTAACTACTACCCCTAGGGTAACAAAAAAGTAGAGTCCATGAACAAGAACTTGTTGACAATCATAAGAAGAACCCTAGATGAAAATTAGAGGACTAGACATACCAAATTGAAATCAGCCTTGTGGGATGATAAAATCACTCCCAAGAAGTCAACTATTTGTTCCCCCTTAAATTTGATTTATGGAAGGGAAGCAAGGCTTCCAATATCCCTTGAATTACCATCCCTAGAGCTTATCTAGCAACTAGAGTTGTTTAAGTTTCCAGCTATGGAATTTGGGTATGATAAGCTCATAAAGTTGGAAGAGTTAAGGAAGAAGAACATAAAAACAATGGAGAAAGACCAAGCTCAAATAAAGATGAGATTTGACAGAAAGGCCAAAGATAGAACTTTTCAAGAAGCATACCTAATTCTAAAGTGGGATACAGATAGAGCCAAACCAGGAAAGCACTCCATGTTTGATGCAATATGGAGTGGCCCTCACTTGATTTTAAGGTGCAAAGAAAACAAAGGTTTCCAATTGAAAAAATTGGATGGAGAAGAATTGTTGATCCTAGTCAATGGAATATATCTCAAGAATTATTAGTGATGGAAGTATCTTTCTTGTAAATAATAGCCAAGAGTTAGAATTCCTCCAAGTGCATGCAACACAATGTTCCGTTGTAGCTAGGGTTTCTTTCAGATAAGTTCTTGTGCACACTCTACATGTTCTATTTTGGATATGTATGATTTTGTTATTTTTAAGTGGTTCTGTAAGGAAATAAGGGATAAAATATGTGGAATAATCCCTCATAGAATCGCAACAATAGAAACTAATATGCAGAAATTATTACAGATCTCAAATAAAATTGTAGAATAAAATAACACAACACAAAGAGACAGTATTTAACGTGGTTCACCAAATTTGGGCTACGTCCACCAAGAATCACTTGCTTAGATTTTATTACAAGCCACTACTCTCTCAATACAATACCCAGCTCCATTTGGAGCTATTCTCAGCAAACTCTACAGAATTCACAGCCGAATTCAAAACACATCTGCAATACATTTGCTTGTTTATCTATCATATGCATAAGACCATATAAATAGACAACTACTTAAGTAGTTTGATACAAAACTGTGGGTATCAAAACAATGGGCAAAAGACCAAAAAAACCATGGGCCCAAAAACAGCCCATAATGGTTACATATTACCCATGGGTTAATAAACCACCCATGAAAATTTGCATCAAGGGATTTGCCCCCGAACCCCCCTGACACGCTCAGCTGCGAGCGGGACCGTCGTAAAAGTACCCGAGTGTAACACATAGAAGGTGTACCACACTCTAACATGAAAATAGGCTCCACAATAACAGGTTCTACTTTGTTGTTGTTTCACTTTCTAGTTTTGGGAAATATGTAATGATGAAGATATGTCCCAGTAGTGTTTTAGAGGTTTAAGGGGATTCGGGAATCAGCTTAGTGTTAACAATTAGAATGAATTCATGCCCAATGGATGAAAAACCACTTATCTTTTAGATCTAGTAGGAAGATCATCTTGTAAGTCACCAATTTTTATCCATTTTTTGCACCCCCCTTGTAAAATGGATCAACCTATAGGTTTGGGTATTGATAGTTTATAGGGAATCTCGTAGTGAGATTTATCTCTGCAGCAAAGTTTTACAGCTGGGTTCGATTTAATATTCAAAACTAGAAAAATGTAAGGATTATCACCTTGTTGTCGAACATCAACGCAACTCCTATCAGACGTAAATGAAGCTCCTATCATGTGTTAAGTAATATTTTGTCGGGTATCAATGCATTTCCTTTTGAGCATCATTCTATCTCCTATCAAACGCGTCAACGTAGCTCCCATCACATGACAACACAACTTCTTGTCGCACGAAAACCTCCTTTCGCTGTAATGTTACAACATTTCTTCTTGTCATGTGACAAGTATTTCCCTTGTTAGTGGTGAATCTTCATGTTTCCTTTCAGGTGTCAACAAGTGGTTCCTATTGGGCGACATAAAAGAGTTTTAGATATAGATAGACATCAATAAAACCATACAAGGTAGCTCAATAATCAGATTAATGAGGTATGGCACCCCTATTTGATGTGCAAGAAAATTTCCATTTGAAAGTGAACTAGCATGGTCACCCATACCTTCATGTAGGTAATTAATGAAGGATGTTGTTTGGTATCCCCTTTTCTCTATATATATGTAAATTCACCTCTTTTGAAGGGAGAGAAATTTTCGAAGCTGTAAAGGAACTCTTCCAAAATCATTTCAACACTTTTGTGAGCTACATGCTTCAAATTTATGCATTTTGTGAAGAATTATTTCCCTTTTCCTGTACTGTAATGAATTTTGCATCATTTTAAGAAATATAATTAGTGTTTTGTTGCTCTTCTTACCCTAGCTTGATTTATATTGCATTTCTTGCCTTCTATTATATTTTATAGGTATATTGTACATATTGTGTTCTTTTGTAGGGCTTAAATTTGTTGTGCTCCATGAGATTGGAGGTTTGAATGTGTTTTGGAATGGTGGAATTTTATCTACCCTCGCCTTCCCCATTTCCCTCCACTTACACTCATTGGGAATCTCTCTAGACTTGTTTTGGTTTTATCACCTCCTTTAGTTTAGGATTTACATTTTAGATATTTCTCTCTCTCTACTCCCTTGGAATTGATAGTTTAGAATTAGGTTAGCATTAGAATAGGTCAAGAATAATCTATCTTTGGAGGTTTTTCACAAATCGCAAGGGTCCCAAACCTTGAGACAATCACGTGTTAATCAATAGTAGGGTTTTGTAATGTGCTACTTTTTGGAAATACCAACTCATATGTGTCAAAACCACAACAAACCCTAACTAGAGTTAAATTAAAATCTCCACCGACATTATAAAGGATTGAGTATCATGAAAAGGGGACCAATATTACATTAAGATAATTACCTTTAGAATAAAGTCTAATTAATATATGTGCATGTTGACTTAAAAAGGGGTCTAAAATAATGTTTCAATCAAATGAAGGGAAAATAAATTATCATACACCATGTTTTAATCAAGTAACCAATGATTAAGATGGATGACACATGCATCAGATCAATCAAAGAAGACCTAGATAATGTATTCAAATGGTGCCAGATTCAGAAAATGATTCATTAGTCGAGGTTTTTCCAAAAGTCAAAGAAGGAGCTAATGCTTGCCTTAAAATTTATAAAGTTACGTTAATATTCAAAAAAAGGAGTATTATTATTGCACATGAACATGTCACCAAAGGGAAAAGGTTTTATTTTGTATGTGATCACATGAATTTAGGACAATGACAAAGGAATTGTCACATCATCCACTAGATGACAGAGTTACAAATAAAGACAAATTTATCATTGTAAGTGGATGAATACACACATGTCACATCATGCACAAGAATAAAAATATCATGCACTTGCATTGGAGGATACTTGCACACCAAGAAAGAGCTATTGTAGGCTATTTTATTCACCCAACCTTATTTATTATTCTGGAATTAAAATAGAGCATTAAACTATACTTTGACTAAGTTTATTTTTGTAACTAAGGATTTTAATTCCTCATTGTAATTAGTATGTCTATTTTTATTCCTTTACTTATTCATGATAAGGTTATAAAATTACCATGCATGGGCGAGTAAAAATTGCAGTCTATTTTTATGAGGGTTTGGGTGAAATATTTTTCTATAGATTGTGCACACTAGCAAGGCACAAGGAGGAATTTTTTGATGTAGGATTGCTAAAGAAATTTTTTTTGCATGTTTTTCCCTTAAATCAGAACCAATTATTACCTTTCCAATTATTTTCATTGGTGTGTATCTTTCTGTTATCTATTTTGAATGCTAATTCTCATATTCAATTATCTTACCGTGTTGCAAATTTGGTATTTTATGCATAGTCTTAGTGTGCATGTTTAACTTGATGTGTTCTGATTTATCCTTCACTACATAAGTGTTTTTCCTTAAGATTATGTCAAAAAACCATCAGCTCATGCATCTATAATTTGTTATCAATTTTATTGTGGATGTACTCAGTAAAAACCCTCAATCAATTTGGTGTATCACCTCATTTTTAATTTAGTTACAACAATATTTTTACCCTCAAAACCAAAAAAAATAGTTTAGGATACATCAATAAGGAACCAACCTTGATACTGGAGACTCACCTCAACAATAGGTATACCCACATACCTCGGGTGTTTCCATTGTATCTACGGAAGTGAGAGATAAGGAAATATTAGAAACCCTACTGTCATCTCTCAACAAGGGTGTACTTCTGACAATTTTTACACTTTTGCAAAATGGGAAACTTGATACTTTGTTTTCGATGAGAATAATTGATTGAATGAATTTATATAGGGGAGAGAAATAGAAGTGAAATTTCACTTTACTAGTTTGAGAATACATATCTTCTACTTAGTATGTCTTTCCACAACATCTCTTATCATGATCGTGCACTAGATCCCTTAGAAGACAGTGCAAGATCTCAACACAAATCAGAAGGACACAAAAAGAAAAATATGAATAACCCAAAGCTTACAGAGGGATAGTCCACTTTAGGGATGAAGTAGGATTTAGATTGTCTTTGTTAAGTTTTAATTTTTTATGAGTTACACTAGGTTCATTAATTATGACTGAATGAAATGTTGGTAGTATGTATAAGTTGTACATTTTTCATTTTACATCAAGTTCCTAGTTACAATTCATCACATGAATAAATTCTCATTTATTTCATAATTATTAAATAAAGTGAACCCACACAAGGCATGGAAATAACTCTAAGAAGAAGAGAATAAATGAAAGTACACATATGTAAAGTTATGACAAAAGGTGCAAGGAAATTCATCATTTCATATATTGGATGGCTTTCTGGAAGTTTTGACTCTCATTTGTCCTCTCTGCTCCTCCTTTTCATCTACATTAGTTGTTTCGTCTTACCTGAAATGAAAAAACATGTTAGAGCTTTGGATTTCAATCATATTATATTCACAACTTTAAATAAATGCACTTTCAAGTAATGCACTTAAAATCAGAATGACAAAAAGGAATCAAACAAATGATCAAGTACAGACGAATGATATAGTGCATAACAGTGAATCCAAGGTATAGTTTCATGCATGAAGTAATAATAAAAAGGAAGATGAAATGTCATTCCACAATAGATCAAGAGTGCAAGAACATCAAGCTTGCAAATCATGAGGACAACCTTCAGGAGTCATGAGGTATATATCATACGTACAAAAAATGCTACAGTGATGGTCAAACAAAGATATATGTATTAAAGGTTCTAAC
The DNA here is from genome assembly GCA_019776745.2 of Taxus chinensis. Classification (NCBI taxonomy): domain Eukaryota; kingdom Viridiplantae; phylum Streptophyta; class Pinopsida; order Cupressales; family Taxaceae; genus Taxus; species Taxus chinensis. Next base: position 647,074,887 of record CM034146.1, read on the forward strand.
TTTAAATTCACAGCAATGTGAATTACTCATAAGGTTGCAACTATAAATCATAAAGCATATTTCATGTTAAGGGTGGAGTAAAGTAGACACATTTGTGTAGGGAGCAACAAAACTAATACAATTGATATATCAAACATCATCTTCCACACGACATCTATCTCATGATAATCAAAGGAATAAAAGGTTGCTACAACACACTCTTGTGGTATTACCAGTTTCAAAGGATCACAGAATTAATGACTTAATTAGTTATTTTGATCTCATAGTTTCATGATTCAAAAAAAGACATCAATTAAAACAGCAAGTATAGTTGTCTAGAGTACATAAAATAGAGAATACAAATGCAATTTTTCAGAATGTTTTCATCCATGTATTCACAATTTTCTACAGGAACAAGTAAAAATTATATCATGTTTCTGAGAGACTGATTGATATACTTTTACAGAAAGTATGACGTAGATTAATTAAGGAAGGTACTATAGTAAATAGCTATATAAGTTTCAATTATCAAGTAAAGGACAGTTTTTAAATCAGCATGATGAGGACGAAATTATATTCACCGCTTAAATTCATTTGATTATAAGAGTTTCAGCTATAAAACAACATGGCATGTTTTCACAAGTTATCATCTTAATGTGCAAGCAAGTTACAACCTTCGCAAATAAGAAAGGAAGATACATTTTACTGTGTTACAGTCATAATTACAACACTCAAATATCATACAAATTTCAATATGAAGCTTTTCAATTAAATTTTCCATGATGGCTTACTCTGTTTTGGATCAAATGTATTATGTTGATTGCAAGGAACTTTACAGGTACTTTTGCTCAGTTTTGAAAGAGAAAGAAATTCCATATCTTCTCAAAACTATCAAGCTACACTATTACATCTCCCCCTTGCATATAAATGAATCTAATTGAGATTGGTGTTAGTTAAGAACAACACAAGAAAATAAAGCACAGTTCTATATGATTGAAAGATTATGTTTTGTATGAAAGTACAAGTATTTTTGCATCATGTTTTAGTGGTCATGTACTAGTAAACACTCATTTAGGGAAAGCAGCAGATCTAGAAGTCAGTTGCATGATTATATGTCTCTTCAAAAGACAAAGAATACAAACTATAGATTTTGGATAAAATATTTTGAAGTAATCATAAACGTTGCAAATCTGAATATAATGGCTTTGAAAACAAGCTACATGACGATTTTGTTTTCTAAATGTAATTACAAGTTATAAACCATACATAAAATTGGAATTGTTCCTGATTCAGAATGAGAAGAAAGAGACAAAAAGGGTGTATTATCAGCAACATTGTAGAATATTATACATTATTTCTTTGTAACAATGTTCCAGGATGTTTAGATTTTTGTCTGTGTAGTGAAAAGAATCTCAACATTACTGTCTGGGTGGTGATAACAATTTTTCAATGTGACAACTTACATCCTTTCAGCAAACCATTATTTAAATGCAAAATGGATCATTTCAGGATGAAAAGTGCTATCAAGATCAAAAATGTAGTTAAGAGAAATGAACTTTGTTTCAAAGCAAAATACATTTCGGCCATACTCAGGATGCTCAAAGATGGAGTCCATGAAGAAGAAATAGCTCCAAAAATAAATGCAATGGAGCCACATGCTCAAATGTAGGTTATATCGATTCACAACAAACTCATAAATAAGAGAGCTCAAAATAATAGAAAGACTCAAACTCATGATAAACACAATGTAAAAAACGGTGAACATAGATTTTTGGAACACCTTGGTTTGAAACGACATACAAGTAAGAATTAAATCCATTCAAACAACAGAGCTCAGAATGCATAATACATGCTCAAACGACACAAAGGACCCAACTCAGATCTAAATGTACATCTTAATCAACAATCGAGATCACTGGATATAAGCATGATACAAAGCTCAAAATTTTCAAATCCAAGATTTGAAATGAAAAAAACATCACAACATCTTAGGTGTCAATAATAGCTCTGAGGATTACAAACCTTAGGCAACGCAAAAGCAGATACATAAAGCACGACGATTTAATTCCCAAATTGAAACGACAACTAGGGTATTTAAACAAACCCATTTCATAATAATAGTATAACTTAATAAATTTATAGTCAAAGAAAAAATGAAAAATGACAGCATGGCATATATATACACAAATATGGATTTGTTCCGAATAATAAAACTTACCTTCACAAATGAAAAAAAAACAAAACGGCTACAACAATGCATAGAAGATCCCATCACGCAAGGTACAATTTATATTAGGTAAGCTACAAATACCCACTTCAAGGAAAATGCCAGATATTTGGTTTGAGAAAAACTGGGAAATAACCATTTCCATTTTGAAGCAAATACCAGTGGAAAATCATGAGAAAATAGGAAAATGGGAACTAGAACATAAACAATGCAAATCATTATAAATCATCAACTGAAAGAGAGAATTGAATATAAGCATGGAACACAGCTCACAACCTTAAAAAAATGGTGAATTAATTATATTATGTAATGCAGAGGCCAAGTTACAACTCACCAGAAAACTAAAGCTAAATTTTCAGTAAAATGACGAAGTCCCTCTTGCCAAGAAACAACCGTTGTGAAAGAAAATGTTCAAATATCCATCATATACTGGGGTTTTATCATGAAGAGCCTCAGCATATAAAAATAATAACGACAGAGTTCATTAGTCCATTACTTTTAAACCATCAATAATGAAAAATAGAGTTTCAAGTTTGTAGAGTGACGACCATGCACAAAAACACAAAGGAAACACAATGTTTCAAAAACATCAGTGTTTGGGATGCAAGAAGGAAACTAAGCAAGTTACGAAGGATGTGCAACCAAGGAATTACCCTCTTCTCCATCTACAGTCACCTCCTATCTAAACACAAAGGTCAAAACCGGAAGCTCGAGTGGGTTAATGATGTTGGCGATTTTAAATAAGTTATAGACTAGAAGAAATGGCTAAAGATCTTAACCATTTTTCATGAGAAGTATGCATAGGAGATCTACAGAAGTTAAAACAAGTTGGAAAATACAAACAATGGAAGCCATAAAACGTTTGACAAAGATTTTCTAGCTCGAAGGAGCTCAAAGAATAATGAGAAATGATTTAGGGTTCAAATATTACAAGCCCAACCACCCAACAAGTTAACAATCATTGGTGGAGATTTAATGGTACGAAGATCAATGGTTGGAAATCAAATCACCACTCCCAAAGAAAACTCCAGACTTTGACTTCAATGATTTCGAACTCAACTACTGAGTTATCGGGCTCATACCTATCAAAACCATAGAAAATCCTAACCATATTTAAATTCAAATCTCCACTGACATCACAAATGGTCAATTATCTTGATAGGGGGACCAATGTTGAATTTACTTTATTACCTTTAGACTAATGTTTGATTATTATATGTGCATGGTGACTTAAAAAGGCGCTTGAGACCATGTGTCCATAAAATTAAGGGAAAATCAATTATTATACACCATGTTTTAATCAAGTAACCAATGATTAAGATGGAGGACACATGCATTAGGTTAATCAAAGAAGAAAAATATAATGTATTCAAATGGATCTAGATTCAAACAATGATTATTTAGTTAAGTGTATGTTCAAAGTCAAAGGAGGAGCTAATGCTTACCTTAAAATTTACAGATTTACCATATTATTTAAAAAAAGAGGAGTATTATTGTTGCACATGCACATGTCATAAAAGGGAAAAGGTTTTGTTTTGTTTTCATCCAGAACTCTATTTGAAAAAAAAAAAAAACTTTTCAGAAAGTACAATACATCCAGCTCCAACTCCACAAAATTGAATTCCCTGTCCCGTAAAATGCAAGAAATCCATGGCAAACTCAAAATGACTTCCCACACTGAGAATTCCATAACTTTTGCATTTCCCAACAAAATTGCACAAAATTGGTACCATTGGAATCATAAATCCAATCCCAACGCACCAAAATAAAGAAATACATAATTTGATTAAGAATTGATGGTGATTTTGTAGAAAATGTGCCCAGTTCAGAATAGCAGCTTGGTGGTGGTTGGGGTGGCATTAAATGAAGGATGGGAAGACATTTTTCACTGTTGCAAGTCATGGGATAGAATGGAGAGCCATTTGAAAGAAAAAAACCATCATTTCATCTCATTTATGACATCTTTCAAGTGGTTGGAAGGCAGATTTCAGGATTTTCATTTCTCCCTTTCTCTCTCCTCTAAGAACTTTATAAATAATAATGTTGGGGTCATTGTAAAGGGGGGATGGTTTTTGAGTAGAAAAACTCTTTCATTCTGGTTTTGTGAATCCAATGTGATGCAGGCCCTTATAGTAGACTCCTTACATGCTAATCTAGGCCTTTATTTTGTAATAGATTGAATTGTGCATATCAATGAAGCAATAGATACCAGTTGTTTGATGCCTCTTCCCCTACTATGTTTGTTTGCATTCTTCTTACCTCTTCAACCTCATTGCAAATACATGGTGTCTATTTTATGCTATTTTAGGGATTCATTACCATTATGTGTGTATGAAATATTATTGTGAATATAGTTGCTAGATTATGGAGAAATATTGTCACCCTCTATAGTATGTGATTTTCTTTGATTTTTCACACATTAGAAAACAATTCTCACTCACCCATTTTCTGGCGTATCACCACTTTAGTGTAGGTTTTTTTTTCATGTACCATCTCTCCATGGTCCCTTGGAAAGTTAATTTAGGACAGGAAATTTTTTTCTACATTAGAGTAGATTGTGGTAGGTAGTTTAGGAGAAATAACCAACTTTTTCAGGAGGTCTATCTCAAGTAGAAATTCCCACAACTCGGAGATAGTACCCATGTTATCCAGTCACAACATGAGCTCAAGCGCACACACTTGTGCAAATGGAAGGGTGCCATGATCTGGGGATAACACTTCTATCAATCGAATCATCATCGATTTTTGTTATTGACTCTTACTTCTTCCATTTTTAAATCTATCTGATTGTCCTTGATCCATCTTTATTTCATATTTTCTCAATCCATGGATTCCCTTGGTTTTTGTAACCTTTTCCTTTGTATCATGGAAATTTTCTTTTATCTTCCTATTTTCTCTTTTCTTGATGTCTATTTAGTTATATGTGTATTTTCTATACTTCTTGCGGCATTTACAATGTATTGCGGATGATATCCTTTTTTTTCCTATATGTGGATTTTTTCCAGGTCTATGACTATATTCTTATATACGTAGCTTTTACAAGCATCTGTAGTTCTCAAAATCATTTTCTAGTACTCTACAACTTTTTCTTCTTTTTTCAGCATCATCTTTCCGTCACAATTTTTTCTTGTTTTGTGCAGCATTACCGCTGACTTCCTTTTCTCTACGGCTTCACCGCTTACACTCATGGCTTCTTTAATTCTTACACAGCTTTGTTTATGGCTTTCAATCCTTCTCTGTGACATCTTCGAATATTCTTAGACTTCGGTGACTATCTTTTAACTTCATCATCTTTATCCTTCTTCTATCTGCACTTGTCCATTGGTTTCTTTTTATTTGGTAGATTCATTCATTTAAATTTCACATTCACATACCTTTGGTGGATTCTTGTAGAGTTATTCTTCCTTCTACAAGTCATAAATAACTACTCTAATAATTATGCAGCCATCTCTTGACTTTAGAAGATATCTCCTTAACTCCGCTACTTGTACAAACACTTACTAACTCCCTAAGAACTTAACAATGATCATCTTGAATCCTCTGATAGATGACGCAACCAATCAAGATTCTTCACATGCTTTCCTGATCTACTTTTTGATTCTGATGCTTTCTGTTGGGAGATGATATTACCAATCCGTCATCTTATTTACGTATTCACTATTTTTTCCTTTAATTCCATTTCACATTAAATACTTATGTCATCAATGTATCTTGACATCAATGACAACATATATGACAATGAAAAAGGTGCAAAAATCTCCCCTTTTTTCATTGATGGAAACACACTCAAAAACTTATAACCGTTGATCATAGAAACAATGGCAATCATGGTTTATGTTCTCCAAGTTTGCTCCCCCTTTGACCACAATGACAAAGGACTAACTACACTGTAAAAATTTGAACACAGTGGTAAGATAGATTCATCATGTTCTTACCTTGAGAGGCTCCCCCTTGGCACATGCTTATGATTTATATGATATGGTATGCTCGTGACAATTCTCCCCTTAAGTTTATGCATACATTCATATCTTGAGCTCACATATTGTCTCCCCTATTGTAAATAATGCAAAAATTGGAACTAAATAAGGGCTTATTTTACCTTGGAATTCTCCCTCTAGAACTACATTCCATATTTTCTATCTCCGATTAGCAGCAAGACTGATCCGCTTGATCACTAGTGCCTCCCCCTTTGATAATACAATGTTTTTAACTATTAAAAAAATTTATTGCATGTTGTAATTCACTCCAATTGTCTTGAACTGGCACCAAACTCTCTTTGTCCATTTTCTCTTGTTGAGGCTATATTTCATCTTGTATGTTACATATTTTTGTCTCAGACACTTTTCATATGGTGTGAATGTCCTCTTTTAATTTCTTCATCTTCAACATCCTGATCATATCCATTGCTTAGTGTCATGTTTCCTCATGCGGATTGCATTAGTCTTATCAGTTTCGTAAACCATCTGATTTCTCCAATATCATATATGGATAGTGATTATCTAATCTTGAGTCTTCTTAAAAACATATTTTTGAGCATGCGGTATGCAAAGTTTGGAGATACCAATTGTTATGAGATACCAACTATTACATGAATTGTTATGCAAGCGTACTCATTGGAAGACATCTTCACCATCATTTCATATATTACTTTTCAACAACATATTTGAGAGCTTAATCTGTCTATTTGGTATCCATGAATAAAGACACCATCATCCATACTTTTAGTCTGTAATCAGTTTCTCATTACTGGTTACTTATACAAATCCTATCACCTTTCCTCTCACTAAATTCAAATTTGACAATACTTGATTTCACTTGGTCATGATAAACTTTTCCAGAGGATAGATTTTTCTTTCAAGACTCAAAGCATGATTTTTTAATGACCACTTGACTCATTTTCAATCACTGACATGCATTGCTTATAACAACTATCCATACATACTCATTGAGTATCAAGAGCGTTCTGATTTTTATTTTACCATACAACCATCTTGTTTATTGATCCAAGATTTCTCTCATGGAACCACTTCTCAGTTGACTATACCAAAGATAAGGTTAAGGAGACACATGCATGATTAGTATACAATTTACAAATTTCTCTTCCTATGTTGGTTCAAGAGGACACACAAGAACTTCAATGTATACAACATTATATAACATGGAGCAAATTATATATGGCACACCCTGACATATTTCTTAGTTAAGCTAAGAGTGTCACCACCAGCTAGCATATTTGAAATTTTTGTTTATCCTCACCATGATGGAATCTATACTATGCTTCCTTTATATTTGGTATACCTTCTAGAATATTAGAGAAGGTATACCTTGTCTTCTTAGGCTTGGTTAAAATAGAAGAAAGTAATCAAAACAATATGATGACTCCGTTTCTTATTTTCTGGTCCATTTTTCTTGTGAGTATTTCTATATGTATCCTTTTTTATCATTGTCTCATTACTTAAGTTCATATTTCCTTAATGTATGTTTGTTAGACACATATACTATATTTTCTCTATCAACTCTTGAGGAATAAACTATTCACTACTTGTGCTTGGCTTGTCTTCCTTCTTCTTGCATTTGACATTATTCAATGCTTCCTGATCTATTCTAGATATATGATTCTTAACATTATCTACCCATATTATTTTTTTGTCCTTGTTTTCTTCTTTGAATTCTTGTTTTTCTTGTCCTTATTTTCTTATTTTCTTCCTTTGAATTCTCATCTTACTCTCTTCAGGAGTTGTTTGACTCTTGGCAATTTTTATATGATTCTTAGGAATCATATTTATGGTAGAATCTTTACTTTCTTTCCATCTTAAGGTATGACGTAAATTTTTGTGTTTAGTCTATTCATTTTTATAATATTTATTTGAATAATGCCCAATTTTATGATAGGTATAGCACATTCCATGATTTTTCCTTTTACCTTAATGTGAGTGATAATTGTTAAATCATCTCAAGGATTTTTTTAAGAAATACCTAGCAATGTGCCGTCTCTCATGAAAATTGAAACACATCTTATTCTTCTCAGAATTAGATCTAATATCCCTCCATAAATTTTCTTTGTCTATCTTGAGCCATTTGCACTCCGCGGCCTTGTGACCAAAACCATAGCATGAGTAATGATATCCAATAAATTTTCTCTCGTACCAGGATTCGTTTGGTTATCTCATTAACTTGAATCGTCCAGTGTTAGTCACCTTGGTTTGATTCTTGTTTTGTTACATACTGGAACCATCCTTTTCATTCTCCTTGTTTTCAAAACATCTTTGAAAACTTATTTTCTTTGATACATCTTTCAGTCCTCTTTTCTTTACTTGTTCCATTTCTACTCTAAGATCCATTCAATAAACATTCCATCTTTCTCACTCATTGCTCTTGGCATGAATTAATGAATTACATTCCTAGTCCTCTATTACGCCAGTATGTACTTTTTTATCTAACAAGTTATAATGTGTATTAGTAACTTGTTCCATTTCTAGTTTTCGAGTTTTTAGTTCATCTTCAAGTTTCTTCCAAGCATCTTCTTTATCCATGTTGTTCTTCAAATTTTCTTTCTTTTCCTGGTCCATATGTTTCTCAAATATCTTCACGTCTTAGATGAGTTTGTCACATTATTCAATTTTGTCCTTGAGAGATTTAGAGATCAGATGGAATTGTTCCTCAATGTTTTGTTTGTCATTTTTCTCCATTTGATCACCACCACTTCATGATGTCTAATTTTCTCTTCTTGTTCCTTCACAAATATTTTCAGATTGGTGATTTATTCATATTTGAGTTTGAGAGAGTTCAATACTTTACCTGATTGAGTATCATCTTCTGCACACTGTTGAGCATCCTCTTGTTCTTTTTTGCTCAACTTATTTTCAAGGATAGTGATGTGATTTTCATAGCCACTGATGTAGGATTTCAAATTATTGTTACTCTACCTGATCTTTTCCAATTCTTCTAGAAAACATTATATCTCAGCCTCTAGATTAACTGCATCTTCTTCATCATCTGAATCATTTGTTGAGTTGTTGCAACTTTCCATTGCCATCATCAACCTTTCTTTGTGATCTTAATCCTAATACTTTATGTAAGTATATTTTTTCATGCTTATCTTTCTCTAGGATCACCTACAAGTTGTTACTCTTTACATAGGAGAATCATCGCTCTGATACTAATTGTTAAATATTTCTGGCACTAAGATGGGGGTGAATTAATGCTAATAGAACTTACAATCAAATTTATTTTTTATATATTTGTTGTTGTTAACTATTATTGATTGTCACAAACATGCGATATTAACCATGAGACTATAGAAATAAGAAGCATACACAAACATTCACACGAGGAGATGAGTTATAATGTGGGAAACCCTTTTGAGACAAAACCCACTAAAACCATTTCTCAGATTATTCAAAACAATTACTTGTAATATTATTAGACATCATAAAATATTTTTTAAGTGAGGCACAAACCCCACAAAGAACACCCACCCCAACACCTTTTCTAATATTACGCACAACAAAGAACTAAAGTGAATATTAGCAATCAGAAGATATTTCTGTAGTCAACCATAAACCCCAGAAGGAGAACCCACCCCTACAACTTTGTAGACATTAAACACAAAAAAGTATTCAAGTGATTATTAAACATCATAAGATATTTATTTAGTGAGGCACCAACCCCTTAAATATTCTAAGCTACAAATTTGAATTTTTTCATACAAATTTTGATCACTAAGTCTCTGTGTTGTATACACAACATATTATGATCACTTTGTTATTTCATTCATTTACAATAAATATTCAAATTTAGATATGTAATATTTTATTTACCTATTTCTTGTCTCTCCTTTCTTCATACTTGACGTATCATACTTTCTGCTTTTCTATGCATATCAGTTCTTCATCTCATAATGTTGTCACCTTCTAGACACAACTTTTCTCTTTCTCTCTGCACTATATCTTCATTATTCTGCCATGTATTATTTCTTCTTATTAGTATTGAATATGTCCTCATCTTTTCCTTACTCTTCTATTTAGTGAATTTTTATCATGTGAATTTATCTTCTTACCTTCCACAAATATTCTATTTTCTTGTCTCTCCTTTATCAACATTAGATATTCATCTACAGCTCTATTTATATCCTTCTCTGAAAGTTTGTTTGGATCGACTCTACTTTATTTATTTTCTGTTCTTTTGATCTTCAAATATATTTCACTTCAACTCACAAGATTTTTTTTACTGTGTCTATGAATTTGTAATGCATCTGATTAATTTTTAGACTTTATTCTCATATTTTCATTACTTCTTTGATCTCTCATCTTTTCTTTCTCCTTTAGCTTGATTGCATCATTTTATTTCTTGAGATACCCTTTCTTCGGTCACTCCTTTAATTCTAGTGTATCATTTTCCCACATGGGAGAATACTCTACTTAGCTCCAATTCCTTTCTATATTCTAATTGAGTCATTATATTTCTTCAATTTACGTGTCATCTACACTTCCCACTTTTTTTCTTGAGAATATAAGCTATTAAATGCATGTTGGTAGCTCCATATTTTTTTCTTGCTCTATTCAGCTTAATTTCACCATCTTCTTTGCATCTTCCATAAACTATTTATGAGCCAAATCCTAAAAATAGATTTTTATATTTTTAGGATTTCTTTGTGATCCGGAATAAAAGAGCCCCTTTCTTTTCCAGTATTTAATTTGCATCTTGGAATTAGGAATATTTAGAGAGAGTATAACTGAATTATTTTAAAGTCAACAAGCATTAAATTATGGCAGTTGGAATAGTGGATTTCATCATTATTTGTGGAATTCAAGTTGTAAACATAGCCGTAATCTTCTATTAATTGAATCATCATTGATTTTGGATACTGATTCTTACTTCTTCTATTTTAAACTCTATCTGATTATCTTTGATTCATCTCTAGTTCATATTTTCTCAATCCATGGCTTTCCTTGGCCTTTTTCAACTTTTCCATTGTATCGCATAAATTTTCTTTGATCTGCATCTTTTCTCCTTTCTCAGTGGCTATTTAGCTATCTGTGGATTTTCTATGCTTCTTGCAACTTTTATAATGTATTGTGGATTTTATCCTTGTTTGTTTCATTTATGTGAATTTTTTCAAGTTCCATGAATCTATTCTTATATACGTGGATTTTATAAGAATATTTGGCTTTCCATATATTTTTGTAGTACTCTACATCTTTTTCTATATTTTTTGGAATCATTTGTCCTTCCTAGATTTTTCTTTATCTGCACAACATTATCCTTGACTTCTTTTACTCTATGGATTTACCATTTACACTCATGGCTTCTCTGGTCTTAAACCACTTTGTTTGTGGCTTGAATCCTTTTGTGAGATATCTTCTAGACATCTATGAATATCCTGAAACTTCCGCATCTATCTTTGAACTTCAATGTCTTTGTCTTTCTTCTATTTGTTCTTGTCCTTTAGATATTTTTGATTTTATGAAATCATTCCATTACTGTGGCCTTCACATACCTTCCACAAGTTCTTATAGAGTTCCACATCCTTCTACAAGTCATCGACGAATACTTGAAGACTTTTGCGGCCATTTCTTGACTTCTAGGGATATCTCATTATCTTCGCGCCTTGCCAAATAAATGACTAAGTCCCTTTTAATTTATCATTGATCATCTTGAAGCCTCTGATAGCTATCACTACTAATCAAACTTCTTCACATTATTTCCCTAGCCGCATTCTAATTCTAATGCTTTCTCTTGTGAATTGATACTATCAATCCTTCATCTTCTTTAGTTATTCATTATTTTTTCCATCAATGTCATTTAACATTAAATACTTTGGTCACCAATGTCACTTGACATCAATGACAACATATATGACAATGAAAAAGGTTCAACACCCATATAAGAAGAGCACATTTCCCAAGATATCATGAAATTTTTTTTATGCCAGAATAATTATTCTGGAAAGTGTTAAATACTTTTAGTGCAAAGTCTTCAACACTTCCACACAAGAAAATAGGCTCCACAATAGCTTAAGTTTCCCTTGTGTGACCACCTTGGTCATCATGTCGGTGGGATTCTAACCGGTATGAATCTTCTCCAACTTCAACATATTTTTATCTTAAGATGTCATAAGAAATGGTACCTTAACTATATATTCTTCATCCTAGAGTGTAAAAAATATTTCTTAGTCAGGTGTATAGCAATCTAACTATCAGTATGCAACTTCCATTCCTCCTCCTTATGCCCCAACACCTCAAGAAATTGATGTAACAAAATAATCTCTTTGCTAGCCTCTATGTCAGAAACATACTCGACCTCCATGGTTAACAAAGCCACCGAATTTTGTAGCCATGAAATCTAGCTCACTATTGTCCCACCTATAGTGTGAATATAACCTTTCATGCTGCTCCTATTCTCTACATCTCTAGCTATATGTGAATATAACCACATAAAGTGGTGTTCAATCCATTGTAGCTCAAAAATGTCCCCATGGCCCCTCACAAGTAATGTAGGATCCAATTTATTACCTGCTAGTGATCTTTATCCATATCACTCATAAATCAAATCACTACTCTCCCTACATGTGCAATATCAAGCTTACTGAACAACATGAAATACATCAAATTACCAACCATTGGTGAGCAAGGTACTTTGGACATTCGGTTTCTCTCTTTCTCTACCTTGGGGCAAAACTTCTCTTATAACTTGAAATGGCTTGACAAGAGAGTTCCAACCAATTTATCATCATGTATATTAAACCTCTCCAAGACCTTCTTAATATACTCTTCCTTAGATAATATCAGCTTTGATTCCTTCTTATACCTATATATCCTCATATGAAGGATTTGTTTGGTTGCCCCCAAATCCTTCATATCAAATGACTAATTTTGTTGCTTCTTGAGTACTTTTATTTCCTGAATGTTTTTTTTTGTACAACTAACATGCAATCCACATATAAACACAACATAATATAACTTCCATCCGAAAACAAAATTGTATATACGAAATTAATGAAAATGACATCTAATATAACCTTCCTCCATCATGAAGCTATCAAATTTCTTCTACCATTGACATGGAGCTTGTTTCATGCCATAAAAACTCTTCTTTAGTTTACACACCATCTCCTCTTTAGCTGTAATCTCGTAGCCCTCTGGCTGCTGCATATATAGATCCTCTTCGAAATCATCATGGAGAAAGGTAGTCTTTATATCTAGCTGATATAAGTGCAAGTCTTCTAATGCCACATTTCCAAGAAGAGTTTTAATAGAAGTTATTTTTACTAAAGGATAAAAAATATCATCAAAATCTATACCTTTTTTTCTGTGAAAACCACTTGACCACTAACTAGGTCTTGTATCTTTTATTTCCTCCTTCTCCCTCTTTAACTTTGTACACCCACATGTTCTATAATTCTCTTTTTCCTTTTGGTAGCTTAAAAAAATCCCAAGTTTGGTTCTCCATGAGAAAAAAATACTTCTCATTCTTTGATTTCTCTCACTTCTTCCTGGCATATACCTGCATTGCTGAATCAAAGCTCTCTTCTTTCCACTTTTAGTGAGTAATAAATAATAAAGAGAATGAGAAAAACACTCAATTTTTATTCTTACCCTATAAGATGTCTTGAATATAGTATTTTGGTGTTTCTATTGAGTAGGTTCCTGAATTGATTCATGTGTAACTATCCCATCCAAAATATCCTCTATCACTACATATTCTTTCTTGGATTCTCCTAGTTTTTCCTATAATTGTTGCTTATAAATAACTTTCGCATTAAAGACATCCTTGGATCCAATTATTTTATTTTCCTTAATAATCTAACATTTATATCCAAAGGAATCACCACCATAACCAATGAAAGTACATTTTTCTAATTTAGCCTCTAGTTTGGTCCTATCATCCTTGTCTATATGAAAAAATACCTCACTTCTAAATACTATAAGAAATGAGTAACCAACTTTATTGCAATACCAAGTCTCCTCATGTATGCCTCCATCCAAGAAACTTGAGGGTCTTCAGTTTATCAAGTACACATTTGTGCTCACCGCTTCTCTACAAAAATAAAGAGGCACTCCCGCATGTAATATCATGCTCCTAGCATGTTCCATTATTGTTCTGTTCATCATTTCCAACACCCCATTCTACTACAGATTTCTTGGAACCTTCGTTTACCTATGAATTTAATTCTTACAACAATAATAATCAAACTCATTACTGTAATACTCCCCTCTATTATCTGACAAGAGACATTTTAACATAACACCTGTTTCATTCTCTACCAAGGATTTCCTTTTTAAAAAAGTGTCAAATACATAATATTTATTTCTAATACAGTATACCCAAAATTTCCTTATTGCATCATCAATAAAAGTAACATAATAGTTTTAACCCCCAAGAGATGATACCTGAGCTGACCCCCACACATCAAAATGTACCGTCTCTAACTTACTCTCTTTCTTCGTAGGTCCAACCTTGAGAAACTTTACTCACTTTTATTTCATGTATCTATAATTCTCATAAAATTTTAAATATTTTTCTGTATATATGGGAAAATTCTTCTTTATGAATGCCATGACCTTATGGCTCATATGACTGAGCCAATAGTGCCATAATGTTGTATCTTCTTCTAAATCAACAAGATTATAAGTATTAGTACTATAAGTGGTTAAATACAAGGCTCCAACCTTCTTACCTCTTTCCACCACAAGAGCACCCTTGGTAACCTTCCAAGAGTCTATTATAAATATCACAATATAACCATCACTTCCCAGTTGCCCCGTCGATATCAAATTTCATGTTAATGTAGGCACATGTCTAACATCCTTCGACAGCCATGTATTCCCATACTCCATCTTAACTTGAAAATAAAATTTTCCAACTATGTTGTAAGGCTCATCATCACTAAGAAAAAAATGCCAAAAATTCCCTTCAACATAGTAAAAAATAATTCCTTTGTGGAGTTCATGAAAAGAAGCCACGGAATCTAAAACCCAAGATTTAGTAATATTATGCAAAGAAAGAATCAAAACATCATGACATTAATTACCTGTTGCAACATTTTCCTCCTTGTTTTATTCTTATTTTTTCTTCTTATCCTAAAGTTGTCAACAATCTTTCTTTGCATACCTAGAATTTCTATAGTGCCAGCATATCATATTACTTTTGGATTTTGACCTTGTTCGATCTTTAAATTTTCCATAGCTTATTCTATTCTTCTATCTCCCTTGAGTTACCATTGATAAAGAATTCTTTGAAGTGAAAGATTCACTAGAAATTTTTCTTCACATTTATTTGCTTAGAATCACGCCTACAACATCTTGAAACTTCAAATTGGAGTTAGTTGGAACCAAGTTGCTTACCTCCATTACCATACTATTCTGACTACCACTTAAAGAGCACATAATTAATAAATCCCTAATTCTTCATCAAATTATATTGTAACTGAAGCTAGCTTACTCACAAATGTATTAAAATAATTTAAATTTTCTTCTACTAACCTATTTTAAGACATCGTCATATTAAAAAAAAAAATTAAATTAAAAATGTGGTGTTAGAGGTAGAGGGTTTTTCATACAACTTCCCTAATTCATCCATAAGTTATTTTGTAGTATTTTCCTTTGAGACATCAAATAATACTGAAGACTTAAGAAACATGTGGATTTTCCTTACTGCCTTTCTTTCCAAAAAATCCCATTCTACATTCATCATGGTTGAGAGTTTTTTCACTTTCTCAGACAACGGAATATAATTATCCTTCTGATAAAGGTAATCTTCCATCTACATCTTCTAAATACTAAAATATTTCCTGTTGAATTTATCAACCCTTGATTTTCCATCATCTGTCATAGATCCCACTTGAGATAAAATATTCATTATGATTAAAAACTTTAGTTAAAAAAAACCTGGATTTGATACCAATTGTTAGGAATAAGAAATAAAATATGTGGAAAATTCCCAAACATAATCTCAATGGTAGAAACTAATATGTAGAAACATATTACAGATCTGAAAAAAAGCGTAGAAAATAATATAACACAACATAGACACAATATTTAATGCGTTTCACCCAATTTGGGCTACATCCAATGAAAATCAATTTCTCCTATTTTTATTACAATTCACCTCTCTCTTAATACAATACAAAGATCTGTTTGGAGCCATGCTCAACAAACTCTCTTGAATTCACACTTGAACTCACACACATCTACAATGATATGTCTCCCTTATCAAAATCACATAAATAGGAAACTTCTTAATAAATTTTACAATACCGTGTGTACCAAAACCATGGGCCAAAACCACCCCATTAACCTATGGGTCAAATATCCCACTGATATGAGAAGAGAACATTTCCCGAGATATTTGTGGAGACTATACAATAATTTTAGTGTATAATATTCAATACTTTCACACATTAAAATAGGCTCGAAAACATAACAAATAATTCCCATAATGGAAATTCTTAAAGAGCTAAAGGATGTATTTCCTAAGGGATGATTTTAGTTAAATGAAGTGCATGAATCCCTTCATAAAATGTATACCAACATAAATCTGATGATCATGTGGTCAAGTAAAAATATTGTATTACATGAATCTAAACTTATGGATAATGATAAAGGAATAAATTGAAATGATGTTTAAGGTTGGCATCATATATCCTATAGAAGAATATAATTGGGTAAGTCATATGGTAGAGAACATAAATAAGGATGAGAATGCATGAATTTACATGGACTTCTATGTACTAAATTAGGGTTGGGTCATCATTCCCCTTACTAAATAAATCCTTAAAGGCATGGTAGAATACAAGATCCATAATTTCATAAATAGATTTTTTTGATACCACCAATTCCATATTATAGAATTGTATAAGGAATCAAAAACATGAGGAAGATAATGGGACTCATTTACGTATAATTTAATACCATTTTGTTTAAAGAATGCACCTAAAATTTTCTTGTGCATATTGATTGAACCATTAAAATATTTATTCACAAGTTTCTATAGGTGTAACTTTATGATTAGACCATTCATGGTTTAGTGAGAGACCACACTACAAACATGAGGCTCATTTTTGAGACATATAGGAAACTAAAAAATCCTTAAATATTAAGAAGTGTATATTCATAACACCGTTCAAGGTCCTTGTGGGAAATGTGATTTATAAGGAAGGGATGATCATAAATCCATCCAATATTTTAGAAATTATTTCCTGAGAAGAACATTCTACACAATTCCATATGCAGACATTTTTGGGACATTTGTGATATTAGTAATAATTCAATAAGTACTATGTGAAGATAACACATGCAATGGAAGAATTGGTTAAGAACAAAGGATCTTGTTTATTAATCATGTAATATTAATTTTGATTTGATAATTTTAAGGATACATTGGAAAGAACACACATCTTACTAGGATAGTTTTGGGTATCTCATCCTACTGACTTTGCAATAAATAATCTATCTTTTGCTTAGAGAAACCATACAATCATTAATGAAAATACTTTAGCCACAACCTATGTGGTCCAAAATGTTTAACAATATATGTTGGTCATCCAATTTATGTTTTTCACATATCATTAGGCATTTGAGTATGTTTTTAATAAGCATATATTACATGGATATGAACCTGTTGATGAATCATCCCATTCCAAGAGATTAAGTTCTCTTATATGGTATAGCTAGGAAGGCTAAATTATTAAACATATCATCTATCAAGAATCAATTCTGGAGATCTTGCACATAATATTTAAGATTAAATGCTATATCTCTAGACAATAGAAAATTTAAATGGTACTCGAGGAATTAGAGGACATTGCATCTTTCCTTGCTTCATGAATAGAACTAATTCTAGATGGACTACAAAAGAGAATAAATGAGTCATGGTGTGCGTAATATCATCTCATTACAGGAAAATTGTATTTGTTTGGATTATATGAGGTTGTACGCCATTATGTTCTAGCATATTATCATGTATAATAGTTACATGAAGTTCATGAAAGTTAAAAAGTAGGAAACTATACTAGAAAGCTACCATAGACAAGATTTAATTCTCCAAAATGTGGTATCCATTGTATTCAAGGATTAAAAGAAATATGACACAAAGTGTGATATACATAGAGGGATAGGAATGGCTAATAGAATATTTGAGATGAACCTACTATCATTGTGTGCAGTAGATTCTGTTAAAATATTGGCTCAATTTACTTTGTGTGACACATAACTCCTACTATGTGCATGATCAAAGAGACATATATCATTTTCGACATTTATTAGTTCACTACGCAAATAGAGAAAACACCCAAAACTTATTTTCCTATTGTGTCAAATACAAGGGTATTAAAGGATGACATCATCAACGTGTATAGTTTCCTCTAAGCTTAACCAATGACTGAGGAAGCCACTTCATCACATATACCATGCACACCATTTTGGTTAAATTCATGAAAATACAAAATAAGAATAATCTATATAATGTTCGAAAAAATATGTTATGAGGTATTCAAAATAATCATGGGAAATACTTTGACGAATATTTATAATGTAGGACACAATGGTTGGGATCAATGTGTCTCTACTATAAGTTACGGTATCAAAAAGACACACAACTGGCTCACTAATATTATGTAATTTAAAATAGTAATTAGGAAAGAGGAAGTAATACCTATATACTTTTTAGTACCCGTAATTCATATAGTTCCTATAGTGAACTTCCATAACCGAGAATCTACAAACTTAAGGATTAAAATACTAAATGAACTTTATGACAATATGTCACTTGTATGTTGGAACCAAGACAGTTTTAAGACAAGATAAAAGGTTTGGAAAGATGAGCATAACAAGAATAAATTATTGAGAGGAGTGTACATCCTCCACTTTTAATCATGTTATTCTAAACACATAGGAATGGCACAGAGTAAAATGTTCAAAGCAAACATCATTCATAAAACTTTATATAGTGGACCATGCAAGCTACATGCACTTAATTCAAAGCTACTTTTTGGAAATTTTAATGGTAGAATATGAATCCATACCATGCTTACCAGAAAAAAATATCTAAGATCTGACCCAAAAAAATTTATCTTTTGTTATTTTATTTATCCATATTTTTTATTTTTGTAAAATATGAAAGGTATATTTATAATGGCATTGTACGAGCATTAATAGAGAAAAGTTACTAGATTTTATTATTTTTCCATTCATTTTTGCCGAAGTTTAGTCAAGCACAAATTATATGATGTATAACACAGACTAAGTATGAGGATCATGTGGATAACACAAGAAATTTGAGGATCATTAAATATTTCCCTATGTAATCAAGGTGAATGTCGTAAGAGAGTAACCCTACAAATATGTTCCCCATGTTTGTTAGCATTACTAACTTAGAGGTTTTACAGGACATAGAACACTTACTAATATAATGTGGATTGAAGATGGAAATGATGTGATAGAGTACCATGCATGTGTGAGTAGTGGGAATGATATTTGAAGAAGAAATAAAATGATGAATTGATAAGGTATGATCTTAATGTATGCTACGTGCAAGGTTGAATGTACATGAACCCAAAATTCTAGTAAGCTGAGTAGTCCCTCTTGGGTGCTAACATTATTTTCAAAGGAGATGGGAATGGAAACAATACAATACCTCTAGGATTAAAAAAATTTAGCATAATTTCATACTCATTTTTTTTATATATGGAATGTTGATGTGGTTGTGACATGTGCAACAAACACATTAGGTACCTTTGTCAAGAAAAGAAGCATTCATAGTGCACATATATGTGTTATATAGTACATTAGTGAAGTATATAATCATGTGATCCACGTGAAATATATTTCTCATACCTTACATACTTGAGAGAAAATCAAATAAAAGCTAGTACCAATCAAAAGATCAAATCAAGTGGAAGTCGAAAAAATTATTTTATAGAAGTTTTCATGACTTAGAGTAGAGGAAAATGGATTTTATATCTCTCTACCCTCTCACCCCTCGATTCCCCTCTCTCCCCCTTTCTCCCATTACTCGCGTGCGCCGCCACCTTATCGGCCACCCTCGAAAGCAGGCCAGCGCCAGCGACGCCAGGCTGGGTCGCGCGCCCCTGGGGCGGCCGCAGCTGCCACCAGCGCGCGCGAACTCTCTCTGTTACACGACCTCCCCCCTCTATCCCTCCATACTGCCATCTCTCTCGTTTAGATCTCCCATATGTCTCCCTCCCTCCCTCCGCTATCCTTTATCCCTTCACACTCCGTACCTTCTCTCACTCCCTCCAACATCTCCTCCTTCCCTCCATTGTTCATTCCCTCCAACCCCATCACTCGCTCTCCCAACCCTTGCTCTTATCCCTCCCTCTCTTTCACTCCTCCCATTCTCTCTAACATCTTACATACCATCTCCCTTACTACCTCTCTCTCCATCCACTAAGACTAGATGATTTTATTTAATGAGCCATATTAGTAATTCATCACACCAAGATTTTTTTATAGATTTCAATCATTTTTGTAGGAAGTGTAAATTTTCGGTCAACTGGTACCATGTGATTTAATTAAATTTACATATTTATCAGAGGAATAAGATCAAATGAATAGAATTGTCGTAGAAAAGATCTATCATGAAATAAATAAGCTAGTGTAAGAAATATTGAGATATTAATGAATTATCTTGTATGTAAAGATCTAGGCTGATTTTGGGTTAGGAAACAAGATGACAAGGTTGAATCTAAATTGGGTATGCTATGCTTGAGGAATTGGGATCAAAAACCTATTTAGAAAGGAAATTCTATACGAGGATATTAATTCCCATTAACTATTGGATAAATGGGGTGTTATTGTCCTTACAATAACTTTTCTTATGATCTTTTCAAGGTCTGATGTTGTCTTCTTCCATTATATTTTTATCATACTAGCTTTTCTATAGCGTTTTTTTCACACTTGAACCTATAAAAAAACTCGAACTACCTACAAAAAGGCTCAAGAAAAATTAGATGACGTAACTAATGCATATTCTTAAGTTAGAGTAACCTTGGCGGTCACTCCAATGTTATTATCACAGAGAGTTGTACTACATTTTAGACTCTATGCAATTATAATATATGTGTGATTGTACTATGTCCCTTGAAGCTAGGTTTCCCTTGTGCTAGTCATACAAACATAGTCATATATAAAAAATTTATCCACAAGATGAATGTGTGAGATGGAATTCAAAAATATCCCCTGTTATGTGCTGAATAATGTAGTCATTGATTTTTTCTCTTTTCCCATGTAGGAGATAATAAGAAATAGCCAAAGTTATCTAATGCCTAACAATAGTAAGTAAGTAGTGTGTATATATGACTTCCATATTTGAATTTTGAAACTTAGTTAAACCACAAGGTGATACAAAGAATTACATAATACATGTTATCCAACTTTTCCTCTCAACCAAAATTGATCAAACACAACCTTGCACCAGAGAAATGGAGAGGGTGGTTTAGTCATGTGAGCTCATACCTGATTTAAAAAATCAACTTGTGGATGGGATCGTCAATGAAATGTAAGATCAGTAAAAGGTGGCTAAGAGAATGATGAAGGAGATCGAAGCTCAACTAGAAGAAAAATAGAGAAAGGCTCTAAGTTTTTAGTTTTTGTGTCTTTGGCACTTCGGAGAAAAGTAGGGCAAAAAATGGGTAGGAAATGTCTCAAACCTGAAATCCCAAAGATCTGAAGTTTTGGACTTTCAGATTTCATGGTTTTAGAACTCTTAGGCACAAAGTTGGAAAATCAGCTGCAAAAGTCTGAAATCCCAAAGTCTGAAAGTACAAAATTTATATGTTTGACATTTTAGGGATTTGGAGACCTCAAGAAGTGTTCTAGAAATGGATTGGAAATGTCTAAAATCCCGAAGTCCAAGAGTCCAATATTTTGGTACTTTCAGGGTTTTAGGAATTGTTGATGGCAAATCACAACACCCCTGAATGTCTGCAACTCAATAGGTTAAGACTCTCAGTGTGATTGCATAACATGGAGCTTTTCCAAAGTGTGGGACCTTGCGAATCAGAAAATCTCTCCGAATGAAGGCCGATTACTATTCCTCTATTCAGATGCACACATAAAAATGCAGAGGGTTTACTCAAAAATATAATCTAACTTGCCAAGGAGACAGGGTAAGAATATGCATAAAAAAAAACCTAAACTAACAAAGGTGATGCACCGAGCAATGAAGAACACCTCTCCTGCCAATAAACACAAACCATAAAAATGTAATGCAAGATCATGCATAGATAACCAAATTTGTAGTGAAAGATTAGGAGTATGTAAAAAAATACAAATAGGGTTGAGAATAATCCATAGACATGCATTATTTTCTCCAAATATTGATACAGTACAGTATGAAATGCCAAGAGGAAAAGTTGCACTACAGTTTTAGATGGGAGGTTTGAACTCCACAAATTTGCCTGCCAAAGAGAAGAAGGGAGGGGAAAAAAAGGAATGTCAAACCTTTAGAAAGAAGCCCCTCCTTACAATTTATAGGAAGAATGAGAGAGGTTAGAGAGAGGAAATCCAAATATACCCCAACCACCTCCAGGTTGTATTTAATTCATCTCATTATGGCGGTAGGTAAGAACCCTAACATACCCAAAAAATGGCGAACTATATTTTATATTTTTGAAGAAATTTTTCTCACCCAGTTAAATATATCAAGTCATAATTGGACAGAGGACTTTGTAAGATTTCCGAAAATTCCAACCTTGCGTGAACCTGAGCTCCCTGTGAAAAGTTATGGCCATTTGAATATTCCCCAAGTCAGGGTCTGTTAGTAATCGGGTTCAGGGTTCTCCTTTGCATTTGCATTGGGTTTGGAGGGTGCATAAACATGTTTTCACCCCATGCTTTCCTGACTCCAAAACGTGATTTGCCTAGGTAGTGTTTCAAGTTTTCAGAACTCCTAAGCATCGGGACATGACTTGCGATTTTCATGCTTCATGTCTCATGTTTCTCGAAACCCGAAACCTGAAATCCTTTGTGTCGGGTTTTTGGAACTCTCCAACATATTTCCTTTGTGTCAGGTTTTTGGACCTCTCCGACATATTTTCCTTTGTGTCAGGTTTTTGAAACTCTCCGACATATTTCCTTTCTGTCAAGTTTTTGGACCTCTCTGACATATTTCCTTTGTGTCGAATTTTTGGACCTCTCTGACATATTTCCTTTGTGTCAGGTTTTTAGACCTCTCGGACATATTTCCTTTGTGTTGGGTTTTTATTTACCCAGGTGGTAGATATATTTAATAGGAATTTTGTGAATCATGCCAGAAAAGGAGGGAGAAAAAATCATGAAATCCTGAAGGTCTGAAGTTCAAAATTTCAGACTTCATATTTTTGGAAGTATCAAGTCCCAAAACATGTAAATCATTCCTCAATGTCCAAAATCCCAAATTCTGAAAGTCCAAAATTTAGCACTTTTGGGCTTTTGGGTTTCAAACTTTCAGATCTGTCAGTCCCCCATTGTTGCAGAATGACACCTTGACATTCATATGGCCATAAATTTTTACTTAGAGCTTGCATTTTCACAAGAAAGGAATTTTTGGAAATCTCTCAATGTTTTTTACACAAATACAATTAGATATGTTTGAATTAGTGGGACTAAGTCCTTAAAAATTAAAAATATAGTTTTCCTTTGTTTTAGATGTCCCAGGTTTCTCACCTACCACCATAATGAAGGTATAGGCTTCCTTTCTTACCCATCAAGGAAAAACACATGGAGGCATGGGTTTTGTAGTAGAACCCATCATTGTTGTAGGCAAATTCATTTCTCTTTTGAGGTGGTTGAAGCAAGAATTCAAATTATTCTCATCTCCTTCTCTCTTTCTTCCTATATATTGTAGAGAGGGGTATTTTTCTAAAGGTTAGACTTTTTTTGATTTGTAGCCTCCCTTCTTCTTTGTCTGTAAGTGTTTTTGTGGAGTTCAAACCTTCCATCAAAATTGTAATCCAAGTTTCTACCTCTTCGCCATTGTAATAGATGATATCAAAATTATAGAGCAATAAAATAAGTCAGTGGATGATTTCAACCCTCTCTTATGTTCAATACCTGTATTTGATCTCTCATTATAGTATTGGTTATCTGTGCATGGTGGTTGTATTACATTTTACTGGATTGTGTTTAACAACAAAGCAAGTGTTCAACATTCCTTTGGTGCATCACCTTGTTAAGTTTAGGTATAATTCCTTTCATATTCTTAACCATGTCTCCTTAACCATGTCTCCTTGGCAAGTTAGATTAGATTTTAGAGTAGATAATCTACAAATTGTATGTGTGCACCTGAAAAGAGGAATATGAACTGGCCTTCATCCGGAGAGCTTTCCTGATTACAAAGCCACACACTTTAGGAAAAGCTTCATGCTATGAAATCACACCGAGAGTTTCAAACGATCAAGTTGCAGACATTCAGGGGTGTTGTGATTACACATCAATAGTTTTGGCATCCCTAGTGGGACTAAGAGGCCATTCCATAAGATTTTAAGGAATTTTCATCATTTTTAGACTTAGAAATTGTAGGTTCTCCAATTTCAGACATTTCACCTCTCAGGCTAAACTCTGAAACTGATTTTCAAGGGCTTAACTTTCTCAACACAAGTTCAAATTTCTCCAGTCGATAGATGAGGGGATAATCTTAAAAATGGTATTTTATTTTTTTTTAAATTTTGATTTTTGAAATTTTGGAGTTTTTCAAATTTCAGGTTTTAGGTTTTCTGAACTTCAAGTTTTGGGATTTTGGAATTTTAGACTTCTCCAAATTTCCATGTTTCTCGTTTCAGACATTCAAAAGTCTTGCATTTTTAGGTTTTCAGGACTCTCATCCCAAATCAAATTTTGACCTCTACAATCTTGAAGGTTTTAATTTTAATTTTGTCTAGTTTCGTGTGTAACTTGGCAAAATCCAACCATTTTTGGCTCATTTCCCAACACATCTAGTGACTCTGAACTAATAGGATTCAACAGTGTAGCAACACAGGTTTCCCAAGAACAAAACAAGAATCCAAACTAGGTATGATACACGAGAAGAGGGACTATTTCTCTACTTGCAATTGTCACTAGGAAGAGGAAGGAGAGGAAGAAGACCACAAAGATCACCATCTCTACCTAACAGGACCTTGTCTACACCTCCACTTGGTAGAAATTTTCATCAATCAACGAGAGTTCTTTGACCAATGAGGATGGCACATCTACAACCCAATCTGTATGTCAACTTCATGGGTAGTAGCCCACTTTCCATAAATGCTCAAAATCTAGTTCTAATTGAAGTATTGAATAACATCTTGTATTTCACTAGAGAGAACCAGATAACTTTGATTGACCACATCTAGGACATTGCAAATGTCTGTGTGATTTATTAAATCAATGAAATGGATATTGCGGTCAAGTTGTCAACTTCATATTTTAAGGGTAAAGATTTGTAATTGTTTAGTATCCTAACAATAGGGTCTATCTAGAATTGGGAGCATTTATGCACAGGCCTCCACAATTATTTTTTGGAAAAGGAAGATAATTTTTCCTTATAGGAACAATTGACAACAATCAAGAGGGATCTTAACGAGAAAATGATACATTTTAATTTCCTCTTCCAATGGACATGAGATAGGATTTCGATAACTGTTAGATTAGTAGCTGAAGGAGCATTCCTCTATTTCTTGAAGGCTATAAATTCAGATATATCCATGATGATCCAATCAAAGGGAGGTGTTGGTGTTCAAATTTTTCTTGCCCCATTTGTCATTAAAATTCTTCAGATTGTGGCCTTTGTCTTTTTTTCTATCTCCCCAAGCTTAAATGGTAGTTTTCCTACATTTTATGGTTTGACGGGTGTAATTTCCTAGTTGAAATTACTTCTTGGAATCAGTTGAAAAGTGGCCCTTTCTAGTTTAATGCAGCTCTACTGGGCACTTTAAAAATTTTAAGGCTCACTCCAACACAAAACGTGTCCACGTGGAGCCTTCCGTCAGGCTTTCTTGTACTTATACTTTCCACGTAACTTCCTAAAGGGGTCTAGGACACGTGGAGGGACCACCCATGTATGGGGACTGGCCCTTGATTTTTATTTGGAAGAAGCGCCAAGAGGACACTTGGAAACTTTGTCGAACTAAGACACGTGTAGGGCCCGTGCTTATTTGGGGTCTCTACTTTTCAGGACCATCTCAAAGTGTGCCATTAAGACACATAGTAGGTAGTGCAATGGAGGTGTAGGCCCATGAGGAAAATATGGAACTTTTTCCTTTTTTGAAAATAGGAATAAAATTTGTAAGTTGAAGCGTAGGTCCGCTGGGACCCACATTGGGACATGTGTCAAGCCCATTTTTCAAAGGGTGGAGGGGCAGAGAAAAATGTGAACATTTTATTTTTATCCAAAATTTTTTATAAAATGTCAAAAGGTTCCCCCAGACCCATTTCCAATCTCATTTTACCATGTGGAGGGCTCTGATTAAAATTTGAAATGCAGGATCAATAGTAGCTGTGCGTTTCATTTGATTTTACAACCATTGAAGATCCAATATTTTTGGAGATGCATTTTAGCATCATTCTTCATCAAATTTTTGGAAAATTTGTGTCATTTGGGTCTACAAAGTTTAGTTGAATCAATTTGGGAGCTCAATTTTTAGATCTGAAGCACTCTTGAAGTGAATTTTTTGCTCAGGCTCATGTAGAAACACAATATGCCAAATCTAGAAGTTGCAAAATAAAATTGCAGAGGAAAAGGAAGGAAAAGGGATGAAATGATGAAGTTACAAGCATGAAAGGTGAAAAACCCATTGCCACGAGAGAAAAAATGGATGACCTTTCAAGACCCGCTATGTGGAGGCTCCAAGAAATGATTAAAAAGTGGATTTCTTGCATAACAAAATCAGAATGATTAAAGGTACTCCCAATAAGTTGTGGCATGGCATTATAGTCAGTAGTCGAGGGCCACCTTGCATATTTCAGATATGAATTTGTTAAACTTATGTCTGAAACAATTGGTAGCAAGAAAAGGTCCCTCGAATATTCCTCTTTTTTGAGGGAAAAATGTGCTGCAGGAACCAAGGATGAAGAATATGCCTTTGGTTAGAGAAATGATCTAAATATTTGCAATGATTCACCTTTTTGGAAACACCTGAATTTTTTTTGTGTGAGTCTATTGAATGTCACCTTATGTAAATCCTGATCTGATATGTGCAACAAAGGTTCTTCAAATATTCTTCTTTTGGGGGGGGAAATGGATGTAAAGCGTGTATTATAAATGCAATGAGATTACTCTTGCAAAAGGTCAGGAGTTAACTTTCTAAAAAACCAAGTTAACTTCCTTTGTGTTATATTTTCATTCATGTTGAGTTGGTTATGAGTTTATAGCCATCAACAAGCTCTGAGATTTTTTAAATAACTCTCCCTTGCTGATGAAATATGATAATATTTGAGTCAATTCATGTTAAATCTCCGAAAAATTTTGTGTTTATTTCACTTTCATAATTTCTGTAGGTAATTTTTCTTATTCCTATTGTAATCTTGTATCAAAATCTCTTTGAATCACATAGATCTCAATCCTTGTGATAGTTTAGTGGCATCTCCAATTTAATTTTTCAGAAGAGTTTTCATTTGGGAATGAAATAAATGATTTAAAATCACTACTCTTTCATCTATTGACAAAGTTTTTTTGTAAGCCTCTGGGTGTACCTCAAGCGTGATTGATCTTAGATTTTCATGTTTTATTGGGTCTTCTAACTCGAGCCTTCATTCTAGAATCTCGATGATTGTGTGAAAAAGTGCATGTCTGGGGCTCCATTGATGCACACCTTCTAGTTGAGGGAATTTTTTAACTATATTTGATGCTATCTATTATTGAGTTCTCCATTTGTTGTGAAGTTTCTCAAGGATCTAGAAAATTCCAATCCATCTTGTTGATCTCCCACCAAAAAAAATTTCAAATAATCAATCCTACCCTGAACTACCCTTGTTTTGCTCTTTGTATCCACAAAATAACAAAATTCATTTGCTAAAGTATGCAGAACAGATCAAAATTCCAAATTTCTTCAGTAACCTTAGCCCTGTGCTGAAAATATCTCCATAATCTGGAAGTGACAACTCGTGAGAGTCATATTTGGTGTGTTGATCATATTTTCTGAGGATTTTCTTTATAAAATTTGTGCAAAAGAAATGTATCTGCATCTCCTTCAATAATTAGAGGTTACAAAATAGGTTCTCATACCTTGGTTGAAAGGTACAACCTAAAATATTTAGGATAAGATCACATCCTTTTAAGTTGCTACCAACTTCTTCAAGGCCTGAGTGCTAAAAAGCTAGTTAAATTACTTCCCTGGCTACAAAATGACATATACAAAATATTATCTTCTTTTAAGTGTCCTGTTAAATCCATGATGCCGCTCGATTTGTGAAGAAGAGTAAATCCAGGTACCAACACTAATGGCACTATTGTCAGGGACTTCTTTGAAGAATTTAACGTTTTCAAACCCTGGTAATGTTTCTTGTAGTTCTATCTGCAAATACATTTTGTAAACATCATTCTCTGATCAGATCTATAAGAATTAAACAAAGTTATAAGTTTTGCATGTTGTTTATCCAATTTTTTAAGTAGTTATTGTACTAAATTTTCCTACCATTGATAAATTTTAATGAAGGAGGTTCTGATTTGTAAAGATTTTCTTGATTTTTAGTGTTGACAAACATTTGATAGATTATTTTAGTGCATTTGCACAACTAGGGTGAAAATACTTAGTGGTGTCTTTGGGTTGTTTTGATTTTGATAAATGCCAGTGTCTTAACCTCTGTCAATTGGGAGTTTGTTGCCAATATTTGCAAAGCTGGAAGGAAGAAGATATTTCTTCGTTGTGAACCCTAGTAGAAGGTTTTTTCTAGACTTTAAAAAGTCTAATTTAGAAGGAGGAAAAATTTGGAAGGTTGTGGGAGATCAAACATCAAGAAAAGAGATTTCCATTGGTGAACTTTATTGCCACACAGTTGAAGATTGAAATATTTCCTTAACTACTTCTACATCAGGTAGCATCTCTGTAAATCCAAATTCTCCATCTGGAGAGGTTCCATCATCTATATTTGAATCATTTTCTTCTTGATCTACCATCATGTTTTCAAAATCTAATAAAGTTTTATAAAAGACAAAGCCATTAGGGGATACTCATTTTGAAAAATGTATCCCTGTACCACACAAACCCCTTACCCCTCATCACTTTATTTCTTTTGAAAGATCACCTCCTCAGAATAATATGGCTTAGCCTCCACCCAAACCTTGATTTTTCATTAATAATTTTTGTCCCATCAGTTTTAGAGGTATGGATGGCTATCCAAATGCTATGCCACAAGATGTGAGAAACAAATTGCCTAAGTTTCTAGGAAATAATGCAATAGCTAGTGATCAGCACTTGAAAATATTTGTCAATATGATGGAGGATTTCGAAATAGATTTTGAAGATGTATACATTAAATTGTTTATTCATACATTAGAAGAGGATCCAAGGGACTGTTATAAATCTCTACCTAATAACTCTATTGATTCTTGGACTGAAATGAAGAATACATTTAGATTGTAGTATGGTGAAAAAAAAACCCTAGGTTTCTTTTGTCAGAATTTGAGAATATTAAAAATAATCCTAATGAGTCAGTGCATGAATTTAATATGAGATTCAATAAGACATTGAGAATACTACCTACGAATTTGAGGCCATGTGATTAATCTTGTCTCATAAAGTATGTTGATGCATTTGACAAGAAGGCATGATACTATTTGAGGGATAAAAACCCTCACACTTTGAGGCATGCCTTTACTATGGCTATACAAATTGAGAACAACATCAAGGCCATTGGAAAACCTCAAGCAAGCAAGAGTGTGGATCTTGGGGAGGTTGTTAAAACTCTGGTAGGGGCTAATAAAGAAATATCCTACAAATTAGCCCAGGAAGAGAAAGGAATTGGGTAGAGTCCACAAGCCTAAGAAAAGGTACAAAATCATGAGAGATTTTGCAATCATCTTAGTTGTGATCAGTGGTTAGATGACAGAGGTAAAATACCCATGGAATTTGCAAATAGACATCCCTAAGCACGTGAAAGTAGAATTGTGTCTGATCCTCTGACTACTTGGGTTGCTACTGTGGATGTCGCCAATGAGATTGATTGGTGTGATAGATGCTTTCTGCCCCATTCTCCATGTGAAGTAAATCAGAAAGAGAAATAATTTGATAATGATGATGTTACTGATGATGATGCATGCATGGTGGATTCCATTACGAGTTCACAAGAGGGAGTAACCTCAACTAAGCTGATGAGTTCCAGAACTGCTAAATATTTCTGGGATTTCATTCCTCGGGTATTACCTCTTCCTCCCACTCTTACTTCTGAGATAGATATGGTATAAGAATTTGAACTTTCTCATAATTATTTTAAGTACCTAAGATCTTTAATGGTTGAACAATATGATGGAGGAATCCCTTCTGAGGAGGATAGGAAGTTATTTATTAATGTTATAGTTGACCATGCAAAATAATAGAATACTAGGAGTAAGGTTTCCAAAGGGGAAGGGCCTCAAGCCAAAACACAAATTCTAGTTATTATTAGTATTCCTAAAGAGGATCCTAAGAAAGATACACCTTCCGAAGGAATCACTGTCCCAAACAAGATTCATACTTCTCCTCATGCCTAAACTGTCAAGAATCCCTTGTCATCTGATGAGTTTTCTAATCTCCTTTCTAATGCTTCCTTGCCAAAGAATGTTCCATATGACATTGCCTAAATCTTGAGTCAGATCAATATTTTTGTTCCTATTGTTGAATTACTTAGAATCCCTTAGCATAGGAATTGAGCATTCGAATATTTGGGGTTTAGAGAAGAAAAGGTCACCCGAGGCAGAAATGTTGAGATTCCTCCTACCATTATAGAATTGAAAAACCCCCAAGTAATAGGAGAGCTATGTGAGCCACCTAAAGTATATTTGGGAACATCCTTTAATGAGTCTCATCTGAAGGTGGATCCATTTTATACTACTTTGATTATTAAGCATAAGTTGTTACACAACTGTATGTTTGATTTCGAAGCATCATGCAATGTCATGCCTCTTGAGTCATGAATGAGCTAGACATCAAAGCAATAGCAACATATGGAAGATTTGCTACCATGGACTCTAGAGAGGTACCCATTTTTTGATGTGTGAAAGGTTTGGTGGCTCAACTTGCATCTTATCCGGGTAAGAACCTAAAACTTGATGTTGTTATTATGGATTTCCCTACTAAATGGGGTATGTTGTTGTCCATAAAATGGGCTGAAAATGTTGGTGGGAGTGTTCAAATGGATATCTCCTATGCCACCATCTTGATTGAGGTCAGCCTTGTCAAGTTACCTGGTGAAAATAAAATTTTATATCTTATTGAGGACCCCAACAATGCTTCTTATGACGTATTACATGGAGATATTGATATTGATAACTCTATGAGCTATTTTTCTTTCAAGAAATATGAAATTTCTCAATGCAGGTATCATGAGCAGGATGATTTTCCTAAGACTTTGATGTTTTATGCATCCCTGAAAGATGTTAAAAAATTTGACCCAAACACAAAAGATAAGCCTGAAGAAATGTGGTCAGATAGCGACTTGGATGGAAAAGAAAGGCATTCATATGACCAGTTATTAAAAACATATCAGAACTACTTAGTATGGTCATATCTAGAATGACAGGCACTTGAAGTTTTTCCTTGATTATTTTCTTTGAATCAGGATGCTCTCCATTATACAGTTTATAGTTCTTTGTTCTCATCTACTTTTGTCTTTTGTTTGTTCTAGTCCTTGGTGACTTGGTTTTGCTATTTTCTCGGTTCATTTTATGGAGGATGGTTATGGTTTTTCTTCTCTATAGGGTTATTCTTTTAATCTATTGCCCAATGGTATGTTTTTGGTAATCAGTCTGCTCTTGGCACTTGGTATGCTATATTTTTCTTGTGGCACTCACAGGGAGTGCCCATCCCCGAGTCGGAGCCTTTGCTGGTGCTCAAATTTGTCTCACCCCATTTTTCATTAAAATTCTTCAGATTGAGGCCTCTGTTATGTTTTCTATCTCCCTGAGCTCAAATGGTGGTTGTCCTGCATTTTACGGTTTGATAGGTGTAATTTCCCGATCAAAATTACTTCTTGGCATCAGTTGAAAAGTGGCCCTTTCTGGTTGGATGTGGCTATGTAGGGCACTTTAAAAATTCTAAGGCTCGCTTCAATAGAAAACATTTCCATGTGGAGGTTTCCATTGGGATTTCCTGTACTTAGAATTTTCACGCAACTTTCTAAAGGGGCATGGGACACGTGGAGGGACCGCACATGTTTAGGGACCACCCCTTGAGTTTTATCTTAAAGAAGAACTAGGAGGATGCTTGGAGACTTTGCCAGATAAAGACACATGTTGGGCCCATGCTTGTTTGGGGTCTCTATTTTTTGGGACCATCTCAAAGTGCACCATTGAGACATGTAGCAGGCAGGGAAGTGGAGGTGCGGGCCTGCGGGGAAAATATGGAACTTTTTCCTTTTTGGAAAATAGGTATAAAATTTGTTTGTTGAAGCGCAGGTCCGCTAGGACTCACATTGGGACATGGGTCAAGCCCGTTTTACATAGGGTGGAGGGACGGAGAAAAATGTTAACATTTTACTTTTTTCCAAAAAAAATTATAAAATGTTAAAAGGTGCCTGCAGACCCATTTCCAATCACATTTTTCCATGCGGAGGGCTCAGATTAAAACAGAATCAATGGTAGTTGTGCATTTCATTTTATTTTGCCACAATTAAAGCTCTAGGATGTTTGGAGATGCATTTTTGCATCATTATTCATCAATTTTTTGGAAAATTTGTGTCATTTGGGTTTTCAAAGTTTAATTGAATCAATTTGGGAGCTCAATTTTTAGATTTGAAGTACTCTTGAAGTGAATCTTTTACTTGAGCTTGTGTAGAAATGCAATATGCCAGATTCAGAAGTTGCAGAATAAAATTTCAGAGGAAAAGGAAAAGGGATGAAATGATGAAGGTACATGTGTGAAAGGTGAAAAAGACATTGCCACGAGAGAAAAAATTGATGACCTATCAATACCAACTATGTAGAGGCTCCGAGAAATGATTAAAAGGGGGATTTCTCACATAATAGAATTAGAATGATTAAATGGACTCATGAGAAGTTGTGGCATGGCATCCTAGTCAGTAGTTGAGGGCCACCTCACATATTTTGGATCTAAATTTGTTAAATGTCTATCTGAAACAAATTCGTAGCAAGAAAAGGTCCCTCAAATATTCCTCCTTTTTTAGGGAAAAAGGGTTTGTAGGCCCCAAGGATGAAGAATATGCCTCCAGTTAGAGAAATGATGAAAATATTTGCAATGATTCACCTTTTTGGAAACACCTAGCAACCTTTTTGTGAGTCTATTGAATGTGACCTTCTACAAATCATGATCTTATATGTGCAACAAAGGTTATTTGAATATTCATCTTGTGGGGTGGAAAACTGGATGTAAGGGGTGTATTATAAATGTAATGAGATTACTCTTGCAAAAGGTTGGGAGTTCATTTTCACGAGAAAATTTTGAGAAAAGCTCATCTTTTAAGAATCTTGCTTAACTTCCTTTGTGTTAGATTTTCATTCAAGTTGAGTTGGTTATGAGTGTATAGCCATCAACAAGCTCTGAGATTGTTTAAATAACTATCCCCTGCTAATGAAATTTGATAAAATTTGAGTTAATTCGTGTAAAATATATGGAAAATTTTGTTTTTATTTCACTTTCAGAATGTCTCCAAGTAGTTTTTCTTATTCCTATTGCAATCTTGTAACAAAATCTATTTGAATCACATAGATCTCAATCCTTGTGATAGTTTAGTGGCATCTACAATTTCATTTTCCAAAAGAGATTTCATCTGGGAGTGAAATAAAAAATTTAAAATAACTTTCTTCCATCTGTTTACAGAGATTGTTTGTAAGCCTCTAGTTGTACCTCATGCATGACTAATCTTAGATTTTTATGTTTTAATGGGTCTTCTAGCTCATGCCTTCATGCTAGAATCTCAAAAATTGTGTGAAAAAGTGCATGTTTGGGCCTCCATTGATGCAAACCTTCTAGTTGAGGGAATTTTTTAACTATCTTTGATGCTTTATATTATTAAGTTCTCCATTTGTTATGAAGTTTCTCAAGGATCTCACAAAGTCCAAACTATCTTGTTGATCTCCCACCAGAAAATTATTCAAATAACCAATCCTACCTTGAACTACCCTTGGTTTACTCTGTATATCCACAAAAGAACAAAATCCATTTGCTAAAGTATGTAGAATAGATCTGGATTCCAAATGTCCTCAGTGACCTTAGCCTTGTGTTGAAAATATCTCCATAATGTTGAAGTGACAACTTGTGAGAGTCAGATTTGGTATGTTGATCATATTTTCCCAGGGGTTTCTTTATAAAATTTGTGTGAAACAAAGGTATTTATTTCTCCTTCAATAATCAAAGGTTATAAATTTGGTTCTCTTACCTTGTTTGAAAGGAACAACCTAAAATAGTTAGGATAAGATCACATCCTTTTAAGGTGCTACCCACTTCTTAAAGGTTTGAGTGCTAAAAACTCAGATAAATTTCTTCTTCGGCTACAAAATGACATATATAATCATTTAACTACTTTTAAGTGTCATGTTAAATCCATGATGCTGTTTGGTTTGTGAAGAAGAGTAAACTAGGGTACCAACAAGAGGAACAAAACTACCTAGAGCCTATAACATTGCTATTAGAGTAGAAAACTACTTGATTCAAGCTAGTAAGCTAGCACAAAGGCCACCAATGCCTCTCTATTCAGAAATGGGAGCTCCTACAACTAGTCAAAGACTATAGTTGAATCCCATTCCACTCCCTAGAAATCAAATTAATAGTGAGGCTTCTACTTCTTCTAGTGCTTTCAAAGAATTACAAGAGGTTATGAAACAGCTACAGAACCTAGGAAATGAGCTAGTGAATATCAAGAGATAACAAGCTTAGAGGTCTAGACTGTATCATCCTTAAGCTCAATATCAAGCTAGGCCCCCATATCAGCAGAATAGACCACCAACTGAGACTCCAAATCAAAACCAAAACTAGGGACAACCTCAAGCTTCCAGGCCATTCCAACCATATGATCCAAACACATCTTTAATAGCAAGGGCCTTGGTTCCAACAAAAAACAACATGGTACATGAGTACGAATGGTGTTACCCCTGCAATATACCTAACAATCAATCAATGTGTTTCAATGGTACCCTAAATCAAGCTCTAATGGTACAGACCATTGGTGTTTCCTAGGAACCAAGTCAAGGAGGAAATCAATAGCAAGAAACTTAACAAGAGGCACCTCCAACAGAAACCATGTTGGTCAATTGGCACACATAAGGTTTCTGTGCAGTTAATCAACCTCCTTTTCAAGGTGTAGCTACCCATACATGATCAAATAAAAGGAATATTGAGGAGGGACAACTGTCTAATCTAGTTTTTTTTCTCATCCCACTCCTATACAACAAGGAGTTAAGAGACAAAATGGAGCCCTGAATTTGCAAAATCAACATAAGACACCCATTGTAGAAGCACATGTGCATGTTCAAGCTCTGAAAAATGTCATGCCAAGTAAAGGGAAATAAAAGGATAATTCATCCCCTTTCAACATCATCAATCATATGAATAAAACACATCTGAACATTTCCATGTGGGAGTCACTAGTAATCCTAGGACAATGAGATTAGTTGCAAGTTGCAATAGCTAACTGGTCTACCTGAAATAGATCAAACCAAAGTTAGGAGAAATTTATGACTAACGCATTACAACAGGGTAGGGGTCAACCAAGAAATAATTTTAAGCCTCTACCATTCTACGTGTCATTGATTGTCAAGAACCACTTTGTACATAACTACATGATCAATTCAATGGCAAGTAGTTCATTGATGGCTAAGAAAATAGCATATCGATTCGGTCTAAAGTATGAGCCAGTGATCAAAGGAATAGTGCAACTAGATGCAACATTAGTAGGAATGGTTGGGATCATCAAAGGGTTAATCTTTACATTATATGCATGTCTAAATGTCATAGTTCTGTAGGATATATCTGTTATTGACTTAACACCACTCTTTGCACTATGTTTGTAAAGATATTTCACTACCAAAACTAGTGGATAACTGTCAGCATATTGGACCCACATGCCTTTCATGATGAGGTATGGGGCCAAGGAAACCATCAGATAACAATCAATTGTAAACTTTCACATTGAGCCTCATGTTCCAAGCCCAATTAATAAAAATTTCCCAACCTTTGATTAGGAAGAGTGTTCAAATGATCTAGAAATAAGTACCAATGTCGAGGGCATTCCAAATTTAACTCTTGATGAATTGGCAAAAAAAAGGCATGCATTGACCCATTTAAGGAAATGGAAAAATCTAAACTGGGTGTATATTGTGTACACGAAGAAAATTCACCTATCCCTGGCATTACCATGCCAGAAAATAAAGATGAGAATGAATTTTCCCAACCATTTTTAGATGGTTCACGAAGAAAAAAAGTTGCTGGAGTAGGTGTAATGTTAGTTTCACCACATAACATAAAGTATTATTCAACTTTCAGATTTTAGTTGTCATGTTCAAATAACACAACTCAATACGAGTCTTTGATTGATGGACTTCATTAGGAAAGGAAAAAAGGCATAAATAATTTGTAGGTATTTGGGGATAGCGAGATGATTGTTAATTAGATCAAGGGACATCATGTTACAAATAATGACCTACTCAAAAGCTAAAAAAATAAGGTATGGGACCTAATTGAGGATTTTGAAGCTTTCAACATTGTGTCTATACCCAGGAAGAAGAATCAAGTTACAGATAGGCTCATAACAATTAGAGAAAATTTTGATGTGGTGGACAACATCAAAATAGAAAAAAAACATCCACATATCCATGTGATAGTAAGGCCATCCGTTCCAGACAATAACACAAGTTGGTAGGTGTTTGAGAACGATCAACAAATCATCAATTTCTTGTAAGAAGAGGCTGAATTCTTAGCTAGGAATCAAGATAGATTAGAGCAGTAGTATAGGGATCAAATAGTGTAGTTGCGGACCAACAAGATTCCTAACAGTTTAGTAATGTTGGAGTCAATATTCAATCCTAATGACCAGTTTTGTAAAGGGAAGGCTAACATAAAGGTTAAAGGGGAAGATTTAGAACCTATTTTGGTTAGCGAAGGAAAGACACTCCAAATTGGAAAAGTAGCTACCGAGCAGGAAAGATATGAGTTCACATAAATTTTCTAGGATTTTCCAGATGTGTTCAGCTAGAGCTATGAAGACCTGCAAGAATTCAATCCGAAGTTGGAACAACTTAAAATAGAATTGGACATGGATGTTAAGCTCAAAGTGAAGAACATTCAACCCGCACATTGAGCCTCTTATGAAGAAAAATCTAAATAAGCTGATAGAGGAAAGAAATATATTCCCAATCAATCACTCAGGATGGGTTACAAACTTGGTGCCCGTCAGGAAGAAGAATGAAGAAATCAGGGTGTGCACGGACTTCTGAGACATGAACATGACATCTCTCAAATTCCATTATCCACTTCCTTCAATGGAACAAATCTTACAGGTAGTAGTTGGATTAGAAATACTCTCTCTCCTAGATGGATACTCAGGATACAATCAGGTAATGGTTAAATAAGATGATCAGTTCAAGACATCTTTCACCACCAAGTGGGCCACCTATGCCTACAAAAAAAATGCCATTTGGAATGTCAAATGCTGGTGCCACTTTCCAAAGGGTGATGGCCATGGTATTCAAGGGTTTGATCAACAAAATAGTACTGATATATCTTGACCATATCACTGTGTTCTCTAAGAATGCAACAGATCACATCTTTCATATGAGACAAGTCTTTCAAAGATATAAGAGATTCAGGGTATCATTGAATCCCCAAAAATGCATATTCTTGGCTCACGAAGGAAATCTCCTAGGCCATACTGTGTCAAGTGAGGGATTGACAACTGACCTGGAAATAGTTGAGGAAATTCAAGCATTTCCATTGCCAAGTCATAAGAAGTCTCTTCAGAGATTTCTAGGACGGATCAATTTTGTTCACAGGTTTGTGTCGAATGTTTCCTCTCTTGTGAAGCCAATAATGATGATGTTGAAGAAGAGCATAGAATTTAAGAGGAAAACTTATGGAAAATCAAGTTTTGAATCTATCAAAGAGGCCATATCTCAAGCTCCAACCCTCGTCAATCTAGACTTCTCTAAGGACTTCATGCTCTATGCCTTTGGTGGTGGGGACACATTTTCTGAAATCCTAGTGCAACAAAATGAATAAGGTTCCGAACAGCTGGTTTCCTTCTTCAATAAAATTTTGGAATAATATGAAGTGAGATACTCCTTCATTTAAAAGCATGTCCTTGCAGCGATCAATATTTTCAAGAAGTTTAAACACCTAGTTTCAAATAGCAAGATCCAATTTTTAGTCTCTCATGTGGGAGTCAAGGAATTCCTGTTAAAAAAATACGGGAATGAGAAATGTGTAGGATAGATCAATCATGTAATGGAATATGAAATTGAAATTAAGGTCACTAAGTTGTTCTGTGGAAAGGGGCTATGTGAACAACCAGCCTCGAGTCAGCAATTTGATGTAAGTAGTAAAAATAGGGTTGGTTTGGTACTACAAGAGGGTCAATAACAAGGAAATGATAATGCACGTATCCCTTGTTAGACTCAAAATATTATACACTTCCTACGAATAAGCATATGCCCTCTAGAAATGATCAAAGAAAAGAGGACATACTTTAGATTACAAGTCATTCCATATGTGCTTGTTGATGGTGTATTGTTCAAAACGGACATCAGTGGTGTTCTACTGAGATGCGTTGAAATGGAAAAATTGAGCGATTGTTATAAGAGTTTCATTATGGATAATCTAGAGGTCATTTTTCCCCATGGGAAACAAATCTCAAGATAATGAAGGTAGGTTATTATTCACCCACAATGTTCAGTGACATTTATACATGGATTAAAAGGTGTAAAAAATGTACATTCTTCAAAGGAAAAGAAAAATTAGAAGCACTTCCATGGCGCCCAATTTCAATTGACCAACCATTCATGCAATGGGGATTGGACTTCATTGGGGTAATCAATCCAAACTCAATCCAACATCACAAGTGGATTCTCATAGCAACAAAATATTTCACCAAGTGGACCGAGGCGGTAACACTCAAAGAAGTAAATGAGTCTAGCATACTAGACTTTTACAAAGGGATAATGACTAGGTTCGGAGTACTGACCACTATCATATTAGAAAATTCATTGGTGTTCTTACGTTCTAAGATTACAGAATGGTTCGTCAAGAATAGAATCTACTTGATAACCTCTTAAAATTATTACCCAATGGGTAATGGGCAGGTAGAGTCTACGAACAAGAATTTACTAAGAATCATCAAGATAACTTTGGATGAAAATTAGAGAATCTGGCATACCAAGCTCAAATCAATCTTGTTCTCTAACAGGATAACACAAAATATGTCAATAGGTGATTCCCCTTACAAGATGGTCTACAGGAAAGATGTAGTGTTTCCTATATCATTATAACTACCTACATTGAAGGTCATGAAGTAGTTGGAGTTGTCTGAGTTTGAACAAATGGAGGCCACGTATGCAAAACTGATGGAATTGGAGGATATCATAGAACATGCAGTTCAAAAAAATGGAAAAAAATCAATCCTTAGTCAAAAGATGGTTAGATAGGAAAGAATGAGGAAGGAGCTTTCAGGAAGGGGACTTAGTTCTGAAATGGGATGCACATTAGGAAAAACTAGGAGGGAATTCCAAGTTTGATGCCATTTTTAGTGGCCCCTACATGGTCATATGATGTAAAACTAGCAATGCCTTCCAATTGTCTACATTGGATGGAGAGGAGCTTCTAATTCGGGTTAATTGGATCTATCTTAAACATTTCTACTAAAGAGAAAAGGTTTCACCCTTGTAAATATTAGCCTAGAATTTTAATTCCTATAAGTGTCTATGCACACTATCTTGTTATAGTTTAGGTTTCATTTTCCCTCAGTGCTTCGGCACAGGTCTTGTTGCTCCAAGATTGTATCACTATGTCATTCAGTGTGCCTCCAAGTGAATGTTGTAACAATCGATTCTAGAAGCAGTTGGAAGCTCCAGGTCAATAAATTTATCTACTCTCACAAATCTCATCTTCAATATTTTCTTATGAAAATTGATAGTACAAGCAGTTAGGTTTAAGTTTCAAGAACAAGATCAGTATCATGATACCATTCATGACTCTGTGGACAATGGATACTTCAAGGCAACTTATCTTTCCACCTAGCATGTAGGTGATCCCACGAGTCACCAAATTTTTATCCAATTTTTCCCATTAGGATAAATTGATCAAACATGACCTTGCATAGGAGAAATGGAGAGGTTGGTTCGGTAGTGCGAGCTCACATCCAATTTTTAAAATCAAGTTGTGACGGGATCGTCAATGAAATGCAACATTAGTAAAAGGTGGCCAAGAGAATGATGAAGGATATCAGATCTCAACTAGAAGAAAAAGAGAGAAAGGCTCAAATTTTTTAGTTTTGACATTTTTGGCACTTTGGAGAAAATCAAGGAAAAAATTAGGTAGGCAATGTTCGAACCCTGAAAACCTGAAAATCCAAAATTTCAAACTTTATGATTTTGAGGTTTCATAACTCTTAGGTGTGAAGATGGAAAATTGGCCCCAAAAGTTTGAAATCCTGAAGTTCGAAAGTCCAAAATTTAGACTTTTGGGATTTCATGGTTTTAGAGACCTTGGGAAGTGTCCCAGAAATGTACTTGAAATGTCTGAAATCCCAAAATCTGAAAGTATAAAATTTTAGACTTTCAGGGTTTCAAAAATTTTGGAAATCATGCGAGGAAATAATTGAGAAAAAATCCCAAAATCATGATGGTCCAAAATCTAAAATTTCAGACTTTGGATTTTTTAGTGTTTCAGACTTCAGAGTTTTGGAAGTATTGAGCCCCAAAACATGAAAATTGTTACTCAATGTCTGAAATCTCAAATTCTAAAAGTTAGAAATATCAGACTTTCAAGTTTCATAGTTTCAGAACTCTCATTCCTCCATTTCTATAGACAGATACCTCGACCTTTAGATGGCCATAACTTTTGATTGGGAGCTCAGATTTACACAAAAAAGTAAAAATATAGTTCACCTTTATTTTTTGGTGTCCTAGGTTTCTCACTGACCACCATAATGAAGGTATGGGCTTTCTTTCTTTCCCATCAAGGAACAACACATGGAGGCATGGGTTTTTACAGTAGGACCCATCATTT
Source organism: Taxus chinensis (assembly GCA_019776745.2). Lineage (NCBI taxonomy): Eukaryota > Viridiplantae > Streptophyta > Pinopsida > Cupressales > Taxaceae > Taxus > Taxus chinensis. Next base: position 647,116,433 of record CM034146.1, read on the forward strand.
TTGCAGGCGAATTTATTACTCTTTTGGGGTGGTTGAAACAATAATTCAAATTCTTCTCTTCTCCTTCTATCATTCTTCCTATATATTGTAGGGAGGGGCATTTTTTCTAAATGTTGGAAATTTTTGGCATTGCACCCTCCCTTCTTATTTGTCTGTAAGTTATTTTTTGGAGTTCAAACCTTCCATCAAAATTGTAATCCAAGTTTTTGGCTTTTCGTCATTGTAACGGATTGTATCAAAATTATGGAGCAATAAAATAAGTTTGTGGATGATTTCAACCCTCTCTTGTGTTCATTTCCTTCATTTGATCTCTCTTTACAGTATTGGTTATCTGTGTAAGGTAGTTGTATTACATTTTAATGGTTTGTGTTTAATAGTAAAGCAAGTGTTCAACATTCCTTTCATGCATTACCTTTGTTAGTTTAGGTTTAATTCCTTGCATCTTCTTAACCCTGTCTCCTTGGCAAGTTAGATTAGATTTTAGAGTATATCCTTTGCAAATTGTATGTGTGCATCTGAATAGAGGAATAGGAACTGGCCTTCATGCAGAGAGTTTTCCCTATTGTAAATTCCCACACTTTGGGAAAAGCTTCATGTTATGCAATTACACTGAGAGTTTCAACCCACCGAGTTGTAGACATTCAGGGTCATTGTAATTATGCATCAACAATACCCAAATTTAAGTGGCAAATAATAATTTAGAAAACTAAAATGAAAATAAAAAATCTCCTAGAAGGGACACTAGCACCCTAGTGGTAGTGTCCTTAATGGGTTATATTATCCCAAATCCAAGAAATAGAAACAAGAAAAAGAACGGGGACATGGGTCCCTGTGACTTGACCAAAAGATATAAATCCAATAAGAATAAAACAATGTCATAATCAAAATTAATAAGAGGAAATAGAAATGTTAAGAAAATGCATCACCAGTGTCTAATATTCATACTTGAAAATTATGTGTATAACAACATAGTAGAGGCATGATGTAATAGTAATTAGAGTATAGTTTTATTTGTACATTTTCCCTCCTTTATGTTATTTGAAAGAAGTTATATAGTATAATGGATATAAGAAGAACATACCTACATTAGGCCAAAGGAATATTATTTGACGTATATCGATAGTAAGCATCTCAACATGGAAAACCATGGATCATAGTTTTGATCTATGTGACGTGAGTTTGTTGTCACAAAATGAGTTGTTCAATGGAAACATATTTTTGAGATATATGAGACTTTAGAACATGGAGAATGAATATTTTTTGGGAGTGATTAATGCCCAAACCGAAGTTAAAATTGCATGTATTTAAGAGTCAAGGAAATGAAATGATATCTCATTTCCATCACTTTACGATGTAAGAATCTAAATAAGGCCAAATGCAAAAGTGTTGATTTGCTCCCAAGTTAGGTGATATGGGAGGGATATTGATACTCTTTGAATTTGGATTTGGAATATTTTTGAAGAGTTATATTGCCACTAGATTAAGTCATTTGAGTGGAAAGTTGTGAGAAACAAAGAAAATTAAAGAACATGAGATGATTTGGTACTTGGAATATACTGAAGTTTATGATTACGAGTGAGAAATATTTTTAGTATTTGAATATTTCCTCACAATCAATTAAAAATAGCATGTCAGTGTGCAGTGTGGTTGTATGTTTCATGTAAGTATTTTACTTAAATCATTGTAAGAGGGGTAATAGGATACCCTTGAATATTTCCCCCCTTGTATTGAAGGGTTAGAAGTGAGATGGTGAATGATGAGATGAAATAAAAGTACAAATGTTGTTTGTAGAGGATTAAGAGTCGTAGAAAATAGAATAAGTAGTGTTGAGTAGTCACAAATTACAGAAAGTGTGGTATTCAATTGTAGATGTGGTGTACCTTAAACATATAGTGCTAAAGGGGTTGAAAGTGCTGAAAATGGTCAAATAGAGGTTAATATATGCTAAAAACATTGTAAGTGGATGAGTTATAATGAGAAGAAGTATTGCAATTATAGTAGAAAGAAAATTTTAGTATAAATAGTAATGTTTGAAAATAAATAGTAATTTCATTTTTGACATAAATTAGTTTTGTTTTGAACTCAAGGATTAGATGATGCCACATGAATGAGAGGTGACTCCATCGAGGTTTGAGAGGGTATATCTACCTAAACCGTAGATCAATTAGTAACTATTTTTCCTTTTTACCAGGCTAGGAATTATTGTAACACCTTTTATCATTTTTTGGTGATTTTTGAAATTTTTAGAACTTTTTCATATCTATCCAAGATGGAGTCAGCGGGGTCAGTTTTTTTGTTTGGACAATCCCATTCATTTACGGGCATTACCATATAGGTAATGAGTGGTATTTTCTTTAATAATGGGTGTTTCTTGATAAGATTCTTAGTGGGGTTTGTATAATGTGTTTCCATGAATAAATCACTAACCTGGGTTTTTTTGTGCTATTTTGTGTTGTTTAGAGAGATAAAAATTCACGGTTAGTTTATGTAGGAGGACATTTTTCGACCTTGTTGGCCATGATATTGGAGGAGGATCAGTGGGATATATTAGAATGTGTCAAATATGAAACATCATTACATGGGGAGATGTGCTCCATAATATGTACTTGATGATTGCACTCAGTAAGAGATGGTGTGTAAATTCATGTACTTTTTTGTTTCCTACTAGAGAAATCATATTAAAAGTGGTGGATTTGCATATTATGTAATGTGGTTGTAAGTTTTGGTAGATCAGGTTTAGGTTATGCCCCTATGTGATACTTGATGGAAATAAAGAGCAACGAGGTAGTATTTCATACGATCATAAACATAGGAATATTCATCCATAAACCTAGATGACATGGTGAGTTAAGGTGTTCCATAGTTGCATAAGATTATTGTAGTTATCTTGGTATATTTTGTCATTATGTATCAATGAGGCATATCTATATAATACAGGGTGCATGAGATTTGCATGAGTATAGAGAAGTCACATATTTAATCACTTGTATAAATATTTATAGTGGTTCACACATGAGGATCAATGCAACTACACTATTACATGTATGGGTTTCTTAGAACATAAAACTTGTTAGGCTATTTAGTGTTACATGAGTAGATTGAGCACAACCAAATATTTATGTATCGATATGGGTTGGACTGAGGGTTTTTGGGTTTGATACTGTAATATAAACATCTATGTTGGAAATAAATGGTCATGATGTCATTATTTGGATACTTTATAGAAATCGCGGTGGATAAGTTGTGGATCATGTTAAGTTATGATGTATTCGATGTAACATGTTGTTAGAGAACATGTTTCTAAGAGTTGTGAGTTCTTGTAGTATGATCATGTATCACGATGCTTTTAGAATACCTAGGATATGCCTCTAGATTCATATATATATATATATATATAACATAGATCGATTCATGATACAAGAAGAGTAGGGGTGATTTCAGGGCCCAAATGATTCCAAATATAACAGATACATGCAAATGAGGTAGATGCGGATAGAGTAAAGATTTGTGTAGATGATGTAGGATGCACACCAACTTATAAATGGTTTTGGGTAGAGAACTGATGGATTTTATTGTTTTTTATAGTATTGTATACACCATGATATCCACCAAGTTTTTAGGTAGGGGGAGGGATAATAGGATGTTAGGAACATACACCCAAGGGTGATGCAGTGATAGGTTAAACTACATGACATAAGTATGATATATTGTGATTTTTATTTGATGTTTTTATTCATATTTCTTATATAATGTGTAGATCAGATAGTAATATGGTTTAGATCTTGAAGATGATGAGTATTAGAGTGTGATTGTAGATATAATGGTACTAATGTTTACATAAAATTTACCCTCAAATGAATTCGTAAGAAGAGGTATCTTAGAGATAGTGGATCACATTGTTAGAGAGGATGCTCAACTATTTGATCTTGTGGCAGTGGTCATATCCACCTGTATAGTATTGTAGATAGAGTGTGATGAGTATAGGATGAAAATAACCTGAGCTAGGGAGGAAGTTGGAGGATGTTTCTTATCATAAATCCTTTTTGAAAGATAAGTGGAGATCCATGGTTGATATGTAGATGCGGTGGAGGAATCAACATTAGTATTGAATTGATCAAAGCAATAGTGGTCCCAAACAGAGTTAGTTATCAAATTGTGAGGATTAGACTTTAAGAGCTCTAATATCAGCCTCCAATAGTACTGACAAGGTTGTGTGATATATGTTGTAGTGTACATTTCCCCTTGAATTTATATTATGAAATTGTCTAGACATGTGTACATATATATATGATGACATCATTTGTGGTATGATGATGTTTACTTGTTTTGTTCTATGATTTATCTCTTATTTGATTTAAAAAGATTCGTTGTTTTAATGGTGATGATGTTACTATGGATATTGATGTTGTAGAGTAGAAAATATGTGTTGATAGAACAAATAATATTGGGATGATAATAGAATACATAGTTAGATAATAATAGGAATGCATTTTATGATGATCATTGAATAGGTCATGTAGTTCAATTTCTAGCAATGATAAAGAAAAAAAATGAAGAATGGTCCTCCCAAAGTGAGAGAATATAGTTCCATACATTTATATAATAGGCATGGAATCATATAAAACTAAAGAACATATGGAATCTAGCGATAAATAAGGTGATGACTATGCACAAGTGGCTCAATTGATGACATTATATAACCATCTATATTAAATGATAATTACGAAGGCATCATAACAACACTAGGAAGATGTGAATCATATGATGATAAGTGGTGATCCTTAGGGACCCACGTAGGTCTACGAGGTATGAAAAGTTGGGGAAGAGGATTATGTGTAGTAAAATTTGAGGGATGAGGAGAAACAATTACCTTAGGATAATGAGAGTTAGTCAAGGTAACATATGTCGGTGTGTGGAATTTTGACACATGAGATTGTTATCTATCAACATGTCATACATGAAAATAAATAACAAATTTTCTTCTCAATAAATTGAAGATTATCATGGAGTGCATAAAAACCGCTATCCCTATGAATATTGATCCCATACAAATTATAGAATGGATGGTTGTGATTATGGAATAAATGATGAGGACGAGGATTTTCATTAAAGGGTAGCTTAATCAACATCACATCAATCAAAGTTTAAAAAATATCATGAGGCCTAGTAGAAAATGAGAAGTATAAAGGATCCTACATAAGAGGGGAGTGAAACATGGTGGAGGCATACGAAAATGTGGTGGATGATCAATAATATGACTAGTAGGATATGGAGAATGTGAGGGTGGGGAAATAGGAGGAAGAAAATATGTAATATGTTGAGAAGTGGTCAAATAATTAGAAGCATCATAAATAGTATGTTCATTAAGCACATAGTGTTTTAGAGATATGACCTTAAAAGAAGGAATTGTAAAATATTCATTTGTATCATATAAAAAATTTTCTTTCAAAGGAAGAATCAAGCCATGAAAAAATATGTATTGATTTCTAGATCACTACGCTAATAAAGTAAATTATGCATGCAAGATTTGAAACGTAAGATATAATCATTAATAGGTTCATTATTTCCTTGATGCAAAAGATAACCTCAAATGTAAATTTAGGACCACTATTAGAAATAAAATATCTAATAAATGCTTCTTCCATATCAAGATAAGTAAAAGAACATTCACTAGCTTAATGATAAAACCAATGGGAAAAAATATATAGAAGACTACAAAGAAATGGCAAGATAAGTAATATATCATTAGAATGTGAAGCCATAGATAAAATTAAATCCTTAAGAAGCATATAAGTATTACACATTCTATCATAAACTATAAAAGTAGGAAAATTAAAAATTATAGCGAAAGAGGAATTGCAAAAACTTTTAGGAATGTGATTTCTAAGAAGAGAATTATTATGAAGGGTAAGGGTAAGGGTGAGTGTATGGATATTATTTTTTAAATCACCTACAACATTCATAAGAGAAATAAAATATTATGGAGGAATATAATAAACATTATGGGGTTCATTAAACGGTTGAATATTTCCATTATAAGTATCCATAGGGACACTATTAGGTTAAAAATTAACTTCTGGATCAACAAATGGAAAACTAAGAATAACAACATGGGAAGAAGATTCAATAGGAGGAAGAGGAACACAATAAAAATAAAAGAATCTTAGTAGGAGGAGGAGCTCAAAAAAATATATATTATCTTTATGATCATAATTATATATACTATCTTGGAGCCTCGAAGGGAAATCCTGGTAAATCTGGAGGAGGGGCCATTCTTCATTGCTCTTCAGGATATATTGTAGCTGCCTCTGCTCATAATTTCAATTTTGGCTCCAACCATCATGCGGAAGCTCTAGCGATCCTCAAAGGCCTTGAGATGGCCATCAAATTAGGTGATGATCCCCTTCAAGTTGAAAGTGACTCCCTCAACATCATCAAACTCCTACAGTCTAATGATCCTGGTCATTGGTCGATTAGAAACATCATTGCTGATATCAGAATCATGCAAAGATCTTTCTGTCAAGTCCAGTTCCAGCATGTTCTTCAGGAGGGAAATAAAGTGGCTGACCTCCTTGCTAATATTGGTGTCGTCATTGACAATCAGCAAAGCTGGACTGATAACTTCCCGAAGGATCTCTGCCAAATTACTCAAAATGATATTCCCCATTGCTAACTAGTGGAAAAAAGGCTGACTCGGGTTTCGGCTATTTCGATATGGCCTTCTCTTTCGGTGGCGGCAATTATGACGTAGTTTATGGATTTGACACTTAACGAGGGGCAATTGATTAAGGTGTCTTTTATTGATGCGAGGAATCTCCACATGAATGAGCATTATTGCCACATTAATCATCTGAGGAGGTGGTGTAAGGGCAATGATAACTTGGCTGGTAGCTTCCCTGACCTGTTTAAGCAGGTTTTTTCCTCTACACTCTCACTTCTGAAACTTTTCAAGCTTTCTTCCCATGGGGGGTCAATTGAAGTGCCTTGAGCCTAACAACTATGAGTCGATTATGAATGATGGAGAGGTTTGGAACATATTGTTGGAAAATGGTATAGCCACCTTCCTAGAAAAAATGGCGGGTCATTCGGCACTGGTTTCTTATGCAGTCACGGCTTCCTGGACGAAGGTTCGGGTCCAAATTGACATCACTCACTTCACCATCTCCACGAATGCCATTGTTGACGCCACTGGCCTTCCTGCTGCAGGTGACATCTACTACAAAAATTCGCTACATGTGGAAATTCCAGATTTTAACGCCCCTTGTGACAGACCGGTAAAATATATTTCTAGTTATACCTGAAATTCCCTGCCTTCTCCCTGGGACAGAGTGGCGGAAGTCATTATGTGATATCTCACTATCAACGGTAGATACCGACTGGTTTTTGGTCCTCATCTTCTCATCCTATCTCATCTTCGATGGGGGAAGAAAACTAATCTGGAAGCCTTCTTGTTTTAGTCTCTTGAACATTCGGTGCAGCTAGCTCGGGAGGGCGAGGGCATCATTCTTCACCAGGGGTTGTTTTACCTGCTTTTCTCTGTCGTTGCTTCTCACGCCGACCTCCTTCGCTTCCCCCCCAAGTTGGGTCGTCGCCGCCGTTCCCCCTCTCCTTCTCCACGTCCCTCCTCCTCCTCCCTCCACTCCTCGTGGTGTCATCATCATCTGCTTCTCTCATTTGGTTCGGACTCTGATGTGGCTATTCTGAGTCCCCCCCGCGCCGCCTCCATCCCCCCTGCCACCCTGTCTTTCCCTACGCCCCTCTCTTGCTTTTACTTGGAAGGCACTGAAGCCATTGGTCGCGCTTCTTCCCCTGTTTCTAGCCCTGATTACTCTCAGGCTACTGCTCTCTTGGGCCTGGCTCAGCTGTACCCTGACTCCCCAGATCCGAAGCAGCATGATTTCAATCAACCGGTTGTGGAGCCCATCTCCCAGTCTGATGGATCCAAGGCTCTCTTCGACGAAAAAATTCTTGCTACTGACTCTCTTCATTCTCCTCCTTTGATGGAGTCGAATCCTGCTGATTCCGAGGCTGCTGACACTAAAAGACACAATAGCAGAGCTGACATGATTTCCTCTATTCTGAGCAAGCTCCAGCGCACCTTCAAGGCTCTGAAAGCTTGGGAGGCTTTCATGGATACCACTAGGACTGCCATTGAGGATGATTGTGCAGAGCTTATCAAGCTGGCTAAACTTCTTGCTAACAACTCAGGCTCTCCTAGAGCAAAGAATGTAGTTTCTGAGCTGAAAAAGCTCTTTTGATGTTTTTCTTCTTTTTCCTTGTTGTTTTTTCATCCTCCTTTTTTTGGAATCGTCTCGGGTATTTTGACTCTGCTTCTATCAATGCTAAATCTGGCCTGATGGGCTCATTTGTATAAGGTTGTGGGACCTTCTAAAACCCTCCTTTTACCCAATATATTCCAAAAAAATTATATATACTATCTTTGGAAATATAAAGAATATAAGCACATGCATCATTATCAACAAGCTTAGTAGGAGGAGGAACATAATAAAAATACATATTATCCTTATAATCATCATTATATACACTATATTTTGAAATATAAAGAATATAACCACATGCATCATTATGTTTTATTGATTTTAACATAATCTGAGATGAAAAATGAGAACTAACATCATTAGGACGAACGTGAGAGGTGGAGAAAGAAAGATATGAATTTTGAGGCACAATATTCAATAAAGAAGCATATTGTTCACAATAAGAAGGGGGTGACACATATAATAAAGAAACAACAGTAGGATCCACTTTAATTATTTTTTCATGCATAAGTAGAGGAGAAGGTGGAGGGTGATGTCAATATATGATAACATCTACAATATCAAAATAATTATGGGTATTAGAGGAATCATTAACAAGACCTTTCTCATCTGAAAAATTAAATAATTGTTCAACACATTTCTCCTTTGTAGTAATATAAGCGAAATCACTATTATATTCAAAAGAGATAGTTGCCTCCATATGGGATAAGAGTAAAACATCAGGGTCAGATTTGAAAATATTTATACTGAAATAATGAATTGTGGGATGACATGTTGCAACAGTATGTGACTTGCAATATAAATTTTCTTCTTCTTGGGAATTTGTAAAAATAGGCTAATGAAAACTCACAAGAATAGGTTCATACGTTGGAGACAGAGGCTTGGGATGACTGTTTCACCATAACTTTTGATAGGGCATGAGGGATATACACAATGATGAATCTTAGCATAGGATAAGTTAATAAACAAATATGTTCAACAAATTATTTAAATAAATTTCAATCTTTATCAGAGGACTAAGATCAAATAAATATAATAGTAGTAAGGAAAATCTATCTTGCATGAAATAAACTAGTTTAAGAAATAGATAGATAAAAATGAATTATCTTGTATGTGGATAACTTGGTTGGTTTTGTTATGAGAAACAAGTTTAAAAGGTTGAATTTGAACTGTGTATGTTGTGTCTCAGGAATTAGGACGTTTGACCCCTAAAATAACTAGGCACCTTAGGTGTGAAGCCTTGTGGCATGTGGAAGAAGGGCACGAAGGAGCACAAAGAAGTAGTTCTTGGAGAGGTGCGAAGGCTCGTGCCGAAGAAGGATGGATTCAGGACTTATTGAGTTTTGGACAACATGAAAAGACATGCATATGGAGAAAATGGAAAAGTGACCAGATACAGATGTGGATAAGCTATGCAGACTTGCAGTTCAAGGAAAGGATATTTTAGGGCATCATTAGGGTTTTCATGAAATGATAAGGAGACGAGGTTGTTAAGGATTAACTGGCACATGTATACTACAGGAAATCAATTGAGGGAAACACATGAGGATATATGTCATATTCTGGGGTAGTGCTAGAGTAATCATGAGAGGATTTCTTTAGGATTTCATAGGTAATGATGATTGGTTAAGAGAAGATTCCGTATTTTTCTTCATATAGAAGGTTTTCTAGTATGGTGAAGAGAAAGGTAAGTTAGCATGTGTGTAGATGTATGTGAGGAAGAGAGAAAAAAAATACAGAGGTATTGTGTAATGTGTAATGGTAAGGTTTTTAATGTATAAAATCTCGGCTAATATGAACATTCCCAGAGATGGAACCCTTTTTTATGTAATCTTGCCTACTATATTTGATTAATGAATTTAATAAAGAGTTTCTGAATAACTCATGTGATGGATCTTTATCTATTCATTTTCCTTATGTTCATGTTTGTGTTACTAGTTTTCTTGATATTATTCATGGTTTGATTCTAATTTCATTTAGTTGATCATGTTACACCATGCTCTGATGCACTATACTAGGACTATTTCTTTATCTCAATTTCCAAAATCGGTATATTCATTCCATGTTTATGCAAGAACTTCCTTACCAAGGGTTATCATTCTCACAAATCTCACATAAAGGAGGGTCTCATCACCTGTGCGCACCTCAGGTGAGATTCCAAACCAATATAGATTATATGCCAACATGTTTTGGGTTGGTTGTTAAAGCAAGTGGTAAATAGAGACTACATATTGGTTCCAATGCTAGGACATTTTTTCAAAGTTTTTGTGAGAATGGTGCGTGATGACAAAGCACTTGACCCTGGAAAGTGTCAAAGCATGGCTTAGAAACACAGAGGATGAGTTTTCTCAGATATTTAATACATAACCTAATATTGAAGCATGTAAATGGGTAGAAAAATATTTGAATCATGATTTATATGAGACCTTATTTTGTTGTTTTCCAGTGGAGTTGTATGAATGGCTTTAGTGTATGCATCTAGATCAGGCTAGTACTATAGACCTTGCGTATGGACCTAACATGAGTATCATAGGCTGCATGATTCTAATCTGACTTGGACACATGTTGTTGATCACTTGTGGAATAGAGTGTTGAAAAGTTACACCTTGGAGTACATAATTTATACATATTCTTATCTAGGGGTTGTTGTGTTTGAGTTCTTGAGGGATCCATGAGGATCATTCTTGCATGCTATCCCTTTAGCTATAAATATCTTGTTCATTACAGTGAGTTTGGAAGCATTTCATATGGTTGCATAAGGTTTTCTAAGCAATGGGCAAGGAATCTAGAAAGGAGGAAGATGGCGAACCATGCGGATGAAAAGGATACGGAAGACAGATGACTCAAGTACAATGATGCTCATGAAAGGGAGTTGGAAAGACAACACCAAGTTGCAGGAGAAATGGCACTATGGAGGTAGACATTGTGCGAAGTAATTGAGGTTCACATGGAGGACATGGAACCTAACTAGTCTTTACTACCCCATCTTGGAAATTGCAGGAGATAAACCCCCTCAGCTTATGATGAGAGATCATCAATTAGAAAGAGGAGACTCATCGATGTGCATCTGAATACACTTGGTGACCAACCCTTAGGGCTTAGTTTCCCAAATTAAGAGATAAGTATTACTAACCTGGTTGGTATTGGTGGAAGTAATCAATTAGCACCTAGGATGTATAATTTTCCATTTGATACATCCATGCATGCATAATCATTTCCTATGTTCAAAGGTATATTGATTAGTATAACATTTGGACAAAGTACAGGTACAAAAAGCTTGAATATTACATCTGGAAGTGGTGCGGGAAACACATTTGGTAACGGTGTAATATCACAAACTATTGGCGTGTATTTTAGTCTGTGTTATTGGGGAGACAAGGCATGACCAATTCAGGACCTTTGTCAACTATGGGAGGTGCATCTGGTTGGTCAGTTGGAGTATAACTAGCATACCTAGTGGACCTAAAATATATGGAGGATTTGGAGGGTTAGGAGGAGCATGTGCTAGTGGATCTAGTGGAACTAGTGGTGGAGGCAATGCTGAGGAGAACCCTTGTTCTAGATCATGTGGACAAGGGCCTCAACTACCTCAACAAGTGTTCCTTAAAATGTCTTTCCATCTACTAGATTACAAAGGTGTTGAGGATGTTGTAGAGCATGTACACAAATGTGAGTTACTATGGCATGTGAAGGAGACCACTACCCCAGAATGGAAGGAAAGTATGTTTGCAATGATGTTGCAAGGGCACGCACATAGTTAGTACTGGAACAATGACCCTCATCAAATAGTGGTATATTAAAGCATGATGTGTAATACCTCCGAGCTGAATTCTATATTCCTATGTTTGAACAAAAGAGCATTAACGCATTGAAGGAGATTCAACAATGTATGGCTGAGAGTGTAGGGGATTATAATGCATGCTTTAAGACTCTCTTGTCAAAATTGTGTTATGATATTCATCCTTTTCAGCATTCTCAATGATTTTTAGTGGATTAATAATTCCCTTCAGGAGATTATTGTCAGATAAGACTTTCATAGACCCACTTGAGGCCTTGGAGGCTTCCCTACGTGCTGAGGCTATGGTAACTATGGTTACTAGTGTTAGTCCTCTTCTTGAAGCTTAGATTGTTGCCATGCCAAATCAGCTAGAGAAGCTATATGTGAACTTAGCACATGAGACTCACAATGGCCTATGGTGCACAAATTGTAAGGTAGAGGGGCATACAAATGATAGTTTTCCTCAGAGATTAGTATGTGCCATGATGGTAGACTATGAGATTTTCCATGGAGCTCATGATGAAAATACGTGTCTGCTACTGCAATGGTTGATCTGTAAGAATGTGTCTTGCTATTTCAATATTTGCACCTCTACTACTCATGACACCAAGGAATGTAGATTGATTTCAGAGATACATGATGCCATTGATTTTGGTGTGCATCAGACTAGCAATGTAAATAATTCCAAGGATGGTGGTCTTCACTATAAAAGGTGCACGGATGGAGGGGGTCATGGAAGAGGCTTTTGTGGAGGGTTTAGAGGTCATGGAAATCACAGAAATGGATGAATTGGATTCCCTCATGGAATTTGTCATAACTATGGGTCCATAGAGAATTACAAGCACAAATTTCCTTACCTACTATAGTGCTTTTAGTGTCAGAAGTCTGTTTAATGAAAATCTACAAAATCCATGGAATTGGGGTAAGAATCTCTAAAGAAACCCAAAGGATTTGAACAAGTTGATCAATGGACCATCTGATAAGAAATGAGCAAGGGTTTCTTCTTTGCATACATTAATTTTAATTAAACAAGAAAACTAAGCAAATGAAACTAACCTCTATTCTTTGAAATCTTGAAATAATGAACCTAAGAGGATCTAAGCATTCAGTTCGTGTTTTAAGAGAAAGAGGTATCCCCATTAATGGCTTCAAGGTCAATGATTCTTCCCTTTAACTCCATATTTGTGCTATAAAATAAAAAATTAAATGCTACTAACTCAATGGAAGAAAATGAAATACAATCTAAATCCTAAACAAAATACTATAATATGTGCTAGGAAGAAGAGAGAATTCTTATAAAATGAGGGAGAGGGTCTAGCCCTATTTATAGTTTTCCATTTGGAAAAATGGGATATTTGGGTGCATGTGGGACAAATGCAAAAGTCGAAAAAGCACTTTTAGCAAGTCAAAGTGAGGTTTGAATGTATGTAGAAGAGATTGACCATGGTTAATATTTAATTAACCATTTTTAGGGGGTAACTAATTTTACTTAGAGAGAAATTAGGTTTCCAAAAGGCTTCTGAAAGACTTAATCAATCCAACAAAGTGGATTGATATTGCAAGGAGCTAATAGAGGTGGTAAAGAATAGAATATTAGCCAAGAAGAGGTTATTATAGCCTATTTAATTAGTTTATAAGAGAAATATGACCAACAAAGTTTTGTAAGAGGGGAGTTAGATAGATCTACCTGATGAGGTGTCCTAAATTTGTAAGGGGAAGAATAGTTAGTGAAATATTAAGAATAATAGTGCATTGATCAAACTACAGGTGCCTAATTTTTCCCCTCTTTGGGGTGATGTAAGCCATGCCTCTTCAAAGAAAGTAGACAAATGTACATGAGTAGAAAAAAAAATTAAAGGGGGAGAAGAAAAATTAATAGGATGAAGGATGCCCCCTCGAGTGTCGATGGGGTGATGAAGAAACTTGATCGATGATCGAAAATTAGATTAATAGAAAGAAAAGTGCACGAAGAATATGAGAAATAAGAAGAAAGAGGGATATTGAGCTATCTACAAATCAATTGCTAGCAATATAAAATCATCATAATGCTTAGAATCCTCCTTATTGGTCCTTATTAAAAAGAATGAACAAAAGTGTAATATAACATGAAAAGCCATACATGAACAAATGTCCACTCCTAAAAACACCAACTCCATGCAACATACATGAATGCAACGTAATAAGAGAAATAAGTGATATCACCTAACAGGGAAATAAGTACAATCACACACACTTAAATCATCAATGTTCAAGATAGTTGCACAAATATTTTGTTATCAAGATGTAGTCCTAAATGTTTTGATAAACAAAAAGGATAAAGAGTGATGCCCCATGCAATATGTATAATGCAAGGGAAAAGATGGAGGATACTTGGGTCCAGTGGAAAAGTAATGTGAATGACGAAAACATTACCAGGCAACTGATAGTGCCCTAGAGTATAGACAAAGTAAGTAGTGTAGCCTGTGTAGGTGATTGAAGATTTAAATGATTCGTGAGTCTTTGTTTCAAAATATTTGAAAATGTCAACAAGATATGGCATGAGTACCATGCAATAGACACAGATTTCCACCATAGATGAACGGTTTACCCCGTTTTAATCTATTTCCAAGGGATTTCAATGTTTTTAGTTTTTAAAATGGTTTTACAATTTTTTCTTTAGATTTTTGATCGGTTAGAAGAATTTCAATAGACCGAAGTTCTTCTAAAAGTATGCATGAGGGAAATAGTGGGAAGGTAAGGCTGTCAAAGAGCCATAATATATTCTCACAAGAAGAAAGATGGGTCAAGATTAATTTCTTTAAAATAAACTAATAAATAATTATCACGATGGGGGAAAATAGATGAAAAATAGAGGAAAAGGTTCTTGAAAGGTTCATAAATTATTTTAGTGTGACAGAGAAGTAACCGCATGGTGGCGTGAACTGCCCCAGTGTGTGAAAATTATTAAAAATAATTATTTTAATACCAAAATAATTATCACATCGGATAGAAGAAGGTTAGAATGATCATGGTAGATAAAAAATGCCCCGGGGGCATCACGATGGGTTAATATACCTACATGGGGTCAATAAATCAATCATGACCAATTCATTTCTACCAGAGTTCTTGTGAATTTTTATCATGAGTGAGAGCGATAGCCCTGGAGTGAGATGGGGAGAATACCAAGTAGGAGGAGATGCATAGATCACATCTGAGAGTTCATGACGGACCTAGCAGATGGACCTTTCATGAGTGGCCTATCCCTTCTAGTGAATTACGTATTTAATGCATTTTTTAGGGTTTTGATGGTAGGTAGGGTCAAATTTGACGTATGCACGTGGGTGTATGCATCATTTTTATGGGTATGTGCACACATATCCGTAAAAAAGATACAGGTATGCATACGCACATCTGTTGAAAGTGGATATGTGCATGTGCACACATCGGGAGGGAAATTAGTGAACAAAATCCCAGGCACGTCAAACCAGTGGTGTAGCTCTTAGGGGGGTGAGTCTGCATTGAGTGAGGGAAGGACAGGAACATGCACGCATGCGTGCCAAGGAAGGCATGCAGGCATCACATTGGGCACATATGTGTTTTGTGATGCCTTTGGTGAATGGAGAGAAGATTTAGGGGGTTTGTACATATTGGTAAGGGTTTGTATGCACTGAAAAGGGTGCGCAGGTGCTAAAAGAGGCACATAGGTGCTGGAACGAAGGGGGAAAACAACTTGCTAGTAAAATATCCAAGTATAGAAGAATATAGACTAGATTAGCTTAGAAGAAAAGAATAATTAGTAAGTTAGATGACATAAAGAATCATTTTTCCTTAGAAAAATAGATAGAAGTAAGTGCCAGATACTTGTGTTGATTTTGTAGCATATACTACCCATTCTCCAAAAGCGTGAGCAATATGGTCGGCTAGCGGTGATAGAGGCCCAGTTCGACGATGATGATAGAGAAACCCTAGACAATCCCCTATATGTTACGAGACTGACTCATGTGGCTAAGATGCCACAGATTACATTATATCATGGCCTCCTGACAACCATAGTAGAGTGATGGCATAGTAAGAGTCAGTGTTTTTTGGCTCCTGACTAGGGAGATTACTATTACTATCGAGGATGTGTGGTGCATTATGCGGGTCCCGATTTAGGGTCAGCTCATCTAGTCAACGAGTCACTGGGCTAATATTGAGTGATATATTGTAGAGTTCTTTAGCATCCCGATGATACCACAATGTGAGATGACCATTAGTTTATCATGATGCATTGACAATATGTCGACATTAAAATTTTCCTCCGTAATTTCTATTTTATTAATGTATGTATTATGAATAATATGTTGTTAAGTATAATTAGTAGTGGCGTCCAATAGAAGATAACGGCACCGTCAGTACATAGCTACCAATAAAGTAGAGTACGGTAACATTCAAAGTAAAAAAGGATTGCTGTGGTAAAAAGTAAATATTTGTCGTAAGTCGTCTAGTAATGTTAAAATGTCAAAGTTGGAGTAAGTAGAGAAGTAGGGTCTACATGATTAGGAATTAGAAATTTTATATTTGTAATAAGGACAAGGAGTGATGCCATAAATATTTTGTGTATTTTATTTGTAGAAAATTCTATAAAGGTGGAACCCGTGTGAGTTGATAAGGTTTATCTTATCTTAGAAGATAATCCTACATGTAAAGGAAAGAGTTTAGGCATGGAATATGATTGGCCGGAAGATATTTCCTATCTTATCTTAGAGTTAGGAAGGATAAGCCTAAATTCCTATAAATAGAGAAGCTGTCCCCTCTCATTTATCATAGAGCAAAGTTGTAATAATTATTTTATGAATAAAGGATTCTTTGTGAAGGTGCGTTAAGGAAGTCATCAAGAGGAGTAATTGTGAAGTTTCTCCCATAACCATTATTGGAATCAAGTGGAGTTGGTAACACTTAGAGTAATTTATGGGTGAGATTGTAATAATTCCATGTTAACAATATATTCTACAGTTGTATTTCATATTTTTCATCATTCTTTTTTTGTCATAGTCTGTGGTATTCTTGTGTTATGTTTGTTGTTGTGTTTCTAGATTAATACCACTAAACCAAAAGATGTGCATTACTAAAATAATCATAGCACGAGGAGTTCCCGGTGAAATATTATTAGAGTGCTGGATTCGTGTTCACATATTTGTTCCATTTTCGGGACCATTTCTCATTTGTGGATTTTTCTGGAGAGATATTCCCACTTAGTCATAAATCTATAGGAGGGTAACCTTGATTTTATTGTGCCTAGTAGTTACCATGGTAAAGTCACTATTTACCATGCATAATATTGACCACAGCAACTTTAGTTTTTACCATGAATAGTATTTACCATAGTAACCTCATTTTTTACCATGAATAGTGTTTACCCCAGTAACTTCATTTTTACCGTAAATAGTGTTTACCACAGTAAAGTCAGTTTTTACCGTAGTAAGTCAAAGTAAATGTAAGATTACCATGGGCATTCCTATTTTACTGTAGAAAGGTGTAAAGTCACTTTCTATTGTACTGAGTCCAATTATTTGTGCACATAAGTCTTACTGATTGTACTTGTGAGCTGGTATTTAACTGTGGTTACATTTAAAAATGGGGAAGGTTCGTGTTTTTTCAGCCCAATCTAATGAAGATGCTTCTTCTTTCATTCAAGAGTTTAAACGATCTTGCATTTGTAATGGCCTCGTAAGAAGGGAACAATGGACTGAATTTTTTCCTAACTTTTTGGATGGTTTAGCCCTTAGGTGGTTTGAAACACTAGGTGATAATGTGAAAAACTCATGGGATTTATTAACTAAAAGTTTTCTTGAAGAATTTGGTAAACAACAGAAATATGCAGATCTCGTGATTGATATCACAAAGCTATCCCAAAGAGAGAAGGAGAAGATAAGGGATTATCATGCTCATGTTCTAGAACTAAGGAGGAAGCTCGATGCCCAGATCCGGAAGGAAGGATTAGTGGATGGGTTGATGAATGGCATGGATAATCTCCTTTGTAAGCACTTCATTCTTGGGATGAAGCTAGAGATCAGACAACGAGTGAAGTATGACCGCTCGGCTACCATTGAACAAGCAAAGGAGATTGCAAGAAGGCAAGAAGAAAGCATGGAAGAGAAGCCCAAAGAAATTGCTGCTAAGGTAGAGCCTACACCAACACCTTTGGTTCAGAATCCACAACCACTCTCGGTGAGCACAAATATTTTCCCTAGTACATCTACTGATTATGAAGATCTGCTTAAGAAGATGGGTCAGTTAACTATTAATATTATTCAAGGAAAGGAATTTAGTTCTCAGGGAGGAGATAGAGGTCCAAAAAGAAATATAACTGAAGTTGTATGTTAGGGTTGTCATAAAAAGGGTCATTATAAGTATAATTGTCTAGATAGAGCTTCTACATCTAGTACAAGAGATAATGATAAAGGAAAAGCACCTGTGAATTCTTTTGATGTAGTAAATAGGAGCATAAATAATGAAACAGATGTGTTTGTAACAAAAATAAAGAAAGAAAAAGATAACCAAGATGGAAATGATCCTAAGAAGATGAAAGGAGAAACCAGTAAGAAATATAGGAGCAAAAAGTTGGGTGTGCAGGATTTTCTGATTTCACAGGGGAAAGGACCATACTCCATCTTAGAAGATTTATCCAAAAGGCCTGTAAATTTACATATGGTCAACTTCTAGCTATGTCTTCTGAGAAGAGACAGGAGCTGCGAAGTGGACTCAATGCTCGATGAAGTAAGGAGGTTCAGGTACATGTTTTGGAGGCAGACGTGGATCGTTATGCTCCACAAGATGAGGTATTATGTAATGGTATTTCAATTCATGATGTCTTAGTTGATGGAGTCACTAAAATTAATTTAATGACCGAGTCTGTAATGAATATGTTGGGTTTAAAAATTGATCACCCCTCAACACTTATGTTAAGGTCATTAAATAAGGAAAAAACTAAACCATATGTTGTTGTTTCAAATGTGGCAATATCTGTTATGGGTGTTGTATGTGTGGTATACTTTCAGGTGATGAAAAATGGTACTGTTGCGTACCCAACATTGTTGGGAAGGCTATGGCTAAGGAGAGTTCATGCAAGAAACTACTTGAATGAAGGCTTCATGAAACTTGGACGTGGCAGAGAGAGGGTGAAGATAAATGTGATCTCTCGACATCATAAGGTAGAACCTATGGATTCAAGTGATGAAACTGATGATTGGACATCCTATGATTACTCTAGTACCAGTGAAGTGGACATAGAAGATGAAGAGAGTAAGGTTGATGTTTCAGTCATGGATATCCTTCCAATCACACCGACTCATGAACCCATAATATTATCTGAAGAATAAATAATTGATCATCTCCAACAAATAAAGATTGGTGATGTTGTGATGGAGAATGAGAAGAAATCCTACATCTATCTCTTTCGAAGGTAAATACACCTATTCACTTTTGATTACAAGCAACTAGGTCAAGTAAATTGGGTAGAACATTCTATTGAGATGGTAGATGGTACTAAGCCCATAAAGCAAATACCATATAAAATGAATCCTAATTTTTCCAAGACTGTAAAAGAAAAATAAATAAGTTGCTTGATGTAGGATTCATATTTGTTGTGGAGAATTCAGAATGGGTTTCTCCCATTGTGATCTCAATAAAAAATAATGGGAAACTATCCATTTGTGTTGATTATAGGAAGCTCAACAAGGTAATAAAGAAGTATCATTACCCTCTTCCATTCTCAGATCAGATATTAGATGAAGTAGTTGGCCAGGAGTGCTATAGTTTTGCTGATGGATATAACGGATAGAACCAAGTTCGTAACATAGAGAAAGATCAGTTGAAGACCACGTTCACCACTCCTTGGGGAATGTTTTCTTATATAGTTATGCCTTTTGGGTTGTGTAATGCTCTGGCAATGTTCTAGTGCTTGATGAATAGGGTGTTTGAACCCTACATTGGGAACTTCATCAAAGTATTTCTGGATGATTTTTGCATCTATGGGAGCAAGATGGACCACCTACACTAGATGGAGACAAAATTTCAAAGGTTAGATGAAGCACAAGCCTCACTAAACCATACAAAGTGTGTCTCTGGATGTTCTAAAGGTGTTTTGTTAGGGCATGTTGCATCCAGAGATGGTATTGGTATTGATCCTGATAAAGTTTAAAAAATCAAATAGTTACCATTTTCTATGAATAGAAGTAAGTTGAGATCATTTTTAAGCCATGTGGGTTACTATAGAAGGTTCATCAAGAATTTCTCAAAGATTGCACAGCCACTAACCCAATGCTTGAAGAAGGATGTTACTTATGAACCAGGAAATAAGGTGCATGAAAATTTTGAACAACAGAAGAAGGCTTTGGTGTCTTCACATGTTTTAAAGAATCTGGATTGGAGCAAGCCATTCATTGCATATACTGATGCTTCAGATGCAACACGAGGAAGTACTCTGAGTCAAAAGGATGAAAATGGGAATGATCATCTAGTTTACTTTAGGAGCAGACAAATGAGCAGTGCTGAGGTAAATTATATTGTAACTGAAAAAGAGGCTCTAGCTA
Source organism: Taxus chinensis (assembly GCA_019776745.2). Classification (NCBI taxonomy): domain Eukaryota; kingdom Viridiplantae; phylum Streptophyta; class Pinopsida; order Cupressales; family Taxaceae; genus Taxus; species Taxus chinensis. The sequence goes on from CM034146.1 coordinate 647,137,042, forward strand.
TCATCTTTGCTGTAAAGAAGTTTAGAAATTACTTGCTAGGGCAGAAATTTACAGTTGTAATAGACCATCAGGCTGTAAAAATATATTGTAAATAACACCAACTCATCAGGGAGGATAACAAGATGGATAATTTTGGTACAAGAATTTGAATTTGATATTATAGATAGGCCAGAAAAGAAGCATGTCAATGCAGATGCACTCTCTCGAGCCTATGATGGTTTAGGTTCATCTTGTGATGATGAGGATTTCCTAGATGCAACATTGTTATCCCTTGACACAATCCCTAGTGAATACATAGATATTTGGAATTATCTTAATGAATTCAAGTTTCCTGATGGTGCCAATGTAAAGACTAAGAGGAAGATTACTCAAGTCAGTCATCCATAATATATTTTTCATGGAGTATTATTTCGGATAGGACATGATGGATAGTACAAGAGGGAAGTTGGATATGATCAAGGGAAGGAGCTGATAGAAGAATTCCATAATGGTACATGTGGAGGACACTTCTCTAGACAACTTACAACAAGAAGGATCTTGGATGTAGGTTATCACTGGCCCACTCTTTTAAGACATTGTTATAATTATTGTAAGACATGTAATATTTGTCAAACACATGGTAACTATAAGACTTTATCAGCTCCGTTATGCCCTATTCTTCCACTTGATCCCTTTGAAAAGTGGGGAATAGATATTGTAGGTCTAATTCCAACTACCCCATGCCAAAATAAGTATATTGTAGTTACCACATATTATTTAACCAAGTGGGTTGAAGCTAGGCCATTAAAAACAACTTCCATGGATGAAGTGGCAAGGTTCATATATGAACGCATTGTCACTAGATTTGGTTTCCCATTAGAAATTGTAACAGATCAAGGAAGCCACTTCATTAATGAGGTGGTAGAATCCCTAGTCAACAAGTTTTCTATTAAACATAGGAAGGCAACAGCATACAAGCCAAACACAAATGGATAGGTGGAATGAACAAATTTTTTGTTATGTCAAATTCTAGCAAAAGATGCAGCCTTGCAGGTACATAAGTGGGATAAAAGGATTCATGCAACATTGTGGGCATATAGGGAAACATCAAAGTCAGTAACAAGATACTCCCCATTTCAATTGGCTTATGGCATTGATCCAGTTCTTCTTATTGAGTTTGGTATTCCCTCTGTGAGAGTTATGAAAAATGAAAGGATGGATGAAAGTGATTCAGTAAAAGAAAGGTTGGTGCATCTTCATTTGCTAGAGGAAATGAGGGAAATAGTGAAGGATACAAGCTATAAGAAGAAAATGAAGTAGAAGGAATACTTTGATCAAAAGATTCGTTGGTCTCCATTTCATGTGAATGACTTGGTTCTAGTATATGATTCCAGATACAAAAAAAGAAGGCAGAGAAAATTTCTTCCAAAATGCATGGGGCCCTACAAAATAGTAGCAGTGCATGAAAATGACCTACATATCGACCAGAGGAATTGGATGGTACTCCCATTACGAAATGGGTCAACCATGACAAGTTAAAAAATTTTCAGGCACCAGCTTCAGAATGTCCATAAGAGTCTACTCCAAGGACGAAGTAGAAACTAGGAAGGGGGAAAATTTAGACATTAACATTTTCCTCTGTAATTTCTATTTTATTAATGCATGTATTAGGAATAAGATGTTGTTAAGTATAATTAGTAGTGGCGTCTAATATAAGATAACAACACCATCAGTACGGTGTCGCCAATAAAGTAGAGTACGGTAAAAGTCAAAGTACAAAATGAATGTTGTGGTAAAAAGTAAATATTTGTCGTAAGTGGTCCAGTAATGTTAAAATGTCAAAGTTGGGGTAATTAGAGAAGTGGGGTCTACATGATTAGGAATTAGAAATTTTATATTTGTAATAACGACAAGGAGTGATGTCATAAATATTTTGTGTATTTTATTTGTAGAAAATTCTAAAAAGGTGGAACCCATGTGAGATGATAAGGTTTATCTTATCTTAGAAGATAAGCCTACATGTAAAGGAAAGAGTTTAGGCATGGAATATGATTGGCCGGAAGAGATTTCCTATCCTATCTTAGAGATAGGGTGGATAAGCCTGAATTACTATAAATAGAGAAGCCATCCCCTCCCATTTATCATGGAGAAAAGTTGTAATAATTGTTTTATGAATAAAGGATTCTTTGTGAAAGTTTATTAAGGAAGTCATCAAGAGGAGTAATTTTGAAGTTTCTCCCATAACCATTGTTGGAATCAAGTGGATTTGGTAACAATTGGAGTAATTCATGGGTGATATTGCAATAATTCCATGTTAATAATATATTCTACAGTTGTAGTTTAGATTTGTCATCATTTTTTTTTGTCATAGTCTGTGGCATTCTTGTGTTATGTTTGTTGTTGTGTTTCTAGATTACTACCACCAAACCAAAAGTTGCGCATTACTAAAATAATCATAACATAAGGAGTTCCCAGTGAAATGTTATACCACGGCAGAGTGCTAGATTCTTGTTCACAGATCCAGAGCTAGACTGAGTAGTGGTCTATATGATGGCCTTTGTTAGTGGATTCTTGCTCCCTAACAAGACCAGTGCTTCATTTTAGCTCGGCCTCTTGAGAATGATATGTGGTTTTGTAGAGGGAGAGAGCTACTACTGGGGTTAGTGTATTTTGATGCATCTATACTGGGACCTTCAATTTATTACCTGCTACCGTAAGAAGATGGTAGGACCAACTCACTTGATGCATATTTGGACATTGGACGACATTTCCATTGGTCGCCCCTTAGGTGTTTTGAGAGTTCGGGCTCCCGAGGAGCATTCTACGATGGGCTTGGTTTCGATGGGGAATGATGTGCAGCCATATATGGGGGATGCCTATCATTATCGTTGCGAGATTGATGAGTTACAATAGGCTTCCATGGTTTGGAATCTGTATAGACATTTCTAGTGGACTGAGGATGGTTTACAGCTTAGCACTACCACACTAGAGCATTTTATCTTAGGCATCCATAGCTATATGTGAGAGATATACAAGGTGGATCAGTGCCAAAGGTAGTTTGGTAGTACCCAGGATGTTCCTTGGCTAGACAGGTGGTATGCTCACAGGGCTTGAGAGTACTTTGATATGGGTCCACAAATTTCCAGTGATAGAGCACTCACCAGTTTCTGATAAGCAATACCTACTATGTGGGTACCACTGAGACATATTAGAGATCCAAGTACTACACCTAAGTATGGGGAATGGTATCATGGTGTGCTTCCACGCTATTTGACTATTTCCACGGCGGCGTATAATGTCGGTGTGCAAGCTCCTATAATCGAGCCTCCTAGTGGTGGTGAGGGTGGGGTCATCAATCGTGAGGATAGTCATGATGATGATGATGGTGGTGGGTCTGATGCATACTGATATGTCAGGGGTAGAGGCTAGGGTCCAGTATTGCAGCAACCACAGGGACAGGGCCCCAGGCCTTAGCCAAGATATGTGTTTCAGGAAGTTGACATAGATTTTCCCTAAGTAGGCATTCTAGGTGGGATATACACCCCTCTCCATTCGTAATTAAAGAGCAGGGCCTGACACCTCATGCTCTAGTGGGTGGCATTGACAATGGACAACTGGCTTCGGTTCATCGGCAGTTATAAGCAGTGATTGTTGTACAGTTATAGGTGGCTAGAGAGAGACACACAACTAGGGCACAGGTACATGCCCTCACAATAGAGCAAGATCAGGCACATGCTTAGGTGTAGACATTGATAGTGGAGAGAGATCAGGCTAGAGCACAGGCCACCCAGGTTAGTGATAGTACCCTATGGCAGAGTTAGATTAGTGATATGGTTGTATAGGAGGCTGAGATATTGAGCCTTTTACATCAGTTTCAAACTCAGGTGTAGATGGTTGTTACTCAGAGGGACTAGTCCTAGGTATAGTCACATGGCTACATTGTAAAGAGAGATTAGGCACGAGCTCAGGTGTGGATTAATACAGTAGATAGAGATTGAGAGGTCATTGCTTCTAGATAGGCTCACGCTGATAGTGGAAGTTTGATAGGTGAGTGAGATGTTGCCTTACATGAAGCTATCACTTCTAGAGATGTTGATCTGATACGTGATGTCATGATATCTAGTGGAAAGGCATAATACTATAGGATTACTTACTTCAGGGAAATCTCAGAAGAGCATGAAGTTGTGCCTTTTTAGTAGTCATATGTGAGTATGATAGGCTCTAGATCATAGTGATCAAGCCATTTAGTTAGATTAGTTTGGCAGCCCATTATAGCACAACCGGCTAGAAAACAACTAGCTAGACAGTAGGGTGGTACCTCTGGTGCTAGTGCATCACAACCACCTCTCTTCTATCCACTGGGTGATGGACCCGAGAGCCCTAGTAAGGGTGAGAGATGTGGCTGACCTCTTTAGCTCTCCTTGTGTATAGATGTATTGTATATATGCCTCTTGTGAAGGTTGATTCTCTTGTATAGTTGTATGTACTATTTGTTTTGATGACACCTCTTGATGAAGGCTCGATTCTTTTTTATGCATGCCCTTTTTAGATTTCATATTATATCGATGATGTATATTTTGAGCATTGACTTAGACATTTTGATAAACTATATTGTGATTATGCTTTGTTCGAGCATTTATTATGATGTATGATTTCTCTTTCCTCTATGTATGTGACATACCTTAGATTAGAAATATTTTTCATGTTTTCCTACTGATGATGTATCTCCAGATAGCATCACACATTCTTAGATTTATGAGTTGTTTCTGTGTTTTTATTCTAGCACTTGGGATGATACTAAATGATCTTGGTGTGGGGCGGATAGATTTGTGATTATGCACAACCCCTCTTACCCCCATTAATGATACGATATGTGATGATTAGCTTAGCATACATGCATGATGTAATACTTAGCATTTTTTTATATATGATGTAGTGAATGATGTTAGAAATGTGATGAAATGATAGATGATAGATGTGATAACAAACAACTGTGCAAAACACACAAGAAAAAATCAACAAAACTAGACTAATATACACATACAAACAACACAACAAAATACAACTAAATGAACACATGTAAATGCTAGAAATATATTAAAGTGGTATCCAATCTAAGAAAGTAAAATTAATTCTAATAGATTAACACAACAAATAAAGAAACCTACAATAATATTTTACACGTATGAGAGTTCCTAAATGAATGTAATGCAATACACAATCAAATAAAACAAGATTCAATATAAAGTAAGAAAATGAACTATTCAAAGAACAAACAATTCAATAGACTAAGTACATCAAGATTATACAAATCAACAACTAAAAGAAATATAAATACTACTTTGTTTTTGTGGGACAACATTGATATATTTTCTAATGTTTTTGGGTTATCTCGAAAGATAAAATTTTAAAGGCTACGTTTTCATTGTTGCATAGGTTTCCCTATGATAACGTTGTGAAACAAATGTAGCTTTATCCTTGAAAAGGGAAATTTTCTAGATGTTCAGGTTTTTCTATATCTTTTTTCCAAATGTTTTTTTTGTATTTTCCAAGGTCATGTTCTGAAATAAATGTACAAGAACAAAGAAGGTGGATGCCCCCATCATGATGTCATAATATACCAAAGGCACAATGCCACGTGTGTACGTACAAGAAGGTGATAATGTGCAGATGCACTCGGCATTAAGTTGTATACAAAGGTAATGTCCTTCATGTAGATATAAGATCAAATGAGTCAGATCATGGTATGATAAAGGTCACTCTAGTAGGGTCCCTAGAATGAGAAAATGAAGTCATATCCAAAAAGTGGGGAGGGTTACCCATCCTATTCTAAGAGTAACTTGTGCATTGAGAATCTTCCTTGAGTGCAAAAAACTAGTTTTCACTCAAAGACCTACCCACTGCGCCATAACTACATGGTTTTCACATGTGGATGACTTGCTTTTTGTTTACATTTTCTCAATTTTCCATTTCTTTTGCTTGATTTTTCTTTATTTTCCTATTTTTTAGTTCTTATCTGATATTCTTGTCATGCTTAAGCATAGAACCACTTAAGGTGCATGGTTTTCATAGGTTTTGGAAGCTCTTCACCATCTTGAGTTTGATATGGAAGTTTTGACACAAGATTTTAACCATCTTTTTATTGAAATATTTACCCTTATTAGTGACAATGGATGAAAGGATCCCGTAATGGCATATGAGATGGTTCATGATGAATTTTGAAATTTGTGCACTGGTGACATAGGTAAGAGGGAAAACCTCTACCCATTTGGTAAAATATTTGGTGGCAATGATGATGTGAGTATGACTATCTGAAGAAGAAGGATGGAGCTTCCCTATGAGATCCAGGCCCCATTTAGAGAATGGCCAAGGTGTTACAATAGGCTGTAAGGCCTGTGTTGGTGCGTTTATAAAGTTTCCATATTTTTGGCATAGTTCACACTTCTTTACAAAGTTGGAGCAATCTGATTCCATGGTAGGCCAATAATAGCCTACTCTTAATAGATTCTTAGCTAAGACTATGTCGCTGGTGTGTAGTCCACAAATACCACCATGTACTTCCTTAATGGCATGGATAGAATCAGCAACATCCAACCAATGAAGTAGATTCCAATCCTAGACACAACGATAAAGGGTTCCTCCTAGGAGGGTATAACGGGCTATGTAATGGATAAGGTATTTCTTTTCAGAATGAGTGATGTCTGGTGGAAAAGTTCCATGTTTTAGGTATCAAAAGATTGCATCATACCAAGGGGATGAAGGACCAACAATTTCACATACTAAACATGACTCTGGCATATCATATGCCGGGACCTGTAAATGGTCTACCAAGAAATGAATCTTACATTCCTAACGGGGAATGCATTACAGAGACCGAATAGTAGCCATAGCATCCGAGGATCTATTGTGTGACTGTCATCACCAATCCGGCACTATGATAATTCTTCACCGGGAACTCCTCGTGCTATGATTATTTATTAATGCACAGCCTTTAGTTTGGTGGATGTAATCTGGAAACAAAACAACAACATAAAACAAGAATACCATCGACTATGATAAGACGGAATGATGAAAAATTTGAAATATCAAAGTAAATTCTAATATTAACATGAAATTGTTACAATCTCACCCATGAGGTACTTCAAGTGTTATTGACTTCACTTGCCTTTCACCAAGACTATGGGAGAAACTTTACAATTACACCTCTTAATGGCTTCTTCAACACACCTTTAAACTGATGGCTTCCTTCACACACTTCCTACAATATTTCTCACTACTTCCTTCTATCCTAAATGAGGGGGGTGGCCTCTCTATTTATAGAACTTCCAGGCTTATCCATCTTATCTCTAAGATAGGATAAGAAATCCACTCTGACGAATCATATTCCATACCTTAACTCTTATCTGTACATGTAAGATTATCTTTTAAGATAAGATAAACCTTATCATTTTACATGGGTTCCACATTTTTAGACTTTTTACAAATAAAATACACAAAATATTTATGACCTCACTCCTTTTCCTTATTACCAATATAATATTTCTAATTCCTAATCATGTAGACCCTACTTCTCTAACTACCCAAACTTTGACATTTTAACATTACCGGACCAATTACGACAAATATTTACTTTTTACAACATTCCTATTGTACTTTGACTATTACCGTACTCCACATTATTGGCGGCACCATACTGACGGCGGCGTTATCTTCTATCAGACACTACTACTAATTATACTTAACAAAATCCTATTCCTAATACATACATTAATGAAATAGAAATTATGGAGGAAAATTTTAGTGTTGACATCTTCCCCCTTCCTAGCTTCTACTCTGTCCTCGGGGTAGACTTATTCTAGTGCTTGGAAAATATTCAACTTGTCGTGGTTGACCTATTTTGTAATGGGAGTGCCATCCAATTCCTCTAGTCGGTACATACCATTTTCATGCACAACTGCTATTTTGTAGGGCCCCATCCATTTTGGAAGAAATTTTCTCGGTCTTCTTTTTTCGTATCTGGAATCATATACTAGAACCAAGTCATTCACATGAAATGGAGACCACCAAATCTTTTGATCAAAGTATTCCTTCTGCTTCATTTTCTTCTTATGGCTTGTATCCTTTGCTGTTTCCCTCATTTCCTCTAGCAAATGAAGATGTACCAACCTTTCTTTTACTGAATCACTTTCATCCATTAGGAAGAACTGGATCAATGTCATAGGCCAACTGAAATGGGGAGTATCCTGTTGCTGACTTTGATGTTGCCCTATATGCCCACAATGCTGCATGAATCCTTTTATCCCACTTATGTACCTGCAAGGCTGCATCTTTTGCTAGAATTTGACACAACACAAAATTTGTTCATTCCACCTGTCCATTTGTGCTTGGCTTGTATGTTGTTGCCTTCCTGTGCTTAATAGAAAACTTATTGACTAGGGCTTCTACCACCTCATTAATGAAGTGGCTTCCTTGATCTGTTACAATTTCTAATGGACAACCAAATCTGGTGATAATGCATTCATATATGAACCTTGCCACCTCATCCATGGAAGCTGTTTTCAATGGCCTAGCTTCAACCCACTTGGTTAAATAATCTGTGGCAACTACAATATACTTATTTTGGCGTGAGGTAGTTGGAAGTGGACCTACAATGTCTATTCCCCACTTTTCAAATCGACCAAGTGGAAGAATAGGACATAATGGAGCTGATGAAGTCTTACGGTTACCATGTGTTTGACAAATATCACATGTCTTACAATAATTATAACAATCTTTAAAAAGAGTGGGCCAGTGATAACCTGCATCCAAGATCCTTCTTGCTGTAAGTTGTCCAGAGAAGTGCCCTCCACATGTACCATTATTGAATTCTTCTAGCAACTCCTTCCGTTGATCACATCCAACTGCACTCTTGTACTATCCATCAGGTCCTATTCGAAATAATACTCCATGCAGAATAGAATATGGACGACTGGCTTGAGTAATCTTTCTCTTAGTCTTTGCATTGGCACCATCAAGAAACTTGAATTCATTAGGATAATTCCAAATATCTATGTATTCACTAGGTATTGTGTCAAGGGATAACAAGGCTACATCAGGGAAATCATCATCATCACAAGATGATCCTAAACCATCATAGGCTCGAGAGAGTGCATCTGCATTAACATGCTTCTTTCCTGGCCTATCTATAATATCAAATTCAAATTCTTCTAGCAAAATTATCCATCTTGCTATCCTCCCTGATGGGTTGGGCTTATTTACAATATATTTTAGAGCCTGATGATCTGTTACAACTATAATTTTTTTCCCTAGCAAGTAATTTCTAAACTTCTTTATAGCAAAAATGATAGCCAGAGCCTCTTTTTCAGTTAAAGTATAATTTACCTTAGCACTGCTCATTTGTTTCCTCCCAAAGTAAATTGGATGTTCATTCCCATTTTCATCCTTTTCGCTCAAAGTACTTCCTAGTGCTGCATCTAAGGCATCAGTGTACACAATGAATGGCTTGCTCCAATCTGGATTCTTCAAAACAGGTGAAGACACCAGGGCTTCCTTCAGTTGTCCAAAAGCTTCATGCATCTTATTTCTTGGTTCATAAGTAACATCCTTCTTCGAGAACTGGGTTAGTGGCTGTGTAATATTTGAGAAATTCTTGATGAACCTTCTATAGTAACCCACATGGCCTAAAAATGATCTCAACTTACTTCTATTCATAGGAAATGGTAAATCTTTGATTTTTGAAACTTTATCAGGATCAGTACCAATACCATCTCTGGATACAACATGCCCTAACAAAACGCCTTTAGAACATCCAAAGACACACTTTGTAGGGTTTAGTGAGGATTGTGCTTCATCTAACCTTTGAAATGCTGTCTCCATTTGGTGTAGATGGTCCAACTTGCTCCCATAGATGCAAAAATCATCCAGAAATACTCTGATGAAGGTCCCAATGTAGGTTTCGAACACCCTATTCATCAAATACAAGAATGTTGCTAGAGAATTACACAACCCAAAAGGCATAACTCTATAAGCAAACGTTCCCCTTGGAGTGGTGAACGTGGTCTTCAGTTGATCTTTCTCTATTATACAAACTTTGTTGTAGCCGATATATCCATCAGCAAAACTATAGCACTCCTGGCCAGCTACTTCATCTAAAATCTGATTTGAAAATGGAAGAGGGTAATGATCCTTCTTTGTTGCCTTATTTAGCTTCCTGTAATCAACACAAATGCGTAGCTTCCCATTCTTTTTTATTGAGATCACAATGGGAGAAACCCATTCTGAATTCTCCACAGCAAATATGAATCCTGCATCAAGCAATTTATTTATTTCTTCTTTTACAGTCTTGGAAAAATTAGGATTCATTCTATATGGCATTTGCTTTATGGGCTTAGCACCATCTACCAGCTCAATACAATGTTCTACCCAACTTACTTGACGGAGTTCCTTGTAATCAAAAGTGAATAGGTGTATGTACCTTCGAAAGAGCTGAAGATAGGATTCCTTCTCACTCTCCATCACAGCATCACCAATCTTTATTTGTTGGAGACGATCATCAACTTCTTCTTTAGATAATTTTATGGGGTCATGAGTTGGTGTGACTGGAAGTGATATCCATGACTGAAACATCCACCTCGCTTTCTTCATCTTTAGTGTCCACTTCACTGGTACTAGAGTAATCAGAGGATGTCCAATCATCAGTTTCATCACTTGAATCCACAGGTTCTGCCTTATGATGTCGAGGGATCACATTTATCTTCACCTTCTCTCTACCACGTCCAAGTGTCATGAAACCTTCATTCCAATAGTTTCTTGCATGAACTCTCCTTAGCCATGGTCTTCCCAACAGCATTGGGTACGCAACAGTACCATTTTTCATCACCTAAAATTCTACCACACATACCACAACCATAACAGATATTGCCACATTTGAAACTACACCTTCTGGTTTAGTTTTTCCTTTATTTAATGACCTTAACATAAGTGTTGAAGGGGCGATCAATTTTTAAACCCAACATATTCATTACAGACTCGGTCATTACATTAACTGCAGCACCTCCATCAACTAAGACATCATGAATTGAAATACCATTACATAATACCTGAGCTTGTGGAGCATAGGGATTTGCCTCTGCCTCCAAAACAGGGGACCTCAACCTCCTTCCTTCTGTCGAGCATTGAGTCCACCTCGCAACTCCCGCCTCTTCTCAGAAGACATAGCCAAGAGTTGACCATATGTAATATTTGTAGGCCTTTTTGGACAGATCTTCCAAGATGGAGTATGGTCCTTTGCCCCTGTGAAATCAGAAAATCCTGCACACCCAACTTTCTTCTCCTATGTTTCTTACTAGTTTCTTCTTTCATCTTCTTAGGATCATTTCCATCTTGATTATCTTTTTCTTTCTTTCTTTTTGTTACAAACACATCTACTTCATTATTTCTACTCTTATCTACTACATCAAAAGAATTCACAGGTGCTTTCCCTTTATCATTATTTCCTTTACCAGATGTAGAAGCTCTATCTGGACAATTATACTTATAATGACCCTTTTTATAACAACCATAACAAACAACTTCAGAAATATTTCTTTTTGGACCTCTATCTCCTCCCTGAGAACTAAATTCCTTTCCTTGAGGAAGATTAATAGTTAACTGACCCATATTTTTGAGCAGATCTTCGTACTCAGTAGATGTACTAGGAGAAATATTTGTGCTCACCGGGAGTGGTTGTGGATTCTGGACCTAAGGTGCTGGTGTAGGCTCTACTTTAGCAACAATTTGTTTGGGCTCCTCTTCCATGCTTTCTTCTTGCCTTCTTGCAATCTCCTTTGCTTGTTCAATGGTAGCTGGGAGGTCATACTTCACTCGTTGTCTGATCTCTGGATTCATCCCAAGAATGAAGTGCTTACAGAGGAGATTATCCACGCCATTCATCAACCCATCTGCTAGTCCTTCCTTCCGGATTTGGGCATCAAGCTTCCTCCTTAGCTCTAGAACACGAGCATGATAATCCCTTATCTTCTCCTTCTCTCCTTGGGATAGCTTTGTGATCTCGATCATGAGATCTACATATTTCTGTTGTTCACCAAATTCTTCAAGAAAACTTTCAGTTCATAAATCCCATGAATTTTTCACATTATCACCTAGTGTTTCAAACCACCCTAAGTGTTGAATCATCCAAAAAGGTAGTAAAAAATTCATTCCATTGTTCCCTTCTTATAAGGCCATTACAAATACAAGATCGTTTAAACTCTTGAATGAAAGAGTAAGCATCTTCATTAGATTGAGCTGAAAAAACATGAATCTTTCCCATTTTCAAAAGTAACCACCGTGAAATACCAACCCACAAGTACAATCAACAAGACTTATGTGCACAAATAATTGGAATCACTATACTAGAAAGTGACTTTACACCTTTCTACAGTAAAATAAAAATGACCATGGTAAACTATGGTAAAACTTGACTTACTACGGTAAAAACTGACTTTACTGTGGTAAACACTATTCACAGTAAAAAGTGAAGTTATTACGGTAAATACTATTCACAATAAAAAGTGACTTTACTGCAGTGAATACTATTCCCAGCAAAAATGACTTTACCAGGGTAACTACTATTCACAGCAGAAATGACTTTACCATGGTAACTACTATGCACAGTAAAAACAAGGTTACCCTCCAATTGATTTTTGACTAAGTGGGAATATCTCTCCAGACAATCCACCACGAGGAATGGTCCCGGCAACGGAACCAAAATGTCATCACCAATCCGGCACTATGATAATTCTTCACCGGGAACTCCTCATGCTATGATTATTTACTAATGCACAACCTTTAGTTTCGTGGATGTAATATGGGAACAAAACAACAACATAACACAAGAATACCATCGACTATGATAAGACGGAATGATGAAAAATCTGAAATATCAAAGTAAATTCTAATATTAACATGAAATTGTTACAATCTCACCCATAAGGTACTTCAAGTGTTATTGACTTCACTTGTCTTTCACCAAGACTATGGGAGAAACTTTATAATTACACCTCTTAATGGCTTCTTCAACACACCTTTAAACTGATGGCTTCCTTCGCACACTTCCTACAATATTTCTCACTACTTCCTTCTATCCTAAATGAGTGGGGTGGCCTCTCTATTTATAGAACTTCTAGGCTTATCCATCTTATCTCTAAGATAGGATAAGAAATCCACTCTGAAGAATCATATTCCATACCTTAACTCTTATCTGTACATGTAAGCTTATCTTTTAAGATAAGATAAACCTTATCATTTTATATGGGTTCCACATTTTTAGACTTTTTACAAATAAAATACACAAAATATTTATGACCTCACTCCTTGTCCTTATTACCAATATAATATTTCTAATTCCTAATCATGTAGACCCTACTTCTCTAATTACCCAAACTTTGACATTTGAACATTAACGGACCACTTACGATAAATATTTACTTTTTACAACATTCCTATTGTACTTTGACTGTTACCGTACTCCACATTATTGGCATCACCGTACTGACGGCGGCGTTATCTTCTATCAGATGCTACTACTAATTATACTTAACAACATCCTATTCCTAATACATACATTAATGAAATAGAAATTATGGAGGAAAATTTTAGTGTCAACATGACCTTGGTATTTGCTCAAATATGAATTGTGTGAAATATTCCTTCAAGGTTTCAACCATCTTTTTATATGGAATAATCTTCTCATCTTTAACTTTTTACTCATCATTAACCTATTTAATGATAAGTTGAGAGTCTCTAATGACTCTTAGTTGTCAGATGTTCCAAGTAATATCTAGCTTGAGACCAGCAATGAGCACCTCGTACTCTGCAATATTATTTGTGCATGGGAATCCCAGCCAAAATGCTCTTTGTATGACATCACGTGTTGCAGTAATGATGACCACTCTTGTTTCAGATCCATGGAAGGTGAAAGATTCATCAAAATGGACCTGTCATTCTATAGATTCCTCACTATACATCATAGATGCATCTGGCAGATCCAAGCACAACCGTTCCATTCCTGGGAGAGGCGCTTCTGGTAACCGATCAGCCAATACCTATCCTTTTAAATACTTTTGATTCAAAAACTTGATATCAAATTCACTCAGGAGAATGATCTAATTAGCCATTCAGCCCGTGAGGGAAGGTTTGGATAAAATGTACTTGAGAGGTTCAAATTTGGATATGAGTTTGGTTTTATTTTTCAAGTGATAATGGTGAAGCTTTTGGAATGTGAAGAGAACTGCCGAGCAGGCCTTTTCTACTTGGGGGTAATTCGACTCAGGCATGATCAAGGTGTGGCTGAGATAGTAAAATGCTCTCTCTTTATGGTCTAAGTCATATTGGACAAGCAATGCAACAATAGCAAACTAGGTAGGTGAAATGTATAAGAGGAGAGGTTCACCTGGGATAGGTGGCTTGAGTACAGGTCGGCTGACCAAGTATTATTTTAGTAGCGTGAGGCCTTTTGATAGTCAGGTTCCTAGTTGAATGTGACATATTTTTTGAGAAAATGGGTAAAGGGGTGGCAGTTATTTTCAAGTTATGAAATAAAGTGGTGGATTGCCTGAATTTTCCCTTGTAGACTCCTTAGCTGCTTGAGAGTGGCAATTGGTGGCATTTCTGTGATAGTTGTAACCTTTGCAGGGTCCACTTTAGTCCCTCTTTGTGAAACAATGAACCGTAGGAGCTTTCCTGATAAAACACCAAAGACACATTTCTTAGGGTTGAAGTGAACCTTATAGTCTCATAAACAATTAAAAATATGCCTCAATACTTCAGGGTGTTCTCTTATACTCTTGGATTTCATGAGGATGTCATCAACATAGCATTCCATGATGTCAATTATTATATCATGGAAAATAACAATCATGGCCCACTGATAAGTAGCCCCAACATTCTTGAGCCTGAAAGGCATGACTTTGTAACAAAATGTTCCCCAAGGGGTGATGAATGTTGTTTTATGTTGATCTTCTTCTGCAATCCGTATCTTATTATAACCTGGAAAGCCATACATTAAGGAAAACATTTCATAACTAGCAATGGAATAAACTATCATGTCAATGTTAGGTAGGGGAAAGTCATCTTTAGGACATGCCTTGTTAATGTCATGGAAATTATTGCACATTCATATTCCAATAGGATTTTTCTTTACCGGGACTATGTTAGAGATCCATTCTGAATAGTCAATAGGTTTAATAAAATCAGCAGCTAACAACTTTTCCAATTCTTCTTTGACAAGGAGTTGTCATCACCAATCTGACACTATGATAATTCTTCACCAGGAACTCCTCGTGCTATGATTATTTACTAATGCATAGCCTTTAGTTTGGTGGATGTAATCTTGAAACAAAACAACAACATAACACAAGAATACCATTGATTATGATAAGACAGAATGATGACAAATCTGAAATATCAAAATAGATTATAATATTAACATGAAACTATTACAATCTCACCCATGAGGTACTTCAAGTGTTATTGACTTCACTTGCCTTTCACCAAGACTATGGGAGAAACTTTACAATTACACCTCTTAATGGCTTCTTCAACACACCTTTAAACTAATGGCTTCCTTCGCACTTCCTGTACAATATTTCTCACTACTTCCTTCTATGCTAATGAGGCGGGTGGCCTCTCTATTTATAGAACTTCCAGGCTTATCCATCTTATCTCTAAGATAGGATAAGAAATCCACTCTGACGAATCATATTCCATGCCTTAACTCTTATCTGTACATGTAAGCTTATCTGTTAAGATAAGATAAACCTTATCATTTTACATGGGTTCCACATTTTTAGACTTTTTACAAATAAAATACACAAAATATTTATGACCTCTCTCCTTGTCTTTATTACCAATATAATATTTCTAATTCCTGATCATGTAGACCCTACTTCTCTAATTACCCAAACTTTGACATTTTAACATTACCGGACCACTTACGATAAATATTTACTTTTTACAACATTCCTATTGTACTTTGACTGTTACCATACTCCACATTATTGGTGGCACTATACTAATGGCGCCGTTATCTTCTATCAGATGCTACTACTAATTATACTTAACAGCATCCTATTCCTAATACATACATTAATGAAATAGAAATTACAGAGGAAAATTTTAGTGTCGATAGAGCGCCACCTTCAGATGCATCTTTCTCAACTTTTTCTTGATTGGTTTGGCATCTGGGTGCACAAAAAGCTTGTGTAAAACTATCTCTGGGTCCAAACCATGCATATCTACATATGTCCATGATGTGGATATGTCCGTGTATTGTTTTAAGAGCTCTACAAAGATCTTTTGTTCCTGAGCTAAAAGTGAAGCCCCTAACTTTAATATTCTAGGCTGCTCCTCTGAGCCAATCTTGATGTTGCTTATTTCCTCAACAAGCATCTTAGAAGCATCTTTCATCCATGTAGGATCAAGGGGAAGAGTAAGATTGACCTCTCGTGGTAGCTCATTATCATCTTTAAATGGATAAATTACTTCATCTTTAGACTCTTCGTTTTGTTTATCTATGATTTTTTTAAAGAGTTTATCACTATGAGATTTTTATTTATCCTTTTTGCCAGGTTTCTCAAAAGTGGTTGTAATTTTACTTACAGTCTTCTTATTCAAACGTCCACACATCTCTTCTTCTTCCTTGAAGTATGCATAGGTGTCTAGTTGAATCAAAAATCCTTTCTTGTGTTCCCCAGCTGGGATAAAATCCCTAAGTCCCATGAACTCTGCAAATGCGTAATCATTTTCAAAGAAATATAGAGGCACGTGAAGTTGTTGATCCCAACCTATGACTTCAAGATATAAAAGGGCTACTTGATATTTTTTTAAGGGGATGAATTCGAATAAAGTAAGCACAACTGAATTTGGGAATAGGTTCATTGAAGCAAGATCCTCGTAGAGGCTACATTAAGAATCTACGTCGCTATCAGAATGAGATGAAACATCCTCACATTTAGAAGAGGTGGAATCATTCTAAGAGGGTAGAGCATTATGAGGCCTTATCCCAAGGCCATGTTTATCAAACTTAAAACTAGGGATCGGAATAGGCTCTATTCAGCCTTATGCATTAATGCCACATCCAAACCCACTATAGCCCATGAAAAACATCATGTGGTGACCTTTGATCTACTGAGGTGCTTGATGGCATGAAGCCATGGTGCCTTTTGGCACTCTGCTAGTAGGATCCTCTAACATTTTCTCCTCAAATAGGAGCCCACTATGGATAATTTTTTTCAATGGTTTAGGAAATTTCTTGCTAGTGCTATTAAACTTAAAATAAGGCTTACCCCTTCTCCTGGGGGGCTACTGATAAGTCTGATATTAACAAAGCATGTTCAAGAGTTAATGGCTCACCTACCTACGTTGCCTCCCATGAAGAGAATGGGTTGACCAATAAAGGAAATTCTTGGTTGTAAGGCATAAGGGACTCTAAATCTATCTATTTTTTCATAGCTTCTATTTTTAGGGGGACAAGTACGTCTACAGAAGGAAACTCCTAAGCTACACAAGAAAAACTATACAATGCCCAACAATGTGTGAATAGTTTTGGATCACCCAGAATGGTAACCACCTGACCTTCATGACATAACTTGATGCACTGATGGAAATTCAATGGAAAAGCTTGCATGGAATGGATCCATGGGTGCCCCAGGAGCATGTTGTATGGAAGGTCAAAGTCAAGGACATGGAACATTTTGTCATGACACGTTGGTCCTACCTCCATGGGAACCACTATAGTACCCTCTTATTCACTTTCTTCATTATCAAAAGTAGTGATTATGATAGTCTTAGCTCCCAGGTCTGCTTCTGAATGACCTAGTTGCTTAACCAACTTCAAAGTGAAAATATTTAGACCAGATCCCCCATCTACAAGTACTCTCTTGATTTTGTGACAGGTAACCACCACTTTGAGATACAAGAGTAAGTTATGTTCTGGGTTGTTATGCGGGATTATAGTATGATAAAAATTAATATGATCATTGAAGTCTAGGCACGCAATCATGGCTTGAAGGTTTGTGGGGTCTACATCTATCGAAACCCCTTAATTTCGTAGTCTTATATAGTATATTCTTATGGGCATTAGAGATCTTGAGGAGATCTAGAATATATATCCTAGCAGGTGTTTTATCTAACTACTGTATTAAATTATACTAACCTTCCTAAGGGATATGCACAAGATTTGGTATGACTAAGTGAGCACATCCCATCCCTATTACACAACTCTTTTCTAGAATCTGGATGGTGTTGATCTGTTCATTAGATGAGCTAATACATCCAATAAGGGAATCATAAGGACTATAATTTGTACGGTAAACATAGGCAACAGTTCTATAGTCATTGGAGGTTTTCCCGTGATCTGGTTTCCTTTTCTTTTTATCTACAAGATTAGGAAAACATTCATTGTAGATACTCATTTTCTCATTTGAACCTTTTCTAGACTCTGGGGTAGAATCCGTAGCAATCTTTCATTCCTCGATGAGATCTTGTATATAATGGCATAGTCTCAAACACCTATCTATCTTGTGGCCTTTAACACTATGAAAGTTGTAATATTCATGATATTTGAACCAACCTGGTTTTGGAGCATCCTATTGGTATGGTACCATCCTAGTTGGATATTCCACCATTTTTGCACCATCTAATTGTTTTAGGATGGTAGATAAGGACTCCATTAAGGAGTTAAATGTACATTTTTTACATGCTTTGGGATGAGGTCCCTTTGAGAGCTTTAAAAGTGGGCATGTCTGTACGGCTTGGACTCTCTTAGATTTTTTAATATCATCACCTACAACATGATTATTCTTATTGAATAATTTAGGTTTGTCTATAGATGTGGCTTCATGTTTTTTGTAACGAGAAACTTAAGAGTTCCCTTTGTAATGAGGGATTTCTCAATTTGACTGCCTTTCTCTATGACTTCTTCAAAATTTGAGCCACAATGCATTTGTAATTGAAAGGCTATTTCAAGGTTTAAGTTAGGACCAAATATGCTCACTAACTATTTTTCTTATAATGCACAAGGAAAATGATTGGCTAACTCGCGCCATCATTGTAAAAATCCTGCAAATGTCTCATTGGGTTTTTTTTTGTATTACATAAATTGTTCATTGTGATGTTGTTTTCCATATTATAGGAGTAATGCTATATAAATTTTTCCTCTAATTTGGTCCATGTTGTAATGGAGCCCTTGGGTATACTATACAACCATTCCAATCCCATGGCTCCTAGGCTGTGAGGAAAAATTTGTATTAAGAAATTATTGCTATATGCAACCTCTTGGAAAGCGATGTAGAATTCTTTTATATGATCATGAGGATCTATTTTGCACTTATACTTATCAAACTTGGGAATGGTAAAGTTTTTTGGGAAAGGATGTTGTAACATGTCCTTATCAAAGGGGTGAGGGCATAGTTCTTCATACGAATATTTTCTATTATGGCATGCATTTCCGTATTGTAGTGTAGTAATTTTATCTTTCATAGATTATAACTCTTTATGAATGAGTTGATATTTAGTAGATGACATTGGTCTTTGTACCTGAGTCACTTTAAAGGTATAGTTCTTGTGTGGATAAAATTGAAACTCGCCAAGTTTATTTTTATCTTTGTCTTTGTACATGTTTCTTCTTGAAGAGCCTAAGTTTTCTAAATTTTGGCTCAACTTCAAGATCTATTTTTGGAGGATCTCCTCCTTAACCATGGGGTATCCTTCTTCATTAAATTTTGGATGAGGGGAAGCTTTACACTCAATTTTCAATTTACATGAATCTTTATAGTGTGGTTTTTTTGATAGGCCTCCTTCGACAGTGGCCTTATGTTACCCTGAAGTGGAAGAGTAGTCCACATCAAAACTATTATCTATGTCTAAGAGAGATATTCGCTCTCCTAGTTTAGGGTTAATGACCTTTCTTTCTGCTTCGCACTCTTATAGAAGTTCAACTCCTAATTCTAAGACTCTTTCGAGTACTTGATCTTTATTATAATATAGGAGTTCATCAAATCTATTTAGGTCTAACCTCTGTTGTTCTCTGGAAGAGTCTGACTCTTCTCCACTATGATCAATTAAAAGTTGTGAAAGCCATGGAATTAGGGTAAGAATCTCTAAAGAAACCCCAAAGGCTTTGAACAAGTTGATCAATGGACCATCTGATAAGAAATGATCAAGGGTTTCTTCTTTACATACTTTAATTTGAGTTAAACAAGCAAACTTAGCAAATGAAACTAACCTCTATTCTTTGAAAGCTTGAGATAATGAACCTAAGAGGATCTAAGCATTCATTTTGTGTTTTAAGAGAAAGAGATCTCCCCATTAATGGATTCAAGGCCAATGGTTCTTCCCTTTTACTCCATATTTCTTGTATAAAATATAAAAGAAAATGCTACTAGCTTAATGGAAGAAAATGAAATACAATCTAAAGCCAAAACAAAATACTAAAATTTGTGCTAGGAAGAAGAGAGAATTCTTAGAAAATGAGGGAGGGGTTATAGCCCTATTTATAGTTTTCAATTTGGAAAGATGGGAGATTTGGGTGCATCTGGGACAAATGCAGAAGTTGAAAAAGCACTTTTAGCAAGTCAAAGTGAGGTTTGACTGTATTTAGAAGAGATTGACCATGGTTAATATTTAATTAAACATATTTAGTGGGTAATTAATCTTACTTAGAGATAAATTAGGTTTCTGAACGGCTTCTGAAAGACTTAATCAATCCAATGACGTGGATTGATACTCCAGGGAGCTAATAGAGGTGGTAAAGAAGAGAATATTAGCCAAGAAGAGGTTATCATAACCTATATAATTAGTTTACAAGAGGAAATATGAGAAACAAAGTGTCATAAGATGGGAGTTAGATAGATCTACCTAACAAGGTGTCATAAATTTGCAACAAGAAGAATAGTTTGTGCAATGATCAAATTATGGGTGTCTATAGGAAGAAGCACAAGTATGAGGATTTCTCAGAATTATTTAAACACATGAGCAAATAACAATGCAAACAAAAGGGTGTCAGGTTGCTAATAATGAAGAAATAAGACTCACAGTAGATTCCAAGGGTGGTGCGTGAGTCCAAAATATAACCTCTACTTGTGACGATGCGAGTTGATGCTTCATGCGCCATGTAAATACCAAAGCATTTTCCACTAGTCATAATAGATGAGGTGGTGCAAGGGAAGCATCTGGATGTAGATAGTCAAAAGGAAGTTTATCATGAGACCATGGATGTGATTTAGAGCCTACAAGGAGTGATCTAGTACCTAAAGGAGTAGTTGCAGTAGCTAAAGCAAAAGAAGAGCATTGAGGTTTCATAGAAGGATCTGGACGATGTCAAGAAGGTATGCAAGATGTTAATGCAAAAAATATCATACCCTTACTAGGAAATATGTTAAGAGATAAATTACCAAGTGCTGGAGAAGAGCGTGAAAGGTAAATTTTGCATGCTAATATTCCTCCTCACAACATTGACTATGATAAGGAAATTACGCTGAATGTCGTGGTTGATGGATGGATCCTAAGAAATATTCAAATTGACATAGGTACAAAATTTAACATTATCACCTTACAACCATATTCGAATGGGAACAAGATGAAGGCAATGCCCATTGGAGTTTTGAAGGATGCTACAATCACTATCCAAGGGGGAAAATTTATTGGAGACTTTGAAGTCTTAGCGCTTGCTAAGGTGGAAAAATTTCCAATGCTACTTGGGTGCCCCCTGTTGCTATAATAACAATGTTTACTTACGTTTCAATAAGGGGTATATAAGTTTTGAGAACAAGGAGGAATGTGTTCTCATCCCATTGACAGATGGAAATTTAGTGCCCTATATTTAACCCTTAGGAGAAGGAGATCTAGACAAAATATATGTGCGCACAATTAGACACCTTGAAGTTGTGTATCCAATGGAAGGGGTTATTTAGTAGGAAGAAATTCAATCTATATGTGATACAAATAGTGTGGCATGTGCCAATTAGGTGCATGGGACATATGAGTTATTCTGAAGGAAGTTAAGAGGCTCTGTGACAAGAGTAACAAATGCACACTCAATCAGGCTTCTAGGAGGAAAGAATTTTCTAAGTTATACTAGGGGAGTCAACTGTAATGTTTTTCCTATGAGTAATGTAGACCCAGTGGAGATGTGAGATCAAAAGGAGAAGGATTCTTAGCTATACACATACTATTAGGTTTATATTAGCTATACACATTCTTAGCAGTAAGTTGGTGGGAAACCCATCGTGATAAAATTCTAGTGTGGTGCGAGGTGACAACTAAATTTTCTATTAGGTTTGTATGAAGCAATGCACATATTATTATATGAGATTATCATGGGAAGGAAACTACCTCGTTGCACATACAAACATGTTACAAGGCCTAGATGGAAGCCACGGAAGCCTTGTCTCCTTATTTATGGGTGCATAATCTTTAATCCACCTTACAACACTGTGCACATGCATGGTACAATCAATCATAGATGCATGGTCAAATAGGAAACTAGAAGGAGTTGACGGCTGGTCTCCTTTAAGATTTTGAATATCAGAGTACTAAGCCATTAGTGTATGAGACATTGTAGGTTTTTAAGAACCTAACTGTGGGAGATAGTGCCATCGCAAACGATAGAATATTGGAATTATTGGGTGAACCTGGATTAGAGGCATGTTTTGATGAGGAATAATAAAAGGAGGTATAGCTTGGGTGTGTATTCATGGAAAAAGAGAAAGGAAAGTTGGTCTATGTGATTGACTGTGAAGATATGGAAAGCTTGGATGTTAACGATATTTTGGGTACACGTGAGGTTATAGATAGTGGTAATGAGAAAATTTAAGCCTACCATGAACCTATGAAAACTGAAAAGGTTAACATTGGTTCAAAGATGGAGCCTAAGTAGGATACTATCAAGGACTATTGGTCAGAGAAGGAGGTTTCAAAGATCATTGATCTATTGCACAAGTTTCAGGATTTATTTTCACATGTGTACCATGAGCTTAAGGGATTTCACCACTATTTATGGGAGATGTGGATAAAATTAAAGGAGGGATCACAACCAATTCAAAAGAGACCTTACAAAATGAATCCAAATCTACACACAAGGGCCAAGGAAGAGATTAAAAAGATGACTACATTAGGTATCATTGAGGCTAGTGAATAATCACAATGGATAAGTCCAATTTTCATTAGCATTAAGAAGGATGGGAGGATAAGGATTTTTGGTTATTATAGGGAACTGAATGCAGTATGTGTTACTGACCCTTTTCCAACCCCCTTTACCGAAGAGATTCTGGAAGGAGTAGCCGGGTGTGAGATTTATTATTTTATAATAGATTATTAGGATATCATTAGGTTAGAGTTACACAGGAGGACCAAGAAAAGATAATTTTTTGCAACTAAATGGGGAATTTTTTCCCTACACGGTCATGCTTTTTGGACCAAAGTACATGCATGTTTTGTTTTTTGCACATTGTGGTGTAGGAATTTCAAGACTTCATCCATATTTTTCTTCAATTCTAGACCTTGTTGATTAGATGGTTTATCGACTCATAAAATACCACTGCGATAATTTGTAGTTGATGTTTGAGAGATGCCAACAGTTAATTATATCCCTCAATATTAAGAAATGTGTTTTCACTAATTCTTTTGGAACCTTATTTTGGACATATCATTTGTAAGAAAGGCTTGTTGCGTGGATCATGCCAAAGTTATTATTATTATAGGATTGTATGAACCTAACAGCTAGAGCGCACTACGTAGATTCCTTGGGCATACCAGGTACTACTGAATTTTTTTTAAGGATATTCGAATATCATCAGCGTCGTTAGAGTAACTACGAAAGCACAAAATTACATTTCACTAGGGAGAGGCACAATAGATGGAATTTGATACATTGAAGGATATAATTATTATTGTGCCCATATTACACTTTCATTCTTGGGACAAGCCATTTCATGTGCATGTTGATGCTTTAGGTATGGAAATTGGAGTAGTGTTACCACAGCTGGGTGAGGGAGTTGTTGACCAGTCTCTTCGTTTTACAAGTAGGAAGTTAACCCCAATAGAGCATAACTATAATACTATTAAGAGATAGGTTTTGATGATGATCTATGCGATGCACAATTTTAGGCAATATCTTTTGGAAACACCTTTTATATTCTACACGAACCACATGGCACTGAAGTACTTGGTAAATAAAGAAATTTTACAAGGGCATATATGCATGTGGGTTCTATTATTTCAAGAGATTGTTTTTAGGGTTGTTGTGAAACTGGGTAAGAGAAATTTGGAGACAGTCCATTTATCAAGGATTTACTTAGAGGAGGATGCAAAAGGAATTGAGGATACAATACCAGATGCACAATTGTTTAAATTGTTGCACATGCCCTTTGACATAGAAGATATTATGCTATTTCTCAAAATGGGTATGGCACCAAAGGGAATGAAGACTTTGGAAATGAAATAGTTATCTATATGCATACCACTTTACATGTTGATTGGTGGATACTTATACAATTCAGGATACAATGAGATCTTACACCATTGTGTGCTAGAGCATGAGCATGTTGCAATCATGGAGAAAGCACATGGTGGAATTGAAAGAGGACACTATGGAGGAAATATAACTGAGTGGATGATCCAACTAGTATGTCTAGGTGGGAATCGATTTACATGGATTGTATCAAGTTTTGTAAGGCCCATGATCATTTCGAGTGCCTTGGGAAGATAGAAAGAAGAGATGAGATATATCTGAGGCTGATAACTAGCGCTAATCCATTTAAGAAGTGGGTGATTTAATCTTAGGCCCTACTTCTCCTGCTGCATAGAGGATTTGTTCACACTATATAATTACCTCTAATGATTACTTAATTAGGTGGGTAGAGGTAGCACCTACAATGGATTGCACTGCGGCCACACCAACAAGATTCCTATGGGAAAATATAATTAGTAGGTATGGTTTCCATTTTAGTTTGACTAGTGATAGAGGTACACATTTCTTGAATGAGACAGTCAGGATATTGTTGGTAGAATTCATGGTGGCTCATCGCAAGACTAACCCTTATCACCCTTAGGCTAATGGAAAATCCAAGGCATTCAATAAGATACTAAGTCACACATTGACCAAGATTTGTGATGTTGAAAGACACGATTAGGATGAGAAAGTCTCAGCCGTGTAATGGGTGTATAAAAAACCTACAAGAGATTGAACAAGGACACACTGTTTCAATTTTTTTTTTAATCTAGAAGTTGTTTTACTAGTAGATTTATGCTACCCTCTATGTGTATTGCACACAGAGGAGGATTGGCTGATGAAAAAGCATTACAAGAATGCATAGACAAGTTAATGCAGTTGGATGAAATGCGATCAATTGCTAGATGAAGTAAGAAAACTGAGTAAGAGAGAAAAAAAATCATGGCATGATCATCACATTAAGAATAGACAATTTCTGATTGGGAAGATGGTTCTACTGTATGATTCTAAGTTTCTGACTCCATCCCGAGGAGCTCAAAGTCTATTGGCTAGGTTCATAAATTTTGTCTTACATCCTTGATTCAAGCATGTACCAGTTGCAAGCACTGGATGGGAAAAGGTATGATATTTCAATGGGAGTAGGCTAAAGCCCTATTATAAATAAGGATTCTTTCTGTCTATAAAATAAGGAAATATTGCCAATTAGATTAGGCTTCCCTTTTTACTTTCCCCTTTCAGGTTTTTCCTTTGTCATCATTTTTTTAGTTTTGTGTTACGTATTGGTGTGCCAGTAGGTAATTGCATTAGAAGTGGTTATATGTGCAGAGGACCACACATGCATTTTTGTGTGGGGTGGATTGGTAGATATGCTTGGTTGTGTTTAAATAAATTCCTCCAATAAGGGACTACTAGGAAACTCAGTATGAAAATAGAATAAATAGGTGGCTAGGGTGGATTAAGGTATTTGGATTCAAGCCGTTATAAAGGTGTGTTGACATAAGTTTAAAGACCAAAAAGGGGATAAATATCATGCAGTATAGCATAAGGTAGGAAACACCAGGGGGAAATACTTGGTAGTTAACATAGAGGTTTTGTACTTCGGCATAGGGATGCATGCAAAGGAGATCTGTGAAAGTGAAGTAGTGTTTGAGAACTAGAAGGTTATAGTTGTGACATGCTAAGGGAATTTGGGAAAGTTAAGTTGAGTAAAATAAAGTAATCTATTAAAAAGAGAAATTGAGACACGTGGTCAGAAGAAATTTTAAGGTGGTGGAAAAGTATAAATAGAAGGGTAAGGGTAGAAATTTCGAATACTTTTCCTTAGAGAATTTATTTTGGTGCTGACGAGCTTGAAGTGTGACTAGGGTTTTTATGAAGGAAAGGACATGGAATTTTTCATGAACCGGTATGCTTGTGCAAATCTATGGGTTAATATTGTGGTGCAATCAAGAGAGGAAAGGAGATAGTAGGGAAGGAAGGGGTTGTGTGAGAGATAATCTTGGAATTCATCGAGCTTAGGCAGACAGAGGAGATGTTAAGAGTATCTAGGGAATGAAGGAAAGGAGGAGGAATATAACACAATGAAGGACTGTAAAAAGACACCACCGTTGGAAAAGGAGAATTGCACGTTGAAATTTACTAAGAAATGTAGTACCCTCCTTGAGTTATCAAGAAATAAAAGTGGAGATCGAATCTATACAAATGCAAATTCAACAAGTATAAATGACTGGACAAGTGAAAACAAGAAATTGATTAGGGAAGACTTGGTTTCAGACACTCTGATTGTAGATGATATTAGAAACCCTAGGATTGATGACTCATTACAATAGAAATTATAGAAGAATGGAGTCTTGCAGATGTGGGAACTACCTTTCTTTGTGAAACACACCAGCATTATTCATGTGGTTAATGTCATGGGTGCACGAGGAATTTTTTTTTGGAGCAAAGGATGAGGATAATAGGCCACTTGATTAGGATATTTACATGCTTGACAAACACCGGACAAGGAAATATCACTTTATTTATGTGCCACTACCAAGATTGAGGAGATGGTGAAGAAATTGAACTATGAGAAGGGAGGTAGGCAATAGGTAATTATAGGTCTCCTAGACCCAGCATTGAGAGTCACCTCACGGTTAATGAGCTATAAATTGGGCATGTTAGAGAGATGGATGAACATTAATAGGAGTTTCTTATATGTGGCCTAAAGAGTTTCCAAGCGGGAACATTATAAATTTTAAGAGTTCATCACGAAGGGAATTGTTGAGGAATCACGAGTACAGAACGAGGCATGAGCAAAGATCGCCTAGGGCTCCATCCTTTTGTTCAATGTGTTCTATGAGATTGATGTCCCAGACAAACCAATTTGGAACATTTAGGTTCACCCATCCGTGCACACATCCCCTATAGTCTAATTCATAAAGTTCACCTGTGATGGGACCATCTCGAGAGTTTACAAGGATCAGATGAATAGGTGTTTTGAGTGATTGAGAGAATCTTTTTAGAATGAGTGGTGTATCCCCCATGAGTTACCACAAATTTTTGAGGACCAAATAATGTTTTTTCGTTACGCAACATTTTTGTCTAGAAAAATTTATAATGGGCAAGAGATAGATGGGCCCATGGTGCAAACTCCCCTTTGCATTTACTGCCAAATATTTGGAATGTGCCATCAACCAGATATAGCATGAGAAGAAGTTTGTTTTTGATGTATACAAATTGAATGTTGATGTTGACACATTACGTGTAACATACAAATTTGGCACTTGACCTACTTATGTCAAAGTTTTGGGGCCATATTTTCTAGACTTACACCCTCAAGTCAGCGTTACCTATAAGGGGTATGTCCATTGGGTGTCTATGAAGATGTACCCTAAAACAAAAGGGGGGATTGAGATGGAGGTTGCAGAATCTCTCTTTCCAAATCCACAGGAGACACCAAACCCTCCCATGAAATTAGTGCAGTAAGAAGAGGAACAAGAAGATGAGTATGATGATGGAAAGTTAGACACTTCCAGGAAGATGAAGTACTACACATGCCAAAATTGGAGCAAGGGTGCTATCACTTCACAATATAGAGTCGAGGCCTCATTTCCAGGGAACAAGGAAGGCAAGGAAGAGGAGGATCATGAAGAAAAGAAGTGGAAAACACAAGATGCATTGAGCTCTGCTATAGGTTCATAGGAAGGAGATGAGGAGGACAATGTCACCTTTGAGGAAGAGTTAGAGGCAGAACTTAAGGAGAAAGAAGCCAAAACTAGATTTAAGGTTGACAGAGAGGCACGTGAGAAAGGGAACAAGAACTCTACAGATCCAAAGAAACTTCTAGCATATGAGGCCTCTTGAGCATAGACTATTAGCCGAGGAGGAGCAGATAAAGGGGAATCCGTCACTATAAATGAGGATAAAGTATTTACCCTAGGATCAAACAAGGAAAAGACCAACTAGAAGGAAATGATGAAGAATTCAAACCTTATGTCCCCACATATGGACTTTGTGGATGACCCCACGAAAGTGTTGCGCATGACGTTCGAGCCACCCTCCTACCAGAAAAATTGCATGGTTCAGATTTGATGGAATAATACAGGGGTGTGCCCTAGACCAGGAAGATGATGAGATGGAACATGCACTGCCACTATACGGAACCTTAGTTTTATGTCAATGAGCATGCAATCGAGACCATTCATTTGAAGAATAAAGGAGGAGATACATATAAGGTGCTGGATCCTAACCACCTAAAAGATGAGCAGACATGCAATGCATTACAAAAGATGTCTGCATAGATGATTTGACATAGCTTGGTCATAGGAACCACTGTTCAAACATTGGTCATAAAAAATAAATAGAAGGAAAAGGAAGTAGAAATATTACACCAAGCAATGAAGGATGAACAAGAGCAGACCAAGGAGGCATATGACTGTGTTGATGCCCTAGAAAATAGCATTATGGGACAATGTCCGACATTAGTTAGCCAGCCCATGACCGATTATAGGGATGGAATAGAGTACCTTGAGGAATTCATGAGGATGTTACTCATTAACATCAAGGATGGCACGGGCCCCATAGCTATAGAAGTTCCAAAGGAAAAAGGAGAGAACAAGGTCACTATTCAAGCCTGAATCACTGAGTTGGAAGAATTGATCTCCGAAATTAAGGATGAAAATATACTAGTAGATAGGGGTTTCAACAACTGTAGAAAATGAGAGCCAATTATCGATGTGCAAGTGAAAAACGACAAGGAAATGCTCAAGGTGTTGTAGGATACTATCCTTACCAATAAGGCATAGTGCGCATAGTTGGTCATTAACACCATGTCCCAGAACTAGAAAATCAAGGTGAATCGTGAGAATATGGACTTCAAAATCAACAAACTTCAAGACTTCATCACTCATCGGATGAACTAGTTTAAAGGTGTCTACAGGGATTTGGGGGTGGCTATAAATTTGCTGAAGGGGAAGGTGGAAGAGATCCTCCCATACCTAGTGCCTAGAATCATACGATCAGCACCAAGAAAGGCCATGTCAGAATTAAAGGCATGGGAAAAATTGAACGATGACATAGATGTGGATTTCCCAGAACTTCTCCAGTTGGTTACATAACATATTCTTCCATCCTTCAATTCTTTATTCATATTCTTTCCCAACAACTATTATTTATTCTTTGGAGAAGATTTCTCACCAAGTTAGAAGATTTGGGTTGATAATTTTTTTTCAGCGAGTGCGAAGGATTCCTGCGGAGGAGACCCGTTTAGTGTAAGGTGATGTTGGACCCCTAAAATAACTAAGTACCTAAATCATAAAGCCTTGTGGTGTGGGGAAGAAGGGCATGAAGGCATGCAAATAATTATTTCTTGGAGAGGCCTAGGCATGATGGATTTGAGACTTAGTGAGTTTTGGACAACAGGAAAAGATATGCATATGGAGTGAAGAAAAAAATTACTAGATACATATGTGGATAATCTATGGAGACTTGTGAAGCAAGGAAAGGATATTCTAGTGAATCATTACGGTTATCATAAAAATATAAGGAGACGAGGTTGTTAACGATTAGTTGGCACATGAATCCTAAAGGAGCCCAATTGAGGGAAACACATGACAAAATCTGTCATATTCATGGGTAGTCATAGAGGAATCATGAGAGGATTCCTTCAGGATTTCGTAGGTAATGATGATTGTTTAAGAGAATATTCCTTCTTGTTCTTCATATGGATGGTTTTCTAGTAGGGTGAAAAGGAAGGTAAGTTAGTATGTGTGTAGATGTATGCATGGAAGAGAGAAAGAAAAATGTATTGGTATTGTGTCATGTGTAATGACGAGCTCTGTAATGTATAAAATCTCTGCTACTATGAACGTTCCAAGAGATGGAACCATTATTTATGTAATCTTGTCTACTATATTTGATTAATGAATATAATTAAGAGTTTTGGAGGCACTCATGTGATGGATATTGATCTGTACATTTCCCTTATGTTCATGTGTGTGTTACTAGTTATCTTGAATTTATTCATGGTTTGATTCTTCTTTCATTTAGTCAATCATGTTATTCTATGTTCTGATGAACTAAACTAGGAGTAGTTCTTTTTCTCAAATACTAGAATGGGTATGTTCATTCCATGTTTATGTAAGTAATCCATTACCAAGGGTGATTACTCTTTAAAATATCACATAAAGGAGAGGATCGGCACCTGCGTGTGTCTTAGGTGAGCTTCCAAAACAATCTAGATGATATGCCCTCGCATTTGGGGTTTCTTGTTAAATCAAGTTTTAAATAGAGACTACATGGGATCTAGAACCTATTCATATATGACCATCCAGATGAGGACAAGACCAACCAAATGCCAGTATCAAAAATGGGTGGTAGTATCTTTGCACTAACTCTTCTTCTAATATTTTAAATGTATAAACTTGTCCTCTTCCCTTAACTTTATGTCACACTAGCTTCATTGTAGGGTTCGTGTGTTACACTTGAATGTGTAAACACAAACCCTAACTACCTGCATAAGGCTCAAACAAACATTAGTTAGAATAAATAATGCATAATTTTAAGTTTGACTAATCTCTAAAATCACGCCAATTTACTTGTCACTTAGTTTTGTACTACATTAGAGACTTTATGTAGTTCTAGTGTGTGATTGAATTGGTTTCCTTGAAGCTAGTTTTCCCAAATATAAGTCACACCAAGATGGTGGACTACAACTAATTTTCCCCTAAGATGAAAGTGTGAGATGGAATTTAAAAATAATCCCTTCTATGAAGTAAATAATGCAGCCCAAATGTAGTACTTGAATGTTTCTCTTTTCCTAATGTTTAGATAGTAAGTAATAGCGAAAATTTTCTAGCCCGTAACATTAGTACATTTTGTATATGTATGACTTTTTTGTTTGAATTTCAACACTTAGTGACACAAAAGGCCGACCTAAAGAATTATAAAACACCCACTTTTAAGTGATAATTAGAAATTTAGAAAACTAAAGAGAATAAATAAAAACATCTTGAAGGGAACCTATGACCCGTACAATAGTTTCCTTAATGGAGGGTACTAGCCCAAAGACAAGAAACATAAAAAGGATCAAGAATGGGGGAATGAATCTTTTGTGACTCAACCAAAACATATAGTCTAATAAAGTATAAGACAATCTCACAATCAAAATCAATCTAAGGAAAGAGAACAACTTGGAAAGGGTGTCACAAGTTTTAAATCATCATATTTGGAAATAATCTTTATAAGAACATACTAGAGTCGTGGTGTAATACTAATAAGTGTATAATTTTTTGCTTGCACCATGACCATGTTGATTGGCTTAATCATGACATATTGGGTGTATATATTTAAGGTTAAGTAATATGCTTGGATGAATCTTTCCTTTTCTTCCATGTTAGTGATTATTCTATGTATATTCACGTGAAATAAAGTATAATAATATTAAAATTTAATTCTCTAATATTTTCTAGCATTAATTTTTATTTTATGTTTTCTTTTATTGTAAAGTAATCCTTACTTTCTATAATTCTATTTTATTTACTATTATAATTTTATCTTAACTATAATTAATCGAATATAATTTTAACTGTACACCATGTTCCATACCTTCAATATGTTGAGGTGAATCAAGTTTAATAACTAATGTAAATTTTAAAAAATTTAATGAATAAGATTTGAAAAATGTGTAAAAAAAAAATTCAAAAACCTTAAAAATGTTAGAGTAAAAAATATATTTATAGTTATTGAAAGGATACATTGGTCAATTAGTCATGTAAGAATGATTTTTTTCTCCTTAACAATGAAAAAAGTTTAAAGAAACTTCGATAGTTATGACCTACAGTGAAAATTAAGTTTTGGTCAACATTCACGCAATGGTTTAATGAACTTGAAGGATAATATTTTATGGACTTGCATGTTATTAGACATGTCAAAAACATGTATATGTACATTAGAGGCATATCCTACCAAGGGACTTACCGAGGGACTCATTTTGGATAAGATTTAAGTCTTTCTAGGAAGAATTTTATAGCATCTTGCTCTTGTTACTAGTAGCCATATTTATAGATATTTTATATATTAATAATAGAATTTGACATAAATAATTTGTTATTGGTATACTATATTTCCATTTTACCCTACCCTATAAATTAATACCATGTGGACTAAAAAAGTGGATATTTTTCCTTATTCATATCAAAATTTTCTTAGTTGTACTACTATACCTCTTCTTGAAAATAGATATTGCTGACCTTAATTCTAGTCTAGCTTGTGGTCACTTTTCCATATAGATAATTACTAGTAATATTGGCCTTGTTGAATTCTTCCATATAAATAAAATAATTGTCATACATAATCCACTGAAAAACCAATATAGGAAAATCGAATGCATGTATATTGTAGGATAGCACAAGTTTTCTTCAATAAATGTCACACATGGGTAGTAACTACAGGAGAGTGTTGTCCTACACCAAATTTTTGGAACTAATTTTTTCTTGCAATCCATATTTTTGTTTTGAAATATTTTACATTTAGAATAAAAAAAGTTAAGTTACAGCCACGGGATCCAAAACACAAGACCTTTAACCAATGGGACTAGAGGCTTAGTATTCATATGCCTTACACTATATAAAGGTAATAAAACCTAACCATAACTTGTTTTAGAATTATTTTTTAGTATTGTTTAAGTGCATGGAAATGGAGGACTCTATTCTTTATGTGACGTAGGAGGTGCAACACAATATTTATCGTTACTAGCTTTGATGATGGTCATGTGGTTATTTTCATATTTATTGAGTATTTCTCTTCACTAGAAACACACAGGGATACTGTGAAAAGTGAAAAAGTATCATGATCATGGTCATAATGCACAATGGTTGACGTAGATACATTTTTCTCATCAGCCATGTCTTACGTTTTTCTTCAAATTAATTACTCCTTTGGGTAACATTCTAACCTACCAAATCTACACCTTGTTTCCCTTTAGAACCCTTACTGTTTCTCCTACATGAAATATCCTTCTTGTTACTTGCGTGGTTTCCATTATCATTTCCAAAGTTGTTGTCTTTCTTGTTGTCTTGGATTTCTATATAATGATGACTTTAGACCTACTCATAGCTTATTTTACCGATGTAGCGTTGAATTCTAGATTCTCTCAGGGTTTAGGATAGTAATTGTTTTAGGATTCTTTTGAGTTTTAGTTAAGAATTTTTATTTGTGGCGATAACAGAGATATATAATAGTTGTTTCATGACTATTTTATATTTCTATAAAAGTATATTTTTTCACTGAAGGGCACATAAGTTGTTAGATTGATATTTAGATTAAGTTTAGGCAAATATTATAAAATTATTGGTAGATATTCAACTTTATATTTTGTAAAATGTTTAGTTGATTATTTGCATGACATGAATATCTTAAGATAGTTTATACAAATTTAATTTAATAGATTTTAACAATAAATTTACAAATAGTTATTCATAAAATGGTATAGGTTTCATATTCTATTTAGCTTTATGTATTTTTGTTAAGGATTTGGATGTATAACTTTATATTCGTAATGATGATGCAAATCCCTGAATTTCAATTGCATGAAAAAACAATGTTTCCTACCTTTTTAGAAGCACAATTCTTTTTTGATGAAACATTAGTGGTGTTTCAATGCTGAAAATATCATATCTAGAGTCCCACATTTCAGACATGGATAATTAATTATCAATTATGGATGATTAATTATCAATTTATAAACATTTGTTTCTATTTTAACTACACCGGAATTCCCTATTGAGGGATGAAAATTTGAATCCTTTCTAGAAATACATTTCTATCTTTTTTTTATATAGCTTTTCTGGCATCCAAAATGAATGACATTTTTACCTTTTAAATTTCCTAGTACAACATAGAAGACATATTTCCTCAGAATAATCAAAACGGCTTGTAATGAATAGCTCTTCTTCAATGTTTCAATTCACCATCTAGTTGTTTTTTAGGTGGATATTTTGTACATTAATCCGTTCAATGCCAAATATGTAGCGCTTGATTCAAGAAAAACCACCAATGCTTTTCTCCTCAAAAATAAAAATCCAGTATGTATATTATGGCATCTTGTCCCTTTATGGACTCACCTATTCTAGTTGACAATAGAACTACTAATGCTATCTTTACAATATGTAATTTCAACCAATTATTTTTTTCAATCCTCAAAATTCATTAAAATTCCTTGAATCCTATCCCTAAATGACACGTCCTTTACCACCAACTATAGAAAATCTATCAAGAACTTGAATTTTGCAGAATTCCCATCAAAAGTCCCGAGAAACTAGATTGGGTTTTTTTATCACAATGGGGCTTGAAAGGAATTCATTTGTATGGATTAATCAACAACATTAGCTTCATAATTCCCACTACTTCCCTTCTATAAAGACATTATAAAAATATTAAGTGTTTCTCTACAAATTTTCAATCGTCCCATGACCTTTAATTATGTGAGAACGCAACTAAAGGATAGGTTAACTTCTAAATGTATGAGAAACTCTCTCCTATTATAGAATTTGATAGAGTAGTTGGTACTTGAAGACACCATTTTTTTTCTGTAAGAGACACCTATCGAATCCATCTGCATGGCTTTAATTTCTGCATTGTTGGCACATGTTTTTGCAATTAGAACCTAAATAAAGACCCACCGAAACTATATTTAGTAGATCCTTTAGAGCTTAATATATTAGTAGTGCCTACTAGGGAATGGGTTGTTATTTGATTCATTATAAAACAATTCAGATAATATATTCATTTATTTAGCTTCAATATCACATTTTATTGATGGATTATAATTCAAAAAATAAATTTTAAAAACTCTACATCTAATTTTTTTTAGTTTGGACACTAAATTTAATCTCTTTTTGAATTTTAAATATCACATTGTTATCTTTGTGGTAGTTCACAATTGAATTGCTTGATAGGTGATGCACTAGAATTAGTAGGAACTTGACAAGGTCATAACTTGAGCTCCAGGTGTCCGTTTGAGTCCGTGTCACGTGTTTTGGCATTACCAGATTTTGATAAAGTGTTTGAGGTTGATTGTGACAGCTCACATGTGGGTGTTGGAGCTGTTCTAAGTCAAGGAGTAAAGTCAGTAGCTTTCTGTAGTGAGAAACTGAATGAGGTAAGAAAGAACTACTCTACTTATGATGTGGAATTTTATGCAATTGTACAAGCATTAAGGCATTGGAGGCATTACTTAGTGCCTAAGGAGTTCATGTTATTTACAGACCACATAGCCTTTAAGTATGTGAATACCCAAAATAAGTTGAATAGTAGGCATGCAAAGTGGGTATCACTTTTGTAGGGATATAATTTTTCTCTAAAACATAAATCTAGAAAACAGAATCAAGTTGTAGATGCATTGAGTAGGCGTGTGACTTTATTTACTACTATGGAAAATGAGGTGGTGGGTTTCGAAGCAATAAAGGGTTTGTATTCTTTTGTTTCTGATTTCAAGGATATTGTTGAAAGACTCATTAGTCCATTGTTAGACAATGCAGGAGATGTCCTGGATGAGTATATTTTACATCATGGCTACCTATTCAAGGGATGCCAACTATGTATTCTAGTTGGGTCTATTAGAGAGAATATAGTGAAAGAGTTGCATAGCGGAGGGTTGGCTGGGCATTTTGGTAAAGATAAGACGATAGCCTTGGTAGCAAACAAATACTATTGGCCAAAGTTGAAAAGAGATGTGGTAAGATATGTGGAGATATGTCGAATTTTCCAAGTCTTGAAAGGCCATGCATAGAATACAGGGTTGTATATGCCGTTTCCTCTTCCTAAAGGGTCGTGTACAAATATGAGTATGGACTTTGTTTTGGGATTACCAAAAACACAATGAGATAATGACTCAATTTTTAGGGTTGTTGATAGGTTTTCTAAGATGGTTCATTTTATTGCCTGCAAGAAAACAAGTGATGCAACAGACATAGTAGATTTATTTTTCAGAAAAGTTGTTCATTTGCATGGTGTTCCAAAAACCATTACTTCATATAGGGACACAAGGTTCTTAAGTCACTTCTGGCAGAATTTATGGAAGAAATTTGGAACTCAACTACAACTCAGCAGTGCCTATCATCCATAGACTAATGGGAAAACATATGTGGTAAATTAGAGTTTGGAAAACCTGTTAAGGTGCATCATTGGGGAAAATCTGAAACAATGGGACTTAGCATTACCACAAGTTGAGTTTGCATATAACAGTTTAATAAATGGATCCACAGGAAAGTCTCCATTTTCAATTGTGTATGGGAGTAATTCAAATGGGGTGTTGGATTTGGTATAGCTACCAATTGATGGCAGAGTCAGTGATGATGCAGAAGCATTTGCCGAACATATACAACAATTGCATAAATAAGTGTGGAAGAAGTTGCAGAATAGTAATGATCAGTATAAGGAAATAGCAGATGTGCATAGACGGAGAAAGGTATTTACAGTTGGTGAGTTGGTTTTGGTATATCTACGGAAGGAAAGGTTTCCAAGAGGAACCTATAACAAGATGAAGTACAAGAAGATTGGTCATTGCAAAATCGTGAAAAAAATAAATGATAATGCTTATGAGGTAGAATTGCCATGGAATTTTGATATTTCTCCAGTATTTAATGTTTCATATTTGTATTCTTTTCATGGGGATGGTGCCAAAGGGGATGTTAGTGATGAATTAGTAGACTGGAGGCAGCAGGTTCTGGTGAAGAAGAAAGAAGAAGTGGATCAGATTCTAGATAAGAAAACAATGGACACGCGACATGGGAAATACGACAAATATTTGGTACATTGGAAAGGACTTGAACAAGAGGACAATACTTGGGTCACAGAGTGGGAGATTAAGAAGTTGGATGTAGATAAATGGAAGTAGTTTGAAGAAGACAACTTACAGGAGCTGCGTTTTTTTCAAGTAGGGGAGAATGACGCGTCAAAATTAGTAGGAACTTGACAAGGTCATAACTTGAGCTCCGGGTGTCCGTTTGAGTCTATTTTTTTTTCTAAAAACACGTGTTTCGATGAGATGAATGCAGCTTCAATCCACCCTACCAATTGGGGCAAGTTTTTGACATGTTTTCAGGCCCTAAATTTGTCATCTTGAGGCCAAAAATTAGGATTTAAGTTATAGTTCGGTTTTTTTCCTATTTTTTAGCATTAGTTAATTATAGTCTATTAGTTGCATTTTGAGTTAGAAAGTTGAAAATTCCTCTAATTTAGGGATGTAGAAGATGCATGGCAATTTATGTGCCCATAGGAATAAGCATGCGAACTTACTAAGAATAGCAGGTTCTAGTAAACTGCTAAAAATAGTAATTTTTACCACCTAGAGTAGATTTAGTCAGAGTTAGCACTTGGCAACTCGAGTTGGGAGTTGTTTTCCTATTTAGGAAACATTGTAATTCATTATTCAATAACAAAGAAGGAGATCTATTTTCTTTTCGAGTTCATATTATTTGCAATATATCTGGGTTGTTCATAATTTGGCTACATTAATAGGTGTGTGGTTCACCCATAATTATTTGGAAGTACATTCTCTTCCATCACCCAATGATATGATAGAATATTTGCTACCATCAGGTGTTTTAGGTTTGTGGCTTTGATTCTCAAGTGTTTAACCATTCAACTATAAAAAAATGTCTACAAAGATTTTAGATTTGTTTCCACTATGAGCACAAAGAAATTGGATTTTTTTTAAAAGTATGGGACATATGTGTTGGCGGGTTGCATAAAGAAAGACTGTGATCAAATGCTAGAGATTTCTTTTCATATATCATATATCTATACTCCAAA
The DNA here is from genome assembly GCA_019776745.2 of Taxus chinensis. Taxonomy (NCBI): domain Eukaryota; kingdom Viridiplantae; phylum Streptophyta; class Pinopsida; order Cupressales; family Taxaceae; genus Taxus; species Taxus chinensis. The sequence goes on from CM034146.1 coordinate 647,175,302, forward strand.
TTCTCTTTGCCCTAATTTCCATTAAAATGGGTTTGGAACCATGGTATAAAGTACATATTTATGTAGCGTAGTCCTTTAGGTCACATGTGGTTATAAAAGAGGAAGATAAAATTGTAGATAGAGCATATTTTTCTCTATATTCTAGAGAAAAAATAGTTCTTATAAAGCATATTGATAGCAATTTAAATAGAATGTTTAATTTTATTGAGACCTAGAAGTTGAAGGAAATGATCATTTTTTTGTGGTTAAGCACATATTTAGAAACTTGAGACTTAGTGAGCCACATGAAAGATAGTTATTTTGCCCATTAAATGAATATGGTGATAAATATTGTTTAGAAGAGGAAGGGAATCATGTATTTTTGAAATGTGGTAATAAATTCTTGGTCTATTATTATTATTTTGGGAGTTAACACCTCCTACATTTTCATTTATTGAATGTAGACATTATCAATAATATTTAAAATTATCAAATTTACAATGATCGTTATCATATGTATTGAAATTTATTCTTAATATACCATGTTTTCCTATTCCAAAATATTTTCGAATTCTTGTTTTACTAAGATTATTAATTCAACACTAATATTATTAAAATACATAAGAACATAAATTTTTCTTTATCTATTTAAAATTTATTTTAAAAATATATATTAATGCAAAATCCGTTATCTTGCACAAAAATATAATAAGACTAAGTTAAATGTTTAATATCAGTTACTACGCAATGAAACAAATCCATATAAATCGAAAAATTGGGCATTTTTTGCGGAATTTAATACACCTCGGATGCAATTGCCAGTTACAATTTCTAAAATTCATTCTTGACATATCAATGACAAAGCATTTTAATAACAATATCCCAAAAATGCATTGGATTGATTTAATTTGAAGTGAAAAAATGAATGAATTAAAAATGATATACATGGTGTCAGTAAATCGGAATCTACTCATGTAAGATGGGACTAGCGAATACACTACACCACCTTTGACAGGGCCATATATGACTAGTGTTCTCACCAGGGGGAGAAAGATTACGCTGTCTTTTTTATGCTATTTTTTTCACTAATTAGTTTCGGTCTATAGTTATCATTCTTTGTGTGTGTTGTCTGTTTGGGTTTTACATAATCTTTCTTGATTAAGCAAGTTGTTGTAAATTGAGTTGTACATTTCTAAATTAAAGAGAAGTTTGTGTAGTTTGTAATCACTGGGAATCAATATAAGTTGGTAAATGGAGATTGGGGCCTAGAAAATGTAGGGGGAAATTATTTTGGCATGGTTAACATTTGATCTGTTTTGAGAGTTAGAAGTTATGTATATACATAGTATGCTGGGTTTGCAAAAAATAGGTCCTTTTTATTTGTATCAGTTACCGTTATATATATGATATGGTTGAAACATATTTGAAATAGTAAAAGAGAGCTTGGTACATGAGTGTTATAGCTTGTTTTTTGTCTATGTGTGTAACGACCCAAATAAACACACACGAACAACACAGTGAAATACAGGATAACTTTTTTTTTGAGTTGCTTGACACATAACATGACGCAACATGTCGTCACCAAGTATACAACTAACACTGTGAACAACTTGATACAAGGATGGCCATAAAGGTCAGCACGGAAACGTTCACACATATCAAGGACAATTTACTTTTCTTTCTGACATGACAACATAGAAGTCCAGTCACAGAACACACTTACAGTTAGGGCCATCCAAAATGAGATATTCTTGAGGGTTATTTATTTTTAAAGGATATCTTGCAATTCTTAGCTTATGTTTTCAAGGAGGCTCAAGATATGATTCATACAATTCATCTTACCAAGTTAAGTTTATTCTTTTGACACAGAGTAATTATCTTTAAATCTTCTCTATTATGACCTTTATTTGCTTAATTCGTTTATCAAGAAAAAGGAGTATTTAAATTCCACAAGGCCATCTGCTCACCACTAACGCTACTAAGATTCATTCTTGCCCACAAGACAACATGGTTTTAAGTTCAACACACTTAAGAGAAGAGATACAAGGTGCCCTGGAAAAAGGGTTAGAGGGAGAAGGTCGAGATGAAACATTTTAGGACCTCATTAGTTATTGCCAGTATTAAAATTGAAGCTAGGGCTCTTAACCAGAACTAATAACAACTTTACTTAGGCTTCGCTAAAAGTATTAACAAGGAGTAAAAGAATTTACTTTCCAAATGGCTGAGAGATAGATTGTGTGGTTTCAAAATTGTTTTCTCCTGTTTATTAAATCTTATTATCTTCCAGAACTAACCATAGATTTCCTTTAAGTTCGTTTAATAATTCCACCATGAAAGGGATAGTGTTCATTAGTGTAGCTAGGGGTATCAAGTTATATAATGTTACTTGCAATGATAGTCTTGCCCTTGATTACTCAAAGAATTTCTTGCTCTCAAGTTGGTGACCCCTACGTTACTTTATTTGAATACAACTTATAATTTAACTTCCTGAAGTATTAAACAATCCCATGTTAGTTTACTTATGACACTTTATTACTAAGTCATGGCAAGGTTTAACTCAGAATTTATTCTCAAGGAAAAGTTGAAGCAACACTCATTAACGAGAACAAAACAAGATTACATCATTTCTTAAAATACTGATACTCCACAAGTCACTCAACCACAATAACCAAATTTTCTTATAATTTCAAAGATGGGCACACAATGCAAGGTTTCCAAAGTTCAGATGACAAGTCCACAATACATTATACTAAGTCATTAATCCTCTTCTAAACTTTCCACTGGACGTTAACAAAAGTTGAACAACATAAAAAGGTTTCGAGCAAAGGATCTTCTCAACTGAGGTTGATGACAAAAGTCTACAAATATATCCCTCATCTATACACAAAATCCATCTGCAGAAAATTTTCTACAAGAGTCAGTTCACGAGAACTGAGCAAGATAAGGCTACACAAAACCACCATAACTATTATCTAACAATATCATGAAAAGAAGCACCTTATTACAAGAATTTGGGTCAAACCTCTAAACACTATGAGCACATCAAGTTATAATAAAGTCTATAACATGTCGATCAAAGAAGGAGAAGACCTTGTACTTCAGTTAGGAGCAAATGCAACGAAAGTAACAATCATATGAGAATGGCCCTTGGCCCTATAAGGAGAAAAAACAAACAATCTAGCAAAGAACAGAATCCCCATCAAGTAAGTGATTAAACAATAATTACAAGATTGAGATTTGATACATATACCAGTCATCTAGAAATTTATCAAAGGTACCAAACGCATAGGCTAAAATAATATTTTTCCAAAAGAACAAGAGTTGATCGGCCCAAGAAGGGGGGGAAAACACGGGTTTCAGAAATTAACACAAAAGCCATGTATAATTGAGTTTCAAACCGGAAATCAATTAGAGTATACACACAACATAAGTTTCGAAGTGAAGGCAAAGTATACTAGTTTTGACCATTAACTACAAGGAGATTTACCAATCATCCAGGAAGGGTCAAAGTCTTACAGGCTAGTAGCAAACACGCGAGAGAAGAAGGGGGTTCCGTCCAACAAGATTATATAATAATGTCATCAACAAGTTTTTTATAACACTAAAGATTTGCAAACCTCCACTACAATACTAATGTTTGGTTGATTTAAAATAAATTTCCCACATCCCAAAACAACCATATTTTACGGCAACCCTTTGTAACACAGTCGACCGTCGCACAAAGATACAAACATAACTTCTAAGTGACATTATCAAAATAAAACCTTCGGCTATGAATCCATAAGACTATCAAATGAAAGCTGAGTTTTTCCCGAAGGTTTAATCAAATTTAACGAAATTTCCATCACAAACTATTACGGTAAATTACGTGCATAAAAACCGACCAATATTAATTAATAGCGATAACATTACAAGGGAGAAAATAATGCAAGTTAAGGAAAAATAGAAGAGCGCCATCAGCAATAATTCTGAGAGGGGATTAGACCAACTATTCAAGTGTCAACGAGGGTACAGGATTCACACAATGAAACCTCCAGCTTAGTTGATCCGAAAAGCTAGTTATGGTTCATGTTGATAGGGATGGTCCAGGTACTTCTTGAGGATGGCCTTAAAAGCCTAGAAACAAGATGAAAGATATTATAATATTCTAAACACGCAAGACGGCAAAACACGTTGCACGCGAACCCTTTTATTCTACTAGTTTTTTATACCAAAACTCTAAACTGGCTAGCCCACGCATTGCTCACACAATCCTACGACCTTTCTTTCTCAATGCCAAAAGGTTATCAAAGGGACTTGCGAAGGGGCTATCAAAAAAACATCAAAAGACAACTTGGGTTCTAGGGAAGGGAGCTTCATAGTTATCGTAAACTTACTTCCATGATATCGAAAATACTAGCTTAATCAACATAATAAACTTGCAACTCAATCGCAGAGAAGAATTAATACATAAAAAAATAGACAAAGGTATATCATTTGGGTAAGAGAAACATAACATTCAAAGGAGAGGGAACACACATCCTTTCAAACCCACATAATATCAATGATAAAAGCTAAAACAAGAAGACACAAGCAGAAAGGGAAATCTCCCATCATGACATGCAACTGACAAATCAATGCAAGGAAAAGTGGTTCGATTTCACAATATTTTTAAATAAAATAACATTAGAAAAGTTTAGAAATATCTTTCCTGTTTCTCCAGCTTCAACAGGTCATACAAACTCCACACGGGCCAACATAAAAACAATAGCATGAGACAAGGATGTGAGTACTGCTGCTGGCGATGTCAATGGGCCAAAAGTGATAACTAGATAGACTGATGGGGCAGAAAAATTAAGAGTTGAGTCCTTTTGCAAATCCACCTCACACCACCTCGTAGTGCCAGCTAGAATCCCATAAGCTTCCCCATTTGGAAAAACAGCCAACACCCATGGGTGGGACTGATATAGAGATGTCGTACTATCACCATAACCCCAAGCATCAGTGTTCTACATAAAGACACGCTTGCCTGTAATACGGGGAAGTGTCAAGTTCCCCCTCATGCTTCACGAGCCACAAAGACATTCCAAATGTCACAGCTGCACACATTAAAAAATAGAAATACAGATTACCATAACGTCTCTCTGTTCATGTGCCCTTCCAATCTGCTTCGTTTTGAAGGTGCACCTGAACTATTTAACATTGCTTTGGTCTCATGACCTACATAAGCAACCACCCCAACTACCCATGCAGTATTTTTTAGCTGGAAACCTCGAAGCACAATGTTTGATGGCCCAAGTGGAATTCTTCTACCATCAATTTCCATGTTTGCAATGAAACCATATATGTTTCTGTTTGGTTGTTCACAACGAATAAGGCCTGAAGGAGGTTCCCTTTCAGGCATCTTAGCCGCAGTTTCTGGTCTGGCATATCTTGTTTTCAGATTTGATTCTCCATCAAGGCTAATTGTCTGTACATACGCAAATCCACTTGGATAACTGGTTTCCAACAAAACAATATCACACAGGATAGTTTCATTTGCAGGTATCTTCAGTTTTTCACCTACCATTACATTCTTCCATTTCTTTGAGCTGAATTTGACATCCTGCAACACTTGTACCTCCCTATTGTTCTCTTTCTTATCAAAATGATGTCGATGCCAATCCTCATACCCATCTTTGATAGCTATCACACACAAAACGAATAGCAAAGGGAAAAGTGATACAGTTCTCCCAAAGCCTGCCAGCTGAGGTAGCTGATTCAAGGCAGCAATCACCAGGAAATAAATGTAAGCAAGTTGATGAAACTGAACAAACAAATTCTTAGGCAAAAAAAATAATGATGGTGTATTTGCTTGTCCGAATCTCGTTTCCAGCAAATTCATATTTGTCATTTGTCGATTTGGGGTCATTGATATATATGAGTCTATCATTTTGATTTTCATCATCTGTTGTAGGACGTTCCGCCTCTAAAACTCTCGAACCATCCCGCTTTGATGAATCTATTGGCTGTCCGGCATTCTGCATTCTCTGAGTTGAAGGATTGTCTGGTGTGTTTGAAATCTCAAATGCGCCACCATGATTACGAATCTCTAAGGAATTTCCCTGAGGAGAAGTCGACCGATACATGTTCTCCTCCAATAACAGCATTCCATGTAACCAAATCTGGTGCAGCACCCGTCGCCTCCAGAAAGTCCACCAGAAGTTTCTTGTTTGGAAAGGATGGTATGCGTGAAGTCTCACGAAAAGATGAAGTTTGATCACCTCTGGAAATGAATACAATAATGGCGGTGTCATCTCCCACAAGGCATTTGGCAAGTCGCATTTGGCAGCCCTGAGGCCCCTTCTGCAAAACTGCCTTTGCATCCACCACTTTTACCACCATCGTAAACCCACTTGTGCCTGGACGCAACTGCACCACTTTCGTGAATTCCTCCGCCATCTTCCTGAAAATATCTCAGATGAAGCTCAGTATGGAGATGTAATCCGACAGAGGCCTTGAAGTATTCAAGAAGTTCGTCCTTCTGAGGATTTGAACCTGTGGACTGTTTTACAAGAAGATAAGTGGGATGGCAAAGATCACTGCTGGCCTTTGCTACATGGCGACCAGTGTATCCTATTCTTCTAATTAACAGAATCCTGCTACCTTCATCTCCCAAGACATTTTCTCCAACATTGCATAGATCTCCTGTGCTTGTGGGTGTGATTTGTCACCAACACAAAAAGCATGCACCATTATTACGGCAAAGAAAACGTGCTTCATGAATATTCTGATCTGAAACAGATCCGCCTCCAAGAGACCCTCTTCCATGAGCTACATCGTAAAACAGTAAGGTCTCAGTAGAGAATCTTGAAAATAAATTTCATCAGGTTTGCTGGTAACACTCTCACTGTCACATAGTTGATTTAGACAGAAATATCTTGAAGGAGAGTCCCGAATTTGAGGATGCGTTCAATACTGAACAGACAACAACAGAGTTAGACAACCTGCTTGCTAGAAGCGCTCAAAAAAGGCTTCTACTATACTGCAACATGCCTGTTACCTGGCTAATCACTGCGGCAGGCTGTTGCTGTGGATTCCCAAACAAGACACACCTCGCAGCACCCAAGGACACGTTTTCCCTCCTTCCAACGCCTGCAGCCCCAGAAAAGACGCATCCAACACCCACCCATATGCATTTAATAACAAAATCAAAATAAGATCATGGTGGAGAAAAACGGGACTCCACCGACTCCCACTATCACACGCCACCCAGGAGGTTGCAGATCATTTAAGAAGTGACATGATATGTCACCCATCCGCCAGCTCAGAAAAGTGCATTGCAATGAGGCACTACAATGTGGATCTTAGGTAGGGTCTTACATTGGTAGTTGTTCATCCTAATAGGTTGATCTTATAGTATGTTGTGTAGAACATTTTACTGAGGATGTGGATGGTGTCCTCGCTGGAAATAGTGTCTGTTGTAGGGTTTTTTGTGCTTATTCTATTTTTTGTTGTGTACGTAACATTGCGAATATTGCATTTTCGATTACAGATGTATCTTCCATATGTTCTTGTACGCATTCAGATAATAGTTGTTGTATACAGGCACAATTTGTTCTAATATGGTCTGTTATGTCATTAAATGTGTTCGTCATGCTTTGAAGCATCTACAAAGAAGTGGATAGACAATGTATTAGAAGCATAAATCAAAATGATTAAATGATAGTGGGTATTATTTGAGAAGAAGAATTGTAAAATTAAATGTATATCGCATTACGACACTACTAATACTATTGCAGAATAAATTTTTTATCCCATGTAAACTACAGAATGAACATTCCTATGGATAGTATTTAATCATTACGTAGAAAGTACAAATTGGAAATCATGCAAGTAGATAAATATGTTTAGTATGAGGCATGTAATATATTATTTTTAGTTGAAGTTGCATTATGAATTTGAAAAAATGCAAACTGTGTTAATTTTATTTTTAAAACAAAGTAAGATTGTACTGTATTCTGTTCCCGGCCCAAGTAAAAATTATTTATGAGATCAAATTTGCTTTGGGTTTGAATACTAATAGGATTATATAGATATTACTTGATGTATGTATATAATATTTCTTGCCATGCTTGGCATGCTTCTAATATTTATTTATCTATTTATGGCTTTCTCTGCCTGGGTAAAGGAAATTTTGAGATTTTGTCTTGGTTTCCAAAACTGTAACTGTATCATTCAGGAGTAATACCCAATTACTTTCCATTATTACAATATATTTTATCTTCCACATGCATATGCAAACCATTAACCAGGTTACTTTGAATTTAAACTACATGAGGCTACTCACTTCGTCTAAAGTACACCAATTGTAATGAAAACTACGTAGATAATCACAAAACTAATCTAATGATAACATAAATGTGACCAATCCTAATTCAATCCTCCTTTGCAGTTGAGTTCCCTCTCACTCAAATATCATGTGAATTAAAAGCGGTTGAGACCGGGTGTAAATCACGAGACAAAATTTTGTTGAATTGATACGCAGACTTAATATTTAGAATTGATACTGAAGCCAAATTCTTGTCCATAAGAAACGGTTGAAACATAAAGGAATACAATATGCGTATTACATAGAAAGTGTTAAAAACTTAAATACAATAGTTTTTTTTAATATTGGGGCGTACTAAATTTTTCAAGGTTTGTATTTCTTATAGAGTGTAAAATCAGTAAACCGAGTACATGTATACATCTTTAGAAATTAAATAATTTCCTAGCAGTATTGATTGTTGCAAAAGAAATAAGGCGGTTTAGAGTGGAAACAAATGGTTGAGTGATAGAAATTTGAAAGAGGAAAGATCTGGAATAAGCAAGATAGAAACATGTCATTTAAGTTTTGTATTTCTTTTAGAATGTTAAAATGAGTATAATGTGTGTGTGTGTGTGCGCGCATGCGCGCGCATGCGTGTGCGTGTGCGTGCGTGCGTGCGTGCATACATCTATATATGTTTAGAAATCAGTAAACTGAGTACATCTATATATGTTTACAAATCAGTAAACCGAGTACATGTATATATGTTTAGAAATTAAATAATTTCCTAGCAGTATTGATTGTTGTAAAAGAAATAAGGCGGTTTAGAGTGGAAACAAATGGTTGAATGATAGAAATTTGAAAGAGGAAAGTTCTGGAATACGCAAGATAGAAACATGTCATTTAAGTTTTGTATTTCTTTTAGAATGTTAAAATGAGTATAATGTGCGTGCGTGCGTGTGTGTGTGTGTGTGTGTGTGTGTGTACGGAGATATTCAATATGTATCGTACCTAAGATTTTTTTGAAAAAAATTGATGGATTTGCATAAATTGTGATCAAAGCAATAAACCAACTTATCGTGGAAACAAGTGGTTGAGTGATTGAAATTTGGGGGAAAAAATAAAAGCCCAATAAACATTATGCTCAATAGAGTGGTTCAAGATCTTGTGTACAGGCTAAATTTGTTACTAGTGCATAGTTACAGATGAGCTTTGAATAGAAGTTCATATCCCAAAAATATAAGAACTTGGTATTTCTTAAAGCAAGATAAGGAGATTACAAGAAAATATGATCATTTTTTTAAAAACAGCAGACTATGAAGATTTGTTAGAGGAAATTTATATTGTTCGAAACTCAAATCATTTTAGACGTTCAGAATGAATTTGGTTGAATTAACTTCACAAGTGAAAGAAACTCCAAATGGATGGAAGTTTACAGATGTGATTGGATCTATGACCAGTGAGGGTGTGAACAAATGTAAATAAAAGCAACGCAACATATTTGATTAAAGATTCATGAATGGAAACTTGGTGAAGAAAAGTATGGTTAAAACCATATTGTCCTTATTCCATCTTTTTGACCAAGGTAATTGAAAAAAATACATACATCAACAGTTACAAAAAACAACAACAATTGCTGGAAAAAAAGATGGGAATGTGAAAGGTGATAAGCATATCAGTCATATTAGTCTGACGATATAGAGAAGGACTGAATTTGGTTATATTAACTACCTGAGTGGAAAGAACTCCAAATAGATGGAAGTTTACAGATATGCGATTTGATCTATGAATAGTGAGGGTGTGAACAATTTGATGAAGGTAATTAGAAGTAAGATATGTTTTTGCGTTCTTCTAAATTCCAAACTTATAATGGAACATGTAGGATGCTTCTACAATGACATTGAAAATAAATGGCTATAAACTACTAATATTGGTTCATCAGCTGATGTGGAAAATTGTAAACTTATAAAAATAGAAATAGTTGCTGGCAAAAAAAATATGGGAACATGAAAGATGATCAGCATATCAATCATATGAGTATAACAATATAGAAAAGGCAGTAACACCAATCGATTTAATCAATACAGAAATGCAAATATCCAGGCCTAATGTACATGTTATTAATGTTTTTGGCTAACTAAAAACAACTCTCGTGGACAAATAACAGTCAGAAATTAACCTTTTATGCAATAGGACTTCTTGTGCAACATGGCCAATTTTAGCTTCAAGCACAACCATGATTTTCAGAGGAGAAGCATAGGAACAACCAGTTAGGTACTGAACTAAATATTAGGGTACATTTTTTTATTGGGCAACATTAAAAACGATCTTAAGATAATAATTCTTGGCATGTAACACTAAAGTTTAGGCTGAAAGAGCATGATGATAATACTTAAATAGCATCTTGCATTATTGACACTTAAACAATGCCTACCTGGAAAGGACATACGCTGCATTGAAATTGTGAAAGGAAAACCTTAAATGAAGATTGATGAAGAACGAAAGTAAGCTTCCTTTTAACAAGGTATTGTGTTACATCATGCAAACTTGTAGGCTACATGAATTTTTTATTTTGAATATGGAGCTACAGAAGTGTAGGTAAATGAAACACAACAACAAAACAACACTATTTATATTGTTACTATGACCTCTTGATATGTAATAAATTTGTGGGAGAAGTATAACTATCGTATTAATAAGGGTGAATGTTATTTTTCTACATTTGATGCTTTTACACTTGTTGGTTGTAGGATTTGTCCTAAGAGCCCTTTATGAGATAGCGAGTGAATGCCTTCTCAATCAGTTTCTAGAGCATATTGGTGTAGGATTTTTCTTTAATTTTCTTTTTTGCAGTTTCCATAGTAGCAATTACTTATTGCAAGATTTGTTGTGTTTCTTAGATTTTTTGTTGTGTGGAGTACATGATTATTATGGTGACTTCTTTCACTTTTATAGACATTTGGTATTGGGCATCTACAAAATTGCACAATAGGCATTCCTGATAACTAGCATTAGTACTAGTTTGAGTAGCTAAAGTGTAAAAGTTATCTGCCATTATAAATGACCCTATACAAGAAAGTAAGAGTTTAAATATGAGACAAAAATATGGAATTTGGTATTGTAATGACTTGTACATTAACAACTAATTTGAAAATCAATTAGTTAAGATATATAAGAAAATAAGTAAATGTTGAAATTCTAAAGGTGGGTTCAGAACATGGTAAGATTATGCCTGAAAGACAGTATATGTACAAAGATGCTAAACAAGGGTGTAGGGTATAGGGTGAGTATGTACCTATGCAGTGGGAAAAGGTGGTTCATGTTTTAAATGTGCTTCTTCTTTTAATCGAATTGTAGCATGTTTTTCTTCTTGTAGTTACTTTTAGTGAGTGAATGAGAATGCTGGGAAAATACGAAGGTCAGAAAGTGCTTGGAATTGGGACAGAGCTATTAAGATTAGTTCTTTCTATTCTTTACGACCAATGTCAAATGGTAGCTTTATTAAGAGTTAATCCCTATGATTTATGAATGGTCAGTGCCCATGCCATTTTTAAAGGTACCTTTTGGCGGTTGCTTCTTGTTATGGGGGGACCAGAATGTAGGTTGGATGTGTTAGATCCCATGTTGGCCCCATGTAGGTAGGGAATTTGACAAGCACATACAAGGTCAAGTTTTGTGGGGTGATACCTTGCTTATACAACAAAGTAACAATCTTTCCTTGTGCACCATTAACAAGGCCAGTTTGCACCCAAACATTTCTTGCCAACATTTCTTCTTCACCTTTGCAGAGAAAGAGGGTGGATTCTAATTGTGTGTTGGTGTTTTACCCTTGTTTGGCATGTCACATTTGTTCATCTTTAGGTATTGCCAGTGGAGTGTTAAGGGTTCTCATCCTGTGCTTGTTATGTGAAGTTACTAGTGCATTTGTAGCGTGAAGGTGAGTTGTGGTTTGAAAGACTACTTGTTCCGCAGTGCTGATGTACATAGTGGTCCGAGACATTAGAAGTTTCTAGTCTTGTTTTGTAGTGATTAAATTTTTGACATTAACCAATAGGATTCAGAAGGTGTGGTGGATAGGGGCGGTGCCTTATTGGTGGAACTTAGTAGTAAGGGTGACTGTATTCTTGAATAGTGACCATAATATGTGGCCCTAGGTGCCAGGAATGTACAAGGGAGTATCTTTACTTAGAGGTAGATGAGCTAGATCACCAACCCCAATAATGGAATAACCTCCAAATATTTTGCATTTACAAGTAGGGAATGCTTGTTGTAGGCATGTATTTATGTTGGCCAATAGTTTCGGACTGATAAAACTCATTTCATCGATTAGTATGTATTCTAAATCTACCATGGCCTGCTGAAATGTAAGGAGGGTTTGGCCTCGAAGAAAGGAAACTTCAAATAGTGGTATGTGTAGGCTAGTATTATAATTTCACAAACAGGGATAGAATCCTGTAAATTATATTAATGTGGAATCAATCAATTTACATTTGTATGTGCTGCAAGACTTATAGGAATTGTATAGCAGAATACATACATGGAGATATGTTGCACAAGTGCAACAAAAATCTATTTCACACAAGCTTCCAAAAATGTAATCCGGGAAGCACAAACAATATTAAATACAGTCAAACAATTATATTTTAAAAAATATATAACAACATCCGTATTATTTGAATAGAAACAATAAGATGGTTATGATTAAATATAACCATATAAACAATAAACAAATAACATAATTAATATGCAATGCATAATTAATATAGGTTAATAATAATTAACCTAACACCCCCCTTAATTGTGCATTGTCTCGAGGGATGAGGATAGGAACTCTCTGAACAACTCGAACTTATCACGTGTAAGTCACTATGTGAAGATATATGCTCATTGTTCAGCTATTGGAAAAAAATGAAGTTGGATGTCGTGCTTCGACACATACTCATGTATGAAATGAACCTGTACCTCGATATACTTTGTTATTTCATGAAAAACTAGATTGTGAACAAGTTGGAGAACACCTTCATTGTCAACATACATGGTGGTTAGTTTTTCCTATGGTATTCCAAGTCCTTCGATTATGCGATGTAGCCAAATCACTTCACAGACAAATTCTCCTGCAGAATGATACCCGGCTTCTATAGAAGAAGGATAAACAAAGTGTTGTTTCTTACTTCCCAATGATATTGGTCTAGATCCCATAAAGAATACAAATCCTGAAATGTATTTTCTACCATCAATGTTGTCTGCATGACCTGAATCCAAATATCTTGACAAGAAGAAGTTGTCTTTCTTCTTGTATTCTAGACCAAGATCTAATGATCCTTTGAGATGCCTCAAGATGCACCTTGTTGCTTTCCAATGACACACTTTGAGTTCCTGCATGAACCTATAAAGATAGCCAACTACAAAGTTGATATTATGTCTAGTGTAGGTTAGGTAAATGAGACTCCCAATCAACTATCGATAGAGAGTGCCAATTACCTCAGGAGATGGATCTGAAAGAGATAACTGAAATTTGTTCTCCATAGGTGTAGCAATTACTTTGAAAGCCATCATACTGAATTTCTCAAGTGTTGTCTTGGTATATTTCATCTGAGAAACAAATATGTGATTCTCTTTCTGCCATACTTCCGATCCAAGACAATAATGCATTAGCCTAAGATCTGTCATGTCGACCAATCGATTAAGATCTTTCTTCGTTGCATCAATCATCTTCACTAAACTGCCAGTAATGACTAGATCGTTGACATAAACAATGACAATCACAATCTCCCCCTTACTTTTTAAGGTAAAGATTGGGATTGTATGGATTTGTAACAAATCCATGTTGTACAAGATGCTCATCAATCTTGATGTACCATGCCCGAGGTGCCTGTTTAAGGCCATACATAGATTTCTTGAGTCTGTATACCTTTGTTTCTAATCCAGGTACTGAAAAAACCCTCAAGTTGAGTCATGTAGACTTCCTCTTGTAGATATCTGTTCAGAAAGGCACTTTTCACATCCATCTGATGGACTTTCCATCCAAACTATGCAACTAGAGAAAATATCATCCTAGTTGTTTAATCTTAGTTATGGTTGAAAATGTCTCCTCATAGTTTATGCCTTCCTTTTGTGCATACCCCTTTGCTACCAATCTCTCTTTGTACTTGTTCAATAGTCCCACCTACATTTTACTTTGTTTTGAATATCCATCTGCAACCAATGGGATTCTTCCCTGGTGGAAGATTGACAAGATTTTAGGTGTTGTTTCTCATACTGACTGATACTCAACATCCATGACATTTTTCCACACTTTTGACTGTAGGGCTTCCTGGATAGTGGAGGGCTTAACAGATTCAAAAAATCTACTCATCAAAGTGAAATTTACCTCTTCTCCAGCTTTACCACGAGTCTGTGGTCCAATAGTGGATGTGTTTGGAGGAGCATCCAACTTTTTATCTCGAATCATATGTGTATACAACTTGGGCATACAATGTATTGTTCATGTGGGTTGTGGTCTTATTTGATCATCCCCATCATCCCCATCATCACTTTCATCATCTATGCGAACGTATGATTCTATTTTCACAAAGTGTGTTATCTAGATCAGGTGAGTATGTGGAAGGAGCCTCAACTTACTTCTTCTCAAAGAACTCAACATCTCCGTTGGTGTAGACTTTTGTGATCTTTGAATCCATTATTTTGTACCCAAGAGATTCTTCAATGTAGCCAATGAAGATGAGTTTCTTAGATTTCATATCCAACTTATTTCTCTTTTTCTTGGGTATGTGCATGTTGGCTTTGCACCCAAATACTCTGAGGCATGCAATTGATGGATTTGGATTCAACCATGCCTCAAGTGGAGTTATTCCATTAAGAGAAACTGTGGGCACTCTGTTCAACAAATATACTATAGTCTTCTGTTGCTTCGGCCCAAAATGTATCCTCCATTCCTAAATCATTGATCATACATCGCACCATCTCCATGATAGTACGATTCCTTCTCTCAACAACACCATTTTGTTGTGTTGTATGTGGAGGAGGCATTTGTTGATGAATCCCATGAGATTATAGATAATATTTGAACTCATTACTGGTGGATTCCCCCCTCGATATGAGTGAGAGAGATTTGATATTGTGACCAATCTCGTTCTCAACAATCACTTTGAACTTTTTGAAGTTCTCGAAAGCTTTAATTTTGTTACGAAGACAAAAAATCCACATTTTTATAGAATAATCATCAATACAAAGCATGAAATATTGAAATCCAAAATGACTAGGTTGTTGTAGACACAAAATCATGCACATACTGCTATTTTACTATGATGTTAAGTTTGTTGTTATATGCATGGATATTAACTAAGAACAGTATTCACTAGTGACACAATCCTTTGTCCATCTACTTGTTTTAATTATTTATATTGTCTTTCTCTCTCACATCTATCGATTTTGTACCCAATTCTGGTCAGGTCACATGGATCCCTGTTTTTCTATATTTTCACATGTGTCATCATTTATCCCAGGACACCAGTGCCCACTCTTGACACTAGCGCCCATGCCCTCCTATCCATTTTGGGCGCTTCTGTCCTATTTGTTCTTTTTACACATTTTGACATTTGTGGTCAGCCTTTATAGTTTTCTAATCCTTATCCCATGTTCATAGTCGACCTTTTGTGTCACAAGTGTCGAAATTCAAATAAGAGATTCATGTATATATACACAGGGACACACTATTATTTTGGCTAACAATTCTAAGGGGAAAACACATCTACATACTATCACTACCATTAAAGGGACTACATTTTTGGGTTGTATACACTACATAGGAAGGGGAAGTGTTGAATTCCATACCACATGTTTGCATCTTATCTAGCTACAATCTAGCTATCTTGGCATCATTGACGCAAGGGAAACCTAAGGACACTATTTCACACACAAGCACAAAGAAACTACATGGAGTCTAGAATGTAGTGCATCTCTCGGTCATAAGTTCACTCATTGGGTGATCGTTCGGGGTCAGTTCGACTTCAAATATTTCATATTTCATTCTTATTTGATGTGTTTTTGAGCTTGTGTAGGTAACTAGGGTTTGTTTTGCAAGGTTACACGTACCCTTGGTGATCAAAGAGTGAATATTAGGTGATTGACAGGAATTAGTAGCGAAATCCTAGCGACACAAAAGAAAGCATATCCTGAGCCTTTACATAGTCACTAGCGCTTCCATGACCAACCACCAGCACCTAAGCGCCCCTATCCAATATCGGGTGCCCATTTCTAACATCATCCGAAGGTTACAGAATTCACAGGGAGCACTTACGATGTTGTTTGCATCCTATTTAACACTTTACACTTGCCCAGGTCAGTTCTAGATCACACAGGAATCAACTAAGTCATTCATCTCTCCCATTTATGTATAGTTTGGCATGTTTCCTTTGATTACTTAACATATGTATCATTACTGTATTTTACCATATAAGTTACTCTTCAATTAGATTTAATTAAATTTTTATCAAATCATTTGGTGAACCCGCTCTTATTCGAACTCCTTTCCCTTGGATCTCAAAAACCCTCATGGCCAAGAAGAGGTCCTCATCTCCCAAGCATAATATGGGAAATACATCCTTGCAACTTGTTTTTGACAATGCTTCTGTAGAATCTAAATTTTGTGACCTCTACCGCAATCCTCGATGTGATTCTTTAGTCCTCCACAAACTTCTTGCTTTCCAAAACACCCTTCCTATTAGCCTTGACACCCCTAACATTTAAATAGTCTCCCTTGACCAAAGTCATTTGCTTAAATGTTCTCCCTCATCTTAACTTCGTAGTCACCTATATTGTTGCACCTTCTTATCCTCCTCTTATAGCAATGATAATATTACTGTAGATTCTTTGATTGATCATGTTCTTACTTTTGACAATATGGATACCAATAATGCTACTTCTAATGTTGAAAATGTAAATGTGCTTGATGTCGCTTCTATTAGTAGTCAAGATGAATGTAAAGTTATATCTCCTACTCTTCTTACTTCTGAAAATGTTTCCAATGATTGCAATGATGAATCGTGATATTAGGGTAAGTGCACCAAGTTGGGGGGCCAAAAGGGGGTCTTAAGTGGATGCATTTTTCTAAAAAATAAAAAACTTCAACTTGTATGATTTTTTTAAATAGTTACACTCAAAATTGGAAGATGTTGTAGAAATATGAATCGTATCATTTTGAGTCTAGTTTCTAAGCTACCACATTTTATTGAAAATAGATAAGTTTAAGTGGGTCAAATAACCAAAATACCAACAGGTGCTCCTATTTTTGTTAAAAAACATAATAGAGTGAATTTCGTGCCCCCCACCATTTTTTGAGCACCATTTAGTATTTTTTAAAACCATATGGTAGAAAGATAGCTAGGAGCATCTAGTTTGTGTTAGATTTTTTTTAGATTTTTTTAGCAAGTAATTTTTATTTATGATTTTTCTAGTACAAAATTTTTATGTTTTAAAAAATAACAGAGCTCTGACCATGCCCCCCCCCCCCCCCAACTACCTCAAAAAATATCAAAAATTAGTTTTTTTTTTAAAATATGTATAGAATTAGTGCCTATTTTGTGCCTAGTATAATTTTTTTAAATTTCGATCAAGTAAAAAAAGATACACGACATGAAAGATAGACATGTTTAAACTTCAAAAAATAGCTATAAAAAGGAATAGTTAGAAAATAAATAATATGGAAACCTTATATTTGTTAGAAAATTTGGAAAATAATATTTATACAAAGAAGAAAATTTACTTTACGTCATGGTATTATTATTTTTAAATGGATCGATCATTTGATGTTGATTTATCATGGAGGAAGTTGGATTTTTGCATTTTCCTGCAAAAACATGTGGTTTGTTGTGTTTGTGCAGGTCCATGCCTTAGGC
Source organism: Taxus chinensis (assembly GCA_019776745.2). Classification (NCBI taxonomy): domain Eukaryota; kingdom Viridiplantae; phylum Streptophyta; class Pinopsida; order Cupressales; family Taxaceae; genus Taxus; species Taxus chinensis. The sequence goes on from CM034146.1 coordinate 647,193,446, forward strand.
TTGGGGATCCAAACTGGATCCCAAGCCTTGAGGCATAGGCTTATGGAAAAGGGAACGTGTACGTGTTAATGTTATAACGCATACATGTTATTCTTTGTTTTATACATTGTGGTCCCCCAACATCCCTTTCATCTCTTTCACAGGAATTTCTGGACCCATTCTGTTTGGTTTGTAATTTTCTATACATTCTTACATGATTTTTTAGTAGTTCATTTTGTCCCCTACCCCACTAGTTGAATTTTTCTAATCATGGGCGATAAAAGTCGAGCTAAGGACAAGAGGAAAGTCAAGAACAAGGCACTAGAAAAATTGGAAGAGATGAGAATAAAGAAATTGAAGAGAATGCAAAAACTTCGTGTAGGGAAAGGTACATCTGCTATATCAAATGTAGCTAATGTATTAGAAAATGGGGATGAAATACATAATGAAAATGTAGAGAATAATGATTTTGCAATGAATAATGATATTGAATTGAATGATAATGTTGGTATGGATGAAGAAATTGATATGCATATCCAATTGTTGAACCTTTACCTGAGAATCCAAATGTTAACCCCAAAATTTGTATGAAAACACTGAATGAAAAAAGTAACCTTGTAAATGAATCTTCACCTCTAAGAACACCTCCTTCCATTTTATGAAGAAAACCAATTCAATTAATTGAAATTGATGAAAACATTATAAAACCAATGCCTAACAAAATGTCTGAAAGAAATGCGAGAAGAAAAGCTAGTGGAATTTGGGATAATTAGTTTGAGAATTTAAATGACACACAAATATGTCAACTATTTGTTACATTGATAAAATTAATTAAGATGAGACCTATAATGAAGACCCTGGGGTTAAGAACATCTAATTTTGCTGATCAAAATACGTCAATTGTTGAAAACATACATAAAGCATATCAAACTATAGGTGGAAAAAGACGCACCAAAGATAGTAATGCTACACAGTGTGCACTTACTAATTGTATAGTAAGTGATAAAACAATTAATAAACGCTTGATTAGAAAATCAAGAAGTATTTTGAAGCTAAACAGAAAAACACTAATGAAAGCAATAGAGACACGTAAACATCTTGAGTCAGTCAATAACACTAAATATTGGGCTTTCTCTAACATACTTCCACAGAAAAGACAAGAATACATCTTATATTCTAAAAGAATTAATTGTAAAATTTTGGAATGAGAACACAAGGGTGTCACCGAATAGAAGAGATATAGTAAAAAGAAGAATAGGTTCTCGTGAATTGTGAATCGTGTGTAAAAAATTTCTTAAATATAACTCAAACAGAATTTTTTCTCTAAGTTTAAGAATGAAAATCCACAAATTAACATTAGCCAAAGATTCTTTGAAATGATTAAAACCTTTTATGTGAAAATCAATCACTCACGTATCACTTGTTGTTGCAGGCATCATGTTGAATTTTCAATGCATTATGATGTTTTTTGTCAAATACGTCGTGTTTTACATACTAACATCATGTTGCAGGAGTTTGGATAAATGTCCCACCAAAATCTTCAAGGGAATTTATTCCGACAATATTTTGTGAAAATCAACTAGACATTTTTTTTTTATAACAAAGCATGTTTGGATGGAATGTGCAATGTATGTGGTGGCTTGACCAAATCTGAAAAGTTGTATCCATGAGAAGAGTAAAAATTCAATATGAAAAGAATTGGTTGGTTTCAGCAAATATAAATTAGTGGCATATCTGTTAAAAGAAGGAAAAGAATATAAGATGTGTGAGATTGTTACAAAACAATTACCTGTATCAAAATATATGGTCAAATTTAGAGAGGAAATTGTTTATGAGTATGTAAGGCACACACATAGAGTTCGATGGTTGGATGAAAAATTAAATTTAAGTAAGGACACATTCCCACTTGGTACTATTGTTTTCGTAGTTGAGTTCGCAAACAATTACACATTGTAGCCACAAATGGAGGTTCAATCTCAATATTATAACTCAGTGCAAGTTTCTATTTTTGTGCATATAACATTCATGCAATCACCTGAAAGCACTGAATAAGATCAAAAAATATAAAGAGAGTATCGTTTCTACATCAATGATGATTATACACATTATACATAATATGTATAAGGGTGTTTCTAGGTTTCTTATGCGAACTTGAATGAGAGGAACATTAGTTTCGATAAACATTACATTTCGTTAGACAACTGCACATCACAATTCAAGAATGCATATATGTTTTATTGGCTAAGAAATATGCACAAAGAAACAAATGTACACCATATCTGGAGTTTTACTAAGGTAGAGCATGGAAAAGGAGAGCATGATGGTGTACGTGCATGTGTGAAAAGAGGACTTGTAAGAGAACAATTACAGTTTAAGGATGGTGCTAAATTTATCGATGTAAAAAACATTGTTGATTCGTGTGTTAAGAATATGGGCCATGAATCACAAGAGAGATCAACATTTCATAAATACATTTGGTTGATATAGAAAGGACATCTGGAAAACTTTGAATATTGTATGAAAGTTGCAGAATCAAGTGATATGCACTCATTCCGTAGTTCAGATACAAATGCTTGGAATATTTATACTAGTGCATGACATGTTTCTGTATATCATGAATTAATTTTGTGTGGAATGAATATGATTAATAGTAGTAGGTGTATGAATGGACTTGTAGACCTCTAATTCCAATCAACACACATCAAGTTCCATGAGCATTACAACTTACAGGGTCTTCAGATCAAATAACAACATGACCTGACTTTGACCAAGTCTCTGATTTAGCACAACAATGTGCATACATATATGTACATGGCATGTTTTCGATTTATAAACTATTAAATGGTCATCCCTTAATGTATTTATAAATTGAATGAATATTTTTACTTTGTGGTACATAGGGCACGTTTTTGTAATTATTGTGATGGAATTTAATGAAGAGGGGGAAAAAATGGCTTCCACAGTCATTGATGGTGAAGACCTTGAGTATCCTACAGGATCAGTGGTAGTCACTGGAACTTAGATTCGACAATATCCTATCAAAAAATCAAACATGTGGTTGTTTGAAGACTATGAAGTACATCAGAAGATACTTCACTATTCACATTTGGTCCTTGCAACAAATATTAAATTGATCAAATATCGAGGTCGGCCATCAAAATAAAATCTATGGAAGATTCATGAATCATATCAAACCAACTACGCAAAAACTTCAGGGTGGTTTGGTGAATGTTAGTGGAGGCTTTGCTTTGGTTCCCTACGCTCCCCGTGCTTTCGTGCTACTTCATCTGGGCATAGTCCCTTAAGAGCCTTGAGGCCAAAACATGTTATATCTTCGACTAGTGATTTTTCAGACTCTATGGCACCTAGATACATCTCATCAGATCCAATACCTCTACATTGGGGCCCTCTATAAAATTATCTCATGGTTTTCTCCATCTCCATCTTGTTCTCTCACTGTGTTATTGTTTGCAAACATGTGAAATAGTGTAGTCTAAGTCAGTGTGGGGTTACCAAACATTGCAGTTTACAAATGGAAGCTCATGGGACCAAACCAACTACGCAAATATGTCAGCATGGCCTAGTGAATGCTAGTGGAGGCTTCGTTTTGGTTCCATACACTCCTTGTGCTTTTGGGCTACCTCGTCTGGGCATAGTCCCTTTAGAGCTATGAGGACAAAACACACTATATCTTCGATGGGTGATTTCTCAGACTCCAGGCACCTAGAGATGTCTTGTTATATCCAAGACCTCCATGTTGGTTCCCTCTATGAAATACTTTTTTGGTTTTCTCCATCTTTATCTAGTTCTCTCGTTGTGCTATTGTTTGTAAACGAGCAAAATAGTGTAGTTTGAGTCAATGTAGGGTTGCTACGTGCTGTAGTTTGTAAATGGAAGCTCATGGAACAAAACCAACTATGCCAAGACATCAGGGTGGCCTAGTGAATTCTAGTGGGGGATTCATTTTGGTTCCCTACACTCCTCATGCATTTGGGCTACCTCGTTTGGGCATAGTCGCTTAGGAGCCCTGAGGCCAAAACATGCCATATCTTCGACAAGTGATTTATCAGACTCCGTGTCACCTAGAGACATCTCATCAGATTTAAGACCTCCATGTTGGGGCCCTCTATGAAATCCTCTTGTGGTTTTGTCCATCTCCATCTGGTTCTCTCGTTGTGCTATTGTTTGCAAACACATGAAATAGTGTAGTCTGAGTTAGTGTAGGGATGCCAGAGGCTGTAGTTTACAAACAAAAGCTCATGGGATAGAACCAACTACGCCAACACATCGGGGGTGTCTTGGTGAATGCTATTAGAGGATTTGTTTTGGTTCCCTATGCTCCCCGTGCTTTCGTGTTACCTCGTTCGGGCGTAGTCCCTTAAGAGCCCTAAATGACTAGATTGGCTTAAGAATGAATTTGATAGGGGTATGTCTAAGAATACACGAGAGTTATTAACCACATAGTAAATCTTTCATATTTAGTTTTGGATGGGAGTCAGCTGGCCTATGGCTTAGTGACCTTCCATTCATCGATAATTTGTTTTATGATAAACCCATGGATGCTGTCAAAAGTGATTTAAAAAGGATAGGGGTAGTCATCAAGCCTAGTAAAGCGTGTGATGTGATTTCCAAATAACTTGAAATACCTATAGATTTAAAGTTAATAACACGAATTCGACAAAATTAGATAATCTCATTGAGTGTCTGAATTAGAATGTCATTACATTTGGAGACATTCTTAAGCATTGGAGTAATGTATCTAGAGAGACATTCTCAAAATGTCAACAGATGAAAGGCATCAAATTGTGACGACACTAGGGTGTTGTAACAGGGGATAAGACTATGAAGCATAGAAGAATGTAGTAAGTGGATGATAAGCTAGGAACCAGTACAAAGAGACCATGAGCAAGAATAAGCGCAAGTAAGGTAAATACACATACACATTGATAAATTGAGTGAATAATTACTCAGATTAGGTAACTTTTTATATACATACATTATATAAATATTGATTTCCAAATTTTGATGCATATTATACATTAGAAAGCTAGTACATGTACATCACCAATAAATGAAAAAATTATCCATAATGTCTTAAATATTGTAAAGTGCACATCATATTAGTTTCATGCAAAAATAATCTCATAAATGTAAGGTCTCATACAAAATTATCAAGTTCCAAATATTATTTTAATGTGCATAATAAATTAAAAAAATTCCCAAATAGGTCATATACCATCAAGTTCAAATGCCATATAGGCATACATACAAGCCATGCACATAGGCCTACAACAACAATGTCATGTAAGACATATATATTTCCTACTCATCAAAATCTATCCCTCTCTTGGCCTTGCTTGAAGAAGGGCCTCCCTTAGATGAAGATGGAGAACCATGAGATGACTTGGGATCATCCGAGCCCATGCTTCGAGTCCTCTTCCGCTGAATACTCACCTGTAGATGAGCCTATAAATGTAAACAATATTTTTTTGTCAAAAATTAATTTATATATGTTTTCAACATGTATTTAAGACCATGCTAGAATGAAAGTATTTACATAAATAAACAAACTTACTACAATTTTTTGAACGCGCAAAATTTTTGGTTGACTATGGCAACCTGAAAAATTAGTACAGTATACTAAAGTATGCAATTACATTAAAAAATCTAGAAAAATTGAATGCCAGGTTTTTTTTTTGTTTTGCAGGCCCTGGTGGCCTCCGGAGGCAAAAATGACCCTTTTTTCAAAACTCAGTTAAAAAGTAGCTCAAAATAAAGTTTTTAGTCATTTTTCCTTTGGCATATATTGTTTAGAATAAAAAATCAAGCCTATTAGGAGAAAAAATTGCCCTAAATTAGGGTTTTTCTCTCTAAAATATGTAGAAGCCTGTTTATATGTAACTAGATGTTTAGAGGTGGTTTTTCCACCAAATTCTCCTCCAGGTTTAGTGGTTTTTCAAAATTTTCACTGATATTTTTAAAAAAAAATTGTAAAAAAACTTTTGGTGTTTTGTGTGATTTGAACCCCATACTCCATAGTTCCATATCTCTTGCACTAACCACTTGACCACAAGTCATATTTGCATATGAAATTGAGCATGTTATAAATTCAATTAAAAAATGTGACTAACCTTTTGAAATTTTGATGTGGAAGGTAGATGTCATCCATGTGGTTGAGGATTGAGGTGGATTTAGGTCTTCATGTGCACAAAAAAAAATCAGGATTGCTTTGCCAATCTCCTCATTTTGATTCCTTCATCCTCTGATTGCTATCCTTCACCGCTATATAGCTGCATTTTATTCTTTATAATTTTTTATTGATACACTTTTTTTTTTTTTGCACCGTTTGTTTTATATTAGAGGTCCTACATGGAGGTTTCCTTTATTGGAAATGTTCTTATGTCGTTTGATTTTTCATGCAGGTTTCAGGATATGCTGGTGGACATGGATCTTGGGGTGGAAGATGAAACAGGGGTCAACTGGAAGATTTCCACAGCTGTGACCACCTTTTTTTTTCCTCCACCAATTTGCTTTCACCGTATTAATTTCTTTGTTGATTTTGTTTGTGCGGGTTTTGCATGGAGTGTTGCAGAGTGCTCGCTACATGGGTAGATGTGGATCTATCCACATGTGTCTAGCTTAACCTCCAAACAAAGCTTATCTCATAGCAATATTGACTTGGCCGCTAGGTGTAGGGCACCGTGTTCTCAGGTCACAATGGAATATATTCTCTCCAATGTAACTCACCTCCCACAAACCAAACATGGTGGAATGGAATCGATCGAATACAAATGTAACTCAATAGCCAATGACCAGGTGCAAACAACAAATCCTCCTCCAAATATGATAATACACATAAATTATCTATAAATAAACCATATAAAGACAAAATACCCGATGGGGAAATTTTTTAATTTTATTTTTTAAGTTCCTGGAAACAAATTTTCTTGGTGCAGAGGGAACGAAGGCAAAAACAAATTATTTTACGTTTACCTAAATTTCACACACGAGGTTGTGGGACTGCATGGAGTTGTGGGAAACTACTGGAGGTAACACTAGCTCTCTGTTGTAGCATATTTCTTCTCCATGAATTATCCTTCCTTTCCAACCTTCTCCAACCTTTCCAGGAGCTTGAGTTCACTCTGGTACCAATTGTAATTTCACAAACAAAGACGAAAGCCTATAAATTATATTAATGTGAAATCATTAAATTTTACATTTGTATGATATGTAATACTTATAGGCATTATACAGTAGAATAAACACCCGAAGATATGTTTCATAGGTGCAACAACAAACTATTTGACATAAGCTTCCAAAAAGGTAATCCGGGGAACCACAACCAATACTAAATACAATCAAACAATTATATTGTTAAAACAATATAACAACACCCATATTATTTGAATACAAACAATAAGATGGTTATGATTAAATATAACCATATAAAAAATAAATAAATATTCTAATTAATATGCAATGCATAATTAATATAGCTAAATAATAATTAACCTAATAGGTATGTGTTGTTGTTCTGAAGATGTTCAATGCTGCAAGTCCAGTTGGGGCTAGCAAGAGTAAGTGATTGGCATGGACGCTAGTGTGTGGGTGGAGTCCACTTGAAATTTCCCATATAAAATGTGATTTACCATTGCCAGTTGTTCCTTGAAATATCATGTTATTAACCAAAATAAGCTCGCTCTTATTTTGAGTTAACTTACTACTTCTGTGCCTCAACCAAAATTTCAAATATTTCAAGAACTCAAGGAATTCTAGAAATTACATCATTAGATAGATAATTTATCCAATTTCCCAGAAAGGTAAAGAAATCCTTCTAACTTCTTGTATTTTTCAAGTTATGGCTCGGCGGAGTTTTGAGTTAAAATTTCTGCAAGGCGGACCAGCTGAGATGGTGGAGAGATTTTTGCTAAGGAAACTCGGGCCAGCGGAGTGGTGGAAGATTTTGAGAACTTAAAAGAAAAATATTCATTTGCACTCCAACGAGCCTACAAATGGAAACAAATGGAAATTTTCCTAAGTCCCAAAAGGGACATGTGGCAGCATTTCATGCAAAGGTGCTAATTCGGGCTCACGGAGGATTTTTAAGACATTAAACTTTTGTTTGTCAAATTTTGTAAGTCAACATTTGGCCACATCTCTGAAGGCACCCAGAAGCACCACATGGAAAGAAAAAACTAGTAGTGGGGAGGTGTTCCATCAGAGGTAAAGTTGGAAGTTTTCCCTCTGTTCCAAAAAATGCAAAAAGTGAAGAAATGGCTCACAACCCCACCCAATGGGAAAAAGTCAAAGTTCATGCCCGAATCAAAGCGAATGCGGACCAGTGGGGCTTTAGAGGAAAACTAGAAATTTTGCACTTTTTTCAAAATTGAAAATGGTAAAAAGGGATCCCCTACCTCCGCCAACCCCATTGGATACCATGTCATCAGCAGATTTGCAGGAGAAAGTTCAAAGTTTGTCAGAGCTGTTATTTGAAGAAAACATAAAGGAAAAACTTAGAGAGCCATATCTTTCAATCCATAGCTCCATTTTCAACAATCTTGGTACCAATGGAAAGATCTGGATATTCTCTTCATCATGGAACTTTTATTTTTCATTTTAATGAAGATTTGTGGCAGAAAATTAGAAAGCACGTTTTGGCACGAGAAAAGAAAACTAGTTTCCAACTACCTGATTTAATGATGTATGGGTCATTTTCTTTGGTCTGCAAAGTAAATACATGGAAATATGAGACTTTGCATCGATCCCATCAATAGATGAAGAAGTAAAATGCATTTTGAAAAGTAGTTGCATAAAATCCCGTGTTTTTTCCCTTTCCTTCTCGCATTTTGCTATGTAATGTAATAGAGGCATCATTTTTCAAGAGGTTGTTCATTTTTCTTCTCTGCCTCCCCCTTCTTTTTTTCCCCAAGGTCAAAAATGGAGTTTAAAACTCCTCCCTTGCTCTGTAATGGCATTTTTTGTCTCTTTCCCGTGAAATGGTGCATTGTGTAAATCTGGAGCAATAAAAATGTGTTTTTGTGATGTATTTTTCCATACTTTGGTCATTTTATTGCATCTTCTTACCTCTCTTCATTTGTAGGGTGTTTGTACCTGTTTTGGACATTCATATGCAAATATGGGAGCTGTGTTGACGGGATTTTGAACATTTTTTGTGTGAAATCCATCTCTAGTCTGTGATGCACTTGTCCATCCTTTCCATTGCTCACCTCTCATTGTTTAATGCCATTTTAGTAGATGATCAACATTTTCCTTCTTTGGTGTATCACAGTTTTAGTGTAGGCTCTGTTTTTCCCAGTTTTCTTTTTCTCCTTGTCTCCTTGCAAGTTAGATTAGGATTAGATTATCTTTCCTATACTAGAATAGCTTGTGGCAAGTAGATTAGGAAGAGGATCTAGCCTTTTTTGGAGGATCATTCCAATTTGCAAGTCCCACAACTTGGGGAATGATCCAATGTTATGCAAATCATGCCAAATGACCCTGCCTTAGGAAAGTAGAACTGATAACTCATTTAAGGGTGCTTTGATTTTTTAATGACAGTTTTGGCATTCCTGGTGGGACCTAAGAGGTATTTACTTCATTGCAACAAGATTGATGTGCACTTGTTGTAAATCTCCAGCGTATGAGAAGCTTTAAATTGCGCATCTGGTAACTCCACCTAGTAAATAACCCATTTTCTGAGTTGCAGAACTTTCTTTCCATCTCTTTCATTATTTTCCATTCTATGAAGTTATGCAATCATGGCTTCATTCCCACAGCGGAATTCATACCTGTAACAATAGAGCAATCCACCTCCAATATGTTTTACAACTCCTCCAAATTAACATTATGAGCTAGAATCAGAATCAACATGTCTACCCATATGAGTAGTTGTGCCAAAATTAATTTGAATATGGATCTTTCCAAGAATAGGGATATACATGCAATGATAATAGTCAGATGGATAATATTTCTCTATTGGAGAAGATCCAAAAAATGGAGATTGGCATGGTTCAGTCAAGATCTACAACTCAAATGAAGGCATTCAGAATTGTTTGCAGGGAACCTTGTCCATGGGAAGGCCCTTTTCCAAAACACCACAGCCCTCAGGAGAAGTTGGAATTCATGATTGAGATGTTGCCCCCAACTTGCACAATGGATTGAAGAGATAGAGGCCTATGAATTTAGTGATAGGATGCCTTGTCAATGGGTAAATCCTACACCATTATCTGGTAATTTTCTCTCCACACATCAAGTAGCACCATCTCAATTTTAGCTTCAATTTCCAAGATTCCCATTGAATGCTTCCCCAAGTGTGAAATCAATTTCTCCATCCCCTATTCTTCCATCCCCTAGTCTTCCATCCCATCTCAATTTTTTTGCCCTCTTCTCTTCCAAATCCAAATCCCCTCCATAAGAGCAAAAAAGAAATACCTTCCTCTCCAAAGAAACAAGCAGTTCTACCTCCTCCACCACCACAAACAAATGCACAACCGGTTGAATCCCAACCTACTCCTTCTTTTTCCTTTCCAATTTCATGTTGGGAAGATTAAAACAAAAAAAACTTCAGTCAAGGACAACAGATAGAGGAGAAGAAGAAATGATTAAGATCTTAGTAAGCTTGGCTTTTAGGTATGGGATTGAGAAAATTCCCTTGCTGGTTAAGCCCAAAGAGGAGGTAAAAGTTGAAGAGCCAGTGGTGGCTAAAACTAAGTTTGTTACAGCAAAAGAAGAACAAAGACAAGGAGAATAAAATCAGCAGCCTATTTTCTCTCCACGTAGTGTCTATGTCAGCACTGTGTTTGAGAGAAATGCTGGTCTAATTCAACCTATAAATTCAGCCATGGAAGAGGAAGAAAAATCAGCTCAAAGTCCCATTGGAAAGGAGCAAATGGATGAGACCAAATCAATGTTTATAGTAGTAGAAGAAGAAGGCATCATTGATAATTTCTTGCTTTCATTTGAAAGGCCTATTTTTGTTTATGAATACATCATGGAGGAAAGCTCTAAAAGAGATCTTGCAGCCCCAAATAGTCCTCTAGAGTAGTAGATTGAAGAGTTTGACTTGAAAAATTTCATGCTAGAGGAAGAAGTCATCTAAGAGCAAGATGGTCTTCAAGAAGTATAGGAAGGAGAAGATGCTCCAAATCCAAAAGAATAGGAGTGCTTTCTAGCTATGGTGGAGAGAAATGCAGATCCAAAAGCTTTAAGCATGAAATAGGTTGTAAACGAACCTCCAGCTCTTCCTTCTACTTCATCTCCCTCGATTTCTAGTAAACGAACATTTACAACAAGAAAACAATGAAGTAGATTATTTTTCTAATTTGGAGGATTGTTTTGATGGAGAAAAACTAGTTGAGTTTCTATTGTTTTCTCCTTCATCAACCAAATTTCAAGCATGTGAACTTGTTGTCATGGAGGAGAGTATTTAATTACAAAATCTTGCATTTTACAACAGCTCTTTGGAATAAAGTTTTGAAGCTTTATACCTTCCATGTTCTCATCAGGAGGAAGAAGGGAAAGAGCAAAAGAGTTCCACCATTCCTTCCACGTCATTCACCTAGAAAGGTCTACAAGAGGACTCCATTTTTGGAGTTATAAATAAGATCTATGGGCATACCAATTAGATCAGACCTTTCCTAATAATATATTCAGCTTCATTGGAGCCAAAGGAGTGGCCATAGCTAGTCATGTCCATTTTAGGGTATGAGGATGATATGCAAAGCACCAAGGATCAGCTTCCATACGTCTTCAATCCAAATGTAGATAAACTAAAAGAGGTATTTGATTTGTCTCTAGCTGATACTTTGGTTATTTGGGTGGAGGACCAGCTTCTTGTTAGTTTTTCACTCATCCAACCTGCCAACTTCAATGCCAAATCAGATGCATGGCTGCCATTTCTAAGGAAGTGAAGTTATTTCCCCCTCCCAGTTGTAGGTAGGTATGTTTTCAGTAGAAGAATTGATTTTTGCACACTTTGCATATCCCACTTAGGGTATGTATGATTTTCATTTTGTACATAGTTTTTTGTGATTTTTTTTCTCTTGCGAAGTCCATTTCAGTTAGCTTTAGGTGAAGTTCAAATCCATGTTTAGTGGGTTTCCAAGAGGCTCAGAGGTAAAAATTTTAGGGTTCAGATCAGAATCAGTTTATAAGTCTTGACTCCATGCCCAATGGATACAACTAAGGCCATTGATCATTTATCTAGCAGGTAGATGACCCCTGTGAGTTGTAAAAGTTGTTAACCAAAATAAGCTCCCTCTTATTTTAGGTTAACTTACTCCTTTTATGCCTCAGTAAAAATTTCACAAGTTTCAAGCACTCAAGTAATTTTGGAAATTATATGATACGATAGATAATTTTTCCATCTTTCCAGAAAGGTAAAGAACTCCTTCTAACTCCTTGTATTTTTCAAGTTATGGCTTGGTGGAGTTTTGAGTTAAAATTTTCCCAAGGTGAACCTGTGGAGATTTGGAGAGATTTTCGCCAATGAATCTTGGGCTAGTAGATCAGGGGAATATTTTGAGAAATTAGTGCTTTTGGTTAAAAGTGCAAAAGTCATTTATGCTCTAGCGAGCCTACAAAAGGAAAAAAATGGAAATTTACATAATTCCCGAAAGGGACACGTGGTAGCATTTCATGCAAAGGTGCTAAGGCGGGCTCGCGGAGGATTTCAGAGAATTTAAACTTTTGTTCGCAAAAGTTTCTAAGTCAAAATTTTGGCCACATGTCCAAAGGCACCTATAAGTGCCAGGTGGTAGGCGAAAACTAGCAATGGGGAGGTGGGCCATTGAATGTAAATTTGAAAGTTTTCCCTTTGTTCGAAAAAATGCAAAAAGTGAAGAAATGGCTCACAACCCTGCCCAAAGGGAAGAATTCAAAGTTCAAGCCCGATTCAAAGCCAATACGGACCAGCAGGCTTTCAGAGGAAAAATAGAATTTTCACACTTTTTTTAAAAGTGCAAATGGAAAAAATGGAGCCCCTACCTCTGTCGACCCCATTGGATGCCACGTCATCAGCAGATTTGTAGGACACAAGTTCAAATTTTTCCCAAGCTATTTCTTAGCATAAAATGTGCAGGAAAAACTCAAAGAGCCATATCTTTCGATCCAGAGCTCCATTTTCAACAATATTCATACCAATGAAAATATTTGGAGATTCTCTTCATCATGGAACTTCAATTTTGCATTTTGGTGAAGATTTTTGGGATAAAATTTGAAAGCACGTTTTGGCATGGGAAAAGACAAAACTAGTTTCCAAGTACCAGATGTAATGAAGTATCGGTCATTTTCTTTGGTCTACAAAGTAGATGCATGAAAATATGAGATTTTGCATTGATCCCATCAATAGATGAAGAATTAAAATGCATTTTGAAAAGTGTTTGGAGAAAATCCCGTATTTTTTCCTTTTCCTTCTCACATTTTTCTATATAATGTAACAGAGGCATCATTTTTCAAGAGGTTGTTCATTTTTCTTCTCTGCCTCCCCCTTCTTTTCTTCCTCAGGGTTGAAAATGTAGTTTAAACCTCCTCCCTTGCTCTATAATGACATTTTTTCTCTTTCCCATGAAATTGTGCTCTACGTAAATCTGGCGCAATAAAACATTTTTTTCTGATGCATTTGTCCATCCTTTTCTCATTTCTATTGCATTGTCTTTCCTCTCTTCATTTGCAGGGTGTTTGTGCATGTTTTAGAAATTCATTTGCGGATCTAGGAGCTATGTTCATGGGATTTGGAACATTTTCTATGTGAAATCCATCCTTGGTCTGTGATGCACTTGTCCATCCTTTCCATTGCCTTTCACTATTCCATGGAAGTTTAGTAGATGATTAGAAAATTTCAGTGGTGGCATGTGCAGTTTCTATGAAAGCTCCACCTATTTCTTGTAGGCCATTCCTAGCAATAACTTATGCCCAGTTGTGAGAGAAGTCAAATTCATGCTTCCCAAGCAAGTCTAGGTCACTTATGTTTACCGACATTTTCAGATATAAGACAAAGAACACATCCCATTCATCCATTTGAGTTGTGGTGGTTTCATTGAGGTTGATATTAGAGCTAGTGTTTGGGCTGCTAATTGGTTAGTATGGGACCAGTCATTGTACGTTCCATGCCTAGTAGGTTGGAGAGAATGTGGCCCACTAAATCTTGGGTATTTCTGGGCATGTGCCAATGTCATATGGAATACTACAGAAAACCTTGTACAGTAGGAGGTAAATGAAGTAGAAAGTCCCATGTAAAGTTAAACCAAGAGTAGGAATGGATTCAATCTGAGGGAATACTCTAACAATAACATGTTTAGCTCATTTTTTCCATGGTTAGGATTTCCTATGCTTATCATGGGGCCATGATCAATTGTTTAATATTAGTCAGAGGGCATGTAGGATAGGGGGCCGTGCTATGTAGGCATCTATAAATGTTGTTCAACAATCTCGAGTGGAATGTGGCTGTGATATTTTCCTATAGATTGTTTTTCCCATGAATAGTGTCATGAAAAATTGTCTACATATGGTAAGTGTTTATTTTAATAGCATGTGGCAAGTATTTTGTACACCTATATCCTGTTCAACAATTGTTTCTACAAGGAGCTTGCTGTGTGATTTGTTGACATGTTTTTCAGGGGTTGTCGTCAATATTATTAAAAAAAATATCTGATGGCCCATTTTTTACTTTTGTTCGACTTTGGATGCATATTTTTCTATATATTTCAGAACAACATGATGTGAAACCATAGGCTGACATTCGATGTTGGCAAACTAGGTTGTTAGCATATCTTTGTTATCGATATTTAACATGTAATTTTTACAAGCTAGAGTATAAAATGCGTTCCCTTATGGGTCTAGACATAATATCTATACAGGTTACATCGGCCATGGGCATTTATACCTACATTTTAATTGATTGCCTCTCCTTCCTAAGCATGTATTTTTAGAACATTTGGTGTGGCATTGAACCCGGTTAACTGACGTTGTATAGTCACTATCAGTAGGTGTAAGTAGTATTTCTAATGAAAGCAGCAAACATGGACCATTTGTTGTTGTATGGGGCATGTGGGAAGCAACTTGAAAATATTGAAGATGGTTCCAAGCTGTGACCTGATTTTCGAAGAATGATTTTGCAACTTATATGGAACAAGGGTCTGCCCAGTCTAGTGTGTCCATATTTGGAGTGTCAGTGATCCATATGAAACCATTAATATGTGCAGAGCCTCTATGTTTCCATACGAACCTGATAAAGTAATTTTTAGTATGAAACATGTTGGGAAAAAGAGCCCACAATAGTTATAACCTAATATTTGAAAGGTACATGGGGATACACATACAAGAATTATTTCATGGAAGAAATTAAATCTTACAGCCGTGTATGTTGTTGTCAAGTGCAGATATGCAATGATGTTATGGTTTCTCCATTTTTGTGCAGTAGAAGGGGTGGAGGGGAAAAGCCCTAGCATGAGGTGGTGAAGGTCTAGCCATTTTGTGTTTGCAGCGGTGAGGGTGAAAAATAAGGTTAGGATTCCTAGTTGGAAAATCACGTTGGTAAGTTTGTTTTTGCATTGTGTCCAAAAAGAGCGGGTGCCTCTAAGGTGGGAGGAAAAAGGCATGAGGTAGTTGGCTATTTATTCATCTAACAAGGTTTCCAATAGTGTGCAGAGGTGTTCTACTATGATTTGCATGTTGTCTTTAATGTTTTTTTTTGTAAAAACAATAGATATGGCTTGGTATCTATGGCACATCATAAGGATAATGAAAAAAAACCAAAATAGAGGATGGCTTCCAAATCATTTGTCATGGTAGCACATTAGATGAAGAGCATATTCGTGCATTTCAATCTCTAAGGGATGGGCTTGGAAAAACATAGTTCCACCTGATGGGAATAGTGTTGGGAAGGCCATTGAGAATAACCCCTCTGTTGAGCATTCATTGATGGGAGTTGAACATATATGGGGGCATTCAATTTATGATGGGTAGGGGTCTGAAGTGTCAAGTGCATAAGCCCTAATTTGGGAAAAATTTGTATCAGTTGGGGATAGGCTTGTAATAAATAATGTTACAAGGGTTGGGTCCAATGGTTTGGCCTCGACCTCATGTGTTTCAGTTAGTGGGGGGTTTTGTGAAGTAGGTTGCTCAAGTATATGGAGTGAGCTGTTAAAGATGTTATTTGTAGCTATTGGTAAACTTTAAAGGGTGGCTTCATCTATGAAGATATCACTGTAGTATAGGTCATGTTGGATTTTGTATGAAAGTGCATCTTGGATGTGGGTTGTGCTAATAAAACATTCATAAGATTTTCCTTCCTTGCCTAATCTTTTTAGGATAGAAATTTATAAGTTTTAGGGGTGGTGGGGTAAGAAGCATGGTATGGAGGTAATGTCTTGGGGGAAGCTTATGGTGTGGCCAGTATACATGTATTGACCTCCACGAGCATTAGTCTCTTGTAATAGCGGGGCTACTCTAGAAATTAACAATTCCTCTGCTTCGGTTAAATTTGCTAACTCTACGGGTTGGGCACTGGGGTCCATATAATTCCACAAGGAAAAATGATGGCCCTTTTTTCATAAGAGCACCTATGACAACTAATTCCATCTGGGGTGAGTCTTGATTGTATTCCTTGCTAGCATTCCTTGCAAATAGAACAAGGTTCACTAGGAAGCAGGGATTCTAAGTGGGGTCAAAATGTGTGTTGAACATTGTAAAAAGGAGGGAGAGTGGGGTTTTTCAAATAAGGGTGCAAGTTGGGGTAAGGGAATAAAGTTTGGTTTTTATTTGTTATGGAAGGATGTGTTGAGGGTGTCTTTGTGAACAACATAAGTTTGACGGCACCTTGTATTTATTCCTTGCTTGTTATGGTTGTAGTTCAGGAGGCGTTGAGCATTATACATATTTGCTGCTCTAAGTTAATACCTGAAATGGAAAAGCATGTATTTTAGTCCCTACAAGTTATTTTACATTCTTGTAATTATAATTCCAACAATAATAACTAGAAAAACTTTTTTTTGTGACAGGTTATAAAATAAGATAAAAAATAGGAAAGAGAAATAAAGTATGGACCATATACCAATGATTAGGTGTTAGGTGATATTTTGTAGATCTTTTTTCATCAACGATGCTAGTTACAATAACACTAAACATGGAGGTAAGGTTTGTTATTAAATTGTTGTGTTAGCACTTTAAACCAAACCCTAACATGAAGCTACTTGCAACTTTATATTTGAAATGGAATATATAAAATTGGGGGTGCGGCTATTTTGTAATGGCTGAATAGATATTTAGGCTGGATGAATTTATGTATGTGCATACATTGTTGGAAAGGTGTTTTTTAGCTAAACAACTATAGTTTATGAAATACAAATATGGTGTATTTACAAATTTCGGCATTGAAAATAAATTTTAATATGGTTACGTTAAGCACAATGTAAACATGATTAAAACAATTTTAATTTTTTTAAACAAATAAAGGCCACAATAAATTGGGTGTATTTTAATGGTTTTATTTTGTTAGTTTTGTTCATACTTTTTCACATAGGACCAATGTAATCTTGTTTAATGAAATTTAAAATTATGATTTATTTTGTTTATAACTTATAATTGTTATTATTTCAATTTGTGTTTGAAAGGGGCAATTTATAGGTGTAACGCACAATTTTTATTTGTTAAGAATTGTAATATATTTTTTTTAAAAAATCATGCATAATTATTCGGATCAACGCGTTGGCCCAAGAAACATTCAAATGTATCTAAAATAACAGGTAAAGCTAAAGGTGTTGGCTTGTACCAAAAAAATTGTCTTCATAGATATGGACATAATACTACAATCGGGCGTACTATTTTTTTAAAGATGTACATATATTTAATATATAAAAGTGTTATTTTTTCATTTTGTGCCCTCTAGAAATGTTGCTACAAGCTCTGCGTGATCTACGTCTTTCTTGGTAGTAGTCATGTTATGTATTATACAAGAGAGTTGTTCTTTACCCTTAGAAGTAGACAAATACACAAATAAAATGAACTTGTACGTATGAAACAATACCTATTTAATAATGTTCCATAAGTCATTTGTACTCCTTTTCTTCTCTTTAAGAGCATTAGTAGATACACCAAGCAGTGGTGATTCCACGTCATCAAAATTCATTTCCCATAAACTCCCGGTTCGGTCTTCCACCATCATGTGGAGTGCATATCTATAATCACATGTAGTTGTGGGCAAGTTGCATTTTGTGCAATGCCATGTAGAGTCTGAACCTAAACTTAGTTTTTTGTGGAATTGCTTATAATTAACAATCTGTGAGTAAGCAGGGTAATAATAGTTTTCCATATTGAGATGTAAAATAGTTACAATGGTAAGAATCTGTTGGTTAGCATTGGGGTTGCTACAAGCATGAATATCAATAATTGTTTTCTCCACTGGTGCCTGTGTAATGAGTGGAGCTGAGCTAGTAAATGTTTCTACTGTGATTAACCAAATTTTGAGTGATTCTGTCTCTAGTAGTGTTGGTGTTAGAAATAGTTGGGTAGTAGGCCCTGATGTTAGTGTTTTTATCTATAAACATTATTGCTTTATCTTTTTGAATAGCTAGCTGTTATCTCTCAAAAGTTCACCCTATAGAGAGATGACAGTAGGTTTTATAAGCTTGCAAATTTTTATCTCTCTCTTTTGTAGATACGATGGAAACAACTCAAGTCTGTGGGTATACCTATTTTGAGGTGAGTCTCTGGTATCAAGGCCGGTTCCTTATTGATGTATCCTAAATTGATTTTCTAGGGTTTAAGGGTAAAATATGACTATAAAAATGAATAAAAACTAAGGTGATACACTAAACTTGTATGAGGTCTTTGACTGAGTACATGCATAATTGATATGGGATGAATTTGTGATACAAAGGCCAACATATTTTTAAAGATAATTAAGGGTAAATAGTTTGATGTATAGAGGGATAGAATCACAACAATACTGTTAAGTTACACATACACATTAATATCATGCAGAAATTACTGAATTTGCAATAGGGTAAGATGATTAATTAGGGAATTCAACATTCACAATATTAATGGAAACATACACAAGACTACAACTAATTGGAAAGGCAGAAAATACTTCACATTCTAAGGTAAAAATGGGCATAAAATTACTTCAGCACTCCTGTATCTAAAAATATCTCCTTTGTGCTTTGCCAAGGCACACAATATGTAGAAAAATTGATTCACCCACCCATCCTAAAAATAGACTAGGGTTTTACTCTCCTATGCATCCTATTTTTATCCTTTATCTATTAATAAATAAAGGAATAAAATAAATCAAACTAATAGAAAGAGGCATTAATAGCCTTTGATTACATCACAATCAATGTGTAGTTGACTATCCTATTTTTACGAAAAAAGCATAAATGAATAATGCTAAAAATAAACCTTGCTTGATAAGCAAGTCTCCTTCAATGTGCATGCAATTTTTTCTTCTTGTTATTGATGTGACATCTAAAATTCTGACCCACTTGTCCTCTTGGTTGCACATGCAAAATTTGATCTCTTTGTGTGAGTAAAGATAATGCATTATTTACAATATTTTGCAAAAATAACTTACTCAAGTATACATCTTAATCGGGACAACTTTTAAGATCGGGATCTGAAATTAACATTCCCTTTGTCCCTTAGTGTGGTAACGTGATTTATTTTGCTATCTTTTAAATATATCATTTGCAAAATACAATACTTTTTTTCTGTGCTAACTCCATGAGGGGATCACTCTAGATAGGTACACATGTCTTTGTTGAGTTTGGTCTTATTGTATACTTGGGACATTCGCATGGTTTTAAACATATATTGTGGGCACTTTGTAAAATGCCACCATGCCATACTCAGCCACCTTTGATTAACACATGACCATGGTGATTACATGTCAGTTTTTTAATATCATTAAATAGTATATATTTGTCAGATTTTACATGGTTTGATGGAAAGGATTATGTTTTGATTTTATATGGAGAAAATCTTAGTCAATAGGCATAATTTAAATAAAGTATGGTCCCCTCCACCATGATGACTCACCCCTTCACATTTTACGCTGGCACTTTGTATTAAATATATTGGCCACTATGATTGGCTATGACCGTTTATTCTGGCACTAAGATTTTTGTGAATTGTCAATCTGGATGTTCGTTTAGAGTTTCACTTGGATTTTAATGCGGTTGTTGGCATTTTTATCATCATAGTTTCCTTTGAATACTGTTGATTGTTTTTAAATCATTGATCTATGTATTAGACATCTTCAAGTCATCAATCTTTGACTCATGGTTAGGGTTTCTAACCTGGAGTTTAGCGTACTAGTTGGTATCTTACCATAATGACTTAAGTTAAAAAATTCCTCGATCCTCAGCCATTGATATTTTCACATCCTGATCTCTAATCATCGATCCCTAACTCCTGGTTGGGTCAGATTATATCGAGGTTAGTGTGTGAGTTAAAAAGTACCCAAGATCCATCATTTGGTCATTATTTTTTCTTACTCTACGTTGCGAAGCCCTGGAAAACAATTAACAGATCAACATTGCTTTGATCTTTGAGTTTTGGGACTCTGAAACTCAACCTCTATGAGTCTGTGAAGCTTTATGAGTGAAAGTATTTAATCTCTCTGTCATTTTAATTTTATGAAGCTCGAATTCTTTAGTAGATCGACTCTCTCAACTCAGTTACATCTGTATTTTCTGTGAATGTTTCTTGTCAATTTTGGCTCTTAGATTCTCTACAAGGTTTAAATGTCCACCGTTATTTATTATTTTGAGCTTTACTTAGTTTTTTGATGTATTTGTGGACATGAGGGCTTGAACACTGGTTTTTCTTTGTTGTTTTAAGTTTTGGTTGTTTGGCCTCTGTGTAGGATTTCATGAGCTCAACCTCCTTGAGTTTTTCATTTCCATGATATCTTATTCTTTCAGGCTCTGTTAATTCTTTCTGAGAAATAATCGAGCTTAAATTTTATGGAAAAGGGTTCTCTACCTTCTACGGAGCTCTTTGAGGTTTCTTTGTAGACACTGTCTCTTTTCTCTTGAGCTTTGTATATTTGGCTTGCGAAACCCTGGTTGTAATTTAAGGCTAAGTTGCATTCTTTGTTGTATTTACTCTGCCAGAGCTTTCTGAACAAGATGGTTGTGGGTGTTTTCCCTGCCATAAGTGGTTATAAGTGAGCTAATTTTTCTTTTACATGCGTACACTTATATTTTCATTTTCCTCCTTGGATATGTCATTGAAACTCTTGAAATGTTTGTGGGTTCTGTGATTTCTTGCTTCTACTTGACTCTCGAGTTTGAAACTTCTCATGGGCATATGAATTTCTTGTTTCATCATTTAGTTGCTCAAAAGTTTTGACTGTTCAGTTATAAATGGCACGTTCTTGTCTGTCACTCTGATTTTGATATATCCATTAATGGGTATGTGATGAAAAACAGGATCTGTATTTTTCTTCTTCTATTCTGCAACCTGAAAATAATTTTAATGCAGATGATAAATTGAAACTTGAATCTTTCTTCCACTCGGATGTGCATGCAATTTTGATTCAAGTTTTTCTGTCTGTATTTGTAATTTGAAAATATACTAAGATAAGATACACCAGGTTGTATATATATGAACCAATGCTTCTAAAGTTTAGGCTTTCACTTAATGACACCTTAGTACTTGGCTGCCCTTGAAAATATGTACGTGTGAAGATTTTTATTTGAACTTCTGTAGCATCTTTACCATAATCCATGATTTGTTTTTAGTAGTGCACTTTCAATTGCTGAAATAGGTGCTCCCTTCGTGTTTCCATGATACCTTCCATGGAGGTTTTTCTAATATTTGCATATTTTGATTTTTTATAGCTCTCCACATTGTATTTATATGACATTGCTATTTTGAGATTGCCTTAGTACTTGGCTATACTACTCTGCTCATGACTGAGAGTTGTTTCTTTGTGTTTTCTCCTTGTACTTTGTTTAAGATGAGCTCTTGACATTTACTTCAATGTGGTGCCATTAGTAGGTTCTTTCTGAGCTCTCAATTTAGAGCATGTAGTTTAGTTGCTTATTTTCTTAGTAAACCTTGAGCATCTGAAGGTCTGAAGTGGAAATATCTAGAAGTTCCTGTATTATGCTTTATTATCTTTGTAATTGAAAAAAACTGTACTATGTGGCTCTTTGTGCATTTTGTTTCAAGCTTACTCTTGGGGATCAATTCTGTCTTTATAGACTTCTGATTTGAAGCTTCATTTTGATGGGTATCTTCTTTTGTTCTGATTTAAACTCAGAAATTGATTCTCCTTGTGGTTATTCTAGTTCTGTTTAACAATGAATCTTGCATTTAAAATTGGCTCTAAAGTATACTGTAGCATACTGTACACTTCCATCTGTCCCAGGTTTGGGCTCGAGGTCTTGAATGATTATGTAAATTTGAAGTTATTTGGCTGCACTTGTAGTTCCTCTGTTACAATCATCTATTCTGCCATTGATTTCATGTTCTATATTTCTTGATTACTATACCTTGGATTTTCTAAGATTTAACATCTTCTCGATAGACAAATAGGCTTGCATTTGATTCTAGAAGTTACAGTATTAATAATTTGACTATCCTTGATTCCATGAGATCTTTCTACCTTGTATGTGGCCTTCTAGAAGTTGTAAACAGTTTCTCATTTTTGTTTCATTTGAAAAATTTAATTAAAAATCACTGAAGTTTGTATTATTATATAGAAAATTCATTTTATTTAGCTGTTAAGATAGAATGAAAGATCTAAATTTCTTCAATTTGATGACTGAAAGTGTAGTCCATTTCATTTCATAAAATATTGCATTTAATCTTCATTAGAGCTTCAATATGTATGTTGGAAATGATAGATCTCCAATGATATTGTATATATTGCTATATGAAATGATACAAAGATCACGCCTTTATATAGGCTGTAGCGAGAGCAGTGAGAGGGAATATCTGAGGAACAGTTATATAACTGTTCACTAACATTCACTAACAACTAATTAATTAACAATGTATTAATTAATCTAACATTCCCCCCCTTAATACATTGCTCTTACAAATGTAACCCCTAAACAAATAAAACTTCACCTTGCCGAGAGGCTTGGTGAGAATATTTGCAACCTGAAAATCAGTAGGGCAGTACTGGAGCTGAATTTGGTGGTTCAAGACCTGTTCACGAATGTAATGGCATTTGACTTCAATATGCGTTGTTCGTTCATGGAAAATAGGATTCTTCACAAGCTTCAACACACCTTGATTGTCGCAGTGAATGATGGGAGGTTTCTCTTCAGAACTCCCTATATCTGCAAGAATGCGATGTAACCAAATTGCTTCGCACACAGCTCCTCGTGTAGCGCGGTATTCAGCCTTAGTGGATGAGAGAGCAACAACAGTTTGCTTCTTGCTGATCCATGAGATAGGTCCAGATTCGAGATGAAAAACATATCCTGAAGTGGATTTCTTGTCATCAACGGATCCTGCATAGTGTGAGTCTGTATATCCTTGTAAGAAGAACTGAGTGTTCTTCTGATACTCCAGACCAAAGTCAACTATACCTTGGACATATCTCAACACATGCTTTTCTGCTATCCAATGACATTTCTTCGGCTCCTGCATAAATCTAGCGAGATAGCTCACAACAAAGCAAATATCTAGTCTGGTATAAGTCAAGTAAATGAGACTCCCCACAAGATGCTTGTAGTGAGTGCCATCTACTTGTGGTGAATCCTGGAATCTAGATAGTTTTAAATATTTTTCTATAGGTGTGGACATTGGTTTACAATCTGACATCCCATACTTTTCCAGGAGCGTCTTAGCATATTTCATCTGGGAGATGTGTTAGCATTTGTTTTAGTTTAATCCATTGTTGTTAATGGACAGTTAATAGACAGTTGTAACTGTCCTCTCTCCTTCTCTCCTCCCACAGCCTTTATAAGGCTTGGCACTCTTGTTTGTAAACACAGACATTGAAATACATTGAATATTATCTTGTGTTGTTCTGTATCTTTCTCATGCTCCTGCTATCATTGGTATCAGAGCCTGGTCCGACCCAAACACTCCTTTTCCCTCATCTAAATGTTTATAATATGAGTTGTCGAAGCGAGTGGCAGAGGAATCAAGAAATGCTCCTGCGCTGAGGTTGGTGTTGCTCTTCGGACACATAGCGAGTAGTATAGCGTTTAGAATCAGGGCAATGATGTCACTTTTCTGTGCCTGCATCATCTGCATGTACAACGTCGAAGCGCAGGAGGAAAAGTTCCTTTCCGTCTCACATCTCAAAATGTCTCTCCGCCCAAATTCCAAAGCAGACGCACACAAGAATCAATAGAAGGTGGCTGTTGACGCTGAGGAGGCCCGTCGGAAAAGAGAGGAAATTCTTGTTCAGATCAGAAAACACAAACGCATTGAATGAAAATCTTTCTTATCTCTGCCTTCATTAGTATGGAGATATGCGTGGAAGACTCAAACAGTTGAAATTTTGATTTCAACCATCTTGTAACTGTCTCCAACCGTTTTCTGCAGAGACCGATAAGGAGGAGGATTTTATAGTTTTGTTACATCTGCTCTCTTTTTATCTAGCAATTGGTGTAAGCAGGACGTGTCTGCACAATTAAAATGCATAGCATATAGAAAAGCATGGCAGTTTTAAGGCATAGAAGTTTAGTATAAAATCAGTGTGTGCTATGCGTGGAAGAGCTTGAGCAGCGTGGCAAGGCAGAGGTGCCAACAGAGAAAGTACCAAAGCACAGCGAAGGGAGGCAACTGCCATCATTGTGGAACCGCGACAGCGACAGGATTAGCGTGTTTACCTACATTCTAATTAGATTTCTACTATGTTCATAGTAAGGTAATTTACTTCCTACTTCACAATTTTTTTTCGTTTCTCCAGTAGTTATTATGGACATTCACTTGGAAAAATACTCGGGGTTAAACTTTCATACATGGAAGGTGAAGATTCAAATGCAACTTATGCATAAAAAATTATGGGGTATAGTAGATGGGAAAGAGAAAAAGCCCACAGACGCCGCCAAATTAGCTGAATGGCAGTGCAGAGATGATAAAGCAAAAGCCATTATTGGCCTTGCTCTCTCCGATTCTGAACTCCATCATGTTGATCTCAATAAATCTTCCAAGGACATGTGGGATAATTTAAATCAATTATTTGGAGTGAAAGCAGTGAACGCGAAGTTTTCCCTAAAACTTCAGTTATATAGATTCAAAATGGAAGAAAGCGTTTCTATGTCTAGTCACATTAATAATCTTCGGTCTCTGCTCCAACAACTAGCAGAAGTCAAAGCTGTGATAGAAGATGAGGATGCCAAAGCTATCCTATTAAACAGTCTATCTTCCAAATACAACAATGTTGTTTTTACTCTCAGTCAAATTCAGTCTAAATCTCTAGATGACATGATCGCGGCTCTTCTCGCAGAGGAAAAACGCATAACTGACGATGTTGCAGAAGGTGATACTCAACAAGCAAGTGCACTGTATTCCACAAACAGAAAATTTCATAGGAGATCAGATAAAAATAAACTAAGGCCTAAACAAGAGATTGAATGCCACTATTGTCAAAAGAAAGGTCATACTGTGGAACTGTCATATCCGAGCAAGAGATGTTCTACAAGGAAATATAAAACACAATGGAGCTAATACTGCTCATACAGAAGATCCACAAGATTCTGACGAGAGTGAGGAAGCTGTTGATGAGATTGGCTTCACATCATCTCTAGTATTGTAAGCATCTGAACAGGAGGACGGAGGATAATGGAGGCTGGAGGAAATTCAGCGACCTCTTGCAAGCCACAAGCGACGAGGCCGCCGACAGAGATTGTGGAAAAATAAGGTATTGAGGACCTATTCCTCAATTTTTGGCTTGTTTATTTCAGTTTCAGTTTTGTGTCGTGTTCCTATTGTTTTGTTATTCAATAAAGTACAGATGATACGAAGTTTCCTGTTTGGGACCTTCTAATTGAAGAGAGTCGTGGGGAACAGAAAAGCACTGAAAGCAGCGCATGGTACTCGCCCTGGGTTTGTGGTAATCCTATAAAACCACCGAGGTATCATCCTCTTGGGTTTGTGGTATGCCTGTAAAACCACCGAGGTAAAATCCTCTTGGTTCGTGGTAATCTTGTAAAACCACCGAGGTGAACAGTCGGAAAGTGTTCCTGTCCCTCTAGGTTTCTGGTCAACCTTAGAAAAACCATGTGAGACCATGTAGGCACATGCTCGTGTGAAGACCCTCTTTGCGATGTTCTCTTTAAGGGGGGGACCTATTATTAGGAAATGTATGTTTTTACGAACAATGTATTAAGGGGGGGAATGTTAGCATTTGTTTTAGTTTAATCCATTGTTGTTAATGGACAGTTAATAGACAGTTGTAACTGTCCTCTCTCCTTCTCTCCTCTCGCAGCCTTTATAAGGCTTGGCACTCTTGTTTGTAAACACAGACATTGAAATACATTGAATATTATTTTGTGTTGTTCTGTATCTTTCTCATGCTCCTGCTATCAAGATGAAGATATGATTCTTCTTCTACCATATCTCTAAGCCAAGACAATAGTGAAGTAGCCCCGAATCAGTCATGTCAAAAGATTTCTTCAAATCATTCTTTACATCATCTACAAGATTGTCAGAACTTCCTGTGATCACAAGATCATCTACGTACAAAACTAGAATGACAATCTATGTTCCTACCTTCTTGATATACAAATTTGTATCTGAGGGGCTACGAGTGAATCCATGCTACAATAAGTGATCATCAAGTTTTATATACCATGCCCTAGGTTCTTGTTTGAGTCCATAAAGAGACTTTATCATATGACATACCTTGTGTGGTTGATGCTCGTCTACAAACCCTTCAGGTTGGGCAATGTACACTTCTTCTTGTAGATCACCATTTAGAAAAGCACTCTTGACATCCATCTGCTGAAGTTTCCATCCATTTTGTGCTACCAGTGCACATACAACTCTGATGGTTTTGATCTTCGCAGTGGGTGCAAAGGTCTCGTCATAGTCAATTCCTTCTTGCTGAGCATAGCCCTTTGCAACAAGTCGTGCTTTGTGTTTGTCAATTGAACCATCTGCCTTATATTTTGTTTCGAAAATCCATTTTCAGCCAATGGATTTCTTACCTGGAGGTAGATCGACAAGTTCCCACGTCTGATTCTGAATCAGGGAATCATATTCAGCATCCATAGCCTGTTTCCACTGTGGTTAGTCTAGTGCCTCACGAATAGTGTCAGGTTTGGTGCTCTCAACAACTAAACTCGTGAGTGCAAAATTTACCTCATGTCTAGCTTGACTTCGTGTTCTAACTCCCGTAGAAGTACCAGGAAGTGAGTTCAGGTGAGCATCCCTGATAGTACTCTGGACCCATTTCAGACGTTGGTGCTGCTGATGTGAAGATGTGTTTTCTAGTGTGCCAAGATCAACGAACAAATCTCCACTCAGCTCTTCTTCTCTGTGCGAAGAATCATCTTGCTCATCATTTGGATGTCTGAGCAATCTATGTGACGAGGTCGGTACTGGATCTCCATTGTGTGGCAGGGAGTCAAAGAAAGACTCATCACATACCACATCTCAACTCTCGTAGATCTTCTTCGTCTCAGGATCCATGAGACGATATGCCTTTGAGGTAGCACTATACCGCAAGAAAATACATGGCAATGTTTTTGGATCAATCTTCTTCCTTCTCTTATCTGGAACATGCATATATGAAGTACAACCAAAAACTCTCAAATGATGAATAGAAGGTTTACGACCAGTCCATACCTCTTCTGGTGTCTTGTTCTGCAAGATCTTCGTGGGTACCCGGTTGAGTAGATACACTGCTGTCTGGACTGCTTCTACCCAAAACTAATCCTCCAACTTGGTAGTTGAGAGCATACAACGAGCCATCTCCATGACAGTCCTGTTGTGGCAGTCAGAAATCCTGTTCTGTTGGGGCATGTAGGGTGCAGTCAAATGTTGCTGAATGCCACACTGCTTCAGGTATGCTAAGAACTTCTTTGACACAAATTCCCCCCCTCGATCTGAGTAGAGGAGAAGAAGAGGCTTCCCATACTGCCTGGTGGCTTGCTGGTAGAAGGTTTGGAAATTTGCAAGTGCCTCACTCTTCTTCCGAAGGAAATATACCCACATTTTCCTTGAGTAATCATCAATGATAAGCTGGAAGTACGTAAAACCTTGGAAGCTAGCTGGCAGGGGTCCGCACAGATCAGTGTGAATGACCTGAAGATGCTCTATAGAATGATAAGAGCTCTGTTTGAATGAACCTCTATGTTGTTTTCCCACAAGACATCCTGAGCAAACAGGTAAGGAATGGGAGAGTGGAGGAAGCCCTCTTACCATTTCCTTCGCACTGAGTTGATGCAGAGCCCCAGCAGAAAGATGACCATATCGAAAGTGCCAAAGTACAGTGGACTCCGCCGTTGATGCAGAGAGAGAAACTCTGGATGAAGTGACCGCATCTAGTGTAAATAGATGGCCCTTCAGAAATGCTTGAGCAATGACTGACTCTCCCTGAGAAATGATGCAGGACTTGACCCCTTTCTCAACAAAGAATTCAACATGCATTCAATGGTTAAGAAGTTGACTTACAGAAAAAAGATTTGAAGTCAAACCTGGAACATATAGCACCTTTGTGAGTGTACATCTTCGTGTTCCAAGAGGAATGATGACATCATCAATCCCTACCGCAATATACTCTTGATTGTCTGCAATGGTGATCCGATCTCTAGTGGGCTGGTCACTCAGAGTATGGAACAACTTATTGTTGCCAATCATGTGTTTGCTAGCACCTGAATCAATCAACCAGACATCTTCTGATGGCTGCGAAGTCTGTGAGACTAGAACAATGTCAGAATGAGTCGTATTTGGTACCTCTTCATCGGAGGAGGCATCCTGCTAAGTAGCAACATGGCCCTTCTACCTCTGATTATGAGCATGCCATCAGGATTTCTTGGAATATCCTCAGCCAGAAGTGCTCTCTTCACTAGAGTTTCCATTCTTGCGACCATTGTAATAACAGTTCGCAGTTGTGTGCATATCCATGGAGCAAATGTGGCACTACCTATCCTCCTTGTGATTATGCTGCTTCTGGGGTGGCCGCTGTGGTGGCCATTGTGAAGATGGCTGTTGAGGATGTTGCTTCTGAGTCTGGGGGGCTGATTGCCCTTTCCGAGGCTTATGTTTTTGCCTCGTGATGAGAGCCTTGTCTTCGAAAGCTTCTTGTACATTTTGCATGGATTCTTCCTACTAGAGATAATTCACCAGGGTTGCAAAACTCACCTCCTGTTGAGTGATTGTCAACGTGGTGATCAGTGTCTGAAATCGGGAAGGAAGAGCTCATAGGGTGAGCGGGACTAGCAACTTGTCGTCCACTGGTTCACCGAGTGCAGAGAGTTTTGCATGTAACTTAGCTACATGCCACAAGAAGGCTTCTACTGATTCGCCATCATGCATACTCATCGTATGAAGATTTTTCTGAAGTTGCAACTTTGTCGTCAGATTCTTAGCTTCGTAGATGGTACACAATGTGCTCCATGCCTGAGAAGAAGTGGTTGATTCCCGAATGTATAGTTGCACCTCATCAGAAAGACTCAAGGTGATGAGCATTAGCACTTTCACATCATCCTTTTCATATTTTTCCAACAGATCAACATCTGTGGGAGGGGCGTCTTTTCCAAAAATGATCCCCCAAAGATCTTCGAATTGAAGAATCGTCCGCATTTTGGTTTTCCATGCGGTGAAATTTGGCCCTTTCAAGAGTTGGGCATCGGATAGCAATATTTTCAGAGCAGACATTTTCAAAAACTCAAAAATGTATTTTATTTATTTATTTATTTTTCAAAAAATTGCTACAATGCTTACTGAAGGAATCTTTCCCGAAGATGGGCTCTATAGGCTCGTGCAGTGAGATGTCGACACTCCTATGGGTATTCTTTTTCGCGTTCATCATCTGCATCATAACCACGTTCAAGTTCTACACGAATCCACCATGCTTGACATCGAATGTCGAACCAAAAATATTCCAACAGTCCTCGGCGCACAATCTCGTCAAAGAGAATGTTCCCAGTGTTGTGTAGCTCATTGACCAAGGCAAAGAACAGCCCAGTGGTGTCTTCATTGTCACTCAATGCCCAAATATTTGGTGCATTGCTCGCGGTGCTTTGTGCATCAGAAATTTGAGACATACGCGCACACACAGCTTTGCAATTTCCTAGCTTTGCTTACATATACAGGGGTTTGGATGGTATTTCACGTGGTTCTACAGGCAGTATGGCAGTCACAACACAGAAGCATGACTCTTACTCAGCAATGTCTCCTTTCGTGAAGCATGACTCTCACTCAAAAATGTCTCCTTGTCTTCCACGCTGCAAACTAATACCTCCAAGGACTTCACAGCCACTTCCTCCATGCTGAAGAGTGAAAGCAAATTCTCCACACTTAGCAGCTCCTCCAACTGTCCCTCCATGCACTGCAATCCACGCAGGTCTCCAAGCTCAGCACAGTTCACGCTGAGTCTTCTCTCTGAATATCCACACACAGGTTCAGCACAACAAAAAGGAGTCTCCATGCACAGGCAGAGGATGCACCAGCAACTCCCACACACAGGCATAGGACTCACCAGCAAAGAACAACAAATGGATAGCAAGTAAACAAGCACTCGTGCAACAGTCTTTTCTTTCCACGTGGGAAGAGACCTCTTCACGCATGCTGTTTCTCCACACACAGGTTCTGAATCTCCATGCCACGCACAGGTTCTCCTTCAGCACACAGCTCGGTCGCCTTTACAGTCTCCACGCTCTGATACCAATGATAGATCTCCAATGATATTGTATATATTGCTATATCAAATGATACAAAGATCACGCCTTTATATAGGCCGTAGCAAGAGCAGCGAGAGGGAAGATCTGAGGAACAGTTATATAAGTGTTCACTAACATTCACTAACAACTAATTAATTAACAATGTATTAATTAATCTAACAGGAAAATGTAAAATGTGTATTTTACATGGTGAAGCCCTATCAAAATTTTCCCATAATTCTTTCTTTTATTTCTATTTCAACTGTAATAGATGTACTTTCTGAAAGTTGAAAGTACAGAATGTATCACTTTTCCTTTTGAAACTAATTTGTTGTTGGAAACTAAAAAATGATAATTGTTATCTGATTAAGAAATGTTTTGATTTTTCATGTATCCCTTATTTGATTTACATACATCTTCTAAAGCATGTTTTTTGTTATAACAACATGATGGAAACTTGTAAATGTCTATTTTGCATGGTGAAGCCCTATCAAAATTTCCTCAGATTTCCTTCTCATTCCTATTCTGATGTAATCTTCTCTCTCTAGTTAACTTTATCCTTTCAATTTTGAATCTTCTTCTTCAGTTCTAATCTAGAACATGTACTTTATCTACAAGTGTCTCCTCTATTCTATAATGTAACTTCTTCTATTTATAGAATAGCTATTGAACTTTGAGTTGCATTCTTGCTTCATTCCATCATATTGTTATGACTCATCTGCTTCATGTACCATAGGATAGAATTTATTAAACTCTGCAATATTTATCCATAGTGAGGACTGTAAGACATGATTTATTTATTCTTGGCTACAACCTGTACCTGCAAACTTGAGAAAACAGTTAAAAAATATTTAGGGTTTTTGACCTCTCTTATGTCCATGTTTTTTCTTTTCTTCTATTTCCTTATTTATGAGTGAGTAAATCATGTATATTGTTTGATCATAAATTAATCTATATTTCTTGTTATCAAGAGATCCATGTGCATGAATTATGAAATTATATGAAAATGGATTAACCTTGAGCTTGTAACTAACAATTTTGTCTTTTCTATTTTTAGGTACAGTGATTTCAACAATGAAGATGAAGAGGGAACAAATCTTAAGATGAGGATGCATCAACCGAAGGAAAAACCTCAAGGAAATAATGGGTTCACTCATAATAATTTATTTTCTCTTTCATGCATGTGTACCTCTTATTTCAGTAGTTGTACTTTACTTTCCAGTTACATCCCATGGCTTATGTGGGAACATTTGAAATTCATTATGAATAAAACATTGAATTGTGAAATTGAGATGTATATTTATTTCTATATTTCTACTTTCTGATATGGATTGTATAATGAACTACACAACCCAATAATATAATTGAATGTCTTAATCATGAAGGAAATATTATTAAAGAATACCTATAACATCCAATAATGAACACATATTTCTGTAATCTGCAGTCATGATTACTTCTTCAAAACCTAACACTTCATCTATTCTACAGTTTTGTGTCTTCATCAAGACAACGCAACTGTCCTTTGGGGCTTTGTGTTCTTATGCTAAAGATATCATGAAATTACAGACTATGTGATCTGTTATGTTCTGTAATAGCACACATAGATAAATATTTCATGTAAAAATTAATTAATTCAACAATAACATTATTGTCTAAAAGAAACTCCCCTAGCTTAGGTATACTTTGCCAATTCTATCCATCGTAACAAAGTTTTGAGTTTCCCATTTTTGCACAAGTGCAAAAATTGTCAACACTAGCACTAGCATTTTGATGGTAGATTAACCATGTTGTTGTTGTAAAATTTGTGTTGCCTCGTCACAGAGCACTCCCCATAGATTTATTGCTATATAATATCTAGTGTGGTCCTTTATAGTGACTTTAGAATGTTGTGTTCATCTTCCATCTATTCGGGTACTCATAGAAATATCAAAGTAAGAAGTTACCATGCCTATAAGATCCACTATGGTTCTGAGGGGAATTTGTTCGATTGCACTGATTTGTGTGAAGTGGAAAGTAGTTGTTTGTATCAAGGTAGTAGGTTCTATATATATCTCCAAAATAGAATCCATTCCTAATATGATTTCCCATGGGCTGTAGGAATCCCTATAGCCTACCTTCACATATTTGAGAGTCCCCTTTGAGATTGTGTAAAATGTGCCTACTTGGATTTTTACATGGTAAAAAGTTGTAGCTTTGCCAAAGCATGTAACATTCATGTCGTGACCAAGGGTGCCAATTACATTGAAATTGAGGATCTTCCCTTCTCCTTTTGCATTGGTGTAGTCATGTACTGTTCCTTAGCGAATGAATCTCGCTTGTAGTATCCAAGCCATATGATATGGATGTAGTTTGTTAATAGTTGTTGGCCTACCAAGCAGTTTTCCTGGAGCACTATTTTCCATTTTTGGCAGCTCGTAAAATTTTTAGCCTAGTACAGCAAAAGAATGGTGTAAAAGGTGAGTAACTTATAGACCTGGGAAAAGCTAAATGAGAATGTCTGCTTAAAATGAGAGGACTACTTCATAGGGGAATTGTATTAATGAGCGGTAGGTGGCCTTCTCATTGATAAAATCAAGTTATATTTGTTTGAGAAATTTGGTTATCATGATCAAAATCCTTATTATTACGTCAAATAATTAGTTGCATTGTATTTCAAAGAGCCTCAAAAGTGTGTCTACCTATTTTTTTAACATTTATAAGGTTTAAGATTGTTTCTATAGATTCCTATTTTTTTAATCAGTATTGTTACGATGTATGCTTTTGGGTTTACATTTTTATGGTGGTTGTAAACTCTATTTATTGGGTTTTCCTAGCGACAATGTTAAATCATAAGTTTTTTTTCTCACTCCTAATATGGGGTTTATTGTCACTATCCCATACAAGAACCTTAAACTTTGAAGAAAGTCTCACTTCTAGTTTTAATAAGCACAACATGAACTAACTTGAACATGAACTAATTTTAAGGAATGGTTAAGAGGTTTATACTGAGATGGTTTTTGATATGTTACTGTCCTTTATAACAAATTTAGATCCCTGTTACCATTATTTGTTCAAATTTCTTCTTTTTGTTTTTTATATGCAACTTCAGCCATATGACAAAGAGGTTTTTAAAAAAGACAGGAAAATCACAAAACTCCACTACATTTCTCAATTCTGACCATATAACCTCAAAATGGACCGCATCTTCCACGAACTAACCAATAACTTCAAAAGGGATGTATGAGGTAAATCCATAACAACCCAAATGGCAATAAGTATTTGAGCAGTCCCAGAGACCTCCAAATTACAATGTAACAAGTGATATACACACAAAGTAGCTTCCCGGGGTCTTGTAGGACTTGAAATAAATTTCCACCAACCCTGAATCAGGCACCCAACCCTAACAAAAAAATTTCTAGCTATCTAGCCACAATTCAATTCTAGGACGTAACCATTCCAATTTTTGTAATTATAAGAAATCTATTTTTTGACAAAAAAAAATAGACGGATATATTTGGGTATTGTCTGAAAAACTATAGGAACTTTGATGATTTTTATCAGTATGATGTAATGACAAGCACGTAGAATACATGGGCTAAGACAATGATGGCATAACCCTTCCCCCGGCCCCCCATCCCCTCCCCCCATGTTAAAGTCAGTTAGAATTTTGGGAGTCCAAAAGAGGTAGATCTAAATGGAGATACATTTGATGACAAAAGAGAGGTGGGTAGAAAATTACAATTATTTAAGTGGCATGGGTGGGCTGTTACCCTTGGCTAACAAGCAAGTCTTCAAATCACTGCATGAATAACTTGAAATTTACCTCATTGCCTTTAATTTCTGACTTAAATGGTTTTATTCCTATCTTCAGCTATGCAATTAAAATTAGGTGGACGTGGATAGGAAATCAAATATTACCCTATAGCACACTCCATCCTTTACTTAAACATCAATTCATCAGATTATTCCCGACCTTGATATCTGCATTCACACTTACTTGGATATTGGGCAGTTTAAAATTTCATGTGCATCCTCAGGCAGATGTGATCCAAGTTGAGATAGGGACCACAACGGAGTTATGATTGGAAATAGATACCAAGGCCATTTCTTGCTACCCAATAATGTTCTATGGGACACTCTACAGTCTGCAATCTGCACCTATGACATCTAGAAGTTTTTCACGAAGCAATCCTCTGAAAAGGCAGTCCAAGTCGATAATTTTAATCCTAAGAAGGATACAATTTTTTTATTGCATAATCTTAGGGAAGTAGAAAATAGTATAGTAAATTTTAGAACCAATCTGACTCAGGTTAAAAAGGATATATATTATTCAACAACATGCTTATGGAAGAAGAGAAAAATAAAGAATATTTGAAAGCTGATTTGAGGCAGCTAGCGATTGATGTGAAGCAAAAAAGGCTTGAGAAAGATGAGGTTATGACTACTTTCACAGAACAAAATACATAACTCATGGAAAATGAATTGAAAGATACCTCTCGGATTGGAAATTTGAATGTGAAGTGACACGATCCTGATAAACATGCTGATGAGGAGGAAACAACATTGTTGAATTAGTTAGAAAGAATGCAAGAAAATGTTACTGAAAAGACCACTTTGTTGGAGACAGAAAGAAGTGCCTTTGTGTTTGCAATGCTTCATGATGCACAAAGTATTGAAGATTATTTCCATTTTTTTCCATTTCACCCTACTTGTGATGAGTTAGGTCCTTTAAGAGTTTATTTTGTGCTTACTACTGTTGTAAATGGCACCATAGATAAAATCAACGAATTGAGAAATCGGGAGGCATAACTTGAATTCAATTGTTAGGAGAGCATGCAGATAAAAAATCATTTGAAGACCTCACTCCTAAATTTGAAATCATTGAGCAAGAAAGAGATTTAGGTGTTAGAGGACTCCATAATATCCATAAGAGGCTTGGGAAGGTGATTGAACCACATGAAAGGATGAATGTGCAGAATAAAGAGATGCCTAGTCATCTACAACAAACTGAAACCAATGAAGCTAAAAGGGATGCACAAGATGCACAGTTTTCCCTCCCATTTGATGTCATGTCCATTGAGTTGGATAAATTAGTTGGACAATTGCATGAAAAAATGGGTGAAAGTTTACAGTTTAAAACAACAATTAGTGAGTTGGGGTCTTCCTTATTATTTAAGAAGCAATATATTCAAGACTTGGAGAGCATATGTATAGAGTTATCTTAAAAGTGTATTGATAATGTGAATTATGTTAAATGCATAGCAATTGTAAAGGAACATGCTAATATGGTTTCCCAGGTGGCTTATCTTGCAGTAGAGAAAGATGCTCTATCTTGTGAGTTTGTTACTA
This sequence comes from Taxus chinensis, assembly GCA_019776745.2. Taxonomy (NCBI): domain Eukaryota; kingdom Viridiplantae; phylum Streptophyta; class Pinopsida; order Cupressales; family Taxaceae; genus Taxus; species Taxus chinensis. The sequence goes on from CM034146.1 coordinate 647,229,556, forward strand.
TTTAAAGCGCGCTGATAGAACATGAAAAAAATTTGGAAACCATTTCAGAGGTGCACAATCAACTGAATTGGCATTTGAATTATGTATCAGAAAAATTGGTTTCTGATGTTGATGAAATCATTGAAGATGAAATATTAGTAACAGACGCAAACATGTAAAGAAATCATCATCTGGAATCTCACTTGCCGCTACTTATTGAATAGTACAAGAGATCTCTTGAACAAACGTTTTCTCAAAGAACTCGAAGGCATTTTCTGCTTACAAATCCAATCACATTTCTTAGGGCATTGTGCATCCATTTCATGTGCCGAATGTATTCCATTCATGCCTTCCATCTTACATCGTTAGGGTCTCTTTGAAGCATTTTGTCAAACAATCGGCATGTTGATCCAATTTGGTTGGTAACCAAATTTTTTCAAGTAAATGGGAACATCCTGGGAGCCTAAGTAGATCTACCAAAGAACAACTGAAACTTGTGCTTGATTTTATCATGAATCTTTTCTTTCCCTGGTTTTGTTAAAAGTCCCTTCTACTATCTCAAACCTTGATTAATTTACTATATAACCTAGAATATAAAACAATCTTAGTGAAAAATATAGTAGATCAGGAAGCGATAAAAAATATTGTGGGTATGAGTGGTGATTTTAATACACTTGAAGATATAAAAGAATAACATATTTTGTTGTAGCCTGGATCATTAAAAAAACAGATTCACAAATCCCCAATCCGGATTTAACCCGTCGCAAGAATGTAAAAAATGTTTTATAAAGACAAGGCATAAAATAACAGGAGAAGAGAGAAACCTCCTCTCTCAACTGGTGGGAGCAGTGTAGAGAAATATTGGAGGAAGGAGTGATAGCAGAGTTCTAATGATAAAATATAAGCCCAAACGCAATCAAAAAATTAAACATGGGAAAACAGGGCAACATATCACCCCTTCCAAGGACAGATGCCGCTTGACCAAGTCATGTCAAGCCATGTGACAGGAGACAAGAGAAGGATAGAGCGGGCATGTGGAAACCCGTCATGACAAGCAACTCAAGCTCATGAGTGTCGTCATTAGAGACCAAGTGTAGGACATCCACGCCTCTGGAGTAATAAAACTAATGCACATGTTACATATAATATTTTATTTTTCGTTCATTCATGCGATGGTGGTCCACAATCATTTCCTTTCCCTTTCCGTCACTATTACCTGGTTTTGATCATATATTTAAAAGAATTAGTACCATCAAAACTGTAAGCGACTACCCTCCACTCATTTTTCACACATGTATGGTGTGCCTCCAATAAAACCATACATCATGACCATCCTTTAGGATGAAGTGGTAGGGAAAGGACCGTTGTAGCTGGGTTATGTCTGTGGCAGATATTCTTATTTCAGTGTCGGAGTTCCCACAAAATCTTCCAAATCCTTTGTATCACCGCTAGCAGTTGTTCGCATTAATAACGTTTGGGGAGGATAGTTACTTACCCACATAAACCGGTTCATCCGATTTACCATCCGGTTTTCCAGGCTGTATATCATATTTTCTTCATTATATTACACAGAGCCGAGTGAACACGAAACACATTACAAATCAGAAAGATTTTTTGCATAGAAAGAACATTTTGTGCTTAATTTAATTCTCGTGGCATCGCCATTTTTATTTTATAATAACGCCAATGTAAAGGGTTAGATGTTAAAAGAAGTATCTTTGTTAATTCAGGTATAAAGATATTTTTACTTTTAACAGGCATGTTTTGTTTGTCATTTATATCTTTTGCCATTTTCTTCCTTGTGCGGCATACGCAAGAGGCCAGTGGCTACCCTCCACAAAATCGTAGCCGATTCTTAATCCGGATTCAGCGATAAACTATGTGGAGGCATTATTAATATCCAATCGAGTTTACCAGTTATCAAACGGAGGCTATTAGTGTATATTCAAGTTCCTTCACAATTTCTCCATACCCACACATGCAATTACATAACTATAATTAGATTGCAATGAATTAATTTGGCAAGAGAATTAAAATTATGTTTCAAGTTTAATTTACTCTTTTAAATTTGAGTAATGAAAGATAAATTGTATGTGTAGTGGGATTATTCATCAATCTATATTTGTAAAAGTATAATAATCAAAATGTTAATTGTAAAATATTGTGTATAAAATTATAAATAAACAAACTCATTAGAAATAAATTTGTATGTTGTGTGGAAAATTTTAGTGTTTTTAAATACTGTTAGAAAACACATTGTGGTTTTAATGTTTTGAAAAACACAATGGGTTCATAAATTAATTAATTTATACTTATATTTGTACTAAAAAATCAAATAATACGAGTATTGTGTCATTAATTTATTATTTTGGAACACTTCGATTACAGTGAAAAGTATATTTTGAATTTACTTCATATGAGTTAAATGACTTATAACATTGTAAAATATATGATTGATGTCTCAGTAACTTACAACCTATGTACAAAGTTATGATTGACCATTAAACACTATTACTAATTTAAATTGATCTCCTCTTTATGCTATTTTATTGGTTCCTAGATGGTCATAGAGACCTTTTCCATCTACAGACAAAAAATTCGTATTCCCATTGACTCAACTAAATGTCTATATGGAAAGATCAATTTCATATTGACTCATCAATGACAACTAATCTTCTACACTCAATTTTCACATGTTAATCACTAAACATTAGTTACCATTCACATTTCAATAATTGAATTGATGCAAAGTCATGTGCCCAGAGGAAAATTAAGATTGGTCAAGAAGAGTTTAGGTTAAAATCAAATGCTTTCTTTACATGTTTCGTACCCATACTAGGGGTCTAATGTGTCCTTTGTGCCCATGGGATTATATTCACTTAACATAGTATATATCATCATTATATTCTTACATGGTTATTCAAACACCATATTCTAGGATGCCTAAAATGGGTTATGAAACATATAGTGCCAATTGCTAAGTTATTTACACCAAATTGATGCAAATCAAAACCATTCAAATGTTTGATGGAATTAAAATTAAATAAATTACAAGAGCTATGTAGATTATGGTAAAGGAATGAAACCTCAAATAAAGGAATGCACCTTCATGTAAAGGAAGGAAACTCATAGGCATTTTGAGAATAAAAAATTATTTGTTGTGGGATGTGACAAAATGTTAATTATAATAGATTGTTTGATAGAGGATAGAGTGTATAATATTAAAGAATGCATAAATATGGGAAATAAAAATGTATATTCATTTGTTACAGATAAAACAGTTAAAGGTATAAAATTCCTCTAATAAATGATGGAAGAAATGGAAACAAAGATTAGTTGATACATATTGAAAATATGGAAACAAATACTTGCGACTTGATATTTGATACATATATGCATATCATAGAGGACTATGGTCTTTACCCCTTTTTCCACCGACTGTATTTTCAATTTGATTATCTTATATGTGTCATTTAATCTTATAAGGGGCATTCTTGAACCGACATTTTACCTACAGAAGCCTACATAAGCTAATCAATATCTCTTCATAACTTAACTAGAACTTTCATATAATGTAATGTAAATATATTGACAAAATCTACTTGCATTATGACTCTTACATTCTATCATAAGATGTAGTAAAATCTATGTCGTAATTGTGTATCTATCCTTAAAGCTATATTAGAGACCTTTAAAAACCATATTTTTTTAGACATTCTAGATGTTTCCAGCAACTTAAGAAAATAAAATATATTTGGGACAACAAAATATAATGGTTTCACCCTCTGTTGGATGATTCCATCTAGATCAACTATCTATGAATGGTTTTTATTTATACATGTAAGTATATCCCTATAAAATATTCTATTGTATTCTAAAGTCTGTAATCTTTATGTGTCTCTAAACTGCATTTCTATTCTTCGCGATAACCACATTGAATTCCCCCTTTTTTGAGGTGAGTGATATATACTAATATTTCGTCTATAAATAATTGAGGTTTATTCATCTCATATATAATATATACTAATTGGAGGAGATATCCACTCAAAATGCACACCTAATAGCAATACTAGAGAACATCCTCAACCTTATACAATAGGAAAAATCAAGATATGTTGGAAATTTCATGAATATGTACTTGTACACATGCAAAACTTATCTACAAGTGCATATAACCATGTGATAGTAATACTATGCAGAACCATAACTTTCTATCGCATTAATATCTAAGCTAGAAGTACATGTAATATGACATGTTAGGGTATTAAGTATTATAATTGAAACTCTTAATATATCTCAAGAAAAGGGAAAATGATGAACATTCTTAAATGAGTCTTTTATATACCTCCAAGTTGAGTGCATACTCCACTATAGGGGATTCCTTTTCTCAATCCATATATGAAATGTTTAGAAATAGAAACTCCCAATCTGATTCTTATGTCATACTATAGCTCAAGGAAAATTATAATTTATGAAGTCTCTTAATTCTAATTTCATGTATATAAAATTAGATCCCAAATGCTCATGGATATATGTTATATGATACAATAGGGTTTGCACATGAATTTATGCTCTATCTATGGATATCATTAGAGATTTCAAATGCCTTTTCTTTTTTATAATTTAGTAACAAATTTCTAAAACCATGAAATAACCTCCTCATGTTCGGGCTTCAAAACATATATCCAGATGATTTTTTTCATGGGCTCTAAATTCATGTACGTACAAATTACTTGTAATAATGAAAAAAAAGTGCTTAAAAACTTCTACAAACATGCAAACACTTATACAACCATGTAACAACTAGGTAATTAATGTTAAGTGATTAACATGAGGAAATCACGACGTGTTCTTCATCTTGATGAAAACACAATGTGTAAAACATAGTGTGTTTTTCAACACATTAAAAACATGACCATTTTCCACATGTTTCCATTTACGAAATTAAATTTTTATGAAGTCACACTATATACTAGTATGACCTCAATATTTTAATTCATATTTGTTAACAATAACCTTAATAATAAATGTCTTGAAATCTGATATCAAACTTTATTATAGTTAGAACTCAAACATTAAAACAACTATAGTTGAATAAATTTAACATATTTTATGTTATAAGTGTTTGAGATGATTCTTAATATTATCTATAAGTATAAATAAGTTCTATATTTTAATTTCAATCTGTTACTGTCATAAGAAAATGTAAACATTTCATTTAAATATGCATATGATCTTTTGAGCTCCTACTTGTAATTAGATTGCTCTTAGTTGTGTTAAAATGAATGCATAAGAAAAAGTTTAATTTTTTGGATTCATTATAGTTGTAAATATTGTTAATGTGTAGATCATTTGTATGTATAATTTTGTTACTAGTTGTTTAAATATTGGTAATTGCAAGGTTGTGAATGTTTGATGTAATTTGAAGCTATAAAAGTTATGTGATATCATACTCTCATCTAAATTCCACATATGCAAGAAAGTACCTTGGCAAAGATAGGAATCTATGCATGTTGAGGGGGATTGAGCCTTAGGATGCCACATCAATATGGATAACTTTCATTGTGTGCTAAAGGGGCTTACCCATTAGGATTCTGCATCAATAGTTGGGTGGTAGACTGTCTTGCGTAGATGTTTTTTAAATGTTCCCACAAAAGGCGAAGGCTATCCTTCACTCAAAATGCACTCTCCCATAGTATCAAAACCATCCCTTTTTCAATGAACGGTTGTGATATTATGGGAAGGTGCATTTTGAGTGAAGGATAGTCGTTGGCATTTATTCATACTTGAATTTATCATGGATATTAGCTTTATGAAATTGTGATTTTTTATCATATTGGATGATGTGTATTATCTTTGTCGTGTATCATACTAACATTAATTGTATGCTTATTTTTTTCACTAGTTACTATTTTGTGTAATGAATATGAATACTAGGAGCCTAATTTCTCATGGTCATGTATGTAAAATGAAGACATACAGAAATATGAGCCTCCACGTAATTTGAAGATGAATGGAGTTCACATAGAAAGTTAAAATAATGCAATATTTCCAAAAAAAAGTCCTCAATTTATTAACAATTTATAAATTATATGTATATTATACACAATTTAGTATGCCATTGAATACTAGTTGTTCAAAATGTATAGAAAATTATTTTTATTATGATTCACAATTTTAGCACCATTTCTAAAATTGAAATAAAAGTTTGAAAATTCTACTCATTATAATATTGAGTTTGTATTATCCACAAAATTTGAAATACACGCATTGTGGGAAACTTAATATGCTAGTGATTTCAATTTTTTAATAATACACACTAACACAATATAAGTTAAACTACAGATGTAGATAGTCTATGCTATTATAATTTACTCATGGATGATAAATCCTTAACCAAGGTAAAAATTTTAAATCATGAATAATATTCATAATTTCATAAAAGAATTTTTTTTTTTTTTTCGGAATGTCCATATTTTATAAATTTCATTGTGGAGAAATCACATTTTTCCATTTATTTAATTTTGAAATATCTATATTTCTCAATTTTGAAAAACACACTCTATTGTTCAACACTTTGAAAAATGTTGTGCGGATTTCCATAAGATACAAACCATGATGCTTTTCTTCCTTGTTGTAATGATGTGATCCACATCATGTAATTATATGGTGGAGTAGATTTTTTTACAACACATTTAAAAAGACATTGTCTTTTTCAGCACTTTAAAAAACATTGTGTGGATTTTGACAAGATGCAAACCACGATGCCTTTCCTATTTTTTGTAATGATGTGATCCACCTCAATAAATTATTAGCTGGAGAAGAGTTGTTGTTTTCAGAGTGCTAAAAAATAAATTATATTTTTCATCACGTTGAAAAATACACTTTATTTTTCAGCACCTTGAAAAACATCGTGTGGATTTTGAGAATGTGAAAACCATGATACTAATCATCATTTTTGTAATGATGTAATCTAAGTCAAGTAATTATCAGGTGGAGAAGAATTGTTTTTCTTAAGTGTTGGAAAATAAAGTGTTTTTTTCAACATGTTAAAAAACACACTGTGTTTTTAAGAACTTTAAAAAATGCACTGCGGTTTTTATAAAGGTGTAAACCGTGATGCCTTTTTTTCCTTTTTGTAATTATGTGATCCAAATAAAGTAATTATTAGGTGGATAAGAGTTTATTTTTTTCAAAGTGCTGAAAAATAATGTGTGTTTTTGAACATGTTGAAAAACATAATTTATTTTCAACACTTTGAAAAATGTCGTATATATTTTGACTAGGTGTGAACCATGATGTATTTCCTCCTTGTCATAATTATGTGATCCACATCAAGTAATTATCATGTGGAGAAGAGTTTATTGTTTTCAAAGTGCTTAAAATAGAGTGTGTTTTTCCACACATTGAAAAACACACTATGTTTTTCAGCACTTTGAAAAATTACATGTCAATTTTGAAAAGGTGTTAACCACAATGTTATTTTTCCTTGTTGCAATGATGTAATCCACAAAAAGTAATTATTAGGTGGAGAGGAGTTACTTTTTTTCAAAGTGTTAAAAATAAAGCGTGTTTTTCAACGCATTGAAAGAATACACTGTGTTTTTCCGCACTTTGAAAAATTCCATGTCGATTTTAACAAGGCATAAACCACAATGCTATTTTCCCTTGTTTTAATGATGTATTCCACATCAAGTAATTATTAGGTGGAGAGGAGTTTATTTTTTTGAAAGTGCTCAAAAATTAAGCGTGTTTTCAACACCTTAAGAAACACACTATGTTTTTTAGCAGTTTGCAAAATGTCATGTTGATTTCGACAAAGTTTCAAACCACAATTTTTTTCCACCTTGTTATAATTATTTCATCCAAATTAGGTAATTATCAGGTGGAGATGAGTTAATTTTTTTCAAAGTGATGAAAATTAAAGTGTTTTTTTTCATCACATTGAAAAGCACATTGTGTTTTTAATCACTTTGAAAAACGTCGTGTAGATTTCAACAAGGTGAAAACCATAATGATATTTTTCATTGTTGTAATGATGTGATCCACATAGAGTAACTATCAATTGCAAAAGAGTTTCTTTTTTTCAAAGTTCTTGAAAATAAAATATGTTTTTCAACACTTTGAAAAATTCAATTTGGTTTTTATAAATGTGTAAACCATGATTATTTTCGTCCTTATTGTAATGATTTGATCCAAAAAAATTAATTACCAGGTGGAGAAGATTTGTTTTTTTCAAAGTGCTTAAAAATATCTTATGTTTTTCAACACGTTTAAAAATACACTATGTTTTTTAGCACTTTGGGAAACACTATGTTGATTTAAATAAGGTACAAAACAAGATGTATTTCCTCCTAGTCAATAGTGATGTGATCCATGTCAAGTAATTCTAAGGTGGAGAAGAGTTTCTTTTTTTCAAAGTGTTGAAAAATATAGCGTGTTTTTCAGCAATTTGAAAAAGGCCATGTTGATTTCGACAAGGTGTAAACCATAATTATATTTGAACATTTTGTAATGATGTAATCAACATAAAGTAATTATCAGGTGGAGAGGATTTACTTTTTTTCTAAGTGCTCGAACATAACACATGTTTTTCAACACGTTGAAAATCACACTGTGTTTTTCAGCAATATGAAAAATGATATGTGGATTTCGACAAGATGAAAACCATGATGTTATTCATCATTTTTGTAATTATTTAATCCACATTAATTAATTATCAGATGGAGAAGATTTATTTTTTTTCAAAATGCTGAAAAAAATAAAGTGTGTTTTATTGCACTTTGAAAAATGTCGCATGGATTTTGACAAGGTAAAAACCATGGTGCTATTTATCATTTTTGTAATAATTTAATCCACATCAAGTAATTATTATTTGGAGAAGAGATGTGTTTTTTCAAATGTTTAAAATAGAGAGTGTTTTTCATCATGTTGAAAAACAGACTGTATTTTTTAGTCGTTTAAAAAACACAATGCGGTTTTTGTAAAGGTACAAATCATGATGCATTTCCTCCTTATTGTAATGATACAATGCCTATCAAGTAGTTACCATTAGGAGAATGGTTAATTTTTTCAAAGTGCTAAAAAATAGAAAGTGTCTTTCAACACGTTGAAAAACACATTGTGTTTTTTAGCACTTTGGAAAATTTAATGTTTTTTTAACAATGTGAAAACCAGAATGATTTTCCTCTGTTTTAATGATTAAATGCACATAAAGTAATTATCAGGTGTAAAATATTTGTTTTTTTCAAATTGCTACTAAATAGAGTGTGTTTTGCAACATTTTTAAAAACACACTATGTTTTTTTAGCAATCTAAAAAATGCATTGCGGTTTTGAACAAGGTGAAATCCACAATGATTTTCCTCATTTATGTAATAATATAATCCACATCAAGAAATTATCATGTGGAGAAGATTTTTTTTAAAGTGCCGAAAAATAGAGAGTGTTTTTCAACACATTGAAAAAGACACTATGTTTTTTAGTACTTTGAAAAATGTAATGTTGTTTATAATATGGTGAAACCATGAAAATTTTACTATTTATTATAATGATGCAATTCATATCAAGTAACTACCATGAAGATAAGACTTGGTTTTTTCAAAGTGCTGAAAAATAGAGTGTGTTTTTCAACACATTGAAAAACACACTGTGTTTTTCAACACTTTGAAAAACGCAATGTTGTTTATAACAAGGTGTAAACCATGATGCTTTTCCTCATTTTTGTAATGATGTAATTTATATAAATTAATTATCAAGTGGAAAATATTTTTTATTTTCAAAGTGATAAAAAATATGGTGTGTTTTTCAACATGTTGAGAAACACATTATGTTTTTAAGTACTTTTGACAACGCAATGTTGTTTTTAACAAGGTGAAATCCATGATGCATTTCCTCAATTTTGTAATTATATAATTCATATCATTTAACTACCATGACGAGAAGGTTTGATTTTTTCAAAGTCCTGAAAAATATAGTGTGTTTTTCAACATGTTAAAAAACACTCTTTTTTTCAACACTTTGAAAAATGCCATGTCAATTTCAACAAGGTGCAAACCACAATTTTTTTCCATCATATTGCAATGATGTCATCCATATTAATTATTTACCATGAGGAAAAAAAAAATTTACTCTAACACCCATAAATTTGATGGACCAAAACTATGCAAACCTCATTAATTACTTATGAAAATATACAAAAAATCTTTTTTTATTAAAAGGTTGCCAGGGTGTTAAACATTAGATAATGTCTAATTTAAATTCTAGATAATAATCTCTACACATCCATAAAGTGGTCGGAACCAATTATGTAATCAAATGTTATTACTTGCTTTCCAAAACCCATTTCGGAACTTAATCCTCTTCTAAGGTTTCTATTTTTTTTCAAAACTATTGAATAAGTTAATCCCATTACTTAGCTCATTTAAAAATAAACTTAATTTTAATAAAGGAGATTTCCTAATTTTTAATATTTACTTCCCATATTAACTTAATATCCATACCTATCATTAGATTGTTTAACTATAGATTTTGCTTTTAATTAATTCAATCCTTTTAGAACATTATCCAAAACAACCATGTAAAATGTTTATTATTTAACCCATAGTCCATTAAAATACAATTTATAACTTCCTTCATTCAACCATTGCAATACATAGTATACTAAGTAAATTTGCAATATCTTTGTTATAAATTTTAAATATTGTAACTTAAATCTTGTTATCTAATTTTTATCTCTAATAATATTCTATTATATTTATATTTTTTAATTATTATTTACTCTTATAAAAACCAAAATATACATTTAACCAACATATTTTGATGTCAAAGGATACATGGATAATGTCATTTTATTACAAAGTCCTTTATTCATTTATTAGTTGTCTTTGGAGGGAGTGACTTGTAAATTTTCCCTAGTTTACGCCTTGGTCAACATGTACCTCTTCTTCCATATTTCTCTGTGACCGTCATGTATTTTAAGAATGGAAGTAAAGCTTGCTACATGATTTTCAAACAATGTTTTATTTGATTCAACAATTTTCTCTCAATTCTTAATTTCTGATTCGAACTCTTGAACCTCAACTTCCAACTCCATCTTCCTTAAGGAAGCATCTCCTAATTGGTCCAATATTTTTTTTTTTTAAAGTGTAAATATTGCAATACAATTATTTCACGCTTGGTTATATAAATTTTTTCCATATCATTAAAAGTTTCATTTCTAATTCCATATGCAATGTTGGCAAAGTCTTGTCTTCTTTTCCAATACCCACATCTTTGTTTGCATGTATCTTTGCATTAATTCCAAACACGTAAGTGGCAATATCAAATGTTTCATAATCTTTTGGTTCCTCCACTTGTGAATCCTTCTCGTCTCTTTCCATCTAATTACACCTATATTTAAACAATTGGTTAATATTTCTACCATTCAAACATAATTACAAAGAAAATAATGAAATTTTCTTATACTCAACAAAATTTTATAATGGATGAAATATATATGAAATTTAAGTAAGAACATCAAATCCAAGTACATATACATGGAATAATAATGTAAGTATGAAACAATAAACCATAAACCGTAGTCCATAATAAACTAGTTTCGAAAGAAAAATTGGGTAATTACCTACAATAAATTAGTGAACATGTCAAACCCAAGTAGGCATACATGAAACAAAAACGTAACTACGTAACCATATAACATAAACTGTAATCCATAATCCATACTCACATCAATTCATTAACCATATAGATAGTGATAACATCATCATTTCTACAATAAATGGAATGTCACATAACAAGAATAAAAACCAACTAATGCACTATAAATATAACTAGAAACAATGTTCATTTTATCAAGAATGCAATACTAAATTGTAAACATAAAACACATTAAAGCAACAACATCATCACACTTGTATACACTTGTCTTCTAATCACTCTTGTATTACTTTTTCTTATACATCACACATCACATACTAGATGTAGCAATCCATATACATGATATAAATACTAATTAATGTGCACATCAAAACATCAACCAAAACACAACATCATTAGAGTAAAATTACATACATCTAATATTCATACATATGTCCATATCATCTACTATGCTACAAATACTATAATAATTTTAAAAAAAAAATTGCATACCAAAAAATCAATGTCTATCCATATATGTCAAATATATACCTAAAATATATAAGTAAAATATGGCATATATGTAAATAAAATATTTGAGTACAATAACATATTGATGTCAACTATATTAGTAAATTTATTATATGGTCAACAAGCATATTTTAATGTGAAAGGCTATGTGATTAGTATATTCATTTATTAGTTGTGTCTCCGGTGGGAGTGACAGTACCTTTTTCTCAGTTAATTCCTTGGCCTGCACATACATATTCTTCCATACTTCCTTGTGATCGTCATGTATTTTAAGAATGAAATTAAAGATTGTTACCTGATTTTTGAATACTTTTTTGTCCGCTTCACGCATTGTCTCCAAATTCTTAATTTCTAGTTCTAACTCCTGAACCTCAAGCTCTAACACCATCTTCCTCAAGGAAATTTCTCCTATTTTATTCAATAATTCCTTTTTCCGACAAATATAAATTTTCTAATGTAAGGCTTTCACACTTGTTTTTATACATATTTTCATTATTTGTTACATGTTTCAATTCGAATTCCATATGGCATGATGGGGAAGACTCATCTTCTTATCCAACACCAATATCTTTATCTGTAGGGATATTTACAATCTTTCCGAACAAATAAGTGGAACTATCAAATGTTTCATAGTCTTTCGGTTCCTCGACATTTGAAGGGTTGTCCTTTCTATCCTTCTTATCTCTTGCTATCTAAAAACACCTCTTATTAAACAACTAATTAATATTTGTCACCATTCAAAAATAACTACAAAGAAAATAATACACTTAACTTATACTCAAGTAAATATAATCATTGGATTAACTATATATGAAAGTTAATTAAAAACATCCAACCCAAGTAGGCATACATAGAAGAAGAATGAAAATATCAAACCATAAGTGTAAACCATAATCCATAATACACTATTTTTGAAAGAAAAATTGTGAATTATCTACAATAAATTAGTGAAGAGGTAAAACAATAGGAATACTTGGAAGAAGAATGCAACTATGTAACCTTATACCATATACATTAATTCACAATCCATTGTCACATTAATACATTAACCAGATACATAGTGATAACATCATCATTTATATGATAAATGGAATGTCACATAACAAGAATAAAAACCATATAATGCACTATAAACAAAACTTACATGGATAACTCTATGTAACCTCTAACCACAAACCATATTCGATATATCAAGAATGCAATACTAAATTGGAACCTCAAACACATTAAAGTAACAACATCATCATATACACATATATAGTAATTTGAGTCCTCATATACAATAAATGTTTTCATCTCCTCTGCTACCTATTATTAGTCAGAGAACATATTCCATCATAATATCTAATACATTTCTTCTCATCTCTATCAACAAAATTAGGTGTGATTCCAAGAACGGGTCGGGCATTAGATATTTGCATCTGAGTATGGCACACTCTCTCAACCTGTACCTTATAATCCAGAAAGCCAACCATATAGTAATTAAGTCAACATAGACAAATCTTTAGTTAAACACATAATTAATTAAAATAATCCATTACATCTACTTTACTCTACATGAGAAATGTCCAATATGATATTTTTTAGATCATATGATATTTTTGAGATCCCATATTGTACACCCTTTGACACACTCTGTCAAAGTGCTTGCAAATTTATTAGGGTAAGGAAATGGAGCAGTGGGAACAATGGCCTAAAAAATAATGAATTTCACTGTAAATTTTGGGAGTGTGGTGCCATGACACACTGTATGTGGCCTACTATCAAAAAACACTCCTCTCGTAATAACTATATCATCTGACATTAACCTGACTTCGACCCATTGGGAAAATTCTGGAATAACTACAATCCCAATTGCACTAATAACTTTATCTTAATTTCAAAAATAAATAATACGTAAAATAAAATAAGAACATTTAATAGCATACCATTCCAGCTCCACCCTTTCTCATACTATCAAAAACATCATTTCTGCCCCTCTTTTCATGCCTTCCCTCGTCACCCTATCTCTCCTCAAATGAAAAGAAAGTTGTAACTCTACTAATATTCATCTCGACTTCTCTGACCTCTGATGAAGCTATCTCACCAATAACATAGAGATCACAAGATGATTATGAAGGGGTTGTCTTATCACAAACATCCACATGCAATAATTGATTAAATCTCAATAACATAAGGCAACATTAAACTTTCAAGTGTGTGTTAATTGGTTTTTACATGTCTCCATTTCACATTATGAATCGATACTCTCTGCAAATGTAGGAACCGACACAAGGGAATATCATAATCCTACGCACACCTACATTCAGTATATACATAAATAAACAAAAACTATATTTCATATAGCAATGAAAGATCAATAATTACTTACGTTATCATTCGCAGGGGTGTAAACATTGCCGCTAGTTATTCCAATATCTTCTCTATCTTTGTGTTCATGACATAATATTAAGTTTTTGATTTCCAAAAAAAACATAATATATAATATATTATACTAATATTAAATTTACCTTCGTCCCGATATTCAAGTGTTAATTTTCTCTCTCTCTCTCAACCACTTCTCCTCTATCGCTTGTCACATCTCCTTTGAATCGTAGGTGCACATTTCAACATCCACCTCCTTCTTTTCTTCCCGGCTAAACTCCTTGAAGCAAGTTTTGCATACTTTTCATAAAACATGATTGATAACCCTCTTGCGCTACAGGTAGAATCGCTCCCTCAATAGATAGTTCACATCCAGCTCTCTCTTCTACATGTATGCCTTTATCTTATCTTGAGGGATAGGTTTTTATTTTCCCATATCCTCAAGGAAATGCTTATGATGTTCCATAAAGAGAAGATTGTGTGCTAGATGGTGATGTCGATTAAGTCTATTCAACTCCAAAAATATAACATCCCCACTAACAAGACATGTTCCATGCCAGAAGAAATATTGAATATGACCATTAACATGTTTGGTTATATATTCTACGGGTGGCTGATTAAAAGATAATGTTAGAAAATTATAATAGTTCTTACACTATTGAATAATAGTAATCAACTAGAAATAAAAAATTAAGTTTTAAATTTTTTCACCTCTGTTGCAGGTTCACGGATATCTGAGCAAACAAGCTCAAAAAAAACATTTCACATAGTATCCTTAAATGTTGGAGGAGGATATCCCTTTGCATCAGGTCTGACGCTTATGGAACATGTACGTGCCATGTGATATAAAGGTGCTTGTATCTAGTGAGTACAAAAACATAGATATTATCCCAACATAAAATATTAAGTATTATGAAAAAGAATTAATGTTAACATATTTGAATATTACCATCATGGAATGTAAAGAAACTTGTGTGAAAAGATAACAATTTAATATTTATTAGCCCAATAAATGACATTAGGTACATTGTTAGGTCAAAAAATTAATTTTGCCAAAGTTTTATATTACCATCTTAATATTTATGTCTTCCTTGAAAATATAAGAATGCATTTTGAACATGGATGCATCCATGTCAATGAACTTCTGCATGTTTTAGATAAGCACATTTTCATAACCATCATTAAAGCGATGCATTATAAAACAAGACAAACTGAAACAAATGGTGCATGAACTTATTTATTTGTATTTTGCATTCATATTGAGAAAATTGTGCATAATAAACCATTTCTGATGAAGTCAGTTGTACACAATATTTTTAAAAACTTGATACTTGACTCTAGATGTTTTTGTTTTTCAAAATAAGCTCATGCTTATTTTTGGTCAACTAACACCATTCCCCCCCCCCCCCCTTTTTAGTGCTTTAATCTGATTTTTTACATATTTTAAGTACTTAAGGATTCTTGAGAGCATCCCCATCAGATAGGAAATTTCTTCCCCTTTCTGAAAATATAACAAAGTCCTTCTAACTCCTCATATTTTGCAAATGGCATGCCGACAAGCCTAGGAAGGATGTTTTGCCAAATGTGCTGGGGAAGAATTTTCACCAAATGGGAAGATTGCAAAATGGCAAGGTAGTGGGAGATATTTTGGCATTTTTACACATTTCAAAAAAGGCACAAGTTACAATAGCAGGTCCGCAACCTAAGGGATGATTTCTTTTGCTAAGTTAATATGTGGGGCCGTAGAGGAAATTTTGCCTAAGTGTAAATTCGGGCTGGCGGGTGTGCGGGGCATTTCGGAACTTTTGCAACTTTTCACAAATTGGCATAGTTTTCAAGAGCAGGCATGCAAGCCCACAGAGGTTTCTTCACCGAGTAAAAAGTTGCAAAGTTTCGGGGCCATGAATATTTTTCTACCAAAGTAAACTTTCCATCCTGAAGGGCCTTTTCACAAAAAGTGAAGTTTTGGGAGCGCGGGCCTACGGAGGATTTTAAGACTTTTTCATTTTTGCGTAAAAGGCATAATTTCAATTTTGGGTCGATAGAGTTTTTTGGAAAAAGTGAATTTTTGCCCCATGGATCCATTTTGCAAAATTAGTTTTCGTCATTTTTTTATCGATTCGATTCAATCATTCAAATGGGCATAACTTTCAATCTACTGCTCCAAATTTGATAAATTTGGTACCGTTGGAAATGTCTCGACCTCATATATGCCATAGAAGCATAATATAATTTTTTTAGTAGGATTTGGTGGGTAAGAATCTAGATAGCATCTTTCACACCATTAATACATGATCTGATCACTTTGTTTATATCAGATTTGATTTGATCCGCCATTCTTCCTTCTTCAACACCCCAAATAGACATGGAGATCCAAACTTCATAGATTTTAGGAAAAAAATTAGGGGCATTGATGGCTGGTGGTTGAGCTTCCAAATCAAATTTCTCACCTCCTTTTCTTCTCCTCTCTTCACTTCATCTTTAAAGTTAAGAGCTTGGCTCATTATAAAGGGTTGGAAATTTTGTTTTGCACCCTCCTTTCTTCTCTGCCCTACAGATGAATTCATGGAGTTCAAACCTTCTGTTAAGACTATAATGCAAGGTTTTGCCTCCAGGGCATTGAAATGATCTATATAATTTTGTGAAGTAATAATGCAAGTTTGTGGGTGATTTTAAAACCTCTCTTATGTTCATTGCATCCTCCTAATATTTCATTACAACCCTGGTTATATGTGCATGTTACTTGTATTACATTTTACTAATTTTTTGTTTAATAGCAAAGAAGGTGTTCAACTTTCCTTTCGTGCATCACCTCTATTATTTTATGTTTAATTTCTTGCATCTTATTAACCCTATCTCCTTGGAAAGTTAGAATAGATTTTAGAATATATCCTCCGCAAAATTTTATGTGTGTACCTGAAAAGAGGAATAGGAACCAGCCTTCATTAGGAGAGCTTTCCCAATTGAAAATTCCCACACTTTGGGAAAAAATCCATGTTATGTAATCACACTGAGAGTATCAACCCATCAAGTTGTAGACATTCAGGGGTGCTATGATTTTTCACTAACAGTTTTGGCATTCCCAGTGGGACCAAGAAGTCTCCATTTTTACTGCAACAAGATTGATGTGCACTTGTTGTAATTTTTTAGCTTGTAAGGAGCTTTAAAATTACACTTCTAAAAACTACAAAACAGGAAAAGTCCACTTGTTTTAGCAACCCAGATTTGGCAGATTCATGAGAAGAATTTAGACTAGATCAAGAACTAGAGAAGAAGGATTGTTTATCTATCTACACTTATCCCCAAATAGAGGGACAAGAGGAAGAAGATCTCAAAGGTTTCCATCTCAACCAAATATAAACTTGTCAACACCTCCCCCTTGTAGGCCTTTCATTCAATCAATAAGGGTTCTTAGGCCAATCATAATAGCACATCCACAACCCAATCCCTATGTCAACTTCACTGGCAGTAACCTACTCGCTCTCAATGCACAAAATCCAATTCCAGTGACAGCATTGAAGAGCATTCCATATTTCACTAGAGAGAACTAGACTGCTCCTAGTGACCACAATCATGACATTGCAAATGTCTATACAATTAATGAAATCATTATGATGGACATTGCAATCAAATTGTTAGCCTATTCTTTTAAGGGTAAAGCTCTACAATGGTTTAGGAGTCTAACAACAAGCTCTATTCAGAATTGGGACAAGCTGTGCACAAATCTTCACAATTAATTTGGAGAAAAGGGGGATAAACTATCTCTATTGGAGCAATTGACAACCATTAAGAGGGATCCTAATGACCAGTTTATGGATTTTAACTTTAGATTTCAAAGGACATGGGATAGGATTCCATTGGCTATGAGACCAACAGCTAAAGGTGCTTTCTAATAATTTCTTAAAGCATTAAATTCTGATATTTCTTTAATGATTCAATTCATGGGAGGTGTAACCTTACTTGTAGCCTATAACATTTTCATTAGAGCTGAAAATTGTTTAATTCAGGTTGGTAAACTTGCACCTAGGCTACCTATGCGTCTATATCAAAAATTAGGAATTCTAAGCACTAGTCAAACCCTAGAGTTGAATCCCATTCCAACCCTAGAAATAAAATACAAATTGAGGATTGTTTTCTTCAAGCACTTCAAAAGAGTACTAGGAGGTCTTGAAACAACTGGAGAACCTAGGAAACAAGCTAGTGACTATCGAGAGACAACAAGCTTAGATTTCTAGGCAATTTTAGCCTCAAACTGAGTATCAAGCTAGGCCCCCATACAAACAAAATAAGCCACCAAGTCATGCCACAAATCAATTATTGGACCAAGGACAACCTCAAGCTACTAGAACATTTTGGCCATATGATACAAATGGAGCGTCAACATAAAAATCTTTAGTTCCAACACAGAACAACATAGAACAAGAGTACGACTTGTGTTACCCCTACAATCTACCTCACAGTAAATCAATGTGTTTTAATGGTGCACTAAACTAGGCCTTGATGGTATAGACCGTTGGTGTGTCCTAAGAACCTAGTTAAGAGGAAAATCAGTAGCAATAAGCTCTGCAAGAGACACCTCCAACTAAAACTATGTTGGTTAATTGACAAACAGAAGAGTTTTGTTTATTTAACCAAGCCCCTTCTCAAAGTGTAGTTTCCAATACACGGTCCAAGAAAAGTAATATTACAGAGGGGCAATCATCAAATTCAAGTGATCCACAACCTCTATTACTCCACAAGGTATTGGCAATCAAAGTGTAGCTCCCAATGTGGAAGGTCAGCCCAAGCCATCCCCTAGATCATCTCAAGTTCCATTTGTAACAACCCATGTGCAAGAGAAGAATATGTAAGGCAAATGGAAATAGAGAGATAGCTCATTTCCATTTAACATCATTGATCAGATGAAGAGGACAATGTGGGAGACCTATTGCAATCTACTATGGAAAATTGGTCAACATCAAATCAGTAACTCAATAAGCATGAGAAATTTTTTACCAATGCATCTCAACTTAAAGGAAATCATGGAGGACAACAAGGTAAAAATTTGAAGCCCCCACCATTCTATATCTCATTGATCATTAGATATAAATTGGTGCATAATTACATGATTGATTCTGGAGCAAGTAGCTTTGTGATGCAAAAATAAATAGTTGATTAGTTGGGTCTTCAATATGAAGTCATTTCCAAAGGTGTGGTACAATTAGATGGTACAGTAGTAACAAAAGTTGCAATAATCAAATATTTGAGCCTCACATTGCATGTATGTCCCAATGTGACCTTCTTGCAAGATGTATTAGTCATAGACTTGCCACCACTATTTGCATTGTGTTTGTCAATAGACTTCACTACTAAAATTGGAGGTTTTTTTTTGTTGATTGGTCACACATGTTATTCAGAAAAAGGTATGGAGAAAAGGCTATAATAATATCTGAGCCTGTTTCAAACTTCCATATTGAGCCTCATACATCGAGTCTAATCAATGTAAATTGTTAAGCATTTGATCAAGAGGATTATCGAAGCACCCATGAAGGTGATACCAAGGTTAGATGTATTCTATACTTGACCCTCTATGAATGGACAAACAAGGGGCATGCTTTTAACCCTTACAAATAAATGGAAGAATCTAAATTATGAGTCTATTGTTGAATGAAGAGAATCATCCTCTCCCCAGCATCATCAACCCAGATCACAAGGATGATAATGAGGTATGGAAATTGTTCTTTGATGGATCAAGAAGTAGACAAGGTGCATGAGGAGGATCTATGCTTGTTTCACCTCAAGGCACAAGATTTTACTTAGCTTTTCACTTATAGTTTTCTTTCTCAAACAACATAGCTTAGTACGAGGCTTTGATTCATGGAATTCATTGGGCTAGGAGGAGAGACATTAAGAATCTACAAATATTTGGTGATATTGAGTTCATTGTGAACAAAGTGAAATGACAACATGTTGTAAAGAATGACCTACTCAGGAGCTATAAAAATCAGGTATCGGACCTAATTGAGGACTTTGAAGCTTTCAACATTTTGTCCATACCCAGGAAAAGAAATGATGCAACAGACAGACTGATAGAAATTAGGGAAGTGTTTGATGACTAAAAAAGTGACAAATCTCAGCCCCATATCAAGGTTGTTGTAAGGCCAACAGTCCCAGATAATAACACAAGTTGGTAGGTCTTTGAGAATGATCAACAAATTGTCAATTTTCTAAAAGAATAAGTTGAATTCTCTAGAAACCAAGACAAATTGGAACATAAATATGGTAACCAAGTGGTGTACCTGAGAACTAATATATTACCAAAAGGTCTTGTAAACTTGGATTCAATATTCAACCCAAATGATCAGTTCTTGAAGGATAAAGAAAACATTCAGGTAAAGGGTGAAGACTTAGAGCTCATTTTAGTAGATGAAGGCAAGACATTGCAAATTCACAAAGTAATTCACAAGAGAAAGATGAACTTGTTTAACTTTTTCAAGAATTCCCAGATGTTTTTGCATGGACTTATAAGGATTTAAGAGGTTTCAATCCAATATTGGATGAGCATATAATTGAATTAAAACCTTAATCCAAGCGTTTTAGATAGAAATAGAGGCCAGTGAACCCTCACATTGAACCTCTCATGAGAAAAGAGTTTAACAAGCTAATTGAGACCATCATCATCTTCCCTATCAAGCATTCAATTTGGGTTGCAAACTTGGTTCCTATGAGGAAAAGAAATGGAGAAATCAGATTATGTGTAGACTTCCATGATCTAAATAGAGCATCACTCAATGATCACTACCCACTTCCATCAATGGAGAAAATCTTACAAGTTATAGCTGGCTCTGAGAGGTTTTAATTGCTAGATGGCTACTCAAGCTATAATTAGATAATGGTAAAAGAAGAAGATCAGTTCAAGACAGCCTTCACCAGTAAATGGGCTACATATGCTTATAAGAAGATGCCATTTGGAATATCAAATCCCGGAGCAACATTTTAGCGAGCTATGGACATGGAATTCAAAGGATTAATCAACAAAATAGTTCTGGTGTATCTAGATGATATCACCGTCTTCTCAAAGAATGTTGCAGACCATCTCTTCCACCTCAAGCAGGTATTTCAGAGGTGTAGAAGGTTCAATGTGTCATTAAATCCAAAGAAGTGTGTATTCTTGGCACATGAGGGAAAAAATTTGGGCCACAATATCTTAAGAGAAGTGTTAACAATTTATCCTAAAAGAGTTTAAGCCATCCTAACACTTCCATTGCCACACCACAAGAAGTCTCTCCAAAGATTCTTGGGAAGCATAAAATTTGTTTGTAGATTTGTGCCTGATTTTTCCACTCTTGTGAAGCCTTTGATAATAATGTTTAAGAAGTGTCTTGTATTCAAATTGAAGGCAGAAGGAAATGAGATTTTTGAGCCTATCAAGCATGTAATATCACAGGATCCAACTCTTATCAACCCAGACTTCTCAAAGCATTTCATGTTATATGATTTTGGGGGATCAAACACAATCTCATCTATCTTGATACAACTGAATAGAGAAGGATTAGAGAAGCCCATAACATTATTCAGTCAGAGCCTAGAAGATTAAAAAGTAATATATTATTTTTTTGAAAAGCATGTCCTTGCTGTAATTAAGAGTTTGAAGAAGTTCAGACACTTGGTCCTGAACAACAATATTTAACTACTAGTGTCTCATGTTGGTGTCTAGGAATTTCTCCTAAAAGAGGACTTGAATGAGAAGAGAGAAGGTTGGATCACCCATGTAATGGAATATGATATTGAAATCAAGGTGACAAAGATGGTTCATGGCAAAGGTTTGTGTGAGCATATCACTTCCAGATAACCTGATGAGTCAAAAGGAGATGAAGAGGTTGTTCTACTACTGTAAAATTATCAAGAATGAGCTAGCTAATGGTACACCAATTCTATGTATGTTTATGCCCACAAGTAATGAGCAGAGTGTTTAGAATTTTTTGCACTTGTGCAAAAATGGGAAAATCGAAACTTCATCATTACGATGAAATTCATGGGTGAAGTATACCTATGCTAAGGAATTTCTAATGATTATTAGTTATAGTTTAATTAGTTATAAGATTAAATGAAATCTGTAGTTATGTGTGTTGTCACAAAACATAACAAATCACATATTATGAAATTTCATGCCATCTTCAACAAAAGAACACAAAGCCACGAAGGAAAACCATGTTGTCTTGATGAAGATTAAAAATTACTAGAGTAGGTGAAGTGTTGAGTTTTGAAGCAGCAAACAAAAATACATATATTAGAAAATCAGGGTTCATTACTAAATGTGACAATTTCTTATCAATGTTCTTTCCTTCATGATTAAGACATTCAATTATGTTACTGATTTTTTTAGTTCATTATACAATCCATACAGGGAAGTTAGAATGCAGAAGGGAATATAGAACTCATTTTTAGAATTTAATTTTTTATTCACAAGGAAGGTCAAATGTTTTCTACACAATTCATGGGATGTAACTGAAAGGTAAAGTACATCTACTAAAGCAATAGGTACACATGCATGAAATAGAAAGCAAAGGAGTATGAGTGAACCCATCATTGCCTTTTTTTATTCCTTGTTGTGCAAAGAATCTCTTTCCCAACTTCTTTCATCTTTGTCTCTACAATTCAAAGCATGGTACCTTGAAAAGTAAAAGAAAAGAAACATCATTAAAGAGCTCAGGGTTAATCCATATTCCTAAACTATCCTAATTCATGCATATGGATCTCTAACAAATAGAAGATATGGAGTGCCTAAAGATCATACTGCATAGCTCACTTAGAAAGAAGATATAGAAAAGAAAATAAGAAACATGGACGTAAGAGAGGCCAAAAAAGCCTAATTTTTCTAACTATTTTCTTAAAGTGTGTAGATAAAGGTTATGGACAAGGTACATTTTCTTGATTTCAGTAAAAGGAAAGGAGTTCTGGTAAAATTTTGACAGGGATTTGCCATGTAAAATGGATATTTACACCATTCCATCATGTTTTTTTTCAACTAATACATGCTTCTACAGCTATATGTAAATCAAAAGTGATACTGAAAATAGACGAGCTGACTATGATGAAATAACAATTACCATTTTAAGTTTCCAACAACAAATCAGTTTCAAAAGGGAAATTTATACATTTTGTGATTTAAAATATCAGAAAACATATCTATTACAGCTATCAGGCACAAGTTTAAACTAATAGAGCTTCAATCTAGATAATCATATGGAACTCTGACTGCAGACTAGGTAGTAAACTTCTACAAGCTATGAGGTTACAGTGGTTGAAAAGATACATGGCTCAGAATTTTAGTAAGCTGGTAAAGGCTCAAGATTTGAATGTAAGAATGTATGCAATACCAATAAATGATACAATCAAGCCTATTACATCTAATTGAGAGGATACTCAGTTTCCAAACAATCATAATTCTAGTGGTAGAATCAATCAAAGAAGAAATTTCACTACATATATCAGATATGATGATGATATTACCAAAGTCATAAGGTATGGTAAGAAAACACCTTGAATCAAATTATATGCACATTTAGGCTAAGGATTTTTTCAAAGTCTTCTTTCAGAAGTTTTTATTCCCATTGAAAATCAGTTTCAAGTGGTGAATCCAAGAGAAAATTACAATTTCAGGCTTCAGTCGGAGAAACCATTAAGGGGTATCAAAATCAGAATAAGAAATAGGGTCATCTAGTTCATAAAAAAAACTTAGAAACAAGTTTCAATTTGAAATGGCCAAGGTCAAACCAAGGGGTCACATGAAATGCAAGAATGAAATGAATGTCAAAAACTCCAAGATAGAGGTCCTAAGGAAAAACCAAACTCTATACTCTGAAATAGATACTCAAAAGATTCAAATATCAATTTCCAAAAGGCTAAGCATGGTATAAATAAATCTCAAAGGCTCTCCATAAGTGAACGACCATGAGTAGTTCCAACACACTAGAGGATCATGATAGCTCAAACATCAAAACAACTAACTTTATGACCAGGGATTCTTCTGATTGAGAAAGCAATTCAACAACAAAAAATGAAAAGAAATGGCAATAATTTGGTTCCCCTTCTAACTGAAATTAAAAAATGCATGAAGAATTCTCAGAATGGTTTCATAAAAGAACAAGAGGAAACTGAAAGCAGAAGGATATAGCTTCAAAATTCAGGGTTATATCAAGCTTCGAACCGGGACAACCGGCATTACAATATGTAAAAAAAATCAAGGAACCCAACAAGCGGAATGAACTCCACATTTAATCACAAAATCAATTCATAACACATGCTAAGAGCTTTAATGGGTACATATTTATAATGACTTCAAATTTCACCACAGTTATGAACTTACAAATGTTGGCAGAAGTTTCTCGGAGATCAAGAACCTACTAGACTTCGACACCATTTGCATAGTCAACTCGAAAACAAAAATGGATCTCTTTTAAAGAAAGGCAAAGCTCGAAGACAATGAAAACTGGTAAAAAACTGACCAGATATCAGGAAGAAAGCCAAGTAATATAGCTTGAAGGTTTCATCGATGGTTGTCATTAAAAAAAGAAAAAAAAATTGTAGAGTTCATTTAGCTCGACTAGATCTCAAGAATGTAAATGCAAAAGATTAGGGTTTCAAGTGTTTTACTTGTCAACAATCCAAAGTAACCTAACTCACTTTGAGTTAATGATCAGATATCGATGGCCACAAATAAAAAAAGACACAGATCAATGTCTCAAGATTGATCTCCAATTTCAATACAACTACCATTGTAAAGTTTTCACTGACCAGATTAATTACAAGTCAAAAACCCTAATCATGGGTTGGAGATCAATGACCACGAATCAAAGGATTAGAGATTGACAATAAAAAATGAGTCATAAAAATTGATGCAAAAGGGTCCAATCAAAATAGTGGTCAAACTTAGTCAAAATTCCAAAATTTTCAAATTGTAAAATTTACATCCATAAGTCCGCAGACCTGTAGGCCTACAAGAGTACACATGGCATTTTTATTGTAGAGGTGGAAAAGCGGAAGGGAAAATAAAAATAAAAAATCCTGTAAAACCTTAAGCTTTGCAAAAAGGAACAAAGTTTTAAAGCATCCTAAAACTCTATGCCTGAGAGATTCAAAGCATCAAAAGTTGAAAAGGCAGGTCATCAGGCCAATTTGAAACTTTGAACCTTTTGTTAAAGGGGTTAAGATTATAAAATTTCCCCGCAGCTCTACCTAAGGACAAAACAAAGCAACATATTGAAAGCTAAAGTTCAGAGCATCAAAGTATTTTGAGACTTTGAACTTAAAAAAAAAAACAAGGGGGAAGAAAAGTGTTAAGTCACCCGCAACTCTGTCAAAGCATCAAAAGGTGAAATCAGCAAAGCGGGCCACCGGGGCATTTTCAATTTTTTACCCTTTTTTCAGAAAAGTGCAAAAGTCATAAAATTAAGCCGAGACCCCACTGCGACCTGACTCAAACACGTGTTGGGCGTAGATTAAAATTTAATTGGTAGGCCAAGTATACAAAATACACATTTTTTTACCAGAAAACAATGAGAAAGGGTTTCCAAGCTGTTTTTTATTAAAATTTTCATACATGGACGTTTTTAAAGATAATTAAATGTAGAGTTCTTTAGGAAAAACTTTGGCTGAGTTTAAGCCTATAATAATGGTGGGTTTACACAAAGAACACAAGATATTTATCAATGGAGGATAGAGGATAACTTAACAGAAATTTCTAACTTGAATGGAGCTGATAAATTTAATTACCAAAAATTGATTAAGTTGTAATATCTTGGCATAAAAATCTGAGTTCACCAGATTTGACCATGGTCAATTGGAATTTTAAATTTTACTCACTCACAGGGAGGAAAATGGCAAGCCTTTGTAAAAATAGAATTTTCATGTTCATGGAGAGAGACTTGCCTAGCAAGCAATCTTATTTTTAGCAAGTTATTCATCCTTCTCTTCTTAAAAATAAAATAGTCAACTTCAGTTTGATTGTATTTTAATTAAGGCTAATAATGCCTATTTTAATTGGATGCTCTATTTTTATTCCTTTATCTATTATTAAATAAAGGATAAAAACAGAATGCATGGGTGAGTACAAGCCTTACTCTATTTTTAGGAAGAGGGTGGATTTTAGTTTTGCTATATATTGTGTGCCTTTAGAAAACACAAGGGAACTTCTGGAGGAATTTTCGGATATAGGAGTAGTGAAGCAAATTTTTCTAGTTTTTCCCTCTGAGTGTGAAGTATTTTCTACCTTTCAATGTTATTTGCATTCTTGTGTTTCATCATATTGGTCTTGTGAATTAAAATTCCTTGAGCAGTTATCTTACCCTGTTGAAAATTCAGTTCTTCTACATAATTTTAATGTGCATGTTAACTTATTAGTACTATTGTGATTTTCTCTGTCAATATAATCATGTGTTTTGCCCTTATATATTCTGCAAAAAACTATTCTTCCCACATCAGTTGTGTATATACTTAGTCAAAGCCCTCATACAAATTTGGCGTATCACCTTAGTTTTAATCATTTTACAATCATCTTTTACCCATTAAACCCTAGAATCAATTTACGATACATCAACAAGGAAGTGACCTTGATACCAGAGAATCACCTCAAAATGGGTATACCCACAGACCGAAGGTGTTTCCATTGTATCCATGAAAGTGGGAGATAAAATTTGTAAGCTTAGAAAACCTGTAGCCATCTCTCTACAGGGTGCAGTTTTGAGAGATAATAGTTTTTGGCACTCTTAGTGGGACAACGAATCATATCTTCATGCAAGTTATAAATTCTACAATAGATCTATATCAGATTTACAATAGTTACAAAGTCATTTTCAGGAGCAAGCTACAACAATTTATTCTAAATATTTTAAAATCTTTTGGTGACTCTGTTAAGCTGATATAAGACCACTATTACAACATGTTCCATGCCTAAAGTGACTACAAGATCATCGGTAAGAGTAATTCTTCCTGAGTTTGTTTCTTTACCCTTGAATTCTGCTAGAAGGATAAGAGTTGGTAATACTTTAGCTTATAATGGACCTAGTTTTGATAACCCTCCTCTTTATATTCCTTGACCATGTATCAATTTCTCTATTAACATCCCAGTTTTTCAAATGGCTATTTAACCACCAAGGAATTTTGTGACCTTTACTAATGGTTGTCCATTAGTAATCCTAATTTACCATGACATCCCTAATGCTGGCATGAATTTTTTTTCTTCATTCACGGGTGAAAATCAAGTTACACATGCTGAACATATCAAATATGTCACAACCATATGTGCAGTCCATAATATTACTCATAAAGACATGGCTTTAATACTTTTAGCCACATCTTTTAAAGGGAAGGCCTTCTAATGGAACAGAAATCTAGAAATTGGAATCATAAGAACATAGGATAACTTAGGTGAAAAGTTGTTGAAACAGTTCTAGGATAATTCAAATAATTTATATCTCATTGAACAATTTTCTACTATTAAAAGATCTCCCAATGAGTTTATGTCCACTTTACATATCTGTTTTTCCATAACTTGGGAAAGAATTCTAGCAAGTGTCAAGCCTGAAGTTGATCATGCTTTCCTTTATTATCTTAGGGCATTAAATAATGATAACTCAACTATGATTTAACTAATGGGGGGAGAGACACTCCCAGCAACCTACGATATCACTATCTAAGCTGAAAATATTCTTAATCAAGCTGGAAAATTGGCACCAAGGCCTTGAATGCCCTTTTTGGCAGATTTAGCACCTATTCTTACACCTATTACAATCGTAGAACCTACTATTGTAGCTCCATCAGATGATGTATTTAAAGCTTTGCAAACTCTGGGAAATAAATTGACCTCGACTGAGAAGAGAATTGCATTACCTAGTAGACCCTATTAGGCTCCGTATTAGCAAAATCAACAGAATCGGCAAAATAGGCATCCCTATCAACATAATCAAAATTATAGGCAGCCTTATCAACAAAGGCAGTTTGACCCAGAGGCTCCTAGTTCATCTAACACTTTAGTCCTAGTTAATATGGCTACAAAATATTGGTGTTGACCTTGCAATCAACCTCATACAGCTGTAAATTGCCAAAATGCTTTCCTAAATCTAAATCTTGTTGCACAACCTCAATCTAAAACATTGTTCATGCCTCAAATGGAGGATGGGAAACAAGGAACTCATGTTTAGAAAGCAACTGAACAAAATTTAGTCATTTTTAATGAGGAGGATTTCATTGCAGTCACTACTAGGGCTCAAGGGGAAGCAGTTGAAAGTCAAAAACAACAAAATAGGCCTATACTACCTACTATCACTGATAAGACAATATCTATAGTCCCAAAGTAAATTAACAACTCTGTTGTTCCTCAAAAAACAACAAGTGTTCCAATTGATAAAAGCCATAAAAAATAGCTATATCCTGATCCAAGAAGACTATTTATACCTCATGTATCCAAGGCAGTTGAAGCAAAATCAGTTTTAGCTAAGGACTTCTCTAAGATAGTTGCATCTGTTTCTAAAACTATTGCTTCCTTCAACATTGTTGATGTAATGAAAAATCATAATGTTAACATCTCAATGTGGGACACTCTAAGTATTCCTGGATAACAATATTTACTCTCTCATGAACTAGATAAGCTGTAGATTTCTTCAAAAGTAATAGAAAAGGAAGTTCATAAGGTAGATGTGGTGCTTGGAACGTTTGAACAAGAGCACATTAAAGAAATTAAGTGGATGATCCAGAAAGTTATGAATGTTCATGATATCAAGAAGCCACCACCATTTTATTTGTCATTGATTATTGGAGAACATCTAGTTCATAATTACATGGTGGAAAATGGTGCAAGTAGCACAGTTATGCCAAAAGTGATTGCAGAAAAATTGGGTTTGTAGTATCAGCCTACAGAAAGGAGTGTCTTACAACTTGATGGAACTGTAACTAATACAATTGGTATAATAAAAAATTTAGAAGTGATGTTACATGCTTGCCCAAATGTTTTTATTCTACAAGATGTTATTGTTATGGACTTGCCTACATACTTTGCTTTACGCTTATCTAGAAACTTTACAGGAAAAATAGGAGGTTATCTCTCTTTAGATTGGTCCTTATTTTTCACTACTCATTATGGTACCAAAGTTACTATCAATTCAGAGCCATTGGCCAGATTTCACATTGAGCCTCACTATTCAAATGCAGTGGCTAATTATTCAGCCCTAGATCAGTCTGATTTTGATGAGGTAGCTCATGTTTCAGCATTAGATGGTGATTCTAACATGTTTATGGATGAAAAGACAGTGGAAGAACATGCTCATGATCCTTTTAAGGAAGTTGAAGAACACATGTTTGCTGTGTAATGTCTGTATGAAGAAAAGACACTAGTTCCCTTGTTGTCCAAAATAGAAGATTCATTAGAAGGGATTTGAAAGCTTCATTTTGATGGACCTAAGAACAAGAAGGGACATGGAGCAAGTCTCATGCTAACTTCCCCAATGAACAAGAGGTATTTCTTAGCTTTGTATCTCCAATTTTCATGTACTTGTAATGTAGCTGAATACAAAACTTTAATTCGTGGCTTAATTTGGGCCAGAAAGAAAGGAATCAACAATCTTCATATTTTTGGTGACTCTAATTTGGTTACTAATCAAGTAAGAAATTTCAATTTTTGTAATAACCCATGAATGAAGTCTTGCAGACATAGAATTTTGGACTTAATGGAATATTTCGATGCTATTAACATTCAATCTATTCCTAGAGCTGAAAAAAAGCATGCAAACAAACTTGTAACAGTTGGGGCTAGTTTTGAAATGCTGGAACAAATTGAAAATAGAAAAATCCAGCCTCAGATAAAGTTAATTGTCAGCCCCTCAATACCTGATAATGATTCAAATTGGCAAGTTTTTGAAAGTGATGCTCAAATCTACGGGTTTTTGTAGTTAGAAGCTGAGTTTTATACAGTTAATCAGGATAAATTAGATCACTTATATGGTGACCAGATTGTTCAGTTGAAGACAAATAAACTACCTCGAGGTTTGGTCACATTGGAAGACATCTTTAGCACTGACGATTAGTTAAGAAAGGTCCGGAATAAAATGTCAACTCACGCTGATAATTACGAAGAGTTCTCGGTTGATGAAGGGAAAGAGATATTTCTTGGAAAGGTATGTTCCTCAACTACAAAAAGTCATCTATTGATCTTTACAAAGAATTTAAGGATGTTTTTGGTTACAAATAGAAAGACTTAAAAGGATGTGATCCCAGTTTAACACAACATACAATTGAGTTGTAGCCGAATTCTAAACCTGTTAGATAGAAATAGAGGCCTATAAATCCCAAAATAGAGCCTCTAATGAGGAAAGAATTATCTAAGTTAATTGAATCGGGTATCATATTTCTAGTTAAGCATTCAAGTTGGGTAATGTTGTCATGAAAATGTGCAACAGGGAAATTGGAAGTTTCCAAGCACGACAATTATACCCCTATGGCAAATTTTTCATTCCTAGGCACCCCAGGTCAAATCCATAAGTCTGATCAGCCCTATTTGATATCAAATCTATCCCTTAGGTGTTATAGTAAAGTTCACTCATTCCACCTAGGTGATTTTAGGGAGTTCTAAAAATATTTTATCTTCTGGCAGTATTGGGAAGGGCTATCGTTGGCCTTCCCAGGAATGAATTCAACCCCATGGAGTGGAACAGAAGAGAAAAATAAACATAGAGGCTAATGAAATACCTTGGAACATCATGGAAATGATTTTAGGAGGTCTAGGGAAGTTCTGCAAGACTTGGAGCAATTTGAGTAAAAAACAAGGTACACAAGCCTAGGCGGTACATAGGCCTAAAACAACTGCTAAGCTTCAGAAAAAGATTCTGGGAGCTCCAGATGGAGTTGAAAATAAAAATAAACATCTTCAGAAATATTATTCCAATACCTACATGATGGTGAAATAATATATTTCACAACACCTTAGCACATATGATTGGAAGGCAATTTTTCTCAGGCACAAGTGGAGTCCCAGATAAAAACTCTATTTTTTAGGGATCATATGGTCTAATTAAGATACGAGAGCCACATAATTGGATTTAAAATGTAATTTTAAGTTAGAATCATATAAAATTTCAGAAATAAATTCCACCGGGAGCTCAAGTTATCTTCATTCCAAGTTACCCTCTCAAAGGTAGTTCAGGACTTAGTCTTTTTTTCAAGAGGACACATGTCAGCACCAGGAGCCTGGCGGGATTTCATTCCCCTGAAGTCCCTAAGGTCAGGTACATCATCCCTTGGAAAATTCACCCAGCCCTCATGTGACCTCTGCGGCCCTCATATGACCTTCAAACTTGACAGTTCATCCCCCAGGTGCAATCTTAGAGTATTCATCCCCTATCGTTGGATCAGGCACCACTTGTCACCTGTAGGACCACTGTGGAAATTGATGTCCCTTATGATCCTAAGCTGGGGCACATAAGACCTTCAAAAAATATTCCCATCCCCCATAGGGAGTCTTCTAGACACTCACACGACCACAATTCAACCCCCAGGTGCTTATTTGGAGCATGCATTCCATGCCGTTGGATCGGGCGCCACATGTCACCTCCAATACCACCATGGAAATTGATGTCCCTTATGTACCTGAGGTGGGGGACATCAGACATGGAAATTTTTTCCCATCCCCTAGGAGGAGTCTTGTGGACACCCATGTGACCTCCTTTCAGCTCCAAGTGCTTCAAATCAGCTTTTTCCTCCTCCATTCCCTTCTGTTAGATCTAGTGCCACGTGTCACTATCTTGCTCATTGTGGAAAATGATGACCCTCATGTCCCTGATGTCAAGGACATTAAGCATGGAAAAATGCACCCAAACCCTACCTGTGCATATCTTTTTGAAAATTTTCCAAGTGCCTCTTTTTCCTACTTCTAACTTCTAACAGTTATATGTGCACTTCATTCCTCCTTACTTCCTCTTCAACATTCTTCCATCACTCCACCATTGAAAATGCTTAGACATGATCAGCCCAAGAACTGAAACACATCCCCCATAGTAATGTTCAGGTCTCAGAAGGAATCCTCATCAAACACAGAAGCAGAAGCACGGAGCACAGAAGGAGAAAATGGAGAAAACTCCATAGCCATGAAATGAGAAGTTGAAGAAATATCCCAAACAGATGCATGAAACAACAAGATATATTTTTATACTCATTCCTCTACCCAAGGCCATCAAGAAGACACCTTCAAACCCCCCCCCCCCCCATGTGTGAGAGAGCATCTATAATGAAGAAATCTCCTTTTTGGCTCAACGAAGAAAGAAGTGGAATTTCCTGTCAAACCAGTTTCCGGTTGAAAGTAAGATTGCAGGTGAAGCACCAGAAGAAAAAACCCACATCAAAAATAAAATTTTCTTCACAAATGAAATGAGAAAAGTAGACCTGTAATTTTGAGGTCCATTAATGGCTGCCGTACCCAGAAGCACTACCAAGTCTGAAAAATTAAAACTTTAAAGTCTACTGGATTATTAAGTTGGTGGGCCAAAAATTTCAGAGGGATTATATTGGGAAAAAACCCATATAAAAAAACTTTGTTCCACGTTAATATCGACTCCCAGAGGCAACAATTTCTAAAAATAACAAGTCTACAACATAGGAACTGCTATTTTGAGAAAGTCATCGATAAAAGAACCTGCGAAGAAGACGAAGACATTACAGGGTGCACTACAGCTGAGAATCCACCAGAATGGAAATTTTTGGCACTTACTAAAAATAGTAAGTGTGCCCTCAAGCACCTTCTTAAACTAGAATTTTGATCCAAAGGAGTGAGGAACGCAGGGAGAAAGGGGAATCAATGTCACAACACTCAGCAAAGGATTGAGAGAGTTACTTTTTTCACACTTACTAAGAATAGTAAGTTACACTCAAAGAAAATTTTTGGCACGATGGGATGTATAATGATAATCATTCAGGGGGACATCATTGTTCGGGAGTATCCTAGTCATTTTTCACAGGGCATTCAAGATCCACCTTAGCTCATTCAACTTAGCGAGCATTCGTGAGATAATTTGGAGGAGTTTCACACTATGCAAGGAGTTCAAATATTCATATTTTCACTATATTTGGAGTTTTCCATCAACGAGGATCAATATACTTCATCAGGAATGACATCTCCTCTTCTTCTTCTCCCTCTCTTTCTCTCTCCTCTTCCCCCCAAATTTCTCTCACTTTCCAATATTCTAATTTCATGTTGGGGTTTACACTTTTAATATGACTTAAGAAACTTTAGAAACATGATGTAAATTAAGTCACCTTGCTATTATAAAGAGGACTTAAATATTTGAAGTGGAATATGAACACTCTTAAGTCATATTAAGGTATTTGAAAGGTCATGAGGAAGATGAAGAGTCATATTCTATTCTATAAATTGTAAATACATTCCCATTTCAAGGGGTTGCAAATTGATCTTGTAGACTCAAGAGTGCATTGTACCTAGAGAAAGCAAATGAGATAGACATTTTCTTCTACTCTCTTACCCTCTCAAATTTATTCCATTCCCACATTATGTACAACTTTGACTTAAGAAATCAAGACAAAAAGAATGAGTTTCTATCTTTCTTTGACTAAGGGGTTTCTTGATACGTGGTGATCGGTGAATTCTATTTGGTCTTGTTTCTATTTGCAGAGTTGTTTCTTCCAATAAATGCATTTATTGAAGTTTCTAACTAGTGTGTGTGTAGGAATCTGATTTTCTACCTGTAGCATTATTTCTCCTACCTCTTTTCTCATTCCCCTTTCCTGCTCTATAGAAAAAGACTTCCCTAGCAAGAGATTGCTATCTTTATCGTAGGTTCAGTGGAGTGTGCCTATTGAATCCCCATTCGAAAGACCACCACAAAAATCCACACTTTCTCCAGCATGCACATACGACAACATCACTTGTTGAGTAGAGGGACTTAGATTCCCAGAGCGTTGGCAAGAAATCCACAAGTTTGTCCACCTAAGAAATTTTCTCACCAACAGGTAGCCAACCTTGTTCTTGTTAGGAAGAAGAATGGTGAAATTAGACTATGTGTAGATTTCAAATATCTTAATAAGGCTTCATTAAAGATAATTACCCACTCCCAAATATGGAAAAGATTTTGAGAACAATTTCTAGTGTAGATAGATTATCTCCCCTAGATGGTTATAGTGGATATAATCAGATTTTAGTCCGGGAAGAAGACAAGTATAAAATAGCTTTTATCACTAAGTGGGGTACTTATGCTTACAAAAGGATTCCTTTTGGTATTTTATATGCTAGTCCAACGTTTCAATGTGCAATGGACATGGATTTCTGGAGATTGTTAAATAAATGCATTGTGGTTTATTTAGATGACATTACCATGTTCTCAAAAAATTCAGAGGAACATCTGATACATCTAAGGTAGAATTTTCAGTTGTGCAGATGATTTGGAATAACTTTGAATCCAATGATGTCTATCTTTTTAGTACATCAAGGTAAACTACTTGGTCATATTGTTTCTAAGAAAGGTTTAACAATTGATCCTTTTAGGATCAAAGCCATATCACAGCTATCATTTCCCCATCATAAGAAGGCATTAAAGAGTTTTTTGGGAAAAATCAACTTTGTTAGAAGATTTGATCTAGATTTTGCACCATTGGTTAAACCACTCACAACTATGCTAAAGAAAGAGAAAAATTGTTGTTTGACCAGTGAAGGGAGAGAAGGATTTGAATCACTCAAAGCAGCTATCTCTCAAGCTCCTACTCTTACAAATCCAAATTTTGAGAAAATTTTTACAATGTATGCACTTGCAGGAGCTGAAACAATCTTAACTATATTAACTCAAGTCAATGATGAAAATATTGAGCAGCCTATTACTTTCTTTGGATAGAGTCTGCATAATTATGAAATAAGGTACACATTTCTTGAAAAATAGGTACTTTCAGTAGTCAGAGGACTAAATAATTTCAAGTATATGATTTCAAACAATAAAATCGATGTTCTTTTTTCTCATCCAAGTGTGAAAGCATTCTTACTAAATAAGGAGATGAATGAGAAATGAGTAAACTAGATAACGAAGTTCATGGAGTATGATGTTGATATTCAAGTTGCTAAGATGGTTTGAGGGAAAGGTTTGTGTGAACATCTAATTATTGATATGGAAAAACAACAAGTTATAGAACTAGACGATTTAAAATAGCATGCTGAAATCACGTATCAGCAATAAGAAATAATGGTTCAACCAGGAAATCAAGAGCCTGAGCTCACTCACGAGATTTAGGAATCAAGATGGATGACTGATTTGGTTAATTATCTATAGCATGGCACCTATCTGAAAGGTATGGAAAAAAATAAATAAAGATATTTCAGGCTATAGGTTGGACATTATATCTTTATTGATGGTGCGTTTTCAAAATAGATATAAATGGAATTTTTCTGCGATGTCTTGATTATGATAAAGTTTAGAATATATTATTAGAATTCCATGAAGGACCTGTAGGAGGTCACTTGTCAGCACGTACCACAACCTTTAAAATTATGAAAGATGGTTACTATTGGCCTAGCATATTCAAAGACTATTTTGAATGAGATTAGAAAGTGTAAAAAATGTGCTTTCTTTTTCAGAAAAGAACATTTAGCTTCATTGCCCTTACAACCTTTTTCAGTTTATCAACCTTTTAATGTAGTGGGGTCTTAACTTTATCAACATGATAAACCCCACCCTCATCACAAGGGCACAAGTGGATCTTAACTGCTACAAATTATTTTACATGATGGATGGAAGCAATAGTTTTAAAATATGCTAATGAAGCCTCGATACTATCCTTTTATGAAGCGTATAGTTTGTAGATTTGGTGTTCCAGTAACTATCATATCAGATAATTCTTTAGCTTTTCTTGTTGCTAAGATAACATATTGGGCTGTCAAACATGGAATTTATTTGAGTGCTTCATCTAATTATTACCCATAACGTAATGACTTAGCTGAGAGTACTAACAAGAATCTCTTAAGGATCATCAAAACAATACTCAAGGATAATCAAAGAGCTTGTCATTTTATGTTGAATTCAACACTTTGGGCTGATAGAGTGACTCCTACAAGATCATTTGGTAATTCACCAGAAAAACTTGTGTACGGGAAAGAAGAAAGAATGCTTATTTCAATTGAGTTACATGAATTGGATTTTATGGATCAAATGGAGCTAGTTGAGAATGAACCATTACAGGTTCATTATGTAGAGTTAATGGAATTACAATAGTTAAGAGATAAATTTCATTTGAATATGTAAAAGAATCATAAACAAATGAAGAATAATTTTGACAAGAAAGCCAAATTTAGAGTCTTCAATGAAGGAGATATTGTGTTAAAGTGGGATGCTGATCATGCAAAGCTAGGAAGACAATCAAATTTTGATACACTCTGGAGTGGTCCTTACATTATTTCAGCTAGCAAGGAACACAAATCTTTTCAACTTTCGAAGCTGAATGGAGAGGAACATCCCATTCCTGTGAATGGTATGTTTCTCAAACACTATTATTGAATATCGTACAAGGATTGTTAGAGTAGGATTTGCCTACAATAAGTGCAGTTACTACACATTGCATCATTTTTGAATTCAATAAGTGCATTCATGCACATGATCTAGTTTACCAGATCCTTTCCCAGTTTTAGTTTGTTTTGGAAGGGTTGGACCTCTCAGAAAAGGAAAATTTTGGTTAAATGCTTTAGAATTCATGCCCAATGGACAAGAGCAAGGCACTAGTCTTTAAGCTAGTAGGCAGCTTTCCCTGCAGGATCTTTAAAAATGTTAACAATTTTTTGCACTTTTACACAAATGGGCAACTCAAAACTTCATCATTAGGATAAAAGTCATGTGTGAATTATACCTAAGCTAAGGAAGTTCTGATGATTATTATTTATTGTTGAATTATTTATAAGATTAAATGAAATCTACAGTTATGTGTGTTGTCAAAAAACATAACATATCACATAGTCTATAATTTAATGCCATCTTCAGTAAAAGAACAAAAATCCCTGAGGGAAAGATGTGTTGTCTTGATGAAGATGACAAATTACATAGTAGGTGAAGTTCTGAATTTTGAAGCAGGAAACAGAAATACAGATATTAGAAAATTAGGGTTCATTACTAAATGTTACAAGTTCTCATCAATGTTCTTTCCTTCATGATTAAGACATTCAATTATGTTATTGATTTGTTTATTTCATTATACAATCCATACAGAGAATCTAGAATGTAGAAGGGAATACACAACTCATTTTTAGAATTCAATTTTTTATTCAAAAAGTAAGGTCAAATGTTTCCCACACAATCCATGGGATGTAACTGAAAGGTGAAGTACATCTACTAAAGTAAGAGGTAGACATGCATGAAATAGAAAGCAAATGAGTAAAAGCAAACACATCATTTCCTTTGTTTGTTCCTTGATGTGCGAAGCATATCTTTCCCAACTTCTTTCATCTTTGTCTACATAATTCAAAGCATGGTACCTTAAAACTAAAAGAAAAGAAACATTAATAAAGAGCTTCAGGTTAATCCATATTCCTAAACTGTTTCAATTCCTACATATAGGTTTGTAACCAACAGAATATATGGAGTTCCTAAAGATCACATTGCATAGCTCAATTAGAAAGAAGAGATAGAAAATAAAAGAAGAAACATGGACATAAGAGAGGCCAAAAAAGCCTAATTTTTCTAACTATTTTCTTAAAGTGTGTAGATACAGGTTACAGACAAGGTACATTTTCTTGATTTCAGCCAAAGGAAAGGAATTTTGGTAAAATTTTAACAGGGATTTGCCATGTAAAATGGATATTTACACCATTCCATCATGTTGTTTTCAACTAATACACACTTCTACAGTTGTATATAAATCATATAAGTGATACTGAAAAAAGAAGAGCCGACTATGATCAAATAACAATTACAATTTTCAGTTTCCAACATCAAATCAATTTCAAAAGGGAAAGTTATACATTCTGTGATTTCAAATTTTAGAAAACATATCTATTACAGCTACCAAGCACAAGTGTAAAGTAATATAGCTTCAATCCAGATAATCATATGGAACTCTGAATGCAAACTAGGTAGTAAACTTCTACAAAGTTATGAGGTTATAGTGGTTGAAAAGATACATGGCTCAAAATTTTAGTAAGCTGTTAAAGCCTCAAGATCTGAATGTTAGGATGTATACAATACCAACAAATGATAAAACCAATCCTATTACATATAACTGAAGGATACTCAATTTCTAAACAATCATACTTCTAGGGGTAAAATCAATCAAAGATGAAATTTCACTACGTATATCAGATATGATGATGATATTACCAAAGTCATAAGGTATGGTAAGAAAACCCTTGAATAAAATTATATGCACATTTAGGCTAAGGATTGTTTCAAAGTCTTCTTTCAAAAGTTTTCATTCCCATTGAAAATCAGTTTCGAGTGGTGAATCCAAGAGAAAATTACAATTTCAGGCTCCAGTGAAAGAAACCATTAAGGTGTATCAAAATCAGACTAAGAAATAGGGTCATCTAGTTCAGAGAAAAAACTCAGAAACAAGTTTCAATTTGAAATGGCCAAGATCAAACCAAGGGGTCACATGAAATGAAAGAAAAAAATGAATTTCAAAAACTCCAAGGCAGAGGTCCTAAGGAAAAACCAAACTCTATACTCAAAAATAGATACTCAGAAGATTCAAATAAAAATTTCCACGAGGCTAAGAATGCATAACTAAAGCTTGAAGTCTCTCCACAAATGAACACCATGAGTAGTTCCAGCACACTAGAGGATCCTGATAGCTTAAACATCATAACAACTCAATTCATGACCAGGGATTCTTCTGACTGAGAAAGCTATTCGACAACACAAAATGAAAAGAAATGGCATATTTCAGTTCCCCTAGTAACTGAAATGAAAAAACCCATGAAAAAATCTTAGAATGGCTTCGTAAAAGAACAAGAGGAAACTTAAAGTAGAAGGATATAGGTTACAAATTTATGGCTATATCAAGCTTCAAACTAGGATGACAGGTGCTATAATATGTAAAAAAAATCAAGGAACCCAATAGGCAGAATGAACTCCACAATTATTCACAAAATCAATTCATAGCACATACTTAGAGCTCGAATGGTTAAATCTTGATAATGCCTTCAAATTTCACCACAGTTATGAACTTACAAATTTTGGCGCAATTTGCTCAAAGATCAAGAACTAACCAGACTTCAACATTTTTTTCACATTCAATTCAAAAACAACAATGGTAGACATAGAATCCTCACAAAGCTTCTACAGGCATAGATATGTCTTTTAAAGAAAGGCTGACCTTGAAGACAATGACAACTGGTTAAAAACCAACTAGATCTCATGAAGAAAGCCAAGTAACAGAGCTTGAAGATTTCCTCAATGACTGCTGTTAAAAAAAATATTGGAGAGTTCATTTAGCTCGACTAGAGCTCAAGAATGAAAATGCAAAATATTAGGGTTTCAAGTGTTTTACTCATCAACGATCCAAAGTAACCTAACTCACTTTGAGTTAATGGTCAGCGATCGATGGGTACAAATCGACAAGGACATAGATCAACATCTCAAGATCGATCTTCAATTTCAATACAACCACCATGGTTAAGTTTTCACTGACCAAATTAATTACAAGTCAGAAACCCTAATCATGGGTTGGAGATCAATATCCATGAATCAAAGGATCAGAGATTGATGATTTGAAATGAGTCATAAAAATCAATGCAAAAGGGTCCAATCAAAATGGTAGCCGAACTTAGTCAAAATTCAAAAAAATCAAATTCTAAAATTTTCATCCTCAAGTCCACACACCCGCAGGCCCACAAGATTACACGTGGCCCTTTTATTACAGAGGTCCAAAAGTAGAAGGGAAAAATAAAAATAAAAAAAATCCTTTAAAACCTTAAACTTTGCAAAAAGGAACAAAGTTTTAAAGCAACCTGAAACTCCGCCGGAGAAATTCAATGTATCAAAAGTTGAAAAGGCAGGTCATTGGGCAAATTTGAAACTTTGAACCTTTTGTTAAAAGGGTTAAATTTATAAAATTTCCCCGCAGCTTTGCCCAAGGACCAAACAAAGCATCATATTGAAAGTGGAAGTTTGGAGCATTGGAGTATTTTGAGACTTTAAACTTTTTTTTTAAAAAAGAAGGGGGAAGAAAACTGTTAAGTCAACTATTACTCCATTAAAGGATGAAAAGGTGAAATCGAGAAAGTGGGCCATCGAGGCATTTTTAATGTTTGAGCCTTTTCCATAAAAGTGCAAAAGTCATAAAATTAATTCGAGAGCCCCCTACGACCTGACTCAAACACATGTTGGGCCTAGATTAAAATTTAATTGGTGGGCTAAGTATTCAAAATAAACATTTTTTATCAGAAAATGATGAGAAATGGTTTCCAGGCAATTTTGTATTAAATTTGTCATACAAGTACATTTTTTGAGATAATTAAATCCAAAGTTCTTCAGGAGAAACTTCAACTGAGTTTAAGTCTTTAATAATGGTGGATTTACATAAAGAACACAAGATAGTTATCTATGGGAGCCAGGGGAGAACTTTACAGAAATTTGCTAGCTTGATTGGAGCTAATAAATTTAATTGCAAGAAATCGATTAAATTGCAATATCTTGGCATAAAAATATGATTTCAGCAGATTC
The DNA here is from genome assembly GCA_019776745.2 of Taxus chinensis. Taxonomy (NCBI): domain Eukaryota; kingdom Viridiplantae; phylum Streptophyta; class Pinopsida; order Cupressales; family Taxaceae; genus Taxus; species Taxus chinensis. Next base: position 647,270,735 of record CM034146.1, read on the forward strand.
GACCATGGTTAGTTGGAATTTTAAATTTTACTCACTCACTGGGAGGAAAATGGCATGCCTTTGTAAAAATAGAATTTGCATGTTCATGGAGAGAGACTTGCCTAGAAAATAATCTTATTTTTAGCAATTTATTCATCCCTCTCTTCTTAAAAATAGAACAATCAACTTCAGTTTGATTGTATTGTAATCAAGGCTAATAATACCTATTTGTAATTGCATGGTCTATTTTTATTCCTTTATTTAATAATAAATAAAGGATAAAAATAGAATGCATGGGTGAGTACAAGCCTTAGGCTATTTTTAGGAAGAGGGTGGATTTTATTTTTTCTATATATTGTGTGCCTTTGCAAAGCACAAGAGAACTTCTAGATGAATTATGGGATATAAGAGTACTGAAGAAAATTTTGTTAGTTTTTCCTCTCAGTGTGAAATATTTTCTGCCTTTCCAAGTTATTTTCATTCTTTTGTTTCATCATATTAATCTTGTGAATTAAAATTCCTAGATCAATTATCTTACCCTAGTGCAAATTCAGTTCTTCTGCATAATTTTAATCTACATGCTAACTTATTAGTACTATTCTAATTTTCTCCCTCAATATAACCAAGTGTTCTTCCCTTACATATTCTGTAGGAAACTATAGGCATGTGCATCAAAAATTCTTCCCACATCAGTTGTGCATATACTCAGTTAAGGCCCTCATACAAATTTGGTGTATCACCTTAGTTTTAATCATTTTACAGTAATATTTTACCCCTTAAACCCCAAAATCAATTTAGGATACATCAATAATGAACTGACCTTGATACCAAAGACTCGCCGTAGAATAGGTATACCCACAGACCTCAGGTGTTTCCATTGTATCTAAAAAAGTGAGAGATCAAATTTTGTAAGCTTAGAAAACCTGCAGCCATCTCTCTATAGGGTGCACTTTTGAGGGATAACACAAAGCAAAGATGAAATACTTAATATTACAAGCCATTCCATATGTGTTGGTCGATGGTGTTTTGTTCAAGAAGGACATCAATAGTGTTCTATTGAGGTGCATTGAGATAGGAAAAATTGAGAGGGTGTTGCATGAGTTCCGTGATGGAGAAGCAGGACTCCACTTTTCTCCTCGAGTAACAACTCTCAAAATCATGAAGGCTGGTTACTAGTGGCCTACGGTGTTTAGTGATTGCTACTCATGGATCAAGAAATGCAAAAAGTGTGTATTCTTTATAGGGAAAGAAAGGTTAGTAGCTCTATCCCTTCATCTAATTTTAGTAGATCAGTCATTCATGCAAATAGGATTGAACTTCATAGGAGTGATTAACCCACATTCAAGTCAAGGCAACAAGTGGATACTTACAGAAACAAAATATTTCACTAAGTTGACTAAATTAGTGGCATTTAAGGAGGCAAATGAATCCAATATCATGGATTTCTATGAAGGGATAGTCACTAGGTTTGGATTCCCTACCACTATCATATCAGATAATGTATTGGCATTTCCTGATACAAGGATCACCAAATGCACTGTCAAGAATGGTATATACCTCAACACTTCATCAAACTATTACCCTTATGGTAATGTCCAAGAAGAGTCCAAAAACAAAAACTTACTAAGAATCGTCATGTTGGTGCTCAATTTGATCTCACCCCATTTCTCCTTGAAATTCCTCAATTTCCAGGCTTTAACATCTTTTATATCTCCCCGTATTGATGCATGAAAGCTTTGTCCTTCATTTGGTTTCCATGATCAGTCCCTTCCTTGGTCAAGGATCACTTAAATTCCAAAATTTGTTTTTGATTCCTCTCTCCATGTGAAAATATTTGTAACTTGGGTGTAAAATTAGGTTTTTCCCTTCCTTCTGTTCTTCCATACGCACGTTTTTGTTTTCCCTATCAATTTTTGTCCCAATATCTATGGAAACATGATTGGATGCGGCTTGGAGGATCATATTTAGGCCTTATATCATTTCCAAACTCTCTATCTTGAAAGAAAAATTCATTTCTGAGCGCAAATAGTAAATTTCCTTCATTTTACGGTTTGACATGTGTGTTTTCCCTGTCAAATTTATATTTAAGAATCTATCAAAATGTGGCCCTTTCTAGTTGGATATGACTCAGAGGAGACTTTGAAAACTGTAAGTCCTTCTTCAACTCAAAACTTATCCACATGGAGGGCCATCTCTCATCTGAAAATTCCCCTTTTGGTTTGGCCTTGGAGTTGCGTCGGGGAGGCATGTGGAGGTTTCCACTACCTTTCCCAGACTTAGACTTTTTTTTTTCATGTGGCCAGTATAGCTTTGGCACACCATGGACACGTGGAGGGTTTGTGCTTGTTCAGGGTCTCCAATTTTGGGGACCATCTCAAAGTTACATCAGGGAGAAACGTGGAGGCTTCCACCAGCTCCTCTCTATACCTAAACTTTTCAAATCAATTTTCTTAAGGCCTGGGACACATGGAGTGACCGCACTTGTTTGGGGACTGACCCCTGAATTTCATTTTGAAGAAGCACTAGGAGGACAATTGGAGGCTTCTGCTCACTCTGTCCATTACTTGGACTTTTCAACGGCCAATGAAAACTATCTTAGACCCTAGACATATGGCGCCTTTTGCTGAGTCCTTCAAATTTTTTAACAATTCTACTAGACTGAGAAACGTCGTGAGCCCGCACTTGTTTGGGGGTCTCCAGCTTTTGAGGAATACACCAAAGGTGTGCCAAGGCAACATGTGGAGGCTTCCACTGGCTCCTTTTTATACTGAGACTTTTCAAAGGTCAAAATATGATTTTCTTGGGCCCAGGGCACGTGGAAGGCCCGCGCTTGTTTGGAAACTTGCCTATGTACCTCACCTTTGCAGTTGCACTAGGAAAACACGTGGAAAACTCTAATCTAGAGTTTAGAATGGGAAGAATCAAAGGTTGTTGTGCATTTCACCTATTTTTCCACCATTTTTGCTCCAAGACTCCTGGAGATGTAAATACACACTTTTTTTCATCATTTTTGATGAAATTCCTTGTCATTTTTGTTTGCAAAGTGCCATTGAATGGATTTAGAACTTAATTTGTGAGTCTAAGGATTGTTAAGGGGTAAGTGCAGGAAGTTGATGGACAAATATAGGGTCATCCGTGGACATCATATTACAAATAACAACATAATATCAACTTGTAGGGATTATTAGCAATACATACACTCAAAATTAGACAAAATTATATTAATATGAATCGTAGCATCCAGAATATAGTTTCTAAAATACTAATTGTTGTAAAAAATGGGCAAGATTAGCTATATTAACACACTCAAAATTCAATGACTTGGTATTTTTTTTAAAAACGCCGATAAGATTATAGTCCGTTTGCCCCACAATTTATATGACCAAAAATTGATATATTATTTTTTCCTTTAGTGAGAAAGTTATATGCCACTATCTATCTTGGTATGGATTTTATTTTGTATTTTTTTGAGTAATATTTTATTTTCTTATGATTTTTTCCGTGAAAGTGGTATGAAAACATAAAGAAAACAGAGCACTTTCCGTTTGCCCGCCATAACTTCATCAAAAAATATTGAAATCAAATAATTTTTTTTTGAACATGTATATAATTTCACCACGGTTGGGATGGTATAATTTTTATCACATTCTAATAAGTGAAACAAATTTTACAGTCTTAAACGTAGACATAAAAATTCACAGGAAAAAGTGTCTTAAAGACCGACTATTAGTAAAAAAATTATAAAATGATATTTATCCTCTTCTATTCACTTTAAAATCAGTATTTCTACAAAGCTAATAGTCTCCCCCTACGCAATGGTACCATTTTTATGACATAGTTTTTACTTTTCGGCATGGTTCAAGTTCGCGGAAGACTAAATTTGATGTTTTGTTGTTTTTAATGTAAAATTCAGGATTTGATGTCCACTTAATTGTCCCTCAACTTGGTGCACTTACCCTAAGGTTGATATTTTGAAATTAGAATTGCTCAGGCACTTGTAAAAACATGAATTACTAGAGAAGATGGATGCAGGGAAGAATTGTAGAGGAAAGAAAGGGAAAATGATGAAATGATGGAGGTTGCAGGTGTAAAAGATGAAAAAGGTTTGGCCTCGAGAGATAAAAATATTACCTGTCAAATCCAGATATATAGAGCCTCCGAAGAATGTTTAAAATGGGGATTTCTCACATGACTGAATCATAATGATTAGAAGGAATACTAAAAAGTTGTGGCATGGCATCCTTATCAGTAGTTGAGGTTTTTAGAAATGTGATCGGTTCATAATTGGTCTAGCTGGTAGCTTTCGGATGTGAATTTTTTAAATGTCGCTTTCTGTGGTAAATTGGTAACAAGAAAAGGTCCCTCGAATATTCTTCTTTTTGGGGGGAAACTTTGGGATGAGTGAGTAAGTGAAATGTAATAAATGTAATGAGAATACTCTTGTAAATGGTTGGGGGTTAAATTTTATGAGAAAAATTTGAAAAAACTCGTCTTTTAAGAAACCCATCTTAGATACATGGTTAATTTCTTCTGTGTTAGATTTTCTATCATGTCAAGTTGGTTATAGATGTATAGTCATCGAAAAGCTCTGATATTTCTCTCGAATCTCTCCCCTGCTGATGAATCTAAACAATTTTGAAATTAATTTGTGTTTAATCTCTGGAAAATTTATGTCTACTTATTTCAGAATGTTTAAAAATGGTTTCTCTTGTTCCGATTGCAATCTTAAATTGAAATCTTTGTGAAATAACATAGATCTCATCCTTGTGATGGTTTAGTGGCATTTCCAATTTCATTTAGCAGATGAGATTTAACCTGGTAATTAAATAAACAATTTATAATCACTTTATCTTCATTTGTTGACAAATATTGTTTGTAAGTATTTGGGTGTACCTTAGGGGTGATTGATCAAATATTTGTGTGATTAATTGAGTCTTTTAACTTGATCCTCTTTCTAGATTCTCAAATATTGTGTGAAAACGTGTAAATTTGGGCCTTTAATGATGCACACCTTCTAGTTAAAGGAATATCTTAACTATTAGGAAGCTTTTTGCTATTGAGTTGTCCATTGTTGTGAAGTTTCTCAAAGATCTGGCAAAGTTCAATTTATCTTGCTTGATCTCCCACCAAAAATCATTCAAATGACTAATCCTACTCTGTAATACCCCTGTTTTGCCCTGTATATCCACAAAGAAACAAAATCTATTTACTAAAATATGTAGAACAATCAGGATTTCATAATGACTTTAGTAACCTTAGCCTTGTTTTGAAATTATCTCCATCTTTAATAAGTGACAACTCTTGAGAGTTAAATTATGGAGTATTGATCATAATTTCCCAATGTTTTCTTCATAACATTTGTGCAAAAGAAGGATATCCCCATCTCCTTCATCAAACAAATGTTACACAGAGGGTCCTCTCACCCTGGTGGAAGAGGAAAAACCTAAAGTAATGAGGATAGGTCAAATCCACTTGAAGGTGTTATCCATCTCTCCATAATATGAGTGATAAAGGGAAAGTTAGATCTCATCCCTGGCTACAAAATGACATACATTATGATCTATCTGTCTCTAAGCTCCATGTCAAATATGTGATGCTTATCAGCTTGAAAAGGAGAAAAAAATTGGATACAAACACTCATGGTGTCGTTGTCAGGGATTATTTGAGCTCTGAGATTTATTTGTGTTGAAACAACACTCGTGGTTCCATTTCTAGGGATTATTTGAGCTCTGATATTTATTTGTGTGACAACAACACTTGTGGTGCTGTTTACGGGGATTATTTGAGCTTCGAGATTTATTTGTCTGGCAACAACACTCATGACACTGTTGCTGGGATTATTTGAGCTCTGAAATTTATTTGTATGGAAAAAACACTCGTGGTGTCATTTCTAGGGATTATTTGAGCTTTGAGATTTATTTGTGTAGCAACAACACTCATGGCAACCGTTGCCAGTGATTATTTGAGCTCTGAGATTTCTTTGTGCAGCAACAACACCAAAATGGTGTCATTATCGGGGACTCTTTGAAGTATTTTAAGAATGTAGTACATACATACCTGAGCAATACTTCTTACATGTGTTGTGTGCTAATACATTGTTGAAACATCATTATTTATTGCAAATCTATAAGAATTCTCCAAATTAGTAAGTTCTGAGTGTAATTATTCCAGCTTATACAGTTATTTCACTAAAGTTTGTATCATCATTGACAAATTTGGGTAGAGAAAGGGTAGATCTTGTAAGATTTGCATGAATCTGGTATTGACAGACATTTGATAGGTCTTAGATAGTGCATTTGCACAAAGTAAGGTGAAAATCCTTAGTGGCGACTTTGTGTTGTTCAAATTCTTAATAAATACAAGTGTCTTAACATATATCAATTAAGTTTTGTCATTAATCTCTACAAATCTGGGAGGAAGAAGATATTTCTTCACCAAGACCCTAGTAGAAGGTTGTTTCCAGAGTTGGGAAAGTCTAATTCAAAAGGAAGAAGAATTTGGAAGGTTGTTGGAGATCAAACATCAAGAAAAGAGATCTCTATTGGTGAAACTGATGAACATGTGATTGAATATTTCAATACTTCCTCAAGTGAATCTGAATCAGGTAGTCTCTTTGTTGAATTGAATTGTCCATCTGGAGAGCAGCCTTCATTTGTATTTGAGAAATTTTATTCTTACTATGCCCCTGTATTTTCTAAATTTGATAGAGTTTTCCAAGAAACAAAGCCTTTAGAGGGCAGCCATTCTGGTAATTGCATCCCTTTACCACACAAACTTCTCACATCTCATTAGTTTGCATCTCCTCCAAGGTCACTTCCTCAAAATAATATGGCTCAGCCTCCACCCATACCTCCATTTGTTGTTAATACTTTTGGTCCCATACATTTTAGAGGTATGATTAGCTATCCAAATGTTGTGCCACAAGATGTAAGAAATGGATTTCCTAAGTTTCAAGGAAATAATGCAATCACAGATGATTAGCACTTGAAGCTCTCTGTCAATATGATGGAGGACTTTAAAATAGAATTTGAGAATGTGTAGATTAAATTTTTTATCCATTCTCTAGAATAATATGCAAGGGAATGGTATAAATCTTTTCCAGATAATTCCATTGATTCTTGGAAAGAGATGGAGAATGCTTTTAGATTGCAATATGGAGATAAAACAGACCCTAGGTTTATTTTATCAAAATTTGAAAATATAGAAAAGAATCCTAATGACTTTGTTCACGACTTCAATACAAGGTTCAATGAGACCCTAAATAGGCTGCCTGTGATCCTGAGGCCAAGAGATGTTTCTTATTTAATAAATTATTCAAATGCATTTGATAAGAAAGCTACTTACTATTTGAGGAATAAGAACCCTGGAACTTTGAGGCATGCCTTTACCATGGCTCTGTAAAATGAGGAAAACATTAAAGAAGTTGGAAAACCTCATAAGAGGGAGGATGTTAATTTGATCAACCCAGATAAGCCTCAATCAAGTAAGGTTTTGGATCTTAAGGAAGTTTTCAATACTTCAACTAGAGCTGTAAAAGAAATATCTTACAAGATAGTCAGGGAAAAGAAAGGAATTGGATAAGGTTCTCAAGGTCAACATAGGAAACAAGAACAATAAAAATTTGCAAATCATCCTAAAAATGATCAAATATCTGATGATAGAGGTAAAAGACCCATGGGAGCTAGACAACCCAAGCTAGGGAAAATAGAGTAGTGCCTGATCCTCTAAATGCAAGAGTTGTTGTTGTTGAAGATACAAATGAAATTGATTGGTGTAACAAATGTTTCTTACCCCACCTGCCATGTGAATTAGATTATCAAGTTGAAGAAGCTGATGAATCCATGGTGGACTTCTCTACAAGCTCACAACAAGGATAAACTTCAACTTAAGTAATAAGTGCAAGAAATGCTGCAAGTTTTTGGGATTACATTCACCAAGTACCTCTTTTTCCTCCCTTTCATACTTTAGAAATAGATATGGTACAATATTTTGAACTTCCTAATAATAATATTGAGTATCTAAGGGCTTTATTGATTAAGAAGTATGATGGAGGAATCCCATCAGAAGAGGATAGGTAATTGTTAATGAAAATTGTTGTCTCCCAAGAAAAGGAGTATAACATAAGAAGTAAAGCTGTTAAAGGGGTAGGGCCTCAAGCCAAACCAAAAACCCCAGTTCTCACCAATATCCCAAAAGAAACTCCAAAGAAAGGTGCATCTAGAAAAGGCCTCATTGTCTCAAGTAGAACTGGTGTTCCCAACCATGCTCAAAATGTGAAAATACTTATGCCATCTAATGATTTTTTCAATCTTTCTCCAAATGCTACTTTTCCCAAATACATTCCTCACGACATTGCCCAAGTCTTGGGTCAAATCACTATTTCTATTCCAATTGTTGAACTACTTAGGATTCCTGAGCACAAGAAGAGGGTGTTTGAGTATTTTGGATTGGAAGAATCTAAGAGTACTCAAGGAAGAAATGTAAACAATGTAGACACTCCTCCAACCATTGTAGACATAGAAAAACCACTAGCATTGGAGGAGATAGGTGAACCACCTAAAGTATACTTGGGAACATCTTTGGTTAAGTCTCAATTAAATGTTGATCCATTTTTTACAATGTTGATTATCAAGGACAAACTGTTGCACAATTGTATGTTTTATTTCAAAGCATCATGCAATGTTATGCCTCTAGAGGTCATGAATGAATTGAACATAAAAGTGATAGTAGATTATGGCAAGTGTACTATAATGGAATCTAGAGAGGTGTTAGTTGTAGGATGTGTAAAAGGTTTTGTGGTACAATGTGCATCTTATACAGGTAAGAACTTGAAATTTGATGTTGTTATTGTTGATTGCCCTACCAAATGGGGCATGTTATTATCAAGAAAGTGGGCTACAAGTGTTCATGTAACTATTCATATGGATATGTCTTTTGCCACCATTCCAATTGAAGGCAACCCTGTAAATTTTTATGGAGAGAAGAAAATGTTGCACCTCATTGAAGATCCCAATAATGCTTCTTATGAAGTGTTGTATGTTGATGTAGATGCTGATAACTTTGTTTGATTTGCTAATGGTGAAGAGCACAAGATTGATCAATGTAAATGTCTTGAACAAGTAGGTTTTCCTTGGACCTTGTTATTCGATGGAGCTTGTTCCAAGTGTTGTAATGGTTTTGGTATTGTTACGATTTCTCCAGGATAGGAAGAGTTTGTTTTTCTTTCAAACTCAAATTTGAATCCACTAACAACATTGTTGAATATGAAGCACTATTATTGGGTTTTAGAATTGCATGGAAATATGGTATAAAGGATATCATTGTCAAAGGAGATTCAGAACTGATTGTCAACCAGATTAGAAAATTGTATTCGACTAAAAATTAGAGAATGAAACAATACAAATATGTAGTATGGGATTTGATTAAAATGTTTGAGTTATTTAATTTTATACACCATGAAAGAAATTTTAATGTTGCTGCAGACAAGTTAGTAGTGCTAGGATCCAGATTTGGAAATTGTATAATATTTTCATTTTGTGAGTATGATGTTGAAATACTAACAAGGCCATTTGTCCCTAAAAACATTAGAAATAGGCAAGTGTTCGATGATGATGCCCAGGTGAAATGGTTTCTGTAGAACTAAGGTGAGTTTTCTAACCAAAATATAGATTGGGAACCAATGTTGTGTGGTGCTGAAGGAAAGGAAACTTTATTTGGGAAAGACATAATCTAGCTGAAGACAAATACAATTCCCAGAGGTTTGGTGGCACTTGAATAAAACTTTGATAATGCTGATTTCATTATTAACATAGGTATGTTGGTTTTAAGAAATTTGGAAGAGAGTAACCTTGGTATAAAGGAAAAACAATGTAAAATATTGTTAGGAAGCAATCTGAGCAAGGAAGAGAAGCAGTCCTATGTTGAATTGTTGAAGAAATATCAAGACTACCTAGCTTGGTCTTACTCTCAGTTGAAGTCATATAGGGAAGATTTTTTCCTACATGAAATTCCTCTTGAATCTTATGCCAAGAATTTTAGGGAAAAATAGAGGCCAATCAGTCTGATCCTTTCTTTGAAGATGCAAGAAGAATTGAAGAATTTGAGGGATGGAGGGATCATTCAACCCACAAGGTACTCATCTTGGGTTGCAAATTTAGTACATGTAAGAAAAATGAATGGTGATATAAGTTTGTGCGTAGACTTCAGGAACATGAATAAAGCATCATTGAAAGATAATTACCCTCTGCCAAACATGGAGAATATGCTACAACTGGTAACTGGTTCTATATTGTTATCCACTTTGGTTGGTTTCTTTGGCTATAATGAAGTTGTTGTGAAGGAGTTAGAAATAATAAAGACTACCTTTACCACTCCTTGGGGAACTTATTTCTATGTTAGGATCCCTTTTGGATTAATGAATGCTGGAGAAAATTTCCAAAGAGCAATGGATGTAGCATTTGGTGGTTATATTAATGATTTCACTATTGTTTATCAAGTAGATGTAACTGTACTTTCCAGAAAAAGAAATGATCACTTGCAACACTTGGAGAGAATGTTTGTTAAGGTGTAGAGAGTATGGAATATCATTTGAATCCCAAGAAGTTCCATTTTGGAGTGCAAAAGGAAATGCTTCTTGGTCACATTGTATCAAATGAAGGGTTCATGATTGATCCTAAGAGAGTGAAAGCTATTAGCAAGGTTCCAATTTTGAGAACTAAGAAGGGTGTTCAATCATTCTTTGGAAAAATAAAATTTATTAGAAGATTTGTGGTCTAACTTTGCTAAGCTAACCATCCCCATTACTAGCATGCTAAAGAAGGACCAAGTTATCAAATGGGAAGAAGCTTCCATTTAATCTTTCAATGGGATCAAAGAAGCATTAACGCATGCCCCTATTTTGGCAGCTCCAAATTACAAGAAGCCTTTTAAAATGTTTTCTTTTTCTTCAGAAAACACCATTACATCTGTCTTGTTGCAGAAGGATAATGAAGGGGCTAAGAGACCAATTTCCTTTTTCAGTAATGTCATTGCAAGTCAGCTGAGTTTAAGTACACAATCATGGAGAAGTAAGAATTTTCCTTGGTGAAACAAACAAAGGTTTTCAGACCTTACATCTTGATCTCTAAAGTTTTTCCTTATGTTCCCAACATCATGGTGAAAGATATCTTATCTGAGATGGAGGTCTCAAGAAATCGATGTAGATGGTTAAACAAGTTTCATGAATATGACATGGATATCACAACCACAAAAATTGAAAAGAGGTTTGGGACTAACTAAGCTTATGGCTGAGATTAACTTGAAAACTATTGAGGTGAATGAAGTAGAAGGAGAAAGGGTGGATGTCTTTGAAATGTTAGTAAGCTCTGAATGGTACAAAGATATAATCTTTTATCTCAGACATCTATGCTGCCTTGAACATTTGAGTAAAAATAAAAAAAGAGCTCTTACATTAGCCTCTCAAAAATATGTCATTACCAATTTTGGGTTAGCTTGGAAGAACCCATAGGGAGTGATCTTAAGATGCATTGCTGAGGATGAAGCCCCAACGGTAATTTCTGATCTCCATGGAGGATTTTGTGGGGGAAATTTTGTTGGAAGAGTTACAACACAAAATCTTGAGGGCTTGTTATTGGTGGCCAACTCTCCTCAAAGATACAACTCTATTAGTTAGGAAATATGAAAGTTGCCAGCATTTTTCTGGAAGAATGAAAGCTTCAGGGTCCCTTCTTTGGCAGCCTATGTCAATTGAAGCCCCATTTAAGCAATGGAGAATGGATTTCATCGATGATATTTCAAATCCTTCCAGTGCTGGTCATAAATGGATTCTTTTATCCATTGATTATTTCACTAAGTGGTTGGAATAAATCTGCACCAAGAAAGCAACACACCTTGAGTTATCATGGAATTCGTGCTGAATCAAATCATATGTAGATTTGGAGTGCTAGCTAAGATTGTTGCTAATAATGCCATGAGTTTCAGAGCCAAACCTTTGGTGGCAAAGTGCAAAGGGTATGTAATCAATTTTACATATGCTTCTAACTACAATCCCCAAGGAAATGGATAATCTAAGTCCAACAATAAAAAATTGTTGAAGATCATTAGAAGAACCTTGGAGTTGAATAAAAAGAAGTGCGGAGAGAAATTGATTTTTTTGTTTGGGCTGATAGGATCATTGTCAAAATAGCTACTAGTAAAAGCCCGTTTGAGTTGGTATATGGAACTCAAGCTTTGTTGCCCCTTCATTTGCAATTGTCTTCATTTTAGTTTTTTCAACAAATTGAATATCAAGAAGTTAGTCCACATGATGCTCAAATCAATCAGATTATTGAGTTAGATGAAAAAAGAAGGGCATCCCATCAACGGCATGTGAATTTCAGAGAAAAGTTGAAGAAGTTATTTGATAAAAAAGTGACTCCAAGAGCTTTCAGTGTGGGAGATATTGTGTTATTATGGGAAATCTGGCACAAGGATAAGGGAAAACATGGAAATTTTGATGCATTATGGATGGGACCTTATTCAATTGACATTAGAATTGGTGAACATACTTTCTTCTTACAAGACTTATATGGGGAATTACTTGAATTTCCTGTTAATGACAGGATTTGAAACATTTCTATGATTGATTTCTTAGAATCAAGGTACACTCCATTATATAGTGTATAATCTTTTGGTTTCTTTCTACTTTCGTGTTTTGCTATTTTTGTTTCTCCTGGTCCTTGGTGGCCATTTTGTTGGTTTCTCGATTTTTCCTTGGGGGAGTTGATTATTATTATTTTTCTCTGCAAGCTTATTCTTTGAATCCATTTCCCAATGGTTTGTTTTTTGGACTTGGTCTACTATTTGTTCTTGTGGTTCTCACAGGGAGTTCCCATCTCGGAGTTGAAGCCGATGTTGGTGCTCAATTTGATCTCACCTTGTTTTTCCTTAAAATTATTCATTTTGTGGGCTCTTTCCTCTTTTCTATCTCCCCGTATTGATGCATGAAAGCTTTGTCCTTCATTTGGTTGCCATGATCAGTCCCTTCCTTGGTTGAGTATCACTTAAAGTCTAGAATTTGTTTTTCGTTCCTCTTTCCATGTGAAAAGATTTGTAACTTGGGCGTAAAATAAGGATTTTTCCATTCCTTCCATTCTTCCATAGTCATCTTTTGTTTTTCCTGTCAATTTTTGTCCCAATATCTATGGAAACATGATTGGATGCGGCTCAGAGGATAATATTTGGGACTTTTATCATTTCCAAATTCTCTTTCTTGAAAGAAAGATTCATTTTCGGGTGTAAATGGTGATTTCCCTACTTTTTACGGTTTGACAGGTGTGTTTTCCCCATCAAATTTATATTTCAATGTCTATGGAAACATGACCCTTTCTAGTTAGATGCGGCTTGGTAGGGCACTCTGAAAACTCTAAGGCCCACTTTAACTCATAACTTATCCATGTGGAGGGCTGATGCTCATCTGAAAAATTCACCTTTTGGTTTGGCCTTGGAGTTGCACCGGGGAGACAAGTGGAGGTTTCTACTGCCTTGCCTAGACTTAGACTTTTATTTTGATGTGTCCAGTGCAACTTTGGTGGAATATGGAGACATTGAGGGCTGGTGATCATTCAGGGTCTCTGATTTTGGGGACCATCTCAAAGTTGCATTGGGGAGACACGTCGAGGCTTCCACCAGCTCTGCTCTATGCTTAAAAAAAATTTAAATTTTTTTCTAAGGCCTAGGACACATAGAGGGACCACACCTGTTTGGGGACCGGCCCCTAAATTTTATTTTGAAGAAGTGCCAAGAGGAAAATTGGAGGCTTCCACTCACTCTACCCTTGCTTGGACTTTTCAATGGTCAATAAAAATTGTCTCGGACCATAGACATATGATGCCTTCTACTGATCCTTCAAGTTTTTTAACATTTCTTCCAGACTAAGACACGTGGTGAGCCCATGCTTGCTTAGGGTATCCACTTTTGAGGACCATACCAAAGGTGTGCTAAGGTGACAAATGAAGGCTTCCATTGGCTCCTTTTTATAATGAGACTTTTCAAAGGCCAAAAGATGATTTTCTTGGGACTAGGGCATGTGGAAGGCCCATGCTTGTTCAGAAACTTGCCTCTGTACCTCACCTTTGTGGTTGCACCAAGAAAACACATTGACGGCTCTAATCTAGAGTTGTGAAGGGGCATAATAAATTTTTATCATGCATTTCACTTGTTTTTTTGCCATTTTCACTCCAAAACTTGTGGAGATGTGAATATGAAATTTTTCATCATTTTTGATAAAATTCCTTATCATTTTTTCTGCAAAGTTCCATTGAATGGATTTAGATCTTAATTTGTGAGTCCAAGGATTGTTAAGGTTGATATTTTGAAATTGGAATTACTCGGGAACTTGCAAAAATGTGAATTACCAGGGAAGATGGATGTGGGGAAGAGTTACAGAGGAAAGAGAAGGAAAAGGATGATGTGATGGAGGTTACAGGCACAAAAGATGAAAAAGGTTTTCCCTCGAGATCAAAAATGATTACCTATCAGATCCAGCTATACAGAGCTTCCGGAGAATGATTAAAATGGGGATTTCTCTCATTACATAATCATAATGATTAGAAGGACTTCCAAAAAGTTGTGGCATGGCATCCTAGTCATTAGTCGAGCATCTGAGAAACATGATCACTTCATAATTGGTCCACTTGGAAGCAATCGGATCATAATTTCTTAAACGTCACTTTTTGAGGCAAATTGGTAACAGGAAAAGGTCTATCGAATATTCTTCTTTTTGGGTGGAAAATTTGGGATGAGTGAGCAAGTGAAATGTCTAAATGAAATTAGAATACTCCTGGAAATGGTCGGGGGTTAAATTTCACAAGAAAAATGTGAGGAAATCTATCTTCTGAGAAACCCATCTGATATACCTAGTTAATTTATTTTGTGTTAAATTTTCTATCATGTCAAGTTGGTTGTATATTTATAGCCATTGAAAACCTTTGATATTTCTCTAGAAGCTCTCCCCTGCTAAAGAATCTAAGCAATTTTGAAATTAATTTGTGTTCAATATATAAACAATTTGTGTCTTCTTATTTCAAAATGTCTGCAAATGGTTCTTCTTATTTCTATTGTAATATTACATTGAAATATTTATGAAATCACATAGATCTCATCCTTGTGATGCTTTAGTGGCATTTGCAATTTCATTTATCAGAATAGATTTCACCTTGTAATGAAATAAACAATTTAAAATAACTTTATCTTCATTTGTTGACAAAGATTATTTGTAAGTCTTTGGGTGTACCTTACACATGATTGATCAGAGATTTTGATGTTTAATTGAGTCTTTTAACTCGAGCCTTGGTGCTAGATTCTCAAATATTCTATGAAAATATGAAAATATGGGCCTCCATTTATGCACACCTTCTGGTTGAAGGAATGTCTTAACTATTCTGAAGTTTTTTGTTGTTGAGTTGTCCATTGTTGTGAAGTTTCTCAAATATCTAGAAAATTCCAATTTATCTTGATTAATCTCCCACCAAAAAAACATTCAAACTGCTAATCCTACTTTGTACTTCCCCTAGTTTTCCCTGTATAGCCACAAAGGAACAAAATCTATTAACTAAAATATGTAGAACAATTAGGATTTCAGAATTTCTTCAGTAACCTTAGCCTTGTTTTGAAAGTATCTCCATATTTTAGAAGTGACAACTCTTGAGAGTTAAATTATGGAGTATTGATTATAGTTTCCCAAGGTTTTGTCCATAAAATTTGTGTAAAAGAAGGATATATCCATTTCCTTCATCAAACAAAAGTTACACTATGGGTTCTCTCACCCTGGTTGAAGAGGCATACCCTAAAGTAGTGAGGATCAGTCAAATCCTCTCAAAGGTGTTATCCATCTCTCCACAATCTGAGTTACAAAGGGCCAGTTAGATCTCATCCCCAACTACAAAATGACATACATTATGATATATCTGTCTCTAAGCTCCCTGTCAAATATGTGATGCTACTTAGCTTGAAAAGGAGAACAAATTTAAATAGCAACACATTAGAAGGACCCTTGATGAGAATCAGAAGATCTGGCACACAAAGCTCAAATCACCTCTATGGGTTGATAGGATCACATCCAAAAGGTCTACAAGTAGCTCTCCATACAAGCTTGTATAAGGAAAAGAGGTAGTGTTACCAATATCATTGGAGCTTTCCACTTTGGAGCTTATGAAACAGTTAGAACCTGCCAAGTTTGAGCCTATAGAAATCATGTATGTAGAGATAATAGGAGTAGAAGGAACAAGGGAACATGCAATACAGATCATGGAGAAAGATCAAGCATTGATCAAGAAGATTTTTGACAAGAAAGCTAAATCCAAGACATTCCAAGTTAGAGGTTTATTATTGAAGTGGGATGCTGACTGTGCAAAGCCAGGAAAGCATTCCTAGTTTGATGCCATATGGAATGGTCCATACATGATCACTAAATGCAAAGGTAGCAATTCCTTCCGGCTAGCTAAGTTGGACGGCAAAGAATTTCATATTCCAGTAAATGGGATCTACCTCAAACACTACTGCTAAAAGGAGAATGTATGACCCTTATAAATATTAGCCTAGGTTTTCAATTTCTCCAAGTGTGTATGCACATTGTCTTGTTATAGTTTATGTTTCAATTTCCCTAAGTTCTGGTGCACATGCTCTATTGCTTCTGGTATATGCTTGTATACAGTTCATCTCACTCCCGGAAGAGAATCCTAGCCACAAGAGAATCAAATTAGCAGAGTTCTCCTACAAAAGATGAAAGTGTAAGCACTGGAAGGTAGTTCCAGATCAGATTTTAGATTATCAAGAAGACTCCATGCCCAATGGTTTACTATAGGTAGCTAGCCATTCTTCATCTGATAGGTATATATCCCCATTGAGTCACCAAATTATTGTCTAAAATAAGCTCATGCTTTTTTTTGGTCAACTAACACAATTTTCCCCCTTTTTTAGTGCTTCAATCTAAATTTTTACATATTTTAAGTACTTAAGGATTTCTAAGGGAATCTCCATAACATAGGAAATTTATTCCCCTTTCCAAAAATATAAATAAGTCCTTCTAACTCCTCATATTTTTTAAATGGCATGCCAACGGGACTAGGAAGGATATTTTGCCAAATGCGGGCCGGCAGGCCTAGGGAAGAGTTTTTTCCCAATGGGAGGATTGCCAACCAGTGGGGCGGCGAGAGATATTTTGGGATTTTTTCACTTTTCCCAAAAGGAAAAAATTACAATTGTGGGTCTACAAGCCCGGGGATTATTTATTTTGCTAAGTGAATATGCGAGGCCGCGAAGGAAATTTCACCCAAGTGTAAATTTGGGCCAATGTGTCTGTGTGGCATTTCAGAACTTTTGTAAATTTTCACAAAATGGCATGGTTTTCAAGTGTGGTCCCATGAGCCCATGGAGGTTTTTTTACCAAGTGCAAAGTCATGAAGTTGCAGGGCCATGGAGGTTTTCTGCCAAAGTAAAATTTCGAGCGTGAAGGATCTTTTCGTCAAAAGTGAAGTTTTGGGAGCGCAGGCCTACAAAGTATTTTTACACTTTTTTTTGCACAAAAGATGCAATTTCAATTTTGGGCATGTGGATTTTTTGGGAAAAAGTGAATTTCGGGCCCACGGATCAATTTTACAAAACTATTTTTCTCCATTTTGTTACAGATTCGATTCAAATATTCAAATGGGCATAACTTTCGATCCAGTGCTTGAAATTCGATAAATTGGGTACCGTTGGAAAGATATTGACCTCATCTATGCCATGGAACCATAAAACATGATTTTTAGAAGGATTTGGTGGGTGATAATCTTGAAAAAATATTTCATGCCAATAATATGTGATTTGATCGCTTTAACCAGATCAAATTTGATTTGATCCACCATTCTTCCTTCTTCAACACGCCAAAAAGACATGGAGAGCTAGAATTAATAGATTGTAGGTGGATTTGTAGGGGAATTGATGGCTAGTGGTTGAGCTTTAAAATTAGATTTCCTACATCCTTTTCTTCTCATCTCTTCACTTCATCTATAAAGGTAAGATCTTGGCTCATTGTAAAGGGTTGGAAATTTTGGTTTTGCACCCTCCCTTTTTGTCTTGTCTACAGCCGAACTCATGGAGTTCGAACCTTCCATTATGACTGTAATGCAAGATATTTCCTCTTGTTCATTGTAATGATCTGTATCAATTTTTGAAGTAATAATAGAAGTCTATGGGTGATTTTCAACCCTTTCTTATGTTCATTGCATCCTCCCGATATTTCATTGCAAACCTTGTTATCTATGCATGTTAGTTGTATTAAATTTCAGTGGTTTGAGTTTAATAGAAAATCAGCTGTTTAGCATTCCTTTGGTGCATCACCTTTGCTAGTTTATGTTTAATTTCTTACATCATTTTAACCTTGTCTCCTTGGCAAGTTAGAATAGATTTTATAATAGAGACTCTACAAAATTTTATGTTTACACGTGAACAAAGGAATAGGAACCAGCCTTCATTTGGAGAGATTTCCCAATTGCAAAGTTCCACACTTTGGGAAAATCTCCATGTTATGTAATTAAACTTAGACTCTCAACCCATCGAGTTGCAGACATTCATGGCTGTTGTGATTTTACACTAACAGTTTCCGAATTAAACATGAAACGTGAATTGCAAGTGTGTTACAAGACAATATACGATTAAACCATAAAAAAAATAACATTACATTTTGAAAATATATTTGAACATCCATGTGTCATACCATACATAATTATATTATGTATTTGATTGTTCATAATATGTGTTTGTAATACAAATAAAATTATCAACCCAAACAATGGAAGAAGTAACATTTTCAAAATAAGTGCATTATACTTTTACATAATACATAATCACTTAGCGCACATGACAAAGGTCAGTACATCCATTCCCACTACAATCAATGTCACACTCATACCAATCATGATGTGTTTCTTTCCATTACTCAAACCTCCACTGATCAATCTCTTATAGCTGATGATGAACGTCATCCAACCAATCAAGAAAATTTGTTGATAAGCCAGGCTAGTTTCCATTTTGAGGTGGATATACAACCATTGTGATGTCATGTTACCTCCAGAAGTATATTTACCAACGTACTGCGGTAAGTTTTTCATTGATCCATCTTCCAGTGACCATGTATGTCCTTGTCACCCGAGGGTTGAACAGAAAATGAACCACCATCCCTGACATGATAACCATGTCTTCTAGCTCCATATTTTTTTGAGACCATTCTACATTTAGAATATGAAAAGTCAATTGTTTATCCCTATTTGGTCCAATATCAAATGAGGCTAGATACATTACATAATTTAACAATGTTATGGAGGTATTATGAAGCTCATTAGGTTCCATCGTTGGGATTATTCTTATGTGTCCATATTTGAATTTTCTAATCATCCATCTACATAGTAGCTAACAAAATATCACCACTATTATGAGGAACATAACAAAACACGGTATTATGAGGACCAATGAAATGGATTGACACGGTAATATGAGAGGCTATTGAATATGTATGAACTTATGATTTTCTAAATCATTTTTTTCATTCCGAAGACATGTTCATAGGTTCTGGAATCTACTATTATTAATACTTCCTATCCTCCACATCCTTCTCATATCTTTACAATTCTTCCCCTTTATTCACAATTCTTGATTTATCTATCTACACTATATGATGTATCATCATATTATCCATAAAACCTAAAATATATACATTGGAGATAATTCACATAATATTAGTTATTCATTTAATCTAATAAAAACGATATCTATATTATTACACAAAAAGGAAATACAATGTTTACATATATGATATTGAAATGCCATCAATGGAAAGTTCTAGCAAAGCTGCCACTTCTTTGTTTATAGTGTCCCTAGACACATGATATATATCTAACCTACCTCTATTAAATTTTACATGCACATATGAACATTTCACATAGCGGGATACACTCTCTAGTTCTTTAACTCAAAGAATTGAAAGATTTACATTATTACATTAGTATACACTAGTCATTTGTTTCACAAGCATATCATGAAAAAACACATTAATTTTTTTGAACTTCATGGCGTATTTCCTCCTCAAGACCCAATATCAAGGCCCTATACTTATCCTGGTGGAAGATCAAAGTTGCATGTCCCAAAATTTTGCCTCTCTCTACTATATTCCTTCGATTAGGGTCATACAATATGAATGATTAACATCCAAGATTTTAAGAGGTATTTGACACTCCATGAATTTCCAATCTCCAAATGGAAACCATGTTTACCTTTATAATGGACAAACATATATCGTAAGCAACAAAAATAATAATAATGAACACTTCAAATTTGACTTTTTTAATACAACCATCTATAATGTAACATATGACAAGGCACTAAAACATTTTCTACTAAGTTCGTTCATTACTTATGATTTCATATTGGAGGTTCATTGGAGTTATACTCTGTCTAGGGACATACGCACTAATTGCGTTAACATCATGTGTTTATGAGTGACTTATTTTTTGGGAAACATTATATTAAACCAATTTATTCCTTACAATACTAAAACTTTGTATTTCGTATAATATAATAAAGAGGGAATATATTTTATAATATAGTGTAATCACATTTAGGAGTTTGATTCCATTCCACTCATTTTCTGTCTAAATAACATTATATTTCTAAGTTATAATTAATACAAGCACAATTTCTAATCATATTTTTTAAATATGTTTTCCTATAATTATGAGTTTATAAATGTTATGGGTAAATATAAAATTTTAATGAATCACTTAATAAATTGATTAGTGTATTATGAATATATAGATTGCAATCTAGTTGCAATATAAATATCTATAAAAAATTGATTAGGGATAGAATGGATGTAGATGTTATTGTAGGTTATTATTTATCCTTTTATTTATTTATTAGGATAATTATTACACTTGTGTTATCCCTAAAATTGTTAGGTTAGCTTGCTTATGTGTACTAGTTGTGTAGAGTTAGCTTAATAGTTGTGCTGAGTTAGCTTCTCAATTATGTGGAGTTAACTTACTAGTCTTCTAGAGTTAACCTAACTACCAGTATCAGTTAGTGGGATTTCTTCACCACTGATTTAGGTAGTAGTTACACTTCCCTCCTCCTATATGTACATATTTATTATTGAATAATTCAAGTCATTGTATTCTAATGTATTGAGCATTATGGATTATGATGGATTTCCATATATGGTATTTTAGGTATTTTGTTTTGAAAATATAATGTGGTGTACTATTATCATCTGAGATCATGGTTTGGAATGATCTTCTTATTGTTCCTTTTATGGTATAAGAGCTATAGATGATGTAGACATCCATCTTTATGTTTTTCTTTGCAAGGAAGGGTTTATTTTTTTCATGTAATTAGAATTTTTTAGCACTCTTTTGCAATAGGAATTTTTATGTAAAGCATAGTGCACCATTGAATTTGGAAGGTGCCAAAACCCTATAATCGACTATAAAAATGATTTTGTTTTGAGACAATCAAATTTGGACTTTTTTGGCACATTTCGCAAAACATTATGTACAATTATCTACAGACATATTTTTCGACTCAAAAACTATATTGGCTTTCTGGGTTTGTCGAGAAAATTTCTGCATTACTCTATGTTTTTGATATAGGTGCTAGAAAAAGAGATGTTTATAGTGAAATTTTGTATTCACAATTTTACTTTTTGAGTGCATTCTTTTATCCAATGAATATAAGCATGTACCGTCCAGATGCATTATTTTACCCTCTGGATTTTTTTTTTTTATGTAAGATTTTTTCCACTAGATGCAAATTTGTACCCTCTAGGTGTATTCTTTATCCATTAGATAGAAGTGTGTACCTTGTAGATGCATTATTTTATCCATTTGATATAAGCGTGGACCTTCCAGATGCATTCTTTTACCCTATGGATATTTCAGTTTTGGATGCAATATTTTATCCACTGAACTTGGAACTGTACCCTTTTGGTGCATTCTTTTATCCATTGGACATAAGTGTGTACCTTCCAGATGCATTCTTTTACCCTATGGATATTTCTATTTTAGATGCTGTCTTTTATCCACTGGACACAGATCTGTACTCTTTGGGTATATTATTTTATCCATTGGATATAAGTGTGTACCTTCCAGATGCATTCTTTAACCCTCTAGATATTTCTATTTTTGATTTAGTATTTTATCCATTGGAAGTAGATCTGTACCCTCTGGGTGTAGTATGTTATCCATTGTATAGTGACGTGTACCCTCCAAATGTAATGATTTACCCTCTAGACATTTAGGATTTGGGCATAGGATTTTATCCTTTAGTCACAAGCCTATATCATGTGGATGCACTCTTTCACCCTTTGGACATTTGGGTGCGACGTGTATCTTTTAAAAAAACATCAAAATTATAATATTATTTTAATAACAAAACCTATTATAGCTCATAACTTTTGATCCATAGCTTGGATTATGGTGTTTTTTTTTTAAATTGTCTATTTTTTTGAGATCTACGCATTGGTGACATTTTTATACACATATTTAAAATTTAAAATGTACTTTAACTCGTCATAATATTTACATGAACTCAATTATAAAGTGACTAATTTGGGAGGGTATTGTAATCACTTGTGGATGTAATTTCGGTTGAGCCTGACGTCCTTAAATTTTGGGTGTTGCATTCTTGTATCTATGGGTGTATACATTTATAGCTCTCATGTTTGTTGAGATATTTTGGATCTGTATTTTTGACACTTTTTTTGGCATGTTGACAATCTGTCATGTGGGGGAGCTATTCTGATGAAGCCCGGATTTAGTTTATCAGTGTTTGAGTAGTTGATTTTAGCAACTCATATGGATTTGTGGTGTCACTCTACCCACTCAGCAGTATCGGAGGGTGTGGTGTTGATATTGATTCTTTGGGTTTCATATCCTTTCATTTTTACGTGTTGATACTGCTTCTTTGAGTTTTGTTTCCTTTCTTTGTTACCTTGGATTTTCTTTGATCGTGGTAGTCCTATTTATTTGGATCTCGTGTCCTTCCCTTGTTACCTAGGTTAATGTTTTTAGATCGTGACACACCTATTTGTAGCAGTTGATCTTGCTTCCTAAGATTTTTTTTCCTTGCTTTGTTACCTTGGCTTTTCTTGGATCTCGGCACTCCTATTTATTTGGATCTCATGTCCTTGACTTGTTTCCATGGTATTTCTTGGATCGTGGCACAAATATTTTTAGAAGTTAATCGATTATGTTTGGTATTTTTTTGCAGTTTCACATCACTCCATTGAAAGTCTTCTTCCATTGAGATATTCTAGTGAAGGCCAATATCATTTGTTTTTGAGTTCTATGATCGAGCAGTGGATTCAAACCACAATGCACACCAAACTTCTTCAACATTGTTTGAGTTTTTGGAGCCGATATTCTTGGGATATCTTGCAATGGTATTTTTCTCTGTCTACTTTGTTATTTCTAGTTTTGGGTAACTTGTAGTGTCCATTTTTCCCATTTCTTGTATGTGGGTACCTCATTAGGCCTTGTTACAGGGACCCACCTAAGATATGATTATGAGAGGGTGTTAGTGTAGGTTATTATTTATCCTTTTATTTATTTAATAGGATAATTCTTACACTTGTGTTAGCCCTATAATTTTTGGGTTAGCTTGCTTACATGTACTAGTTGTGTGGAGTTAGCTTACTAGTTGTGTTGAGTTAGCTTCTCAATTATGTGGAGTTAACTTAACTAACAATATTAGTTAGTCAAAGTTTTTTACCATTGATTTAGGTAGTAGTTACACCTCCCTCCTTACATATGTATATATTTCTTAGTGAATAATTCAAGTCATTGTATTGTAATGTATTGAGTATTATATGGATTATGATGGATTTCCATATATGGTATTTTAGATCTTCTATTTTTCAAATCTAATGTGGTGTGCCATTATCATTCGAGATCACATCTTAGAACAATCTTCATATAATTCCTTAGTGTATTATGAATAGATAGATTTCAATCTAGTTGTAATATAAATATCTATAAACACTTGATTAGGGATAGAATGGATGTAGAACAGTAAATAACATTTGAATAGTTTTCAAAACAAAATCAATAAATAAATACCTAGTACATAGGCTTCATATTTATCGTGTTCGTACAAGTGACAAGAAGATGATCATCCAAGATAGAGTTTAGATTTATCATTTTCTTAGAAAGTGATAAGAATATGATCATCCAAATCTTGTAGTGAAATTGTTTTTTATTAGACACATGAAAGCTAGAAAACTTACACTTTTGAGAACTAAAAAGTATATAATGTACACTTTCCATTTCAAGCATACATAAACCATACACTTGACATTCCAAGTAAAATTGTGTACCTTAATTCAAAATATTTTTTTACAAGTTGATTTTTCAACACGAGGGGTCCAAAAATGAAGCAAAGCTATAGAATGAGAAATAGCAGAGATAGATTTATCTCATATTATTATGACTAGAACAAAGCACACGTACATTTTATATAGGACAGAAATCTAAACTGACTCCCTAACTGGACTGAGAAGATCCACAATATCAGCAGAGAATGATGTGATAAAGATAAGAGATAGGAAAGACAGCTAAGCTATAAACCAACGTATCCTAACATTCCCCCCCTTATTACATTATTCTTGCAAATGTGACCTCTAAAAGATTCAAATTTCACTTTTCCAAGAGATTTAGTGAGAATGTCAGCAACTTGTGCTTCAGTAGGACAGTACTGGAGCTGAATTTGATGGTTCAAGACGTGCTCTCGAATGAAATGGCAGTAAATTTCAATATGCTTTGTTCATTCATGAAAGACTAGATTCTGCACGAGCTTCAACACACTCTGATTGTCACAATAGAGAATAGGTGACTGTTTTTCAGGAATTCCTAGGTCATCCATAATGCGACGTATCCATATCACTTCGCACACAGCTCCTCATGCGGCGTGATATTCTGCCTATGTGGATGAGATAGAAACAACATTCTGCTTCTTGCTTATCCATGAGATTGGTCCAGATCTGAGATGAAATATGTATCCTGTAGTTGACTTCCTATCATCAACAGATCCAGCAAGGTCCGAGTCGACATATCCCTGTAGGAAGAATTGATCATTCTTTTTATATTCCAGACCATAATTAGTTGTTCCTCGGACATATCTCAAAACATGCTTTGCTGCATTCCAGTGACATTTCTTTGGCTCTTGCATGAACCTGGAAAGATAGCTGACAACATAGCAGAGATCTAGTCTGGTGTATGTCAAATAGATGAGCCCTCCAACCAATTACCTGTAGAGAGTAGCATCTACTTGAGGTGAGTCCTGGAATCTTGAAAGTTGCAAGCCTTTTTCCATGGGAGTGGATATAGGTTTACAATCAGACATTCTATACTTTTCCAGGAGTGTCTTGGCATACTTTGTCTGGGAGACAAAGATGTGATGCTCCTTTTGCCATATTTCCAAGCCAAGATAGTAATGTAGTAGCCCCAAATCTGTCATGTCTAAGGTTCTTTTGAGATCATTCTTTATAATATTAACCTGATCTTCTGAACTACCAGTGATCACAAGATCATCTACATAAACAACCAGAATGATAATTTCTTTGCCTACCTTCTTTATATACAAATTTGAATATGAGGGACTACGAGTGAACCCATGCTGCAAAAGGTGATCATTGATCTTGATATACCATGCCCTGGGAGCTTGTTTCAGTCTGTAAAGAGATTTGATGAGATGACATACCTTTTTAGGCTGATTTTCATCAACAAATCCTTCAGGTTGGGTCATGTATACTTCTTCTTTCATATCACCATTTAGAAAATCACTCTTGACGTCCATCTGCTGAAGTCTCCATCCTTTCTATGCTGCAAGTGCGCAAACTACCCTGATGGTCTTCATCTTCGTAGTGGGTGCAAAGGTTTCTTCATAGTCGATGCCTTCTTTCTGAGCCTATCCTTTGGCTACAAGTCGTGTTTTATGTTTGTCGATGGATCCGTCTACCTTATATTTTGTCTTGAAGACCCATTTGCAGCCTATGGGTTTCTTTCCTGTAGGCAGATCGACAAGTTCCCATGTCTGATTTTTCATGAGTGAGTCATATTCTGTTTCCATAGCTTCCTTCCACTGAGTTTGACTGAGTGCTTCACGAACATTATCTGGCTCGGAGCTATTCATCAGTGAACTCATGAGTGCAAAGTTTACCTCATTTCTTGTTTGACTCCTTGTTTTGACTCCGGATGATGTATCTGGGAGTTGTTGCAAATTTGAGTCCTTGATAGTTCTTTGTACCCACTTCGGATGAGAACTTGACTGCTTTTGAGAAGAACTGTGTCGTTGCCGTGAGGATTGATGTGGAGTCACATTCTGTAGTTCTCCAAGGTCAACAAATAGTTCTCCTGATAGCATTTCTTTTCTCTAAGTAGTCTCCTCTAGCTCATCATCTGATTCAGAGACTAATCGGTGAGATGTGTTTGGAGGTGAATCTTCTGTTGATACTATTGAGTCAAAGGATGACTCATCACAAACCACATCCCAACTCTCGTATACTTTCTTTGTCTCAGGATCCATGAGACGATACGCCTTCGAGGTAGTACTGTAGCCAAGAAGGATAC
This sequence comes from Taxus chinensis, assembly GCA_019776745.2. Taxonomy (NCBI): domain Eukaryota; kingdom Viridiplantae; phylum Streptophyta; class Pinopsida; order Cupressales; family Taxaceae; genus Taxus; species Taxus chinensis. Next base: position 647,297,347 of record CM034146.1, read on the forward strand.
ACAGGAGTGTTTTTGGCTCTACCTTCTTTCTCTTCTAAGCTAGAACATGCATGTATGCTGTGCAACCAAATACTCGCAAATGAGAAATTGATGGATTTTTACCACTCCATACCTCTTCTGGCGTCTTGTTCAGAAGAATCTTTGTTGGTGCCCTGTTGAGAAGATATACATCCGTTTTTATTGCTTCATCCCAATAGCGTTCTCCTAGCTTTGCAGTTGATAGCATGCAGCGAGCCATCTCCATCACTGTGTGATTGTGATGCTCAACAATGCCATTTTGCCAGGGTGTGTAGGGAGCAGTCAGGTGCTGCTTAATGCCGTGATGGTTTAGGAAGGCCAAGAACTTCTTTGATGTGAATTCCCCCCTCGATCTGAGCGGAGTAGAAGAAGTGGTTGTCCAGATTCTTTGACAACACAATGATAGAAGTTCTGAAAGTGTTGAAGAGCCTCACTTTTCTGCTTTAGGAAATATACCCACATCTTGCGATAGTGGTTATCCACGAACAACTGGAAGTATTTGTATCCTGAAAATGAAGCAAGCAAGGGGCCGTTCAGATTGGTATGAACTATCTCCAGACACTTCTTGGCATGAAAGGTGCTCGCTTGAAACGGATCTCTATGTTGTTTTCCTGCAAGACAATCAGGGCAAATAGGCAAGGAACTGGACAATTTGGGTAGTCCACGGACCATTGCTTTTGAACTCATCTGGTGCAGTGAACTGACCGACAAGTGTCCATATCTAAAATGCCATAAGGCAGTTGATTCTATTGTTGAAGCAGATAAAGCTACTACAGAAGATGAAACAGTATCTAAAGTAAATAACTTATCTTTTACAAAGGCTTTAGCAAGAACCGTACCTTGTCGGGAGATTAAGCATGATTTAATGCCATTTTGAACAAGAAATTCAACCTTAAGGTGATGATTCAAGAGCTGAGTAACTGACAAAAGATTGCTAGTCAAGCCAGGAACATATAGTACCTTTGTAAGTGTACATTTTCGTGGCCCCAGAGGAATGGTCATATTCCCTATTCCTTCTGCAGTGTACTCTTTGTCATCCACTATCCGAACTCGATCTCCAGTTGGCTCTTCATGTAGTGAATCAAACAGCTTCTTGTCACCTGACATATGCTTGCTTGCACCAGAGTCTATCAACCAGACTTTCTTCGTGGGCTGAGAAGTTTGAGAGACGAGTACAAGATTCTTACTACAATGGGCTCCTTCTGATGTCTCCTCATCAGATTCATCATCCTCTTGTTGGGTTGCAAGATGTCCTTTTTGCTTTCTCCAGCGGGGACGTCGTTTAGACTTTTGAAAATCTTCGCACCCAGATGTGATTGTATGGCTTGAAGACCCTTGTTTCAGGCTATTATGCCAACAGTGATCAGTGTCGTGAGTATTGGTTCTGCAAATATGAAACTATCTCTTTGAATTTTGATCTTTCTGTTTGGATTGCGCTGGATTTGGCTTCTCTGGGGCACCTTTCCAATTCTTCTAGCCACGATTAGGCTTTGAGAACAAGGCTTTGTCCTGAGACTCCCCATGCGATGAAGTGATAGCTTCTTCCTGCTGCAGAAAATTCACAAGCTCTTCGAATGTCACTATTTGTTTAGACACATTCAGCGTTGTAACAAACACTCAAAATTGAGAAGGGAGTGCTCTCAAGGTGATTGGGATGAGTAGTTTATCATCTACCATTTCACCGTGCGCCAATAACTCCGATCTCAACTCAGCCACGCGACACAGGAATTCCTCCACTTTATCGTCAGACCCCATAGAGAGGGTGTGCAGCTTTGACTGAAGATGAAGAATCTTTGTCTGATTTTTGGCTTCATAAATGGTTGCCAACTTGTCCCAGGCCTCCTTGAGTTTCTCCGCATTCCGAACATGCAGTTGCACGTCATCACTGATACTGAGCATTATCAGCATCAAGGCTTTAGCACTAGCCATGTCATATTTTACTAGTTCATCGGGGGCTGTGGGAGCAGGGACAGATCCTGTGACAATTCCCCATAATCCTTCAAACTGAAGGATTGTCTTCATTTTTGTCTTCCAGGCCACAAAATTAGGCCCTTTGAGCAACTGAGCATCAGACAGAAGTAACTTCAGAGCAGACATTGTAATAAAAAAAATTTATTTACTTGAAAAAGTTATTACAATTTGGACTCACTGTCGAGAATGACTGGCTTGTAGATGCTCGCGATATTCGCGTGCTGTGAGACGGTGACGCTTTGCAGGGTGTTCTTCTTCGTCGTCACAATCTGCGTCGTATCCGGCTTCTAATTCTTCCCGTACTCGCTTTGCTTGGTAGCTGACGTCGAAAAGAAAGTACTCAAGGAGTCCTTCTCGAACAAGTTTGTCGAATGCAAGATTGCCGCAATTTTTAAGCTCGTTCAGCAAGGAAAAGTAGAACCCAGAGTTCTCAGGAGCTTCTCCACGGTGTTCTCTGGCTGGTGAGTTGATGTTGTGGCTTTCAGCTGTGGCGACCGTGTTGTTGACGCTTTCAATCGAGTTGTCTACACTCGACATTCGATGTAGTGTAGAAGAGACTGTTGTAGACTCAAAATTACCTTGAAAACACGCACGTGCTGCCTTCCTTCAGCAGGTGATTGAGTAACTCTCCACGCAGCACACTCTTCCACGCAGCAGTAACTGAATGTTAGCAGAGGAAAGTTTTTTTTTTTTAACGCAGGTGGCTCAGTAAATCTCCACACAACAGCAGCTATCTATGCTGTAAAAACTTCAGGAACTCACAGGCTTTGGCTCCAAGTTCTGGACGTGGTCTCAAAAGAACCGGCTGCTACACTGGCACATCTGATCTTCAGCAACTTTTGTTTTAATCTATTCTCTACCTCTATTCGCGTGCTCTTTATTTTTTTTTACACTGCTCCACACAGACTCCACACCAAAAAACACAGGCTTCTCCTCGCAGCAGCAAGAAAAACAACACAGGAGAAAGATGTTACACTCCTTCACGTCCTCCCAGATCTCTGCCACGTACGATGCATTGGAGTCACGCCATTCAAGGCTTCATAAAATTTTCCCGAACCAGGAGACGAAGGCTTAAAACGGTGCAGAATGAAACGATTCGTATTGCTCAGGAAATTGCAGTGGAGCGTGGCACAGTATATGTTCACTCCACTCCTCTCCTCTCCTCTCTGATTCGTTCCTGCAAATAAAACTACAGAAGATCCGCTCATTCCTATCAGAATTCGATCCTGCGAGAAGGCAACTTCACTCTGATACCAAACTGAAGCAAAGCTATAGAATGAGAAATAGCAGTGATAGATTTATCTCATATTATTCTGACTAGAACAAAGCACACGTACAGTTTATATAGGACATAAATCCGAACTGACTCCCTAAGTGGACTGAGAATATCCACAATATTAGCAGAGAATGATGTGATAAAGATAAGAGATAGGAAAGATAGCTAATCTATAAACCAACGTATCCTAACAAAAAAGTCTCTCAAGTTTCTAAAACTTCACTACAATACATGGGAAAATGTACTTACTTTTCTTTCTCGTAAATGGGATTCTGAAGTTTAAACCATAAGGAAATATTTTTTAAAAATTGGGTTTTTTTATTTTATCAAATAGACTAATCTTTCTTGATATTTAACAATTCCATCAATATAAATAGTATTGTGAATGACATTCCAATAATTATTATGGTTTATTTACTTAAACACCATTTTAATGTATATGTACTATGAAAATTACATGCTTCAGTGAATACTTGAATTATGTAGAAGTAACTCCTATTCAAAAAATAATGAATTTCTATATTATGTAGATTAAATAGGGTACATGTGCATCTGTAAATTAGTTGATCTCATATATGGAACACTATTAACACACACACAAACAGACTGATATATAACTATAAAAAAATGTTAAAAAGGTAGACCAATGGTTACATGGATAAATTTGGAAGGGAATGGTGACTCTTTTCTCATAACCATGTAGTTTACAAGAACCTTTTGGGATTACATTCCTTGTTAAGTGAACTATCCTATAAAAAGTCTTAGAACAACACAAAATAATTTTAAAAACATATAAATAATCAAAGGGGGGCCTTATGAATACCAGAAATGATTGGAAATGATAATTGCACAATACAATCCTTAATTGGACAAATGATCATAACCCATACTTAGTAAATTTGACATAAATATTTGTATATTTTAATACATAGTTAATTTTTCCTTTTTTAACTAGACTTCAATTATTAGATTCAAATAACCATATAGACATTTCATTTGAGAGGTTATGAAGTTTTTAGAAAATCGTTACCATTATGCATTTGTTACCTAAATATAATTATAACATAAATGAATTTTAAAAATCTATACTTTCTACAAATTATATAAACATTAGTAATTTTACAAATATAATCCATAGAAACACATTTTAATGCTATGGAAAACATATTTAATCCATTGCAAAACATATTTAATATTTAATCTCATGTGAATAAAGAGTATATTCGAACAAAATATATATATATATATATATATATATATATATATATATATATATATATATATATATATATTTAAGCTCGTGTGAATCAAAATTTGTCAAAAATTAAATATTTAGATACGTTTTTTTCCAAACATGTCATAAGTTTTTTAGTACAAAATATATAAAAGCAGTAACTAATATTTTTTGTTTTTATTACAAAACATGGATCTACTTCTATTTGCAATATGTTTTACACAATTTTTTTGGATTTTTTTCTAGTTTTATGATTAGAATTCTCATCTTCCTTATCTTATGTGTAGGCTTGTACTTCTAGGAATCCTTCATCATGTCATAAGATAGACCATATCCTCATGAATTGGGCCCTATTATGTGGAACTTAGACAAATAAATAATAAAATTTTCCACCAAATTGAGTTGGGCATTAACCATGGCTATAATTTCTGGTTTGGGCATCTTATTTTGTTGATGATGGTCTATGTAGACAACAAATGTGGACCTCATAAAGTATTCCTCCCTTTGGATTTTTGGAGTTTTCAAAGTTATCCTTATGGTATTTGGAGGAATAGATATTCTTATATTCATTTTCACCACGCGAAAGAGAAACTAAATATAACAAAACGTGCATGCAAATACAAATATACAGTTAATGTTAGTACGATACATGAAAAATCTAATATACATCATCCAATATGATAAAAAAAATCACAATTTCAGAAATCTAATATCTATGACACATTCAAGTATGAATAAATTCCAACGACTATCCTTCATTTAAAATGCACCCGCCAATTATATCACAATCGTCCATTCAAAAAGGGACGGTTGTGATATTATGGGAGGGTGCCTTTCGAGTGAAGGATATCCTTTGCTTGAAAAATTATCTTCAGTGGGCATCTTTAAAAAACTATGCGCGGCACATTCTACAACCCAAATATAGATGTGGAATCCTAAAGGGAAAGCACCTTCAACACACAACGATAGTTAGGTATATCAATGTGGCATCCTTAGGGGAAAGCCTGTTCAACATGCATTGATTCCTGTATTTGTAGAGAAAATTTTCCCCATACGCCAAATTCAGAGTGAGAGTATAATATCACATAATTTTTATAGCTTCAATTTACATTATAAAAAAATATAACTAATAAATAATTTTCTATATACAAATGGTATATGCACATTAGCATTATTTACAAATATAATGAGTATGGAAAAAGAAAACTTACTCTAATGTTATTCCATTTAACACAACTAAGATCTCTCAATCATATTAAGAAATTACCAAACATTTAAAATTAATTATGTTATGAAAATAGTAAAACTACTCGTAATTATGTCTATTCTGAGATAAATTAATAAATCAAACCAAAATATGTATGTGAATAATAAAATTGGAATAATCACAATAATAGATAACATCAAAAAATAAATACCAATACATTTAATCTCATATATAATTTTTAAAGAATAAATACCAATGTATTTAGATAACATAAAAAATGAAGATTTACATTTCAAACCCATTTATTATTTCATAATACAAATAATAATGAAAAAACCTACAAAGAATTATTTGAAAATTAGGAATATGTCTAGTTATAAAAACAACTCAATCATCCATAACATATGAGGTGACATTTATATTCAAAATTAATTGAATGAACAGGTAATAGTATCATAAAACATAAATCCATATATTCAATTTTTTAATTGATTTGTATAAAAGATAGAAGTATAAATCAATTCTGCAGTTTCTATAATAATAATAAAATCATATCAGAATAAGTGTTTACAAATAGTTTAACAGTTTCATTAGAATCAAAACTTCTCAATAATAATATATTTGTGTCATTCTCTATTTTGTAGAAAAACATTCTTCGTGTTAATTTGGGATTTTTGTATGTGGAAGTAAATTTTAATCACTAAATATTAATAAAATGACCAAACCTACACATATACATATACCTAATATAAGCATGTTTAATATAAGAAGATAGTTTGAAATATAAGAAGCTTATAGTGTACAACATTTCAAATGTATGTATTGTAAATTACATCAATAATTTAAATGTATAACATTAATACTAAATAATATTTACTTCCATAGATGAGTTCATCTTATTGAGACACAATCGTGTACGATAAGAAAGAATAAATACTTGAAAAATTTTTTGTTGAAAAACACACTATGTTTTTCAACATTTTTCAAAAACAATTCCCTATCAAGTATATGAAATGTTGTCCCTGGGATCCACATATGATAAACATACTAAATCAACTAACATAAAAAACTGACATATTAAACTAGACAAGTGTTAAAATTTGGAATCTACCATGCTCATAAAACTTTGGGGGACACTCAGCAAGAGCACATTTTATCAGTTTAAGAGCAACCATTAATTAATAATATGGTTGTTCAATTAATTTATAATTTAAATTGAACAATGTCCTCATAAATAATTTTTTTTTGTAGTTTGATTGAGATCAAGGTGCTTTTTATTCTTATATATTGAAAGAGAGAATGTAGTTTCTAATCTACCAATCCATTCCCTCATTTTTGAGTTTTTATCAGATCCCAATAATTTATAACCATTATAATTATTGATAGGTTGAACTTAATTCATATCAGGATGATATAGATCCAAAAATCAAGGTTTTAATATGTGATTTAGCCAAACACACAAATTACTCCAAAGGTTAACACTTAGTCACATGGTTCCAAATTGAATCTATATGTCTAGAGTATTATATACCTTGAATCATTTTTCTATTATGAGCACTAAAATAATTAGGATTAATTTCAAGTCTTCGTTTGAAGCCTATATAACATACATGCATTAAAAGAAAGTTTGCATTATAAAGAGGAATCCCCTTTCGGTGGTTATTACACACTATGAACCTCAACAAAAATGAATTATAAATGGGATTAACGTTCCATAGCCTAGGTCTAAGAAGGAATTCCCAAATAGAGTAAAACGTATATGTGGTATTAATAAATTAAATATTTAAAAGAAAAATGTAAAATAAATATTTTCTTTTAGATGATACATTGATATTAAATTAGACATTGTAAATTTTGTAATAAGTTGCATTATTTTGTTTGGTTAAATTTATTTTTTATTTTTTTTATTTAGTTTATGTATGAAATCAAATTATTATTTTTACTTCAATTTTGTAATAAGTCTTGACTATTTCATTTCATTTTACATTTAGTTCATTTCTTTTCTTTAAATTTAAATATGAAATCAAATGATTTATTTTACTGTAATGTCATAATTAATTGACTTGTTTTGTTTACGTAATTTTGTTGTCATTTATTTCCTTTATTTTTAAAAGTATGAAATTAAACTATTTTATTTAATTCATTTTTGTAATTTCAATTAATTAAATATTAAAATATTTTATTTACTTCAATAACATAATTTCAATTTAGTTTAAATGTGAAATCAATTTTCTCTTTTTACTTCAATTTTTAAAATTAAATAAGTAAGTCAAATTGTTGTAATTTGATAGGCATTATGCTATGTAATCGGTTAGAAATGTATAAGAGTTAGGAAGGTTGATCAAAATTTAGAACCTGAAAAGGAGAAGAAATATATTGAAAAGAGAAAAAAATATAACAAGTTAAAAATGGAACAAATTTCTCTTCAAGTTAATGAAACTCAACAAGCTCTTGAAGCTATTCAAACTTGTCAAGAACTTAAAGAACAAGAAGATTTTGAATCTCAAGAAATAATAGATGAAGAAATAAAAGGAAGCAATGCTTAAGATGTCGATTGTTCTTAAGGAGAGTAAGAAGAAATTTTTCTAAATGGAGGATTACCAAACCTGAATAATAATGAGGATATGGATGAAGATGATTTATATTTTATTGTTGAACACATAAACATAGATTTTGTAAACAATATAATGTCCCATTAAAGAAAGATACAAAATTATTAATTTCAAAATAAATATTTCATTAACATTTCTCAATTGGCAGAAAAAAAATTTCAATGTAAAGACATCATCCCTATTTTTGAGTTGTTAGGATTTGATTCAAAAGCTATGAATAACTTGAAATAAATCAATGTACATAAATTACATAATGCACTTGAAATTATTGTTAGCTTCTCCAATAGAAAATTATTTTTGTAGCTCATAGATCTATCATAAAAACTTTGGTGGCTCAAGAAATAGTCAAAATTTTATAGGTTAGAACAATTACAACTACTCTTGGTAAAGGTAGAATAACTATATTATGGTATGTGAAGTGTAGGGTAAAATTGGTTATTGGTATGTACAAAACCTCAAAGAAATAAAATTTATAATGGTGTAAAAGATATTTTTATTGAGTATTGGAGAAACCATGTGTCTCTTCTAATGCAAAGGATGTATTACAGATTATGGTTTTTCCTAGTTTGAGGAAAGAATACCCAAATCATTTTCTAGGAAAAAAACCAAAGTGAGTTGTATAGAATCATTAAAGATTACAATCTTGAAATCAAAACCATATAATGAGCATTTGAGAATTTAAAATTGATATATGTAAGGAAAAATATAATCTACGACATATGTTGTTGTGGTACCCATATATAGTTTGAGATATATATAGCCACATTTAGAAATTTTAGCGATTATATATTAGATGACAACCAATGACGGATTCCCTCCATGTGCAAGTCTTCTTATTAGAGATACTATTTGCAATAAAGTAAACAATGCACTTGAATTTAAGGTTGATTGTATCAAATGAGTATGTACTAAATGTGGAAGTATAAGTTCTTTTTTTTATTTCATAGAAACATTCAGTTAAAAAATTATCCATAAATACAAAATAGCTATGGTTCAATGTGCAAAGCTATGGAGATTCATAAATCTAAGATTGTTTTTTCTTTTTGATTCCATTTTTCTATGGTTTTCTTTAAAAAGAACCATACTTTTTATTCACAAAAATAGATTCAAATTCAATATTATCATTTCATACGATTTGGCCATCATGATGTATGTGTGTTATAGACATGCACAATATGATGTGGAAAATGGGTATCAATCAAACAAATCTTATATAATTTTAATGTTGTTGTTCTTTATTATCATTCATTATATAACTATCTCTATTTCCTTTCATTATACAATTATATAGTTAGATACTCCATGAAAGTAATAAAATATTGCACAAAATATGAAATTAGTCCAATGGAATATCAAGAAATTTGGCATCAAAAAATTGGGATAAGTATACAAAATCATTCTATTAATAAGAGGACAACTGAATTATTTGGCCATTTGTGGATCATATTAATATAATTTAATTTTTTTACTATTTTAAATGGCTTCAAATTATAATGGCATCTACCCTCTTCTTGAATATATCTCTATGATCATAAATAACATATTTGGTATGTTACAAGGAGTGCAATAAGTTAATTTTTTCTCCAATTATGATATTTTATCCATCCATATATATAGGTTAAAAATCATAATACTTAACATATTTACTCATACTTATCTTTCCATAGACCGTCAATGTCCTTGATTTCTTTGAAACTGTAGTTCATTTTATGGTTATTCACTAAGTGTTGAAGAGAGACAGTGATGTTAAGGAGATAATGCTTATTTCATTAAATTGGGACTTATTCCAGTGCCAACATCTAAACAATATATTCAATATTCGAATCTGATATTACTATTTTTTGGATTCCAAAATGTCAAATATTGGAATTATTTGCACTTCAAAATTGCACATATCGGATTCCAAAATCACACGTATTAGATTCCAATATCACATATATTAGAATCCAGAATCACATACATTGGAATCCAAAATCCGCTATATTGGAATTATATATACTCCAAAGTCCCATATATCGAAATCCAAAAAATCAATTAATGGAATCCATTATAAGGGTTGGCATCCACTAGAGATTCTTTATGATTTTTTATATATAGAACATGATTTTGTTTTATAAGTGCTAGTGGTCATTCGCCATTATTTATGTTATGTTATGTATAGAACATGTTTCTGTTTTATAAGGGTTAGCGACTGCTAAGCATTATTTATGGTTTGTCTCAGTGAAGCTCTAAAAAATAAGCTCCCTCGAATTCAGTTTTTGATCAAATATCATCCTAAACATATTCTCATTTCCTTCAATGGTTGCAACAAAGGCCATAATGTGGTGTTAAATTTGATGCCCATTTAGGAATTTTTTTTTTCATTTTTATCCACAAAATAGTTCCAAATCTTTGAAATAACCGTCACATATGAATTGCATATTTTAGATATGATGGCCAATTTTTATAGATTATTTATATATTAATTATATTAAAAAATATTTAAAAACAATCAAGTATATATAATATAATGTAATATTTATTTTATGAACATTGTAAAAAATACTATTTTAGAAATTTTCAACGGAAAGTTTTTCCGATAATTCACCATAGAAGAAGTTATTCAATCATATTGTCATCTTATAATCAATAAAAATATAAATCTTCCCAACTTATATTTTGATGATCACAACATTATAGAATAGAGTTACACAATACATTCATAATAACATATGAATGTATATATATAATATTTGCAATGTTAAGAATTACAATCATAACAACATTCTAAAAAGATAAATAGTTATTTATTATTTTATCACTACAAGTATTTAATGCCCTCTATCACATTCAATTCCTGAGACACTGTTTGTGTTTTTTTTGTACAAATCGGCCATCAACCATTTATCATTTTTACAATCTTTACGTGAAATTTTCATACCCACCATAAAAATTTTAGGATGGTTTCCCTTTGCAACTAATGTAATACACAGATTATTTTTTTGAACTATATGAACAATTGTTTCTACTGCAAACATTTTATAGGTCTCTTATTGTTATTCCCTCGACTATATTGTAATGTTCCTTTCCCCAAGTGAGTCTTGGATTCAATATGGTTGATATTTTTTGATTTAATACTATTGATATATTTTTTACATGAGTAGAAATTCGAGTGTTCGATTACAGTCCTAGTTCATAATATCTTGATAATATTTTTTTAAAATTCTAATAGGCCACCTTACAGGTTGAAAACTTTCATACCGAACCTAAATGACATATTCCTATTGTATGTTTAGTTTATCTCATATATCAGGTCCCCCATATCCAAATAAAGTAAATAACTCTGATCGCTACCTATAGGGAAGTAAAAAAAAATTATTTTCATCACTTGCATAGCAATTACAAGAAATTGAAATAAACAACATTTTAGCTTATGGCTAATAGTTACCAATTGAGATTGTGACTTGGATTACACCTCCTTTACACACTACTAGATCCATTAATGAAAGAGATATATAAAATAAACAATCATCAATTCATAATATATTTACTCCTATTGAAAATGTGAGCATAATGCATTTGAAATAAACATTAATAAATTCATAATCGATTTCATGTTGTGGATTACTTAACTAGATAAACATAGTGTTTATTCTATGGTGATATGGTAAGTACAATGTCAAATATTCTTTGTCTTAAAATTGAAATTTACCGTTCATTAAACTACAGTTATATTTTTCAAAAAACTCTTTAGCGGAGAATAGTCCACAACTATTGTTAAGGATTTGCAACCATTAGCCTATGCCAACATTGGCCAAACTACACTTACCTGGAAAACATTTAATGAGGCTAGCCAAGTGATTCTTATATTATTCGAAACACCCTTTAGAGGAGAAAAATCCTCAGCTATTGTTGAGGATTAACGACCGCTAGGCTATGCCATCATTGGGTGAACTACACTTAGTTTGAAAGCCTTTAATGATACTAGTCAAGTGCCATATGTACAAGTTGGATCAAGTGATATGTAGTTCTCTTTATGATGATGTTGAAGCCACAACAAATTTAATTAATTGTAAGTTGTCAGTATGTCGTAGTGAATCAATGAGACATTCTAGAGAGTATGTTGTTGTAAATCAGTGAGATATTGATGAATGTACGGTTTTTTATTCAAACCATTTATGTATTGAATGTGGATGCTTGGAGTCCACTAAGCTCTATATAGTTCATTTTAAATTTTTATTGTAGCTTACAAATGGATTTCCTTAAACTTTTTCTTTGACACTAAGCCAAACATATAAACTAATGTCTGTTAGTTATCATTTCCTATAAATTTGTGGGCCTTATAATTAATATTGTTGTAAAATACACATTGTTATCATATCATTTCCTATAAATTTGTTGGCCTTATTGGTTGTCTTCATAATCATTTTTTTTCTTATAAATTTTTTGGGATTATTACCGGATTGGTTTATAAATTCACGTGATTAACATACCTAGGTCGGATGACATTTTCATCGCCGTTGTACCCACGTCCTCCACATTTGTCATATTAACTATAAAAAAACATAACTTTGTTAAAGCAATTCAAAACCATCGAAATTGAAGATATATCTAATTAAAATTTTTTATAAAATGATTGAAAGTAAATCACCATGTTGAATTGGTTATGTAGCATCACGATGAAATAGTTGTACATCAAATTCTATAGCTTTTTGGTTTTTTTCGTAAACAATAATTGTATAAGTAACATATTTAGGTTAAAATCCATTAAACAAAATCACTTGTTGAAGATTATTTTGGAGACGAACCTTTCTTCATATGAGAATAGTAATGTTTTTGAAACATCACTTGACAATGTATCTCAACAATAAAAAAGAAAAATAGTTTGGAATCCACCAATGCACAGAGAGTGAAACTACCATCGTAAATCACTAGAACTAGAGAACTAACGGAACAACATCGAGTGAACATATCTACCTAGAGATCATACGATATTTCATAAATAAATGATGGATGTTTTCTTGTAGGCCAAATTCTCTTATAGTTACAAATTTTTATGGAATTTCCTCCTTCAAATCCATAATTACCTCCTCTTTATAATCATTGTTATTGTCATGGTTATGCACACAAGATATTGTGTACATAAGACACAAAATTTTTAATATCCAGTTGTTATCCTATAGTCTATATCATCCATCTAGAATTCATACTCAAACGTCTTTAACCTTTCCCATATATCTTTGTATAGTTTCGTTTAACATTTTTGAATAACCATTTGGTATTAGAACAATAATAATATAATCCAACACACTTTTTCCGATAGCTTTTAGAAGATCCACTATGAAATCAAAAGAATTATCGCTAGCCAGATTACAAAAATTAGCAAGCACATAGTCAACATTAAAAGGATTATTCAAAGGAATAGCTGATAAAGTTTGATGGAAGTTGGAATTGATTTGCACATTTACAAGAAACATTGTCTGAGACTTTCACCCTTGCTAGTATATTTCCTTCTAGTTACATCACATAGTTATCTAATATTGTTTGAGCCATGACAGAAGGTACTTCTTCCATCTCATGATCTTTTTTCTATTTTTTCATTTTTTCACAAATATACGAATCATATTTTCTTTTTCCATTGCTCTCTTCACCCAACAGTACAGCCACCTTGCGATAGTGTGATTCATGTAATTTAAATTACTTGATTACCTGAGATTCAATGTAGGTTATCAATACAATATTATGCAGATGTATATTTCTCAAATAATGTAGAAATTTTTTTCTCATTTTTTTATCTCCTTTTATTCTTCAGAAACAGGAATCAAATTTCTCTACTATTACAATAGCCTCAAAATACCCAGTTGATTTATTATTCCTTTTCAACCACTACAATTTTGATTAAGATGGGTCTACCTCCAATTTAGTAAAATATGTTCGCCTCAACATAGAATTTTTTTTGCATGTTTTGGAGGTGAAAGAAAACATTTTCTATAAAATTTTATGAATATTGTAAATATACCATTTTGAATTTCTTCCACACTTGAACATCCATTTTGTCATAATCTATTAGAATCCCCGAATTCCAACCATATTTTTAATAGGAATATGGTCTGTTGTTTATGGAGGCATGCATTTCCCATTTCCTGAAGAAATAAACATCCAAATCCATATCTAGGATATGACACTTATTGTTTTCATAGTTGAATCATTCCACCCAGACATGTAGAGTCCGCAATACAATAACTTCTGAGGATATAAAAATACCAAATTCCTCATGATTTTCATCTATAACCAAAAAAAAACCACATATTGACGTGGTAGTTTTTAGATGAATTAAGTTTCATAAACCATTACTCATCTCTTTTGTTCCAATGGAGCGTGAACAAAGGAATAAATTTTACCTATATGTAGAGTAAAATACATCAATAATTAGGTCATTTCCAAACATTAAAGTGCTTTTCTCACATTCTATGTTAAGGAATTTAAATATTACCCTAGAAGACACCAATTTCTAGAGTTCTTTACTATCTTTCATAACAAAGTAATTAACTTAATAGTTAGTGACCACTAGGCTTCGTTAGGACATCTTTTGTATCATTCGAATAGTTACAGTAAATCATATTTTGCGGATCAAAGCAATAATAACAGAATTATTCTAAAATTTAGAAATCTAATTATGATACATTGAAATATAAAGACCCATTTGCACCTTTTGAAAGTATTACATATGAATCGGACAAGCCATAACATTAGATAGATGGCATGATAGGAACATTAAAAAAGACACACTTTAATAGTAGATAGACTTCTAGTCAACATATAAAAGAACAACCTAAAACAATTTTAAAGCCATTTACACATTTTTAATGATAAACTATAGAGTACATTAAGATGTAATATTTGGTATTTTGAAGAGAGGTTATGGTAGATTGGGATTTTTAATTCTACAAGACTATGTGAATTATGTGTATATCGGTCATATTGTAGTAGTGAGGATTAGATGCCTGTAACAAGACTAATGACCATGTTTAAAGGATAGCAATCAGAAGATTTAATGTTTCATATTTTGAGGAGAGTAGTTGTGAAACAAATCACATTAATGGAGTTAGTGATATCTCATCATTTTTTTTATATGAGACAATGTGAAGTATATGTTTATCAGACATACTTTATTCATTATGTATAAATGTCTATATCTACTCTAAGTACAATATTTTAAGCATATCGCTTGGTGGGAAATTCAACAACAAGATATCATTTTTTTTTGTAAGGATTATACTTTTACTAAACGTAAGTATGGCCCTCTTCACAGTAACCATGTTTGTGGAAACATGGCTCTCTATAAGGTTAGGGAGGGTTAAAATTATTTGAGAAAGGATTTGATTATTAAAAATATTTTTTAAGTACCACTACAACAAGGGTTTATTCTCTGTTATTTTGACTATAAATTATATTTAAAATACTACTTGAAATAATTTATTCGAAATCTTTCAAACTTATGTTAACTTATTTATAGTGTGAGTCTTCTTAGGCTGAAAACATATATTGTCTGTAAATGTTTGGCTCTTATCCATGGTAGATGTTGGTGATTGCTTTGACCTCTAATAATTTTTCCCTAATTTTTCTCTGATTTTCGAGCATTGCCATTTTTTCTATTTTTCCCTCGACCATGGAAGCTTGAAAATGATCGATTTATATTTGTATACCTTTAAAAATAAAAATCCATGGTCAAAAGATGCTCAGAACCATGATCCACATAGTTTTGTTTCGAAAAGGTTTTCATCCTTAGAAAAAAATCAAGTTTTGAGCATGACTGGTGAATTTTTTTATTTTTGACGGCCTAACAGGTGTATTTTTCTTGTCAAAGTTATTTCTCAGTGCTCAGTGGTCACGTGGCTTCCTTTGGTTGCATTGGGGGCAGCAGGTGAATGCTTTAACTTATAACTTTTTATTTCTTAGCGAAAAGGTAAATTTGGTTCCGAAGCCCTGCTCATGTCTAATTGGTTCTTTTGGTGCTTACGTGGCCTCTTCTGATTCGATGGAGTATGGAAGGTTTATTTTTGAAATTTTTTCTTTGGCTACTTTGGCAAAAAATTTGGACTCGCCTCGTGGCCCCGCCAGGCCTTGATTCGAGAAAATTTAAGTGGGAGGGAAAAGGTCTCACTTTGACCCTGCAGGTGGACATGTGGCAAGGTCACCCTCATTCAAGGTTTCTACTTTGGGGGCCATTTTGAAGAAGCACCAAGATGACATGTGGATGCCTTTGCTCACTTTGCATTTTACTTAGACTTCTCAAAAGCCAAAGGAGACTGCCTCAGAGCATGACACATGGCACCTTCCACTGAGCTTCAAGAATTTAGACAAACTTTACCGAAGCAGGACATGTGGTGAGCCCGCACTCGTTCAAGGCATTAAATTTTTGGGACCATCTCAAAGTGTGCCAAGGTGACACGTGGTGGTTTGAAAAGTCAAAGGGGCAGGGAAGTGGACAATCGGACGCAACTTGGATTTCTTACCTCTTGTCCTCAATAGGATTAAAATCTCAAAACTTTCTCTAGTCAATGCCGGAGGTGCAAACTCTTGGGGGAAATTTTGGAAATTTTCCTTTTTGGAGAAAAGGAGTTAAAACATCAAAATGGTGTGTAAATCTTGATGAGAGAAATAGTCAACATTTTACCCCAGTTAATATCGGAAGGGTGGAGCTGCAGGGTAAACTTGGAAAAATTTCCTTTTTCCAAAAGACGATCAAATGGTAGAATTAGGCCATGGTTCCACTAGGGCCCATCTTAGGACAAGCGTCAGGATTATTTCCCAAGGATAGAGGTGTGGAGGAAAATGGAAATTTTTCCCATTTTTTCAAAAGTTGTAAAAAGTCAGAGGAAGCATCGAGTTCTGATTTTAAGTTTAAATCTTCCACGTTGAATTTTAAGTCAGAGAAGGAAGTTAATGTTTATATCTAAAGTTTGGTGGAAATATCTGGGAGATGTCTTTAACCATTAAAATGTTCTTACTTTCGTGCTTAATCAGATTTTTCTGTTTTTCTTCTCGCAAGTACATAAGGAGCAAAATTTAATAGATTAGGGGTAGAAGTGGTTTTAAAACTGAAGGAAAAATGATCTACCATAGCAAGGAGTTGAATGCGGGAGGCATTCGATGAAATCTAACACCTTGAGCACCTGGAGATTTTTGTAGATCAGATTTTGAGAATCACAAAAGAAATCATGGTGAACACTGTTGCATTAAACGTTTTTGTCTTTTAGGGAGAAGGGGCTCTGTTTTAAATGTTATAAATGGCACAAATATTTCATGTAAATGGTTGGGAGTTTTTCAGAAAAGTCATAGACAAATTTTTGTAGTAGAAAAAGCTTAACAGAGCCCATCCCTTTTGAGAAGTTGTGTAAGAAGCATGTATATCTCTCTTTGTGTCAGATTCAATCATGTCAAGGTGGTTGCAAGTGTACAGTAATTGAAAAGCTTTGATATTGTTCTAGAAACTTTCCCTTGTTGGCAAATTTGATCTAACTTGAGCTATTTTGTGCTAGTCTTGAGTAAAGTGTATTTATTTCATCTTTGAATGCATGCAAGTAGTTTTTCTTGTTTCTGTTGCAATCTTCTACCAAAATCGAATCTAATCACACATGCCTCAATCCTTGTAATATTTTAGTGGCATCTGTAATTTCATTTCTCAAAAGATCCTTCATCTGGGAGTGAGATAAACGGTTTTTAAATCACTTTTCTTTCATTTTGTTTACAAAGATTATCTGTAAGCCTTTGGGTGTACCTCAGGTGTGGTTTGATTTGAATCTTGGTGCTTTATTTGGTTTTATGACTCAAGCCTACAAGATATAATCCCATAGATTGTATGAAAGAGTGTTAATTTGGGCCTCCATTTAGGCACATATTCTAGTTGAAGAAAAATTTCTAACTTTTGTGGTATTTTGTTGGCTGAAATCCTTTCAATTTGCATAAGCTTTCAAGGATCTGGTGAGTCAAGTTTATCCTGTCTCCCCTCCCACCAAAATCTATTTAAAAACATCCAATCCCATCCATACTACTCAATGTTCTACTCTGTATACCCACATAAGACCAAAATCAATTTTCCAAAGTATGCTTGATAGATCAGGGTCTCAAAAGTCTTTAGTAACCTTTGCCTTGTTGTGAAAGTATCTCCATGATCTGGAAGTGACAACTCATGAGATTCAAATCTGGTGTGTTGATCATATTTTCCATAAGGTATTCTCTATAAAATTTATGGAAAAGAAGGGTACCTATATCTCCTTTCAAATAACAAAGGTTACAAAATAGGTTCTCTTACCTTGGTTGAAAGGCATAACCTAAAATAGTTAGGATAAGATCATATCCTTTTAAGGTGCTACCCATATCTCCAAAAATCCAAGTAACAAATGGACAGTTAGACCTCCTCCCTGGCTATGAAACATTATATATTTATGATCTAGCTACCTCTAAGCTCCATGATGAATTAGTGTTGTTTCTTGGATTGAAAAGGAGAAAATTTCAGTACCAACACTAGTGGCGCTGTTGTTGGGGACATTATGATTGCAGTTGCACATTTAGATCCTGGTAAAATATTCCTTATATGCTCCAAGTTGGTTGTGTGCCATTCTTTCAGTTTCTACATCTAAGTGCACTAGTTTTCATTGATAAATATGGGTATAGAAAGGTCATAGTCTCTCCATTTCTAGTTTCTAGTGTTGAAAAATATTTGACAAATCATATTCAGTGCATCTACACAACTAAGGTGGAAATCCTTAGTGGCAACTCCCTATTCAACTAACTATTAAAGTGTACTAGTGTCTTTAACACTGTCAAAGTCAGATTTGTTACTAATATTTACAAAGCAAGAAGGAAGAAGATATTTCTTTGCCAAGGATACTTCTAGGACATTATTTAAAGAGCTAGGAAAAGCAAAATCAGAAGGAAGAAAATGCTAGATTGTTGTTGGGGATCAACAGATAAGAAGAGGGATCTCCATTGATGAAAGTGATCAGCCCATCATTGAAGATTTCCATTCAAGTGACTTTGAATCAGGTAGCCTCTTTGTGGAATTGAACTCTCCAACTAGAGAGGGGACTTCATTTGATTTTGAAAGGTTTTCTTCACACTCTGCTCCTATTTTTTCTGAGGTTAATAGGCATTTCCAAGAAGCAAGACCTTTAAATGATACCAATTTTTAAAAATATACCCTTGTGTTTCAAATAACTTCTGGCCCTCATCAATTTCTCACCCCTCTGAGGGTAACCTTTTGAAAGAAACATGGCCTTACCCCCTCTCTAGACCTTCATTTCTTGTAAACACATTTAGACCTATCATATTTGTGGGAATGGGTGGATATCCAAATGCAGTGCCTTAAGATGTAAGGAGTAGAATGCCAAAGTTCCAAGGAAGCAATGCTATCACTGGTAATCAACATCTAAAGCTTTTTATCAATATGATGGAAGATTTTGAGATTGAACATGAAGATGTATATATCAAATTGTTCATCCATACCTTGGAGGAAGATGTCAGGGACTGGTACAAAGCATTGCTAAATAACTCAATTGATTCTTGGACCGGGATGAGTAATGCATTCAGATTTCAGTATGGTGATTTAACTTACCCTAGGTTTCTTTTGACATAATTTGAAAATATCAAGAAGAATCCTAATGAGTCAGTACATGATTTCAACACAAGGTTTAACAAGACCTTGAGGAGATTTCCTGTTAGGATAAGGCCTTGTGATGAGTCATGTTTGATCAAATATAGTGATGCATTTGATAAAAAGGCTAAATATTATTTAAGAGATAAAAACCCCTCAAGTTTTAGGCAGGATTTCACCATGGCTTTGAAAATAGAGATCAATATCAAGGAAATTGGAAAGCCTCTAAAGAGGGAAGGTGTAAAGGTTGTTAACCCAGAAAAACCCCAAAGAAGCAAGGCTACTAATTCGGAATAAGTTGTGAATACTTTGGTAGGGGGCTGCCAAAGAAATTTCCTACAAACTAGCCCAAGCTAAGAAGGGAATTAGGTAAAGCTCACATGGTCAACACAAGCATGAAGGCCAAGACAGGTTCACAAATCACCAAATATATGATGATAGAGGAAAGGGACCTGCTGGGTTTGGAAATAGATGGTCCCAAGCTAGGGATAATAGAACAGTACCTAGATCCTTTGGTTGTAAGGGTTGCTATTATGGAACAGACAAATGTCATTGATTGGTGTTAGAGATGTTTCATGCCCCATGCTCCTTGCAAAGAAGATTAGCAAGAAGAATAAGATGATGAAGATGATGATGTGTTCATGATGGGTTGTTCTACGAGATCACATCGAGGGATGACTTCAACTAAGGTGATAAGTGCCCAGACTGTTGCCACGTTTTGGGATTACATTCATAGGGTGAATATTCTTCCTCTCTCTCATACTTTATAAGTAGATACTGTACAACCTTTTGAATTTCCCAAAAATGATTTTGAATATTTAAGGGATTTAATGATAAAGAAGTATGATGGAGGAATCCCCTTTGAGAAAGATAGGAAATTGCTTATGAATGTTGTTGTGGCTCAAGAGAAGGAATATAATACAAGAAGTAAGGTTCTAAAATGGGTAGGGCCTCAAGCCAAGCAAAAATCTCCCTTACTTTAAAACATTCCTAAACAGGCTCTTAAGAAAGAGGCACCTACTAAAATCCCTACAGTCCCAAACAAAAATAATACCACTTTTCATGCCCAAATTGTCAAAAATCTTGTACCACCTAATGGTGTATTGGTTTCCTTTCTAGTGCTGCCTTGCCAAGAAATGCCCCATATGATTTTTCCCAAGTCTTAAGTCAAATCAAAGTCTCTATTCCAATTGTTGAGTTGCTTAGGAATTTCACCTTCTCAAATAAGTAGCATACACCTCTTCAGTTAATTTCATCAAGACCAAAATCATAGCCAAAATATTCATTATTACTTGTCACTGCCTCCTCCAAATATTTTTCCATCTCGAACCAAGTCTGGAAAAGAATTAGGTCTACCAAATTCCTCTAACACTTCCACCAGGTTAGCTCAGTGCATGGGTATTATGAAATTCATCGCTATCACCCTGAACTCCTAAATATTTTTCATCACTACCAACACTTGCGAAACAAACTAGGAATCCACCTCAGATTTAACACGAAATAGAGCCAAATCCACTAGATATTTTTCCCCCAGAATTTGAGTAATGGTTTCCCTGACAGAATCAGGATAAGCTTAGAAAATAATTGGTTGGACAACCTACAAAACCTCCCTATGAAAGGCCATCTCCCTCTTCTCTCCATCCAAGAAAAATAGTGGAAGAGTTTGAAATCCCATGGAAAACTTGATTTAAATCTCCACCATAATGGGCCACCAAGTAGAGATGAGATGGAAATAACCTACACCACCTCAAATCAAAGAGCCTCGGGGCTCCCTTCCCATGAAATAATTACTTCCAAAACCTCCAATTCACACACACACACTCACACACACACACTCATACATAAGCAACGAAACACACTATAAATAAATTTGGTGTGTTCATTTATATTCAATGAAAGACCCATAAATCCTTAAGCCATTGTTCCCTAATAAAACCTTAAAAATAAACAAATACCCAATACAATAAAACTCAATAAAACATACCAAAATAAATTGCTTCAGACCAATCTATCCTCTGTAAGCTCCATGTGTCCTTTATCGATCTTTGATTGTAAACCCTTGGGATCCTTGCCATCTATAGTTCACCCGAAAGAAACACGTGAACCCAAAATATCCTCCACAGTTCCTCGAAGATTTTTTTCCATGGATCGGTGCTTCGTAGCCTTCTTAATTTCAATAACATTATTAGCTGAGATGTTCCTGATATGTTTAATTTTAGTCATCTTTTTGTTTTGATGTTCAGGTTCTTTCTGGGCTTTAATCACCAAGGCAGTTGCGCTAGGAACACCTGTAACTTTTGCCTAACAATTTTGTACAGTGAGCTTCACGGTAACCCTCAAACCTTTCCAATCTCATGCAATCTAATTTGTAACATCTTATCAATTTTTTTCTATGAAAGATCCAAAGGACCAATTTTAGGGGCCAATTAAGAGGTTGTTCCAACTTCTCCTCCTGTCACACAGACGAACACCTCCACAACCTAAGATGGGTCCAAATTTTGCGGCATGTTTCCTCAACCCTTCAAACCATGTCTCTTCCACAAATTCTCTACAACTCCATGGCCTCTTAACTAAAACAGAAGACTAGGAAAAAAACTATGTCTTTATCTATACTTGGACTTAGGTTTGTTCTCTTTTGTTTTCTTGTTTAAGTAATATATGTTATTGCTTAGAGTGATTAAGGTCCAATATTAATGGTATGTAAATTTTTTTTCCCTTTTTTTTAATCTCTTAGAGTGAATAAGGTACATGAGGGATCAAGCCTTACGTCGTTCCCACAAGGTATATTATTTGAAACACATAATTCACATCAGATCTTATAGGAGAAAATGCTTAGCGCATGCTAAACAAAATTTCATTATCGAAAGTAAGGGCATAGTGGATGCTAGGTTCAACAGTTTAATAAGTTGAAGACAACGATAAAATAAAAGATCATTCTCTAGTGTAGTGGTCGCTAGGCTCTAACCATTAGTACCATTCATTATAAATACCATACATATATAGCTCTGGGTATCTACTGTGTTTTAATCTATTATGTAATAATCACAAGACTTATCGTTTATAACATATAATTCACATCTATTTTTATAAGAGAATGCTTAGCTACCACTAAGTTTTTAATGTTTGTATTGAGTGGAATTTAATAACCTAATTATATTTATTGGTAAAGATTAGTGGTCGCTAGGCTCTTTCCTTCACCTCTTATCAATATAAACACTATATTAAAGGTATATAGTTAGAAACACATAATACACGTCAGATCTTGTGGGAGAAAATGATTAGAAAACACAAAGCATTCCTTACTTATCAAAAGTAAGTGCATAGTGGACACTATGTTGAACATTTTAATAATTTGAAATCAGTGATAAAATAAAAGATCATGTTCTAGTTTAGCGGTCGCTAGGATTCCACCATTACTCCCTGTCATTATAAATACAATACATATATATCTTTGGGTTATTAATGTGTTTTCATATATTATGTAGTAATCAAAAGACTTATTTTTTGTAAAATATAATTAAAATATGTTTTTACAAGAGAAAATAATCTTATCGACCGCTAAGATATTATTTTTGTACATATTGATTCTAGCACCATAACCTAATGAATTGATTGGTATAACTCAGTGGGCGGCAGGTTCCTTACTTTACCACTTATCAATATAAATACTATCTTTAATTTATATTATTAGAAACACATAATTCACATCAGATCGCAAGGGAGAAAATGCTTAGAAAATACTAAGCATTTTTTCCTTATCGAAATTAAGTGCATAGTTGACACTAGGTTCAACAGTTTAATAATATGAAAGCAGTGATAAAATAAAATATTGTGCTCTATTTGAGCAATTGCTAGGATTTCCATCATTAGTACCAGTCATTATAAATACCATATGTATATAGATTTGGTTTGCTACTATGTTTTCATCTATTATGTAGTACTCACACAACTTATTATTTGTATCATATAATTCACATATATTATTACTAGAGAAAATAGTTAGAGATCTGCTAAGCATTTGTATGTATTGAGTGGAATTCCATAACCTATTGAATTATATGGTATAACTTAGTGATCGATGGTCTCCTACCATTACCTCATCTTAATATAAACATTGTGTTTACAATTTTGGATCACTAGGCTTAATATGTAGATCCCATAAGATACATAGTTTTCAACTCATATTTTATCATGTTTACAATAAGAAACAATGCTTAGAGATCGCTAAGATACTTTATTATTGACATAAATTGGCATATCAGACTCTAGGCTCAAATAGTTTTTTAGATTTGAAAGTAGACATAAAATAATAAACCATATTTAGGCTTTTGCAGCCACTAGTTTCCTACCATTTACCTTTTCTCATTTTAAACACTATCTGTAAAGTTGGGAATTACTAGGCTTAGTATGTAGTTGGCATAAGATACATGGTTTTCAAGACATATTTCACATCATTTCTTAAAAAAAAAATGCTTAGTGTCCGCTATGCTCCTTTACTTTTTTTATAGAAACGACATATTAGACCTTAGTCCTATACTTTTCTTATTTTGAAAATATCCATACAGTAACTCTCACTGTACAGTATTGGATTGTTAGCCTTAATATGTATCCCTAATAGCTTGTTTGAACTTACCACATGGAACATTCTAATTGGATAATTAATTTATATTATCTCTGACTATAGCGAAAAATGTACAAATTGATTTTGATACAAAATGGAACGTAAATGTGTTTATATTATTCTAATAATCTTCAAAACAATGTATAGGATTTATTTCTTCTTCTTTTTTATTTTTATATTGTTTTTTGTTATGCTTGGTTCATTTATATGTTGTTTATGATATTATGTTTATATTTTTATACGCTATAGACAATGAAAAAAATGTAATTTTTAATTTTTAAACCATGGGAATGTAAAAATAGGGAAATACGTATTCCCCTACATTATCAAATATTGTGAATTCTAATAGCCCGAACTTTTTATTTTAGAGGGGAGAAGTAAAAATTTCAAATTTTTGTATCCTACTCTTTTCCTCTTTTTGAATTTTGTTTCATAACATTTTCTTAACAAATAATTAAATACCATAGAGATATATTGCGTGGGGTTTTGGTTTTCATGATTAATCAGGAAAACATGTCTTCAAACTAAGAAAAAATTCACATACGACTATGTATTGCAGGGATGATTATACGAATCTAGTTTTTTTGCATGTAATTATATTCTTGTTCGCAGTGAAAGGCACACACCCAGAAGAAAAAAAAGATGAACATAAAGGACACACATGGAGGATAGCAACAGAGGTTGGGAAATGGATCGTCAATGATTGTTTGAATGATCGATAGCAAGTGGAGGTTTCACAGCCAACATAAAGCCATGAAATAATTCCAGAAAAATATTACTAAACCAGGTATTTATAGTAAAGGTGTAGATTTTTTTATTGCAGGATATAGATACTTGCTCTATAGTTGATTGGTCCATATGTTTGACACGAAAGTCCAATCGTGATCCACTCAATCTCTGTCTTTGTCCTTCTAAATCATGCTCCATGGTATGGACTTTGTTATTTAACTCCATGTCAAAATGCTTTGTTCTTCATTAAAATTCATTTTTTTTGTGCGTTAACTAGAAAACAATTTTAATATATTTTCTGCTCAAGTATTTATGCTCTATTTAACGCTTTCCCATTTCCACCATTCTATGTCTCTCTTTGGCTATTTTTGTTTTGATTCAATTTATATGTCGATCCCTGAAATGGTTTTTAGGATAATGATATCTTCTGCAATAGTCACCTTATTTTTAATTTTATTTTTGTTGGGAGAACAAAAAATAGTTTTAATGTTGTTCATCAAGATGATGCAAACAAACCTCGCTAATTAATGCATATTACATTTTTTACATGGTTGTCACTTAGATATTTTAGGAAAATATATGACGCTCAAAAATTATTTCAAAATGATAAAGCTTTATATTAAGAATTTAATTGTATGATAATTATTTCAAACTAGATACGTGTTTCCATGTAGAATTAACCAAATGTAATTCTTTCATCATTTTTATGGTATGTAAATTGGAAGTTAAACACATTATATATGCAAAAATATTGTATAATCTAGTTTTAATCAGTATTGAACCTTTATAATTAAGAAATTATTCCTTTCGAGCCCACTAATCTATGCCAAAAATTAACATATCTTTGAGGCTACCACGATATAAAGTTTTTTTTTCGACAACATATTGATGAAACCCCAATTCTATTTTGAATTACATACTAGATTTTACACGTATATTTATATATCCATTGTATAAATTATGGATTTATTTTTTATCCTTTGTATCTTTTCAATATGATTTATTTACTATGAATAAACTCTACCATAGGAAAACATTTCTACCCTAGCATCCACTAGGATATAATTCTAATTTGGAAAAAGTATTCGTTTTCTTGGGCACCTCACGGATTAGCAAGTTGTTATATAAGAAACACAACATTTTTTGGTCCTAGCGATCACTTTTGTTCTTTGTCAACTGTTATATTGATAGATATTAACAATTTAGATTTATAAAACAACTTCATTTTGAACATGATATATTTACCTTGATAGGAGTTCTGAGGAGATTTGATATGGTGCAAGCTAGAGTAAGACCATGAATGATGTTGTTATGTCATATTTGACATGTAGTGAGGCCTTCTAGGCTTGACTAATCATGGTGATGAGTTTTCTTTTCTTAAATGATAAAAAGGTTATGCCAAAATATTATAGGCAATATAAAAATTGAGACGTATAGTTTGGTGTCTTAGAGCATGGTCAGCCTACATGGGTCTAAACATACACAAGTGATGATTATGAACATGTATATATTTACCTTTCTATAGTTGTATTGGTCGCTAGCTCCTTGTGTAGGACCCAGCTTGTCATATATTCTATAAATTGGAAATATAAAAGTTACCGTTTGATATAAACTAAATTTTGAATATAACTTAAATGAGAAAAATTAATGTAGCCGAACTATGAACAAACTTGATATACTACAAATAATATTAACTCCAAAAGAAAATAGATATCCTTCTTTGTTATTGAATAATGAATTACAATGTTTCCTAAATAGGAAAACAACTCCCAACTTGAGTTGCCATGCAAACTCTAACTAACTTGACTAAATCTACTCTAGGTGGTGGAAATTACTATTTTTAGTAGTTTACTAGAACTTGCTATTCTTAGTAAGTTCACATGCTTATTCATACGGGCACGAAAATTTCCACGCATCTTATACATTCATAAATTAGAGGAATTTCCAACTTTCTAACTCATAATGCAACTAATAGACTAAAATTAACTAATGCCCAAAAATTGGAAAAAAACGAAGTACAACTTAATTCCTAATTTTTGTCCTCAAGATGGCAGATTTAGGGCCCAAAAATCGTGCCGAAACTTGCCCCAAATAGTAGTGAGGGTTACTGCTGCATTCATCTCATTGAAACATGTGGTTTAAAAAAAAATATGGACTCAAACGGACACCTGGAGCTCAATTTATGACCTTGTCAAGTTCCTGATAATTTGGGCGCATCATTCTCCCCTGCTTGAAAAAAATGCAGCTCCTACAAGTTATCTTCTTCAAACTGCTTCCATTTATCTACATCCAAATTCTTAATTTCCCACTCTGTGACCCAAGTATTTTCCTCTTGTTCCAGTCCTTTACAATGTACCAAATATTTGTTGTATTTCCCATGTCGTGTGTCCATTATTTTCTTATCTAGAATTTGATCCACTTCTTCTTTCTTCTTCACTGGAACCTACTCCCTCCAATCTACTACTTCATCAATAAAATCCCCTTCTGCACCATCCCTATGAAAATAATACAAATATGAAACATTAAACACTGTAGAAATATCAAAATTCCCTGGCAATTCTACCTCATAAGCATTATTGTTTATTTTCTTCATGATTTTGCAAGGACCAATCTTCTTGTATTTTAGCTTGTTATAGGTTCCTTTTGGAAACCTTTCCTTCCACAAATATACCATAAGAAACTCACCAACTATAAATACCTTTCTCCATCTATGCACATCTGTTATTTCCTTATACTTATCATTACTATTCTGCATCTTCTTCCACACTTCTTCCTACAATTTTTGTATATGTTTGGCAAATGCTTCTACATCATCACTAACTCTGCCATCAACTGGTAGCTATACCAAACCTAACACCCCATTTGGATTACTCCCATACACAATTAAAAATGGAGACTTTCCTGTGGATCTATTTATGGAACTATTATATGCAAACTCAGCTTGTCGTAATACTAAGACCAATTATTTTGGATTTTCCCCAATGATGCACCTTAACAGGTTTCCCAAACTCTGATTTACCACCTCTGTTTACCCATCAGTCTAAGGATGACAGGTACTACTGAACTATAGTTGAGTTCCCAATTTCTTCCATAAAGTCTGCTAGAAATGACTTAAGAACCTTGTGTCCCTATCTCAAGTAATAGTTTTTGGAACACCATACAAACAAACAACTTCTTTGAAAAATATAATCTCCTACACCTGTAACATCACTTATTTTCTTGCAGCAATAAAATGAACCATCTTAGAAAACCTATCAAAAACCAAAAAAATTGAGTCATTACCTCGTTGTGTTTTTGGTAATCCCAAAACAAAATCCATACTCAGATTTGTCCACGACCCTTTAGGAATAGGAAACAATGGCATGTACAATCCTGTATTCTGTGTATGGCCTTTTGAGACTTGGAAAATTCGACACCTCTCCACATATCTTACCACATCTCTTTTCAGCTTTGGCCAATAGTATTTCTCTACTACCAAGTCTATCATCTTTTCTTTACCAAAATGCCTAGCCAATCCTCCACTATGCAACTCTTTCACTATATTCTCTCTCAAAGATCCAACTGGAATACATAGTTGGCGTCCCTTGAATAGGTATCCATCCTATAAAATTTACTCATCCTAGACATCTCTTGTATTGTTTGACAATGGATGAATTACTCCTTTCAACAATATCCTTGAAATTGGAATCAGAGTAATACAAACCCTTTATTGCTTCAAAACCCACCACCTCATTTTCCATAGTGGTAAACAAAGTCACACACCTACTCAATGCATCTACAACTTGATTTTGTTTTCCAGATTTATGTTTTAGAGAAAAATCATAACCCTGCAAAAATGATACCCACTTTGTATGCCTACTATTCAACTTCTTTTGGGTATTCACATACTTTAGGGCTATGTGGTCTATAAATAACACAAATTCCCTAGGCACTAAATAATGCCTTCAATTCCTTAATGATTGTACAATTGCATAAAATTCCACATCATAAGTAGAGTAGTTATTTCTTACCTTATTCAGTTTCTCACTAAAGAAATCTACTGGCTTTCCACCTTGACTTAGAACAGGACCAATACCCACATGTGAGGCATCACAATCAACCTCAAACACTTTATCAAAATATGGTAGTGGCAAAATGGGTGCCTCTGTCACCTTCTTCTTCAAGAACTGAAAACTATCCTCAGCTGCCTTTGTCCACAAAAACTCCATTCCTTTTGCACAATTTGTTATAAGTGCTATAATACTACTAAATTTTTTAACAAATTTTCTATAAAATGTTTTTAGACCATGAAATCCTCTTACCTCTTTTATACTCTGTGGAGTAGGCCATTCAATAATTGCCTTTATCTTTTCTGAGTCGATCTGTACCCCATCTGCTGAAATAATAAAGCCCAAGAACACCAAACTCTCTTGCAGAAATATGCAATTCTTCATATTTGCATAGAGTTTATCTTTCCTTAACACTTCAAATACCAACCCTTAGATGTCTCAAAATGTCTTCTTTAGTTTTACTAAAGATCAAGATATCATCAAAATAAACCACAAAAAACTTACCATTATACTCCCGTAGCACGGTGTTCATCAATCTCATAAAAGTACTAGGTGCATTGGATAACCCGAATGACATCACCAACCACTCATATAATCCATTTCCCGTCTTGAATGTTGTTTTCCACTCGTCTCCTTCTCTGATCTGAATCTGATGATAACCACTTCGAAGATCAATCTTGGTGAAATACTTAGATCCAGCAAGCACATCCATCATATCATCAAGGCGAGGTATTGGGAACCGATACTTGATTGTAATTTTATTGATCGCTCTGCTATCCGTGCACATTCTCCATGTTCCATCCTTCTTTGGTGTTAATAAAGCTAGGTGTTGCACACGGACTCATGCTCTCCCTTACGACCTCATTTTCGCACGAGCTCTGCCTCTTGCCTATTCAACTCTGCATGCAATGTCGGGCTCATCCTATAAGCCGCTTGATTTGGGAGTGAAGTACCCTGGAATCAAATCAATGTGGTGTTGAATATCTCTTTTGGGTGGTAATCCATCTGGTAGCTCATCAGGAATAACATCCGAAAATTTCTTCTATTAATTCTGATTGTTTCTATTGGTATTTGAACACATGTACAAGTTCATCCTTATTTGCAACTAGTGCATAACAAAAACCGGTTGCCTTTGCCTCCTTCACAAATTCCTTTGCAGAACAGCATATTTCCAGCCTTCCCCTCTTCTTTAAGAGGTAGTAAAACTATTTTTGTGCCATCCTTCCAGAAAGTCATAAGTATTCTTTCCCCTATCATGAACAACTTTTCTATCAAATTGCCATGGTCTTCCTAGCAGCATATGACATGCATCCATAGGGATAACATCACACCAAATCTCATCCTTATAACTATTCCCAATAGAAAAGCTTATTAAACATCTCTTATCAACAGTAACTTCATTACCCTTCTTAAACCATGCAATACGATAAGGGTTAGGATTCTTCTCACAATGCAGACCTAATTTATCGACCATCTCATTTGAAACCATGTTCTCACAACTACCACCATCAATAATAACATTACATACCTTTCCTCCTAAAGTGCATCTTGTTCTGAAAATATTTGTACGTAGCCATGCATCCCCCTTGACCTCCTTTCTTGGAGTAATCATCATCCTCTTGATCATCAGAGTTTCTCCAACATCTGGTGGGATTTCCAGGTCCTGTACATCTTCTACTTGCTCATCTTCAACAAGATTTACTCTGGGAGCATCTCCTTGCCTCTTTGTCATGTGTATAAGTATGTGGGCATTCAAAAGCTCTGATGCCCTTCTTCACCACATTTGTAACAAACAAATGGTCTTCGTGGAGCCTCCCATCCTCTATTGCACTAGCATATCCTCTGCCCCTAGGAAATCCTCTGCCTCTTTGTTGATTCTGGAAATCTTGTCTCGTATCCTCTTGCTTTTCCAATCCACGAGATGATTCTCCCCTACCTTGGCTGAAACCAGCTCGTCCCCGAAAGGAAGTTGAGGCCCCCCTATTCATTCCAGGTGATCTCCTAAAACTTTGACAATTTTGTTTTTCCTCAGTCCTTTAAGGCTAATTGATAGGCATCCTCCATGCTTTTAATCCTATGCATACTTATCTCATCTTAAATAGAAAATTTTAATCCATTAACATACCTTACAACCATTTGTTCCTCAGTTTCTTCATGCTCTACACGAATGGACAACTTATAGAACTCATCTGTGTATTCTTGCACTGTTTGTAAGTTCTGTCTGAGATTCTGAAACCTCCTATAAAGGGTTTGTGCACAATCCACAGGGAGAAATTTATCTTTCAACTTCTTCTCCATCTTACTCCACGTCCTAATTCTTTCTTTCCCCTTTCTTGAGCTGTTCTTTCTGTAGGTGATCCCACCATAACATAGCATGACCTTTCAATTTCGTGCATGCAAATTTTACCTTCTTTTCTTCTGACATAGTCTTCCACTCAAAAAAATTTCCACATGCTAGTCAACCAGTCTATTAGCTCCTCTGGTTTTAGACTACCACCATACTCTGAAACATCAACTCTTATCCCATCATTCTTTCCTTCTAATGCTCGAAGCATCCTTTCTTCAAAAGCTAATGGTGGTGCTTGTGTTTCCTCCTCTTCACAAACTTCTTCTTCATCTGTGTCATCTCCACCTCGATTTCCTCTCTGGGTTATCATTGCAGCAAGCGCAGCAACTTGTCTCTGCAGATCTTGCATATTTCTATTCATCTTGTGCAATACCACCTCCTCTTCCTCTTCCTCTTCCTGCCATTTTTTTTTTTTTTTAAATACTTCGATACCAGCTCTAATACAAGATAATGTGGACAAATTATTAACAAACTTGATATACTACAAATAATATAAACTCCAAAAGAAAATAGACCTCCTTATTTTTTATTGAATAATGGATTACAATGTTTCCTAAATAGGAAAACAAATCCCAACTTGATTTTCCATTCAAACTGTAACTACCTTCACTAAATCTACTCTAGGTGGCAAAAAATTACTATTTTTAGTAGTTTACTACAACCTACTATTCTTAGTAAGTTTGCATGCTTATTCGTATAGGAACAACAATTGCCACGCATCTTCTACATTCCTAAATTAGAGGAACTACCAAATTTCTAACTCATAATGCAACTAATAGACTAAAATTAACTAATGCCCAAAAATAGGAAAAAACTGAACTACAACTTAAATCCTAATTTTTAGCTTCAAGATGGCAGATTTAGGGCCTGAAAATGTTCCAAAACTTTCCCCAAATGGTAGGTCAGGTTTCCTTTACATTCGTCTCATTGAAACATGTGGTTTAAAAAAAAGACTCAAACAGACATCCGGAGCTCATGTTATGACCTTGTCAAGTTCCTGCTAAGTTGGGCGCATCAAAAATCTGGGCTACTCTAGCGACGGCCAAGCTATAATTCTTATTTGAATGAATTCTTCTGTTACCTTCAAGGAATCAAGCATAGGTTGATTTTGAAATAGGAAACACACTTTTTTGGGTCAAGCGATCACTTTTTTTTTCTCTCCTTTTAAATATGCTTGGTTATTTTTAGGCAAGACACTTTTTTTGGGTCAAGAAATCACTTTGTTTATGACTAAGAATAGCTTAGTGGCCGCTAAGTTCCATCGAGGATATCACATTGTATAGAATTAAGACTTTATGGTTTGTTGGATTAAATAAATTAAATTAAAATACTTTTACATAACCAGGCACTAGGTACTTCTACACTATAATATTTCGAGCATAGTGGGTGTTATAATCTATCCAGTTACACAATTATATTTTGAGCTTAGTGGGCATTGTAATCTATCTAGTTAACCATTTATATTTTAAGCTTAGCATCCACTAAATCATGACATGACATAATATTTGGATCATAGAAATCTCTAGGTTTTAGAAAAATAAAGTAATATATTATCAGCATAGTGGCAGGTAGGTTATGCCAAAACATAATAATAAGATGTTAGCAACAGGTAGGTTATGCCACAACATGTGATTTAGGAAATCAATTTACTAGGTCATGTATTGCAAACGTGATATGTTATTTTAAAGTGAAGGTATTTTGAGCTTACCGCCCATTAGATTATGCTACCACATAATTGTTGGAACCTAGCGTTAGTTATGCCTTAGAAACTAAATTGAGGAATTAAGAGCTTAATGACCATTAGGTTATGCACACAATATAGTATTTGGATATTCAATTCACAAGCATATGTATCAAAAACATTATATCTATCACAAATTATATATATATGTGTGTATGTGTATATATATATATATATCTATATATATATATATATATATATATAGATATATATATATATAATTTGAATTCATTCTATGATTTTAAGATATTAAACTAGGATATTTTGATGATGAGTCTTCAAAAAAATTACATGAGGAACCATTCCATGATAAGTGTTCCAATAATGGACTCCCATGATGATTATAAGCAACTTATCTTACTCAATATATGCCAAAATATGGGGAAGAGTAGTAATCAACTTCAATTCACCCATAAATACATCATATATCGATAAAATTCACTATACATATAGCCATTCAAGCCCTTAATCAAAAACCAAAGGAAAATGCTATAAGAAATGATCGGGTCTTTCGGCCTCTTAGATCTACCTCATTGATGATCACAAAATTTGCATCCCCTTTACTTTGATCAAAGGACAACAAATGGACACAACATTCTAGAATTTTCACTTTCACAAAAGATGGGATTTCTATCACCTAATTTTCAGCAATAGTTTCTAAACCACGTATAATCACCTGCATCTCCCGCATTAAGGCATGGACTAGATATTGAAGACTCACTAGATACTCTTCCAACTTCTCATTCTCTCTATGTAATATAAACTGGACCGAAGAGTTGGACAATATATTTTTTGTGGTCAACCATTACGCCATGTAAACAATGTTCCTCCGCCCCTTGGACTAGTTCATATCAAGAATTAGCTTGCACATGGTCTCACAAATATCACTATCATCTTATTCTTTAAATTTCTTCACGATCGACTAGACCTTATTGAGCCAACTCCACATAGCGATGTTTCGAATTTTGTCATCCATCTAAGAAGTAAACCATTCCCCAACATCCTTGCATCTCATAGCTCTTTGCCTCTTCCTACTCGGACCACACTCCATGTTACCCAAGAAACTACTAACACCCTTGTCATTGTCCCAGGGAGATAGGAATCACAATTACCAAAGATAAAAAGAGGAAAGGGGTAGTGAAATTTCTAGCCATCCGAGAGATATAAAGAAAATAGTGTACAACACACGAAAGGGGGTAAGTGTGGCATGATAGTACCGAAGATCTTTGATTAGATATCCTATCATAAATATCATGCTTCCCATTAAAATGTTCAAATTCCCAATTCCATATTACATGTCACATGCTTATAACCCTTAATCGATGTCATAAATGAAAATTAATACTAGAGATGACATATCCTCTTTTCGCCACCAAAAAAGGTTACCCCTTAGAATAATCTAACGATTTTTATAAAAATATTATAAGTCGCTAAGTTTTGAAAAATTAAACTACATTTTTTTGAGCTTATTGACCTCTAAGTTAATTAAACACATTAACTTTGGAGAAATGTATAACAATCAAGATTTGTATAAATTAGTTGAATTTATTGTATGTTCTTAAGATTTCAAATTAATATATTCTGAGCATAGCACCCGCTAGTTTATGCCAACATACAATCTTTGCATCCTATCAGTGGTTAGGATTTGATAAATTAAACTAAGATATTATCGGCCTCTACATTTCAACAAAAGAAAGTAAGAACTTAAGAATATAAATATTTTGAGCTAAGAAAACAATAGTATTTAGCATACAAAAGAAAGAAAATGACTTTAGAGATCTTTATAGCAATTAAGATGAGTATAAATTAGTTTAATTCTTTCTATGTATTTAATATTTGGAATTAAGATATTTTTAGCTTAGCTCCCACTAGGTTATGCTACCATATAATAATTGGATACTACCAGGTGGTTTAAGATACTTTGAGATTAGCAGTCGGTAGCCTTTGCCACAACATATTATTTGGACATTGAACTCACCAGGGTTCAATAATTCATAGTTACGATATTTTACAATAGTTAACAAACTACAGGAATATTTTTATAACTTAGTTAACACTAGTTTACACAATGATATAATATATGGAGTTTATAGTCGATGGGATTAAAAAAATTAAATTAACATATTTTAAACTAAGCAAACACTACATACTTCCACAATATATTATTTCGACCATAATGGTTGCTATTATTTAACATGTTACTGAATGATATTTTGAGCTTAACATTTGGTAGATTATGACACAACATAATATTTGGTGCTTAGTGTTTACTATGTTTAAACAAAATAAATAAGATATTATTAGTTTTCCTTCTGGTGGGTTATACCAAAACATAATATTTGAATCTTTATGGTGATTGGGATTTAGCAAATTTGAATCAACATAGTTTGATCTTAGTGGTTGTTAGCTACTTAAACAATATATGATTTTGATCTTTGCAGCTGCTAGGTTTTTCAAAAACATGTTATGTGGTGATTTCATCACTAAGGTTTAATAATTCATAATTAATATATTTTACAACATCAAGCAAACTAGAAGAAGATATTAATATCTTTTCTAGTGTTAAATACATAATATTATATTCAGAATTTAGTTTTCACTACCACCTAACTAGTAAGAAAATTATATTTTGATATTAGACAATGGTACATTATGCCACACCATAATTTTTTGGAGCTTAGTGGTTACTAGGTTTTATCAAAATAAAGTAGGATACTCTAATCTGAGAAGCCGCTACATTATACCAAGACATAAAATTTGGAGCATAACAATCTTAAGGATGTAAGAAAACTCATTAAGACATTAGGAGCTTAGCCGTGACTACAATATGCTAAAACATAAAAGTATTTGGAATTAGATTAAAAAGGGGTTTTCCAGAATTACCCACATACTTGAACAAAAAATTCCTCATAGAGAGGTTTTACAGTAAAACAAGAATAGAACAATCTCATATGCAACAAAAAATAAAAAAATAAAAATTCCTAAATTGGAAAAAGCCAAATTAAATTTTATGGATAGTCATGAAAGTAGTTGTTACATCCTTAGCATCGGCAGTAGGCCTTCCTTGAACTAGCATGTCCACTAACTTAATGTGTTCCAGGAACTCTTCATTAATTTTCATCTAGGTCATGACCATGTGACTTTTCCATTCCTTGATAGCAAAAAATTAGTGATACATAATCTTCAATGGCCTTGTGCGGATCAGGAGATATCTTATCTAAATTCTCCTTTTTCTCCGAAGCTACAGTGGGGGATTCCAGTTTCTCTAACAGTGGAGAATCATGGTAAACTGAGGAGAGATCTCACAACACATATAGAATTTCTGAGTCTATGCTAACAAGGTGGGAGGCAAGTCACACATGCTTCCATGATCAGGTGAGTTGAGATGGTTGTAGCCATTACAATGTCAGTGGAGATGAGAGGATAATCCAGAGAAGTGTCAGGAATATGTGGAGAGGAAGAAGATGTTGGGTCCAAAAGTGGCTCAGATACCTTAGGAGAGTTCTCTGAGGTGTCCATAGGGTAACAATCTACCAAAGAAGATGAGGGAGACCCAAGAGTGAAAGAGCAGGGGCTAATGATCATTATGTCTGAATCAGAGTTGGAAGGGAGACCAAGGTGGTGACAACAACAACGGATATAAGAAGCTGGTTATGGAAGAGGAGGGGGACATGATGTTGCTCACCTAGTTTAGAGGGGAAGCATGAGATTTATTTTTGGGAAGCCTCCATTTTAAATAGTAAATACAAAAGGCCTTGGTGTAGGAAAGGACGATCATCTTCTATAGCCATTCTAAGGGACCTCTCAAGTAGTTGAAATAGAAAATCCACAAATTTTACCTTCCAATCATTTTGAAGATACACAAGAAGAAAATGTTGAGGTCCATAGATCACTTTATAGCATCACTGAAGTTTGAAGTACCTCCTCAATTTCTCAGTAACCCTATCCCAAGGTTGTGGAAGGAAGTCTTGTTCATATCCTAAGTGATACATTGTCGTATTTTCACAAGGATATAGGAAATCAGCCATCTCCTCCTAAAGACAGTGTTGAAAATAAATGACCCCCTCCACGGGGAACCCCATTGCAGCCACAATGGCCTTTGTCAAAATAATAAGTTTATTCTTTCCCACTTTGACTCTTTCTTTCTTCCAAGTTGTCAGCACACTGCACGTTACTTTGACATAGTGACCATACAAACTTTTCATAAATGATGTAACACCACCATCTTGTAAAATATTCCATACTACTGGGTCTACCTTGACCTCTTCACAGGAATAAGGGTTAATGTATTTTTTGGTATTACCCATAGTGAACATGGATTTTTTGATAGTGATTTCTAAAGGCCCGATATAGACGATGCTTAAATAGAGATGTCGAGCACCTTCATTCCAATCTTCAACTTGTGTCTCCAAGATTTCTAATTAAATTTTGTGTTAATTAGTAATAGTCATTAATTGATCCTATCGATCATATAAACGCAATCGATGAATGTCATAAATTCCAAAAAACTCCACAAATATCTTATCTTCTTGCCACCGCCACAAGAGATATTGCCTCAACATAACCTAACAAATTCTAATCTTAGTTAATTTTAAGCCAACCCTAAAATTAATTAGGTAATGTTCTTACAATTACAAAATTTAGTGGAGGTTGAAGGTTTGAATGATAGAAATATTAGATGTATTTAGTTAATATATATTATAAAGGAAGAATCTGCAAACAAAATGAAGCAATGTTAAATAACTAAAATTGCTAGACATGATTTCATAATCTATAGATTATCAGACAACAAATCATAAAGAAATATCTTATTAGAATTTCTTTATTGACACTTCTATTTATTACATTTAGGTTCTCTAAGGTTGTTCATTCTACACATAGAAATGAAGTTGGTAAGCACAGAGATGTTAGAGGGATAACAAGTAGCACTTGCGATGGGAATTTGTTTGCAATATTTATTAAGGTGATTTCACAAATCACTTTTTGACTCAAAGAAGATGGGGATGGTGTTGACTGGAAAAAAATGCATCCCCACCAGTCCTCTCCATCCCAGGGTCTGATTTTTTCAACTAAGAGCAGCATGTTTATTTCAAACCAAGATAAGATTAAATGTAGATATTGTTATCTCTCGAAAGTGCACCCTGTAGAGAGATGGTTGTAGGTGTTCTAACCATGAAAATTTTATCTCTCTCTTTCATTAGATACAATGGCAACACCCCAAGTCTATGGGTATACCTATTTTTAGGTGATTCTCTGGTATCAAGGTCCCGGTTCCTTATTGATGTATCCTAAGACTGATTGTTCTTAGGTTGAAGGGTAAAAGATGAATGTAAAATGAAATTAACACTGAGGTGATACACCAAAATTGTATAATATCTTTGACTGAGTACATATGCACAACTTAATATAGGAATGAATTCTATGAGTGCAAAGGACAACAATTTTCCTGCAGATTATTTAGGGTAAACACTTTGATGTATTGAGGGGATAGAATCACAACAATACTACCAAGTTATACATACACATTAATATCATACAAAAAATACTTAAACTTGCAATAGGGTAAGATGATTAATCAGGGATTTCAACATTCACAAGATTAATGGAAACATACACAAGACTGCAAATAATTGGAAAGGTAGGAAATAATTCAGATTCAAAGGGAAAAACTAGCAGAAAATTGCTTCAGCACTCCTGTATCTAAAATAGTCCCTTTTTTTGTGCTTTGCCAAGGCACACAATATATAGCAAAATTTATTCACTCACCCTTCCTAAAAATAGACTAGGGTTATACTCGCCCATGCAATCCTATTTTTAATCCTTTATCTATTAATAAATAAATGAATAAAAAAAAGCAAACTAATAGAAAGAGGCATTAATAGCCTTTGATTACATACAGTCAAATTGCAGTTGACTGTTCTATTTTTAAGAAAAGTATGGGTGAATAATTTGCTAATAATAAATCTTGCTTGATGAGCAAGTCTCCTCCTAGTGCATGAAAATTTTGTCCTCTTTCTGATCTTTCCTTTTGTGAAGGCATGCAAAAATAACTCCCTATGTATTGATAAAACTAAAAATACAATAATTATGCAATACTTGCACAAAATAGTTCATCTAAATATCCACTTAATAGGGATGACCTCCAAGATCAAGTTCTGATGTTGATATTCCTTGTCCTCTAGTGGTCACATAGATAGCACACTATAAATCATTTTCAACCCCTTCAATAGTGGGGACCACCTTCACAGTTTCAGTAATAGTCTCGCCATGGTTTGGCCACTCTTATGGACTTATCAAATCACACATTATTTCATCAAATACATGTGGGAAAGTAACTTTGTAAAGAACCATCATCCTATGTTTGACCACCTTTGTATAACACATGGTCATACTATAGTTTGCAACCTTTGATTACTATTGTATTGTATAGTTGGTTACGGATTTGTATTGTGAATAGAATAAGGTGGACACCTTTTCATTTGACCATTCCATAACATAATTTGGTCGGCACTTTTCAAATATTTGAGCTTGGAATATAGTTGGTATGTCAAATGTAAATAATTTTTGAAATGATAAGGGTTGGCCCCCTTCATGATGATGACTCACCCCTCCAGGTGCACTTTGTTGGTGGCAGTCTTAACCTCGGGTTGAGTTTTCTTTGAAATTTGGTGATCGATTTCTGGGTTGTTGATCTCTGTGCTTTTTCGTTTCCTACAATCAACCTCAAACTCTGACTTGTGATTAGGAGTTTTAACCCCGTAATCAATGTGGTCAAGTGGCATATGGAACCCATGGTGGTTTGATTTTAATTCTAGGGATCAATCTCGAGATATTGATCCTTGCACCTTTTTTATTTCTGATCATTAATGCTTTTAATTGTGGTTGAGTTCAAATTGACTCAACACTCTCGAGCTTTGCGAAGTAAAGGGTAACTCGTTGTCTAATGATAATTTTACTCTTGGATTTTCAGTCTATGGACTGAACCCCCTTTTGGCCAAATTTTTGCTTCAATGCTGATTGTTGTGATACTCCTTGAACTCAGCCCCTCTGCAGAAATGGTTCTCCTAAAAACATCTTTATTGAAGATTGTATCTTTGTTGTTCTTCTCTATTCTGAAGTTTTCTAAGCAAGGTGATTTTGGGTATTTGATGTCATTATCTTGTAACTTATGAGCTTGGTTTTTCGACTTTGGAAGTATTGCTTTACTAAGTTGGTAGAACTCAATGAAATTTTTAGACATCACTTACTGTCGCCTTTTGAGCTCTATTACTTCGATTTATTCATGAGGTAACTTTGTGAGAGAGTATTTTATCATTTGTCCTTACGTTAATCTCAAACAGTCTCAGGATCTAATTGCGGGCCTACAAGCCTGGGGACGTCATTGTCGTTTATGCTAAGTAAATCATGCGGAGCTCAACTTCTTTGAGAAATTTCTTTCCCAATGTTTTCGTCTGCCATTGATGAGTTCTCAAGCTTGATTCAGTTTGTATCTACAGTGAACTTTACGAGTTTCCTCTGTAATTTTTTTGACTTTTTTGTTTTAGTGAATTGTGTTTTCTGAGATTTCTCTGGCATATTGAGCTCTGTTTGGTCTTTGGACCTTTGTTTCTTTGGTCTGTAAAGCTTGCAGGTGCCACAAGATCCTCATGAATCTACCAAAGCTAAACATTTGAGCCTTTGGGTTTTTGTGTTGTGGAATGTGTAACGTGTTAATGCATGCACTTTTTTCTTCAAGGTAAGCCTCTGATACACTTGGTTAATAACTCGTTCTACACTTAGGTTGCAGTTTCAGTTTGCATTAGCACTACATACCTGGCAAAAATTTGTGTTCCTTTTCATTTCTTTATGCAAATTGCGGATCTCTGTGCTTGAGGGAAAATTATGCAGGGCTTTTGAAACTTTTACACAAAATTCTACAATTTGAGTGTCTATCTGCCTTCGGAATTTTAGCTAGTGAGTTAGTGATCCCTTTCAAATCTCTATGCATATTTGTTTTGATAATCTTCTATATTCATGAGAGCATGAAATGTTTGTACTTTATCTCGATTCAAATATTCAGATTTTCATCAACTTTGTGATCTATGTACTCATACTTCGCTCAGATTAGGTACCTTTTGTAAGAACATCTACCTCCTCTACACCGTGGAAACACCCAATTTACTCGAGCTTTTCAACTCATGGCATCATATGGGTTGCATGAGATTCTGGGACTTGTGTTTCACGAAATTATATACGTAAGCTCTGTATCACTTCAATCTAGATCAGATTGGAGCTCATCCATCATTCCTAGTCGAGCTAGGGTCTTGAACATGCTCTGTAATTTTTTGACATTTCTGATTTTCTGAGTTGACTCTCAAACGTTACAAGATTGTAGGTTGATTTATAGGGGCAGTTGTCATTGTATATTGAGCTCAGCTTCTTATTTATTAAAAGATATCCCACCTCCTTTTGGATCTCATCTGTTCAGCCTCGGTGAGCTATGAATATGTGCTATTATCATCACTATCATTGATGTAAGGGATGGTAAGTGTTTGAATTCTTAGCATGGTAACTGATTCTTATCTACTATGTACTTGACTTCGATGATATGGTCGATATATTACATCTAAATCTCTACATGCAATTTTGTGATCTCTAGGACATTCTATTGATCTCTGATTTGAAACTCGTTCAGGGTAATAATCCCTGTTTTTCTCTGAATTCAATGATCCCTTGAGTGCATTTGCTTAACTTTGATCTTGAACCGTAATATCCTTGTTATCTTATTCAGGGTGATTTTAGTACCATTTTAATGGGTTTTTTGATTAAAACCAGGATCTATACTTTGGTCTTTAGCAGTACTGCAATTTGAAAGTGCATTGACCTCTCTAAAAGAAGGTATAACTTCTTGCAAATACTTGAATATTTTTCTCAACTTGGCATAGTTAACCTAGCATTTTTTGATTCAATATCTCTTCTCTTTGAGTTTTATGTGTGCACCTGAATACTAGGAATGGGTATTCGATCTTTATCTTGAGAACTCTTCCCATATCTGCAATGTTTTGATACTTTGTGAACATACTTAGAATGTTTACTTGTAATCATTGATACTTATAGATTTTGAATGTTAAATACAATTTTCTTTTCTGTTGGAACACTGGTGATCTGGGATGTACATCTGGCCTGTAGACAGGAAATTACATTTATTTAAATGATCACTGGTGACTGTGATGAGCTTCATAGTTTTTTTTTGAAGCCTCTCAAGGTCTAATACTATTATTGTTGTCATTTCTTATATATTACTGTAGATGCTCAACTTCTTTTGGAACTTCTATATTTATATTCTCTTACACTTACTCGGCCTTCTTATAACTTTCAACACCTGAAACTTATGCTACTGAGTTTTCTGAGTCAATGTCATCTCTAACTGGATCTCTTTCCATCACGCTTTTGAAGTTCATATGAGCTCAGTCCTTTCTCCATAAATGATTCAGTTGTTGCTGATATAATAAATACTCCAAAGTATCTTCAAATTATTTTTAGCAAGGTAGTAAATAGCTTTGTGTTAAAAAGTGACTATACCCTTGTACACCATATTGCTCAGAAGCCAAGAATTGTAAAGTTAAAGCACAAGAGATGGATAAAAATCTAGATAGAACAATAAAGCCCTACTAGTAGAAAATTATCTGCAAAGTAAAAACCAACAACCGACAATGTTTTCTAGCAAAAAAAAACTGATGGTACAACATTCAAACAACAATGG
This sequence comes from Taxus chinensis, assembly GCA_019776745.2. Classification (NCBI taxonomy): domain Eukaryota; kingdom Viridiplantae; phylum Streptophyta; class Pinopsida; order Cupressales; family Taxaceae; genus Taxus; species Taxus chinensis. Next base: position 647,340,529 of record CM034146.1, read on the forward strand.
CATATCAACACCATTGGAAGTAAACTTTACTAGCTTCCGGCCAATAAAAATGAGACTCTCTTAGTAGACACCATTGCTAGCAATAACAGAGATAAGAATCATCAAGGCTGAAGTGTTACCCTGGTCACGAGTGATAAATGCTTTTATCTTGTATTGCTGACCATAACCCATCTTGATGGAACCTTTCACGGTTGGAGAAGAAGACAAAGGAGGAGTATTTTCCTTTTCACAATTTGAGATGGTCAGATTTCCGAGGTGGATAATGGATTTCAATTCTTGTATACTACATCTTGAATCTAGACCCTTTTTTGACATCAAAAATTAGGGGTTTTGGGAGTGCGTCTTTCCACCAATTACTCTTCTCATGTTGCATGTTTTTCCATCCCACACTCAGTAGAGGTGTGCCCTAAGCCAAAACACCTTGGTACATCTGAAAAGTTGAAGACCTTTATAATCAAGAGGTTATGACTCAAGTTCTGGTTTTTCACTCTAAGATGATATGGTTGCAGGAAGATTTTTATCAGTGTCAAGTTCCACCGGGATTTGAGCATAGGTAAGTACTGGGTGTAATTAGTGGTTTGAGAATCTATATAGAGTGTACCCTTTCCAATGGTGTTACCAATGGATGTCAGAACATCATGACTCCAGAACTGGAGAGGTAAATGGGGTAGCCTGCAATTCGAAACTGAATGGTTTACATGAGAAAGATTCTGTGAGTGGGTTAAAGGATGGAAACCAAGGATATTAATGATCAAATATTTAGATTGTGCAGGTCCAAAGTTTGGAATTCAATGATGCTTTCTATCTGAGTCTATGTAAAGATAAAGTTACTAAATGAAAATACCTTTAGTACACAGATACAAGTCTAATTTTCCAGTTAAAACTGGAGTCCAGTGCTCGGATTATTCCACATCCGTGATTCCTTAGGAAGGCTGGGCCATAGTCCCCCAAATCTTACAGGAATCAGAGCATGCTCTTTGTAGTAAATCTCAGAGGAAATGACCTCTTCCCTGAATGTAATAGATGGGGTAATGATCTACAGGTTATCTTATGGAAGATTCCTTGCCATTTAAATTTTTTTTGAAGTTTGATGACTCTCAATCATGGCCGCGACTAGCATCTCTGTCAGATTTTCTAATCTGATCATGAGCTGAAACCTTCTCAACCATAGATTTTAAGTGTCCACTTACCAGGCGTAGACACAATAATACCCCTGGATGACATTCTTTAAAGCAGATCATGGCTAGCGTTTGTGCTCACTCTTTTCAAGGTAGAGGTATGGAGCATCCCTATATTGAAGGCAAGGTCTGATTCACGACTAGGGTGGATTCTCTTGAGACCGAGCCCCATTCTTAACCGTAGTTGTACTCCATCTCACTTGCCTAGCCACTGAGTGTCTTACCCATAATTGCTTCATTGTGAAACAATAGATTTAGGGTTCAAATTTTTGGTTGAGGCTAGGGCTCGAGTAGATTACCATGTTGGGAAAATCTTAGTTGCTATTCAGCTGATTTAGTTAGCTGATTTAGGTAGATGCTCCAAAGTACTTCAATTGATCAATGACTAGAAGTGCAGGTGCATTTATGTTTTTGTTTAAATATTGTATTTCATTTTTATCATAGCTTTGATATGCACGATGGAAAATTTAAAATTTCCATTTTATATGGCAAAGCCCTATCAAAATTTTCCTAGAATTCTTTCTGTTATTACTGTTTCAACTGTAATAGATGTAATTTTTGAAAGTCTGAAACTACAAAATGTATCACTTTTTATCCTTTGAATTTGCTTTATCTGTTGGAAACTGAAACATAATAACTATTATCTTGATCATGGAATGCTTTTCTTCTTCACTATATCACTTATTTGATTTATATACAACTTTTAAAACATGTATTAGGTAAAAACTAATATGATGGAAAGATGTAAATGTCCATTTTACATGGCGAAGCCCTGTCAAAATTTTCTCAGAACTTCTTTCTCATTCTACTTCTAGTGTAATATTCTCTCTCTAGTTAATCTTCATCCTTTAAATTCTGAATCTTCTTCTTCAGTTGTAATCTAGAACATGTAATTTTATCTACAAGTCTCTCCTCTATTCTAGTAGTGCAACTTCTTCTATTTCTAGAATAGCTGCTGAAATTTTTTTTGCATTCTTCATTCATAATAATATGTACTTGTCACTTATTTGCTTCATGTACCATAGGATAGAATCCTATTAAACTATGCAATCTTTATCTATAGTGCAGTACTGTAAGACATGATTTTTTTATTCTTGGATGCAACTTTTACCTGCACACATGAGAAAACAGTAAGAAAATATTTAGGATTTTTGGTCCTCTCTTATGTCCATGTTTTTTTCTTTTCTTCTCTCTTATTATTTTTGAGCGAGTAAATCACTGTATATTGTTTGATCTTCAAGTAATCTATATATTCCTATTCATTAAGAGATCCATGTGCACAAATTAGGACAATATAGGAATATGGATTAACCCTGAGCTCGTAATTGATGATTTTCTCTTCTCTATTTTTACGGTATACGGTGCTTTTGACAGTAGTGAAGCTAAAAAGGGAACAAAGTTGAAGATGAGGATGCATCAACCAAAGGATAAACCTCCAAGGAAATGATGGGTTCACTAATACTCCTTTATTTTCTCTTTCATGCATGTGTACCTCTAATTTCAATAGTTGTACTTTACTTTTCAGTTACATCCCATGGCTTGTGTGGGAACATTTGAAATTCCTTATGAATAAAACATCGAATTGTGAAATTGAGTTGTGTATTTATTTCTGACATTTTTTATTTCTGATAGTGGATTGTATGATGAACTAAACAACCCAATAATATAATTGAATGTCTTAATCATAAAGGAAAGATCATTAAAGAAAACCTATAACATCTAATAATGAACTCTATATTTCTATAATTAAAAGTCATGATTTCTACTTCAAAACCTAACACTTCATCTATTAAAAAATTGAGCGGTCACTCTTCATCAAGAAAACACAAGCTGTCTTTTTCAAGGATTTGTGTTCTTTTGCTGAAGACAAAGAAGGCATGAAATTGTAGACTATGTGATCTATTATGTTTTGTAATAAGACACATAGCTGATAGATTTCATGTAATCACTAATTAATTCAACAACTAACAATATTGTCTTGAAAGAAACTCCTCTAGCTTAGTTATACATTCACCAATGTTATCCATCGTAATGAAGTTTCAAAAGTTGCCCATTTTTACAAGACCCTTAAAAATTGGTCAACATTTCTGGTGATCTTGCGGGGAAAGCTTCCTACTAGCTTGTAAACTAGTGCCTTGTTCTTGTCCTGTTGGGCATGGATTTTAAAGTTCATGTAACCAAAATCTGCATTTCCTAAAGGTCCAACCCTTCCAAAATGAAAACTAAAACTGGGAAAGGATCTACTAAACCAAATCACATGCACAAATGTACTTATTGAATTGAAAAATCATTGCAATGTGTAGGAATTGCACATATTGAAAGGAAATCCTACTCTAAAGAGACACTGTAGGATTTTCAATAATAGTGTTTGAGAAACATACCATTCAAAGGAATGCCCCAAAGTTCCTCTCCATTCATGCCTTGAAAGATAAAAAACTGATTCTCCTTCCAAGCTGAAATCAAGTAAGGAACTTTAAGCTCCAGATTGTATCAAACTTCATGTGTCTTCCTGGATCTTGCATGTATCAATCATCCCAGTATTTAACACAATATCTCCTTCATTGAAGATTGGTGTGAATTTTTCTTTCTTATGAAAAGTCTTCTTCATAATGTTTCTATTCTTTTCCATTTTTACAATGAGCTTGATCTCTTAGCTCTTGTAATTTCATTAATTCTACATAACAAACCTGCAATGGTTCATTTTCAAGCAGCTCCATTTGATGCAACAAATCTAATGCATGTAACTCAACTGAAATAGGCATTCTTGCATTCTCTTCCATAAACAAGCTTGTATGGTGAATTTCCAACTGATCTTATAGGAGTCACTCTATCAGCTTAAAGTCCCCTTGAATTCAACATTAGATGTCCAAGCTCTCTGGTTATCTTTGAGTGTTCTTCTGGATGATCCTTACAATGATTCTTGTTAGTACTTTCATGAAGGTACCCATTACCTTGTGGCAAAATACTTAGATGAAGAACTTAGATAAATTCCATGTGTTACTTAGACAGGCCTCAATTCAATTACCTTTGCACCAAATAAATGTTAAAGCATTATCTGATAGGCATAGTTGTTGGAACACCAAATCTTGAAACTATCGAACCTTCATAAAAGGATAGTATCCAAAGTTTCATTAGCATCTTTCAAGACCTACTGCTTTAGTCCAGTATGTAAAGTAATCTGTAGCCAGGTCAAAAATCCACTTGTTTCCTTGTAACGAAGGCAGGTTTATCATGCCAATAAATTCAAGTTGCCCTTCAATGCATAAAAGGATGATAAATTGAAATAGGTTCATAAAGGTCATGTAGGAGTGACAAACATTCTTTTCCAATCCAGAGAAAGCACATTCAATTACACTTGCTAGTAATCCATTCAAAACAATCCTTGAATATGTTAGGCCAATAGTAACCATCTTTCATAATTTTTAAGGTTCTGTCATCCCCTAAGAAATGCCACTGCCACGTGGGTCTCTACAAGCCACCGCTCTCATAATCCATTTGCAATGCCATCTCTATCATAGTGAGCGCATCACAGTTTAGGGTTACAAATATATCCTTTTATAATAGTACACCATCAATGGAGCCATAGTTTGTACAGTTGGAGTAGTCTTATTTTCCTTCAATGATATATTGTGGAAAATGAGGCATGCTGAGATATGTAACCCCATGTTGTCGATAATGTTTATTGTGAGATTTTACTCATTTAGCATCTGTCATGCCTAAACTTCTTGAGTAAGCATCTATTTTTATGAATATTTCTAGCTGAACCACTTGGTTTTAAAAATGAATTGTCGAAAAATAGTCAATGATCCAACATGTAGTCATTTAGAATCAGATAGTTCTGCAAATAGTTTTGTAGAAAAATCAGCAATTAGGAAATTTTTGTAGATCAAACCTTGTACCTCAAACTGTCATTCCATGATATTCTAAAATAACAAAAATATTTACTCCAAAACTTAATTCGTTATCCTATGCCTGATATTTATCTCATTGTTACATTTTATGCTACTCCCGAGTAGTAACAATGACAATCTATTCATACTTGGTTCCTTATCCATTATATGGATATTTTTGTTTGAAAGCATGTACTTAACATGTCTATAAGCCCTCTGACAAAGGAAAATAACTGAACATTTTTTATGTCCCATACTAGAGTACCTATAGTTGTCATAATGTGTCTACCAGAACATGTCCATAAGAAAGCTAATTCGCTAATTGGACATATTCGTCATGAACCTGACATAATATTGTTGATATTTTTTTAGCTAAATAAATACAGTTTATGACATGGGAAAATGTAAAGTCAACATTTGGGTATTAAAAGAGATAGAGCTTTAGAGATGGCTGCCTTAAGTGGATTCTAACCATTCTACTCCCTATAATTGTTACTAATACAATGCAATTTTCTCATTCATAAAAATTATACAGAGAAGTTGCTACCATGGTTGTCGCCAATATTGTGAAGTTATGTAAGAACTAATCCACATTAGAATGTAAATTAAATTCCAACATTTCACTATGTTATATGTACTCTGATCACAACGGTAATGATAAGTTTGATATAAGCTTGTGTTGATGGCGAATCACAGCACCCTTTAATGTCTGCAACTCGATGGGTTGAGACTTTTAGTGCGATTACATAACATGGAGCATTTCCCAAATGTGGGACCTTGCAAAATCGGGAAAGCTCTCCGGATGAAGGCCGGTTCCTATTCCTCTATTCAGATGCACACATAAAAATGCATAGAGGGTTTACTCATAAACCTAATCTAAATTTCCAACGAGACAGGGTAAGAAGATGCATAAAAATAAACCTAAACTAACAAAGGTGATGCACCGAGGAATGAAGAAACACGTGTCTTGCCAATAAACACAAACCATTAAAATGCAATGCAAGATCATGCACAGATAACCAAATTTGCAGTGAAAGATCAGGAGGATGCAAATGAACACAGAGACGGTTGAGAATCATCCACAGACATGCATTATTTTCTCCAAAGATTGACACAATACACTACAAAATGCCAAGAGGCAAAGTTACATTACAGTTTTAGATGGGAGGTTTGAACTCCACAAATTCACCTGCCAAAGAGAAGAAGGGAGGGGGAAAACAAGAATGTCCAACCTTTAGAAAGAAGCCCATCCTTACAATTTATAGAAAGAATGAGAGAGGGAAGAGAGAGGAATTCCAAATCTACCCCAACCACCTCCATAGTTGTATTTAATTAATCTCATTATGGTAGCTAGGTGAGAACCCTAGCAAACCCAAAAAATGGCAAACTGTATTTTGTATTTTGAAGAACTTGTTCTCACCCAATTAAAGATATCAAGTCGTAGTTGGGTAGAGGATCTTGTAAGCTTTCTGAAAAATTCCAACCTTGCGTGAATCGGAGCTCCTTGTGAAAAGTTATGGCCATTTTAATATCTAGGTCAGGGTTTGCTTTCTGTCGGGTTCGGGGTGTCAACGCTCAACATGTTGCACCTCTTAAAGATGCGCCTTGGTGCATCCATCCTCATGTCAACATACTCTTAAGTGCACCATAGGTATTAAAAATGTGGTGTTGAAATTTTCTGATCTGTGCCCCCAAACTGCACCAAGGCGTGACTTTTTGCATGTCGACACCTTTTAATGTGCGCCCCCAACCTACGTCAGGGTACAAATTTTTACATGTCGACACCTTCTGATGTGCACCCCCAACTTGTGCTAGGATGTGATTTTTTACATGTCGACACCTTTTGATGTGTGCCCCCAACCTGCGCTAGGGTGTGATTTTTTACATGTCGACACCTTTTGATGCGCGCCCCCAACTTGCACCAGAGCACGACTTTTTGCATGTCAACACCTTCTGATGTGCGCCCCCAACGTACACTAGGGCATGATTTTTTACATGTCGACACTTTTTGATGTGCACCCCCAACCTACACCAGGGCATGAATTTTTACATGTCGACACCTTTTGATGTGTGCCCCCAACCTGCACTAGGGCACGACTTTTTGCATGTTGACACCTTCTAATGTGTGCCCCCAACCTGCGCCAAGTCGTGACTTTTTACTTGTCGACACCTTTTGATGTGTGCCCCCAACCTACGCAAGGGTGCGATTGTTTACATGTCGACACCTTCTGATGTGTGCCCCTAACCTGCGCCAGGGTGGTTGGTGACAAAATAAGTGTTGGGTTTTTGACCATTCAATACACTTTCAAAACCCAAAATGAAGGATTTAAATTTTCCTTGATTTCCATATTCTTCTATTTGTCTATATTTACCCGGGGAGGGAGATATATACAACAATTTGGCAACTCAATGGGATAACTTGCGTGCTAGGTAGAAGATAAGTGACCTTTTAGCAATCCATTGGGCATGGAGTCATAAGCAATAACCTGAAACCAACTTGATATCTGATCCTGAGCCTAATATTGCAACTCCTTCTCCGAGAGCATGTTAAATTGTAGAAATTCAACCTGGGAGCAACAAAACCTATGCTAAGGCACTTAGGGAAACTGAAACCTAACTACAATAACACAATGTGCATACGCACTTAGAGGAATTGAAAACTAGGCAAATATTTATAAGGGTAGACCTTTTCGTTTTAGTAGCAATGTTTAAGATAGATTCCGTTAATCGGAATCGGGAGTTCTTCTCCATCCAATGTAGATAATTGGAAGGCATTACTACTTGTTATCCAAAATTCACCCCCAAGGTAAATTTTGATAACATGCATCAAATTCTTTAGTCCCAAGCAATTATATTGATTCAAGGCAAAGCATCATATTGCTGGGGTCCCCTCAGATTTTTTCTAACTCCCTTGGCCAAGAAAGAAAGAGAAAGCTCTGAAAAAATGTGAAAAGGTTGCAGAAGACAGGCTCGGGCCAGGAAAAATCATGAAAAATGGCTAAGTCTTAGTCTCCGGGAGAGCCGGGACAAAAGTACGCGAGGGACGCGTGGGACGCGAAAGCGCGAAATGAGCGAAGGTTCGTCCGAGACAGCCGGGACAAAAGTACGCGAGGGACGCATGGGACGCGAAAGCACGAAATGGGCGAAGACAAAAGAGGAAAAGTCAACGTTTGACCTGCGAAACTTCAAACGGCCATAACTTTTGACTCCGAGCTCCGATTTTCACAAAATTGGACTTTCTGGAACGAGCACGACGTCCTCTACGCCACAGAAATTGGATTTCTTATTTTTAATGAGGATAGATATATTTAATTAAGAGAAACATATTTGGCTCCAGTCAGTTAATGTTCATTCCCGTCAAATGACAGAAAATGCCTGCCAGACCCAAAATAGCTGCCCGCACTCAGAAGGCCATAACTTTTGCGTTTCTCAACGAAATCACACAAAATTGGTACTGTTGGAATCGTGGTTCTGAACCTGATGCACAGAAATAAAGAAATTCTAGATTTGATCAAAATTTGATCGAGTTTTTTAAGAAAACGTGGTCGGATTCAGAACAGTGTTTTATTTCGTAGCTGGGAGTGCAATTAAGAGGCATGGTCATCATTCTTTCTCTGCTGCAGCACATGGGACAGCATGGGGAGCCTTTTGCAAGTAATGTACAACCATTTCACTCAATTTAATGCCTCTTATAGGTGGTTGAAGGACAGATTTCGGGATTTCCATTTTCCCTTCTCTTTTCCTTCTCTTTTTTCTATAAATTGGAGTGTTGGGCTCATTGTAGAGGAGAGAGTTTTTGGGTAGCAAAGTTTTGCCAAAATTGCTTTGTGAAGCCAGTGTGTGCAGGCCCTTGTAGTGGACTCCTTGCATGGTGATCCAGGCCCTTATCTTGTAATAGACTGAACTGTGCATACCAGGAAGCAATAAAATACAAAGTTTGTGGATGTATCTTCCCCTGCTTTGTTTTCTTGCATTCTTCTTGCTCCTTTTATCTTTCTAAAAGAATATTGTGTCTATTATTATGTTCTTGCAGGAATTCACTAACATTGTGTATGCTTGGAATATTGTTGTGAATGCATTTTGCTAGATTATGGTGAACTGTCATCACCTCTTCTAGTGTGCACTTTGCCTCTGTATTTCACACATTTGGAGATTACTCTCACACCCTCCTTTTCTGGTGTATCACCGCTTTAGTGTAGGCTTTCATTTTATGTATTCTCTCTCCTTGGTCCCTTGGAAATTTAGATTAGAATAGTTAGCTTATCCTGCATTAGAGTAGATTGTGGCAGGTAGTTTAGGAGAAAGAACCAGCTTTCTCTGGAGGTCTGTCTCAAGTAGCAAGTTCCACAACTTGGAGATAATACCCATGTTATCCAATCACACTGTGAGTTCAAATACATGCACAGGGGTGCTGTGATTCGGTGATAACACTACTTTTACATCTTGTGACCATGTAGGGGCCACTCCAAATGGCATCAAACTTGGAATGCCTTCCTATATTTTCCTAATCTGCATCCCATTTCAGAACTAGGTCCCCTTCCTAGAAAGGTCCTTGCTCTTTCCTTCTTATCGAACCATCTTTTTACTAAGGGCTGATCCTTCTCATTCATCTGAATTACATGTTCTCTAATTTCTTCCAATTCCATCAACTCTACATAGCTAGCCTCCATTGGTTCAAACTCCGACAACTCCAACTACTTCATGAGCTCCAACGCTGGCAATTCTAATGATATAGGCAATACTGCCTCTTTCCCATAGACCAACTTGTAGGGATAATTACCTATAGACCTCTTTGGTGTTATCCTGTCAACCCATAACATTGATTTTATCTTGGTATGCCATGTCCTTTGGTTTTCATCCAGAGTCCTCCTGATGATTCTTAGCAAATTCTTGTTTGTGGACTCTGTCTGTCCATTACCCTGCATGTAATAATTTGAAGAGGTGCTCAAATAGATTCCAATCTTGAAAGCCCATTCTATAATATTAGAACCTATGAATGCCAATGCATTATCTAATATGATAGTGGCCGACACACCAAACCTAGTCACTATTCCTTCATAAAAGTCTAGTATGTTAGACTCATTTGCTTCTTTGAGCACTACTACCTCGGTCCACTTTGTGAAATAGTCTGTTGCCATGAGAATCCACTTATGGCCTTGGCTTGATTTTGGATTGATGACCTTGACGAAGTCCAATCCCCATTACATAAATGGTTGGTCAACCAAAATTGGGTGTAATGGAAGCACTGCTAGTCTTTCTTTTCCTGTGAAGAGTGCACATTTATTGCACTTTCTTATCCATGTATAGCAGTCACTGAACACTATCAGCTAGTAATACCCTACCTTCATTATCTTGAGAGCTATTACTCATGGGGCAAAATGTCCTCCTAAATCTCCATTGTGAAAATTTCGTAACACTCTCTTAGTTTGACCTGTCCCAATGCACCTCAATAGAAATCCATTGATGTCTTTCTTGAACAAAACACCGTCAACAAGAACATATGGAATGGCTTGTAACCTGAAGTATCTCCTTTTTGCTTTGCTCATTTCTGGAGAGCATAGGGCTGCCTGTAGGGATTGTATCATATTCTGAGTCCAACAAGGAGGGGGCACATCATCATTTTCCTGTTCTTGACCATCCTGTAGTACGAAGACAGTCTCTTTTTCATCACCTACTTCAACTTGCTGACTTGAAGCTAGCTATTCACATATAGTCCTTTTCCAAGTACTAGTTTTGTGACCTTGATCTCGATGTCATATTCCATGACACGAGTGATCCATCTTGCATGTTTCTCATTTAGATCCTTGTTTAGAAGGAATTCCTTGACTCCTGCATGAGAGACCAATAATTGGATCTTGTTGTTTGAGACTAGGTGCTTGAATTTCTTTAAGCTCCTGATCACTGCAAGGACATGCTTTTCGATGAAAGAGTACCTAGTTTCGTATTCCTCCAAGCCTTGACTAAAGAACGCAAGTGGTTGTTCTAATCCCTCTTTGTTTTGTTGTACCAAGATTGTAAAAATTGTGTCTCCACCACCAAAGGCATATAGAATGAAGTCCTTGGAGAAGTCTAGATTGACGAGAGTTAGAGCTTGAGATATAGCCTCTTTTATTACCTTAAAACTTTCCTTGCCTTCAGATGTCCACTTAAATTCCATGCTCTTCTTTAACATCAATGTTATTGGCTTTACGTGAGTTACAAAGTTTGGAACAAACCTACTGGCAAAATTGATCCTTCTTAAGAAGCTTTAAAGAGCCTTCTTGTGACTTGGCAATAGCAACGCTTGAATTTCTTAAACTCTTTCTAGGTCAATTGTCAACCCCTCCTTTGAAATAATATGGCCTAGAAGTTTTCCTTCATGAGCCAAGAATATGCATTTTTTGGGATTCAATGATACCCAAATATTCTACACCTCTAAAATACCTACCTCAGATGAAAGAGGTGATTTTCTACATTTTTGGAGAATATAGTGATGTCATCAAGATATATCAGAAATATTTTATTGATCAATCCCTTGAATGTCATATCCATTGCCCTTTGGAAATTTGCTCCAGCATTTGATAGCCCAAATGGCATCTTCTTGTAGGCATAGGTGCCCCATTTGGTGGTGAAAGTTGTCTTGAACTGGTCATCTTATTTCACCATTATCTGATTATACCCTGAGTAGCCATCTAGGAGAGAGAATCTCTCCGAACCGGATACCACTTGCAATATTTGTTCCATTGAAGGAAGTGGGTAATGGTCTTTGAGAGATGCCCTGTTTAGGTCTCAGAAGTCCACACACAACCTGATTTCTCCACTCTTCTTCCTGACTAGAACCAAGTTTGCAACCTAGATTGAGTGCTTGATCGGGAATATAATGCTTGCCTCTATTAGCTTATTTATCTCTTTCTTCATTAGAGGCTCAATGTGAGGGTTGATTGGTCTCTGCTTCTACCTGATGGGCTTAGCATCTAGATCCAATTCTATGGTATGTTTTGCCAACCTCGGATTGAATCCTCTCAAGTCTTCATAGCTCCAAGCGAAGACATCTAGAAATTTTTGGCAAAGCTATATGAAATCTGATTTCTCCTGCTCAATGGCCACTTTACCAATTTGAAGTGTTTTCCCTTCCCTAATCAAAATTGGCTCAGAATCTTCTCTCTTGACCTGTATGTTAACATTTTCCTTATGGAACTGGTCGTTAGGGTTGAATATAGACTCTAATGTTACTAAACCCTTGGGGAGCTTGTTTGTCCACAGCTGCACTACTTGATCCCCGTACTACTACTCTAGTCTGTCCTGATTCCTAGCTGAGAATTCACCCTCTTCTTGAAAAAAATTGACGATCTGTTGATCATTCTCAAACACCTTGTAGCTTGTGTTATTATCTAGAACTGCTGGCCTCATAATCACATGGATATGTGGTTGTGTTTTTTCCCTTCTGATGTTGTCAACCACATCAAACATTCCTCCAACTACTATGAGCCTATCTGTGGCTTCATTTTTCTTCCTGGGTATGGACACAATGTTGAAAGCTTTGAAATCCTTAATGAGGTCCCATACCCTATTCTTATAGTTCTTCAGTAGGTAATTCATTGTAGCATGTTGTCCCCTAACTTGGTTGATGATTAGATCGCTATCTTCAAACACCTTCAAGTTCCTTATGCCCTTTTTTCTGGCCCAATGAAGTCCATGAATCAAGGCCTCATATTCAGATGTGTTGTTTGAATAGGAAAACTAGAAACAAAAAGCTCAATAATATTTGATGCCTTAAGGTGAAACAAACATAACTCCTCCTCCTGCACCTTTCCTACTCTTTGATCCATCAAAAAATAACTGTCATACCTCATTGTCATCCTTATGGTCTACTTTGGTGATGCTAGGAATAGGCTGGTTTTCTTCATGTATGAAATAGACTCCTAGCTCAAATTCTTCTACTTCTTGGTAGGGATCAAAAGCATGTACCTTCCTTTCCCATTCATCAAGACTCAAATCTAGGATGTTTCCAACTTTGGTGTCAAATTCATCTGTGCTTGGCTAATATTCTTGATCAAATACTGAACAATTGGCATTGATTTGGCTTGGAGTATGAGGCGCAATATGAAACTTTGCAATTGGTTCAGATCTGATTGTGACCTTAGTACCATATCTTGTTCTAAACAACATGTGTGACCAGTCAGTAGATAAGTAGCCTCTAATTCTAGTTGTGAAATCCCTTGATAGGCATAGGGCAAAGAGTGGTGGCAAATCTATCACTGACACATCTTGCAAAATGGTAATGTTGGGTCATGCATGCAAGATAAGATTCAAACCTTTAATCACTCCCACTATTGTTATTGTTGTCCCATCCAATTGCACTACCCCCTTTGATATGACTTCATATTGGAGACCCAGCTGATCAACTATTTGCTTGGGCATGACATAACTACTTGCCCCATAATCAATCATGCAATTGTGTACTAGTATATCCCCAATGATTAATGAAACATAGAATGGAGGGGGCTTTAAAAATTTACCTTTTTGTCCTCCATGATTCCCTTCAGGCTGAGCAGCATCTGTGAGGACATTCTCTTGCATATGGACCTGCTGGTTCGAAGTTGACCAATTCTTCATGGCATCTTGTAGAAGAGCTCTTTGTCCTGGGATGGATAAAGATCCCCTCATTGATATATTCACATTTTTCTTCTTCATTTGATCAATGATGCTAAATGGGTATGAAACATCTCTTTGTTGTCCTTTAGCCTACACATTCCTTTCTTGCACATGGGTAGCAATAGTTGGCATTTGAGTTGGTTTAGAAGGTGGTTTGGGCTATGCTTGCATGTTTGGAACTGTATTTTGCTTACCAACACCTGGTGGAGCGACGGAAGGTTTTAGATCACTTGGAGCCAATGACTGCCCTTCACCAATATTCCTCTTCTTTGATCTTGTGTTAGTTGCTACACTCTGAGAAATTGTTTGATTCATGCCACAAAAATCCTCAGCTTTCCAATTCACAAGTGCGATATCATTTGGAGCTGTGTTTTCCCACGATGTCCCTTATTGCTGATTTTTTTCTTGACTCACTTCACCCTCTACGCCAGTAGTTGTCACAATCAAGTATTAGTTCAAAGCACCGTTGAAGCACATAGATTCGTTGTGAGGTTCATTGCATGGGAAACACCAATCATACTCTTGAGCTATGTTATTTTGCACTAGCACTAATGCTTAGAAGTAGATGCAACATAGGGGTTATAGGGCTGAAATGGTCTATTGGCAAGAGGCCTTAGTTGGCTTTGATTTGTAGCTGGATTGGGTGGCCTATTAGGCTGGTATGGTTACCTATTAGGTTGAGCTTGAGGCTGATAAGAAGGTCTAAAGCTTTGGGCCTACTGCCTCTTGAGTGTAACCAACTTATTTCCCAAATTTTGAGTAGAAGTTTCATTTGAACTTTGACTTCTAGGAGTGGGAATAGGAGCCAAAGTGGGTGCTTGACTAGTGCATGGATTTTCTAAGTTTGGATACAAGGGCATGGGAGGCCTAGGAGCCAACTTACCAGCTTGAATAAGACAGTTTTCAACCCTAATGGTAATGTTATAAGCAGCAGGTAAGGTTGTGCCTCCCATAGATTGAATTAAAATAGAAATATCAGAATTCAAAGCCTTAAGATAATGTAGAAAAGAACCTTTAGCTGTTGGCCTAATGGCCACTGGAATCCTATTGCAAGACCTTTGAAATCTGAAGTTGAAGTCATTCAACTGCTCATTGGGAGCTCTCTTAATAGTTGTCAATTGTTCTACTCGAGACAAATTGTCTCCCTTTTCTCCAAACTGCTCATGGAGAACTATGCATAACTGATTCCAATTTTGGATAGAACCAACTCCAAGGCTCCTAAACCATTGCAATGCCTTCCCTTTGAACGAATATTCCAACAATTTGACAGCAACATCCATTTCATTTATCTCATGGATTGCACAAACGTTAGCAATGTCTTTGACATGATCACCAGGAGTGGTATGACTTTCTCTAGTGAGAAATGCAATGTTCTTCAATGCTCCAATTAGAACTGGATTCTGTGCATTAAGGGCAAGTGGGCTGCTACCAGTGAAGTTAACAAAAGGGTTTTGTTGAACCATTCTGATTGGCCTGAGAACCCTTGTTGATTGGATGAAAGGTCTACTAGGTGGAGGGGTTGATAAAGTCCTGTTAGGTGGAGATGGTGATCTTTGTGGTCTTCTTCCTCTCCTTACTCTGCTTGGTGATAACTGCAAGTAGATAAATAACCCTTCTTCTCAAGTATCAGACCTGGTTTGAATAATTCTCATGTACCTAGGCAACCTGTGCTGCTATACCACTGAATTCTATCCCTTCAGAGTAGCCGGATGTGTTGGGGAATGAGCCTCAAAAGGCTAGATTTTTCCAAGTTACACACCAACCTCGACAAAAAATTAAACTCAACATTTTGAAAGACCTGTATATTTGAGATTCTGGGGTTTGAAATTTGATTTGGAATGACAATCCTAAAAACCTGAAAATGCCAGACTTTCGAAATCCTGAAATACGAAATTCAAAAAACTCTGAAAATTTGAAAATCAAAATTTCAAAAACTAAAGATACCCTTTTGAAGATTACGCCCAAATCTACCAGGTGGTGAAAATTTTGACTTGTTTTGAGAAACTTAAGCCCTTGAAAATTGATTTTGGAGTTCAACCTGGAAGGTGAAAAATCTGAAATTAGAGAACTTGTAATTTCTAAGTCCAAATTTCTTGAAAGTTCCTTCAAATCTTGTGGAATGACCTCTCTGTTCCACCGGGTGTGCCAAAACTATTGATGATGAATCATAGCACCCCTGAATGTCTGAAACTCGATGGGTTGAGACTCTTAGTATGATTGCATAACATGGAGCTTTTCCCAAGTGTGGGACCTTGTGAATTGGGAAAGCTCTCTGGATGAAGGTCGGTTCCTATTCCTCTGTTCAGATGAACACATAGAAATATAGAGGGTTTACTCAAAAATCTAATCTAACTTGCCAAGGAGAAAGGGTAAGAAGATGCATAAAAATAAACCTAAACTAACAAAGGTGATGTACTGAGGAATGAAGAAACACATGTCTTGCCAATAAACACAAACCATTAAAATTCAATGCAAGATCATGCAAAGATAACCAAATTTGTAGTGAAAGATGAGGAGGATGAAAATGAACATAGAGAGGGTTGATAATCATCCACAGGCATGTATTATTTGCTCCAAAGATTGATATAATACACTACAAAATGCCAAGACGTAAAGTTGCATTACATTTTTAAATGGGAGGTTTGAACTCAACAAATTCAACTGCCAAAGAGAAGAAGGGAAGGGAAAAACAAGAATGTCCAACCTTTAGAAAGAAGCCCCTCCTTACAATTTATATGAAGAATGAGAGAGGGAAGAGAGAGGAATTCCAAATCTACCCCAACCACCTCAAGGTTGTATTTAATTCATCTCATTATGGTGGTAGGTGAGAACCCTAGCAAACCCAAAAAATGGCAAACTGTATTTTGCATTTTGAAGAACTTGTTCTCACCCAATTAAAGATATCCAATCGTAGTTGGGTAGAGGACCTTGTAAGCTTTCCGAAATATTCCAACCTTGCGTGAATCTGAGATCCCTGTGAAAAGTTATGGCCATTTGAATATCTGAGTCAGGGTTTGATTTCTGTCAAGTTCAGGGTGTTAGTGCTCAAAATGTTGTACCTCTTGAAGGTGTGCCTTGGTGCATCCATCCTCATGTCAACATACTCTTAAGTGTGCCGTAGGTGATAAAAATGTGGTGTTGACATTTTTTGATCTGTGCCCCCAACCTACGCCAGGGCGTGACTTTTTGCATATGGACACCTTTTGATGTACACCCCCAACCTACACTAGGGCGTAACTTTTTATATGTTAACACCTTCTGATGTAAACTCCCAACCTGCACCAGGGTGTGATTTTTTGCATGTTGACACCTTTTGATGTGCACCCCCAACCTGTGCCAGGGCGCGATTTTTTACATGTCGACACCTTTTGATGTGCGCCCCCAACTTGCGCCAGGGCACGATTTTTTGCATGTCGACACCTTCTGATGTGCACCCCCAACCTGTACCAAGGCACAACTTTTTGCATGTCGACACCTTCTGATGTGCACCCTCAACCTATGCGAGGGTGGGACTTTTTGCATGTCGACACCTTTTGATGTGCGCCCCCAACTTGCGTCAGGGTGAAATTTTTTGCATGTCAACACCTTCTGATGTGCGCCCCCAACCTGCGCCAGGGTGGTTGGTGACGTAATAATTGTCAAGTTTTCGACCATGCAATGCACTTTCAAAACTAGAAATGAAGGATTTCAATTTTCCTTGATTTCCATATTCTTCTGTTTATCTATATTTACGCAGGGAGGGAGATATATATAGCTTCAATTATGGAAGGGTTAATTACTAAACCTTGTTTAGAAACAATATGACTAAAAAATTTACCCTGCTATACTGAAAAGATAGACTTTAGTAGATTCAAAGATATTTCAAACTATTTTCATAAGTGAGAAGTATACCTTAGATGTATTAGATGTTCTTCTAAATTTATTGAGAATACAGTAACATCATCTAAATAAACAAGGACACATTTATTTAACAAACTATGAAAATCCATGTCTATTGCACGTTTAAATGTTGCACCAGCATTTGAAAGGTTGAAAGGCATTATTTTGTAAGTATAAGTACCCCACGTAGTGGTGAAAGTTGTTTTCTACCTATCTTCTTCTCGGATTAAAATTTGATTGTATCCACTATAACATCTAGAAGGGATAGCCTATCTAAACAAGAAACTGTTCTCAAAATATGATCCTAATCTGGAAGTGGGTAGTGATCTTTTAATGAAGCTTTATTAAGATCTCTGAAATCCACACATAATTTGATTTCTCCATTCTTCTTCCTAACAGTAACGATATTGGCTACCCAACTTGAATGCTTAACTTGAAATATAATACCTGATTTGATCAACTTAAATAACTCTTTCCTCATTAGAGGCTCTATTTTGGGATTTATAGGCCTCTGGTTTTGCCTAACTAGCTTGGAATTTGGTTGTAATTCAATAGTGTGTTGTGCTAAACTGGGATCAAACCCTTTCAGGTCTTATTATTTCCAAGTGAAAACAACTTTAAATTCCTTGCAAAGATTAATAAAAAAGAATTTTTTTCAGCTAAAGAACATACCTTTTCAAGAAACAAATTTTTTCTTCATCAACTGAGATCTCTTCATAGTTATCGACATGTGTTGACATCTTAGTTTTGACCTTCATTAACTGATCGTCAGTGATGAAGGTGTCTTCTAATGTTACTAGACCTCAAGGTAGTTTATTTTTATTTAATTGAACAATCTGGTCACCATATAAGTGTTGTAATTTATCTTGATTTACTACAGAAAATTCAGCTTCTTGCTACAAAAACCTACAGATTTGATCATCACTTTGAAAAACCTACCAATTCAAGTCATTATCAGATATCAAAGGCCTGACAACCATATTTATATGAGGTTGAATATCTATGTTTTTAATTTGTTCTAGCATTTCAAAACTAGCACCAATTTTTGCAAGTCTATCTGCATGCTTATTTTTTGTTCTAGGAATGGACTGGATGTTAATATTTTCAAAATCTTCCATTAAGTATGAAACTCTGTATGTAATACTTCATTAATAGATTCTTAAAAACATTAAAATTTCTTACTTGATATATAACCAACTCAGAATCACCAAAGATCTATAGCATGCTAATACCTCTCTTTCTGGCCCAAAGTAGGCCATGAATTAATGCTTCGTATTTAGCTACATTGCAAGTACATGAAAATTGGAGACTAAAAACTGAGAAATATCTTTTTCTTGTTGGGGACATGAGCATTAAACATGCTCCTTGTCCTTTCTTGTTCTTAGCTCCATCGAAATGAAGCTTCCAAATCCCTTCTACTCCATTTTTTGTTTTAGACAGTAAGGGAATTGGTGTGTTTTCTTCATGTAAACAATACACACCAAATAGATGTTCTTCAACTTCTTTAAAAGGATCATGAGCATGTTATTCATGTGTATTTGCATCCATAAACAAGTTAAAAACACCATCCAATGGTGAAATATGAGTTGTATTATGAAAATCAAACTGGTCTAAGGTTGAATAATTAGCTAATGCATTAGAAGCATCAGAATCAATGTGAAATCTATCCAATGGTTTTGAATTGATAGTAACCTTGGTCCCATAATGTGTAGTGAAAAATAAGAAATACCAATTTGAAGAGAGATAACCTCCTATTTTTATTTTGAAATCTCTTGCTAAACATATAACAAAGTAAGGAGGTAAATCTACAATAGTAATATCTTACAGAATGGAAACATTTGGGCAAGCATGTAATGTTACCTATAGATTTCTGATGACACCAACTATATTAGTTGTAGTTCCATCCAATTGTAGGAAACTCTTCTCTGTAGGTTCATACTTTAGACCTAATTTTTCTGCAATTGCTTTTGGCATAACTGTGCTACTTACACCGTTGTCCACCATACAATTATGGATAAGATGTTCTCCAATAATCAGTGATAGATAAAATGGTGTTTTTTTTTAATTTCATGAGCATTTAAGACTTTCTGAACCATCCATTTAACCTCTATGATATGGTCTTGTTCCATTGTTCCAAGGACCATGTATGCATTCTAGACTTCATTTTCTATTGTTTTAGAAGAAATCTACAGCTTAGTAAGTTCGTGAGAAAGTAAATCTTGTTGTCTTAGAATACTTAGAGCGTTCCACATTGAGATGTTAACATTATGTTTTTTCATTACATCAACAATGCTAAAAGAAGCAATAGTTTTAGAGAGAGATTATATTGTTTTAGCATAGGATTTGGTGAAAACTGATTCTGCTTTAGCTGCTTTTGATATCTAAGTTATAAATAACCTTCTTGGATCAGGTTGTAGCTATTTCTTCTTCTCTTTACTAGCTAACACACTGACTAGTTTTTTAGGAACAACCTGGTTTTGGGGCTATAGTTGTTATTTTATTAGTGATAGTGGGTAAAACATGCCTATTTTGCTATTTTTTACTTTTTATAGCCTTTTCCTGAGCCATAGTAGTAACTGCAATGAAATCATCCTTAGTGAAGCTGACTAAGTTTTGTTCAGGTGCCTTCTGAACCTAAGTATCTTGTTGTCCACCCTCCATTTGAGGCATGAACAATGTCTCAAATTGAGGTTGTGCAAAAATACTTATGTTCAGAAAAGCATTTAGGCAACTTGCAGCTGAATGAGGTTGATTACAAGCTTGACACCACTCTTCCATAGCCATATTAACTGGAACTAAAGTGTTAGATGAACTAGGAGCCTTTGGGTCAAACTGCCTTTGCTGATAAGGTTGCCTATGATTTTGATTATGTTGGTAAGGCTACCTATTTTGTTTGTTTTGCTGATAAGGAGCCTGATAAGATCTGCTAGGTAATGCAAGCCTATTCTCCATTGAAGTCAACTTGTTCCCCATAGTATGAAAAGATTTAAAAACATCATTTGATCGGGTTGAAACAATGGGTTCTATAATTGTGATAGGTTGTGGGATATAAGCTAAATTTGCCCAAAAAAATGAATTGAAGGCCTTAGAGCTAACTTATTGGTTTGAATAAAACTATTTAAAGCTCAGATGGTGATATCATAGGCTTATGGGAGAGTCTCTCCTCCCATGGATTGAATCAAAGTTGAAATATCATTGTTTAATGCTCTAAGATAATAAATAAAAGCATGATCAGCTTGAGGCTTAACACTTGCTAGAATTCTTTCCCATTTTCTTGCAAAACATATGTTGAAACTGGACATAAATTCATTGGGAGCTCTTTTAATGGTAGACAGTTGTTCTATGAGAGATAAATGATCTGAATTATCTTGAAATTGTTCAGCAATTTGCCACCTAAATCATCCTGAGTTCTTATACATCCAATCTCTATATTTTTATACCATTGCAAGACTTGTCCTTAAAGGGATGCAGTAAAAAGTCTCAAAGCTTCATCCTCATGAGTGATATTATGAACTACACATAAGGCTACAACATCTTTAATGTATTCTATAGGTGTAACCTAATTTTACCGGTGAATGAAGGAAAAATTTTCGTGGCAACATTAGGAATGTCATGATAAACTGGGATCACTAATGGGATGCCATTAGTGAAGGTAACAAACTTCCTAGGTGGTTGAATAGCCTTTTAAAAAACTTGGATCTAAATAGAGAGGTTGATATGTGGGGAGGAAATATTAGTAGGATGGTTATCAAAACTAGGCCTACTATAAGGTAAAGTATTACCAACTCTTCTCCTTCTTGTAGAATTCAAAAGTAAAGAAATAAACTCAGAAGGAATTCCTCTTACCGATGATCTTGTTATTACTTTAGGCCTGGAACATGCTATAATATTGGTCTAAAATCAGCCCTACAAAGTCACCAAATAGATCTTTAAATATTTTAGAATAAATTACTATAACTTGATGTCCCGAAAGTAACTTTTATCTGTTGTAAATTTTTATTAGATCTACTATGAATATCTGTAACTTGCACCCAAATTTGATTCATGGTCCCACCGAGTGTGCCAAAAAATATTATCTCTCAAAAGTGAACCCTATAGAGAGATGGCTATAGGTGTTCTAAGATTGCAAATTTTATCTCTCTTTTGTAGATATAATAGAAACACCTCAGGTCTACGGGTATACCTATTTTGAGGTAAGTATTTGGTATCAAGGTCGGTTCCTTATTGATGTATCCTAAACTGATTGTTTAGGATTTAAGGGTAAAAGATGACTATAAAATGATTTAAAACTAAGGTGATACACCAAATTTGTATGAGGTATTTTCCTGATTATATGCACAACTGATATAGGAATGAATTCTTGGTGCATGAGCCAACATTTTTCTGCAGATTATTAAGGGAAAAAATGTTTTATGTATTGAGGAAAAAATCACAACAATACTACTAAGTTAAACATTGAGATTAATATCATGCAAAAATTACTAAAATTTGCAACAGGGTAAGATGATTAATTAGGGAATTCAACATTCACAAGATTAATTGAGCATACACAAGACTATAAATAGTTAGAAAGGCAGAAAATACTTCACATTCAGAGGGAAAAATTGACAGAAACTTCTTCAGCACTCTTGTATCAAACAGTCCCCCCCCCCTTGAGATTTGATAAGGCACACAATATATAGCAAAATTGATTCACCCACCCTTCCAAAAAATAGACTAAGGTTGTACACGCCTACGCATTCTATTTTTATAATAAAATAAAACAAACTAATACAAAGAGACATTAATAGCCTTTGATTACATACAATCAAACTACAATTGATTGTTCTATTCTTTAGAAAAGCATGGG
Source organism: Taxus chinensis (assembly GCA_019776745.2). Taxonomy (NCBI): domain Eukaryota; kingdom Viridiplantae; phylum Streptophyta; class Pinopsida; order Cupressales; family Taxaceae; genus Taxus; species Taxus chinensis. The sequence continues at coordinate 647,362,959 of CM034146.1, forward strand.
TGAATAATTTTCTAATAATAAATTTTGCTTGATGAGCAAGTCTCCTCCTAGTGCATGCAATTTTTTCCTTTTGTTGATCTGTCCCCTTATGAAGGCATGAGAAACTAACTCCCTATGAGTGAGCAAAATAAATTACATTAATTTGAATACTTTGCAAAATAATTCATTCAAATATCCACTTGATGGGGACCACCTCTAAGCTCAGGTTCTGATGTTGACATTCTTTGTCCTCTAGTGGTCACATGGATAGCACACTGTAAATTGTCTCCAACCCTCTCAATAATGGGGGCCACCTTTGCAGTTCAATATTAGTCTCACCATGATTTGGCCACTCTTTTACACTTAGCAAATCACAATGATTTCTCAAACACATGTGGGAAGGTACCTTTGCAAAAATCCATCATCCTATTTTTGGCCACCTTTGTATAACACATAGTCATACTATAGTTTGCCACCTTTGATTAATATTATATTGTATAGTCGGTTAGCTTTGTATTGTGAATAGCATAAGGTGGACACTTTTGATTTTATCATTGCATGACATGATTTGGTCAGTACATTTGGGATATTCAAACTTGTACTATAGTTGGTATTTCCATTGCAAATAGTTTTGAAATAATAAAGGTTGGCCCCTTTGTGATAATGACTCACCCCTCCATGCATTTTGTTGGTAGTATTTTAACTTGGGTTGAGTTTTCTTTGAAATTCGATGATGATCTTGGGTCATTGATTTCTGTACAGTTTGATCAAAAACTTTCGATCTCTGACATGTGGTTATGGTTTTTGGCTTAAATTTAATGTGGTTAGTGGTATATGGAACCCATTTAGTTTGCTTTGATTCTAGATATTGATCTGGAGATGTTGATCCTTGATCCATGGAATTTTGATCGTTGATTCTTTAGTCATGGTTGAGTTCGGACTAACTAAATGTTTGAGCTCAGTGGTAAAGGTCATTTTACCTCAATGATCGCTCCATTTTGGACTTTTGGTCTATGGCAAAGCCCTGTTAAATATTTTATCAACAATGTTTTCATCTTATGAAGCTCATCTTCCTTACCAGGATGAATCTCTAAGCTCGGTGGGTTCTACATTTTGTATTTTTCTTATGCTTTCATTTTTCTAAGAAAGGAAGTTGTGGGTATTTTCCTCCATTGTTGAAATCTGTAAGCTTGGTCCATCTACACAAATCATCACATGTTTCTCTATGGCATCTTTATCATCATTATTTTAAGCAAGGTGGTCGTGGCTTTATGTTTCTGTGATCCTCTGACTGTACATTGATCATCCTAAGCCTGGTAAGGTTTTCTCTATTTTTGAGATCTCTTCCTTGGTGTTTTCCCTTGTCTACCATTATTGTTTTCTTCTAAGCTCGGTTAGTTTTTTTTAGTAATATTCAAGTTTGGCTTTATAGTTTTCTTCCTTCCTACGGAGCTATACGAGGATGTATTAGTAGACACCATTGTTGGCACTCAAGCTTAGGATTTGGCTTTAGAAACCTTGCTTGGAGTTCAATGCTTTGATTTGTATTTGCTATGTTGAAGGCCTTTGAGCTCGGGACTATGTAACTGTCATACTACTTGTCAATGAATGGTAAGATTCTGTTAGAGGAATGACAAAGATCTGGAGGGAATCCGTGAGAACCAAAACCTTGCACTCAACCGTAAAATGATGTAGCTTCAAGATCAAAGAAAGAAATCATCCATGAGAGAAATGTGCGTGCATTGAGGGAAAAAGGCTGAAAAAGACAAATTCTATTCCATTCCCCATGTGTTGCTCAATATGAAAGGGTGTACAAATAGTAGTGGGGTGTGTAACTCCCCCACAATTGTGGTCGTCAAGTAGTGGGAGTTACATTCCTAGAATAGTCGATCAAATGTAACTCCAATGACACTCTATGATGTGTGTAAGAGCCATAATGACACCCTTAGGACACCTAAGCATGGTGAATCACCTATGTGGAGGTATTCCATGTATTTAAAAATGAATACATGGAAAATAACCTACACCAACACCCCCCTATGAAGCATAGCTTAGGTGGAGACATAGATGAAAAACAAGGAGAGAAGTGGGTCCCGGCAAGAAGCCTACCGAGGTACCCACGTACAAGAAGCTCTTGAAAAGTGGAGTAAAAGGAGAAAACCCAGTAGGTAAAAAATTCCCACCCCCCAAAAGAGAGATAAGTCCACTCCCTAATCTAAGAAAGATGCCAAGGATGGGTCCTGGCCATAGACGAGCCTGAAAAGGAACCCATGTACAAAGAGGCAATCTCTCAGAAAGAAGAAGAAGATGAGAAGGAGAGGGAGACAAGAGGAATGCAGAAGATGCCATGGAGTGATCTGAACTATGCAGCTCTAAGAAGTCTCCCGGAAGAATTTTCAATGATGAGATCCTCTTCCTCTGGACTGAAGAAGAGCCACCTACACTAAACTGTGTGCCTACCCTTAGGAAGGAAAGAAATGGTGTGCTAGAAGTCCACCCACTCCACAAAGGAAATTGAAGGGAGCAACACGAAGATCTCTGAGTCTAGTGCACGGAAGTGTGACATAGGTCTAGCGAGTGAGTGCCAAGGAACCGAAGGTAATGGACATGTGCGTAGAACTGTCAGAGTATAAAAGAGGAACACCCATAGAAAAGGATGTCCAAGTGATGCGAAAGGAACAAAACATCCTCCACAATAGAAAAGGGATCCACAGCTGAGAATGGATCAATGAAGGGCTCCGAAAAATTAGAAGTGGTAAGAGTCCCAGAATGGGCACTCCCAACAACAGAGATGATGAACTCCTCTGAAACACCTGTAGATGGATGAGGGACTTGTAGAGCATCACAAGTAGACTCTATGAAAAGATGACTAAGGTCAGAAAGATACTTTTCCTAATGAGGGGGAACAACAAATAGAAGAGAGATGTCAAATAGGTATGAGTCATCCAATGAAGGTAGAGGAGTGAAAGGAGCCTCGCACACTGGAAGTGGAAATGAGATAGGTGTAATGATGGTGTGAGGCTGAGTAGGAGACAACATGATATCTAATGAGATGTGGTGTGTCGCAACACTCTCTGGAATATCGAGAGAGAGAGGAGAAGAGTCCTCTATAGTATTCTCAATATCAGAACTGGGTGCACAATCCTCATCATTAAAAGTAGAATCAAGCAAGTCTATGTTAGTGGAACTATCATCACATCAAAGAAGAGGAGAGAACTAAATCATCAGCAACAACAATGGCGGCAGTATGTAAAGGGTCTCGATAGAGGGACTAAAGAATGCTACAAAAACGATTGTGATGGATTTGATTATGCCACATGAAACTAGAGAGAACAAGAGACATGCATCATCATGTGACCAAAGACATGGTCACAAGTTTCAAGGAATTCCTCTAGATGACGATGATCAGTGGGTGCTGGAATTGGCGCAAGCAAGAAGGTTAAAAGACCCTCGTGGGCGAAGTAACGTTCGATGGAAGCACGCCAAGTTGAATAGGTCTCTCTCCAGGTGAGAAGTGGCGGAGGCTGTAAGGTGATCCTACAATGATCATGTCTGGAAAGAGCACTCTCCATGATGCAACAAAATTCAAGATGTAAGGTGCACGAAAGCAAGACATTGGACTCGGCCGATAATGCATCTACGTGTGTAGGCCCAAAAGTACAAACAACCCCCCCAGAATGGGACACTTTATAAAATTAGTGTGTTTATAAAATTGGCAATGTCATCACATAGTGTGTGAAAAATCATGCTAACTTTGACCAAGGAAGCGCTCAAAAACGAGCAGCGAGTCAAAAGTTATGGCATAAATACGGTTCTGGCGTAACTGATGGAAAACGTCAATAGACACTGCAAACGCATTAAAAAAGTTGCTCAAAATGAGTGCAAAGGGTGTCATGTGACTACTCGTTGGAAATGGCATCAAATTTTAGGTAGGGTTTGTTTTGCTTACGAGGGGGGATTAACCTCCTACCAACCCCGGACCTCACCCTCCATCTTCAACATGCGAAAGAAGGACATAATAACAAGCAAAATACAACCTAAAACTTATTACAATGCCAATATACATGTTTTTTAATCCTTAAAACATTAAAAACTGGTTTGTTTTAACCTGCCAAACAAGACTAAAAGGTAAAGATGGGGCCGACGTTTTAAATGTGTTGCATTGACCGAGTTGTATGGTGTTGATAGCATCTTCCACGTTGATGCCAAGTGCTGGAGGCAAGCTGGTCGAGTTGGTTCTGCAAAGGATGCCATGTGTACAGGTCTGTGAGCCAGAGAAGTGTTGTAGGTAAGTTTCAAAAGGTAAGTAGGAGCACCCACGTGCCCAGAATGCATAAGGGAAACGTTTTTGAGATGTTGTGTTGAGCAGCATGGAATTTGTTGAGTTCAACGTAGGTTGTTAGAGATGATTCCAAACCCACATTAACAGGTGCTAAGATGATTCCAACTGTAGGCAGCTAGAGTGAAATCCAAGTGGGAGAAGGATGAGGTGAGTTTCCATGTGCTAAAGCTTCCAAATGCAGGAAAAAAAATGTTGAATAAGATTCCAAATGCATGTAAAAAACTGTTGAACATGATTCCAAACGCATGCAAAAATGTTGAGTAGAGGAAGAATGATCCAGTCAGAGACACTATGCAAAGAATGGTGAGGATGTGGCATGGAATACACAAGGAAACCACAAGAACACGTTCAATAATGCAACGTAATAGCATGGGAGTCCAAACAACAACGTAGTAGTGGGTAGGAGAGAAAACCGACCGGATGGAGTGCAGTTTGTTGGAAGGAGGGGTCACCGTGGATTTTGAAACATGGCAGGGAGTAAAAACATGCCAAGGACTGCGCAAAAGACTAAAAAACGTGGTTGTGGAAGGGACTGAAAAATGCAGGCAAATGAAACAACGTCTTTGCAGCAAAACCACTAGAGCCAGGAAGAGAAGGTTCCAAACATGTAAACCAAGGCAGTGCAGAGGGCCAGTATAAGGATGGCAGGTTGAGCAGAGGTCACGCAATGGAAAAAATGGCCACCCTTGAGAAGGGAATAAGATACGCTATAGAGAATCAAACCATATGATCCCGAATAGCAAGAAACAATGGCCACGTTCAGATTCCACACCAAAAAATGAACCAATGCAAGTCGAGTTGTTGAAAAAAGGTTGGCATCGAACTATTAACGAGGCACAACCCAAACCAACACACTTTTTGACTCTTATTTTGCTAGAACCTGTACATGAAGCACCAGCAAAACACTGCATCCAACACACAAAACGAAGTATAAGAACCCCTTGAAAGAATGCAAGTAGAGCACAAAACAGAATGGGAACTTGCACAAGAAACTACAAGATGAAGAGTAGTAAGTAGCTATTGTGAGCAACATGATTCCAATCCTCGAGCTTTGATACCATGTCGGAGGAATGACAAAGATCTCGAGGGAATCTGTGACCACAAAAATGTTGCACTCAACCGCAAAATGATGTAGCTTCAAGATCAAAGCAAGAAATCAACCATGAGAGCAATGTGCGTGCATTGAGGGAAAAAGGTTGAAAAATCCAAACTCTATTCTATTCCCCATGTTTTTCTCAAGATGAAAGGGTGTACAAATAGTAGTGGGGTGTGTAACTACCCCAAAAATTTAGCCATCAAGAAGTGGGACTTACATTCCCAGAATAGCCAGTCAAATGTAACTGCAATGACGCTCTATGACGTGTGTAAGAGCCATAATGACACCCTAGGACACCTAAGCATGGTGAATCACCTATGTGGAGGAATTCCATGTATTTAAAATAAATACATGGAAAATAACCTACACCAAAAAATTGAATCTCCTAAGCACAACTGTTACTTCATATTTTCCATTTTGACTTCGAAATACTGATACTCATTTTTCCTTTGCATTTTCTATAATTTCTGGGATATCATTGGTCTCTGAGTATAAACTCATTCTCAGTTCATCTCTTTAGTTCTGAACTTGATGATCTCTTGAGGGTTTTCTCAACTTCCATTTAAATTATAAGTACTTGTTTCTTACTGTTATTTTAGTACCCTTTAATGGGTTTTTCGATTAGAACCAGGATCTGTACTTTTCCTTATATAATACAATTTGAAAATGATTGGTTTAAATGAGAGTGTTAACTCCTAAAAAACTTGAATATTTCTTCAACTCGGATGTGCATTTATTTTAATTCAACTCTTTTCTATCTGAGCTTGTATTCTGAGTACTAAATGGATATCCTTATTTGCTCGAAACTTACTAGATAGAATGTTTATTGATATGATTATTTGAAATCCTTCATTCCTTTTGATGTTGTAATATGTTCTTAAGGAATATAATGTTTTTTGAAAATTTGACAACCACGTCACATTATCCTAACCTCTGCATTGTTTGGTTTGATTCTACCATTAATACCCATGGATTTTGTGCTCTCTTCCTTTTTGTGAAACCACTTTGAGCTTTCGTAACTTGATTCCTTTTGAAAGTTTCTCTAACCAGTCTTCATTGTCACTGATTTGGTTCATCTTTTCTTGGGGATGAAATTCTTTTCACTTACTATCTATTTTCATTTTTGCATTCGTCGGTGACTTTCTATTCATACCTGATTTCTTGAATTGATCCCTCGCTTAAATAGTTGTACTTCTTTTATGGTAGAATTTATGTGTACTTATACTTTCTTCATTTGAAAACTACAATTTAAAGTCACTGGACTTTGTAAGATTATCTTGAAACTTCATTTTATTCAGTTGTTTAGCTATAATGAATGCTCCAAAGTACTTCAATTGGGGAATGATAGTGAGGTCCATTTCTTTTCTCCTTAATACTGCATTTCCTATTTATTAAAGCTTTGATATACATGCTGAAAAATTTAAAATGTCCATTTTACATGGCAAATGTCTGTCAAAATTTTCCCATATTTCCTTCTTTTATTTCTATTTCAGCTGTAATAGATGTACTTTCTGATTCAGAATAAAGAATGTATCACTTTTTATGTTGAAGCTGATTTTTTGTTGGAAACCAAAACATAATAATTGGTACCTTGATCATGACACACTTTTCTTCTTTTCTATATCACTTATTTGATTTACATACAACTTTTAAAGCATGTATTAGTTAAAAATGGCATGCTGGAAAGATGTAAATGTCCATTTTACATGGCAAAGCCTTGTCAAAATTTTCTGAGACTTCTTTCTCATTTTATTTCTAGTGTAATATTCTCTCTATAGTTAACTTCAACCTTTAAATTCTGAATTTGTTCTTCATTTGTAATTTGGAACATGTACTTTTATCTGCAAGTCTCTCCTTTGTTTTGTAATGCAACTTCTTCTATTTCGAGAATAGCTAATAAACTTTGAGTTACATTCTTCCTTCATACCAGTATGTACTTGTCACTTATCTACGTCATGTACCATAGGATGGAATCCTTTGAACTCGGCATTCTTTATCTATAGTGAGGACTGTAAGATATGATCTATTTCTTCCTTGCTACAACCTATACCTCCACACTTAATAAAACAGTTAGAAAATATTTTGTCCCCTCTTATGTCCATGGTTTTTCTTTTCTTCTCTCTCCTTCTTTCTGAGTGAGTAAATCACGTATGTTATTTAATCTTAAAGTAATATATGTCTCCTAATATTAAGAAATCCATGTGCATGAATTAGGATAGTATAGGAATATGGATTAACCCTGAGCTTGTAACTAATGATATTCTTCTTTTCTTATTTTTAGGTACAGTGCTTTCAGTAGTGAAGATGGAGACGAAACAAAGCTAAAGATGAGGATGCATCAATCGAAGGAGAAACCTCCAAGGCAATTATGGGTTCACTTATACTCCTTTATTTTCACTTTAATGCATATGTACCTCTTATTTCAGTAGTTGTACTTTACCTTTCAGTTACATCACACGGCTTGTGTGGGAAGATTTGAAATTCCTTATGAATGAAACATTGAATTGTGAAATTGAGTTGTAGATTTCATGTAATCATTAATTAATTCAACAGTAAAAATATTGTTTGAAAGAACCTCCCATAGCTTAGGTATACTTCACCAATGCTATCCATCATAACGAAGTTTCGAGTTGCCCATTTTTGCATAAGTAAAAAAAAATTCAATAGATACAATGAAATGTATGTGGAAAGATTAATATCCTTATTGGTTTTTTGTTCACTTATAGGTATGCTTGCATTCACAATTACATGTGTATGAAAAGAATAATATTATAATGCCCGCAAAAACACACACCATGAAAGACATGGGAAATGTCGGGTAAAATTTTTTATTTTTTATTTTTTGAAGTCTAAACGACACCGCAAGAGATCAAAATGGGTCACAACTACTCATGATAGGTTGGGAAAAACATTGATGACATAGGCAACAAGGAATCATACCACCCCATCACAAACAATTTACTATTAAGGACATCCAAACACAATACATAGTTACAGTTAAGGACATCCCACGATGTATAATATTTTAAGGTTATGTATTTTCAAAAATGTATTTCAAACTTGAATTTATGCTCTATAAGATTCATGTTTTGATTCGCACAATTCTTCTTATAAAGGTGAACTTCTTTCTATTATCCTAAAGACTAAAGAGCTTAAGACCAAGTTTTCAGCAAGAGGATCATCTATATTATGTCAATAACTTGATTAATTAGTTTTGATTAAAAAGAACATTTTCCATTTCTCACAAGGTTATTTATTCATACTCAAGCTACTGAATCTTTTTTCCTACCTCCATTATATAAGGTGACGAGTATAATCTACAGTTAAGATGAAAGTATCGTTTAGTTTTGTAACTACCACCTCTTTGTGCAAGGATCAAAATTTTAATAACAATTAAGAGAAGGTTACAAAGAACTTTGGAATAAGTTGGAGGAAGAATATCAGATTGTATTCATCTCGAAGATCTCTTTAGTTATTAACCAGGATTTTATTAGGGCTAAGAATCTATCCAGAATGATTAAAGGTTTCACTTAGGCTTCACTTGATGACATTGACATAAGTATAAAAATTAAATTTTCAATGGGTGAGATAGGTTGAATGGTTTCTAATCAGTCTCCTCCTACTTATTATAACCTTATTATCTTCCAAAATCTAATCATTGGTTTTACCTTAAGATCGTTTAAGAATTCATCAAAAAAGGATAATGTTCATTAGTTTAGCTAGGAGTAGTAAGGTATAAAAATTTTCTTTACAAAATATAGTTTCCTCTTTGATCACTTAATGACTCAAATGTTATCAAGTAGATCAAATCTATATATATATATATATATATATATATATATATATATATATAATGGATAATCCACCCATATTATTATGCTTAAAATTGCATTATTACTTTGTCCTGGAAGGGTTTACAACACAACATGTTATCTCAAGAGAAAATTTTACCATTACTCATTTGTGAAAACTATACATGGTTACCTCAACTCTTTCCAACACAACGCACAACCCAAAGGGACCAAAAAAATTCTATAGAACTATGACTAGGGAACAAGAGAGTAACAACATTGATCAAGCAACACTATAATATTCTTAGAATTCCTATAATACATTAAAAACACTCGTAATAATACGGTAATGAAATTTTATATTTTTCCATGATAGTTAAAGCTAGTTTTAGTTTCAATTGTTTATGACAACATTTCTCCACAAAACATATTAATAAGACACTGCTCTTCTTCTAAAATTTCCATAGTACCCATCCTAGAGGTTTACAACATAATAAGCATTCAAAGAAAAGAACTTCATAAAAAAATTGAAGCTATTTTCTATAATTATTTCCCTCATCGATTCACAAAATCCATCTACAAAAAATTATCCACTTGATTTAGTTCATGAGAAATGACAAAGATAAGTCTACTCATAACAACAATAAGATAATATCTAACAATATCATAAAAGGAAATACATTCTATTTCAAGAATTGGATCGAAACTCTAAATACTAACAACTCCTTAAGTTATAATAAAATTTCCACCATGCCAATCTAAGAAGAAAGTCTTATACTTTAGTTATTGAAATTGTCTCAAAAGCAATGAAAGGTTAACCACCGAACAAGTAAAACCATAGGCCTAGAGAATCAAAATTAAAATGTCAAGTGTAAAAGAGTGTTTTGTTATACAAGTTAGCACTCTAAACATCCATCCAATTTTTGTAACATTAAGGATTTGCAAGCTTCCTCACAATTCTATAGATTCAGTTTAAATAAAATGGATAACACATTTCCATCAAAAGTTTCTTTTAATGCAACCCTTGTTACCATAAATAAACCATTTTTTTTTAAAAATGCATTTCCATGAATCACTAATGCCATTAACTGAACCAAAACTCCAATCATAAATCAACAATACATCTAACTATATAAATACCCCATATGTACCTAATAAATTTAAAAATTATATCATAAGTCAACAAAATTTCAAAATACATATATCATATAATTGTAATTAAAAATATTATCAATTTCCAACAAAATTAGTAAGGTGCACAGTTATAAATACCACCAAAATTCATCACGTATTAGAATCAAGCCAAGGTAGTTCTGAAAATGAAAGAGTACTATAAAAAAATGCACACATGTAACTTTAAACCTCGATGACAAAAAAATTCATTGTGGTTCAAACATCATAAGGAATGGTCAATGTGCCCCTTAAGGAAAACCTTAACATGTTTGTCCTACTCCAATGATCATCAAGTGATTTGAGTAGATGTATAATAGCATAATGAAATCCTATAGTAATATCCATGATGTAAAATAACTAAATAACTGAGTACCAATGCCATGATACTCCTTTCATACTTAAAACAAACCACTGAAATAAACCACCCAAAAACTTTAGCAAACCTATGGGATAGTTTGCAGGAAAGATTTATTTAGTCCAAGAAATGAGAACATGGAGGTCTACAAGACCTCGACAACCACACCACTCCATGGTTGGAAAATACCAAAGAAACAACTAACATTACGCGATTTGTTGTCATAATCCAAAAGGGTGATTAAGTGTATATAAAACTAGAGTCAACCTAGATCATGTTTCATCTAGTGGATGTTTGCTAAAGAAAGGTTGTCATAAGCCCCATGAATTGTACTCAACATACCATAAATGAGATGTAAAACTACACTGGACTTGATTCCACTGATCCATTTTATTTAAGGAAAAATAGAGAAGGGGGAGAGGTTTATAAACTAAGATGAAAAAAAAAAATCACACACCCGGAAGAGGCATTATCTGATAAGGTAACTAATTCAATAACCATATCTAAAAGTTAACAGAAATAGGAGCAACTCGATTGTAGAAAAATAAAATTAAATCTACTGATAATAATTTTGTATAAAAATCAAGAGGTTTAAATTTATAGCAGGCTTGCTTTTACAACAGACAACACTAGTTATAAACAACATGATAAACTTGATACTCAATAAAATAGATGTAGATAAAAATGGTATAAGATTGATCACTCAAACATGAAAATGCAACAGCGAGAGATGAGGAAAACATCTATGTTGTCCAATTTAACACTTATAACTATTTTAGCTAAAACAAGAAGACTACAAGAGGAAGGAGAGATTTCTTAGCAAGCTGTCTAAACACACAAACTCAAAAACACTAGAGGCAAACCAATTTCATAGAATATCCCTAGTTCATGATATTTTTAAATTTTAGCAATTATAGCAATGGTAGGGTTATCTTTCTTGATTCCCTAGCTTCAACAAGTCGCTGAAACACATCACAGGCCTATGGAAGCACTCCTCAAGTAAAATTTCACTGTCATCAAGCTTGTTGGATGCCTGCTCCCCTATTTCAGGATCCTGATTCGACACAGGCTAGCCGTGGTAAGATCCATGCAGGTGGATTTACACTAGTGACTAGAAAAATATACATGTCTAAGAAGGAGAACCAACTCTCAAAAATGAATAACATGGACCTTAAAATCCCTATGGCCATCGTCATTCAAACACAGAAGGAAAAAATTTGATAGAGTGAGGTTCAGATCCTACATAAATAAAGGTGGAAGAGAAAGAGCAAACAAATAAGAGAGCGTGGAGCACATCAATGGATAAGATGACAACTCAATCCCTATGGTGCACCTATCTCAAATGGCTAAACATAGAAAAAAAGAATGCATAGGGAGGAATTAATTAATTTATCACCATCAAATTGAAACTTACTACCATAACCTAGAGAGCTTGAAAAGGACCGTAAATGTCAACCATGGAGGGAAAATGAAAACCATCAACACAAGTCGTAGAGCAACATTTAATGACAGGTAAATAAAAAACACAAAATATCTGACCAAATCAAGCTGCACAAAGATCATTCTTAGATTAAATTAAAGGAATGGATAAAAGCTTAAGGAAAAATAAGGAATAGAGAACTGTTGTGTTATGTGAAGGAGATAAAGAACCATTTCAACTAAGTTTTAAAAATTAAACACTTACCTTTAGAAATCCCTCTCATTTCTATAGCATGGAAAGATGATGGAGGTCGAGTTTCAAATTCAATGCATAAAACTCTATCTTCGAAGAAGAGGTCAATTTTTGGCGTATTCAACCACCAAAATGCTAGAACAGGTCGAAATAGCAGCTTGAACAGGTATGGAAATCCAACGAAGCATAAAAGGAAAACTTATTTGTTTTATCAACTATAGACACATGTTCCTCAGGGCCACAAATGCAAAATGTTGAAGTGTATACACGAGGCAAGAAAAAATACTTGACAAAATGCCTCAAAGAGATGGGTTCTCAAGGAAACTAGCCATGATTGTAGGAAATGTGCAAATGAAAAAATTCAACACAACTTTTCTCAGTTCTCTCTTGCCAGGAAATGCGTAGCCAATATCAGGATGGACTTTTGTAGCTTGCAAAAAGTAGCCAGGGTGGAATAGAAGGGGGATAGAGATTGAAAAGCATGCAGCTAGATGCAAAAGGAATATGCATCCAACCAAAGAGAAGACAAATGAGAGTAGGAAGAGTAAACAAATAAACTAGTAAGTGGCCAATAGGGGAAAGGTATACGGAGAGGAGAAAATTTAATTACATTTAACTAAACTGGCAAGAGTTCAACCACTCCCACCCACCAATAGGGATAAGCTTCTCCCCCATACCAAACCAAGTAGGATAAATTTCCATAAAGGATAGCAAGACGGTGGGGGAAACTAGTGGTTGAAGTCTTCAATTGAATACTAAACATGAACATCATTTCCTAAATAATGGCACCACCAAAAAACCTCTCTCTCTCTCCTTCCACGTAAGACAAAATTAGACCTAAGGAGGAAGATTAACACCAAAAGTGGGCATCATAAATATACTTTTTCATCTTCTAACTAGCCTTGTAGATGTTAAAAGTTCTTCTTATATTAAACCCTTACATGACTATAGATTGTTGTGGGTATATATTTTAACTTGAATCAATATTGTTTTTTTGTAGGTACAATCAATAGTTAGTTGTTTATATTACTTCAAGTGTAGTGGTTGTAGACACCTAAAATCCACTTACGTAGGCTTTAATGCTAAGATTGCACTAATTATCCTCTTTCTTGTCATTTATGTGATAATTAGTGTTTTTCCATTAATTAGCTAACATTCCTCTTCATATTCGTTAATTAATGGCATTTTCTTAATTAATTAGCCTTCGTATCATTAAGGATGTCGATTAACGACCTTTCATTAATTAATATAAGATTTTACTTGGATTAATTAATTACACTTGCAACTCTAAATAAATAAATCACCATTTATTGGATCAAATTCATCTCTTACATCTTTCAAATCATACTAATTTTCCTCTAATTATCTTCTATAAGCTTACCTCTACCTATCAATTAATCACCTTTGATTAATTATAACATTCCCCAACTCCCATGACTTACTAATGACAAATTAACCTATTCTAAATCAAGATTACCTTTTATAAAGCAACCTCATCCCACATTAATCAATTTTCTAGCCTTGGCTCTTCAGGCAAGCTATGTAAAACACCCTCCTTCTTACTTTTATTTTTGCCCCATTCTTCGAATAGTGAAAACTATAAGAATTTTGATCTTGATCCATTCTCCATTGTTGGAAATAGCTTATCCATATTGCATCCTTTCACTGAAAATTGAGTAATATGGGAAGATCCAAAATGGCATTGTATCCATTCTTGGTGAGATTCCATTCTCAATGTTTGAGATCAAAAAAAAATCCACTTTTATTTCTTATGTTCTTCACAGGTTCATAGTTTAAGTTAGAAATCATAGATAGTAGGAAATAACTTAGCATGTAGTCTCATTTATGCATTGAAGAAGTGTTTCCTTTAAGCTCTTATCTTGATGTTTCATTGTTAAAGTAGCATTTTCTTTTGAAGCTATGTAGATATTAGTTTTAATGTGTAGCTTAGTTAATTATAAATGAGCACAGTGGTTGTGTTCATTTAACAAATTACTTAATGATATTTTGAACTTAATGTCCACAAGCTTATGAAAAAACATAGTATTTGGATCCTTACGCGCTCACAGTTTTCGACAAAAGAAAGAGAGATATTATTATGATTTTATTAGTCACTGTGATTTAACAAATATATTCAACCTTGTTTGAGATTAGCGAGCAAATGTATTTGAAGAATATAATATGTCGAGATAAAGAGTGACTATCATTTAACAAACTAAATAAAGACATATTGAGTATAGTTTTCGCTAGTATCTCCAGTTTTAATACCGTGATGAACTTCCTCCTAGTTTGGGATAGTAGTTTGGGATTGAAGTGAATTTTTTTACCTATTTTTTCAATTTTTTAGTACTGAAAAAAAAGTGTGACTAACGTTGTGGATGTTAGAAGTTATTATTATTGAAAGGATTGAAATATTTGTTAATTACTACAAAATTCATTTTATGTTGTACTTATAATATGATGTTGTTTGAATCAAAAAATATTGAACATGTTTCTAAAATAGTCTGGTGTGTTTTAAAGATCCTAAATCAATTGTTTTCACAAAAATGCTTTCCTTAGACACATTGATGGAGATCAATGACTACAATTCTTAAGTATAACACATGACATATCAGATATTAAACCAAACATATTCATTTTCAAATCATTCGTTGTCTTGCAAAGGATTTCTGGAGGAAAAATTAGAGTAAGGATTTATACCCCAAGGTCAACAACATGAAGACTACTAAAATTCCCCATCCCCCACTCTCTCTTTTTTCTTCTTCAACGACCATGTTGCCAAGTGTTTAATGTTGTTGTGCTCCTACTGATCCTTGCTGACTTTGTCTTTTCGATTACCTTGTTAAGGAAAAATATCTTTCTCGAATTCGATAGGTGGCGAGTTGCGTGCTTTTGGATGGAAGCTCCATGGTGTTATTTGAAATCTATGTGTTTTGTTTGTGTGCTTAGGGGGGGGGCTAGAGTTTGAAAATGTATTTTTCTGTCATGGTCGAGCTAGGTGTAGGAAGCGAGAGAGTTTGGAGATTCAGGCTAATAATGTGAAAAGAATTTGGTTGCGTCAAACAAAATAAATAAATAAATAAATAACTACATGTCTTAGACCCAATAAAAAATTGTAGGGAAAATCATAAGTTTATATGTCACTTAATTCAATGAAAATATACATTTATAATTTAATATAAAATAAAACAAACACAAAATGGAGGGTAAAAACAAAAGGCTCTAAAAAAATTGTAGCTAGGGTTTTTGTCTTTTGTTTTTTTTCTAAGAGGTGAATTTGGAGGGGGGCGGCAGAGCAAACCCAGTCTTCTCATGGCATACAAGGGCTATTGTAGCCTCCTCCCAACCTCCCAGCTTGTGCCATCATCCTCCCAACCTGTACGAAGCTCAAACGCCCCCCCCCCTTACCTGCATGTTGTTCTCCTTTCTTCTTGTGTGGACCCTTGAGCCACCTAAGACTCCTTTGGGTAGATTCATTTTTCCCTCATGCTTAGATGGATGTCTTTGTCCTGATCTGGTATATCTGTATTCAAATTTTGAAGTAGTCACAAGGTGCATGGACTGTGTGACACAATGCCTGCAAAAAACGTGGCTGTGTGGATATCTTTGCTTGGTGTTTAATGAGCACATGAGAATGTGGAAAATGTGGAAACATGTGAACTGTTCGACAATGCCTAAAATAAATGTGTTTTATGGAATGTAACGATGGCAAGATGTGCAAAAAAAAAGAGTTTGTTTCAAAAAGGCCTTAGAAGCTTTCAAGCAAATGTATTTGGTACGTGTTAATCCAGACTCCACAACCTTTTTTCCAGCATCCTCCCAGCCCATGCCCAGACCTACATGGGCTTCCATCAAAGCATAAAATATTGATGGAATTTTTCATATGTTGCAGTTGCCAATGCTCTGTGCATGTTGTTACATCGTTTGACCAAATGAAAAAATGGGACAACAATTCTCTAGAAATGCATTTTTTGCCAGCGTATAGGAGACACAGTTTTCCTTGCGGGACAGTCACACTCTTTGGCTTGTGTAACAAATAGGTCTCCAACCTGATAGTTTTCATTCCCAACGTACTCTAGCTTGTGTTAAAATAAGAGCATTGATACAGGGAAGGGACAAGATGTATGGCATATTTTTGGAGTTGCAAGTGTTATGGTATATAGGGGGCTGGAGGGACAACGTTGGTTTCTCTATATGCCCAAGATGGGTTGTTTAAAAGACCTTAGATCCTCCCTAGCTAATGAAACAAACAAGTCTCTAATATGATTAGAGTTTATTTGTTGTACATGCTGGAATTATTTGGTATGTTTGACATCCACATCAACCTGTTTTATCAAGGCATAGAAAACAAGATGTTTTTTGTTTACAATGCAACTTCCCTGGAAGACGTGTATGCAAAATGGTGGATCTGTGGATGCTCGTGAATTGGTTGATGAAGTGCCAAAGCAAGATGTTGAACCAAAGCCTATGGCTTTCACCAAATTCATTCTCCAGGCATGGTTCTTCTTCCCTTACCCCTCATAATTCTCGTGTTTAAGTTCTCTTTTGCAACTAAATAAAATTTTAAATTATTAGGATTTTTTAATACAGTTAAATGTCCCTTCAACTCGTTGCAAAACAATAAATTGTCATCTCATAACTCACAAAGCCATTATAACTTATCTAATTTAAACCATGAAATATTACCCTCACTTCGAGATGATTTAGAAAACTCTTACCCATCTTGATTGCTCTAATATTTTTTTATGAAGCAGACGAATTTGACTCCCCATTGATAAAGTTAACCTTCTCCCTATTTTAAATAGTTAAATTTTACATTTTTTGGAGACTCACTAAGTACCCCTCATAACTCTAGAAATGAGATGTGAAGTTTCATTTGTGTACCTTGGTATACGAGGAGTCACCTTGACCTCTGGTTTGACTTGAAATGAACATATGACAGCCTTTTGACACTCTTATAGGAGCCCTATTACACTAGTTTACAATAGTAGAAATTTGTTAAATCTAGAAAGTTGGCTTTCATTTTGAACTGCCATTTGAAACTTGGATGGAGAAATTACTTCCCGTCTTCACAAACCTCTAGTGTTAATACTAGACAATTGCATGGAACATTTAGTATAGGAAAGAGAACATTTCAAGATAGTTTGGCGAAGCCATTTTGTAGGCCTCCGGTCACATTTTGACAAGGTCAAATTGGACCAATGTAGTCTTGTCACTCTAGAAAACTTGTTGCAATTTGAAAATGGTGTTCTAGTTCTCAGTCCCGTCCACTCTGATGAATTCTCCTTATATAGGGGAGCTAGTAGCAGATGTCTCGTTTGGTGCTCCTCCATCAGACGTCAGTTATGGAAGTGGTTTTTTGGGCCCTTGAGCTAACTTTTGTCATTTTACAACTGGGTGAACTATGACCAGTGGCCCCAGAAAACTAGCCACCAAACGCAAACCGTTCACTTTTTCCCAATTCCGTCAGTTGCTATGAATTCTTGGTATATCTAGGGACACGTAAAAAGTTAATCATGGTGTGTGTTCTCACCGGAGGATTACTTTTAGAAGTAGTTTCTTAGCCTCCGAGCCCATTTTGATCGTTTGTAGCTAGTAAGAAAATGTAAAAATAGGAAGCTGCGGGACCCTCGTAGGGTTGCCAAATCACCCTGGAAACTTTTAACACATGTAAATAATTGTTTAAAACACTATAATGTAACTTGTTGTGTGCATTAGAACTTTTGACAAAATATTTTTTTCTCTCTTTACCCTTCTTTCTCTCTCCTTAGTTACAAAAAGAAGGAAAATGAAATGTAATGAGTACATGTCTCTAAACCTTTTTATATCAATTGCAAATTATAATTTTTATCTTATGTAAATAGGAAACTCAAAAATGATAATTATGATTGATTAGGGTGGATGCCATGCCAGCGATTTATCATTGATATCTCGCTCACGTGTTTTTTTTACAAGAGGAAAGAATGCCGTAAAGGAATTGAGTAATACTTTGTTTATTTTTGGTAATATATTGAAAGACTTATTGTTTGAAATTGGTAGTATGTAAAAGTCGTTAGATTATTAAGTGCTTGAGAAATTGGTATTTCTTTCATGGATGTTATTTTGATCCCAAAACTGTTATGGTAAAAGTGGAATACAATTGTCAAAAGGAATTGAAATTTATACCTTGTACAGAACTTTCATTGTGCTATTATTGGTTTAGTAATTGGTGGTGTTTCTTACCTTGAAAATGTAATAAAGGAACCTAACCACAATAGTCAACCTTAGTTAAAAATTTGTATATAACTAACTTGTTGATGTTAATCCCTTAGCGTAGAATACCGTGACCTTCAAACGAACCTTTACACTCGATGGAACATCCTAGTTTTAGGAAAATATGATTCCAAGAAAGGGGTTTATCGTCCTAGTAGGTACCTTTAGGAGACCTCAACATAAACTAGACATATAGGAGAAACACAATCAAATAAATCTTCTACATTGAATGAACTCCTTGTGGGGTCCAAATGACATCATGGATCTAGTGAAATAGTGGTTCTATCACTTAAAATCTTGCTAATGAATAGATCCTCTTAGCTATAGGTGTTATCTTTGGCTAGTGATAATATAGCACTTTGATCTTTTACGGAGGGTTTATAGGGTGAATATGTTTTGAACCTTAATCTAATCTATAATAGAGTGTAAATCCCTAAGTGGAAATTGGAAATTAAACTAAACCCTAGTTGAGTAGGATGTTAACTTGTGGGTAGAAAACTATAATTTAACTCATTTCATATGAAATTGTTTTGAAAGATATTGATTGTAAAGAACCTTAGAAAATGAAATCTTGTCACATAATCCCTTGTTATGGTCATTCTATGGCATTAAGGAATAAGAAATATTTCTTATCTAGAATCGTGAAATGCAGAGACATGGGATGTTCGTGAACATAGGTCACTTGTGGTTCATGTGTAGTTTATAATGCTTCTAACCATGTACTTCCTTAAGAGGTCCAATAAGTGCTTTCGTAACTCTTTTTTTATAAAACGATGGTTATAATGTGACCATATTGTGATGTAAAAGTAAAGTATAGAAGAGAAAAAAAAAGAGATTTGAGGTTAGGGATACTACCACTCTTGGAGTTTGTATAATGAATTAAATTTCTTTCTATGTTTTAAACAAACAAAAAGCTATCTCAAATCTATGTCTTCCTTAATCCCAAGATTTGACCTTGACATCATGTTAGATTCACTTGTGTAGCAAGGGTAAATTTTTAAACATTAAGTAAATGTTTGAGAAGCATATTCTTAACATAAGAACAAGATAATTAAGTACTGTATATGTGACTAGAATTGTGCCAAATAAGCAAGTAAGTTATGGAAATTTCCGTGATGCATAAAGGAAGCCAACCTAAATTGGTCGAACTGTAAATTAAATGTCCATTGAACTTAAGATTTTGTAGATGGAAAAAGGAGAAAACTATACTTGGACAATAATGTTCTTAGAATGTTAATCGTAATAGAGATGCAATTGAAGAAATGATGTGTTGTGGGTTCACCGTTCCGGATGTTATGTTCTTGTGTTTGGGTCATTGCTAGTATTCGTTCATTAGGAAAAGTGTGGCATCGACATGCCTATGTCATTTTCATGTGTCTATGTGAGTCAATGATTTATGTGATTGTGTTATGTGATTCGAGTTTCTGTACTCGGAGCCCTTGCTGTGTTGTGTGTAATGAGCAATGTAAGTCAAAAAAATATTATCCTAGTATTTTACTGATTTATTTGGGTGTGTAAAATGTGGGCACTATATATGGTATCAGAGTGGAGGATCATGCTCTTGAACCTCTGGGATGGATTGGAGTTGTGATGGTGTTGCTTGATGTGTTGGATATTGGAAGAGTAATGTGATATATGTTTTTATGTGAACTATGTCATGATTGTGACCTTATGGAAGTACATGTGGTGCATGTCACTTAGTGCGTATTGGTTTTCATGTTGATGTGCTTGTGATGAGAGTATCGACTCACCTTTTCATGGATTCAATGAGGAATCCATGTGTGATGTACTACCTTGTTTTGTGTGAAAGGAATGATATTGTGAACTGCATAGTGTTGAAACATTTTGACCTTATGTGATGTGAAGATGTATTGATGTATTGCATGACAAAATTGATGTAAAGTGAATCGTAGTTTATCATGATGTCATCACCATATTGTGATTAGTTGTGTGCATCATCATGTTGTTTTACAAATAACTATATGTTGTAAGGTTAGACATTGTGTTCCTCATACAAATAATTCATGTAATATGTGATAGTTCATGTCGTGATTTAGGGGCATATGGTGAGTATGATCCCTAATATACAGTGATTACACTTTGGGTGTAGGATGTGGTAATGTGATGTATCATAAATCGTGAAGGTAATGATTGTGTTGTACCTTGTATATTTATATCATGTGTAAGACGTTATGGTTATGGTGCGTGAATCACCATTGTGTTAGTGATGCAGTTATGTGTATGTTGTGGACCTTACACTAGATGACCCTAAGGGGATAAACTATCAAGAGTGTATGTGTGGAGAGAGGAGGTGTGGAAAAGGTTTTCATAATCTTGAGCTGAGTACACGTGAGGAAGTGGAGTCTTATATAGACTGAAAATCCACTTCTATCTATTTAGTATATTTTGAGCTTGCTCAGTATATTGTGGGTGTGCACCACCTTAGGCTCAACTTATGCAACATTCTGTCCCCTACTCTTTCCTATTGGATTGTTCATTGAATAATCCTATGTAATTTTAACTGTGTTGATCTTTATGGGAGTTTGGAGGAATGATTCAGGCAGAGATGATCATAGATACATTATTTGATTTACTCATTTCTAGTTACATGTATATTTTCATGAGTTGAGGCTCGATGTCTGAGTGCCAGCAACTCAATGAGTACCCCTTTGGTGGCGGTATGAGGCCACATTGTGATTGTGATGTGCTATTTTCTCATTACGTATTTTATTCGTAAATTAATCTTTCTCTTTTAGCTAGACCCAGCGATTTTCTTGATTGACATGTTGTTATATTTTGGGAATTTATTTGATTTTTACAATACATTTGGATTTTACACTCACCATGGCTAATTAGCCATTTCTTTTCCTAATTTTAATACTTTATTTTCATTTTTAAAGGTTTTGTAGCCTAGCCCAAGGATTTTGATTTTGCCACTTGGCATTTGAATGGATTTCTTAAGCTGGTTCTAATGTCGTAGTGTGTTGGAATAGGGTTAGGGGATTCACCATGGAGTGGTTGAACCTATGGACCCTCTTCATTGTATAGGGGTACACCCCAAGGAGTTACAGATAACAAGTGGGTTGTTTGAACCACGAGTTATTATGTCACTTGGGTTGGGGGTGATGGGGCTCTATGTGTCAAGGGCCATACGGTGACCCAGCCTCATTAAAAGGAAAAAGCAGACAGGCCTCTATGGTTGAGTGACCTATTATTCTTTATGGAACTCTATGGTTGAGTGACCTGATATTCTTGATGGGGCTCTATGGTTGAGTGAATTGACTTGGTTCTAGCACTATGTTTCTTCCCCTTGCAAGGTATATGGAAATTATTTGGTGATGCTTTGGGGAGATATATGGAGTTGTATTTTGTTACTTTTGGAGATATCTGGAGTTGTTTCGTGATGCCTTGTGATGTGTGGAGTTGGTATAGTGAGTTATGTGTACTCTTGTGAGTCTAGTTAGACTTTGTTATGATTGATGGCTTGACTCTCCCCTTGGTTGGTATGGACTATTGGATATTGGATTAGAACTATGTTGTTACAATCATGGATTGTTTTGGGTCATGTGATACCCGTTGTATATGTATTAGCGTGTTGACCAAGTTTGTCAGTCATATGTGTGTACTAGATATATGCGTTGGATGTAATTGTTGAAAATTATTTGCTATGTGGTCTACTTGTTGGCATTCCATGGTTGGTGAAACCCTTGTGATGTGATACTGTCGTGAAAGTATGTAAAAGTATGCATGTGAAAAATTTAGTGTTGTGTATGACCCCGGTAGGGTGTTGTGGTTGTAGTTCATGATGGGAACCCACATGAATGAATAAACTAAAATTCTACAAAAATGAAATTCTAAAAGACTTGAATCAAGCATAATGTTAATAGAAAAAGATTAATGAAATAACGAATAAGAGGGAACTACCAATCTTCACAAAACCTTGAAAGTTAAAATTTCTTGTAAATGTCCTAGGGCCACCCTATAACCATGATTTTTGATCTGAAAACTTAACCTTAGAGAGTACCTTCGCCACATTCGTCCTTGGTTCCGTAGCTTTTCCCCACCTTCATTGTATGTTGCATCGAGGACGATGCTTTCTTAAGGGGAGGAGAATGTAATGCCCCATCCCTCGTTCTCTTTTTTTTCTTCTTCGATGACCATGTTGCCAAGCGTTTAACATTGTTGTGCTCCTGCTGATCCTTACGGGCTTCGCCTTTTCGATTAACCTGTTAAGGAAAAATCTCTTTCTCGAATTCAATAGGTTGCCAGTTGCGTGCTTAGGGATTGAAGCTCAATGCCATTATTTGAAATCTGTGTGTTTTGTTTTCATGCTTAGGGGGCCAGGGTTTGAAAATGTATTTTTCTGCCGTGGTCGAGCTAGGAGCAGGAAGTGAGAGAGTTTGGAGATTCAGGCTAATAATGTGAAAATAATTTGGTTACGTCAAACAAAATAAATAAATAAATAACTACATGTCTTAGACCCAATAAAAAAATGTAAGGAAAAGAATAATTTTATATGTCACTTAATTCAATGAAAATATACATTTAGAATTTAATATAAAATAAAATAAAAACAAAATGGAGGGCAAAAACAAAAGGCTCTAAAAAAATTGTAGTTAGGGTTTTTGTCTTTTGTTTTTTTTGAAGGGGCGAATTTGGAGGGGGCGACAGAGAAAAAACAATCTTCTCATGATGTACCAGGGTTATTGTGACCTCCTCCCAACCTCCTAGCCTACGTCATCATCCTCCCAACATGTACCAAGCTCAAATGTTCCCCCCCCCCCCCTAACTTGCATGTTGTTCTCCTTTCTACTTGTGTGGTCCCTTGAGCCACCTGAGACACCTTTGGGTAGATTCATTTTATCCTCATACTAAGATGGATGTCTTTATCCTACTCTGGTAGACCTGTATTCAAATATGGAAGCAGTCACAAGGCGTATGGACTGTGCAACAAAATGCCTGCAAAAAACATGGTTGAGTGGATATGTTTGCTTGGTGTTTGAGGAGCACATGAGAATATGCAAAATGTGGAAACATCTGAACTATTCAACAATGCCTAAAAGAAACCTGATTTGTGGACTATAATGATGGAAAGATGTGCAAAAAAAAATTTATTTGTTGAAAAAGCCTTGGAAGATTTCAAGCAAATGCATTTGGTACGTGTTAAGCTAGACTCCACAACCTTTTTTCCAGTATCCTCCCAGATCACGTCCAGACCTGCGTGGGCTTCCATCAAAGCATAAAATATTGATAGACTTTGTCAAATGTTGTAGTTACCAATGCTCTGTGCACATTGTTACCATGTTTGACCAAATGAAAAAATGGGACAGTAGCTCTCTGGAAATGCATTTTTTAGTAGCATACAGGAGACATGGTTGTCCTCGCGGGACAGTCACACGTTTTGGCCTATGCAACAAACAGGTCTCCAACCTGATAGTTTTCATTCCTAGCATACTCTAGCCTGTGTTAAAATAAGAGCTTTGATATAGGGAAAGGACAAGACGTATGGCATATTTTTGGAGTTGCAAGTGTTATGATATATAGGTGGCTGG
This sequence comes from Taxus chinensis, assembly GCA_019776745.2. NCBI lineage: Eukaryota > Viridiplantae > Streptophyta > Pinopsida > Cupressales > Taxaceae > Taxus > Taxus chinensis. Next base: position 647,387,171 of record CM034146.1, read on the forward strand.
AGGGACAACGTTGGTTGCTCTATATGCCGAGATGGGTTGTTTAGAAGGCCTTTGATCCTCCCTAGCCAATCCAACAACAAAGTTTCCAATCTGATTAGATTTTATTTGTTACACACATTGGAATATCATATGTTTGGCCTGCACATCAACCTATTTTATCAAGGCATAGAAAACAAGATGTTTTTGTTTGAAAAAGTTTGAACTTTTTTCACGCTCTGCCAGTTGGATGACACGTGTCAAGCTCTGATTCTTCCGCGGGTTCATCCTTTGAAAATTCCTTTCGGGCCCTTCCTTAATTTCTTGCCACTTGGACACGTGGCACTATTTTATTGGCTCATGCCTGAGGGGCGCACTTTGTCCTTTGGTATGGTTAGATTAGGATTAGATTAGCTTTCCTGCACTAGAATAGCTTGTGGCAGGTAGTCTAGGAAGAGGAACCAGCCTTCTCTGGAGAATCCTTTCTCATTTTTACAAGGCCCAAACTTGGAGAAAGGATTCCATGTTGTGCAATCACACTGGATGCTAGCATGATCAAACTAGAAATCTGATCAACATCCAGGGGTGCTGTGATTTTGTACTAACAGTTTTTGTCCCACCGGGCATGCCAGAAACTTTTAGTGTAAAATCATAGCACCCCTGGATGTTGATCAGATTTCTAGTTTGATCATGCTAGCATCCAGTGTCATTGCACAACATGGAATCCTTTCTCCAAGTGTGGGACTTGTAAAAATGAGAAAGGATTCTCCAGAGAAGGCTGGTTCCTCTTCCTAGACTACTTCCCACAAGCCATTCTAGTGCAGGCAAGATAATCTAATCCTAATCTAACCATGCTAAGGAGACAGAGAGAGAGAGAGAGAGAAAAGGGAAAAATAGAGCCTACACTAAAATGGTGATACACCAGAGAAGGAAGATGTTGAACATCTATCAAAACTGTCGTGGAACAAGGAGAGGTGAGTAATGGTAAGGATGGATAGATACATCATAGGCCCAAGGATAGATTTCACATGGAAAATGTCCCAAAACTCCATGAACACATCTCCAAACCTGCAATGAACATTCAAACGTGCACAAATACCTGCAATGAGGAGAGGCAAGAAGAAAACAAGTGAAAAACGAGCAAGGATGGACATATGCATCACGAAACACGTTTTTGTTGCTTCATAAGTTTGCACAGAACATCAATTTAATGGTAAAAGGCAAAAAAAATCCTTTACAGAGAAGGGGAGGAGGTTTGAACTCCATTTACAACCCTAGAGAAGAAAAGAAGGGAGCGGCAGAGCTGAAAAGATGAACCACTTTTAAAATGAAGCCCCTCCTTACAATTTATAGGAAGAATGAGAGAGGGAAGAGAGAGGAAATTCGAATCTACCCCAACCACCTCTAGGTTGCCTTTAATTTATCTCATTATGGTGGTGGGTGAGAACCTGTAGACACCAAATTCGTGTCTCACGACCCCTTGTGACCCGCATCCCATTTCGCAACCTAACCTCATTACCTAAACTTCACACAATTATTTATTAACTACCTTGTAATTGATAAATCCACTCACCTTACCTGCCACCTCACTTTGCCACCTCATCATGACCTAGCCCTAACCCTAAACTAACCTAATTAAGACCCATGACTTGGTCTAGACTCACATCCATAACTAATGCCTCCTTACTCGCACCCAAAGCCGACCTTCTAGCCACCTGACCAAGCCCGCAACTGATCTCTCGGGAGAAAAGCAGGGAAGGTGGGCTATTTTACTAAAAATAGCCTACTTTTTCCTAACCGATGCCGGTTCCTACTCGACCGCCGTCGGTTACGCAACCGCCATCGGTTCCCTGTAAATGGGCTTCCCAAACCAAAACAACGGATCAGAATTTCATTTTTGAAGATCAGTCGAAGGATTTTGAATCAAAGCAGAGTCCAGAACTTCACTTGACCAAGCAGAGACGAGTAAAGAAACCAGAAGAGTTGGCAGCAAAGGAGATCAACTTGCACCTTCATCAAAAAACCAGTAAGTTATATCTTGCATGTCCTCCATTATAACATTTCTTGTGCTTTTGGAATTGTAATCTTCCCAAATCCGTTCCTGAACCCATTATCTAACGTACCATTGCCTCTAACCATCATTCCTTAGCTTCTAACCATCCCATTTCTCAATACTATCCAAAAACCAGCCATTACAAACACCACAACCAGCCCAGAAGATCCTAGAACCAACCGGTATCGGTTATCAGTGACCGCCATCGGTTATAGATAACCGGCATCGGTTCCTTTGATCAAAACCAAGAAAAACAGCCTTTTCCCTACCCAGTTCCACGAAACAATTTAATTGGTACTCTACAGTATTTTGTGTTAATTCATATTAGCAGGGGAACTTACCACCTTCGAAAGGAAGTTTCATACTTCCTGGGCCCAAGGCAGTTCCCTCATTTATTATCTAATCAAAATCTTGTGGTCTTGTGTTCTTATTTGCAGGTAGTCCTTCCAAGACAAAAGGAGTTCTTCGCAGTCAGCCTGATCTTTCTCTACGGTACGCGCACATCATCTCGACATTTACAGGTATTCCTCCTAACCCTAACCTTATCTGTTTCTATAAGGAACGAAGCATTTCCGAGTGAAACATTTTGGCACGCCCGGTGGGACTCATTTTGGGTTTTCTTTATTTCTTGCTTGCTTTTATTATAGGGAGCATACTTGTTGTTTTCTTCTTCTAGAGATATTCACAGGGTATTTTATTATTCTGGTAAAAGAACTTGCTTTGTTTTTGCATCTTGCATTAGTAAAAGTCATCTCTTTTGCTTCATCGAATATCACTTTCGATTTGGGTTTTAAAACACATGCATTACATTCCTGCCTGTTGTTTTTCAATTCTAGTGAACATAGATTAAATAACAGGTCGTACACATGGGGTGATATCCACGGTATTGACAGGAAATTAACCTTAGTTTCACTGCACAACACATACTGAATCACTTCACAATTAACACAGCATCTCAAACATCCCCCCTTTTCCGCGGTATTCCTCCGCCCGATTGAGGTAACCTTATAAGCCAAAACAAACTTGACATTTCCCCTAAGTCTTGTTGTTTAGGATTCTGACATCATTCTACGTCTAAAGGCATAAGCCCACAATAATTAAAATTAACCCTAACGTTAATCTCTGCATTTGCGTGTGCCTCTTGCTTGTTTTCAAATCCTGTTTTCTCTGTCATACTTTGTCTTCTGTGATCAATAAGTTGCTAAATTACTCAACGTTGCTAAAAATCAAATTAGCAACCCCTTTGTATCTTCTTATTCTAGATTTTTGACACCGGCATCGGTTAAGGGACCGACGTCGTTTGCCCTGTGACCGACACCGGTTACCAAACCGATATCGGTTACTGTCTCTCTCAGCCCCCTGACAAACCAGCAACTTGCTAAATTCACGATTCTGAGGTTGTTTTTGTCCTTGATAGATTGAAACTTTCCTGTGTGTTCTGGTCTATGGCTGTCATCACTCGGAAGCAAGCCGCCGCCATGGTTTCACACGCTTGCTCTGTTTCTTTGCCTGAATCACTCCCTTCACATTCTATAGGAAACCCTACGGACACCAGTGAGATCCCCCAAATTCCTGTAGGAGACAAGGACTTTGCCAAATTTCTGGATGTTAATCCCAGCGCTGTACAATACTATTTGTCTCATACCCCTGACCGTGCGCCTGATGGTCAGCTCCTTATGGGCATGCCTATTAGTATAGCTGCTCATTTAGCTCCTACTCCTCCTGATAACAATACCTTACTTCCCGCATCACTAGCCCCGTCTCCCAATCCGACAGCGGCAGAGGTTCATACGACCTCGATTAGCTTTCCTTTTGTTAATCTTGGACCCCACGTATCGCCACCACCAACTGCCCCTATCTCGTCTCTCTTTCAGACCACTCCATTCATGACTTACTCTCTGCCACCTATTCAAACGAGCTTTCCTTCTCAAGCTCCGCCTACCTTTTCATTCCCATACACGTATCCAGTAACCTCAACACCTTATATGGGACATCCCTATTCTGTGGCACCATCACCTCATCCAACCACAGATTTCATCAAGCAAATGATGGACAAAATGCAAAACCTGGAGGCTTCCGTTTCAGGAAGTCGTAGCGCCTTGACATACGAGCAAGTTTGTTGGGAGCCCATTCACCCTTCTGTCCCCTTCATTCATATCCTCCTTAATGGGAGTTGCCAAAGTTTACTCGTTTTAACAGTAAAGAGGATCCTCAACAACACTTGCGATCATTTAGACATGCTTGTTATTTGATTGCCCATGATGATGCCTTGTTACTCCGCACCTTTCCCATGTCCTTATCAGGGCCTGCCTTGGAGTGGTACAGTGCTTTAACCCAGCACTCAATCTTCTCTTTTAACCAACTAGCCCAATCTTTCTTGGATCATTTCTCCATTAACATTGCCAAGAAAGTATCTATCACTGACCTCTATGCCATCCGACAATTCAAAGACGAATCTATCGCAGATTTCGTTGGACGATGGCGGGGCCTTATCAACCAACTTACGTATGCCTTGCCTCAAACCGAACTTATCGAACTCTTTACGCGGGCATGCGCTAAGCACATCTCCCCTACCCTCCAAATTCAAACTTTCCGTACATTCGACGAGGCCTTTACTATGGCTCGAAAATTAGAAATTCGAGCCTTAGAGGAAGAGAAATTGCGGTTGCGCAACAAGAACTCCACTTTCCGAACTCCTGATTCTACCAATAAACTAAATACCACCACTCCTCATGCGTCAACCTCTTCTAAATAAAAAGGAGCTGTCCACGCGGTGATGGTCAAATCCCAACCACCGTCCAATACTCCACCAAAAAACCACCTATAAATACAAAGCTGAGCCCACCAATTACACTCCCTTGGGAGAAACTTATGGCGTCATCCTAGAGAAATTGCTCAAAGCTGGGGCTATCACCTTGCCCCCTGTAAAACCTCACTCTGGGTTTGACTCCACCCGCGCAATACCTTCCTGGTACAAAGAAAATGACTTTTGTAACTTTCACCGCGTAAAAGGACATAGTCATGAAAACTGCAAGATGTTGAAAAACATAGTGCAGGAAATGGTTGATGTAGGGGATATAACACTCGATAATCCTAACGCCCCTGCTAACCGAAATCTAAAAATTTTCAACAAGCCATTCCCGAATCACTCGTCCAGCAGCAACGTAAACCAAGATATCTTAGCTGAGGAGAGTGTTCATGAGATCCATGCAGTATTCGATACCCAGCCAAAAGCCTCTATCGAGAAAATTTTGAATCAAGCCTCTTCACTAACACAGGAGCCCGAACCTCCTTTACCACCATCAAGCCAAAGCGAAATCATTCCTTTACCCATAGAAGAGTTAGCTGCCCAGGCTTCCCTTCCCATTAATGAGTCTTCTTACACCACATCCCTACAAGACTGCGAGCGGATGTTGTCTAATCTATCCATTTCCCAGACGTCTCCTTCTACCACTCTTGCCACACAAGAGGAGGGTACGCCACTCCTTTTGACATCCTTAGATGAGAAATCTCTCGCACCGACATCATTAAATTCTTTAGCCATGACAGACCCCCTCCAACATGCCCTTCTGCCTATTAGTCCCTCATCACCTAAATCTTTTCAACAACCCGTCGACCTCTTAGCATCTACTGATACAGTGCCTCATCCGCCTCCTGTGTCACACCCGCAATGGATTGGAATTACAACTCACTTTTCCTCTGTACCAAAATTACAAATTACACCTGGAGACTGTCATTCCACAGAAGATAGACAGGCCCTATGGGAACGTTTGAGTACTCCTGTTTCTACTCAAATGCAAATGACTGATCCCGATGTCTCCACCATCTACCCGAAGTGCTTACAGAAGCTTAAAATGCCCCTGTTCTCGCCTTCACCCCCCTCACCTCTACCAAATTCCCCGTCCACTTCTATCAACTTAACCAGATCTTCCCCTACGCTTGGGACCTCACCAATTGCCCAGTCTAACACACCCGCCTAAGCGACTCGATTTATCCCAAAATAAACCCGCCCCGCCACCTAGGAGACAAACGCAATCCGGGCCTCTATCAAAACCCTCGTCTTCACACCCACCTTCCATATTGGGGCCTCATCCCTCCACCTTACATCAATATATCATACCTCCTTTGTTTTCTGCAAAACGACCTACGCATTTTACACCTATACAGAGATCAAAGGATATCACAACATCGTTACCCCGCGTATCCGGTCCACCTATCAACCCGAAACCATTCCATCATCAAAGGATTTATTTTCTGTCACTCCCCTTTCTCCGTGGTTGTTTCCCGCTACCATGCCATCTGTAGCCTCATCATCTAACCAGCTGAACGTAACTTCTGTGTCCAAGAAACCACGTTTAGTGAAAAACATGTGTGTCAGCACCCCTCGACTAAACCACCACCCATACGAACTAAACATGCCCAAACATTACCACACACCCACACAATCAATACCTCATCTTCTTCTGATTTTGACCCACTCAAAGGATCCTAAACGCCAAAATCCTTGCTATGTTGGGTGGAGAATGCGACCATCTCCCTACCCCCACTTAGACCTTATGACCCGTCTAAGCCCCGACCTGTGGATTATGATGAGTCTAAATCTGCGCCTATCACCGCACACCTGGACATGATGTAGAAGGATGTAAAGCTCTAAAAACCACCTTCGCCAGTCACCTCCTCCGGATCGAAAAGATTAAGAAAGACAACTTACGAAGGAGAGACCTCTAGCGTCAATTCCCTCTACTATACCATCTGTCCCCGCCTCACCAAGATCGATCATTATTACAACCCCACCTCTTGAAGACCATGAAGTTATCCCAACCATCTTCTCATCTCAGGTCTACGAGATTAATATGATTAGTGTCGCTACTCGAGGACAGTAAAAAACAATGGAAAGCGAAAGAAAACACCACCTGCGGCATCTCTTTCTCCTTCAACCACCCCGATACACCACCACCTAAAGTGGTTATTCGTGGACCCGGCCTATCCCGTCTCTAATGGAGTTGCCCACCGACCATGATCAAACCAGCTTCATCAATCGCCCGTAAAAAAGACACTATATGATCTCATTCAGACTCTGAATCTCATCGACAAGCTCTCGTTGAGATCCTTCAAGGATCGAGAGGTTTTACTCAACGAAACCCTGCCTGTTACCTCCATTCTAACACCCAATCACGTTGCCTCTCTCACCAAACAATCCATCTCCCCACCACCACTTCTATCTCAAAACAACAAGCCGCTGTGGTTAGTTTCTCGGAAGATGAAATTATCGACTTTGGTACAGAAGACCCTGACCCTGCCCTTTTCATTTCGTTTATGTCCGAGACATTCGAGTACGTCGGGTTATGATTGATGGGGGCGCTAGCCTAAACATCAATCTCTTCAAAAGCCTTCCAACAAATGAACATCCCTTCTAGTTGCATGTGTGCCAATCCCATCATGTTGCGGTCATTTAATGACGCTATTACTTCTACCTTAGGCACCGTGATCCTCAACATTCGCGTAGGACCACGTACTTTACCCGAACTCTTCTATGTCCTGAAGGAGAGTTCCAATATAATATATTGCTGGGTCGTCCTTGGATCCGGGCCATGGGATGTGTTCCCCTCAACATTACATCGATGTATAAAATTTGAGTACGAGGGGAAGTCCTACACTGTAAAAGCTGATCCTCCCCCCTTCAAAACTTGCAATATGTTATACCGCCCAAACGATGTGCTTACCAATTAAGACACCCATACATTCAACCAACCGTCCACCTCAACTGCACCTACGCCGTCAACTGATGAAACACCACCGTCGCACCAAACCACTTCTCTTCCCGCAGCTAACATCCCAACCTCCGACCCCTTAGTAGACGTTTTTCATCGCCTTACGCTGGGGGAGTATCCGCCTATATAACGTTAGTTCTTTCCCTACCCCGCAGGAGTACGGACAATTACATGCACACCCCACCTACGACTGTCGCGTGGGGGAGATAATCTCTTACGGACCACCCCATTGTCGCACTAACCTAACATATGGGGGTGTTGACGCATCCTCCATTACCCCGAACCTCCTCTGGTGTGGTTCCCTTCCAATCCGATTTTCAATATTGACAAATCGTCGTTTCGCCCACCTTCTTGACTCGCTGTGCGTGGAAAGGCTTTGGTTTTGGCCTTTACGAACAAGGCCGACATACTCTCATCCCCATCACCACACGCAAACATAATGATCGCAGTGGTCTTGGTTTTTTCGAAACACCTACGCAGGAGACACCTCCTGTCAGTGTATCCTGGAAGAAGGAAGAGGAGTCGCCCCTACCGAACCATCATCACCCACTTTGCCATCATCTCCCACAGAATCGATGGACCCTGAATCTATCCCCTCCTAACTTTTTTTTTTTCGTAAATGGCTATCTTCATAGGTCCTCTCACTTATCAACGCGATAATGCGGACCCATCTTCTCTTCCCCTTCTGTATCCTGACATGATCGAAGAGGATTCACCTTTGATTAATGTTGTTGAATGCCAGGATGACGACTCCATACTCAACTTACCTGGGCGCGGATGATTCTTATATTCAACGCGCCCTACCCATCTGAAACCCAAACTATGCTGAATGAATCTACTATAGAAATCAACATCCACACGGAGGAAGATCCTCACATAGTGAAGATTGGACAATCCCTTAAAACACATCAGAACAAGCCGCCTTTACTACCTTTCTCCGTGCTCGCAACCAGCTTTCGCATGGTCTTACGCTGACATGCCAGAATTGATCCTACCATTGCCGTCCCATAACATCACCCTAAACCCCATTCCAACCAGTCAAACAGAAATTGAGAAAAAATGCATCCACGCATTGCTCTCTTGGTCAAAAGAAGAACTCCAACGACTCCTTTCTGTTTCCTTCATCCTGCCTATTGACTATCCTCAATGGATTTCCAACATCGTACCTGTCACGAAAGCGACGGGGGGACTTCGGATATGCACGGATTTCCAGGATCTTAACCTCGCTTGCCCTAAGGATGACTTCCCCCTCCCAAGTATTGATCAACTTGTGTTGATCTCACTGCGGGTCATGAAATGCTTTCTCTCATGGATGGCTTTTCAGGATACAACCAAATTTTGGTTTGCCCCTGCCGATCAACACAAACTGCCTTCATAACTCCTTGGGGAACTTTCTGTTACCGTGTAATGCCGTTGGCCTTAAGAATGCTAGTGCGACCTATCAGCGGGCTATGACCTACATTTTCCATGACATTATGCACACTATCCTCGAAGATTACGTTGATGATCTTCTTGGCAAAGTCTTAAACATCGCAGTATGAACATCTCGATGTTTTAACCATTATTTTTGATCGCCTGTTACAATATTCTGTCCATCTTCAACCAAAGAAATGTGTCTTTGGTGTCCTTTCGGGGAAAAACTTCTGGGCTTTATCGTCTCTTTACGTGGCATTGAGGTCGATCCATCTAAAGTAAAAGCTATCCTAGAAATGCCCCCACCCCAAAAACCTTAAACAATTGCGTAGTTTGCAGGGTAAACTTCAATCCATCCGGCGTTTCATTTCCCAACTCTCGGATCGATGTCACCCTTTTCATCACCTTCTAAAAAAGGACGTTGCCTTTCAATGGAGTGAGGAGAGTGTCACCAAGCATTCGAAGCTCTCAAAACATATCTCTTACAGCCACCTGTGCTTATCCCACCCCAGGACGACCGTCCTTTCTACCTTTATCTTTCCGCCACTGACCCTGCTATAGGCAGCTATGCTCGCCCATCGAGACCCGGCAGCGCGAAGCAGGCCATTTACTATATAAGTCGTACCCTCGTGGATTACGAGACTAGGTATAACACATGTAGAAAAATTTGTGCCTGGCCCTATCATTCGTCGCCACCAAACTCCGACATTACCTCCTGAATCACAAAACTTTCGTCATCGCCAACACAGACCCCATTCATTATATGTACGCCAAACCACACTAAAAACCAACGCATCGCTCGATGGCTCATGCTCCTCGCCGACCTCGACCTTGAGTTTTATACAACAGAAATCAATCAAAGGACAAAAACTCTTGCAGATCAACTTGCGGAGGCCCCTATACCTGGGGAACAATTTACCAATTTTTCCTTCCCCGACGAACTCATCGCCACTCTTTCGCTCGGAGAAGTGTCATATCAAAATGACCCTCTCTTCGATGGATCTAAAGTGCCAGCGCGGCGGAGGAGCCGGCATTGTTCTCATCCCTCTTGACGCTGAACCTATGCCTTTCATTCGGCTTTGATTTCCCTGCACTAATAACACAGCGGAATACGAGGCCCTTGTTCTAGGTCTCCAAGTTGCGTTACACTTAGGGTATCAAATCTATCAACATTTTTGGGCGACTCTCAATTGGTATTCAATCAAGTTATGGGCATCTACCAATGTAAAAACGAGGAACTTCAGAAGTACAAACACCACGTGGAGTCACTTCTAGCCTATTTACTCGCTATTCTATCCAAACCATTCCCGCTCCCACTAACAAATTTGCGGATACTATGGCTTGCTTAGCCTCGCAGATTCCCGACGCACCAACTGACTCTGAATTATTCGTTGTGGTTCAGCAACTTTTTGCACCATCCTATTCAACCCCGATAGTTTGCATGATAAATACTGGTGTGTCTACTAATTCGCAGGATACCTGGTACCACCAATTCACGACTACCTTACAATCTCTGTCCTCCCACCTGATCTTACTAGTAACGGCAAACGTGCTTTCTTAAAGTGTTTCGCGTTATGTTGTCATGGGAGGACTCCTCTATAAAACGTGGCTTGATGGCATCTCCTTCGTTGTCTAACTGGCGCAGAAAGTCACCTATACCATCCAGCAAGTACACGATGGATTTGTGGTGGACATTTTAGTGGCCTTGCGTGGCTAAACGAATCCTTCGCCTTGGTTATTATTGGCCTACTCTCAATAACGACTGCTACGAATATGTTAAGCGTTGTGTCATGTGTCAACAACATGCCAATCTTCAACATACTCCTAGCCACCCGTACAGGTCGCACGAGATCTTTGGCCTTTCTCACAATGGGGTTTTAGACCTTATTGGTGAGATTCACCCGACCTCTTCACAACGTCACCATTGGATAATCACAGCGACCAAATATTACACAAAATGGGTGGAGGCCGTTCCACTCATTTCAATCAAAAAAGAAAAAATTGTCGAATTCATTAACCATCACATTATCTATCGTTTTGGTATTCCTCATCGCCTAATAACAGATAATGGTAAATCTTTCAAAAATAAGTTGTTACAAGACCTTGTGTGAAGCAACTTTTGGTATCAAACTTAGCTTCTCATCGCCTTACTATCCGCAGGCCAATGGTCAGGCTGAATCTTCTAATAAACACTCTAACCAAAATCCTCATGAAAGTCGTCAATGAATCTGGAAGAAATTGGCACGATCACATTCCCTTTGCCCTTTGGGCTTATCGTACTAGCATTCGTACCTCCACTAATGCCACACCTTTTTCATTGGTATATGGCACCGAGGTGTTTTGCCTCTCGAAATACAAATACCCTCCCTTAGAATATCTCTTCAGGATATTCTCACCACGATGATTTCCGCCAAGAGCGGTTTAGCCCAATTAGAGCTTCTTGACGAACGACGTCTTACAGCTCTCGATCACCTCCAAATCTATCAAAAACGCATCAAGCGTGCTTATGATAAGTGACTTCATGAGCGTGCCTTTAAGGTTGGTGATCTTTCCTCAAAGAGAATCAAACATGTAACCAAACTAGAAAAGAGCAAACGTGGAAAATTTGCTCCCAATTGGATTGGGCCTTATATAATCACTCACACCTATGGATCAGGGCACTTATCGTTTAGCTTCGCTAATGGTAAACCTGAGCCGAACCCTTAATGCCTTTGCATCTTCGACCATTCTACATGTTGAATCTAGTGTTATATCACTCCTTATCTACCTACTGCTCGTCCTTGAGCTCATTTACCGCTACTACACTTATTTTCTATATCTCCGAATAAAAGCAAAAACTCACTTCGCACCTCCCTTGATAATGCCTGTCCCCTTTTTAGTCTAGTCCATGACTTTAAAGTATTAAAATAAGCCGTATTCTTATGGGATTTTCTTGAGTCAAACTTCCTACTAAACTAGATGCTTCACGCCAAAGAACATCTAGTCATCCCTAAAATTAAATATAGACTGCTCCCTCGAAGGACAGCTATATGCCAAAACTATTGCCGGCTATATAATAGACTGCTCCCCTGAAGGACAGCTATGCACTAAAATCATCTCTGCTACTATAAATAGACTGCTCCCCCGAAGGACAGCTATACACAGTCAGCCTTTATCAGAAGCTTCTCGCATTGATCAGCTTCGTGAAGACCTCAAGAATAATACAATCAATATCCCCTTATAGACTTCCCGCATCGATCAGTCTACATTTATAAAATACAAGCCTCCTTCAAAAAAGAACTTTTGGGTCATGGACTTGTCTATTTAGGGTAGGTTCTCTTTCGTTATAACAAGTTCTTGTACCTCAGCTATATCATCCACATCACCTCACCATTTGTTTCAACTCAAGGGACGTAATTAACCTGATATTGTGATCATACAACTCTTTTCAACTATGGACTTCTCGTCTATGCACGGCACTTAGGGCTTCAGGCTCGTTCTACGTTGTGTGGTTTGTTTAGCTAAACTCGAATTCGCCTACGGAGCACTCTTTCCGCTTTGCCTCGCATCTAGGATTGTGTGTTTGATCTTAATCAGGACATTTTTCCCTCCTACTTGGGTATGCTCACCTTTGCTTTACCTATACCTACACCCAACACAACCAATCCTACCAGCACCAACAACATTACCCTACCAACATCAAATTTTTACCAAACGACCAATTGCCCTAAACCATACCAAATTGCCTGAATTCACCTCTCCCTGATCCTAAGGGAGAACTACATCGGTCTGAGGCCCTTCCTTGCTTTGTGCAATGGGCTATGTAGGCAGCACTTCGGAGACATGGGGTCTCCCAAGGTTAGCTCGACCATCCCTACCAAACATATACTTGTGTGGTGAAATAAATATTTTTGTGTATTTTTAATTTTTCACATTTCTCTTTATCATTTTTCGAAACACCGAAAATCAAAACACCGACAATCTTATTATTACTCATAACTCAAATCAACATACCTATTCAGTTTTATTTAGATGTTAAACAAATACATCTTCTCTATCATCGACACGCAGGTAGGTCGGCATCCTTATTCTTAACTCGCTAACATATACTCAGACCATCACAACTCATCCCGAACTAGGTGATTCGTAGATCGTGATTCGTCGACCCCTCTCGCCGGGCCTCTCTGTCCTCAAAGGTTACCGCGGCTATTGGTACCGCCAACTGGATCTACCATCTCTCCTGTAACATATGAATACGCCCCTCGCATGGAGAAAGAAACTCCAGCCTCTAGTCTCAGCCGCCCGTGACTCCGCAAACCACTAACAATCCTCTTGTCTCATTCAACATGCGTTTGGAGCTGCTGAACCAAACGCTGCAGACGATCCTCTCTGCTGTAATCACCACTGTGTTTAGGGGCGCTCGCGTACACCTCGCAGTTCTGCTACCCACCATAATCTATAGGCCTCTGTCATTCCTACATACCATTACACTGCGTATCGGTGCTATCTCCTCAGGCCCTTCTGGAGGTGTTGGCCGGGGTGGTGAGAATGCTTTGCCTCGGCATCGATCCTCATATATGGTCTATAAGCCTGTGGTATGTCCTGCACATATCCAAATTGTCGCCCGCACGCGATCTATAGGAATCCTCTCATATTCACCTGGCCTGTGCCCCGCGATCCTACCTCAATCGCTCTACACCTCTCAACTCCTCAGCTATGATTTCGGTACCATATAGTTCCCGTAGGGCCTCCAACAGATATCCGCAACTGTCACTCTCTCCCATACCTGCCTATAATATTCAATGTCACCCGGCACGGCCTGAGATCTTGCCTCTTGTTCTGTATGGACCCATCGTCGGAATCCCAACCTCTGTACTTTGCCGGTCTCTCTTGCCTGTATAGATCAGCCTATTGGTCGCACACAAACAATGTGCTCATAGGCCCAACAGTGTAATAAGTATGAGCAATCCAACGTGTCCTGTGACTTCGCCTACAAGCCCATAAACCCTGTATAGCTCCGCCAAATATGCAGGGTGCCCATGCAAACGTAACGTTCCTTTCTATCATCTCCCAGATAACACACATCAATGCCTTTGGAAATTTTCCCCCTTCCGCCCTCGGTAATGCATAATACCCTACCGCTATCATTAATAGCACTGCTAACCTTGTCTCCTCAGGGTGTGCTGACATACATTACCCCATATGTGAATGACAAACCCGCGTGTGTTAAGTCTCGTGCATATGGACCAAATACTGCTTGTTATCGCTCCCCGTTGCCGCGCTAGGTAGCGCCTGATATACTGGCTCTCCTGTTAATAGGGAGTCTCAAAATCTGAAACACATCTTCCAATGTTACTGTCATCTCACCTGTTGGCAGATAGAAGGTATTTGTCTCAGGATTCCATCTCTCAACCAGCGCCTGTAACATACCATGGTTACGTGCGATTCGTGAATAATAACGGATTCCACTTAACCCCAAACGATTTATCAATGTCCATTCCGCTGGTGTTACATCCGCTCGGATTCGCGACAACAGCGCTGGACACACTATCATTCATCCTCAACCCTGTCTCTGCCTGCATACACCAAAACAACAAACAACCATTCAACCCGTTAGGGTCTTTTTCAAAACATTCTGGAAATTTCTCCAGTAACCGGGGGGACCGGTTATACGTAACCGATATCGGTTGCATAACCGATACCGGTTATCCCTAACCGCCACCAGTCACTGTCAATTTATACACCTTCCTTAAAAACAACCACCTACGAAAATAATTTGCTCGTTTCTTCGTTTTTATACATATAAACATACCTGGAACCCTGATGCCTACCCTGTACCACTTAGCTCACCTGCAACCCTTGATATCATGTTTCTCTCTCATATCTACCCACCTACTATCCCCCATCTTACTCACGAAACATACAGTAATCAAATCACAAACAAAAACAACCTCTTGAGTTGCAGCAGCTTGAGGTGGCCCTTGTCTGCCCTCCTGTCCTTGCCTGCTGGGATGCTTCTCCTCGTTCGGCCATGATCACCACCCTTTTCAACTTTGTCTTTCTGCCTTATGTACCTCGGATCACAATTCACTTTCTTGTCTCTTTCCTTTCTTCTCACCCAAAATCTCTCATACAAATCCCTGTCTCAATCGTCAAAAAGCGTCGCGTTCGCGTATTTAACCTCTTGCATGGCTCTAAAATTAAAACTTAAGTTGCCACCCTAGCTTTTCTATTTTAGAAAAGCTCATACCTAAATAACCGGTATCGGTTATTTAACCGATATCGGTCTATGACTACCGATATCGGTTTACACACCTTCCTTTTTAAAACAGGTTTCTTTTCTTCATTTCTCCTCTAAATTTTTGTCGCGCCCGCCTCTTTGCCTGCATAAACACACAAAATTTACCACATTTGTTCATCCACCACACATAGCATTATAATTTCATTAAACATCATTTATACCAATACACAACCATCAACTACAAATATCAAAAAAACTATCAATCTATACATCATTGGATCCAACTCATCAGTTACATATATCACACTGTCACAAAACCCACCAATTTATCACATAACCTGTCATTCCTATATACGCACAAAAACATCAGCATCATCTATCTATCAACATGTCAATTAAACTCATCACACATTCTATATATTACCAAACCATTAACAAAATATTTCAACACATTTTTAAACACAGCATGTGGATCAAAAACATCATCTATATATATAAATATAATACAAATTTTTCAACAATACAATGTGCCCTACATCGGGGCCTCTGTGATCACATAATATACCAAAGCCGGCACGCAGGCCGCAATACCTACCACAAAATCTCGACTCGGCTCGCAGGCCGGTCTTCTCATATCAAAAATATACTCGGCTCGCAGGCCGGTATCAAATGTACAACCCGTACTCGGCTCGCAGGCCGGGAATATATAATAAATAAATAAATCAAAACAATGAATAATGTAGGCACGCAGGCCTCTATCAATACAAACGGTTCGCAGACCGGTGCCCGTGTCCCTATACAAAACCACATCGGGGATCTATCAGCTCTCCCCAACCGCCCTCGGCACCTCTCCCCGCTGGTCCCTGTGGCGCCTCTCGCCTCCTGCCTGTCACAGACACGCCAGCTGTGGCTGCCCCTCCCTGAGATCTCTGGCTGCGCGAGGTCTCTGCTCTATGAGCTGCAATATGCCTGATAATCGACTCCGGTACTATCAAGAATATCCTGATAATAACGGGCCTCTGCTCTAACCTCCATATAGCGATCTCGCGCCACTGAAGGAACTGGGGCTGTGGTCCCCTGGCACCCACACCACTATCCCCTGAGCCTGTACCTGCACCTGTGGTTGTGGCGCTGGTGGTGGAGGTGCTGCCTGTTATCCTGTACCTGCACCTGTGGCCGTGGTGGTATCTGGGCCTGTGGCTGTGCTAATGCTGGTACGGCTGCCTGTACATGTACCTGCACCTGTGGCTGTGCTGCTGGTGGTGGTGCTGTGTGCCTGTACCTGAGCCTGGGCTAGCTGCCCCTGTAAAACCCCTATCTGTGCCTGTGCAGCAGCCAACTGTCCCTGTAATAGCTACCTGCCCCCGGAGCTGATCTCTCTCTGCAGTCACCGCTGCCAAGTCTGGCTGTGCGGGCGGTGTGCTACCCTCGCCGCTCTCTGTCCAGCCCACCAGACCCTGTATGCTGCCGTGCACCCGGCATCATCCACACCCCCACCTACTGGTCTCTCCGCTACCCAGTCTGGATCCCAAGGCTGGGTGCTGGCAGTGGGGCCTCTACATCATCCCCCTCCTGTACTGAGGGAAGGGAGGTGGCTCGTCCTGTGGCAGCCCCACTTGCCTGCGTACCCTCTCTAAGGGTATCCGCTCGTACTCTCCCGGCCTCCGTCCTGCTATCCAAAAATGTATACTGGATCAGGCGCAGCTGTATGCGGGCTCCTCTGCCAGGCTGGTGACCTCTGTAGGGTCTCCATATAATGTCTACTGCGGTAAGGCCCTCTCTAGCATATGTCTATACTAGGCCACATCCCGACCTGTGCAACAACTGCTCGTGGCTGGCCCACAACCCCCAACCACCTCTGAAAGCCATATCGGTATACGATCTGTGGCCCTGGCTACTGGGGTAGCCCTACTGGCCTGATGCATACGATGTGCTCGTATGCCCAACAGTGCAACAAAAAGGTCGAACAAATACCAAATCGCCTCCTCCGGCGATATAGCCCCATAACTCCCTGTATAATTGCACCAGATATACTGGTGCCCATGCAAAAAAGGTGTGCTCCTCCACCATCTCCAGTAGCACCCCCATCAATGCCCATGGGAAGTGACCTCCCTCTGAATCCGGGGAGGGCGAAGCAGGTGACCCCTATCATCATCAACACGGCAAGCCCGTTGTCTCATCATCTGTGTGCGCGATACATGTCCCCATATCCAATGCTCTCGCGCTATGATATGTAAGAAGCGCGGCTGCATCCCCAAAAACCTGCAGTATGCTATCCATGGCAGTCTCTGAATCCACCTGGAAAATGGCCTCTCCCTCGATCAGTAGCCGCAGGATGCGATACACATCCTCTAATGTGACGGTCATCTCCCCGGCAGAGATGGAACACATTGGCCGCCAGATCCCATCTCTCGATGAGGGCGACCATCAGGCTATGATCTCTGTCTCTGATCGCTCTGTACCTCTGGACCCCGCCAAGCCCCACCTCGCGCATGATGGCCCAATGCACCGCAGATATGTGTGGCCTCATCCGACTCAATAGTGGAGGCATCATATCACGCATCGTCAACTGCTGACGTGCCTGCAAAATCAAACCCACATTCTTAGACCCACTCGTTATAATAACATCTACTTTACCATCTACCCCCCTTTTTTTTGTAACACCCAAAATCTAACCCTACCCCAACACGCTACCTTACCCCCGAAACCCAACCTAAAAAACCCTAAACCCCATCCTAAACCCAACCCATACCCCGACTCTCTACCTACCTAACCCAAACCCAACCCATACCCCGACTCTCTACCTTCTACCTACCTAACCCAACTCAACCCAACCCCCACACAACCCACCCCACCAAGCACCCCCTACCCACCTTCAAACCCTATCAACCCAAAACCCTCAACCCCACCCATACCCCGGGTCTCTACCTACCCAACCCAACTCAACCCAACCCAAACACAACCCACCCCACCAAGTCCCCCTATCCCACCTTCCAACCTATCAACCCAACACCCTAAACCCCACCCATACCCCCCAAGACTCTCTACCTACCCAACCCAAACACAACCCACCCCACCAAGTCACCCTATCCACCTTCAAACCAACACATACACCCTAAAAAACCACTCCCAACCCAACCCAACACCCCAACACCATACACCCTAAAAACCACTCTCAACCCCTCCCTCCCCCACCGATACCGGCCGATACAAGACCGATGCCAGTCCCCCTATTAAACCTCACCCTCTGTTTTGCGACCGATACCGGTCGCCTAGTGACCGACATCGGTCCCTGTTTACTGCCCGAGCCGAACCCGCGCACGGCCCCAAAACTCATTTTTTACCTATTTCTAACCCATCCACCCACCACCCAAAAACCCTAAAATTTTACACACCTAGCCGCCTTAGCCTATCTAACCTATCTACCCTCTCCCTTTCTCAAATTACCTCCATTTACCCATTATTTCCTACAAACTACCAATTCCTACCCAAATCCCAAAAACAAACATAACTCAACCAAACCACCAAAATAAAGAGTTTAGAACCTACCGGTACGACACACGTCGTCGTGGTGGGATGGGTGGTGGCGGTCCAGCTGGTCCAGCCCCTCCAGCTCCTACTGCTGCTGTGTCATGGCTCCAATCCTGATCTGCTGGGTCCCCGGCCAATCACCTGCCGCCTCCTCAACTATTCGGGCCCCACTATCAACTCTCTCCGCCAATCAAATAGCTCCACCTCACTCAATACCCCTCCAAATCAACTCTCCACGTCAGACAAGTCAAAATTTGGATTACAAAAAAACAAAAGTGACAATGACAGGCCGTATATTTCTTTTTTATAGGTTTTTTTTTTCGACTTAAACCGATGTCGGTTTCCTTTTGCCCTAGGAAACCGGTATCGGTCCCTTAACCGATATCGGTCATGATGAATCGACGTCGGTTTGATACCTCTTTTACCCCATTCTTTCCCGTTCCTTACTCCTTGCCTCTTTTTTACCAATATCGCCTCTGTCCACCTTTTGTTGCACAACATTTGTTCCTGGTCCGGCCCAACCCAAGGCCTCGCCCTACCAATTGGCCCGACCCAAGGCCTCAACCTACCTATTTGGCCCGACCCAAGGCCTCACCCCACTTATTTGGCCCGACCCAAGGCCTCGCCCCACTTATTTGGCCCGACCCAAGGCCTCGCCCTATCAATTGGCCCGACCCAAGGCCTCAACCAACCTACCTATTTGGCCCGACCCAAGGCCTCGCCCTACCTATTTGGCCCGACCCAAGGCCTCGCCCTATCAATTGGCCAGACCCAAGGCCTCAACCTACCTATTTGGCCCGACCCAAGGCCTCGCCCTACCTATTTGGCCCGACCCAAGGCCTCGCCCTACCAATTGGCCCGACCCAAGGCCTCAACCTACCTATTTGGCCCGACCCAAAGCCTTCGCCCTACCTATTTGGCCCGACCCAAGGCCTCCACCTACCTATTTGGCCCGACCTAAGGCCTCAACCTACCAATTGGCCCGACCCCCAAGGCCTCGCCCTACCTATTTGGCCCGACCAACGTTTTATTTTATTCATCCATCCTGTACCTTGTGTTCAATCGAGCTCACTTGTTCGTGTTTTAGCATGATTAGGGTCCCCCTTGACTTGATCTGTCGACCAACTTTGTCTAGACCTATCAAATATTCACCGTGACGTTTATCTCAACCAAACCAACCATTGGTACTACTGCCGAACATGCCTAAACGTTCCTGTACCTTACCTGTTATATACCCTGGAGTACTTCCTATGCCTTGGATACCAGGATTATATCACCCTTGTTTGGATAAAACTATCGACCTTTGCCTATACATTGCTGGTTTGCTCGTCAAATCATGTACCCTAGTCGTACTATTGCATTTCAACATGCGTCTACTTCCTTGGACCTACACCATCACCTTACCATCCTCGTCTACCACATATACCCTTTATCAACCCTATCCCTGATTTCCTGTTCACTCAATCTGTGATAGATTTGAGGGGGATTACCTATATCTTTAACATGAGAAACCACTTCATATTATTGTCCGCGCAGCTTTACAGAACAAGCTACACGACAATAAGGGGCTAATGTAGACACCAAATTCGTGTCTCACGACCCCTTGTGACCCGCATCCCATTTCGCAACCTAACCTCATTACCTAAACTTCACACAATTATTTATTAACTACCTTGTAATTGATAAATCCACTCACCTTACCCGCCACCTCACTTTGCCACCTCATCATGACCTAGCCCTAACCCTAAACTAACCTAATTAAGACCATGACTGGTCTAGACTCACATCCATAACTAATGCCTCCTTACTCGCACCCAAAGCCGACCTTCTAGCCACCTGACCAAGCCCGCAAATGATCTCTCGGGAGAAAAGCAGGGCCAGGTGGGCTATTTTACTAAAAATAGCCTACTTTTTCCTAACCGATGCCGGTTCCTACTCGACCGCCGTCGGTTATGCAACCGCCATCGGTTCCCTGTAAATGGGCTTCCCAAACCAAAACAACGGATCGGAATTTCATTTTTGAAGATCAGTCGAAGGATTTTGAATCAAAGCAGAGTCCAGAACTTCACTTGACCAAGCAGAGACGAGTAAAGAAACCAGAAGAGTTTGGCAGCAAAGGAGATCAACTTGCACCTTCATCAAAAAACCAGTAAGTTATATCTTGCATGTCCTCCATTATAACATTTCTTGTGCTTTTGGAATTGTAATCTTCCCAAATCCGTTCCTGAACCCATTATCTAACGTACCATTGCCTCTAACCATCATTCCTTAGCTTCTAACCATCCCATTTCTCAATACTATCCAAAAACCAGCCATTACAAACACCACAACCAGCCCAGAAGATCCTAGAACCAACCGGTATCGGTTATCAACAGTGACCGCCATCGGTTATAGATAACCGGCATCGGTTCCTTTGATCAAAACCCAGAAAAACAGCCTTTTCCCTACCCAGTTCCACGAAACAATTTAATTGGTACTCTACAGTATTTTGTGTTAATTCATATTAGCAGGGGAACTGACCACCTTCGAAAGGAAGTTTTAATGCATACTTCCTGGGCCCAAGGCAGTTCCCTCATTTATTATCTAATCAAAATCTTGTGGTCTTGTGTTCTTATTTGCAGGTAGTCCTTCCAAGACAAAAAGAGAGTTCTTCGCAGTCAGCCTGATCTTTCTCTTACGGTACGCGCACATCATCTCGACATTTACAGGTATTCCTCCTAACCCTAACCTTATCTGTTTCTATAAGGAACGAAGCATTTCCGAGTGAAACAGAACCCTCGCAAAAGAAGTGAACTGTATTTTGCATTTAAGTTGGTTGTTGTTGAACGTCAGTTCTGGCCATTATCACGCGCTAGAGACGTTTTCTTGATTTTCTCTCTCCAAAATGAACCAAATTTTAATATGACCTAGGAATCATGTAGATAATTTCACGAGCTTTCCATTGATATAAAGAACATTAAATCTAAGCTCTGGATCGAAAGTTATGGCGATCTGAATTTTTAGGGCAAAAAATAGGCCAAAATGGATCGGCAGAAAAATATTTGAATTTTTTTCGCGTCTCTGCCACTTGATGACACGTGTCAAGCTCTGATTCATCCATAGGTTCATCCTCTAAAAATTTCTTTCGGGGCCTTCCTTAATTTCTTGCCACTGGACACGTGGAAACTATTTTATTGGCTGGGCCTGAGGGGTGCACTTTGTCCTTTGGTATGGTTAGATTAGGATTAGATTAGCTTGCCTGCACTAGAATAGCTTGTGGCAGGTAGTCTAGGAAGAGGAACCAACCTTCTCTGGAGAATCCTTTCTCATTTTTACAAGTCTCACACTTGGAGAAAGGATTCCATGTTGTGCAATCACACTGGATGCTAGCATTATCAAACTAGAAAATCTGATCAACATCCAAGGGTGCTGTGATTTTGCACTAAAAGTTTCCGGCACGCCCAGTGGGACCTTAGGGTCTTCCACTTCATCTTTTGCAGGTTGGTGTGTTCCTGTGAAGATTTCAGCCTTTGGAGGCACTTGTAACAAATCTGGCGACTCCATCTGATGAGCAACCCATTTTGAAGTTGCAGACCTGTTTTTCATCCATTCCCATCCATCCTTCTTTCCATCCTTTCATTCTTTTCCATTCCATGAAGTTGTGCAATCATGACTTCATTTCCATCATGGAATTCACATTTTCAACAACAGCAGCAATGTTTCCACCCTCCAACATGTTTTTTAAATCCTCCAAATCAGCATTTTGAACAAATTCAAAATCAGCATGCATACCCATATGAGCAGAAATGCCAAAATCAGTTTGGCTATGGAGCTTTCCAAGAGCAAGAGTATGCATATAATGAAGACAATCAGATGCAAGATGCTGGTCTGTTGGAGAAAAAATCAAAAGATGGAGGTAAAGATGGTGCAGTCCAGAGCAACAGCTCAAATGAGAGCTTTCAGAATTGGTTGCAGGACTCCTTGTCCATGGGGAGGCCCTTTTCCAAGACACTTCAAACCCTCAGGAGAAGCTGGACTTCATGATGAAGATGATGTGCCCCAACTTGCACAATGGAAAATAGAAATAGAGGCCTATACACTTGTTGTTGAACAACCTTGTCATGGGTAAGTTCTACACCATCATCTGGTTTTTCTCTTTCCATTTACTCAAGCAGCACCATCTCATTTGGAATTGCAAATTCTAAATCCCCATCTACTATCCCAAATGTTGATCCCATGTCTCCACCTCTCAGTCTTCCACCACACCTCAATTCTTCTTTCCTTTTTCCTTCCAAACAGTCATCCCCTCCACAAGAGCTAAAAAAAATACGCTCTCCCCCAAAGAAACAAGAGGTTTCACCTCCTCTACGACCACAAAAAAATTGCCAAATCAATTGAGTTACAACCCATCCCTCCTCTTGCATTCCCAATTCCATGTGGGGAAGAAAAAATTGCAAAAAATCGGCCATGAAGGACACCAAGAAGAGGAGCCCAACAGAAAAGAAATGACAGACAACTTGAGGGTTTCGGCTGCCAAATTTGGGATGACAAAGATCCCCTTGATGGTTAAACCTACAGAAGAGGCTAAGGTTGAACAAATGGTGGTTAAGACTGATTTTGTGTGGCAGCAAAGAAGAGCAAAAAGAAGAAGAGAGATCAGCAATCAGTTTCTCAGAAATGTAGTGTCCATGTTGGCACTCTATTTGAAGGAAATGCTGATCAATTCAAGTTGCACAATCAGCCATGGAGGAAGAAAGCTCAGAAGAAGATCTTGCAGTCCCAACTTGTCCTCTAGAGCAGCAGATCGAAGAGTTTGACTTGACAAACTTCGTGCTAGAGAGAAGAGTTCTATCAAGAGCAAGATTGTCTTCAAGTAGTAGAGAAGGGAAAGCTGCTCCAGATCCAAAAGAAGAGGAGCACATTCTAGTTGTGGAGGAGAAAATTGCAGATCCAAGGGCTTTGAGCACAAAGCAGGCTACAGGAGAACCTTCAGTTCTTCTTTCTACTTCACCTCTCTCAAGTTCTAGTACTGAAGAGAGTTTGATCTCTCAAACTCAATGTTGGAGGGTGAAAGAAACCATGGTGGTCAAGTTACAGATCAAGAAGACACCATGGAGGAAATGGAGCATTTGCAGCAGGATAGCCATGAGGCAGTTTATCTGTCAGATTTGGAGGACTGTTTTGATGGAGAAGAGCCGGTTGAGTTTCCACCATTCTCTCTTTCATCATCCACATTCCAAACACTTGAGTCTGCTGTCATGAAGGAGAGAACATTCATTTGCAGTAGCCTGCATCTTATAGCAGCTCTTTGGAACCAAGATTGGAAGATTTTAATCTTTCATGTCCTTCATTGGAGGAAGAAAAGGGCACAAAGAATTCTACCATTGCTTCCACACCATCCATTCAAGAAGGTCTACAAGAAGACTCCATTTTTGGAGTTGAAAATCAGAATTATGGGCATATCAAATGGATCAGACCTTGCCCAATCAGGTATTTGGCTTCATTGGAGCCAAAGGAGAAGCCACAACAGTCATGCTTGCTTCTAAGCATGAGGATGAGCTACAAAGTACCAAGGATCAGCTGTCATACCTCTTCAATCCAAATGCAGAGCAACTAAAAGAGGTATTGAATTTTCCTTCAGCTGATACCTTGATGATTTGGGTAGGAAAGACCAGCTTCTTGTTGATTTTCCACTCATCCTAACAGAAATGATCAGCTCCAAATCAATTGCATGGCTGCCACTTTTGAGAAAGGGAAGCTATTTCTCACAACCAATTGCAGGGTTTTTTAGCTTGCCTTTGCTTCCAGTTAGAGTAGAGTAGGTAGGTTTGCTTTTAGTCAGAAGAAGTGCTTGTGCACACTCTGCATGTTCCATTTGGAGCATGTATGATTTTCAGTTCTGTACATAGTTTTTGTGGTGCTGGTTTTTTTGCTCTTGCACAGTCCATTTTAGTGGCATTTTGGTGAGAATGACTCCATTTCAGTGGGTTTCCAAGTGGCTCAGGGAGGAGGTTTTCAAAGTTCAGATCAGTTTGAGGTTACAACTCATGACTCCATGCCCAATGGATGCTTCAAGCAACTGGTAACTTCATCCAGCAGGCAGATGACCCCGCTGAAGTCACCAAATTGTTATCCAAAATTCACCCCCAGGGTAAATTTTGATAACATGCATCAAATTATTCAGTCTCGAGCAAGTATTAGATTGATTCAAGGCCCAAAATCATGTTTTTCGGGGGTCCCCTCAGCTTTTTTCTAACTCTCCCATCCAAGAAGGAATCCCAACAGGTTGATAAAAAAATGAAAGAAATGCAAAAAATAAGGTTGCAAGACTGTGTTAAGGCATTTCAGGTCTGAAGGTTCGGGTTGTACTAAGGTTCGTTGTTACCAAGCTGTGGCCGGAAAAAAAATCGAAGAAAAAATTGGCTAAGTCTAGTCCAGGCGGTCTTCGGGATAGTTGGGACGTTGGACGCGCGGGACGCGGTTCGGCCGGCTTGGCGCAAGTCAGTCCATTTCGGGCGGTTCAGAGATCTTTGTCCCAGACGGTCTGGGACATCTGGGCCAAAAGTACGTGGAGGACGCGAAACGGCTGATTTGGCCGAAACAGAGACTTTCGTTCGGGACATTTGGCCAAAAGTACACGGGGGGACATGAAAAGCCGAAGAAGCTGAGAGTCAATGGAATCTCGCCACGTGTCTTCACCACAAAGAGGGACAAGGAAGCCCGAATCGGGCGGTTTCAGAGATATTTGTCTTAGGTAGTTTGTGACAGCCGGGCCAAAGGTACGTGAGGGACGTGTGGGACACGGAAAAAGCCGAAAGAGCCGCCAATGAATCAAATCTCACCACGTGTCTTCACCTCATCGGCCGGCGAAAAAATTTTGAAAAAGTTTTTGCAAAGGAAAAAAACAAAAAGGGAAAATGGTTAGGAAGGGCCTTGCAGTCCAATGAAATCAGGCCAGGCACTTGAGTGGAAGGGAGAGCATGGGGGGAGGAGGAGAAACGGGGAAAAATTTTCCTAAAGTGAAAAATACCAAAAATTTCGAAGGACAAAGGCGCCCCTCAGGCCCGAGCCAATAAAAAAGCAGTCCACGTGTCCAAGTGGCAAGAAAATTAAGGAAGGGCCCGAAAGAAATTTTCAGAGGATGAAAATTTCAGAGGAATCCCCCCGGAAGTCGAATTTCTCATCCAATCAAGAGTGTCATGTGTCATCAAGTGGCAGAGCGGAAAAAATTCAAATTTTTCCCGCCAATCCGTTTTGGCTGTTTTTTGCCCTAAATCTTCAGATCACCATATCTTTCGATCCAGAGCTCGATTTTCACGTTCTTTATATCAATGGAAAGATAGGTGAAATTATATACATGATTCCTAAGTCAATCATGCATTTTGGTTCAGTTTGGAGAGAGAGAAAATTAAGAAACGTCTCTGGCGTGGTAATGGCCAGAAATGACGTTTCAACAACCAGTTTTTTAATGCACAGAATGGGTCGCATTCTTCTTCCAGCACGGCAAAAAATGTCAGGGCATGGGTCTTAAGGATGCCATGATGTTTTAATGCATCTGCATTCAATGAGGAATGGCTCCCATGTTTTTTCACATTTTTCTCTCTCCTGGGCTCGACCCATACATTGTAAAAAGCCAGATTTGGCCATTTTTTAAAGTGGTTGTTCATCTTTTCAGCTCTGCCCTCCCTTATTTTCTTCTCCAGGGTTGAAAATGGAGTTCGAACCTCCTCCCTTCTCTGTAATGGCATTTTTTGCCTTTTACCATTAAAATGATGTTCTGTGCAAACTTCTGAAGCAACAAAAAACGTGTGTTGTGATGCATCTGTCAATCCTTGCTCATTTTTCGCTTGTTTTCTTCTTGCCTCTCTTCATTGCAGGTATTTGTGCATGTTTGAATGTTCATTGCAGGTTTGGAGCTGTGTTCATGGAGTTTTGGGACATTTTCTGTGTGAAATCTATCCTTGGGCCTGTGATGCATCTGTCCATCCTTCCCATTGCTCACCCCTTCCTGTTCAATGGTAGTTTTGATAGATGTTCAACATTTTCCTTCTCTGGTGTATCACCATTTTAGTGTAGGCTCTATTTTTCCCTTTTCTCTCTCTCTCTGTCTCCTTGGCATGGTTAGATTAGGATTAGATTAGCTTGCCTGCACTGGAATAGCTTGTGGCAGGTAGTTTAGGAAGAGGAACCAGCCTTCTCTGGAGATTCCCTTTCTCATTTTCACGAGTCCCACACTCAAAGAAAGGATTCAATGTTGTGCAATCACACTGGATGCTAGAGTGATCAACCTAGAAATCTGATTTCAACATCCAGGGGTGTTGTGATTTTCCACTAACAGAAATTACTTCCCGTCTTCATAAACCTCTAGTGTTTATATTAACAATTGCATGGAACACTCAGTATAGGAAAGAGCACTTTTTGGGATATTTTGGTTGAAGCCATTTGTAGGCCTCCGGTCACAGTTTGACGAGGTCCAACTGGACCAATTTCATCTTGTCGCTCTAGAAAACTTGTCACCGTTTGAAAATGGTTTTCTAGTCTATTGTCCTGTCACTTTGATGAATTTCCTTATAAAGGGGAAATAGTAGGAGATGTCTCGTTGCGTGCTGCTCCATCGAACGTTAGTTATGGACACAATTTTCATGGCCCTCGACCTAACTTTTTTCATTTTAACTGGGTTAACTACGACTAGTGGCCCTGAAAAAACTAGCTGCCAAACGTTAAACGTTTACTTTTTCCTAATTCTGTCAGTTGCTATGAATTTTTGGTATATCTGGGGGACATGTGCAAAGTTAATCGTGGTGTTGGAGGATAATTTTTAGAAGTGGTTTTTAGCCTCCGTGCCCATTTGATCGTTTGTAGCTAGTAAGAAAATGTAAAAATAGGAAGTGCGTTGCGGGACCCTCGTAGGGTTGCCAAATCACCCTGGAAATTGAAATTTAACACATGATAAATAACTGTTTAAAACACTATAATGTGGTAACTTGTGGTGTGCATTAGAAAAACTTTTGATAAAAAAGAAGCAAAATGAAATGTAATGAGTACTCTCTAACCAACCTTTTTATTTCGATTGCAAATTCTAATTTTTATCTTTATGTAAATGGGAAAACTGAAAAATGAAGATTATGATTGATTAGGGGTGGATGCCATGCCAACGATTTATCATTGATTATCTTGCTCATGTGTTTTTTTTACAAGAGGCAAGAATGATGCCCTCCA
Source organism: Taxus chinensis (assembly GCA_019776745.2). Lineage (NCBI taxonomy): Eukaryota > Viridiplantae > Streptophyta > Pinopsida > Cupressales > Taxaceae > Taxus > Taxus chinensis. The sequence continues at coordinate 647,415,333 of CM034146.1, forward strand.
GGCGTTGAGTAATATTTTGTTTATTTTTCGGTAATATATGAAAGACTTATTGTTTGAAATTAGTAGTATGTAAAAGTCACTAGATTAATAAGTGCTTGAGAAATTGGTATTTCTTTCATGGATGTTATTGTGATCCCAAAAACTTATTATGGTAAAATTTGAATACAATTGTCAAAAGGAATTGAAATTTATACCTTGAATGAACTTTCATTGTGCTATTATGGTTTAGTAATTGGTGTTGTGTTTTTACATTGAAAATGTAATCAAGGAACCTAACCACAACAGTTAACCTTAGTTAAAAATTTGTATATAACTAACCTGCCAATGTTAATCCTTAGCGTAGAAAACCATGACCTTAAAGCAAACCTTTACACTGATGATGAAACATCCTAGGTTTAGGAAAATATGATTCCAAGAGAGGGGTTTATCATCCTAGTAGGTACGTTTAGGTGACCTCGACATAAAACTAGACATACAGGAGCAACACAGTCAAAAATAAATCTTCTGCATCGAATGAATCCTTGAGGGGTCCAGATGAATTCATGGAGGTAGTGAAATAGTGGTTCTATCATTTAAAATTTTGCTAATTAATAGATCCTCTTAGCTATAGGTGCTTATCTTTGGCTAGTGATAATATAGCGCTTTGATCTTTTACGAAGGGTTTATAGGGTGAATATGTTTTGAACCTTAATCTAATCTATACTAGAGCATAAAGCCCTAAGTGGAAATTGGAATTAAAGTAAACCCTAGTTGAGTAGGATGTTAACTTGTGGGTAGAAAACTATAATTTAATTCATTTCATATGAATTTTTTTTGAAATATGTTGATTCTAGAGAACCTTAGAAATTGAAATCTTGTCCCATAATTCCTTGTTATGTCATTCTATGGCATTAAGGAATAAGGAATATTTATTATGTGGAATCGTGAAATGTGGAGACATGGGATGTTCGTGAACATAGGTAGCTTGTGGTACATGTGTAGTTTATAATGCTTCTAACCATGTACTTCCTTAAGAGTTCTGATAAGTGATTTCGTAACTCTTTTGTTATAAAATGATGGTTATAATGTGACCATATTGTGATGTAAAAGTAAAGTATTAAAGAGAAAAAAAAAAGATTTGACGTTAGGAATACTGCCACTCTTGGAGTCCGTATAATCAATTAAATTTCTTTTCGTGTTTTGAAAAAAAAAAGCTATCTCGAATCCATGTCTTCCTTAATCCCAATATTTCACCTTGACATCACGTTAGATTCACTTGTGTAGCAAGGGTAAATTTTTAAACATTAAATAAATGTTTTAGAAGCATATTCTTAACATAAGAACAAGATAATTAAGTATTATATATGTGACTAAAATTGTGCCAAATAAGCAAGTAAGTTATGGAAATTTCCATTGTGCATAAAGGAAGCCAACCTAAATTGGTAAAACTATAAATTAAATGTGGATTGAACTTAAGATTTTGTAGATGGAAAAAGGAGAAAACTATACTTGCACAATAATGTTCTTAGAATGTTAATCGTAACTGAGATGCAATTAAAGAAATGATGTGTTGTGGGTTCACCATTCCAGATGTCATGTTCTTGTGGTTGGGTCATTGCAAGTATTTGTTCATTGGGAAAAGTGTGGCATCGACATGCCTATGTCATTTTCATGTGTCTATGTGAGTCGATGATTTATGTGATTGTGTTATGTGAGTCAAGTTTCTGTACTCGGAGCCCTTGCTGTGTTGTATGTAGTGAGCAATGTAAGTAAAAAAAAATTATCCTAATATTTCACTGATGTATTTGGGTGCGTAAAATGTGGGCACTATAACTACCTTCCTTAACGGGAATTGAATCTTAAACATTGGAGGAAAAAAATTGTATTTATTTGAAATATTTGTAACTTACTATAAAATACATTTTATGTTGTACTTATAATATGTTTTTATTTGAATGAAAAATATTAAAACGTTTTTCTAAAATAATTTGATGTCTTTTCAATGTCCTAGATCAATTTGTTTCACATAAATGCTTTTCCTACATATGTTTATGGAGATTAATGACTTTAGTGCTCAAGTATAACACCTGAAATATACATTCTTGGACAAACCATATTCATTGTGGAAACATATGTTATTTAGAAAAGTATTTTTAGAGGAAAATTTTGATTAAGGATTTACTAACCAATGTCAATATGTTTTTCTAGTTAGTTATTCAGAACAAGATTTTAACACTAGACAATTTGAGAAAGGATACAATTAATAATTGGACCATAAGAAATATCCTTAAAGATAAAAAAGAAAGTTTTTTGAAAGAGTTTGATAAATGTAATTAATTATTCACACCCAGAGAAAGGATGATAAATGTGCAGATTATCTTTCCAAATTGGGGGCTAAAGGTAGTAATTTTAAAGTGTGTGAGAGGGGAGATGATATCACCAATGATATTAATCTCATTAAGAATATTAATTACTGATGTGATGGTGGTTGGTTTTCTTTGTTGGGATGTAATCCTTGTACTTATGGTTAACATGACCCTTCCCACGTGTAAGATGTATTAATTTTGCTCTTACAATTATTTTTGGCCATTGTTTCTTCCATTTTAAATCTCGATTGACTAAAACCATGAGAGGTGGTCATTTTAGAACTGAGCCCATGAGTTGTGGTACCCTAAAGGACAACCCCTCCTTATGGTGCATTCTGAAAATTGAAGGGTTTAGGAATTTCATCTCAAAAATAATGGGGTTTGATCCTTATGATTTATCTTGCATTGGAGTTTAATCACGCATGGAATAATAATAGCATGGTGATCTGTGACATGGAAATTAAGGTTTTATAGGATTTGATATCATAGGCTACTAGAATGGAGATGGAGGGCTTAAATATATTCAAAGACCACACCAGATGCAAGCATGAAATTGATACTCTCTTCAATGGTAAAGAAATGGTTTACCTTATAGTAGACGATATAGCTAGATTCTATATCCCGAATATTTGGAATACAGTATTCCTCCACCTTATCAGGTACATTACTCTTGAGGAAAATTATATAAATATATTTAGTCACCATCTTACTATGTTTAGTATGTTTAGGAATAAGATTTCTATGAAAATTTCCTTTTTCTTTTTTATGTCACTCTCTACATCGGTGCATGATTTTAAACAGGGAAAGATGGATTCCCCCATACACCATGGACTAATTATTTTTCTTTTTAACAATGGTAAATTGATAGTGGTAAAGGAATTAGAGCCCAAATCCTGGGATTTAGATAAAAAATGTACTATAGCATACCATATGAACAAATTGAGGAGAAAGAATAGAAACGCACTTCAGGGAAATGAAAATATTTGTAGTGGGGCTACAGGTTCTTTGATTAATACAAAAGGTGATTCCTCTAAAGGGAAAAAGAGAACAAAGCCTGGTTGGAATGTGGATTTTGATTAAATTTCTCTTAGGGTGAGTTAGGTGGAAATGGATATGGAGGCCTTAGGTGAAGTTGGAACGGATATGGGAAACAATGTCATGCATTGCATTGACACCTCTAAGAAAATTTACATCACCAAAAACTCTATCTGGACCAATATGATAGAGATCAAAAGTTTGGTTTTAGAGTTTTAGGTGTGTGTGGTCAAGCTAGAGTAGGGACATAAAGTTCACAGTTATCATCTCCACCTTAGTAGTTCGGATGAGGAAGAGTAGGTTGAAGACGACATCCCTATCATGATCAAGAAGGATGATAATACGGAAAATTTGAAGACTAAGTAATTTGTTGGTTCTTGGAGATTTTGTTTGAGTGTTTGTGGAATATATCATTTGGGATGTTTTTCCCTCCATGGTTTGTGATTTATCCTTGTATTGATTTATTGGACTGTATTTTGGGATAAGTTGTTTTAGCCCTTTTTGTCGTGTTTCTTTTTTTTCACTCTTGCTGATGCTAATGATCCATTCTATTGTATGGTTTATGGGTGCCGTAATCCCTGAATATAGTACCCAATGATTATGTTAATGTATATTTAATAAACCTTGTTAATATTAATTTTAATAATGACATTTTAAATTAAACAAGACAGAGCAACAAGTTCATGCCTCACGGATGGGAGATGTGCTAGTTGTGTGATTGTTTTCATAGAATTATGATTTTTATTTAATAGATAAAATCAATGTTGCAACAAGGCCTCATATTTTTCAAATCAATACTAACTAGAAAATAAAAATATATATAAATAAGTTTCCTAGTTTAAAAATTTATTTAAATAAATTAGAAACATTAGAAAGTTAAAAGGTTATAGAATTTTTTAACTTTTACTGGTAGATTGAGGAGAAGTTTTAAGTAATACGTTTTGATATTATTGCCTGGTAAGGTAACCTAATACTTTCACAATATAAAATTTTGAGCTTATGGATTGCTAGCATTCACTACTAAACCAAGGAAAATTTAACCACATTGTTATTTACAAAATAAAAAATGTAGAAAATTTGTGAATTGTCAACATTAAATGAATAAATTCTATAAATAAAATGTAGATTTTGTAAAATCTCATAAAATCACACGCTCTATGTCTTCTGCCATAAAAACCTGCTACAAAGATTATAGTGCACTTGGAACTAGTGCTCACAAACAGAAAAATCAAAATCAATACAACTAGATATTGCGCCTAAATGAAGTGCATCCTAATTCTCAATCTTATTATTGTTCTTCATACAATAAATAAAATAATGGCTTAGAGACAATTGAAACCGCTCAAAATACAAATACAGAGCCAGATCAATCAATTTGTATATAGTAAAATGAGGATGACATTGTTTGTTCATCTTTGTTATTTAAAAACACCAATTTTGTCGCTTCCGCTAAAATATGCATGTGTATTCAATTGCTTCCATTTCTTTTCATTGTATCTTGTTTTATTGAAATTGATTATTTTATTATTATATGTATATTTTTGAATCACAAACCCTAGGACATGTTTTTTATTTACTTTCAATGATTTTCCAAAATCACTTTATAGAGAAGCATTACAAAGTGATTTATAAAAAATGTCCTTTATATTGCATAACATTCTCGGAAGGATTTCCTATTGGCATGATCTAGTAAAATAAATTTATCAACATTTTCTTGTAGTCAAAATATTGTACAGTTGATGTTTACCTCTCTTAGGGGTATTGTGCTACGTACATGATCACAAGGTTCCATATCCACATGTTATTTCATAAGATAAGATTTTGCTTTGTCTGCACTATTTGACATCAAGCAAGAAGGCAGGTAATGGGGTATCCATTCTGTCAAATTTTCTTGCAACTCAAACCTAGCCTCATCCCTTCATGTAATATCCATTTACAAGATTTATATAACCCGTAATGGTGCTGATTTTAGGATGACGTTTATTTTTTTATCCATGTTATTTAATAAACCCAATGTTGTTTCTTCAATTGATATATCTATATGTATTCAATTGCTTCAATTTATTTTCATTGTATCGTGTTTTATTGAAATTCATTATTTTATTATTATTATTATATGATCATAGGATTCCATTTCCATCAGCATGTTATTTATCACACAATCTTTTGCTTTGTCTAAAGTCATCTGACAACAAACGAAAAGGGAGGTGATGGGGTATCCATTCTGACAAATTTGCTTGTGACTCAAACATAGCCTCATCCCTTTATGGAACATCCTGGGACATGTACCTTGGGATTTTTTCCTTTCTATGTGAACCTATTATAATATATCAATGTGCGTAGTTGTAAGCAGGAACACAAAGGTAATGTGATTTATATGGCATGTCGATTATCTAATTTGACTTTGCAGTTCTATTTTGTAGTCAAGTAATTTGGCTTGGGTATTTGAATTATAGCCTTGCACTTATCTATGGTGATACTAAAAGGTTGGTGGAAAAAAATGACTAGGATGCTCTTTTGGAGAAAGTTCAAGTATGTACATAAACTTCATATTAGATATTATATTGCACTACGTGATTTCTACTATAGTTTAATAGAAACTTGAAAATTGATTTTTCTTTAGAACTCAATAGTGGTATCGTTGGACTAAATATAAAGTCATAATGTTCCATGGCAGCTTCAAAATGAGAATAAATTAGGGCATGTATTCAAAGGATGGCATGAAGGGACTGAACAACATAATTCATCTCTGTTGTATGTCAATTAATTATGATATACCTCATCCTATTTTGATCAATGACATGATATTATTCCATGTTCCACAAACATCCTAGTCCTAGGTATCCCTCATCCACAACCCAAAAAAATAGTTTAGAAAGCCACCATTGTGGCCACTGCAAAGATGCTTGTGCTCTCTTTCATTGTGTTGGATATGGTTGAATATGTACAAATAGAACATTTCAATGTAATGTTTCATCTATATTCCTACACTTCCACTATCAATCACACCTCTTATCAACATGTTATCTACAAAAACAAAAAATCAACCACTGTCTCAAACATGTTGCAACACTAACATGATTTCCCCCAAATAATTACAAACCACATCAACTACAAAAGTAATTAACTATCCCTGTAAATCAAATAACATATATCGTTCGGTGTTCACATTGCATTGTACACATGTGATTGCTAGTTAAATATCAACCACTCTCACTAAAAAAAGTTTAAATTTTCATATGTGAAGATTAAGGGTTCCTTTCGAGCACCATTTTTAATATTTGATATTATAATGAGTTTACTAATAAAATTAATTTTGATATAAGGAATTACATTTTCTATTTGTTATAATATTCGAAAATAATTTGACAAAAATTAAAAAATTACAAATAATATAAAATATACTATATTACATGGAATGTAAATAATAATAAATTATTAAATAATAAAAAATTAATTTAAAAATAGGTTATATTCAAACATTGTATCAATTCTTATATATATATAATCCATAATTAATAAAAAAATTATTATATTGTGGAAATGTCTATATTATTTTTGTTGTAGAAATTCTACTATATTTAACTTGTGGTTATTTTCACAATATTCTAGTTGCAGTTATTGCCACAATTTAATGTTTCCACAAAATAATTGTAGGTTGACTCCACAAATTTGGATTCACAATTTACTCATTAGGATCGACATATATGTTGTGAAAATATTGTGGATAAAAGATCCATTATCTTGTAGTGATTTAATGAGTCAAAGAATATTATTTTTAGCTTAGATTTTGCTAGCTTATGTGATACCATCGTAATTGGATATTATCAATCGAAAGTAATTAACAAAATAAAGTAATATATTGTGATCATAGAGTCTACTACGTTAGACCACAACAACATATTTCAATGTAAAAAAACTACGTCTATTTTTTGTAAAGGAGTTAATATGGGGGTTTTAAAAGTACCCACATTATTTTACAAAAAGGTCCTTAAGGTAGTAGAATATGACATTGAAGCATAGAACAGAGAAATCCCAGAAGCAGTGAAAGACAAAAATCCACATTGCCACAATAAAAATAGAGAAAAATTCCATTTTGTGAATTTTTTTGAGGATATATGTTGCTTACATAGTAGTAGCATTTTAGAGTTTCCTTGTTCCTCGAATTATCCTTTCACAAATTTGTATTGATTCTTTTGTTCTCCAAAATTTGTTTGGTTCTCCCACTCTTGCATTACCATTTGTTTTCACAAATAGGTCACTGTAATCCATCACCAATCAATGGAAACTCATTCTTAACATGAATATCTTCTAGAATATTGTCACTGACAATGTCAATGATGTCATAGCCATTGCATTTTGTTAAGTATGTGCAGCAGAGGACTATTTGCGGACAACAATAAGGCCAACAAAATAATATCAATTTTATAAAAAACATTTGCTCTTCTATTCCTGCGTGCCACCATGTCCATAAATAGATTCCGATATTCACTCTTTTATCATGCAAATTTAGCCACCAACCATACCACCAAGCTTCTTTTTAAGGACTCAACAAAAGAAGTTCTTTACAGGTGTTTTGGGTTTTTTAAAATTCTGCAAATCTTCCTCTCATCTTATTACGTATTAAGCTACGTCATTCCACTGTCTAGATGTTCTCTTTTTCATCCTCTTTCACTTCTCTAAAAAATGTTCAATATATTATGAAATTTTTATTTGATAAACAAAACTACCTTCTACAAAATATTGAGTAACAAACTTGCTTCTGTTTAATTATCTACAAAAGACCTATATGGATATAATCCCTACCCAGCTATGGGAAATTTTACATGGATGTAATCCATAATCAACTATGGAAAATTTTATATTAACAAAATTTCATACTTTTTGAGGGAATGAAGGTGAGAATGCATACCACTTTCTGGCACAGAGAGGAAACCAAAATGTTTCCCAAAATCGAGCACAGAAGTTTTGATGCTTGCGCTGGTGAAATTTATCTTTTCATAAATAAGCTTACGCATTGATAGAGAGAATAGAAAGGAAAATGTTAAAAATATAAACTCAAAATTTGTCTACTTATAGTGATATGTTGAAAAATCCAAACACCAAGTTCATTGACGTGAGAATTTATGAGGGCACTCGTATGATTTTATATTTCTTTTCATTAAATTGTTGATTAATGGATAACAAAATTTACATTCTCCAAAGGGCACACATATTTCGAATGGTGCATGTACTTTTACAAGGTGAATTTTACATAGCTCAAATTAATGGCTAATTAATGTTCAGGCAAATGCAGCATTAATTATCATTTTTCCTTACAAAATGGTTATCATTAATACTGTAAATACTTGCAAATCTTTGTAATAAATTTCACACGTGAATTGCATATTCAATATTTAAACGTCTATTACTAATATACATTTATATATAAATTATTAAATTTTACATCAGTATATACTAAAAATAATGAAATTTATATAGAATAATTGTTATAAATAAATAATATTTTGTAATTTTTAAAGGAAATTGACAAATTACCATTACCAAATAATTGTTTGACAAGTGAGTTATCGCACTTAGCTATGCAAATCAAGACTCCAACTTAGCGATGCAAATCAAGACTCGCACCTAAAAGTGCCAGTTGAGACCAGTGCTTAGAAGTGGGAGTTAGGACTGGCACTTAGGAAGTGCAAGTGCATACTCATGCTTAGTAGTGCAAGTCGATACTCACACTTAAAGTGTGAGCCGAGAGGCGTGTGACTCAAGTATGACAATTGTAAGTGCAATAACTCACACTTATACACTACTTACAAAATTTATAAATGACAATTCCATATTTTTAAACTATGCTTAATATATACAAATAAATTATTTATATAAATGTATATATATATATATATATATATAGATATATATAGATATATATTGACAGTCAACTTTTAAACATGCGAGTTCTATAAAATATTTTAAAGTATGCTATGTCTAAAATTACAAAAAATGTCTAAACAACCATAGAATTTAACATTATTCAAGGAAGTTTAGGGAAAGGGTTTTCAACATCAACGTTTATTAATTTGAATAAGGTATGCATCAATAGTTTTATATATATGTGATGGTATTAATAGTGATATGTGGCATAAATGTAAACAATCACATACACACTATCTTGAAGTTAGTGATCGCTTGGCTTATATAAGTGGGTGGCCGTCTGGTTTATGTGGCGAAAGTGGAATCGAATAATAGTGTTATTGGAATAAAAAATAGCGAAATTGGATTCCAATAATAGGGCAATTGGAGTCCAATAATGGAGAAAATGGAACTCGAATAAGTCCAATATTGACAATATTGGAATCCAATATTGCTATTAATGGAACCCGATATTGCTACTAATTGAATCCAATATAGCCAAAATTGGACTCTAATATACGCAAACACAGAGAAAAATTTCTTCCAATATTTGCAATATTGGAGTCTCAATTCATTGGAATATGTCCCAATTTAGTGAAATAAGTGTTAGATGGAAACAAACGTTTTTGATGGTGCCTTTGATAGAGCATGTTGTTGAATCACACCAATATTCATTTTTTAGTAGAAGGGTACCACAATTCCATTTTTAATCTCTCCAACAATAATTGGGATAAAAAATTTGTAGTTTGTACAAAGTATTCATAGTTTGAGTCTCTTGATATGTATTAAAATTCAGTGGATTTGGGAACGAGCTTGGAAAATCTATAGTAGTATGGGAACAATGTTAAGCAGGTTAATATAAAAAACTCTATGAAAAAGAGAAGTTTTCCCTTTATCTATGGATTTTTTAAGCTATTTTCTTGAATCCACTTGGACACAAATCCTTTTATATAGGCAAACAGACTAAAATTTGCAAGGCTTGAAACAAATTAAGTATCCAATGGGCTTGATAAGTTAGTGAAGAGAAGCCCATAATGGGATTGTGCGCTGAGGGAATTCAACCCAAATTGGAAATTTATGCTCTCTGTTGTCATAGAAACTAAGAATTTCCTAGCTTAGTGGGAAAAACAATAATAGGGCATTTCTTCAAATCCACGCGACTTGACTTTGAATATCTTTGAAGTGGTTTGGGTGACATAAAGTAAACATCAAAAACCTTTAGTCATGTTACAAAATTTTTGAAGTACAACTTTCCACCTACAAGGTTCCAAACTGCCACCAAGATTGTAGGATAGTTCGGAAAAATATTTGGTGAACAAAGTACCCTCTTAAAGGAGGACCTTTCTCAGAAAACTACAAGATTTTTAATAATCGTTTATGTTTAGTTCTAAGTATATCAGGCTCATATATATAAGGGTAACTACATTGTAGAGGACCTTCTTATGGGCATTGTTGGGCTATATGATTGCTATTTCATTGATTTTCTAGGTTAACACAAAAACTTTTTATCGTGGTGCCTCCAATATGGGCTTTTCATGAGACGTTTCAAACAATTTATGAGAACTACATGGAAGATGAAGCAATTCAAGCCAAGAAGTACGCCAGGTCAGATTATCAACACGAGCTCCAGAGTGAAAATAATGACTCCCACTACAAGGTCTAACCAACTCAAGCCAAAGAATCGACCTCAGAAAAGAAAAATGGCATGACAACGAGTTAGGGGTTTCCAAGTTGTAAGAAGCATTTGGCTAAGCATTGTAAGGGTTTCGTATTGCATCATGTGAAAATACCTTGTGAAAACTCTAAATATTAAACAAAACAACGGTTGGGGGATTTTTGGCACAGAGGTGGGAATCCATATCTAACAATATACTAGTAAAGAAAGAATGCAAACTCGAAAAGGTGAAACCCATACAGAAAACACGAAAAAAATAATTGGGTATGAGCGCTTATAGAAAATGCGAATGGAATGGAATCCGGCTCCTGCTCCTCCTCTTTGTACAACAGAGTTATACAACAAATGAAGGCACAAATGAAGGTTGAACTTCTTTAAGTGACTCCCACTTACGCTTGAATGGCGATGTCTTCTGTGTGGCTCGAGCTTCAGGTTATCGGGCGTCATTTTCTCGTGATTTCTCGTAGCAAGAAATGAGTTAGAGGTATTGGGAGTCATTTCTCAATGCATTCCTATAGCAGATTGGAAATGATTCAAAGGTACCGTGGTATCATTCATTGGTGCGGAGGCCCACGTCAAACCGTCCACGTCAAGGTGTATTCTCCCATACACGTTAATGCCACATCAATCTTCCAGGGCTTAGGGGATGTAGTCTCGATAAGCGATTTCCAGCATTACGTCATGATTCCGGCTATGCGCATGAGGCATGGGCCATGGAGATCACGAGGGGCGGGGTACCATACATAAGTGCAAAATAAGTGGAGGTTAACCTCTGGCTCAAAACTGGGTGAGCGTACTTCGAAATCCCCACAGTCTGTTCACCGAGATTCTGCATTAACAAGATGGGTCAATAGCAAAACGTACTGTTTTGTCTTATTGTATTCCTGCAGCGGTCCCCACTGGTTAGTAAACGCCTCTGCCATACTTTTCGATTAAAACAAATCAGATTTTCCACTACCAAGCTTTTTAAGTAGATTTATTATCATATTCAATATTAAAGTACTTCAGCGAGTACTTAGCTATAATTTTCTGCGTTTTTTCAGAATTGAACAACATTAGCATTGCTGTATTAGCAATAGCGATTCCGGGAATCTCGGAATGTTTCCCCTTCACAAACAGAAGGCGTTAAGAATGTTGAACTACAAGAGTGCATATTTTCCCTCGGTAATCACGATAACTGCCCGAAGGAGGTTCTGCAAAAAGAAAAAAAACAGGCCTAGGAGTAGGGATTTGCTATATCCTGCCTCTACCTATACATTGCCGTCTATAACATGTACTCGTCATTCCAAAGCTATGAATTGGGTTATTATACTGGGAATCTTTTCCCTTCACTTGTACACCATAGACCAAGCAGTTGTATCGTTTTTTGACGCCAAACAACAAACAATGCGAGGCTTTAGGGTTTTAACAGTGTGAGCTGTCACGTGACAAACAAAGTAATGGGTTACCGAGTTAAATCCGTTGGACTTTTACAAACGGCGTTTTCTAGGTCATCATTATTTAATTGCGTTTGTGAATGCTTAAATTTATCCCCGAGTGTTCTAATCTGTTTTAATAAAAATTTAATAACGGGAATCAATCTATTTCAATCCGTGTGAACTGGCGTCTCTTGGCTGGGAAGTTGTTGACCCATACAGGTGACTGGGCTATACTGACTAGACGCTATGGAAGCAGAATCTGGTTCCATACATGGACGCTGCGTGTACATCATCTTTTTTGACATGTTATGGTGTTTCTTTTGGGGATCATGTGATTCTGTAGCCAGGATAGAAGCTCCGATTTTATCTGCTAATAATAGCAAATACCTTTCAACAAAATTCTATTTAACAAATAAATGTCAATATCATCTTGACCTCCACGAATCATTTTAAATTTAGGGAAACATTAAAAATTGTTGTGAGCCTTCACATCCCTTGCTTGGATGTGGCCAAACATGAACAAAATGACTTCTTATTCTTCTTCTACAGTCGTTTGCTTTGGCATCTTTGTGATGTTAATTTTTCTTTCCAGTTATGTGGATACCCAAGAGATGAGAGGTAAATGATTTATATACCAAGCTACAGATGTTTTATTGTAATATAATTGTGTGTGGTCATTTCTCAGGGTTATACAACATGAATTTATATCTGGATTAACATTAATGCAGTGTACACAGAGTTCGAGGGGTGGTGAGTTGGTATTCACTGGGTGATACCGTATAGACTTTTTAACACCTGCTAACTTTTTTTAGTGTTAAATTTTGTGCATAATACTTCAGCCAACGTTCCAATTTTGTATTTATTTCAAATAGATGTGTAATATTTTATCTAAGTTTTGTGATAATCTCTTTTTGGTAGAATACGTCATCAGTGAAGGAAGCTGCACCGACGAATTCATGCAGATGTTGCAATTTATATGGAATTGAAGCATGTTGCAATCTTTATTTCTCTCCTCCCCCGAGGATGAGTATCCAACCTTGGAAGGGAAATGGTCAAAATCAATAAATACATGGAGAGTGATATATCTTATGTTTTTTATAAAAATATATTCAAGATATTAGCTTATCACTATGTGTAATATGATTTAGAGGAAATATTTTTAAACATAATTAAAAAATATTCAAGTTAAATTGTCATAATACTTACGAAAGTCTAATCTTTCGTTTATTCAATTTTTTTAAAAAAATATTTAATAGTTAATTTCATTAAGGTGAGGATAAAAGATTTCACATATTAAAGAAAGAATTGTGATATCCTCATGTCCTTATTCATTTAGTACATGCCACATACATAATAAATGTACTTTAAAAAGAAAACATCAAATTAAACACAAAACAATATATTGAACATAATATTTTTGGAACTTTTCGGCGTTTAAGAATAATCTAAGTGGGTTTGCTAGATTATTATTAGGTCTTATTTTAAAATCTTTTTCTATTTTCTGAAATGCATACAATAATGAACAGTAATGGTCACTGCAATAGATCAATCTCTATCTCAAATTTATTATGGCATGAAAAAAACTCCTTGGAATTTCATAATACAAGCGCAAAGACCGGAAATACACCATGTGTTGGACCATAGGTACAATATGCAAAGAGACATTAGTGTAAATTTAAATTTAAATTTTTTTTGTTGATGAATCTACTTTTTGTGTAAGACATACAATGGAATCCTCCTATTAATTTTTATCCCAATTGAAATGCTATCTTACAAATATCCCACTTTTTCATAATCATTTTAAATGCTTTTGTATTCAATTACATAAATATCGATATATAATTTTCCTATATTTATAAATATTCACCACCTTACCTTAATATATGTCATATTATGGGCATTGTGTGTGGTGTGTCCTTTGAGAGATTCATTGTTGTATGCAAATATAGTGCTACACCCCTTAACCTATTGCTTGTATTAGGATATGAGTAGCCGACTTGTGGCTTACCATGTCATTTTATTATATCATTTATACTTTCTCATGTTTTAATAGGTCGGCCTTGGTGATGGCCATAGCATATGAATAGTATATATAGGGGATTATAGGTAGTATTTAATTATCAATTGAGCATTTGAGTCTTGTTATATGGTTTGGAGGTTGCCCCCTCGAAGTGGCGAAGCTATTCAAATTACATATTGAGATCATTATTCTGAAATATTGTGTTATTTGGTGCTCTACTATTGCTATTAATCTGAATTATACAAGTAATTTCATTACATATAGGATATGTATGCATTAATTTTTTTTGCAATACTCTAAAATCATAATTGGCTAATAAGATTTTTAAAGTTAAAATTCTTCAATAACCATTTTTTTGTAATGCCCATCAATATGCACCCCTAAGATACAACATTATTATTTTTATTATTGGTAAAAGGTTTTTCGAGTGAGATCCTACCCAAGTATAACAAAAAGGGTCAAAACCTAGAAGAAGCATTGAGTACAAAAGATAAATCAAGAAACACACTTCCCAGCCAGACTAAAATGAACAAGAGTCAAAACTAATAATTGGCTAAAGCGAGTAGTAGTAAAGGAATGACCAAATAGCATAAAAAAGAGACAACGTTTCTAGGAGGTGGAAAGAATTTTTTCTGAGTATATTTCTTCTTGTTATGAACCTTTTTCCACCCATTAGAAACTTCGTCTATAGGAAGTTCTTGTCATACAAATGTGCAACAAGGAATTTGACAAATTTAGAGCATGACAACAATAATCGCTGTGTCAAAACTTTAGATTTGTACCCTCCCGAGGGACCCCAGGTTTGCCAAGTCATTCCGATGACCAACCAATTGATGTTAACTCAAATCCCCAAGTGAATTAGGAAAGTCAAGTTGAACCCCCATAGGTGATTTTAGGAGTACTTGAAACACACTATTTTTGGACAGTGTTGAGAGGGGCTACCACTAGCCTTCGCAAGATCTGTGTAACACCCTAGAGTGGAACAGAGAATTCAAATCCAACATGGAGATGAATTGGAAGTCTATTAACATCATAAAATTCATTTAGGAAGATTAAATAATAATTTGTAGGAGTTAGGTGAAATTTCATTAAAAATAAGATTCATAAGCCTAGGCAGTGCAGAGGGCCAAAAGAGCTACCAAACTTTCGGAAGTGATTTCGGGAGCTCTGGATGGTGTTAGGAGCTAAAAAAGACATTTTCAGAAAGGGGATTCAAATCTCTACAAGATGGTGATATCACATTTTCACAGTTTGGCACAATTGGTTAATATCTAGTTTTTTCCATGCTCACTTAGGGATCTAGATCAAAACTCTAATTTTTTAAGGCTTAAATGGAGGAATCAAGATTTGAAACCCCCACCATTGGATTCAAAAGGTTTTTTAATTGAAGTTAAAAATAAAAAAATTCTAAAACATTCCATCGGGATCTCAAGTTATCATCGTTTCAAGTTCCCCTCAAAGTCAAGAGTTGAAGAGGTTAGTTAAATTTTGATAAGGACCCGTGTCAGATTCAGGAGCCTGGTGTAATTTGATGTCCATTTCATCCCTCAAGCTAAATTACATGAGGGACAGTAAAATTCTCCCAGACCCAATAAGCCCTCTAGTAGCACATGGATGCTTCAAGGATCACTAATTAAGCTCCCAAGTTCTTGTCAGAGCCTATCCCTTGTACTCGCGCAAATCGTGACAACTGTTGCATGGAGGCACTGATGTGTAAAACGATGTCCCTTTTTCTCCCTTTTCCAAAGGGACATCCAGGGACATGATAATACACCCATCCCCTTGAAGCCCCCATGTCATCCATGTGACCTTCTTCAGGGAAAATTTCCAACCCTCACGAGCTAGTTGGATCCAAATGCACAACCATCAGATGCCCGCTAAGTGTTAGATCTAGGTGTGATCTGCAATTTGATGACCCTTTTCTTCCCTTAATTCTTGAGGGACATATGGGACAAGAAAATGCACCTAGCCTGAGCTATGCCTCCTGGTTCCTCATATGACAAATTTTCAACCCCTAGGTTTTTCTCTCAAGTTTTAAGCCCTAATGATTGACCGTTAGATTTCTACCAAGTGTCACATGGAGGCGTGATTTGAAATTTGATGTCCCTTTCATCCCTTAATTCTTATGGGACATCAGGGGCAAAAAAATGTGCCTCAAACCTAGTATGCATTTTTGAATTGCTTTAAAGTTGACACTTAACTTTATTTCCTTGTTGCTTCTTCTTCACGGTTCATACCTTACCATGGTTCCGCTCATGCTTGCACAAAATCCACCATTTCTGCTCCAAGCTAGCTCTACCATGGTAAAAAAAACCATCCACTCTATGAAAAATACATAGGTTTCAGAGGTATAATTCATCCAAAAGAATCCAAGGATCGAAGAACAAAAGAAAGAAAAGAAGAAATTCCTCAAAAAACCCTTATTGTCTTAAATTGAAGAAACCAACATATCTTACAAACGAGTGCACGAATTAGAAAACCATATGTTATTGTGTTCTTAATTTTTGAAGGCCATAAAAAAACATCACTTACAAATATTCCTTCTAAAGCATAAATTGCTCATAGCGAAGAAACCTTCACCTCAGCTCAACGAAGACAAAAATTTGATTTCTCATTGAACTGACAAATGGTTTTAGAAAGAAAATTCATCGGCTGGAACAAGAAACAAAAACCCATATCAAAAATATTAGTTTTGTCACAAATGGAGAAGAAAACCATACCTACAAATTTCAAGCTCCGTTAACGGTTATCATTGTTTGGAGTTGGCGCTAGGTGAGAAATTTTGAAATTTTAAAATCTCTTGAAATTGTGATCGCAATAATCCTAAGATTTTAGAGGGGTAATATAGGGAAAAAAACCCATATCATAAAAATTCATTCCACCGTGATCAAATCACCAGAAAACCTCACTTTATAAAAATAGCAAGTCTTCTACATGGGGGACTACCATTTTGGGTGGGTAAGTGCAAGAAGTTGATGGACAAATATAGGGTCATCCGTGGACGTCATATTGCAAAAAAAGTGAAATCTCAACTTGTAGGGATTATTAGCTATACATGCACTCTAAATTAGAAAAATTTATATAAATATGAATTGTAGCATTCGGAATCTAGTTTCTAAAATACTAATTTTTGTAAAAAACGGACAAGTTTAGCTATATTAAACACTTAAAATTATATGACTTTTTTTTTTTTTCGAAAAAACTTATAAGATTGTAGTCCGTTTGCCCGCATTTTGGATGACCAAATATTGTTATTTTTTTTTTCCTTTGGTGAAACATTAGATGTAGTTGTCTATCTTGGGATAGATTTTATTTTGTATTTTTTTTAGCATTTTTTTTTTTTATGATTTTTTCCGTGAAAGTGGTCTGAAAATATTTAGAAAATGGAGCGCTTTCCGTTTGCCCGCCGTAACTATATCAAAAAATATCGAAATCAATTTTTTATTTTTTTCAAGGTGTATAGAATTTGTCCACACTTGGGATGGTATAATTTTGATCATATTTTGATAAGCGAAACAAAAGTTACAGTCTTAAACGTAGACATGAACATTCACGAGAACAATTGTCTTAAGGACCTATTGTTAGTAATAAATTATAAAATGATATTTATCTTATTCTACTCACTTTAAAAACAATATTTTTACAAAGCTAAGAGTCTACCCTACGTGATGGCATCATTTTTGTGAAATGTTTTCAGTTTTTTAGCATGGTTCAAGTCTTTGGAAGAGCAGATTTGAGGTTTTTTGACCTTTTGCACTTCATAATGACCTTCTATAGCTTTGGTTGGGGAAAAACAAATATTTTCCGAGGATTAGGTTCGGAAAATACATCCGCGATAGTGGTTGTTGTAAAAATACTGCGAACGCACTTTATAAAGCACACTCGCAGTTTATAAAACGCGCTCGCGGTTTATAAAGCGCGCTTGCGCTTTATAAATCATATTTACACACATCCCAATGTCTGAATTACCATGTGATTTTTACTCTCTGACCTTACCGTATGAATTACTACGAAATTCTGTCTTTTTCTAGACACGTTTTTTTATCACCGAAAGCAAAACATCATGGGAGACAAAAAACGAAGTCAAAAAAGGAAGTCAGTAAGTAAAAAAACACCAGACGAATTAGAGGCCAACAAAATTGAAAATGCTGAGCGAATGCGGAAACTTCGTGAATCTAGAAGAGGTTCATCTTCAATCCTAACTATTGTAAGCAATGAAGAATTAGGTAATGTTTGTACTGTCAATGTTGAAGTTGAATTAAATACTCGTGATGATGAAGTTTTAACTGTCAATGTTGAAGAAGAATTAAATACTCATGATATAGCAAATGTTGAAATTGAAGGAGACAATGAAAATATGAATAAGGAAATTCATGTTGAAACTATAGACAAGCAAAATTTGACAAAAAGACCTCCTAGGATTTTACATAAGAAACCTAATTTTTTGATTGAAATTGATGAAAACATTTTGAAATCAATGTCTGAAAAGCTTTCTAAATGGAAAATCAGAAGAAAAGCCACTGAAATTTGGGATAATCATTTTGAAATTTTAAATGATTCCCAAAGATGTCAGTTGTTGGTTAGTTTGATGAAGTTGATTGAAATGAGACTTACATTAAACACCTTAGGATTGACAACATCTAACATACGTGGTCAAACCTCTACAATTGTTGAAAACCTTCATGATGCATATCTCGTGCTGTTGGTGTCAAGAGACGCACTAGGGATAGTAATATTGTGTGTCGTGTAATTGCTACTAGTGTTGTAAGTGAATCAATAAAAAACAACGTTTGATTACGCAAACAAGTCGAATGTTGCAAGTTAATCGAAAAACTCTAATGAAAGCAATTGAAAGACGTAATATCCTTCAATCAGTCAATAATGTCGATTTTTGGGCATTTTCTGCTAGAGCACCGCGTAAGGACAAAAATAATTCTGATGCTATAAGAGAAGTTGTTATTAAATTTTGGCATGATAACACTAGAGTTTCACCTAATACAAGAGATGTTATTAAACGGAGAGTTGGTTCTACTAATCGTGAACCACATCCAAAGCATTTCTTAGATATGACTCAAACTCAATTTTTTCGTAAGTTTGAACAAGAGAATCTAGAAATTAAAATTAGTCAACATTTTTTTGAAATGTTGAAACCATTCTATGTGAAAATCAACCATGCTCGCACCACTTGTTGTTGTAGGCAACATGTTGAATTTGCGATGCATTATGCTAAATTTTTACGTATTTGTTCTATTTTTCATTCTAAAACTATGTTATCTGAATGTGGTGTTCAAGTTCCACCAATATCTTCTAGGGATTTCATTCCTACTATATTTTGTGAAAAATAAGTTAGACAATTTTTTTATAGTCAGGATTATTTAGATGGAAGTTGTAGTACATGCGGCGGATTACCTAAATTGGAAAGTTGCATCCATGAGAAAATTGAAGGTACAATAAGACATAATTTAGTTGAATTTGATAAATATAAATCAGTTGCATACCAGTTGAAAGATGGAAAAGAGTCGAAACGGTGTGAGCTAGTTACAGAACAAATGCCCATTTTTCAATTTATGAGAAAATTTAAGGATGAAATTGTTTATGAGTATGCGAGGCATACACATAGAGCTCGATGGTTGGATGAACAATTCAAGCTATGCAAAGACACATTTCCTATTGGTACTATTGTTTCAGTGGTCGATTTTGCAGAGAATTACACATTGCAACCACAAATGGAGGTTCAATCGCAATATTACAACTCAGTACAAGTTGCCATTTTTGTGCATTTAGCATTTCTACATTCTCCTGACAGTATAGAGAATGATCGAAAATTTTTAAGAGAGTACCACTTTTATATCAGTGATGATCGTACTCATTCTACTAAATTTGTGCAAGGGTGTTTCCAGTTATTTTATGGAAACTTGTCTGATAGGGACATCCACTTCAAACAACATTATATATGGTCAGATAATTACATGTCTCAGTTTAAGAACGCACGAATGTTTTATTGGATGAGCAGAATGCATGTCAAGATGGGTGTGCAACATATTTGGAGTTTCACTGAAGCTGCACATGGAAAAGGAGAGCATGACGGTGCAGGGTCATGTGTGAAAAGAGCTCTTGCAAGAGAAGAGTTAAAGTATAAAGATGGTGCTAAATTAAAAGATGCAAAGAGCATAGTGGAATGGTGTATTGACAACATGGCCCGAGGTTCTCAAGAAAATTCCACAGTTTGCAGATATTTTTGGTTGATAGAGGAAAAACATATTGCTAACTACGAGGATTGTATGACACTCACTGGGTCCAGTGATATGCACTCATTTTGTAGCTCAGACGCTACTTCGTGGGCCGTATGGACAAGAAAGTTGACATGTTTTTGTGCATCTTGTATCAAATTTGTCACTGCTAAGTGTGATTCACAAGAATGGGTGGAAGGATGGATTTGTAGGCCTCTAACTCCGCTTCCTAGTTATCAACCTCCACAAGCATTACATCTTGTTTCTGCAGATGAAGTTACAACATCCAAGGACTTTGACGAAATTTCAATTTTGGTGCGACAAGGTATTTATCCAGTTATTTATTTAATTTTTGTATTGAGTTATGTCCATTGAAATTTTAATATGTAATTTAAATTTGAGTTTTTCAACCTTGGTTATTTTTTTGTAGGACATGTGTTTGTAGTAATTGCGATAGAAGACAATGAAGAAGGAACAGACTATTTCTTATGTCGTTGCATCGAGGAAAGAAAGAAGTTGACTTCTCCTATTATAGATGGCGAAGAGATTGAGTATCCTATAGGGTCAGTGGTAGTTACTGGAACTTGGCTTCGATGGTATCCATTAAAAAACTCCTCTATTTGGGTGTTTGAAGACTTTGAGACACATAGGAAAATACTCCTATATTCACATCTAGTTCTAGCGACAAATATTCAGTTGTATAGATATCGAGGAAGACCTAATAACAAGATTCTTTTGAAGGTTCAAGAGTCAGATCATGAAGCAATCTTGTCTGCTATTTAGAGTAGATCCGATCCTGATGGTTCATTGGAATGAATTTACAATGCTCATGTCTGGTATATATTTAATTTCAAGTTTCAATTTATATAGCGTATATATATATATATATATATATATATATATATATAATTTTTTTAGTTTAAAGATCTAGATTTAAAAGTTTGAATATATTTTATTTTAAATTTGTGTATTTTGTGTGTCATGTATATAGATCTAGTATATGGTTTTGATTTGAAACTTAAATTTCTTTGACTAACAAGAAAAGCTTCCACCTTCACGTGGTTGGTATCGTTAGTAGAGAATTTTAAATTCTCGAAGCTAAGAGAAGCTTGAACATTGTTTGAAAAAATTGTAAATTTTGAAAAAGTCAAGTTTGTAAATATTGAAAATATTGTAAATTTTGAAAATGTTGTAAATTTTGAAAAAGTTGTAAATTTTGAAAAAGTTGTAAATTGTTTGAAAACGACTCCACCAGGTGCCACAGAGTCCGAGTAATCACCCTTCAAATTTGAACGATATTTTGGTCTCAGGGCTCTTAAGGGACTACGCCCGAACGAAGTAGCCCGGAAGCAACGACCCTTTCGCGCACCGAAACACCGCCTCCTCTATCGTTCACCTGGCCACCCAGACATGCCGGCACAGACGGTTTGGTGCCACGGCCCACTGTTTGGAAAATATAGCGTTTGACAACCTTACACTGGCTCCAACTGCACTATTTCACACGTTTGCAAACATTAGGACAGCGAGAGCACCGAAATGAGAAGGAAAAAAATGAGAGAGGCTATTGTAGAGAGTCCGTATGCCGAGGTGCCGAATCAAATGAAGCCTTTCTAGGTGCCATGGAGTCTGAGTAGTCAACCGTCGAATTTGAACGATATTTTGGTCTCAGGGATCTTAAGGGACTACGCTCGAACGAAGTAGCCTGGAAGCAACGACCCTTTCGCGCACCGAAACACCACCTCCTCTAGCGTTCACATGGCCACCCGGACATTCCGACGCAGGCGGTTCAGTGCCACGGCCCACCGTTTACAAAATACAGCGTTTGACAACCTTACACTGGCTCCAACTGTACTATTTCATGCGTTTGCAAACATTAGGACAGCGAGAGCACCGAAATGAGAAGGAAAAAAATGAGAGAGGCTATTGTAGAGGGTCTGTATGCCGAGGTTCTGGATCAGACGAGGCCTCTCTAGGTGCCATGGAGTCCGATTAGTCACCCGTCGAATTTGAACGATATTTTGGTCTCAGGGCTCTTAAGGGACTACGCACGAACGAAGTAGCCCGGAAGCAATGACCCTTTCTCGCACCAAAACACCACCTCCTCTAGCGTTCACCTAGCCACCCGAATGTGCCGGTGCATGCGGTTCGGTGCCACGATCCACCGTTTGCAAAATACAGCGTTTGACAACCTTACACTGGCTCCAACTGCACTATTTCACGCGTTTGCAAACATTAGGACAGCGAGAGCACCGAAATGAGAAGGAAAAAAATGAGAGAGGCTATTATAGAGGGTCCATATGCTGATGTGCCAGATCAGATGAGGCCTCTCTAGGTGCCACAGAGTCTGAGTAGTCACCCGTCGAATTTGAATGATATTTTGGTCTTAGGGCTCTTAAGGGACTATGCCCAAACAAAGTAGCCCGGAGGGCAACGACCCTTTTGCGCACCGAAACACTACCTCCTCTAGCATTCACCTAGCTACCCAGACGTACTGGCATTGGCAGTTCGGTGCCATGGCCCACCGTTTGCAAAATACAGTGTTTGACAACCTTACACTGGCTCCAACTGCACTATTTCGCGTGTTTGCAAACATTAGGACAACGAGAGCACCGAAATGAGAAGGAAAAAAATGAGGAGAGCCTATTGTAGAGGGTCTGTATGCTGAGGTGTCGGATCAGACAAGGCCTCTTTAGGTGCCACGGAGTCTGATTAGTCACCCGTCGAATTTGAACGATATTTTGGTCTCAGAGCTCTTATGGAACTACGCCCCGAACGAAGTATCTCAGAAGCAATGACCCTTTCGCGCACCGAAACACAGCCTCCTCTAGCATTCACCTAGCCACCCAGACGTGTCGGTGTAGAGGGTTCGGTGCCACTGCCCACCGTTTGCAAAATACAACGTTTGACAACCTTACACTGGCTCCAACTGCACTATTTCACGCGTTTGCAAACATTAGGACAGCGAGAGCACCGAAATGAGAAGGAAAAAAATGAGAGAGGCTATTGTAGAGGATCTGTATTCCGAGGTTCTGGATCAGACGAGGCCTCTATAGGTGCCACGGAGTTTGAGTAGTCACTCGTCGAATTTGAACGATATTTTTGTCTCAGTGCTCTTAAGGGACTACGCCCGAACGAAGTAGCCCAGAAGCAACGACCCTTTCGCGCACCGAAACACTGCCTCCTCTAGCGTTCACCTTGCCACTCGGACATGCTGGCGTAGGCGGTTTGGTGCCATGGCCCACCGTTTGCAAAATACAGCATTTGACAACCTTACACTGGCTCCAACTGCACTATTTCACGCGTTTGCAAATATTAGGACAGCGAGAGCACCGAAATGAGAAGGAAAAAAATGACAGAGGCTATTGTAGAGGGTCCATGTGTCAAGGTTCTGGATTAGACGAGGCCTCTCTAGGTGCCACAGAGTCCAAGTAGTCACCCGTCGAATTTGAACGATATTTTGGTCTCAGGGCTCTTAAGGGACTACGCCCGAATGAAGTAGCCCAGAAGCAACGACGCTTTCGCGCACCGAAACACCACCTCCTCTAGCGTTCACTTGGCCACCTAGACGTGTCGGCATAGGTGGTTCGGTGCCATGGCCCACCGTTTGCAAAATATAGCATTTCCTTATTTATTTAAATTAAATTACAATGACTTGGTTGTTATGTTATCTCTTGTTGTCATCTTGTCCTTGGTAGGATGATATACATCCAGGGCTCATGAATCTTATTTTCTTCCCATCCTCAATGAGGTCTTCAATAAAGTTTCTCATTTTAAAACATTTATATGGTTTTTTTCCCTTGACACGATGAAAATCACAGTAGTCATGTGATCTCTATACCATCATGGTTTGGGTGCATCTTGTGCATAAGGATATTTGGTTGGATATTGAACCATTTTCACTGCCTCTAATTGTCTCAAAATCATGGATACTTTGTCTTTGACTTGAAAAAAGTGTAATTTGGTTTGGACTACCTCCTCACACCCCCATTAATTTTATGAGTTTTTTTATGTATACCACTAAGTTATGGAGGGATAAAATACTTATATTTCTCCAAACATATGTTGGGATATAGAAAAATATAGAATAGAAAATTATCTCTTGATTCATCCCTCAACTTGAAAAAATGAGCTTTAAACTTTTGTACTTTAAAATTCATAAACTTGTGTACTTTGAAATTCAGCTCTATGAGTGTGATCTAGGATGTGGTTAGTTGTATTCAGATGTGTATATGATGTGCTGGACAAGTAAAGTGAAGTATTGTTTACAAGATTCCTAGATGCCCCTAATAGGTTAGTGTGTGTTTATATTTATAGGATACCTTTGTGAGTTTTCTCTCTCAACTAACCTAAATGTATAATCTAATTCAACTAATCCAAATGAAACTTTTGAAAAATTGGCCATTAAAATACAATGGCATTGGTTAATATGATGTAGATAGACCTTCATATCCATACATTTCTAGGACCTATTAATGTGTCTAGAGTATGACAAAAATTAGGTATGAGTATTTTAGAGGTCTAGATTGATGTTCAATAACATGTGCAGTGATTTTAGAGGGTTGAGCTAGAGATTGGTTTTTATCTAGTGGATATACGGTGCGAGATAGATCAAGAAGGCGCCTATGGTTGTTAAAACAATGCATAAATGAAGTGTATATCAAAATAAGTACAAAATTATATATTTCCGAGTTCCCAAACCAAATTTTGGGTACTAAAAATTTATATCTTAATGAATTCAACACTACATGACACTTTTACTATTGCATGCACCAATTAAATTACAATGGGTTTTTGATCAGAATATTTTAGTGAATTTTATATATTAAAGATATCCTAAAAATTGACACAAATACACATTATATCCATCATGGTGTTCTATATGGCATGGCATGGTGTTATATCCTAAGTAAATTGTTTCTCTCATATTTGTTTATTAGATCAAATTTATAGCCTTACATCAACACCACTTTTTTGTTAACATAGTAATATAATTGGTTCATTGAGCATCCAATATTATAAATAAGGTGTGGAAGTTATGGAATCAATATAATAATTCATATTTTTAGAAGTGACATGTAAACAAAATAAAAAACTAGATAAAAATAATGAGATGCTTAGAGAGAAAGTAATCAGTTCCTACAAAAAATATCCAACATGTAAAACTACAAATGATTGAAGAGAGGGAGAGAAGCAATATGCTAGCCAATATAATTATTAAGGAAGTCAAAAACTATAAATAAAATGAAGATATACTAATTTAACCTAGTAAGACGATTCCTAGAGGATGAAATTTTATGAAAAGGAAAATTATTCCACATTATACATAGCACATCTCCAGACTCTCAGCAATCCACTTTCTCAGAGTTAGCAATAATACCAAAATAAATATGATTTAACCAACACACATGGATATATATATATATATATATATATATATATATATATATATATATATATATATATATATATATATATAAGAATCAAATAAAGTGTGCTCTAGATGCGCACGTCTCTGAAAATATATATGTACGTGTATAAGTTCATAATGTATGTATACATATCGAACTAAGCACGTGTCATAATGTATATATGGGACCACATGCAGTCGCAAAAGGCTATATATATATATATATAATGGACTGTGAATAGATACTCATGACCACATATATGTGGCATCCAAGTGGACTATAAATCTACTCATGAAACATCTTCCCTCTCTTCGCCCTGCTAGAAGTAGCACGTCCACGACCTCGGGATGTAGTGGAGGGAGATGCCACTACGGATTTCATCCGTGTGGTCCTAGGTGTCGCTAAACATGCCTGCAACCTAACCTGCACATTCATAAAAAATGAATTTTTAACACCCAAAATTTTAAAATACCTTCAAAATTTAGAAACTTGTACAATTTAGTTAAAATGCATGTGCAATCTTACCGCAATGTCATGATCCCTATTGATTTTTTGTTGACGCGTCACAGGGACAACAATAGACTCATGAGGGGTAAGCTACATAAAAATAATTAATTTTCAAATTAAATATTTCACACATATATATACCTACAAAATTTGATATTGTACAGATTTAAGTTTAATAAGAAATAATGAACCTCCAAAATTTAACAAATTTAAAAAATTGTGTACCTCAGTTAGTGGATTTACAGATGCTATGGCAGTATCTACAACAGCCTCCACAGTCTGCATATGTGGAGGAGTCTCTCTAGCAGTCATAAGCTATACAAAAAACATGTACAAATCAATATTTAGTTACTCAAGAAAGAATAAAAATGTTATTAAATTATATCTTCTATTTAGGCTAAATACATAGGATCTATAAATGTTAGCACGGAGGCCATCTATCTTCATAAGATTTTAACAAACTTTTGTATTTAATCAAGGTAACCCATAGTCATCTTCTATGACAATTAGAGCATCATTCAAATTTGAAGGACTTTTAAATCTAACATCACTGGACCAAACATATAGATCAAACGAATAGTATACTAGAGTTGTATATCCTTGGTGGGCAAGTGTGTTGCAAATATATAGATTATAATGCACTATTTATATGTATTTGTGTCCAAAGGTAGCTGAGTTTGAGTTTTGGTGCACGATCCTAGAGGATCTTACTTGTGACATTATCCCTTTAGAAATAAAGATTTTGATGGTAGAACTGGATTTAGAGAGGCTACCCATGGCTAGCTAAACCCCCACCACACGTAGGGGTAGGAGAAAGTGTGATGAAATATGGTGGAATCTCAGGAAGAAGATATATATAGAGAGAGAGAGAGAGAGGAAATATGGCTTGAGTATATAATTTGAAGTGCATGAATGGGAAATTACACAAGTGTGGGATGGTGAGGAGTCAATAGACCAAAGGCACACATCTGATCCCAGGCTAGCCACCTAGCCCTTACACATGGTGTTACATATCTAGAGGTAGTTATTGAGAATCAAGATATAGTCTAGGTAAATAAGTAGATATGGGAAGATATCATTTTACATTGGATTGAGAATTTCATCATATAAATAATATACCTATGATAGTGCAGTACGTGTCATTATTTTGGATGTTGGGAACATGTAGACCATGTGTATCCAGTTTAGTACTACAAACGAGACATAAGGGAATTTATCAACTGGCCCGGGAATTTATCAACTGGCCCGAGAGGATCAAGAAGATCAAGAGGATTAGGTCAGTAACCACCTAGAAAAAAATACTTATGAGATTTCTATTTCTGGATCTAGAGGAATAGGGTCCACATCCATAATAATCACATAAAAATCCTCTTCACCTAAAGTAAGCACCTCAAGTCTATTATATGACATGTATCTCCAATTACAAAAATTATAGAGGTATTGAAAATGTAGCAGAGCATGTGTACAAGTGTGAGATACTATGGTATTCTAAGCAAATTACAACTTTAGATAGGAAGGAAAGTCAATTTTCTACTACTCTTCAAGGGAGTGTACATAGCTAGTATAGAAAGTATGACCCACATAAGAATGTAGTGTACTATAGTGCTTTGTGAACTATGTTTTTGGATGAGTTTCACATCCCATAGTTTAAAAAAAAGCATCATCATGCTCAATAAAATCAAGCAGGGATTATCAGAACGCATGAGGGAGCATGACATGTATTTTAATAATTTATTGTCCAAACTATCTTATGATGCTCATATGAGTTAGCATGCACAGTGGTTTATTGGAGGATTTCTGACCCCATTCAGGAGGGATTTATCTCATAAGATGTATGTGGATCCACACAAGGCTATAGAAGTAGTTTTTTATGATTATACAATTGGAATTGTTGATACATAAGTGATCCCATTCTTGGAGGAGAAAATCACAGTCATCGCGAAGTAATTAGATAATTTATATGTAAACTCAACACATGAGATGTGTAGTGTAATATGGTACATAGATTGTGAGGTTGAGGGACATACTAAGGACAGTTGTCCATGCAAGTTAGTGCTTGCGTTTTTATGTACCTGTTGTATGTATTTTATATACGTTGAGTATAATAAAGTGAAACTCATGTACAGAGGTCCAAGAATTAGAAACAAAGTGTAAAGAGATTTGTAACTAACCTGCGTAAAAGTCATACGAGGCGTGCCAGTAGCTTTAGTTCCCTGAGCAGATGATGACCCGCCAGGCTCCTGTGTATAAAAGAGAAAAATATTAATACATGTACAACATATACGTGAAACAAATTATAATAATAATCTAGTGCAATTAAATGGTTTATTAAAAATGTAAGTTTGTACAACTTGAAACTTACATTTGAAACACGCCCAACCGCAGTAGCTAGCATGTTGACACCGGATGTTTCCTTCACCGGCTCTTGCTATTTAAAATAAAATAAAAAATTAGTTTTTTACATGTATGTACATGACGTACAATCATATATATATTAATATCTCAAACATGTGAATTAAAATATTGTACATATATATATTATTTAAATTTATTTAAAATTTACCTGTGAAAGACCAATATCAGTGGCTCCAGTTCCAAAAACATTCCCCAGCATCTCATCTATAGAAAAAAAATCTTGCGAACCAGCAAATGATGTCTCGCCTACAGTGCATACGGCACCACATGATCCACAGTGGTGTGGTGCACTAGAACTAGCGCCTCCACCAACATCACCGGATGCAATCTGGGTGCTATGCTGGGTGAGAGTGTCAGTGAGCTCCCTCAATGCATGCAATGTATCAATCTCCACAACCTCCTTCACTGTAGGAGGGATAACTGAAGGCAGTGGGGGTTTTGGGGCATGGGGGATCCTAGGCTGACCTATGCGTGCACCAGGTTATTCAGAGCCACCTCCCCGACCAAAAAATTCTGAAAAGTCAAAATAATTCGGGACCTCATTGAGCACGAACTCACAATATAATTTCTTCAAAAAATAAAGAGGAACCTCATTGTTGTTGCATGGTGGATAATCAAAAACCATCCACCATCGGTCCCCAAAAATTGTTTTTGATTGTATCATCATGGTACCAATGGATTGGGAACCGTTTGCAAGTAACTGCAGGGGGGGGCATCGGTTCTAGGGTCGGTAAATAATGCACAAATGAGGTCTTTTCCAATTTTTTTGTCTTTGACGGCCGCATGAGATATTTTATCCGCATACCACCACCTACAGTCACTTCTAAAGGTGTTCCATCTATGTATTTTGTTGGTTGCAGACTCCACTTCGCCAATCAATGTTTGCAATGTATTGGCTAAAGTCATGCGGGATGGATTTGTAGCATGATTTTGTCTTATAGTTTGAATTAGGTTCTCAATGACAGTTTAATTTTCTTGGATTCTTCCAATAATATTATCTTGCGTTCCTGTTGGCTCAGTGGGGACAGAAGGAGCCACAGGGGGCGGATCTATGTTTGGAGGAGGGTTTTGAGGAATGTTCAGAGGGTTTTGAGGAATGTTCGGTGGGTTTTGAGGAATGTTTTGACGGTTTGCATGAGCCCGAGCTTGCCGACCAACTGATAAAACAATAAAATTGCATACATAAACAAACAATTCACAAAACCCATGAAAATGCCAAAAAAAACCTAAAATGCAAAAAAAAAACAACCTAAAATGCAAAAAAAATGATTACAATCGGGGACTTACCTCCTCGTCTTGGTGGCATGGTTGAATCTATCGCTATCCAGAAGTCCGATGAGAAATTTTGAGATAGTATTGAAAGTGCGAGTGAAAAACGTTTAGGAAAATTCGCGGTTCAAAATGAAAAATGAGGAAAATAACAGGTCGCGGGACTGTTAAATTTTGTCTCAGAGTTCCGCAATCGCTGCTTATAACCGTGCTCGCAGTTATAAACCGCGATCGCGGAACTAGGTTCGGTAATTACTGAACCTAGAATTCAATAACCGCGATCGCGTGGGGTACCGTTATTTCGGGTTTTTTATGTCCACGGAATTGTCCACCAACTTCGTGCACTTACCCGGGGTAAGACACCAACTAAGGAAGTTGTGAAGGATGTGGTGAACACATAAGTGATATCATAGGAAAAAATCATCAAAATGGTTCGAAGGGGTTTATTTTTCATACTTACTAAAAATAGTAATTCATCTCATTGGCACTTACTAAAAATAGTAAGTCATTCCAGAGGGTGGATTTTATAGAAGGAGCATCCCGAGAGTTCAACATTTAGATTGGTAGCTATAATTGGAGTTCAAAGAAGGATTTCCACACTTAATAAAAATACTAAGTTTCTCGTTCTAAAAATAGTAAGTCTTGAGGAATCATGAAGTACAAATGGACATGACAGAAGTTAGAACAACCTTTTACTTCTGAGTATGAGATAGAAAACAATGATGTCTCCTATATGGAATTAAATAATCTAAAGGCCCGCATGACATCCAAAGAAAGAGGAAAGTTTGAATACCAAGTATTCACAAGTGGATTGTTAGCAACTGTAGGACACCCCTTGTCTGTACAAAGATTTGATTTGTTCTTGGCCTGCTCACACCGTTATGAGCATGAAACATGAAAAATTCAAGCTAACAATGGTACGAAAATGACATTCATTAGTACCAAAACCATATCACTTGATCTGAAAATTCCTACATCACCTAGCATGGTATTCATCTCAAATGAAAGGACCTTACATGAGTAGGAAAATATGGATGTGTATGTGTAAAGGGGTTACACTAGGATCATGGATGAAGACATTGAGAAAAAATCTCAAGGATTCCGAAAACACTTTCGATATGCGAGTTTCGGGAAGGATATTCGGACGCAATAACTCTCCTTGTTATGTACCTTGGGATGTGATAATATAATATATATGGGTTGATGGAGATGCCGACATGTGGCACACATACCCTTAGTTATATGTATGGGTTCACATGGGATATAATAATATAATGTATATGGGTTGATGGAGATGCCAACATATGGCACACATCCCCTTAGTTAGTTATATGGGCTCACATAGGAATTAATTATATTGGGTAATGGGTCGGCCTACATTGGGATTAGGTGTTACCCATCCTATTTAAAGGATGTGAGTATCATTATGAAGGAGGTATGTATGAGTTGAGTCTTCTACTTGGTAGAGGTATATTGGAGGTGTCCCCCTCGAAGAGGATTCCCATCTTGGGAGATTGTGGAGTTACTCCTTCCTTAAGGAGCATTGTATGGTGTTTCCCTACCTTAAGGGTATTATTCTGAATATATTGATATTATGGGCATATTCACCCCCCATATATCTGGTGTTGTGTTATCTTCTGCAATTTATTGATTTATTATATGCAAGGTTCTTATCAAGTGGTATCAGAGCAGTGATCCGGCAAAAATTGTGGGATGAAACCCTAATGTTGGTGATTCGTCTATATCTGGAGATCGACTTGGAATTTTTCAGATTTTTTTTTTTAGGAGTGGATACGTAGTTCAAGTGATCTTCCGTCAAAATTTCAGATTTTTGGGAGCTGTTTTTCAAAATTTGTGTCCATTTTAAGGTTGAAACCCTAATTCTATTGTTTCGTCTATATCTTCTTAATACTTTTCGAAGAATTAGGAAAAAAAAAAAAATGGTTTGATGTTAATATATTCAATGGTAATACCAGTGAAATTTCAAAATTTTTAGATCCATTTTGACAGAGTTAATTCAGTTTTATTTTTTTTCACTAATTTGCTCCATAGGCAGCAATTTCAGGAATTTTCCTGAATTTCTTACATTTTCGGAAACCTCTCAAAAATTAAATTTGGGTTTTGTGTTCTGTGATTTCTTGGTTTTGGGAGAAATTTATCTGAAAGGGTTAGAAAAAGTTTTGATCAAAGGGTCTATTCCTAAAACCCTAGTTTTGTGGATCATGGGGATGGTAGATTTTTGTGGAGATGGCAGGATTGATGCAAGAGAATGGTGGAACAAATTTAGGGTTAAATTCTCTAAACCATCAGATATCTGGATATTCAAGTTGTTGATTAGTGGCCCTGCACATGATTTTGTTTTCTGAGTTAGAAAAAGAAAAGTCTAATTGGTGTTTGGAGGAACTGGAACAAGTTTTCATGGACAAATGGACCAACAAAACAAGAAGAAGATGAAGAAGAAGAAGAAGTAGTCGAATAAGTAAGAAGCTGAAGAAGAAGAAGAAGAAGAAGATGTTGATGATGAAGCTGCTACACAGGATAGTGCATCTCCAAGGAAAGAAGCTTTAATATTTCAGTTTGAAGGGTGCATTCAAAGAAAAAAGGTAATTGTTTCCATAAACCCTAGCAAGCCAATATAACTTCATAAATATGGATGTAGCTCACAATCTACATGTGCAAACAACGCATATCAAGGAATCTCAAATGGATGGTAAGAAAATTCAAGTTTTTGAAGATTTAAAGCTTTCTATGGATAAATATGTTTTACATTCAGATTTTTATGCTTTAGATATGGATAGTATGGATATTGTTCTTGGATATCCTTGGTTAGAGACATTGGGAACAATTAATATTAATTTGCAAAAGAAATTCATGAAATTATGGTACAAGAGAAAGAAAATTACATTGCAAGATATCACACTTAGCAAGGAAAAAAGTAATGTAATATTGGATCATGAAGATGAATTTGAAGATGGTGAAGAAGGGAATAAGGATGAATCAGAAGGAGAGGATGATGAACATGATGAAAAAGTAAAAAATAGTTTCTCTACTCAAGCTAAAAAAGAAATATCAAACAAGTTGGAAGAGGAAAAGAAAGTGGAGGAAAAGATTGCTAAGGTTGAGCATACTAAGGTTGCACCATATAGACACCCACATCATCATGACAGGAAAAAATCATGGAGACATGCCAGGAAACACAAGGGCAGCAATCTATATGGATATACAGGGAATTGGAGGAGTAATAATTTTGGCTATACATGGAATCAATGGAACAATAATTATATGCCATGGAATCACATGAATAATAATTATGGATATACATGGATGCCGAGGAGGAACACATATGGACTAGGATGGAATCAGATGAGCACAAGGGAATATGGAATCAGGTTTGGAGCAGCATTACCCCCTATGATTTCATATGGGTGGTTGGATGATCGAGCATGGCGACAAGTGTGCAATAATTTATAGCGCACTCATTATATGGCTTCTTCTTATGTTTCGGGGATGAAACATGTCAAAGAGGGAGGCAATGCTATGTACCTTGGGATATGATAATATATATATATATATGGGCTCACATAGGAATTAATTATATTGGGTAATGGGTCGGCCTACATTGGGATTAGATGTTACCCATCCTATATAAAGGATGTGAGTATCATTATGAAGGGAGGTATGTATGAGTTAAGTCTTCTACTTGGTAGAGGTATATTGGAGGTGTCCCCCTCGAAGTGGATTCCCATCTTGGGAGATTGTGGAGTTACTCCTTCCTTAAGGAGCATTATATGGTGTTGCCCTGCCTTAAGGGTATTATTATGAATATATTGATATTAGCACATATTCACCCCCCATATATCTGGTGTTGTGTTATCTTTTGCAATTTATTGATTTATTATATGCAAGGTTCTTATCACCATAGAAGTCCTAATCCAGTGACACGACATGCAACCAAAAGTCACAACATGGGAGCCACTTCTCCAGATTTACAAACAATTTCCACATCTGAAACTTTGAGGACAAAGATTTTTCCAAGAGGGAGGGGATGTTAGGAACACATCTTCCTACCCTTCTATTTGCTTTATAGTAGATTAGTTACTTTTGACGCAAATGCTTTATAAGTCATCTCTTCAACATATTTGAATAATTCCACATGTGTGGGAAGTAGTAGTTTCTTTTATAGGAATTAGTATATAAGAAGGTGTCAAGGCTCAATGAAGCATCAATGAATATATTGTACTGAGCTTGCTCAAAGGAGGTTTCCCCCTCGAAGAGGTTTGTAATTTAATATCATTTTGAGTTCTTTTGCTTTAGTTATTTGTTGCAAGTTTTTTCCATATTGTTGTGATTGGTAAAATAGTGTTGTAGGGTGTTCACAAAACCCTTTAACATCTCTCACAAACCTAGAAGAAACAATATTTCTGAATTCAGAAAACATCACAACAAAAACTCATAACCATTTTCAGTAGATGTCAAAATATAAAGTAAAACTTATAAAAATTATGTTTTAGGTACAAATTTCCATAACAGTCTCTGCTAAATAATCGAAATGAAATTACATGAAAACCAATAAACCCTCCACATTCACATAGCAACATGTATTTTCATCAACACCCATTTCAAACAAAAACCGGGCAAGACCATAACTACATCATATCAAAGCAAACAAATTGCCCATTTTTTTATGAATAATTTTTTTAACGCCCTCTTACCAGTTAAAATGAAGGAAAAAATGGAATGAAAAAATAAAGGTTGTTTGATGTCTTACCTGTAAAAAAAAATTGAAAAGTAGTTTCAGAAGAAGCAATAGAAAACCACAAACTTCATACAAGATAGTTGCATCTCAAAAACATTGGAAATTCAAATAAATGCAGAAATTCCAGGGCACCGCCATCAACCCACAAGGTTTTCCAATGGTTAAATTTAATTAATAAATTCTCGCAACACTCATACAATCATCTTGGCAACTCCAATCCACCTCCCCCAACAAAAAAATCCCATAAAATTTTGCAAGCGGCGTGATAACATTGAATACAAACACCTTAGCAAATCCAACAAAGTTAAGCGAGCACGCCTCCAAAGTACAACAACATCAACCACTTTATATGGCCTTAATTGCAAGCCTTTAAAAATCTACACAATTTATTATTATAAATTTAGCAGATTTTTTTCTTATATAATAATTGTATAACACTGCATCATTACAAAATAAAAAATATAGTATATGACAACCTAAAAATATCTTTGCATTTTTATTAGTAAAGTTTCATTAAAAATTAATTGAAAATACCACTAATATGGTGTGGAAAATACCCTTCGACCAATCATAATTTTCAAAAATTATTTTTCTAAATACAAAAAAAATTACATTTATCTAAGCTAGAGTCAAAACATATTAAAAAAAGATTGATCAAACTAGGAAACAACTATGACCAGGCCTCGAAATTGATGGTTTGTGGACCATTTTTCTATGTTTTAGCCATAAATTGCAATTCAATAAAAACATTAACCGTAAATTTAGACAAGTTAGTTTTTATTTAAATTTTAAATTTGAAGGTTTATATTATTTCCAAACCGTAAAAAATGTAGTAGTGAAATATATTATATGAGGTAATAAAATCTAACATATTAAAAATAATAATTTAGAAATATAAATGTAATAATATATGATTTTGAATGTGATTTTTGTTAAAAAAAATTAAAAAAAAATCAACAAATACAACTTCTAAATTCGAAAATATGTTTTATTCTATTTTGTTAAGTGCAAGTAAAAGAGAGTCTATACTGACTGTTTAAACTATTTACTAATTTGCTATAATTCTCATTCCAAGGTTAAATTTAGATTTATTATCTCTGTGCAATCTTTAAATGCAAACCAATTTTTATCTTGTTGTTTATTTATACCATTATTTGTTGTTTAATTTTATTTATACATTGTAAATTTGTAAATCATTTTTATTTGGAAGTTTGGAAGTTTCATTTGGATCGTCTTGAATTCACAAAATGAGTAGTTATGATTGTGTGTTATTTGACATCAATGATAAATTTATGTTTCAAAATTTATATTTAATTGTGAATTATAAATAAAATATAATAAAGAGATACTACATTATATATAAATTTTCATCTATATATTTTATAATAATTTTATCTAATTTATTTTTAAAATATAATTCATGATCTTAAAATTGATGGAAAAAAACTTATTTAAAATATATATTTTTTGACATTCATAAATAATATTCTAATCTTGCATTGGGGTTGCACTTTTTTTCGTACCTTAATGTTTTCTAATGTAATAAGTGACCCTTTAGTTATAACAGGGGACTTAATTTTTTCCTAGGAATGTGAAAAGTTTCAAGGCATAGGAAGCGTCATTGGGGGTTATTGGAAAAGTATTTTCTCTTCCTATAAAGTGTAAAGCCATTCCCATTTGAAAGGCTTGGTGATTGATTTTGTATGCGAAAGAGTGCATTGAGAGAACAAAGGAGATAGTCAAATTCTTACATTCCCCCATTCTCAATTTCCTCCATTTCTCCACTATGTACAACTTTTGTTTGAGAAATTAATACAAGAAGAAGGAGTTTCTAGCTTTCCTTGACTAAGGAATTTGTTGATACTTGGGGATCACTAATTCTATTTGGTCTTATTGCTACTTGCAGAGTTGTTTCCTCATAATTTTATTGCATGTGATGAAACTTCTAACTAGTGTGTATAGGAATCCTATTTTCTACCTATAACATTAGTTATCCTACGTATTTTCTCAATCCCCTTCCATGCTCTTCAGACAAAGTATTCCCTAGTAAGAGATTTATAGCTTTTCCACAGGGTCAGTGGAGTGCCCCTGTTGGATCCTCGGCCATAAGACCAACTTGGAGAAAACTCACTTTCCTCGTGCATGCATAAATGGTAGTGGCACCATTTAAATAGATTGACTTAGACTCCCAAAGCATTGGCAAGAAATCCACAAGTTTGTCCCTTGACAAAAACAAATTCCAACACTTCTTCATCCCTCTTGATGAAACACTTACTACCAAATACCCTAAGATGTTCTACATTAGCATATCTTCCCTTCTATAGCTCATAAGGAGTATAATTTTTTCTATATTGGATTTTTCCTCTATTTAGGTTGTATATTGTTGTGTTTGCTTCCTCTCTCCAACAACTATCAGGTAACTTTGAGTCATTCAACATAGGCCTTTTAATCTCTTGATTAATCCTATTTTTTCTTTCAGCTACCCCATTTTGTTGGGGTGTCTTTCCTGGAAGCTAATAATTATATTCTAATACCATGCTCTTCATAGAAATATTAAAATGCATTAGACCAAAACTCGCCTCTATCAAATCTTAGACATTTGATCTTTACATTCTTCTCATTTTCAACCAATGATTTGAATCCTTTGAACTTGTTAAGTGCTTCTAATTTTTCTTTCAATAAATATATCCAAGTCATCCTTGTGTAGTCATTTATAAGCAATATGAATTAACTCGCACCTTACATACATTGAACCCTATTGGGTCCACATAGGTTAGTATTTATCAACTCTAAAGAACATGAGGTGGAATATTCCTTGGATTTTAAATTCCTCCTAGCTTGTTTTCCATGTTGGCATGTTTTGCACAAAATACTTGCAAAATTTTTATCTTGGGTGTGTTCCTTACACACTTCTTAGCAATAATTTTGACAAACTTGTCAAAATCTAAATGCCCCATTCTCATATTCCACAGCCACCCTCCATGGCACTCTTACTCATAAAACAACTCTCTTTATTGATTTCATTCAAAATATACATGTAATTTATGGTCCTCTTAGCCTTAGCAATCACCTCCCCTAATTTTTTGTTATGCTACGTCCTTTGATATGAAATTTTGGCCTGGATGTTTTAAACCCTGATTCATCTTTAATGAAGATCCATTTTCTCTTTTGCGAACCCCTTCTGGGTAGTAATTTTTATTTTTATTTTTTATGAAAGTAGATCCTTCTGGTTCTTCGTTAAGGTATAAGGTGATCCTTCTGATTTTGGTTCATTCACCGTGTATTGCATATGATGCTCTTTCTGTGGCTGGAATTTTCTGTAAGCTTTGGCGACATTGTTTACGATATTTGAGCTTAAGACTGAGGATTCTGTTTCCATTTTCTTTCCTATTTTCTGAGTTTATTCGGTGCTTTTAAAATTTGGTGTTCTTCAATTTCTCCCAATCTGGGTTCATTTTGAACTTGCCATTTTCTCTAATCATTGATGTTCTTATTGTTATCATACTTAAATTTGACTAGAAAACTCCTTCCTCAATGATCTATTAGAGTTCTTCATAGGACTTGACTACACATTGAAACTTTCATTACACCATGGTATTTATCTCTTTGTGTATTGGAAAATATATTTACTTCCTCTTAGTTTCCTGTTTCATGTCCTTACACATTCGTTAAGTATTTTCAGTATAGTAGTCGACATTGCCTCTAAATTCTTAGAAGAGACTTATTCCATATTCGATGAATTTTAATGATTGTATGTATCAAACGAAGTAATCTGTGTTTTTCTAAAACCGATATCAATAGTTTTCCTTGTGATAATTGAAGTTGTTGATGATTATGCATGACACATTACTATTTTGATGTACATTGATCTTTTGCAAGTTATATTCACTATAATCTATGATCTGTTTCTTCTCTTACGTGGTCGTCATTCTTGTAGAAGTTTATTATGTTTGAGCTACCAATAGATATAAGTGTCTCGAAATTTGGGGTTTCCATGTAAATTTATTTTTTGTATGATGCCTATGGGTTCTCCATTGTTCCTTGACATCTAGAAACCTATATTCATATTTGTTCCCTAAAATGGGGTTTGATAACGTTATCTTTGACTCACTGCTAACTACAAAAGAAGGTAAGCTCAGTGCTAAATCATCTGGTAAATAATGTAGAAAATTTATTTTATGGTGTGATCACACTTGACACTCCATTTTCCTTAAAGATATTAACTTGAAAAATTGGAAAGACTTCTTTCTAATTATATTATTTTTCTTCACCTTGTATCAACTGAAACTTATGATCTTTTGAAACTTGTCTTTTAATAGATGATTATTGAAGACTGAAACTCATTAAAGATGTTTAAAAATAGTTAACTCTAAAAATCATTTCACAGGATGAAAATCATGTTGTATATCTTTTTTCTCTTGTTTGACTATGGGTAATCCTGAAATGGTTAAAGAACTACATAAAACATGATTTTCCCTTTTTGAGAAACCTTGTCTGAACTAAGCTGAGGAAAGGCCTAAGTACTTGGTTGTCCTTGAGAATCTTTACCTAAATATTTTGTTCAGTAGAATGTACCTTGATCATTTTTTCCATTCGTATGGAAAGTTGTAATTTTCCTCTTCTTATACCTACTATATTTGGTTTTTAATACTATGATGCCATCGGTGAGCTGTTATTAGATCGAAACTTCTTCTTTTGATGGATATCCATTTTAAAAAATATATTTCTTTCAGATTCGTGACTTGACTTATTAATAGTTTCTCTAATGAATGATCTTTGCTACATCTCTGTACCTTCTTTTCCACCAATCTATCACTATTGAAGTTGTAATTGATTGCTTTGCACTTGCACTTTTGAAATTATTAAACCTTCAAAACTTTTTTCCTTTTTTATCTCAAATATTGGATTCTTGAACACTGGAATGGCTTTGAAAGGTTGTCTTTGATGCTAAAAACTGATCCTTGAAAATTGTTCTCCTACTTGAAAGCTCTTGTCATTTAAAAAATCACAAATGGTAGTTTTATGTCTGAACTCTTTGTTTGTTGCTTGTAATTTTGTTTTGAGATAGAAAATTTGCATCTGTATCCCATGATAAATTAAAAATTACAAGCTATATGTTATCTTTATTTCCTTGTTTCACCTGATAATTATACTTTTGAATGCATGCATTTGTGAAGTTGGAAGCATAAGGAGTTAATTTAAACCCTGAGCTCAGTATTGACACAATTTTCTTCTCCCTTTCAGGTACCATGATGTAGTTTGTAAAGGAAAGATGTAACAAAAATTCAAAAATAAAAGAACACCTCCTCAAGGCAATGCCGAGTTTCCTTTACCTCCTTACATTTTCAATTTCATAATTATATGCATTCCTTTTCTTGAGTTATTTCTTATGGCTTGTGTGAGAAAAATATGTATTCTTGATGAATAAATGAAAATATTTTCATGTAATGGGATGTATGTCCTTCCTTTCTGTACTTTTCTTCATTTGTATGGATAATGACTGAACTTATACAACTCAAACCACTAAAATAATTCAGTTAATCATAGAAATAAATTTAAATTCAAGTGTACCTTATTGATGCTCATTGTAAGTGCAAATTACTTGTAAAATTATACCTTGTCTTCAAACCTGCCACCTATTTGTAGCTTTAAAACATCATGTCTGATACATGTTTCCATTCTTGCCTTCTTCAACGCATTGCAATGGTCATTTCTGGCTGTTGTATAGTTATGACAAGGGTTAAAAAAATGGAATGGCTACATCTATGAGGCATAAACATTCTGTAATTGTACCCAAGTTGTAGATTTGATCCAAATGTGACTTCCAAGAATGTCCAAAATAAAACAATTAAATTTTTCTCTTATTTTGAGGTGGTAGACCCAAACATGGCCAAAATGGTAAACCGACTAATCTAAAAAACTCTTATGTTTCAAGTTGACCTTTTTCACATAGGGTGCACAAAAGGTCAATAGGACCTGGATGCAGAAATGAAAGAATAAGATGCACTGTCAGAAGCACAAGTAGAGGAAGAGAAAAAAATTTAAGACCTTTTCTTTGAACAACCACAGGAGGCCTTACCTCTTTTCGATACTAATACCTCCCTAATTCAAGATGTGACTCCTCCTCCAGAGAAGGGAATGCTTGATGGACCTGTCATAGAGCCCAAGTCTGATGAAATGTTCTTGTGGATGCAGGAAAAAATAAAACATGATACTTACATTGTTCAAAAAGTGGAAGCGATTTATCATTATTTCCCTCACTAGATAAGGGAAAGAAAAGTAAGTTTGCACACACAACTTTGTGGTTCTATAACAGAGAAACAAGTAATCAATATATTGAAGTATTCTGACTGAATGTG
Source organism: Taxus chinensis (assembly GCA_019776745.2). Classification (NCBI taxonomy): domain Eukaryota; kingdom Viridiplantae; phylum Streptophyta; class Pinopsida; order Cupressales; family Taxaceae; genus Taxus; species Taxus chinensis. The sequence goes on from CM034146.1 coordinate 647,456,677, forward strand.
ATTAAGCTAGTGGACGAGATGACACCGAAAAATTATGATATGAACACAATTTAACTACGGTGTGAGGCTAAAAGAGTGGAGATAGAATAGAGATTGATATCTCTTACTATTCTATTTAAAATTCAAGCACGAGACACATTATATAGCCAAGAGGTATTTCAATATTCCCCGTAATAGATGGAAGGGGTTACAACTTATCCAAGAAGAATGTGATATCAACTAATCTAAATAATTGAATTATATAGAAGATATGATACGTGGTATTATGCAAACCTTACCCCCTTATTACAGTATTCTTACAAATGTAACCCTAAAAAAGTTCAAATTTCACTTTTCCTAAGGATTTCGTGATAATATCATCTACTTGTGCTTCGGGTAGGACAATACTAGAGTTGAATGTGATGGTTCAAGACATGCTCTCGAATCAAATGATGATGAATCTCAATATGCTTTGTTCATTCATGAAAAAATGGATTCTGCACGAGCTTCAACACACTCTGATTATTGCAATAGAGAATAGGTGACTATTTTTAAGGAATTCCTAGGTCATCTAAAATGTAACGTAACCATATCACTTCACACAAAGCTCCTCGTGTCGTATGTTATTCTACCTCTGCGAATGAAATAGAAACAACATTATGTTTCTTTCTTATCCACAAGATAGGTCCAAATATGAGATGAAATATGTATCATGTAGTTGACTTCCTGTCATTAACAGATCTGACATGGTCTGAGTCGACGTATCCCTGTAAGAAGAATTGATCATTCTTCTTATATTCCATACCATAATCATTTGTTCCTTGGACATATCTCAAAACATTCTTTACTGCATTCTAGTGACATTTCTTCGGCTCCTGCATGAACCTAGAAAGATAGCTAACAACATAACATAAGTCTGGTCTATTATATGTCAATTAGATGAGTCCTCAAACAAATTTCCTATAGAGAGTAGCATATGCTTGAGGTGAATCTTGGAATCTTGAAAGTTGTAATCCTTTCTCCATGGGAATGGATATAGGTTTACAATCATACATTCTGTACTTTTTCCAACAATGTCTTGGTGTACTTTATCTAGGAGAAAAAAATGTGATGCTCCTTTTGTCATATTTCCAAGCCAAGATAGTAATGTAGTAGCCCCAAATTTGTCATGTCAAAGGTTCTTTTGAGATCATTCTTCACAATATCAACTTGATCTTCTGAACGGCCAGTGATCACAAGATCATCAACATACACAACAAGAATGAAAATTTCTTTTCCTACCTTCTTTATAGACAAATTTGAATATGAGGGGCTATGAGTGAACCCATGCTGCAAAAGGTGATTGTTGATCCTTATATACCATGCCCTTGGATATTTTTTCAGTCCATATAGTGATTTTATGAGATGACATACCTTTTTAGGATGCTCTTCATCAATAAATCCTTCAAGTTGGGTCATGTACATTTATTCTTTCAGATCACCATTTAGGAAATCACTCTTGACATCCATCTACTGAATTCTCCATCCTTTCTATGTTGCGAGTGCACAAATAACTGTGATGGTCTTGATCTTCACAGTTGGTGCAAAGGTTTCTTCATAGTAGATGCCCTCTTTCTGAGCATCTTTTGCTACAAGTCATGATTTATGTTTTTCGATGGATCCATCTACCTTATATTTAGTTTTGAAAACCCTATAGGTTTCTTTCCTATTGGCAGATTGATAAGTTCATGTGTCTGATTTTTCATGAGTGAGTCATATTCTATGTCCATGGCTTCCTTCCATTGAGGTTGACTGAGTTCTTTACAAACATTATCAGGCTTAGAGCTGTTAATAAGTGAACTCATGAGTGCAAAGTTTACCTAATTTATTGTTTGACTCTTTTATTTGACTCCAGATGATGTATCTGGGAGTGGTTGCAATTGTGAGTCCTTGATGGTGATTTGTGGCCACTTCGAAAGAGAACTTGGATAATTTTGATAAGAACAGTTTCATTTCCATGTGGATTGATGTGGAGTTAGATTCTCTAGTTCTCCAAGGTCAAAAAATAGCTCTCCTTACATCATTTATTTCCGTTGAGTAATCTCTGATAGCTCATTATCTGATTTTGACACTATTCAGTGAGAGGTGGTTTGAACTGGATATTCTATTGATACTAATGAGTCAAAGAATGAATCATCAAAAACCACATCCCGACTCTCATATATTTTCTTTGTCTCAGGATCCATGAGACGATATGCCTTTGAGGTAGTTCTGTAACCAAGTAGGATACACATAAGTGTCTTAGGCTCAACCTTATTTCTCTTCTGAGCTGGGACATGCATATATGTTATGCAACCAAATACTCACAAATGAGAAATTAATGGCTATCTACCACTCCATACCTCTTCTGGAATTTTATTTTGTAGAATATTTGTTAGTGCCCTATTGAGAAGATGTATAGTTGTCTCTACTACTTGAGCCCAATAGCGTTCCTCTAGCTTTGATGTTGTTAGCATGCAGCAAGCCATCTCCATCATGATGTGATCGTGACACTTAACAATGCCATTTTTCTGGGGTGTGTAGGGAGATGTTAGGTTCTTCTTAACTCCTTGTTGGTCTAGGAATGCCAATAACTTATTTGATGTGAATTCCCACCCTCTATCTAAGCGAAGTAGAAGAAGTAGTTGTCCGGTATCTTTCACAACACGATGATTGAAATTTTGGAAATTTTGAAGAGCCTCACTTTTCTTCTTCAGGAAAAACACCCACATCTTGCGAGAGTGATCATCCACGAATAGCTGGAATTACTTGTATCCTAAAAATGAAATAGGTAACAGGCCATTCATATCAGTATGAACTACCTCCAGACACTTCTTGGCATGGAAGGTGCTCTCTTGGAAAGGATCCCTATGTTGGTTTCCTGCAAGACAGCTAGGGAAAATAGGAAAGGAACTGGACAATTTGGGTAGTCTACGAATCATTTCGTTTGAACTCATTTGATGTAATGAACTAGCCGACATGTGTCCATATCTAAAATTCCAGAGTGTAGTAGATTGTACTGTTGATGGAAATAAAGCTATTACAGAAGACAAAACAATATCTAAAGAAAATAACTTATCTTTTAGAAATCCCCTAGCAATAATCTTACCTTTTCGTGAGATCAAACATTAATTGATGCCATTTTGGACAAGAAATTCTACCTTCGGGTGATGATTTAATAACTAAGTCACTGATAGGAGGTTGCTAGTAAATCTAGGAATATATAGTACCTTTATAAGCATACATTTTTCGTGGTCCTAGAGGAATGGTGATTCTTCCTATTCCTTTTGTAATGTACTCTTTTTCATCAGCTATCCGAACTCGATCACAAATGGGTTATTTGTCTAGTGAATCAAACAGGTCCTTGTCACCTGACATGTGCTTACTTGTATAGGAGTCTATTAGCCAGACACTCTTCATGGGCTGTGAAGTTTGAAAAATGAGTGCAAGGTTCTTACCACAATGGGTTTCTTCTAATGTCTCCTCATCAGATTCATTATATTGATGGGTTGCGATATGTCCCTTATGCTTTCTCTAGTGGGGAAGTCAGTTGGAATTTTGAAAATCTTCGCACCTTGATGTGCTTTTTTGACATGAAGACCCTTGTTTCAAGCTATTGTACCAGCACTGATAAGTTTTGTGAGTGTTGGTTATGCAAATGTGATACCACCTCTTAGAATTTTGATATTCTACTGTTGTTTTGGTTGCACTTGATTTAGATTCTCTAGGGGACCCTTCCAATTATTTTAGCCACGGTATGGATTTGAGAACAGGGATTTATCCTGAGTCTCCTCTTGAGATGAATTGATGGCCTCTTATTGCTACAGTTAAATTCATAAGTTATTCGAATGCCACTATTTTTTAGATACATTCAGTGTTGTAACAAACACTCGGAATTGAGAATGGAGTTCTCTCAAGGTGATTTGTACAAGAATTTTGTCGTCCACCATTTCACTGAGTGCTAATAACTCCGATCGTAGCCTATCCATGCAATGTAAGAACTCCACAAATTTCTCATCTGACCCCATAGATAGGGTGTGCAACTTTAACTAAAGATGGAGGATCGTAGTATGATTTTTGGATTCATAAATTGTTTCCATCCTTTCCTAGGCCTGCTTTAGTTTCTCCGCATTCCAAACTAGCCATCTCATAGTTTATTAATTCATCAGGGGTTGTGGGAGTGGTCATAGATCTGGTCATGATGCCCCATAACCCTTAAAACTAAATGATTTTCCTCATCTTTGTTTTCCAGGCCTTTTAAGCAACTAAGAATCAGAGAGAAGAAACTTCAGAGTAGATATTTTTAATAAAAGAATATAAAAATAACTTGTATTTGTTTATGTCAAGAGATATTACAACTATAAATCACTGATGTGAAGTACTAGCTCGTATATGCTATCGATATTCACGTGTTGAGAGATGAAGACACTTGGTGGGAAATTCTTCTTTGTCTTCAAAGTCGGTGTCGTACCTAGCTTCTAATTCCTTTCGAATGAGATTTTCTTGGCAGATGAAGTTGGAAAGGAAATAATCAAGGTTTCCTTTGCAAAATATTTTATCAAAGACAATCTTTTCGGTGTTGTGAAGCTCATTGAGAAAGGAAAAGTAGAGCCTGGAGCTCTCAGGAGCTTCTATACGATGTTCTGTGACTTGCAAGTTGATGTGACAGATTTCGTAAGTCTCGATTTTGTCATTCATGCTTGTCATTTGGCATTGGGTATTATAGAGATGGTTTGATGCCATGGTAGAGGCTTCTTCACCAGGAAATATATGGCCCCTTTTTTTTAATTACTATTCAAGAGGTTCAAGCATCATGCAGCTGAATATTCTCTCCTCATGCCACTTGAACTCTTTATGCAGACATGAATACTTTTTCTCTTACTTGACACACTTAATATCCTTCTTCACACTAATGTTATCTTCTTTCATGGCTGGCACATGCAGATGATTAGAAGAAGGGAAGATCCAATATCTGTATTGGAACTATGTTTGTGGCTTAGTGTAGGTATCTTGGTCACTGAAAAACCATTAAAGAAAATCTCCACGCAAGCAAATAAAAACAAAACACATAGCCTCTTATAATTTACGTAGGTATTAATTGTCATATGCAAGAAAGAAATGTCTTAGAAATACCAAGAAGGAGACAAACGTTCAAACTGGTCATTGAAATCATGCTACGAATCCTCCTTTAGTAATTACCACACATTGTATCTTTAGTAATTCCTTTCAATGTAGGTATACAAACCATTCATACAGATTAAAGAATTGTGCTCCTCTATGTCTTCATGTAGGAATAAATGGTCACATTATTTGATTCATCTGAAATTTTAACACAGAACGTTATTTCTTTCACCCAGACTTTGATTTTGGCTTTATGTGGAAATGGATATAAGTTTTGATGGCTCCACGTTTCAATATTTCATGCCATTTCACATAGATTTTCTTCCTCTCCATGTAAGTGAAAGATTGAAGAATTTGTAGGCTTCTCCAACTCTTTGCTGAAGAATACGCAACTTCCACACACTAGAAGTTTCAAGACTCCACACAGGTTTTAAATTACACAAGAAATTTATCTATAAAGATCGATGTACAACCTCCTTTCCAGTCTGGTCACTTCAAATTTCCACGCAGGGGGTGTGCCAATTTCCATGCACTTTTCTCCACGCAGGTGAATGCAACAATACATGTGGCTAAGTAAATCTCCACATCCAGCTTGTGTTTTCTCCTCAGATCACTACCCCTCCACATAGCAGTAGAAAAGGAATTGGTCTTCCCTTTCTAATGCACACACACAGTTAAGAGTCTTTGAAGTTGTGATACCAGATTGTGAGGCTAGAAGAGTAGAGATAGAATAGAGATTGATATCTCTTATTATTCCATTAAAAAATAGAAGCACGAGACATATTGTATAGCCAAGAGGCATAACAATATTCCCCATAATAGATGGAGGGGGTTACAACTTATTCGATAAGAATGTGATATCAACTAATCTAAATAATCTAATTATATAGAAGATATGATACATAGTATTATGCCAACATAGGGTTGGCTACTCATGAAGAGGATTTTCACATATATCAATAGTCTTCTTCTCACATGGTTGTGAGGAATATAGAATATAAGAAGAATATTGATGAACTAAATGAATATAAGAAGAATATTGATGAACTAAATGAATAGGTGTAAACTCTGTTGTCCTATGTGTAACATCTAGTGGATCCCAATTCCATGAAAACTCTCATTGAAGAAGTTACACCCATCAACAACTTCAACCCAAAATCCATCAAGAGGACACATGAGTTCCAAATGCAAGGGTGAGCTAATAATGAATGGATGAATTCAATTTCTAAAAAGGGGAAGTCAGTATTCCAAGAGGTAGTCACATTTTTCACCTAAAAGTGTGCAACTACAAATAAGACGTGCACACTTAAATAATATTTGGAGAAAGAAATGGATTACTTGGAACCTCTTAATCCAGTAGTGACAGAAATGAGAATCACTCGCACTCAGGAGTTGATTGACAGTAAAATATTTGGAACTTCTTGTAAATACTTGTCACTTGTATGGGCAAGGTCCTTGGCAATACATTTTGATGCAATCAATTGGGCCATCAATGAATTAGATGAAAAAGAGGAAATAGAATTGAAATTGTAGGATAGTATTAATTGTCAAATCCATAAACTTGGAGTACTTGTAATGGGAGAAGACATAACTTCGGATGAGTTGATTGGTCTATTTGAGGAATATGTCAAAAAATAGGTAGGCAATCCATTTTCCATCACTAAGGATACCCTAGAGTTTCTCTTAGAGATTCGGGTTGCTATTACACTTATCGCAGAGAAACATACATCATGGTTTGGAAAATGTAACGATATCAATAGTATGTTTTATGGATGGACGAACAATGATGTTGATCTGTGTTTGCATTCCTCATACTAACAAAGTGAAACCTATAACATCTCATTTCATTAAGGAATTTGGAGTGATGGAGATCATCTCAACAGTGCGAGATGGGGACCAATCAGGGAGTGAGATCAAATCCACTACAATGGATCATTCTTTTGCATAATTATTATTTCTTCTTCATCTTCCTCCTATTTCTCTTTCTTCTCTTATTTCCCAAAAATATCTCTCTTCAATGATACAATTTTTTCTTGTGGTTTGCACTTTTTGATATATATTTAAATGACATTAGAAACATAATGTAAACTTTAAGTCACCTTGTTTTTATAAAAGGGACTTAATATTTATTAGGAATATAATCAATCCAAATTCAAAATATGTTATTTGAAAATTCACAAGGAAGATGAAGAGTTGTTTATCTTCTATAAATTGTAACAAGCTCCTCATTTGAGGTTCTTCTCATACTTCTGAGTTGTTTTTTGTGAAATCATGAGAGAGATATCCTCGTGAAGAGAACAAAGAGATAGAAAATATTTATTCTATTTTTCCTTATTTTCAAATGTCTTTCCTTCTTACGCTATGTACAATTTCTACTTTAGTATTAATACAAGAAGAAGTATTTTCTATCCTTTTTTGACTAAGGGGTTTATTGATACTTTTTTCTCACTAAATTCTATTTGGTCTTATTGTTATATGTAGATTTGTCTCTTCTTCATTTTAGTGCATGTGAAGAAATTTCTAACTAGTGTATGCAAGAATCTGGTTTTCTACTTGTAACATTAGTTCCCCTTATCTAACATTCCCTCTCCCTTTCCCACTCTCATAGAAAATTACTCCCTTGTAGATATCTATAATATTTTGTTGCGGGGTCAATGGAGTTCCCCTGTTGGATCTCTAACCTCAAGGCCAACCAGGATAAAACTCACCTTAATAGCCAATTCATATATGGAATTTGCATCGTTTAAGTAGAGGGAATTAGATGCCTAGAGCATTGACGATAAACCCATAAATTTGTCCCCAAGAAAATTTTATCACCAAATGTTTTTGCACCCACTGTGGGGTATATTTAGCAGCATCTACATCCAAAAGATGACCTTGAAGAATACAAAAAAATTGAAAAATCCTAAAATTCAAAATGAAAATTTCTAGAATTTGAATAGTTATTTGAGCCTTAAGTATTGAAACCATGGCTATTCTGGGTGATCCCCCTATTGAAATAGTTGAGTTTCTCTTCAACATTTAAGGGGACATTACTTCAAATTTGTGAGAGGCTATTTGGCATAACAAGAAAAGTGTCAACCACTACTTCATCACCACAATATTACTTGACCTCGAATAAGAATGCACTGCTGAATTAGAAATATTAAGACAAATTAAAGAAAATCAAAGAAGAGAATAAATATCCAAGCTAGTGGATAGAAGATACAACTAGAAATAGATACAAGGAGGACAAACTAATTCCAATTTTGAAGAGCTTTAAAGAATACAACGGCTTCTCATAATTTATAGGTCTCCCCTTCATCACACAACTAATAACATTGGGAGTCCAAGCATTTTCAATCCGTTAGACATTGATTTTTCATACATCAACGAGAATCTTGAAGATTTCACTAACGTAGAGACCGAAGAAGAAGATAGAGAAAGAGAAGAAAGAGTTAAAGCGGAAATAATAGCTAAAATTTAAGATATTGAAAGAGCTCAAGCTGATGCATATGCAAGAGGATTAGCTTAGGCCAAAGCCTTAGTGATGTTTGAAGATAGAATCTAAAATAGAATGGAAGATCGTGATCATGAAGAATGCAGGCCAAATGTACCATGGGGTAGAAATACGGGCCAAATTTCCCTTGCACGACCACTCCATGAGCTACAAAAAGGCTCAAAGAAAATATTCCCAAAATTCAAAGGGGATGGTTCTCAACTCCATGATGAATATGTAGCTGCATTCATTACCGCTTGTGGTGTGTTGGGCATGTTGACAATTTTTGCACTTGTGCAAGAATGGGAAACTCATAACATTGTTATGATGGATGACATTAATGAAATGGACCTAATCTTGGGGAGATTCATTTAGTTCAATATTTGTTCTATTTCATTAATTAATGATTACATGTAATTTGCAGCTATGTGTGTTGTTACAAAATGTAACAAATCACATAGTCTGTAATTCCATGTTTGTCTTTAGCAAAATAAAATAAAATCCCTAAAGGACATATGTGTTATCTTGATAAAGACAACAATCACATAGCAGATGAAGTGTTATGTTTTGAAATAGCAATCAGAGTTAAATATTATAGTAATTGAAAGTTCATTACTAAAGTTGCAAGTACTTTTAAATTCTTTCCTTCATGATTTCACCATATCCAATTATGTTATTGATTTTTTTAGGTCGTTATACAATCAATACATAAAACTGAAATGTAAAAAAAAGTACACAACTCAGTTCCAGAATTTGATATTTTATTCATAAAGGATTTATATGTTTCACACACAAGCTATGTGATATAACTCAAAAGTAATTCATAACTACTAAAGTAGAAGGTATGGGTACATGAAATGAAAAAGTAAAAGAGTATGGAAAACCCATCATTTCCTTGTATTTATTTAATCTCCATTGCTGTATTTCCATCTCCAGCTTTATTTCATCTTCATCCTTGCTATCCGATAGTGGTGTTTTACCTAGGCTATAGAATGGAAAAACTATCAATCATGAGATCAAGGTTTTGACCCATATTTCTTGTACTATCTAATTTCGTGCAAATGGATCTCCTCGCATCAAGATGTATAAGTTAAAGGCACAAGATACATCAGAAATAGATACATAATTGTTAAGAGAAGTAGTCAACATTAGAGCATATGAATCCTAGAAACATTTCACAAAGGAAATATAAAAGAAGAAAACTATGGAACATGAGAGAACCCATAAATCCTAATGATTTCTAACAATTTTATCTAAATATGCAGGTACATGTAAGAAGAAGGAAATAAACACTAAGTTTTGTGTTTGCATATCAAAAATATTACATTTTGTATGTTAAACCCGACAAGTGCATATTATTTCAGTTCAGACTAAAGTATGAATATACAAAGATATAATTGTACTAATCCATAAAAGAAATACAATTTTAGTACTACATTTTCTAACAAACAGAATACATACAAAAAGGGAAGATAATGATGATTTATCTAGCTTTAGAGATTTAGTAGAATACCAAAGTAAATCATACTTTAGAATAACCTAGAGAAAGGAAAGATTAAAGATACAAAGTGTGATATAAGATCTACATGGTTGCAAAATAATTAAAGCACTCAAGCAACAATTTCATGTGTTCATATCTAGAAGCTCTTTATGATTTTCAAAGCACAAAAAAATCAAGGGTATTCAATATAGCTCAAGAAAATGCCAATATTCAATAAATATCAATCCTGAACTTCTCATTCTAAAGGTTAGGGAAAGAATAAATAGTTGGACAAGTAAGCCATTCTCAAGTACAAGTTTATTAAAATTAGGCTAACTTACTCCAAGGAGCAGTAACATATCATATATTATAGTGGATACAACTTGCCAGAAGAACAATGCACATCACAATGACAATGGTTATCATGCAGATTCATCAACAACTTTAGATATCAAAAGGAACAGATTGACATCAGATATAGAAAAACATAAGATGCAATCTCTCATATTTTGAAATGAATTGTCAAGGTGAAGGCGCTATACAAATCTTAAAATGTACAAGGAATGATAATGGATGGAGATCACTTCATGAGAGTAACATTTGTAATATATCTTCAAACATCAAGTTTTCAAGAAATGCTTCCCATCATACAGTTGCACCTATATAATACCATAGAATGAATGAAGAATACTTACAACTATGTAAATGACTATGGTTTAAGTTCAATAATGTTTCATCTGAGAATAGAAAGTTGAAAACTTCAAGCACAGAAATCAAACACAATTGTAGAAGATCTAATTTCATCCATAATATCATAAATTGAGCCTTGGTTTCTTATGCATGCAATAAAAGAGAATACTAATTATTATATTTACAAGGAAAAAAACAACTTTCCAAGAAGCTAAATATTGATGAGGTCATGCAAGAGGAAATAATCACATGTCATATTTTGAACAATCAAAATCAAGATTAAAGTTGCATAGTAATGAACTGATCAAGAACATTTACATTCTATGAAAAGGATAGAAAGAATTTCAGTTTATATTCAAGGTGCATCTAGATAGAAATGGAGTAAATCTACAAAATAGTAATGCATGTATCTATGCAAAATGCTACCTACAACAAGTAAGGATTCATCAAAATTTAGGTACAGACAAAGGAAAAATACCATTTGTTTCAGCTTATAGAGTTTCATCACAATGAATTTATTATATCTTTGAAGTTAAGATCAACAAAGTGCATTAATCAGTGCAGAAGTGCCAAACATCTGCACTGGTTATCATAATACCAAACTGAAGTAAATATGTAGCTCTTCATTATGAAGTCAACAGATTTCATGTTCCCACTCATGAAAAAAGAGTTACAGTGACAGATACAGTCAAGGAAAAAAACTTGAAAGTTTAAATACATAGCTCTATGACAAAATATCGGTTATCCTGAAAGAATGAAAGTTTCAACAAAGTCACAAACAAGGTCCCAGAAGCTCGAAATCAATCATTCAACTATGAAAATAATCAAAATACAAACATAGTTTGGGTATAAATGTGATATTAAAATATACATTAAATGGGTGAAATGTAAACTTCATGCTACCAACTATGCAAAGACCAACACATATATACATATGTATAATTAATCAAAAGGTGGTGGATATATAGCATTTTTATTAATCAAGATGGTCACCCCTTTTATATGTGCTAAAGTCCACAAGGTGGCCAAACATGGTAATGTGAAGGTGGTCCCCACACCAAGGAGGTTAGACTAGACTTGCAGAATGTTATCCATGTGATCACTAGCAAACACAATGAGTGTCAGCATCAGAGGAAAGAGTGGTCCTAGCCAGACTAACATAAGGATGAGTATTATTGCAAATATTTGGAATTATTTTTCTCACATAAAGGAAGTTTTTTTTTTGCATGCCTTCACAACAGGACAAAATGGAGAAGAAGACTTGCCTAGCAATCAATTTTATCATTAGCAAATTATTCACCCTTCTCTTTCTTAAAAATAGATTAGTCAACTTCAGTTGATTGAGATGTAATAAAAGGCTATTAACGCCTCTTGTACTAGTTTGTATTATTTTATCCTTTTATTTATTATTAAATATAGGATAAAATTAGGATGCATGGGTGAGTGCAGCCTGAGGCTATTTTTAGGAAGGGGGGTGAATTTTATTTTTCTATATATTGTGTGCCTTTGCAAAGCATAGGGGATGACAAGAGGAATTTTGGATATATGAGTATTGAAGCAAATTTCTCCAGTTTTTCCCTCTGAGTGTGAAGTGTTTTCTACCTTTCCAAGTTACTTTGTAGTCTTGTGTATGTTATATTAATCTTGTGAATGAAAATTCCCTAGATCAACTACCTTACCCTACTACAAGTTTCAGTCCTTTCTACTTAAATTTAATGTGCATGTTAAATTATTAGTATTGTTGTGATTCTCCCTCAGTACAATCAAATGTTTTTCCCTTAGATAGTCCACAGAAAGCTATTGGTTTGTGCATCAAGAATCCTTCATAGATCAGTTATGCATACACCCAGTCAAATCACTCATAAAAATTTGGTGTATCACCTTAGTTTTAATCACTTTACAATCATCTTTTACCCTAAAACTCCAAGAAAGTAGTGTAACTATACACAAACAAGGAACTGGCCTTGATACCAGAGACTCACCTAAAAATAGGTATACCCATAGACCTGAGGTGTTTCCATTGCATCTAAAAAAGAGATAGATCATTTGTGCAAGCTTTGAAAACCTATAATGATCTCTCTACAGGGTGCACTTTCGAGAGATAACAATTCTATCTTGACATATCAAGATCCTGGAGCTAAAAGTGGAAACTGAGTTATAAAGACTCAAGTCCATGACTTCAAGATCATACCCTCCAATTTGGTGAGGGGAAATGGTCTATGTAGTTTAATCATAGAGGATGAAGTTCAAATCTCAACATGGTGAAGATCAATGTGCTTGCTCAAATTATTTTGAAGATATCCCATAGGTCCTCTTTATCACTAGTACTGATGAGTGGTACGCATACATTACCTATCACCTAACCTATGGAGAATTCCATCCTCATCTTGATTACAAGAAATAAAGAAGACTCAAGCTAAAGGCAACAATTTTTGTGATATGAAACCACGTGCTTTATGAAAGAGGTCATGATGGATTCTTTCTTAGGTGCATAGACAAAGAACAAAAAGAAACATTTCTTAAAGCATACCATGACCAATCATGTGGTGGGAATTTTTCAGCCATGGTCATTGCACATAATATCCTATGAGGTAGATATTAGTGGACAACCCTATTTACAGATACTCAATAACAGGTTTCCAAGTATGAATCATGTCAAATATTCTTTGGGAGACCACAAGTTGTAGCACTACCACTCAGGCCAGTTGTCATTCAAGAACCATTTTGATAGTGGGGGCTAAAATTCATCGGTGTTCTGAATCCTCACTCAAGAGTGGGGCATAACTAAATACTAATAATAAAAAATTATTTCACTAAGTGGGTGGAGGCCATCCTAGTCAAGCAACCTAGCACATAAATGGTAGGCAACTTGATCAAAGAGAATATCATAGTATATTTTGGAGTGTCGTAAAATATAGTAGCAGATAATGGTACATATTTTTAAATAAGAGATTTGACTGAGTTCTTCTATGGATATGGAATCTTCCTATCCCACTCGTAAGAATACTATCCATAGGGAAATGATCAGGTTGAATCTAGAAATGAGAACATCAAGACTATTTTCCGCAAACTCGTAGATGAAAACTAGAGGAATGGGCACAAGAAGTTATATGAAGCAATATGGGAAAACACGATCACTCAAAATAAGGTCGTAGGTATGTCACCATTCCAACTGTTGTATGGAATTGAAGCATAAAATCCCATTACATTCAAAATTACGGCTCTCAAATTTATCTAGGGAATAGATGATGAACAATATTAGGATTCTATGGATAAAGGGATCCTATTTCTCAAGAAGCTAGAAGAGAATAGACTCTTAGTGGTTGACCGTATTAAAGAGAATCAACTCAAAGTGAAGAATATCTTTGAAAAAAATTCTAAGGAAAGGGAATTCAAAGTTGGGGACCTTGTCCTACTATGGGACAAAGGAGAGAACCAAAAGATAGTCATGTAAAGTTTGTTTTATTATGGGTCAGCCCATTCCAGACTCGTGAAGCTTGTGGTAAAAATGTATTCCTACTCTTATATCAGGATGGAATGCCATTGAAATTGCTTTGTAGTGTGAAATATTTGAAGATGTTTCATTAATGAAAGTGGTTTTTTCCCCCTCCTTATATCATAGGTGATTGTTATGTTTGTTTCCCTTTTTGTTGTGTGTTTTTTTTCATAGGGACTACCACTAGCCTTCCCAAGAATGGTACAAACCCATTGGAGAAGAACAAAGAATCCAAATAAAACAGGAAAATCAATTGAAGGTATAATAACTTAATTAAATTTATTTGGGAAGATTAGGGAAGGATTTGGAGGATTTGGTGCACTTTCATCAAAAATGGGGCTCACAGGCCTTGGCAGTGCACAGGGCCAAAAGAGCTACCGAGTTTCAAGAAGTCATTTCGCGATCTCTAGATGGAGTTAGGAGCTAAAAAAGACATCATAGGAAAGGGTATTTAAATCTCTACAAGATGGTGAAATCATATTTTTCACAACACTTTAGCACAATAAGGTTCATAAGTTGTTTTTTCCATGCTCAACTAGGGAGCAAGATAAAAATATATGATTTTTAGGGGTTTAAATTGAAGAATAAAAATATGATAACCCCTACATTGGATTAAAAAGAAAATTTTAACTCAATTTCACATAATATTTTTCCAAATAATTCCATCGGGCACTTAATTTATCATCATTTCAAGTTTCCCTCAAGGTAAGAGTTCAGGAGTTAGTTAAATTTTGATGAGGACACATATCAAATCTAGGAGCCTAGTGCAATTTGATGTCCTTTTCATTCATCAAGCTAAGGGACATTAGAGATGATCAAATGTTTGTAGCCCCAATAATCCCTTTTTTTTTCACATAGAACCTTTTGGATCACCAGTTTAGCTCACAGGTTCTTGTATGAGACTATCCCCTCACACACTCAAATCGTGAAAAGTGTCACATAGAGGTGCGATGTGAAAAATTATTTCCCATTTTTACCCATTGAAAAAGGGAAATTATAGACATGAAAATGCACCTAGCCCCTTAAAGCCCTTAGGTAATCCATGTGACCCTCTTCAGTGTAAATTTCCAGCCTCTAGGAGCTAGTTGGAGCCAAATGCATAGTTGTTGGATGCCCGCCTAGTGTCAGCTCTACAAACGATGTGTAATTGTATGTCCCTTTCATCCCTTAATGAATGAGGGACATTGGGTATAGGTAAATTTTCCTAGCCTTAGGTATTCCTCTTGGTTCCTCATACGACCAATTTTCAGTACCCCAGGTGCTTCTCTCAAGTGTTAAAGCCCTAATGCTTGACCATTGGATTTTTGCTAGGTGTTTCATGGAGACATGATGTGAAATTTTATGTACCTATCGTCCCTTAATTTATAATTAACAAAAGGGACACAAAAATGTGCCCCAATCTTGGTATGCATTTTTGATTTTCTTTAAAACAAATGCTTAGCTTTATTTCCCACTGCTTCTTCTTCACAATTCATACCATGACATAACTCTACTCATGCTTGCACACACTACACCATGGATTCTCAAACACAACTCTACCATATCAAAAAAACCCTCCACTCCATGAAAATACATAGGTTTCAGAGGTATGATTGATCAAAAGAGTCAAAGGATTGAAGAACAGAAGAAAGAAACGAATAAATTCCAGAGAAAACCCTCATTATCATAAATTGAAGAAACCAACATATATTCCAAACCAATACATGAATAGGAGAACCATTTACTACTATTTTATTCATTCTAGAATTCCATAAAAACCTCACTTACAAATCTCCCTTCCGCTACATAAACTACTCATAGTAAAGAAACCTCCCCCTCGGCTCAATGAAGACAAAAGTTTGATTTCTCGTCGAATTGGCAACCAATTTAGAAATAAAATTCACTCATGGAAAAAGAAACAAAAACCCATATCAAAAATATGATTTTTTTGTGATCACATAATAAAACCAAACATGCAAATTTCAATCTCCATTAATGGTTTTCGTATTCAGATCTACTACCAGGTTTGAAATTTAAAATTCTCAAGAACAGGGGATTGAGTAAGCCTAATATTTTTAAGGGGTGATATTGGGAAAATACCCATATTATAAAGTATTGTTGCACCGTGATACAACCATAGAATCTCTCTTTCTAAAAATAACATGTCTTCTACATGGGGGACTACCATTTTGGTTGAGCCACCAACTGAGGAAGCTGTGAAGGAGGAAGTGAACACAAAAGTGATATCGCAAGCAAGAATCATAAAGATGGTTCAAAGGGGTTGATTTTTCATACATAATAAAAATAGTAAGTCATTCAAGAGGGTGCATTTCACAGAAGGATCATTCTAAGAGTTGAACATTCAGATTAGAATCTAGAGTTAGAGTTCACTGAAGGAATTCCACACTTAATAAAAATAGTAAGCTACCCATTCAAGAAATAGTAAGTGTTGAGGAATCATGAAGTACAAATGGAGAGGAGAGAAGGCGACACAACCTTTCACTTCTGAGTATGTGATAGATGACAATGATTTCTCGTATGTAGACTTTAATGATCTAAAGGTCTGCATGACAACAAAGGAAAGAGGAAAAATTCAAGACCAATTATTCACAATTGGATTTTTTGCAGCTACAGGACACCCCATGTCTGTACAAATATTTGAGTTGGTCTTGGCCTACTCACACCACTATGAGCCTGAAAAATGAAGAATTCGAGCCAAAAATGGTATGGAAAAGACTCTCATAAGTCCCAGAACCATCTCACTCACTCTGTAAATTATGACATGACCTAGCATGGTCGTCATCATAAAATAAATGTCCTTACACAAGGGGCAAAATATGGATGTGCACATGCAAGGGGTTACACTAGGATCATGGATGAAGACCCAAGAGAAAACCCTCAAGGATGGTGAAAAAACTTTCAAGATGTGAGTTTTTGGAAGGCTATTTAGACTCAATAATTTTCCTCAATAGGGTGATGGGAGAAGAAAACATGGGAGACTTCAAAGATTGGATGGGTCTTATCATCTTGACAGCGACTGAAAACAAAAAGTAGAGAATTGATTGGGAGAAGATCATCAATGACAATCTACATCTACAATTTCTTAATGTGACCATGAAAAAGAAGTTCCACAGGACTTGTTACTTGGTCTATTTTCATGCCAACTTGAGATCATTAAAGGGGTTGGCCCTTACATAGCACATTGCTTCTAAGGTTTCTGCATACCAAAAAATTTTACAGTAGATGATGGAGGAAAACCACAGGCACTTCACCTGCATGAATGATGCATTCACAATGTACATGGTATGAACTTGTGAGGGTGATTTAGAGGAAAGGATGTCACCATAAGGAGTGTTCTAAATAAGAAAACATGGCTCTTATTTCATACAATTCTTAACTTTATCCTACATGCAAGTTATTGGCTTTGATCAAGCTACACTATTTGAGCTTTGCAGGCTTCGGGCCATTCATACAAGTAAAAAATAGACTTGGGGGTAAGAAAAATAAGTTGATTTCATTTCCCATCTCTTATGGGGTATTCACATGTAATATTATGAATAATGCATTTCATGTGGAGGATGTCATCTCACATTTTACTCTGCATTCTTGCACTGCTAGGCCTAATTTTGACATTTGAGATGATTCTGATTCTTTCCACATCCCATACTTACATTGTGATATGCAAATTGAAGAATATTGGCCCAACTGTGTTGATGAATTTTAAGTACAGGGAAATGATAATATGAAGATGACAGATGATGAGATTAAGAAAATCAAGTTCTCTTGGTATGAAAATATTAAGCAGGATGATGGGAGAGAGATGTACGATCTTGAGTATGCAGTGGTTAAGGTTTCTCCATTGCCTCAATTTAATTGTCACATTCTAAACTGAGAAGGTGTGTTGGTGCTCAAAATAGTCTTTCCCGATTTCACCATTGCAATCCATCGATTTACGGCCTATGCCATATATTATTCCCTCGTGTTTTGTTTGAGAGGTCTTTTCTTTATTTTTGTTTCTATAATTAATTTGTTCCTGTGTCGAAGTTCATGTGTGGGTCCATTTATGTTTCCTTATTTCTTTGTTCCTCTGAAGTAGTCTATAATTTGGGTCTCCCACTCTTTGTTTATATAAAACTCAGGCCCTCCCATTCTTTCCATATTTTTATAGTCAAGATTTTTTTCCCTTCTCACTTTTTCCCTGAATACTTGAAGGAAAATGAATGGATGTAGCTATAAGGAGCACATTTGAGCCTTGTAATATTTCTAAATCCTTTTTCCTTGGAAAAAAATTCATCTCAAAGATCCAATGGTCATTTTTCTACATTTTACAGTTTGAAGGGTGTTTCTCCCAATCAAATTTACATCCTTACATTGACATGGAACGTGGCCTCTTTTGGTTCGATGCGGCTTGGTAGAGTACTTCAAAAATTTTATGAATTTCCTCCACTTAGAAATTTTTCCACATGGAGGAGCGACGCTCATTTAAGGATTTAATTTTTGGTTTGGCCTTGGAGTCGCACCGGGAGGACACGTGGAGGTCTCATCGGGGGCAACTTAAAATTTTTACCTCTTATTCTGAAAAGGGTTAAAATATTAAAAATGGCCTGCAAGGCCCAATAAACGAAGGGTCAAATCTCGCTTCAGTGAACAATGAAGATGCGGACCTTCGGAGAAAAAATGCGAAATTTTCCCTTTATGGGAAATTTTCCCTTTATGGGAAAAGGAGTTAAAATTTAAAAAGGGAGCAGGGTTCCGATGGGACCCACATCAAAGAATACAAATGGAAGGGCGGAGCTGTGGGGGAAACTTGGAAATTTTTCCCTTTTCCAAAAGGGAGGTGAAATATCATAATTTTTCCTTGGTTCCTTTTGGAGTCACCTCATGACACGTGTCAAGATCATTTTTCAAGGGCGGAGGAGCGGAGAAAAATGATTTTTTTTTCCATTTTTTCAAAAGGTTGTAAACGGTCAAAAGAACCCCATGGGACTATTTTAAAATTGGATCTTCCATGTGAATGACCCAAATTCACAGTAGAGATCAATGGAAGTTGTGAGTTTGAATTTGATTTTCCCCCCATTTATAATGAAATTCTCCTGGAAGTGCAAGTCTTCATGATTGCTTGGTATTTCCTACATGCCAAGTAGGGAGGGGAGTAAATTTTTATATCTAAGTTTGGTGAGGGAGATCTAGAGATGTCTTTCGCCATTAAAATGGTTTGATTATTAGGCTCGATCTGATTTTCCATTTTTATTCTCCCAAGTACGCAAGGAACCAAATTTGACAGATTAGGGGTAGAAGTGGTTATTGAATAGAAGGAAGAGTGATTTGTTAGAGGAAGGAGTTGAATGCAGGATATTTTCGAAGAGATCTACCCCCCTGAGCACCTGGAGACATTTCACAAATCTAATTCTATGAATAATGATCATGATCATGGCAAGCACTTGTGGCACTCAATTTATATATTTGTGGGGGGAAAAGGCTCTATTGTAAATGTTATAAATGGAAAAAATTTATCATGCAAATGGTTTGAGTGTGAAGGGTCAGGACTGATTTTCTTAATAGAAAAAAGGCTTGATAGAGCCCATCCTTTTTGAGAAGCTAATTGAGAAGCATGCATATCTCTTTCGTATTCAATTTGATCATGTCAAGGTGGTTGCGAGTGTATAACCATTGAAAAGCTTTCAGATTGTTCTAAAAACTTTCCCCTACTGATAAACTTAATCGAAATCAAGTTATTCTGTGTGGATCTTATGCAAAATGTGTGGCTTTACTTCTGAATGTCTGTAAATATTTGTTCTTGTTACTGTTGCAATCTTGTGTCAAAATATGTCTCAATCACATAGGTCTCAATCCTTGTGATAGTGTAGTGGCATCTGTAATTTAATTTCTCAGAAAAGATTTCATCTAGGGTGAAATAAATGATTTAAAATCACTTTTCTCTCATTTGTTGACAAAGATTATCTATAAGCCTCTTGGTGAGCCTCAAGCATGATTGAGGTCAGATCTTGATGTTTTTTTGGGTTTTCCAACTCGAGCCTTCGTGTTATAATCTCATATATTGTATGAAAAGGTGCTAATCTGGGCCTCCATTGAAGCACATATTCTAGTTAAAAAAACATTTTAACTACTCTATGGAATTCTGTTGGTTTAGTTCTCCATTTTGTAAAAGTTCTCAAAGATTAGGTATAATCAACTTATCCTACTTCTCCTCCCACAAAATTCACTCAAAACAACTAATCGTACCCATAATACCCCTGTTTGAAATGTGTGTATAAAAATGCACAAATTTTACTACCAAAACACGTAGAAACAATCAGGATTCCAAATGTCTTTAGTAGCCTGAAACTTGCCTAGAGAATATCTCCACTATCTAGAGTGATAACTGGGGAGAGTTATATTTTGTTGCATTAATCATATTTTCTTCAAGGTATCCTTAATAACTTCATTAGGAAGAATATTTCCATCTCCTCCATAAAAAATAGGCTACAAAAGGGTTCTCATACCTTGGTTAAAAGGAACAATCTAAAATAGTGAGGATAAATCAAATCCTCTTGAGGGTGTTATCCATTTCTCCACATTTGAGTTATTAAGGGCCAGTTAGATCTTATCCCTAGCTACAAAATGACTCATCATGATCTATCTCTCTCTAAACGTCATGCTAAACCTTTGATGCTACTCATACTTTAAAGGAGAATCAATTTGGGTACCAACACTTTACTGGTGTCATTGCTAGGGAGATTGTGAGTCAAGTTCATATTTAGACCCTGATAAACACTTTTTATATGATCTATGTGCTATGTGTAGTTCTTTCAGTTCCTACACCTAATGCACTAGTTTTCATTGATAAATTTGAGTGAAAAGAAGTTAGATCTTTCCATTTCTGGTTTTTAGTGTTGACAGACATTTAACAGATCATATTTAGTGCATTTCCATAACTAAGGTGGAATTCCTTAGTGGCGACTCCCTATTGATTTGATTCTTGATGAGTACCAGTGTCTTAACCTCTGTCAAGTGAGATTTGTTACTAATATCTACCAAGATGGAAGGAAGAAGATCTTTCTTTTCTAGGGATCCTGCTAGAACATTATTTCCAGAGCTAGGAGAATCCAAATCAGAAGGAAGAAAATACTAGAGATTTGCTAGAGATCAACAGACAAGAAAAGTGATCTCCATTGATGAAAGTGATCAGCATATTATTGAATACTGCAATTCAAGTGCTTTTGAATTAGGTATCCTCTTTGTGTAATTGAATTCTCCAGCTGGAGAGGGACCTTCATTTGATTTTGAAAAGTTTTCTTTTCATTTTTTCCATTCTTTTCTAAAGTTGATAGGGATTTCAAGGAATAAAGTCCTTAAGGGGATATCCATTTTGAATGTTATACCCCTGTGTTTCACAAACCCTCTACCCCTTACCAATTTGTCACCCCTCCAAGGTCACCTCCTTAAAACAACACAGCATTGCCCCCGCCTAGACCCCCTTTTGTTGTAAACACCTTTGGACCTATAAATTTTGTAGGGATGGTTGGTTATCGAAATTTAGTTCCCCAAGAAGTATGGAACAAACTGCCAAAGTTCCAAGGAAACAAAGCTATAATTGGTGATCAACATCTAAAGCTTTTTATCAATATTATGGAAGACTTTGAGATTGAACATGAAGATGTATATATCAAACTATTTAGCCATACTTTGGAAGAGGATGCAAGGGACTAGTATAAAGATCTAATAGATAATTCTATTGATTCTTGGACATAGATGAACAATGCATTTAGATTGTAGTATGATAATAGAACTGACCCTAGGCTTCTTTTGATAGAATTTGAAAACATAAAAAATAATCCTAATGAGTTGGTACATGATTTCAACACAATTTTAATAAAATATTGAGGATATTTCTTGTTAGGATAAGGTCATTTGATGAATCATGTTTGATTAAATATTCAGACGCATTTGATAAAAAGGATGACTACTACTTGAGGGACAAAAAACCTTCTACCTTGAGGTAGGCATTCACCATGGCCCTAAAAATTGAGAATAACATCAAGGAAATTATAAAGCCTCCAAAAAGGGAGGGTGTTAAACTAATTAACCTAGAAAAATGTCAGATAAGCAAGGTTGCTGATTTGGATCTAAGTTGTGAAGACTCTGGTAGGGGTTGTCAAAGAAATTTCCTACAAACTAGCCCAGGCTGAGAAAGGAATTGGCTAGAGCTCACAAGGTCAACACAAGTAGCAAGGCCAAGATATGTTCACAAATCACTAAAGATATGATGATAGAGGCAAAGGACCTCTGGGATTTGGAAATAGGTAGCCCTAAGGCAGGGAAAATAGAATGGTGTATGATCCTTTTACTGCTAGAGTGGTTGTTATGGAGGAGACATATGTCATTGATTGGTGTGACAGATGTTTCACGCCCCATGCTCCTTATGAAAAAGATCAGTAGGAATAAGAAAAAGTTGATGATGATAATGATGATGATGTATGCATGATGGGTTGTTCCATGAGCTTACAATAAGGGGAAACTTCAACTAAGGTGATAAGTGCTTCGAATGCTGCCACTTTTTGGGATTGCATTCTTAGGGTACCCATACTTCCCCCCTCTCATACTTTAGAGATAAATACTATACAAGATTTTGAATTGCCTAATAATGACTTTGAATACTTAAGGGATTTAAAGATAAAGAAGTATGATGGAGGAATCCCATCTGAGGAGGATAGACAATTATTGATGAATGTTGTTATTGCTCAATAGAAGGAGTATAACACAAGAAGTAGGGTTGTCAAAGGGGTAGGGCCTCAAGCCAAGCTAAAATATCCCTTACTTTCAAACATTCCTAAAGAGGCTCCTAAGAAAGATGCATCTGCCAAAGGCCTTATAGTTCCAAACAAAAATCATACCCCTCCTCATGCCCAAGCTATCAAAAATCTTGTAGCACCTAGTGAGTGTGTTAGCTCTCCTTTCAATGCCACCATGCTAAATTATGTCCCTTATGATATCACCCAATTCTTGAGTCAGAACAAGATCTCAATTCCAATTGTTGAGTTGCTTAGGATCCCTAGGCACAAGAAGAGGGCATTGGAGTATTTTGGATTGAAAGAGGAGAAGACTACCCTAGGTAGAAACATAAACGTTATGGAGACCCTATTGAAAATTTTCACACTTGTGCAAAAATGGGAAAATCGAAACTTCGTTACAACGGAAAGCTTTGGTGATGTGTACCTAAGCTAAGGGAATTATATCAGATTATTTTGTTACTGCTGATTTGTGAAAGAGATTAAGTGAAATCTACAGCTATGTGTGCTGTTACAAAATGTAACAACTCACATAGTCTATAATCTCATGAATATCCTTAGCAAGAGAACACAAGCCCTGAAGGATAGTTGTGTTATCCGAATGAAGACACCAGATTGCAGAATATGTAAGGTGTATAGTTTTGGAACAGAAGACATAGTGGCAGTTTTCCAGACAATCAAATTCATGGTTATTATCTTGATGCCTATCAATTTTATTGCTCTATGTTCATTAAAGTTGTTATGATTTGTAAGTTTGCATTTATCTGTGCTACCATAAAAGATTACAATTGACTCCTTTCCTGCCAATTCCATCAAGAAAATATTGACAAACAAACAGTGACAACAATGTCCAAATGAAGGTAGTAGAAAGGAGTCAAAATGAAGAATGGAAGCTGAGATAATCAAACAACATACAAAGAGACACATTTCATTTAATGGTTATCCAATGGAGTTACAGGTATTCACTTCAAGTTATCCCTTATGTTAATTCATTTTATTGAGATATTGAATTGCCTACATCATTGTACAATCAAAGGAAAACTGAATGTAGAAAGAGATAATCAACTCATTATTTCAATTTAATGTTTTATTCATAAGAGATCATAAGATTTCCCACACAAGCCATGGGATATGACTAAGTGACTCATCATATACATGGAAATGAGAATACCGCATGCACTAAAGAACAAGAGTAGAGGAGTAAAAAGGAACCCATCATTGCCTTTTCTGTCTTCTATCTCCACTCCTCAGCCTTTCCATCTCCATCTCAACTCTTCCATCTTCCACTTCCATCTCCATTTCTTAACACCTGCAAGACAAGAGAAGTATTTGTTAAATTGAGCTTAGGGTACAATGTTATTCCAATACTCATGTTCTAAAGCAAATAAAAATTCTAAATTCGATGTATCTAATGGTACTTGAAAGAAAGAAGTACAGAAACACATGGCACAGGAAAACAATGAAATACAGATGAGCTGGCAATAAGGAAGAGACAGAGTTCATAAAGTAAATCTGAAAATAGAACGTCAAATGAAGCTAATAGTTGATTTAAGAAAAGGCAGAATCTGAAGCATCTTGTGAACAGAAACAGATGTGAAGAATGACACTTGAAAGAGGTTGGGAAATAGCTTGCAGAAGAAGGAAAGAAGAAGGAATAAATCACATGGATACACGAGAGGCCAAAAAGCCTATTTATTTCTAAATTATTTTTGAAATTTACAGGAACAGGTTACAACATTAAATGAAAATTAGTTTAATTGTTTAAGAAGGAAGCATCTACTGAATGAAGATAAATATCATTTTAAGATGGTTTACAGAAGAAAGAGGCATCATAACGAGTCAAGAAAGAGTTATTTTTTGGAAATCTGGATCAAAAATTTGGAAAAGCAGAGAGGAAAATGAATTTTAGAAAATATTTATTAGAGTCTCCCCTTGTAAAATTGACTTTTATTTTAAAACAAAATTGAAACACATGATTTTTAGCTACTACATTACTTTCTAAGCTATCTGAGCTTCAAAAGAAATAAAAACAGTCAAGAAAAGTATATGTTTCATCACTTCTAAGTTGACAGCACGACCAAATGAAACATACAGGTATTCCAAATTCTCATCATGCTACAACTATCAAAGGTTCCTTTTAATTTCCAAATTCAAGTGTTGATCAAAGAAGTAACTACTTTGCAATTTTTTAGAAAAGTTACAATGAATCAAGTAAAGTCAGCATGGACAACTCATTTAGATGATCAGATAAGCAAAGAGAGATGTTATATCTCTTTCAGAAAAGGTGAAATTATCAAAATCTTGAAAGAGAAGGATTATGAACATTTTTGCCAGTCTCCCCTTGAACAATGGACTTTTCCAGAAAAAATAGAACTGAGAAATAATGCAAGAGGTGAAACAGAGAAACTACTATAACTTCTAGGAAGTGATGTACTATTACAGAAAATAAAACTAAGCACTTTCTTTCACTTTCCAGAAAAGAGATATTTACTTCATTACGCAGACAGTATGTAACCATGTTTGCAAATGCCAAGTGCCTAGATGAATGGTGATCATTCTCCTTAGGTTCCCAGGTGATAAGGTTCACTTAAACGCCACCAACCACATTAACTACCTAGGCTGGAACCCTAATCAGGGTTACATAATCAACGGTGGAAATAGAACTAAGGCATAAACTAGGCGCCATTAGTTCTCACGAAGATCCAGGTAAAACCAAGCAGGGTTAGGTTACTAACCACCAAAATCTGTAAAGGGTGAGTCATTGTGGAGAGGGGCTAGCCCACATGGATGGTTAACTCAATCAGTTCCCAAGAATTTGTAAAGTCTAAACCATAGTCACCAAGCAAAATCAAAGCAAATCACTATATATGCGAAAAGACCTGAAAAGGGAAAAATTGTATTATGTGCCAAGTCCAAAGGTGGCGAAACAAATATACATGGTGGGCTAGCGAAAGGTGGTCCCCTTTATTATTTTATACATGCTAATGCCTAAGTCCACAATGTGGCTACATCTCAAACCGAAGGTGGTCCCCACGTGGGGTTTTTAAACAAATTTACAAATGTCACTTTTGTGACTATTCATATTAGTGAAGAAAAATCAGAGCATGTGCACATTGGAGGTGGTCCCCACTCATTTTTTTTTGGAAAATATGGCTAAGGTTGCATCCTTTTGCCTATACACAGGATATGATTTTTGCATGCATTCACAACAGGACAGAAGAGAGAAGACTTGCTTAGTAAGTAAATTGTAAAATTAGCAATTATTCATCTTTCTTTCCTAAAAATAGAACAGTCAACTATAGTTTGACTTAATTGTATCTAAGGTTGATAATGCCTATTTTTTTCACGTACTTTACTTTGTATCATTTTATTCCTTTATTTTTTATTAAATAAAGGATAAACTTAGGATACATGGGTGAGTAAAACTTTGAGGCTATTTTTAGGAAGGGGGTGAAGTTTTGCTATATATTGTGTGCTCTTGCAAAGCACAAGGAGAGGGGGATTTTTTATAGATTTTTCCTAGAAGAACTTTTGATATGAGTACTGAATCAATTTTTGCCAGTTTTACCCTTTGAGTGTTGAATTACTTTTTCCTTTCCAAGTTATTCTACAGACTTGTGTATACCAATATTAATCTTGTGAATCAATATTCCCTGATTAGTCACTTTACACTGCTGCAGATCTACTATTTTTTGCTAAATTTTATCGTGCATGTTGGATTACCAGTGCTATTGTGATTCTCCCTCAGTACAAATTAAGTGTTTTTTTCCCTTACATTCTGCAGAAAGTACAAATTGGTTCGTGCACACAAAGAATTCTTAACAAGTCAGTTGTGTATTCCACTCAAGTCAAGTTCTTTATTCAAATTTGGTGTATGACCTTAGAAATTAATTCATTTTTAGTCACCTTCAAACCCTAAAACTCCTAGAAAATAGTTTAGTGAACACCAGTAAGGAATTGGCCTTTTAATCCTAGAGGTTCACCTCAAAATAGGTATACCGACAAACCTGAGGTGTCCCCATTGTATCTACGAGAGAGAAAGATATTTTGTAGACTTAGAAAACCTACGGTCATCTCTCTGTCGGGTGCACTTTTGAGAGATAACAATTTTTGGCATGCCCGGTGGGACCACAAATCAGATCTGCATGCAAATTTCATATTCTAGAGCAGATCAAAAGAAAATTTACATCAAGTAAAAGTTACTTTTAGGAGAAAAGCTGCAGAAAATTAATTCTAAAGATTCTATGATCTTTTGGCAGCTCCATAAAGCTGATTTCAGACCAGTATTACAGCATGTTCCATGCCTTAAGTGACTACAAGATCATCGGAAAGAGGTATTCCTCTTGAGTTTGTTTATTTACCTTTGAAATCTGCTATAAGAAGAAGGGTTCGTAATACTTTTCCTTATAACAGACCTAATTTTGAAAACCCTCCTGATATTCCTTCACCACGAATAAATTTTTCAATCAATATCCCAGTTTTTCCAATGGCTATTCAACGACCCAGAAATTTTGTATCCTTTACTAGTGGCAGCCCATTAGTAATTACAGTGTATCATGACATTCCTAATGCTGATCTAAAAATTCTACCATTATTTACCAGTGAAAATCAAGTTACACCAACTGAACACATCAAAGATGTTGTAGCCATATGTGCAGTCCACAATATTACTCATGAAGACGTAGCTTTAAGACTTTAAGCTACAT
The DNA here is from genome assembly GCA_019776745.2 of Taxus chinensis. Lineage (NCBI taxonomy): Eukaryota > Viridiplantae > Streptophyta > Pinopsida > Cupressales > Taxaceae > Taxus > Taxus chinensis. The sequence continues at coordinate 647,484,413 of CM034146.1, forward strand.
ATTTTAAAGGAAAAGCCTCGCAATGGTATAGGAACCTAGAGATTGGAAGCATAAGAACTTGTGATGGATTAGGAGAGAAATTGCTGGAACAGTTTCAAGATAATTAAAATCATTTTCCCCTGATAGAACAACTATCTACCATCAAGAGAGCCCCTCATGAATTTCTATCTAGTTTCAACATTCATTTTACTAGAACTTGGGAAAGAATCCCAGCAAGTGTTAAGCCTCAAGATGATCACGCTTTCCTTTATTACCTCAGAGCATTGAATAGTGATATTACATCTATGATTCAATCCATGGGAGCTTTTACTCTTCTAGGGGCATATGAAACTGCTATAAAAGCTGAAAATAACCTTATTCAGGTTGGAAAGTTAGCACCAAGGCCTATAATGCCATTTTTGGCAGATTTAGCTCCTATCCCACAACCTATTACAATCCTAGAGCCTACTGTTGCAACCCCAACCCCAAATATGTTTGAAGCCTTGCAAACCATGGGAAATAATATGACATCAATTGAAAATAAGCTTACATTGCCTAATAGGCCATATCAAGCTCCTTATTAGCAAAACTAGCATAATAGGCAGCCTTACCAACATAATCAAGATTACAGGTAGCCTTATTAACAAAGGAAGTTTGATTCTAATGTTCCTAGTGCATATAACACTTTAGTTCCAGTTAATATAACTATAGAAGAGTGGTTTCAACCTTGTAATCAACCTCATCAAACTTTAAATTGCCTAAATGCATTCCTGAACCTGAATCTTATTGCACAACCTCAATCTGAAGCATTTTTCATACCTCAAATAGAGGGTGGGCAGCAAAAAATTCATGTTCAGAAAACACCTAAACATAATTTGGTCATCTTTAATGAGGAGGATTTCATTTTTTTTACCACTAGAGCTCAAGAGAAAGCCACCAAAAATAAAAAACAACAAAACAGACGTATGTTGCCAATTATTACTGATATATCAACATCTACAGTCTCGAAACTAGCCAATAGTCCTGCTGTCCCTCAGAAAATAGCAAGTGTTGCAGCTCGTAAAGAGCAAAAAAAACAGCTTCAACCTGATCCAAGAAGATTGTTTATCCCTCAGATATCCAAGCTTGCTGAAGTAGAATCAGTTTTTGTTAAAGCTTATGCTAAAACGGTCGAGTCTATCTCTAAGACTGTTGCTTCTTTTAATATTGTTGATGTGATGAAGAAGCACAATGTTAACATCTCAATGTGGGATGCCTTAAGCATTTCAGGACAATAGGATTTACTCTCTCATGAACTAGCTAAACTATAGATTTCTTCAAAAACAACACTAAAGGAAGTCCAAAATATAGATATGGTCCTTGGAACACTTGATCAAGATTACATAAAGGATGTTAGATGGATGGTTCAGAAGGTTCTAAATGCTCATGACATAAAGAATCCACCAAATTTTTACCTATCTCTGATCATTGGAGAAAAATTAGTTAATAACTATATGGTGGATAGCGGTGCAAGTAGTACAGTCATGCCTAAGTCAATTGCTGAAAAATTAGGCCTGCAATACGAACCTACAGAAAGGAGTGTTTTACAGGTTGATGGGACTGCAACCAATATAGTTGGAGTAATCAGAAATTTTGAGGTAATGTTACATGCTTTCCCAAATGTTTCCATTTTAGAAGATGTTACTGTTGTGGATTTACCTCCATATTTTGCTTTGTGCCTATCTAGAGACTTTACAGCAAAAATAGGAGGCTACCTCTCTTTTGATTGGTCTTTCTTATTTTTCACTACACGTTATGGCACTAAGGTTACCATAAATTATGAGCCATTAGCTATATTTCATATTGAGCCTCATTCACCAAATGTAGTAACAAATTATTCAGCTTTAAATCAATCTGATTTTGATGATGTAGCTTAGATTTCAGCACTAGAAGGTGTTTCTAACATGTTCATGGATGAGAAAATAGTTGAAGAACATGCTCATGATCCCTTTAAGGAAGTTGAAGAACATATTTTCAGTGTTTATTGCATGCATGAAGAAAGTGCAGTAGTTCCCTTGCTGTCCAAAACAAAAAATAAAACGGAAGGGATATGGAAGCTTCATTTTGATGGAGCTAAGGATAAGAAGGGATAGGGAGCAGGTCTAATGCTCACTTCCCCAACAAATGAAAGTTATTTTATAGCTCTGAGTCTTCAATTTTCATGCAATTGTAATGTAGCTGAGTACAAAGTGTTAATTCATGGATTACTTTGGGCCAGAAAAAGAGGAATCAGCACGTTACAAGTCTTCGGTGATTCTAAGTTAGTAATAAATCAAGTAAAAAACTTCAATGTATGTAAGAATCCATTAATGAAGTCTTACAGGCATAAATTTTTAGACTTAATGGAAGATTTTGATGCCATTAATATTCAGTCTATTCCTAGAGCTGAAAATAAACATGTTGATAGACTGGTAACAATTGGTGCTAGTTTCAAAGTGCTGAAACAAATAGAAATTAACAAAGTTCAGCGTCATGTTAAGTTGATTGTCAGACCTTCTATACCTAATAATGCATCTAATTGGTAGGTGTTTGAGAGAGATGATAAAATCTTCAGGTTTTTACATCAAGAAGCTGAATTTTCTGCAGTAAATTAGGATAAATTACAGCACCTATATGGTGACCAAATTGTTCAGTTAAAGACAAACAAGTTTCCTAGAGGACTTGTCACATTGGAAGACATCTTCAGCACCGATGACCAGTTAAGAAAGGACAAAGCTAAGATGTCTACTCATACTATTAATTACGAAGAGGTTTCAGTTGATAAAGGGAAGAACTTATTTCTTGGAAAGGTATGTTTCTTATCCAAAAATTAGTCTTTTATTAAGCTTTACACTGAATTTAAAGATGTTTTCGCTTCGAGATACCAAGACTTGAAAGGGTTTGACCCCAGTCTAGCACAACATATGATTGAATTATAGCCAAATTCTAAACTAGATAGGCAGAAACAAAAGCCTATAAATCCCATAATAGAACCTCTTATGAGGAAAGAATTATCAAAATTGATTGAATCAGGAATTATTTTCCCGGTTAAGTATTCAAGTTGGGTAGCAAAATCTTGTTCTAGTTAGGAAAAAGAATGGGAGAAATAAGATTATGTGTGGATTTCAGAGATCCTAATAAAGCATCATTGAAAGATCATTATCCATTACCAAACATGGATCAGATTTTGAGAACAGTCTCAAGATCAGACAGGACTATCCCTTCTAAATGGTTATAGTGGATATAATCATATTTTAGTCAAAGGAGAGAACATATATAAAATAGCTTTTACCACCAAGTGGGGAACTTACGCTTAGAAAATGATGCCTTTTGGTCTTTCAAATGCTGGTGCAACGTTTCAACGTGCAATGGGACATGGATTTTCGTAGCCTACTAAATAAATGCATACTTGTTTATTTAGATGATGTCACTGTATTCTCGAAAAAATACTAATGAACATCTAATGCATTTGAGACAAACTTTTCAGATCTGCAGGTAGTTTGGAATATCTTTGAATCCCAAAAAGTCTATCTTTTCAGTACATGAAGGTAAGCTACTCGGCCATATTGTTTCCAAACAGGGTTTAGCAATTAATCCTTTTAGAATTGAAGCCATATCACAGCTATCATTACCTCATCACAAGAAGGCATTATAGGGCTTTCTGGGAAAAATCAACTTTGTCAGAAGATTTTTCCCAGATTTTGTAGCATTGGTTAAGCCATTGACAGCCATGCTAAGGAAAGAGAAAACATTCTCTTGAACCAATGAAGGGAGAGAAGGTTTTGAGGCTATTAAAACAGCTATTTCTCAGGCTCCTACTCTTGCAAATCCAAATTTTGAAAAATGATTTTACAATGTATACACTTGTAGGAGCTGAAACAATCTCAGCTATTCTAACTCAAGTCAATGATGAGAATATCGAACAGCCAATTGCTTTCTTTGGACAGAGCTTCGCACGATTACGAAACACATTCCTTGAAAAACAAGTACTTTCCATAGTCAAAGGACTAAAGAATTTTAAGTACATGCTTTCAAACAATAGAATTCATGTTCTTGTTTCTCATCCAAATGTGAAAGATTTCTTGTTGAACAAAGAGTTGAATGAGAAAAGAGCAGGCTAGATAACGAAGGTTATGGAATATGATGTTGATATCCGAGTTGCCAAGATAGTTTGAGGTAAAGGTTTATGTGAGCATCTAATTACTGATATGGTGAAACAACAGGATGTAAAACCTGAAGTTTCAGAACACCATGCTGAAACCATATATCAACAATCAAACGTTATGTTGCAACCAGAAAATCAGCAACCTGAACCTTCTCAAGAAATTCAAGAATCAAGGTAGATGACTTGATTTTGTTAACTATCTACAACATGGCACCTATCCAGAAGGTATGGATAAGAATAAATGAAGATATTTTAGATTACAAGCTATTTCTTATCTTTTCGTGGATGGTGTATTGTTTAAAAGAGATATAAATGGAATCTTGTTGCGATGTGTCGATTATGACAAAATTCAGAAGATATTATCAGAATTCCATGAAGGACCTGCATGAGGTCACTTCTCAGCATGAACTACAGCTTTGAAAATCATGAAAGTAGGTTACTATTGGCCTAGCATATTTTAGGACTGTTTTGAATGGATCAGGAAGTGCAAGAAGTGTGCTTTCTTTGTTGGAAAAGAACGTTTAGCTTCGCTACCTTTGCAACCTATTTCAGTTGATCAACCCTTTATGCGGTGGGGTCTTGAATTTATCGAAATGATTAACCCACCTTCTTCACAAGGACATAAATGGATTCTAACTGCTATAGATTACTTTACAAGATGGACTGAAGCAGTAACCTTGAAGGATGCTAATGAAGCTTCAATACTAGCCTTCTATAAAGGGATAGTCTGTAGATTTGGTGTTCTAACAACTATCATATCAGATAATGCCTTAGCATTTCTTGATGCTAAGTAACAGATTGCGTTGTTAGCCATGGAATCTACTTGAGCTCTTCATCTAATTATTACACACAAGGTAATGGCTTAGTTGAAAGCACTAACAAGAATCTATTAAGGATCATTAGAAGAACACTCAAGGATAATCTAAGAGCTTGGCATCTAATGTTGAGTTCAACACTTTGGGCTGATAGGGTGACACCTAAGAGATCAGTTGGAAATTCACCATACAAGCTTGTGTATGGGAAAGAAGTGAGGATGCCAATTTCAATTGAGTTACCTTCATTGGATTTGCTGCATCAAATGGAATTACTTGACAATGAACCATTCTAGGTCCGTTATGCAGAATTGATGGAATTACAAGAACTAAGAGGTCAAGCTCATTCAAACATGGAGAAGAATCAAAATCAGATGAAGAAGAATTTTGATAAGAAATCCAAATTTAGAATCATCAATGAAGGAGATATTGTGTTGAAATGGGATGCTAATCATGCTAAGCCAGGAAGACACTCAAAGTTCGATACACTCTGGAGTGGTCCTTATATGATATCAGCTTATAAAAAACACAATGGTTTTCAGCTTTCCAAGCTGAATGGAGAGGAACTTCCCATTCCTTTGAATGGTATTTTTCTCAAACACTGTTATTAAAAATCTTATAGTGATTGGTTAGAGTAGGATTTCCCCTTCAATAAGTGTCAGTTCTAGCACATTGCATCGTTCTTTATTTTCAATAAGTGGATTCATGTACATGGTCTAGTTTTCCATATATATTTTCGTAGCTTTAGTTGTTTTGAAAGGGTTGGACCTTTCGAAAAAGGGTAGATTTTGGTTACAGATTTGGACTCCACACCCAATGGACAAGAGTAATGCACTAGTCTACAAGCTAACAAGCAGCTTTCACCGCAGGATCACTAGAAATGTTGACAATTTTTGCACTTGTGCAAAAATGGGCAACTCGAAACTTTGTTACAATGGACAACTTTGGTGAAGAGTACCTAAGCTAAGCGAATTATATCAGATTATTTTGTTACTGCTGATTTGTGAAAGAGATTAAGTGAAATCTGCAGCTATGTGTGCTGTTACAAAATGTAACAACTCACACAGTCTGCAATCTCATGAATATCCTCAGCAAGAGAACACAAGCCCTGAAGGATAGTTGTGTTATCTCGATGAAGACACCAGATTGCAGAATATGTAAGGTGTATAGTTTTGGAACAGAAGACATAGTGGCAGTTTTCAAACAATCAAATTCATGGTTATTATCTTGATGCCTATCAATTTTATTTCTCTATGTTCATTAAAGTTGTTATGATTTGTAAGTTTGTATTTATCTGTGCTACCATAAAATATTATAATTGACTCCTTTCCTGCCAATTCCATCAAGAAAATATTGACAAACAAACAGTGACAACAATGTCCAAATGAAGGTAGTAGAAAGGAGTCAAAATGAAGAATGGAAGCTGAGATAATCAAACAACATACAAAGAGACACATTTCATTTAATGGTTATCCACTCGAGTTACTGGTATTCACTTCAAGTTATCCCTTATGTTAATTCATTTTATTGAGATATTGAACTGCCTACATCATTGTACAATCAAAGGAAAACTGAATGCAGAAAGAGATAATCAACTCATTATTTCAATTTAATGTTTTATTCATAAGAGATAATAAGCTTTCCCACACAAGCCATGGGATATGACTAAGTGACTCATCATATACATGGAAATGAGAATACCGCATGCACTAAAGAAAAAGAGTAGAGGAGTAAAAAGGAACCCATCATTTCCTTTTCTGTCTTCTATCTCCACTCCTCAGCCTTTCCTTCTCCATCTCAACTCTTCCATCTTCCACTTCCATCTCCATTTCTTAACACCTGCAAGATAAGAGAAGTATTTGTCAAATTGAGCTTAGGGTACAATGTTATTCCAATACTCATGTTCTAAAGAAAATACAAATTCTAAATTCGATGTATCTAATGGTACTTGAAAGAAAGAAGTACAGAAACACATGGCACAGGAAAACAAAGAAATACAGATGAGCTGGCAATAACGAAGAGGTAGAGTTCATAAAGTGAATTTGAAAAGAGAAGGTCCAAGGAAGCTAAGAGTTGATTTAAAAGGGGCAGAATTTGAAGTAGCTTGTGAAAGAAACAGATGAGTAAATGACACTGGAAGGAGGTTGGAAAAAAGTTACAAAAGAAGGAAAGAAAAAGAAATAAATCACATGGATACAAGAGAGGCCAAAAGGCCTATTTATTTCTAACTCATTTTTGAATTTTGCAGGAACAAGTTACAACATTGATTGAAAATCAGTTACTTGGTTAAAAAGAAAGCATCTACTGAATGAAGCGCAAACATCATTTTTAGATGGTTTACAGAAGACAGAAGTGTCAGAATGAACTAATAAGAAGATGTTTTGTAAATCTGCATAAAAAATCTAGAAAAGGAGAAAGAAAACAGGATTTTGGAAAAATTTTGGCAGAGTCTCCCCTTGTAAAATTGACTTTTGATTTGAAACAGAATTGAAACACATGCTTTTCAGCTACTACATTGCTTTCTAAGCTATCTGAGCTTCAAAAGGAAGTAAAACAGTCAAGGAAAATTCATGTTTCATCACTTTTAAAATTTATATCATGATCAAACAAAACATACAGGTTTTTTCAGATGCTCATCATGCTATAACTATCAATGTTCATTTTATTTCCAAATTTAAGTGTGAATCAAAGAAGCAACTACTTTGCAAATTCTCAAAAAGGTTGCAATGAATCAAGTAAATTCAATATGGACAGCTCATTCAGATGATCAGATAAGCAAAGAGAGATATTATATCTTTTTTAGAAAAGGTCAAATTATCAAAATCTGGAAAGAGAAGGATTCTAAAAAAAATTGTTAGAGTTTCCCCTTGCAAAATGGACTTTTCCAAAAAAACAATATTGGGAAATAATGCAAGAGGTGAAACAGAGAAACTACTATAACTTCTAGGAAGTGAAGTACTGTTACAGAAAAGAAAACTAAGAAATTTCTTTCACTTTCCAAAAAAGAGATATTTACTTCATTATACAGATAGTTTACAATCATGTTTGCAACAAATGAAAAGCATACAACTTCCAGATTCTTCTTTCTGAATGCAAATGTCAAGTTACAGAATATACAAGTAGTATCCATCTTCTAACTGAATGAAAAGGAAGATGAAGAGAATATCTAGACATGTCTAAGCTCATAAGTGAAAGATCTTACATAGAAACATAAAGTGATTCAATAATACAAGTTACCTCTACAGAATGCAAGTAAGCAATCAAAAATTACAAACATGCATCTATAGGAAAAAGAGGAGATGAACTTATACATGTCTATAATAAATGGAGAGCTCATTTTTAATGCTACAAATACTCAGCTAAGTTTTCCCAGATATGGAATTATTTACAAGTCCAAGAGCAGAAGTAAGAACTTTCTTTCATTTCATGAAAAGGAGAGATGAGCCACAAAAGAAGATACAGCCCTACAGGTCAAATATACATCTTAGAGAACCTGAAGGAGCTCGTGTTTTAAATAAAAAATAAATAGTATACATATACTCAAGAAACAAAATAAAGTTCTAAGCCGAACAGAAGTGGAAACAGTCAAACATTTTCAAGCACCAAGCCTAGACTGCAAATAATTCATCAGAACGCACAGAATAAACTTTAACAAGTTTTTTTAACAATGATTCAGAGTTTTAAGGTTTTCTTTAGAAGTAAAGGAATGGACCCATGAGACATTTTTGGGTGTTTACTTAGTTCTTCCACCTTCAGAGTTACAGAATGAAATCCCAAGCTCAAATAGAAGAGAAAGACAAAGTTAAGGAATTCACCGAGTTCGAAATACGAAGCAAGAAAATGATCACACATCCACAAATTCCCTCTATAGGCTCAAGCCGAGCTCTTTGGCTATCAAGAGCATGAAACCAAAAAAGAAAATAGAAATTCATCACTCCATGAAGGAGAGGTAAAGAGAAATAGATTTAAAATGATCTATTGATCATATAAAAGGAAAATATGAGCCATAGTTAAGAAATAAAAAACGAAGAAATATCTTTAGTTTTTATCAAAAAACATAGTCCAAACCAAGCATCAATGGTGTCAAAGACTTCAAAATTAATTTTCAGGCTCAAAGAATTCAAGATCTCTAAGTATCATATGCCTTTCATCGAAAAATCCCGAGTAAGTAAAAAATTTTGCCAGGGCTTCACCCGCAGAGCAAAAAATCAAATGAAATGACCAAATGCCAAGCTCAAAGGTATAGAATCACATTTGAAACTAAGGTTCCAAAACCCTAACCCATGATTAAAGATCAACGATCAAGAAAATGCCAAGTGCCAAGATAAACAATGGTCATTCTCCAAGGTTCACTTAAACACCACCGACTGCATTAACTACCTAGGTTGGAACCCTAATTAGGGTTACATAATCAACTGTGGAAACATAGCCAAGGCACAAATCAGGGGCCATTAGTGCTTACGAAGATCCAGGTAAAACCATGTAGGGTTAGGTTACTAACCGCCATAATCTGTAAGAGGTGAGTCATCGTGGAGAGGGGTCAGCCCACGTGGATGGTCAAATCAGATCAATTTCCAAGACTATGTAAAGTCTTAACCATAGTCATCAAGCAAAATCAAAGCAAATCATTATATATGCCAAAAGTCCCGAAAAGGGAAAAATTGTATTATGTGCCAAGTCCAAAGGTGGCGAACCAAATATACATGGTAGGCTAGCCAAGGGTTGTCCCCTTTATTATTTTATACATGCTAATGCCTAAGTCCACAATGTGGCAGCATCTCAAACCAAAGGTGGTCCCCGCATGGGGTTTTTAAACAAATTTGCAAATGTCACTTTTGTGACTATTCAGATTAGTGAAGAAAAAATCAGAGCATGTGTACATTGAAGGTGGTCCCCACTCACCTTATTTTTTTGCAAATATGGCTAAGGTTACATCCTTTTGCCTATACATAGGAGATTATTTTTGCATGCCTTCACAACAGGACAGAAGAGAGAAGACTTGCCTAGCAAGTAAACTATAAAATTAGCAATTATTCATATTTCCTTCCTAAAAATAGAACAGTCAACTACAGTTTGACTGAATTGTATCTAAGGTTGATAATGCCTATTTTTATCCCGTACTTTAGTTTGTATTATTTTATTCCTTTATGTAATAATAAATAAAGGATAAAATTAGGATACAATGGGCGAGTACAGCCTTGAGGCTATTTTTAGGAAGGGGGATGAACTTTTACTATATATTGTGTGCTATTGCAAAGCACAAGGAGAGGGAGATTTTTCAGAGATTTTTCCCAGAACAACTTTTGATATGAGTAATGAATCAATTTCTTCCATTTTTACCCTCTGAGTGTTGAATTACTTTTTCCTTTCCAAGTTATTCTGTAGACTTGTGTATACCAGTATTAATATTGTGAATCAATATTCCCTGATTAGTCACTTTACCCTACTACAGATCTACTATTTTTTGCTAAATTTTATTGTGCATGTTAGCTTACCAGTGCTGTTGTGATTCTCCCTGAGTAAAAATTAAGTGTTTTTTGCCCTTACATTCTATAGAAAGTACAAATTGGTTTGTGCACACAAAGAATTCTTCACAATTCAGTTGTGTATTCCACTCAAGTCAATTTCTTTATTCAAATTTGGTGTATCACCTTAGAAATTATTTCATTTTCAGTCACCTCCTAACCCTAAAACTCCTAGAAAATAGTTTAGTGAACAGCAAATAAGGAACCAGCCTTTTAATCCCAGAGGTTCACCTCAAAATAGGCATACCCACTGACCTGAGGTGTCCCCATTGTATCTAAGAGAGAGACATATTTTGCAGACTTAGAAAACCTGTTGCCATCTCTCTTTCGGGTGCAATTTCAAGAGATAACAAACCCCACCAGTCATTGAATAACTAGAAGCACCACCAATATTAGAGGAGCTAGATGAAGAACCTAAGGTTTATTTGGGAACATCCATGGTAGATTCTCAGTTGAATGTGGATCCATTCTTCATCACTCTAATAATTAAAGACAAATTAGTATACAACTTTATGTTTGACGTAGGGGTATCATGCAATGTTATGCCTCTGGAGGTTATGAATGAGTTAAACATCAAAGTAACAACAACATATGGGAAGTGTACTGCCAGGGATTCTAGAGAGGTGCCAGGTGGTGGGATGTGTGAAGGGTTCAGTGGTACAATTTTTTGCCTATCCAGGCAAGAATTAGAAGTTTGATGTAGTTATTGTTGATTGCCCAACCAAGTGGGGTATTTTGTTTTCTAGAAAATGGGCTGCAAGTGTTGCTGGGAGTGTTCAAATGGATATTTCCTATGCCACCATCCCAATTGAGGGTAGTCTTGTCAAGTTGTATGGGGAAAATAAGATGTTGCACCTTATTGAGGATACCAACAATGCATCTTATGAAGTTATGTACACAAGTGTTGATGCTAATAACTTTATAGGATTTGCTAATGGAAAGGAGAACAAGATTGAAGAATGCAAATTCCTTGAAAAAATGGGCTCTCATTGGACTATATTGTTTGATGGAGCTTGCTCCAAGTTGTGGGAATGGTGATGGGGTTATTTTGTTTTCTCTAGGTCAGGAAAAAATTATTTTTTCCTTCAAACTCAACTTTGAGTCCACTAACAACCTTGTTGAGTATGAGGTAGTATTGTTGGGTTTAAGAATTACTTAGAAGTATGGTGTCAAAGACATCATTGTCAAGGGAGACTCAGAGTTAATTATAAAACAAGTTAGAAAATTGTATGCCACAAAGAATCAGTGAATGAGACAATACAAGCATGCAGTTTGGGATTTCATTGAGATGTTTGATTCATTCAATGTTATGCATCATGATAGGAAGTTCAATGACTTAGCAGACAAACTTGCAGTCTTACGGTCTCATTTTGACAATTATGTAGTGTCCCAATATTGTGAATATGATGTGGAAGTTTTGACAAGACCCTCTATCCCTAACATTATTAAACACTGGTAGGTATTTGATGATGATGGTCAAATTAGAAGATTTCTGTAGAACAAGGGAGATTTTGCTGATTAATGCATTCATTTGGAGCTAATGGTATCTGTCATAGAGGGGAAGGAAACCTTTTTTGGCTAGGGCATCATCCATCTAAAGACTAATACCATTCCTAGATGGCCGGTTTCTCTTGAATCAAATTTTTGATAATGTTTATTGCATTATTAATAGACACATGGTAGCCTCAAGGGATATTGAGGAGCATGACCTTGGCACAAAGGAGAGACTAAGGAAGATATGGTTAGGTAGCAATCTCAGCAAGGAGGAGAAGCGGTCCTACATCCAATTGCTAAAATGGTATCAAGATTGCATGGGCTTGGATCTATTCTGAACTAAAAGCATACAGAGAGGACTTGTTTCAACATGAGATTCCCTTGGAATCTAATGCAAAGCCATTCGGGAAAAAAATAGAGGCCGATAAATCCACGTCTTATCTCTTAAAATGCAAGAGGAACTGAAGAAGCTAAGAGATGGAGGGATTATTCAACCCATAAGGTATTCTTCTTGGGTTGCAAACCTAGTACTGTTGATGTCGAAACGTAGTACCCCTGAATGTCTGCAACACGATGGGTTGAGACTCTCAGTACGATTGCATAACATGGAGCTTTTCCCAAGTGTGGGACCTTGCGAAATCGGAAAAGCTCTCCGGATGAAAGGCCGGTTCCTATTCCTCTGTTACAGATGCACACATAGAAGATGCAGAGGGTTTACTAAAAAACCTAATCTAACTTGCCAAGGAGAAAGGGGTAAGAAAATGCATAAAATAAAACCTAAACTAACAGAGGTGATGCACCGAGGAATGAAGAACATCTTTCTTGCCAACAAACACAGACCATTAAAATGCAATGCAAGATCATGCACAGATAGCCAGATTCATAGTGAAAGATCAGGGGGATGCAAATGAATACATGGAGGGTTGAGAATCATCCATAGACATGCATTAATTTGCTCCAAAGATTGATACAGTACACTGCAAAATGCCAAGAGGTAAGGTTGCATTACAGTTTCAAATGGGAGGTTTTAACTCCACAAGTTCACCTGCCAAAGAGAAGAAGGGAGGGGGAAAAACAAGAATTTCCAACCTTTTAGAAAGAAGCCCCTCCTTACAATTTATAGGAAGATTGAGAGAGGTGCACTTAACTCATGCAAACCTAGTACAATCAAAAGTATGGCCATTTGAATATCTGCGCCAGAGTAGTAAGCCAAGGGCGCATTCATGTGTGTGTCATCATCCTCTTCTAAAGGGTGCACCATTTACCTTGTAACTCTATGATTTTTAAGAATTTAATGGTGATATCAGGTTGTGTGTAGATTCTGGGAATCTAAATAGATCATTTATGAAGGATAATTATCCTTTACAAAATATGGAAAACATGTTGCAATTGGGCAACACCATTTCCTCTGTCGAATTACTGCGCCTTCCACCCTAGATGGTTTCTTCAGGTTGTGTGTAGATTTTGGGGTTATAACCAAGTTGTGGTGAAGGAAGTTGTGGTGAAGGAACTAGAGAGGATCAAGACAACCTTTACTACTCCTTGGGGGATGTATGTGTATGTTAGGATTCCCTTCGGTTTGATGAATGTTGGAGCCACCTTTCAAAGAGCAATGGATGTTTCTTTTTTTGGTTACATAAATGAGTTTATTATAGTGTATCAAGATGATGTAACTATATTTTCCAGGAAGAGAAGTGATCACCTGCTGCACTTGGAGAAGATGTTGATAAGATCTAGAGAATATGGTATCTCACTCAATCCAAAGAAGTTCCATTTTGGAGTGCAGAGGGAAAAATTGGTTGGCCACATCATGTAACATAAAGGGGTGATGATTGATCTAGAAAGGGTAGAGGCCATCAACAAGGTCCCAATTCCAAGGACCAAGAAAGGAATTCAGTCTTTCTTTGGGAAGATAAACTTCATTAGGAGATTCATACCAAACTTTGTTGAGTTGACCATTCTAATCACTTCCATGCTAAAAAAGGACCAAGCCATAAAATGGGAGGAGGCTTCCATCCAAGCATTCAATGGGATTAAAGGGGCACTAAAGCATGCACTTGTTCTAGTAGCTCATTACTATAAGAAGCCCTTTTAACTGTTCTCTTTTGCTTCAGAGAACAATGTTGCTTCTATCCTACTGCAGAAGGATGTTGAAGGGGCTGAGAGGCCAATTTCCTATTTTAGTAAGGAATCACAGGGGCTGAGTTCAAATACACTATTATTGAGAAATAAGCATTTGCCTTGGTAAAAGCAAAAAAGGTTTTCAGGCCTTACATTTTGAGTTCTAAGATTGTTTCTTATGTTCCCCACACCATGGTGAAAGACATCTTATAAGAGATGGAAGTCTCAAGAAAAAGATGTAGATGGGTGAACAAGTTACAAGAATATGAAATGGATATCTAAACCATGAAGCTGGTGAGAGGTTTGGGCCTGGCTAAACTTATGGCTGAGAGAAACTTGTAAACTATTGAGGTAAATGAGGTAGAAGAAGGTAGGGTAGATGTTTTTCAAAATTTGATGAGTTATGAGTGGTACAAAGATGTAATTATTTATCTTAGACATATAAACTACCCTGAGTATTTAAGTAAGAACCAGAAAAGATCCCTTAAGTTGACTTCCCATAAATATTTTATTACTTATTATGGGTTAACTTGGAAGAACCCAGAGGGAGTCCTCTTAAGGTTCATTACTGAAGAAGAAGCCCCTTAAGATAATTACTGATCTCGATGGAGGAGTTTGTGGGGGAAATTTTACTGCAAGATTCACAGTACACAATATCTTGAGGGCTTGTTATTGGTGTCCACATCTCTTTAAGGATACAAAATTATTGGTTAGAAGAAATGAGAGTTGCCAGTGCTTCTCTGGAAGACTAAAATTTTTAGGCTCCCTTCCTTTCTAGACTGGATCAATTGAAGCTCCATTCAAGCAATGGGGAATGAATTTCATTGGTGAGATTTCGGACCCTTCAAGTGATGGACATAAGTGGATTCTTGTAGCCACTAATTAATTTACTAAATGGGTGGAGGAAATCCGCACCAAGAAGGCAACACACTAAGTTGTCATGGATTTTTTGCTTAGAAACATCATCTGCAAGTTTGGAGTGCCAGTCAAAATTGTAGCTGATAATGCCATGAGTTTTAGAGCTAAATCTCTGGTGGTAATGTGTAAAGAGTATGGGATCAAATTGACATATTACTATAATTACGACCCCCAAGGAAATGGACAAGATGAGTCCAGTAATAAAAACCTGCTGAAGATTATCAGAAGAACCTTGGAGCTGAACAAAAGAAAATGGGGTGAACAGTTGAAGTTTTTTGTTTGGGCTGATAGAATCAATGTTAAAAGAGCCACTAGAAAGAGTCCATTTGATTTGGTGCATGGAACTCAGGCTCTGCTTCCCCTGCATATGAAATTATCCTCATACCAATTCATTCAACAACTAGAGGATCAAGAAGTAAGTCCTTATGATGCTCACATTAACCAGATTGTTGAACTTGATGAAGAAAGGAGGGAATCCCACCAGAGGCATGTAAAGTGAAGAGAAAAGCTGAAGAAGTTATTTGACAAGAAGGTCACTCCCAGAGCTTTCAATGTTGGAGATCTTGTGCTACTATGGGGTAACAGGCATGAAGATAAGGGCAAGAATGGAAAGTTTGACTCATTATGGATGGGCCATTACTCCATTGATATTAGAACTAGTGAGCATACTTTCTTCTTAAAGGATTTTGATGGTGAATTCCTTGAGATTCCTATTAATGGCAGACATTTGAAGAATTTCTTGGATTGATTCCCCAGGATCAAGGTAAAACTCTTTTGTATAGTGTATAGTTTGTTGTTTGTTTCCCGTCTTTTGTGTTTTCTCTCGCTTTGGTCCTTGGTGACCTGTTTTTTCTAGTTTTTGTGTTCATTTATGGAAGATGGCTCTATTTTTCTGCTCTGCAAGCTGACTCCTTTTCCCAATGGATATTTTTGGCACTTGGTCTACCATTTTTCTTGTGGCACTCATAGGGAGTGCCCATCCTCAGGTCAGAGCCGATGTATGTGCTCAAAATAGTCTCACCCCATTTTTTCATTGCAATCAATCAATTTACAGCCTTTTCCATATATTATTCCCCTGTGTTGTGCCTGGAAGATCTTTGCTTTCTATTTTTTTCCATAATTAATCTATTCTTGGGTCGAATTTCATGTGTGGGTCCATTTATGTTTCCTTGTTTCTTTGTTCCTCTTAAGCGGTCTATAATTTGGGTCTTCCACTCTCTGATTATCTAAAACTTGATCCCTCCCATTCTTTCCATTTTTTTTATAGTCAAAATTTGTTGTCCTTGTCATTTTTTCCCTGAATACTTGAAGGAAAATGAACAGATCTATCTTTGAGGAGCGCATTTGAGCCTTATAATATTTCTAAATCCTCTGACCTTGGAAAAAAAATTCATCTCTGGGCTCAAATGGTCATTTTTATACATTTTACGGTTTGACGTGCATTTCTCCTAATCAAATTTAAATCCTCGCATCTGAAAAGAACATGGCCTCTTTTGGTTCAACACGGATTTGTAGCGTACTTTAGAAATTTTATGAATTACCTCCACTTAGAATTTGTCCACATGGAGGATCAACACTCATTTGAAGATTTTCTTTTTGGTTTGTCCTTAGAGTCATGCCGAGAGGACACATGAAGGTCTCCACTGCTCCACTTTGAATTAGACAATTTTTTTAAGAAGCTAATATAGTTTGGTGGGATAGGGACATGTGGCAAGCCCGCACTCATTCAAGGTCTCAAACTTGGGCACCATTTTGAAATTGCACCATGGAGACACATGGAGGGTTCCATCGAGTCTTCCCATACTTAGTCTTTTTTGAAAAGGTTTTATTAGGCTTGGTACACGTGGAGGAACCGCACATATTTTGGGACTAGCCCTTGAGTTTCATTTTAAAGTAGCACCAGGAGGACACTTGGAGGCCTCCACTCAATTTACATTTTTCTTGGAATTTTCAATGGCCAAAGGAGATTTCCTCGGACTCTGACACATGATGCCTTCCACTGAGATTCAATCCTTCAGAAAAATCTTTTTAGACTAGGACACATAGAGAGCCCGCGGTCTTTCAAGATCTCAAGTTTTGGGAACCATCTCAAGATGCGCCATTGTGACACGTGGCAATCTGAAAAGTCAAAATGGGCAAGGAAGCGGACCATCGGGGGCAACTTAAAATTTTTACCTCTTATTCAAAAAAGGGTTAAAATATCAAAAATGGCCTATAAGCCTAATAGAGAAAGGGTCAAACCTTGCTCCAGTCAACGGTGGAGATGCTGACCTTTGGATGAAAAATGGGAAATTTTCCGTTTGTGGGAAAAGGAGTTAAAAGTGAAAAAGGAAGCAGGGTTCCACTGGGACCCACATTAGAGACTAGAAGTGGAAAGGCGGAGCTGTAGGAGGAACTTGGAAATTTTTCCCTTTTCCAAAAGGGAGGTGAAATATCAGAATTTGGTATTGGTTCCTTTGGGACCCACCTCAGGACACGTGTCAGGCTCATTTCTCAAGGGAAGGGGTGTAAAGAAAAATGGAATTTTTTTCCATTGTTTCAAAAGGTTGTAAAAGTTCAATGGAACCTCCTGGGCCTGTTTTAAAATTAAATCTTCCATTTGGACAACCTAAATTTAAAGTAGAGATAAACATTAGCTATGAGTTTGAATCTGATTTTCCCCCCATCTTTAATGAAACACTCCTGGAAGTATGAATCTTCATGATTTCTTGGTATTTCCTACACGCCAGGCAGGGAGGGGAGTAAATTTTGATATCTAAGTTTGGTGAAGGAGATCTAGAGATTTCTTTCGCCATTAAAATGGTCTAACTATCGGGCTCGATTTGATTTTCCATTTTTCTTCTCCCAAGAATGCAAGGAGCCTAATTTGATAGATTGAGGGCAGAAGTGGTTGGTGAATAGAAGGAAGAGTGACTTGTTAGAGAAAGGAGTTGAATGCGGGATGTTTTTGAAGAGATTTGCCCCCCTGAGCACCTGGCGACTTTTTACAAATTTGATTTTGGGAATCATGATTGTGATCATGGCAAGCATTGGTGGCACTCAATGTCTAGATTTGTGGGGGGAAAAGGGTCTATTGTAAATGTTATAAATGGAAAAAATTTATCATGCAAATGGTTGGAGTGTGAGGGGTTAGGATTGATTTTCCTAATAGAAAAAAGGCTTGATAGAACCCATCCTTTTTGAGAAGCTGATTGAGAAGCATGTATATCTCTTTTGTATTTAATTTAATCATGTCAAGGTGGTTAGTAGTGTACAGCCATTGATAAGCTCTGAGATTTTTCTAGAAACTTTCCCCTACTGATAAATTTAATCAAACTAGAGTTATTCTATGTGGATCTTATGCAAAATCTGTTGCTTTACTTTTGAATGTCTACAAATAGTTGTTCTTATTACTTCTGCAATCTTGTGTCAAAATATGTCTCAATCACACAAGTCTTAATCCTTGTGATAGTTTAGTGGCATCATCAATTTCATTTCTCAGAAGAGCTTTCATCTGGGAGTGAAATAAATGATTTAAAATCACTTTTCTCTCATTTGTTGATGGAGATTGTCTGTAAGCCTTTGGGTGTACCTCAGGCATGATTGGGTTCAGATCTTTAAGGTTTTTTGGGTTTTCCAACTCGATCCTTCGTGTTAGAATCTCATAGATTTTATGAAAAATTTATAATCTAGGCCTCCATTGAAGCATATAGTTTTGTCAAAGAAACATTTTAACTACTCTGTAGCATTTTGTTGGTTTAGTTTTCCATTTTTCAAAAATTCTCAAATATTAGGTATAATAAACTTTATCCTGCTTCCCACCTCCCACCACTAATTCACTCAAAACAACTAATCGTACACATATTGCTGCTATTTTTCATGTGTGTATACAAATGCACAAATTTTACTACCAAAACATGCAGAAAAAATCAGGATTCCAAATGTCTTTAGTAGCCTGAACCTTACCTAGAGAATATCTCCACTATCTAAAGCGACAACTCATGAAAGTTATATTTTGTTGCATTGATCATATTTTCTTTAAGGTATCCTTAAAAAACTTCATTAGGAAGGATATCTCCATCTCCTCCATTAACAATAGGCTACAAAAAGGTTCTCTTACCTTGGTTGAAATGCACAACCTAAAATAGTGAGGATAGATAAAATCCTTTTGAGGATGCTATCCATTTCTCCACATCTGAGTGATCAATTGCTAGGTAGCTATCCCTGGCTACAAAATGACTCATCATGATCTTTCTATCTCTAAAGCTTCCTGCTAAACCTATGATGATGCTAACACTTTGAAGGAGAATCAGTGTGGGTACCAACAAGGTAGACAAGAGAAAAAGGGATTGTTTCCAGAGAGAAGAAAGCCATGATCATCCAATCACAAGGTATCCCCACAAGTCAGAAACAATCCTCTCAGAAGTCCATCGTCAAAAATCTACAAAATTTTCTTCAAGTTCAAGGCACTCTGGAACAATTTCTAAAGTAAAATCTATTTAATGTGAGACTTCTTCTCATAAAAGTGACCAAAGAGAGCCCAGGATAGAGGAAGGCTTGATTATAATAATAGAAGTCGAGGACCTAGATGCATAAATGTAATAAGAATATCCAGTGGAAAAAGCACAACTGGAGAGATAGTACACAGTTCAATGCCTAGTCTTTGATACACGAAATAAATACTCACTCAACAAGTAGTAACATAGAAATAGGTAATCAATATATTGAAGTAACCCAATTGAAGGTGATCAATCCTTGAGCACAATTCCACTAGGGCTAGCTACTCGTGAATGAAGGAGACAATTTCCATTGAATAATCAGAATCCATCCAGAGGAAACATGAGTTCACAATGGAGGGGTGAGCTTATAATGGGAAATCAAAATTATCTACCAACAAGGTAGAAACATTCACCCTCAGGAGTTGATTGAGAATAAATGTTTTGTAACTTCTTCCAAAGACTTTTGGCATGTATGGGCAACATGTTTGAAGGAGTCTATTGGAGTTGGATGAAGTGAAATAAAAGGAAGGGATTGTTTCCAGAGAAATAAAGCCATGATCAATCCAATCTACATGGGGTATCCCCAAAATCATCTAGAAACATTGGATCCTCTCAGAAGTCATCGTCAAAATAGTTCACAAAATTTTCTTCAAGTTCAAGGCACTCTGGACTGCAATTTCTAAAGTATGAACCTCATCCTATTTAATGTGAGACTTCTTCTCATAAAAGTGACCAAAGAGAGCATACAGGATAGATCTAGAAGGTACCTTGGGAGAATACACAATTATAATAATAGAAGGATACCCTGGAGTTCCTCTCAGATATTATAGCTGCCATTGGACTTATCACAAAGAAACATCCATCCTCGGTTCGGAAAGTAAAAATATATCAACAGTGTGTCTGATGGATAGAAAGATACCGTATGATGTGTTCACATTCCTAATGCTTAAAAAGTGGAACCTACAACATTTCGTTTAAGTAATAATTTTGGAGCGACATAGATCTTCTCAGCAATGTGAGATGGAGACCAGTCAGGGACCAAGTTCAAATCTACTGTAGCATCTCATTCTTATAAATTATTCTTCATCCTTCTTTTTCCTCCTCTTTCTCTCTCTTGTCTTCTCTCCCAACACTCTTTCTCTCTTCAAATATATAATTTTACGTTGGGGTTTGAACATTTTGATATATCTTTAACTGACTTTAGAAAGATAACGTAAACTTTAAGTCGCCTTGTTTTTATAAACGGGACTTAATATTTAATAGGAATATTAACAATCTAAATTCAAATTATGGTATTTGAAAATTCATTAAGAAGATGAAGATTTTCTTCTCTTCTATAAATTATAACAAGCTCCTCATTTGAGGTTCTTCTCAGATTACTAAGTTTTTTTGTGAATTCGTGAGAGAGAGAGAGAGATCAGTGTGATGAGAACAAAGAATTAGCGAAAATTTATTTTATTTTTCCTTATTCTCAAATGTCTTCCATTCTTATGTTGTGTACAATTTTCTATTGAGCATCAGTATATAAGAAGGAGTTCTTGTTGGTGTAGCATATTTACCATGCATATATATTATGTACTCCCATACATGTCCTTCTTGAATAAAGTAGCTACATTTAATGTTTTGATGCTCACATATTCCCTCTAGTCAAGGATTGAAATCCTTTTTCTAACTATAGTTGTTTACTACTCTCCATCTCGTAGTTTCTTACGCAAGGCATTTTTTAAACGGTATTTGGTTGATTTATGCTATTAGTTGTTGGATTGTTACACATTTGACTGACTATTCTTGGAATGTGACTCCCACATCTTGAAAGCTACATTTGTTGGGGAGTTACCCCACTACAATATGCACACCCTTTCATCTTCAGAAATACAATGGAATGGAATAAAGTATGGGATTTGAGCCATTTTTCCCTTAATGAATTCACATTGCTCTCATGGGTGATTTATTGCTTTGATCTTGAAGCTACATCATTTTGCGGTTGAGTGTAATGTTTTGATGCTCACATATTCCCTCTAGATCTTCGTCATTACTCTGAAATGGTATCTAATTTCAAGGATTGAAATCCTTTTTCTAACTATAGTTGTTTACTACTCTCCATCTCGTAGTTTCTTACGTAAGATCTCCTTTCCATGCGCTCTACTTGCATTTTTTAAAGGGTATTTGGTTGATTTATGCTATTATTTGTTGAGCTCGTAATTGCTTATATAGTCCCTTAATTTTATTAGTCATTCATTGCATTCAATGCATTCAACAACTTGTGTATAGGTATCCTAGGGTGTCATTATGTCCTTACATGCATCATAGAGAGTTTATAAGAGTTACATTTGACCGACTATTCTTGGAATGTAACTCCCACATCTTGAAAGCTACATTTGTGGGGGAGTTACACACCCCACTAAAATATACACATCTTCCTTTCATCTTCCCAGAAATACAATGGAATGGATCTTAAAGTATGGGATTTGAGCTCACATATTTTTCCCGTAATGCATGCACATTGCTCTCATGGGTGATTTATTGCTTTGATCTTGAAGCTACATCATTTTGCGGTTGAGTGTAATGTTTTGATGCTCACATATTCCCTCTAGATATTCATCATTACTCCGAAATGGTATCTAATTTCAAGGATTGAAATTCCATTTCTCACTATAGTTGTTTACTACTCTCCATCTCGTAGTTTCTTATGCAAGATCTCCTTTCCACGCGCTCTAATTACATTTTTTAAAGGGTATTTATTTGATTTATGCTATTAGTTGTTGAGCTCGTGATTTCTTATATAGTCCCTTTATTTTATTAGTCAGTCGTTGCATTCAATGCATTCACCAACTTGTGTATAGTTCCCACATACTCTCCATCCATCCAACTTAGATCATTCAAATCCTTCTTGGTTTGACACGGTGGTTTGGTCATTTGGCTCTCATTTCTTGTTTTGGCCTTGGCTTGGGGATCTATTTCTAGTTTGAATGTGTGTGATTCTGATCTGTTCCTGTTTTCCTTTAGCTTCTCACATATCCTTGCACTCATATCTTTTGTTGTTTGTGACTCATTCCTTGTGCATTGCTTCAAGAGACATGTACTCTTGGTAACCCCTACATCTTTCACTCGAGCTCTCGTGTTTGTGCTTCTGAATACTAGTGTGGTTGGAGGGTTTTTCGCTCTACCATTTTTGCTCATGCACGAACCCTGTTGTGGTCTTGTGACTTTTTTTGGTCACCTCTAGTTCATTAACTTAAATCTTGGTCTGTTGCGACCCTGTTCGAGACTCTCTAACATTTTCTTTTGCTATATTTTCCATTGGTTCTTTGTGGCTTAACTGGTTTACGTGCTACCCTGCATCTCTGGCCCATGGTCCCTAGTTCACTACACTATCTTTGTGCTCTACTCAGGGTTCTCGTCATCTTTGTGTGTTTCGTTTCCCAGGCTATCTCCTTCCCATGTGTCATGTGTTACAAACTGACTCAACCCACTTTCCATGCCGGCCCTCTGGTATCCATCTCGTCACTTAATGTTTCACGCCTGACAACTCAGCTAGATCATTCTGGCATTGATTGTTTCACTTGGCACGTTCAACCAGATTCAGAGTTAAAGTCCTTACACCATGTGTAACTTCCACCAGCTCAGAGTGGACAAACTAAATCGTTCATTGATTGGACAAGTCCCTTCTGCCACCCAACTCATTCAACCATCAATTATCTCAGTCAACAACACAGTAACTCAATGCATCTACATGGTTTAACACCTTTCATCCATTTTAGATTTTTTTAGTGGTTAACAGAATTTGGTTTTTGATGTGTTAAGGATAAAACCATTCATGCTTGGCATTGTAATATTTTATAGGACCTATTTTTCTTGTATTTAATGTCCTTCATTCATGTGTCGAAGATGGAGGGTGAAGTCTGGGGTTGGAAGGAGGATAATCCCCCCTCATAAGAAAAACAAACACTACTTAAAATTTGATGTGATTTCTAATGAGTACCCACACAACACCATTTATACCCATTTAGGAGACTTTTTAAATCCATTTGCAGGTCTTATTGGCATTTTCCATCAGTTGCGAGAATAATTTTCTTTCTATAACTTTTGAATTGTTGCTCAGTTTTGAGTTCTTATTTAGTCAAATTTGCATGATTTTCCACACATTACGTGATGAAGTTTTAATTTTCATAAATTCACTACTTTATAAAGTGCCATATTCTGTGGGGGTCATTAGTACTTTTGATTCCGCATCATGGAGGGTGCTCTTTCCAGACTTGAGCATCATAGGATCACCTTACAACCTCCATCACTTATTCTTGGGAGAGGGAACTATTCATTTTGGCATACTTTTATGGAATGTTACTTCACCTAAGAGGATCTTTCAAACTTTTTTCTTGGTCCAGTTCCTACACCCACTGATCATCATTATCTTGAGGAATTTCTCAACACTTGTGACCATGTTTTTGGTCAGTTAATGATGCATGTCTCCCCATCTCTCTAGTTTCACACTTCAGACTCAGATCCACCCCATCGTGTCTGGATAATTCTTCAAACCCTCTTTGCAGACCCTTCACATACTGTCATCATTGTTGTTGCTCATTCATTTATCTCATCTATTTCTTCATGCAATGACAATCCCACTGACACGGACTCACTTGGTTTTACTTTTGATGATGAGGATTGTGCACCCAGTTCTAATGTCAAGGGAACTATAGGATACTCTTCTCCTCCTTCTCTCACTATTCCATAGATTTTTTGTAGTGTACGCTTCCCTTTGACACCTTTTTGATACTAATCACGATATTGTTGATTATATTATGGACATGATTGTGGACTTTATCATAGTATGATGTTAGATGTTAGATCATGGATTAGTGTTGACTTAATTAAGTTATGATGCATGATGATTCTTAGAGGCATATTGGATATTGATGTTGATATATTGTTTGACATGGTTATACTATGGATGTTGTTCAGATATTGGAATTCTAGATGAATTCAACAAGGTCACCATGGCAACTAGTATTTGTTTGTGCATGTTTGTGTGTGTTAGGCATTCCCATGGGGGGGATCAACTTTAAATGTGGACCAAGGGGTTACGTGTATTTATTTATTGGTTCCTTTGTTTATGTTTACATGTGTTTTTTTGTGGTGCATCGGCCATTTCATTATTTATTTAATTGTGGAGAATTAATGTAAGTAATCATATTGTTAAAACAAATCAATTAATCAAATTGAGATATAAGAAAGTAATTATAGAATTTGTTAACTCTTGTATTAATTTTGTAGGTATGTGTAAGTGATGTGTAATAATGTGTAGGTGATGTGTAAGTATGTGTAAGAGTTGTGTAAGTTGATTTTTAGAGTGTCAAAACACTCCACCTTCTTGGAAATTCGAATTTATCCTTGGAGGCTATTTATGGAGCCTGGTGAGACAAGTTAAACTTGTCCCATACCTCTTAAATTTATTTACCAACCATACCTATGGTTGGAGAGTTGAATTTAGACTTCCCTTATGCATTTTGAGGAGAAAAATTGTAAGTTTTTATTGCACCTTCTTACATTTTATTAATTTCAATCCTTCTAAGGTGTGGGCTTGTTTTTGAGTGTGTAAGCAAACTATCATATTATTCACCCACCTCTTTATTATGCATTGAAGAATGAAGTTGAATTTTTGGGGTGGGGCTTGAGGATGTGTGATGTGGCATCCTACATGGATCCACCTCATCTTCTTCTCTTCCCTCTTCTATAAAATTTGAATTACATGCTTGTTTTGGGTTGCTCAACTTTGGAGACTTCATTCTTGGGTGAATTCTTTTGTTGTTTTGGAGATCTTTCTTTGAAGAATTTTTTGGAAGGTTGTTGCATGCTTGTGCTTAGCTGATTTTGATTTCTTGCATTGTGATGAAGCTTTTTGTTTTGGAAGTTGGGACAACTCCATCATGGAGAGGTCAGATCTTTGCTCTTGAAATTCTCTTCTCTTGTGAATGTAAATGTTAATGTGTGAATGTTTTGGCATGTTTTTGGGTTGTTGCATAGATGGTCTAGAAATGGTGTAGGAGAAGAATATGGGGTTTATTTTATGGGAGGCATAATTGTGTTTCAGGGAGGTATAAGGGGTGAAGGGAGTTGGGATTTGGGTTCCACCTTACAAATAAATAGCTTATATTTCTTTACTCGTTATAGGGGTTCCATAAGAGGCTGGGGAGGCATAAGGAAATGTCAGGAATAAGGGTTACGTGGGGGAGGCGTAAGGAATGTCAAGGTTTTGATATGTTATATTTTTGTGGTTTGTAATTCAGGTTGTGATACCCATTTCCCCCTTTTTAGAGGCACAAGAAGCATCCCCCATAGTTTCTTTCTCCTTTAGCTTGCTTGATGAAGCCTCACTAATATTTTTAATGCTTTAATGTGGTTATAAACTACATTCTATTTTAGACTATTTTTTTATTATGAAAATGTTGCTTGTGTGTTTGTGGAAGCTTGTTGTTTCCATGAGTTGGATCACATATTTTATTGCATTGTGGTTGGAGCTCAGGGGCCAATGAAGAAGGATGGCTTCTCCTCTTCATTGGATGTCTTGGTTCGGGTGGAGAGCATTTCCTTTCCCTTACTCTTGTTGTGATCACAATTTGGAAGAATGAGAAATATGCATGTTGTTGTTCTGGAGCTAAGATAAAGATAGTTTGATAGTCCCTTGTGAAATGAAATATTATTATAACCTTTCCCACATGAAGTGGATGAACTTGTATATTTTTTGTAATGGAAAGATCTTATATTGGTTATGAAAGTGTAAATTGAGATGTGAAAGAGACATACTATGTGTTGTATGATGAAATTGAAGAATGAAAGAAGAAAAGTTATGAAGTTGTATTTGAAATCAATAAAGGTTTGAACTAACTTCCTCAAATTACATCATTGTATGGAGTTTCATCATCTAAATGTGAGTTCTAATCTCTGTTTAAAAGAAAGAAATTTGTATGAAGTGTAATACTCTATCTTTTGAAATATGTGAAAATTGGAAATCACAGATGTATTTTAGCTTTTGAATAGTTGAATTAAATTAACAAAATGTATTAGATTAGAATTGGAATGAATTATAATACTTGGAAGATGAGAATGGCAAACAAATCCTTTAAAAATTTGATCTTTGTTTTGTATTTTCAAAACTGCCAAATACTTTATCAAGAAAAAAAAATGCACAATTCAAACTTGCAACAATTAGATAAAAAATTTAACAATTAAATTGAAGTATTATGCCCTAAACGAATTCAATTGGACAAAAATACTTAAGGAAGTTCTTAGAAAACTTAGCAAAATAGGGCTCAACCCTCTTACAGTCATTTTGCTGTCAAGAAATGTAAATTTTCAAATTACAAATCAATCAGATAAATTGAATATGTAAACCCTTCTTAAATCCATCTAAGAACAATTATCCATGTCTATTTGACATGTCGAGAGAGGAAGAAGATCAAATTGAACAAATCTTAAAAGCTAAGAATTTACTAGTTTGCAACTGTAAAATCCTACAGATCGTTTTCTTGAAACTAACTCCCTAAAAATCATCAAAATAAAAATTTAATGATTCTTGAGTAAAGAGGACATTGAGAGATTTCAAAAATGTCCTCATTTTCCCAAAACTGAGCTCTCTATCAAAATTTATGGCCTTCTGAAGTTTTTTTTCATTTGGCGTCAAAATAATAATAATAATAAATAATTATAACTATTTAAAAAAAAATGGTAAAAATTTCTTTGGCGGACCCGCGGGTCCAAATTTTCCCTTAGTGCTTTAGAAAAAAAATTGGGAAAATTTTCTTAATTTTCCCTGCCGCCCCATAGCCAATCAAAGGCTGCAATGTGGCACCACGAGGTGTTAGTGGAGGGTTAGATCCCTTTTTAGACTTAGCGCTTCAAAAAAATTTTACGAAATTTTTCCTAATTTTCCCCCACCTCCTTGGTTGGCCTATAGCCAATTAGATGCTGCCATGTGGCACCATGAGGCATCGGCGGAGGGGTAGATTCCTTTATAACTTAGCGCTTTAGAAAAATTTTGGGAAAATTTTTCTAAATTTTTCCCACCGGCCCGTAGCCAATCAGGAGCTGCCACATGGCATCATGAGGCATTGGTGGAGGAGCGGGTTTCTTTCTACCTTTCGTGTTTTTGAAAAAAAATAGGGAAAAATTTCTACTTTTTCCCTACTGCTCCGTAGCCAATAAGGAGCAATGACATGGCATTATGAGGTGTCAGTGAAGGCATGGGTGAATGTTACCTTTTTCACCCTTCTAAGTGTTAAATCTCTATTTATCCCCGTTGCCCTGCTTTCCCCAAGTTGTCGTAGGAGGTGCTACATGTCCCTTGCGGACTTGCAAGAGCACGGGTGTAAAGGTGGCTTCTTGCACCCCATGCGGGAAATTTCAAAAATGTCTCCTGCCACCCCCCACAGGACCTAATCATGGGAAAATATTTCTCCCTATGGCTCACAGACCCGCCCCTAGGGGAAAAACTTTCTCCCTTGGGCCCGCAGGCCCTCTCTTGGGGAAACTTTTCACTTAAAGGCCCACCGGACCCATAA
Source organism: Taxus chinensis (assembly GCA_019776745.2). Lineage (NCBI taxonomy): Eukaryota > Viridiplantae > Streptophyta > Pinopsida > Cupressales > Taxaceae > Taxus > Taxus chinensis. Next base: position 647,512,478 of record CM034146.1, read on the forward strand.
CTTGAGAAATATGAAGAGTTAGGATGACTTCCTTATATCATTGGAAAGGTGATAAAATTTCCTATCTAATAGGAATGACTTAGGGAAGTTTTGAATGTGTTAACCTTGATAAAAATCAAGTTATATCTTTAAAATCCCTATTAGAGAGTGGGTATGGTGAGGAATTACCCTCTAGACCTAATTGAACTTTCTAACCCCTATATTTTGGGACCTTGTGACCTCTTATAATTGTTAATAAAGAAAATTTTATTCTATTGGATTAAAATTGATCTAGAACTAGTTAGTGACAATTGTTGTCTTGTAACCTAGTTGTAGACTCTTTTTAAACAAAAAAAAATTATTCCATAATTTTTCCTAACTAATCCTAGGTTGTTCTTAGGTCTCAGGTGGGTTGTTTTTAACGTGGTGTTACACTTGGTATTAGAGTAGTGGTTCAAAATATTGGGCCATTGGGCACACTAGAAAACTTAAGACATGAACCTTAAACCTAGTACACTTTTAAATCTAGAAAACAATTTAGCTCAGAGATTACATATTTTAGCAAGCATGGAAATTGAATAAAAGCTAGAATAAGGAACTAAGTCTCATTTTTTTATGTGCAGGAGGCGCAAAAAAAATGAGGAGCCTTTTCACACATACTTAGACATACCACCTATAGAACATGCTATAACATCTATCCTACCATAGATTTTACATACCCTTCAAGAGGTTATACCTCATTATACAGAGGATCAGTAGGAGGGCATGCAACTAGGCATGATAGAGTAAGTTCCATTGAGGGTCATATATCTCCTCGACCTAGCGAGGAGCATGGAGGAGAGACCTTCAATGCAGAGTCAGCCAGAGAAGAGTCTCCACATAGGGGACAAGGTGACTGAGTTTCAGAACATAGAGATAAGTTTTGAAGCCCTAGGCTTAGGGGGGAAGCATATAGAGAGGCCTAGAGGTTGTCATACCACAACTATAGATCACTATCAGGGAGATCCTAAAGCTTTGGTCATCACATTATCCTGGTGACATAGGTGGATTTTAGGAAAATTCCTGGCTAGTGAGCTTGAGCGGATGCTTCAAGGTCTTCCCTGAATCTAACAACACGAAAGCTCATGTTACGATCCATCTATTGACTGGATGGAGAAGGAGATTGTTAGAGGACAGAGGAGTAGAAGCTCCATCTTGATTCTGAGACAGTCACTTTGGGAGCTCTTTTGAGGAGTGTTTTCAGGAGTAGATATTTATCATGAAGGTTTATACAATAGTGGATAGATGAGTTTCATGACCATCGATAGGTATCCCTCATAGTAGCAGAGTATGATAGTAGATTCCTGGATCTACTTCAATATGTTGAGTACATGTAGGATGAGTAGGTACGGATCCACAGGTTCATCCGGGGCCTAAATCTAGACATTGGAGGTGTAGTGTGGATCCATTGTCCACACACACTTACTGAGGCCATTGAGGAAGGCCTAAATAGCAGAGGAGACTCAAGGAAATACCCCAGTAGGATAGAGACCGAGTCTGGATCCGTATATAGCAGACTTAGGATAGTAGATCGAAGGGATTTAGTACCTCCTCCTCATGGTGGACTAGGGTTCAACATATTCATCTTATAGGCCATAGCAGTAGTAGTAGCAGTCCTACCCACCTTGTAGGCCTCCTCGAAGATTTGATTGACAGAGGGGTCAAAGTATGGGGCCTCCCTCTAGGTGTCCCATCAAGACACAGGGTGCTTAGAGAGCTCAATTAGCAGGAGCTTGCCAACAAAGACTACAGTAGACCGACATACAGATCATCAACATCAACACCATAGAATTTTAGAGTACCAAACTTGACCTGCTACATAGGGGAGAGGATTAGGCAGTTGTTTTGGGTTGTGGGGTTACCAGACACTTTTGGAGAGACTTCACATAGAACCCTAATAACAAGGGTAAGACACAGATATAAGAGTCTTACTGTCAATGACATGGGGCACAACCATAGGATTTATACATTGGTTGAGAACCACCAGGCCAAGCACCAGAGCATAGTTATTAAGACTACATGTAGCATTGGTGGTATTCCTACCTCCATATTGTTTGATTTTGCTTCTTTCTGGGTCTTTTATTAACACCCTCTTTAGTAGAGTGATGTAGGCTGGTAGCAGTTACGTAGGGTCATAGTTACAATGTTGAGATGGCTTTGGAACCAAGATCTTTGTAGACTCCTTAGTTAAGGAGTGTGTAGTGGATTTGGGACCCTTTCACTACTACCCTCACATCTCTGTATCCTTCCTTTGGGATCATATAGAGTCATCTTGGGAATGGATTAGTTGTCTACTCATAGGGCCATGATGGATTGTTACCACAATATTATATCTTGTGAAAATGATTTAGGAGTTGATTCAGTGATTTTAGGGGTTAGGAGACCTGTTTCGATTTGCACCATATCCGATATGTAGCTTAAGGGGTGTGTGTGGTGCGGTTGTTAGTTGTATGTTGTTACAGTTAGTGATAGATAAGAGGATGGGTCTAGTGGACCATTGCTAGATGACCATCCCATATTGAGAGAGTTTGCATATGTATTTGCAGGGGAGTTACCGGTGTTTCCACCCCCACATGAGATTGATTTTCATATAGATATTGTTCCTGGAGAAGAGCCTATCTCACGAGCACCTTATTGGATGACCACCACAGAGCACTTCTAGCTCAAGTTATAGTTAGAGGGCCTTTTGGAGAAAGGCCTTATCCATCCTAGTGTATCCCATTGGGGTGCACTGGTGAGTTATGTCAAGAAGAAGGAAGGATCCTTGTGGTTGTGTATTGATTACCGCCAGCTGAATAAAGTAACGATTAAAAATAGTTATCCCCTTCCCTGGATTGATGACTTGTTTGATCTGATGAAAGGAGCCACAATTTTATCTAAGATAGACATTAAGTTAGGCTACCATTAGTTGGAGATTGTGGAGGTGGACATTCATAAGACTGCCTTTCGTACGAGATATGGGCACTATGAGTTCATAGTGGTACCTTTTTGTTTGATGAATGCCACCACAATGTTTATGATTTTGATGAGTGGGGTATTTAGGAACTTCTTAGATCACTTCATGCTCATATTCCTTGATGAAATTTTTATTTACTCGCGTACACGTGAGGAGCATGATGGGAACCTTCGCCAAGTTCTTCAGTGTCTTCAAGAGCAGAAATTTTATGGGAACTTGGAGAAGTTTGCATTCTTTAAGATGGAGGTGTAATATTTGGGTCATATAACTTCTGGGGAATATATCACCATCAATCCTTCTAAGATTAGAGCTATCATGGATTTTCCAACTCCCACTTACAATGAATGTCGTTCGTAGCTTCATGGGATTAGCAGGTTATTATAGGAGATTTGTTAAGGAATTCTCTCAGATTTCTTACCCCATCACTTACCTTAAAAGGAAAAGGAAGAAGTTTTTTCGTACAGGTGTGAGCAGGCCTTTAGTACATTGAAGGAATGTCTCACTATAAAACCTATCCTTAGAGTGTCAGATCCACAGGATGAGTTTTTCATTTACACGGATGCTTCGTTAGTAGGTCTTGGAGGTGTGTTGATGCAGGAGGGCAGAGTACTGGCTTTTGAGTCTCAAAAACTCAAATATTATTAGCTTAACTATCTAAGTCATGAACTTGAGCTTGTGGTACTTGTGCACACATTGGTTCGATGGAGGAACTTTCTTCTTGGTTGGAGATTCACACTCAGGACATATCACCTAAGTCTTCGCCACCTCTTTACACAACCCAATCTCAACGCTCATCAACGGTGTTGGATGGAGTTGCTTTGTGAGTATGAGATGGAGATAGAGCATGTGAAGGGGAAGGATAATGTGGTGGCAAATGCTCTTAGCATATGGAGACATGTGGCTATGGGCACCTCAGTGAGCATAGATTTACAGAGTAGGATTCTTTAGGAGCTTCCTCTTGATAGCTTCTACATTGCATTTCTATAAAATATCGAGTTTTAGAGATCACTTGAGGGGAAGTTTGATTGTTTTTCTTTAGAGGTAGATGGGATTCTTAGGCACAGAGTTCGGATTTATGTTCCCAGAGATGGAGGCTTGACGTAGGAAATCTTGGTAGAGGCACATCATGCACCCTATTCAGCCCATCCCGGGGTAAAGGAGATGTATGCCACCTTCAGACAGTTGTATCATTCGAGAGGACTTTGAAGAGACATGGCACAATTCATGTCATAATTTTTAGAGTGCCAAAAATTAAAGGTCAAGCATCAACATCCAGCTGGCCTTCTCTTTCCTCATGTTATACCGGAGTGGAAATGGGACACCATTTGCATGGACTTCATTGTTGGGCTATCGATGTTGAGATATCACCATGACACCATCATGGTCACGGTTGATAAAGTTAAAAAAGTGGCCCAGTTTTCTCTGGTGAAGACCACTTATACACCTAGTGCAGTGGCATAGATATATTTGGATGAGATTTTCAGGTTACACGGGATTCTGCAAAAATATTATTTGTGACCGCAATCCTTTATATACTTCCCATTTCTGGACTACCATGCATCACGCCCTCAGGACGAGAATCCACTTTAGCACAACATATCATCCTAAGACAAACAGACAGATTGAGTGGGTGAATTAGATTATAGAGTACAATGATCATGATGTATGTGTTGGATTAGACAGTCTAGATGGGAGGAGTACCCGTACTTGGTTGAGTTTTCATACAAATAATAGTTTTCATGGTTCTATAGGCATGTCTCCTTTTCAATATTTGTATGGAAGAGAGTGCAGGACACCACTTAACTGGGACATGCTAGAGGATAGGGTTTCCCTTGGAAAATATTTGTTGCAGGACATGGAGTAGTAGGTGGTTTTGATAAGACAAAGACTAGAGGAGGCACATGACAGGAAAAAGAAGTACACAGATCAGTATAGGACCGACCATAGTTTTTATGTGAGCATCGGAGGTGTTCCTTTCGTGTCAGGCCACATAAGATCCCTATCCGTTATGGAAAAGGTTCTAAGTTAGATCCTAAATTTTTGGGTCCTTTTGAGATATTGGAGTATATTGGCCCTTTGGCCTACCATCTAGCATTGCCACCTATCTTGTCTCACATACATAATGTGTTTCATGTTTTAGTTCTTAGGAGATATATTGCTGATCCTTCTCATTGTTTTGGATTAGACCTCATTGCAGGTACAAGATTAGGGGTAGTTGATGGTGGAAACCCATTCACATTCCTAGATCATAGGACCCTGGGCCCTTTGAGGAAGAGTGGTTGATCAGGTTCAGGTGTAGTGGGACATATATGATGAGAATGCAGCTACATGGGAGGATGCTACTTTACTACGACTTCAGTTTCCACATTTGTTCCAGTGACTTCCAGGAGGAAGTCAAGTCTAAGGGGAGGGGGATGTAGTGTCCCCTTCCCTGTTGACACATTTTTGATACTAATCATGATACTGTTGATTATATTATGGACATGATTATGGACTTTATTATAGTAATATGTTAGATGTTAGATCATGGATTATTGTTGACCTTGATTAAGTTATGATGCATGATGATTATTAGAGGCATTTTTTATATTGATGTTGATATATTGTTTCACATGGTTATACTATGGATGTTATTTAGACATGTGATATTTATATATTGTGAGTAGACCTAGAAATGGGAATTATTTGATGATGATATAGTTGTTGAGTAATATTGTGAATAATCTTGTTGGTTTCTTGGATGTCGTTTTGATCCATATATCTAGATGATTTTGTAATTTTAATTATATTACTTTGGATGATTCGTATATGGCCATGAGGCCAAATGAGGTATTCATGTTTTGCAGGTCAAAATATCACAACAAACATCGGGGGATTAGAGACCAAACCACATTGGAATTCTAGAATGAATTCAACAAGGTGACCCATGGCAAGTAGTATTTGTTTGTGCATGTTTTTACGTGTTAGGGATTCCCATTGGGTGGATCACCTTTAAATGTGACAAAGGGGTTATGTGTTTTTATTTTTTGGTTCCTTTGTTTATGTTTGCATGTTGTTTTTTCTGGTGTATTGACCCTTTCATTATTTATTTAATTGTAGAGAATTAATGTGAGTAATCATATTATTAAAATAAATGAACTAATCAAATTGGGATATAAGAAAGTAATTATAGAAGTTGTTGAATCTTGTATTAATGTTGTAGGTATGTGTAAGTGATGTGTAATAATGTGTAAGTATGTTTTTACAATGTTAAAAACTCCACCTTCTTGGAAATTAGAATTTGTCCTTGGAGGCTATTTGTGGAGGCTTGTGGGACAAGTTAAACTTGTCCCCATACATCTTAAATTTATTTACCAACCATACCTATGGTTGGAGAGTTGAATTTAGACTTCCCTTATGCATTTTTAGGAAAAACAAAAATGTAATATTTTTATCATACCTTCTTACATTTTATTAATTTTAGTCCTTGTGAGGTGTGGCCTTATTTTGGAGAGTGTAAGTAAATTGTCATATTATTCACCCACCTCTTTATTATGCATTGGAGAATCAAGTTGACTTTTGGGTTTGGGTTGAGGATGTGTGATGTGGCATCCTACATGGATACACCTCATCCTTTTCCCTTCCCTCTTCAATAAAATTTGAATTCCTTGCCTTGTTTTTGGTGGCTTCACTTTGGAGACTTCATTCATGGGCAAATTTCTTGTTGTTTTAGGAGCTCTTGCTTTTCGAGAAGTTTGAGGATTATTACATGCTTGTTGTTTGATGGGTTTTTAGATTTTTTTCTTGGAAACAACTGTTGTTTAGAACTTGGGAAAATCCATCATGGAGAGGTAAGAGCTTGGCTCTTGAAATGCTCTTCTTTTATGAATGTAAATGTTAATGTGTGAATTTTTTAGCATGTTTGTGGGTTTTTGGGTAGATGGCCTAGGAATGGTGTAGGAGAAGACTATGGGGTTTATTTTGTGGGAGGCACAAGTGTGTTTTAGGGAGGTATAAGGGTGGAGGGAGTTGGGATTTTTGTTCCACCTTATAAAGCAATAGCTTGCATTTCTTTACTCGTTATGGGGTGCCATAAGAGGTTGGGGAGGCATAAGGAAATGTGAGGAATAAGGGGTACATGGGGGAGGCATAAGGAGTGTAAGGGTTTTTATATACTATATTTTGGCGGTTTGTAATTCAGGTGGTGATACCCATTTTCCATTTTGCAAAGCATAAGAAGAATCCCCCATAGTTTGTTGTTGCTTTGGCTTGCTTGATGAAGCCTCAGTAATGTTTGTCATGAATTAATGTAGTTGTAAACTACATTATGTTTTGGACTATGTTTTTATTGTGAAAAGGCCGCTTGTGTGTTTGTGGAAGCCTATTGTTTCCAAGAGTTAGATCACATCTTTTATTGCATTGTGGTTGGGGCTTGAGGGCCAATGAAGAATGATGTCTTCTCCTTTTCATTGGATGTATTAGTTGAGTGGAGAGTGTTGAGTTTCCCCTACTCTTGTGGTGATCAAATTAGAAAAGTGTGAAATCTGAATGTTGCTATTCTGGAGCTGAGAAAAAGATAGTTTGATAGTTCCTCGTGAAATGAAACCATATTGTAACCTTTCCCGCTTGAAGTGGATGAACTTGTAAATTTTTGTAATGGAAAGATGTTGTATTAATTTTAAAGTTGTATATTGTAATGTGAAAGAGATAAACTCTGTTTTCAGCATTTGAAAGAATGTGAAAGAATTGTATTTTGTATGAGGAATTTGAGGAATGAAAGAAAAGTTGTAAAGTTGTATTTGAAATCAATAAAGGATTGCACTATCTTCCTCAAATTGCATCATTGTATTGAAATTGATCATCTAAATATGAGTTGTAATCTTTATTTATAAGAAAGAAATGTGTATGAAGGAAGTGTAATACTCTGTCTTTTGAAATGTGTAAAATTTGGAAATTAGAGATCTATTTTAGCTTTTGAATAGTTGAATTGAATCAACTAAATGTATTAGATTTGAATTGGAATGAATTCTAATAATTGGAAGATGAAAATGATGAATAGATCCTTTAAAATTTGATCTCTATTTTATATTTTCAAACTAGCAAATACTTTATCCAAAAATGCATAGTTTGAACCTGCAACAATGAAATAATAAATTAAATGATTAAATTGAAGTAGTATGCCCTAAATGAATTCAATTGGAAAAAATTACTTATATAATTTTTTAGAAAACCTAGCAAAATCAGACTCAAACTGTTTTGTTGTCATTTTGCTGTCAAAGTTGTTTTTTTTAAATTGGGAGTCAATACAAAATACTTACCTTCCAAATCCATCCTAAATCCATCTTAGAACAATTTTCCATGTCTAATTGACAAGTTGAGAGAGAAATAAGGACAATTGATTAAAATTTCAAAGTCAAAATTTACTAGCTTGCCTTTTAAAAGCCTGTAGATCATTTTCTTGAAATTAACCCCTTATATTTTATCAATATAAAAATTTAATGATTGATGTGTAAAGAGGACATCGAGAGATTTCTAGAAAGTCCTTGTTTTTCCAAAACTGAGCTCTCTATTAAAAGTTATGGCCTTATGAAATTTTTCTTCATTTGGCATCAAAAAAATAATTCGAACTGTTGAAAAACATTTTTTGGGAAAAATTTCCTTGGTGGACCCAGGAATTCCCCAGCCACTCCACTAACCCACATGCTTTTATTTTTGGTCAAACATCACCTAAGTCTGAAAGAAATTTTTTGAAAAAATTTCCCCTCCAAACCCATCGCCCCACTTTTGCCCTTTGATTGTCTTTCACGGGTCTGCAACATTAAACTTAGCGTATAATTTTTTTTGGGAAAATTTTCCTAATTATCCCCGCTGGCCCGCAGCCAATCAGAGGCTGCCACATGGCACCATGAGGTGTTGATGGAGGAGTGAATCCCTTTTTAACTTCACGCTTCAGAAAATTTTTGGGAAAATTTTCAAATTTTCCTCCACCTCCCCGCTAGCCCACAACTAATTAATGTTTGACACATGTCTTCCTGGTGCATTGATGGAGGCGCGTAGATTCTCAAAGCTTTAAAACTTTTTCTAAAAAAAATTACATTTCCTAATTTTTCTCTGACAGCTCAACGACCCACAACCAATTAGAGCTCGACACATGGTGCCTTGGGTGTTGGTGGAGGTATGGACCATTTTGATCCCTAGAGCTTTTTGGCTGAAAAGAAATGATGTCTTAAATCACTTCGACGGCCTAATTTTCCACCAGGGTGTTGTAAAGTCGACACGTGTCCTCTTTGGGCTCATGGGCGCACGGAGGTAAATCATGCTTTTGCCCCGAAGAAGGAAAATGTGCCAAATTTTCTCCCCTCTCCACTGGCCCGCACATGGGAAATTTTTCTTCTCTAGGCCCACAAGCCCACTCTTGGGAAAAGTTTCCCTCCCAAGGTCCACCGGCCCATAACTTGAGAAATATGAGGAGTTAGGACTTATTTATATCATTGAAAAGGTGACAAAATGTCTTATCTAATGGGAATGTTTTAGGGAAGTTTTGAGAGCGTTAATTCTGAGAAAAATAAAGGTAAAGCTTTTAAGCTAGTTACAGAGTGGTGTAGTATGAAATTACCCTCTTAACCTAATTGAACTTTCTAACCCTAAATTTTGACCTTGTGACCTTTAATAATTATTAATAATAAAAAATATAATCTAGTAAATTAGTTTTGATCTGGAACCTTTTTTTTGACAACTATTGTCTTGTAACCTGGTTGAAGACACTTTTAAACAAAAAAAAATTATTCCATAAATTCCCTATCTAATCCTAGGTTGTTTCTTAGGTCTCAAGTGGGTTGTTTTTATGGGTGTTACACTTGGTATCAGAGCTGTGGGTTCAAAGCTTGGACCCTTGGGCACACTAAAAAACTTGAGACATGAACTGTAAACCTAGCACACTTTTGAATCTAAGAAAACAAACTTGTTTGAAAATTGAAAAATAAATGCGTATGAAGAAATATCACATTACTTTCTTCATTTGAACTACCAAAATTAAAATAATAATAAAATAATAAGTTGTTTGAATTGTTGTACTCACTCAATGGAGTTTTTTATAAACCCAGGTAACTAAAAATGTCAAATTAAATTGATTTTTGTAAACTTCTAGTGTAGTGGAAACTTGGTTCCTCTTTGAAAATGTGTTGTTTTACAAGTCCTAAAACTTGATTTAATTGTATGATGCATTAAGCCCTTTGTTGAGACCCTTCCTTAATGGAGTTATTGGAATGATAAATTGTAAGGTGTGAATCTTGGGGTTGGACATTAGTGGTTGTGTCCTGGGGTCGGGAAGAGTTATTTAGAAGCTATTTAGAGCTTTCATCCTTCAGTAGTTAGGAGAGTTGGTCCGGTTGTCAGTTTTTCATTTTATTACCTGTATGGTAGAGTGAAGATTAATTCTGGGTGTCGTTTATGACCCAATCCTGCGCATGTGTCCTTGGAACTGACTTGGAGACAGAGTACCCCTATTGGTAGCCATGAAGGGCTATGAAGTAAATGTGGTGTTAAAATTTTGTATTTTACATTCGTAAACTTGTGTCATTTTATCAAGGACTAGCATCTTATTTTATGATTGGATTGAGAAGCTCTAAGCCTCTTCTAGTGATTTATATTTTTGCGAGAATTTTCAGACTTTACAATGTGGCTACTTAGTAACTTTCCTTGATTGCTGATATTTCTTGGACTTTATTTTTATTGGTGACTCAAATCTCGTTATGTTGTTGGTTGTTTAGCTAAACATTATGTAGATTTATTCTTGCATGATGATGAGTTAGTTGTTTAGCTAAACATTATTATTTTTGTGTCTACAATTTTCGATGTCATTGTTGTTTTTTTCATTGGTTTATTGTCATATGACCTGACTTGCAAGAAGAAGATGATCAAGTAGTCAAATACACATGTAAATATGTCAAAAATGCATTTGAAAATGTATGTGTATAGTAAAAGCATGCAATGGAAATTATAAATGTAAACTGATTGCATGATGAGAGAAAGGATGTAGAGAGTATATTCGATACTGCAATTTTTTCGGGATATATCACACAACCCTAGCTGAAGAAGTGTAGGGAGAAAGTTGTATTATTCTCCAACCTGTAACTGCTTCCCTGATGAATGTATGAAGATATGTTGGTATTGTTTGGTTTTTTAAGGAAATCCGACGCCACTGTCTGAAGTAGTGTAGAGTAGAATTATGGTGTATCTTATAGCCTGTAACTTCTCCTTGAAATGCTAAGGAAAACCATGTCCTGTAAATCCACTCTATACAAGGTTCTTAGACTATTTTTAACTCACTCATTGTATAACCCGCAATGTAAAGGGAGAAAAATGAACTAAATTTTACTGGTGTAGAAGTGTTTTGTAGTATATAAAATCCCAAATGATGTCACCTTCTTTGGGGGCACATTCAACATCACTGATAGAGGAATTTGTAAGCCCCAAAAGAGGACAAACTACATAAAATGTGCCCTTTAGGGGGAAGGGAATGTGCTTAGTAGAAACAAAGGCACACACAAAAAAGTGGCTAATCATGCATGTAAAAGAAAATTTTAATCTACACATACATTGAATAAGCTAGAATGTAAGTAAAAATGCAAGCAAGTAATCATATACCATGAAAATTGGGTTGCAAACATGGGAAATCACTCACAATGTCAAAAGACATGTAAGTCCATAATGGATGCATACAACAAATAAATGTGCACACCAAACAAAGGGCATGGCCCACATATAATAGAAAACAAAAACAAACGATTTGAAACAACAAATAACCATGGAAGTAATAAATCCTACGAAAAAAATGTTGCACATGAAGCACCCGTTAGCATGTTATAAAGATAAATAGTATGTCAAAATCATGTATAACCATGTAAATGAAAATTGATAAGTACAAAATGAAATAATAACACCTTTAAGAGAGGAATGTGGATGCCCCCAACAACCGTTGTAGGCGTGGTAGGAGGAGAGCATCTATGTTCCATGTAGGAGACCTGTATCTGTGATCATAACAAGACAAGGGAATAAATAGGCATGTGTGTATGGTAAAGATAATGAAATACAATAGATTTAGCTATCATTCATAATAAGTGCACATGAATAAGAGAATGGAAGGAAGAGTAAAAGAAATGAATATATGCAACATGTTGTGGATAGATAGAATGTAATGCAAGATGGATGATAGGAGATGCATGACCCCAGAGTGAATGAAAGTGAATGCAATGAGGTTCATTTGATTTCCCCCCTAAGAAGTATGGAATGAAGTATCTAGTGTGTTGTGATGATTTTGTATGTGTGTGATGATATGTGACCTATAGATGAACACATGATGATGTACGATAAATCATATATATAATGATGAGACAAATAAATGGACTGGTGATGTAGCCTAAAGTATATACCACTACAAGATGAAGGAATAATTGATCATTTAGCCTAAATCTTGTGTCACTAACCTAGGAATATCACATCATAGAAGGATGAATGATGAATGAGTAAGTATGATGAGTTTCATTTGATTTTTAAACCCTTAGCAGTCGAGTATGGACCGAGGAACTAAAGTGCATCATATGATAGTGAGTGCATCACGTAGAAGACGATGTAATATCCATGATGACAATAGCTGACCATATGATTTATAAGATATGTAATACAAGATGAATAGTATGTAATGCAATGTGTTTATATAGACGGGTAATGTGAATAGTTGTTCAATGTAGTATGTAGAATGAGTAAGATGTAATGCTAGACTCATCGACACTAGGAGTAGGAAACTTGTATGATGAAGAATAATATGATATATAGATGTGTAAATGTCACTATAATGAAATGGGGTGGACTAAATGCAAATTTTATGATGTAAGATGTAAGACATATTACTTGACATATGTGAAGAAACACAATGTGTAATACCTATAGTGCAGTGTTTGGGGTTCATGTGTAGTATGTCTGTTATCTCTCGAAAGTGCACCCTGTAGAGAGATGGTTGGATATTTTCTAAGCCTATGAAAATGATCTCTCTCTCTCAAAGTTACAATGGAGACACCTCAGGTATATGGGTATACCTATTGTGAGGTGAATCTCTGGGATTAAAAGGCCGGTTCCTTGTTGGTGTATACTAAACTACTTTCTGGGAACTCTAGGGTGAAAGATGACTATAAAATAATTAAAACTAAGGTGATACACCAAAAATTGTATGAAAACTTTGACTGAGTAAATGCACAACTGATTCGAGAAGGATTCTTGATGCACAAACCAATTAATGTTTTTTGTGAAATATCTAAGGGTAAAACACTTGATTATACGGAGGGAGATTCACAAGAGTATTAATAAGTTAACATGCACATTAGAATTAAGCATAAAAGATTGAAATTGCAACAGGGTAAGGTAGCTGATCAGGGAATTTTCATTCACAAGATTAGTATAAACATAAACAAAACTACAAAATAACCTGGAAAGGCATAAAATACATCACACTCAGAGGGTAGAACTAGAAGAAATTGCTTCAGTACTCCTACATCCAAAAATTCCTCTGGGAAGATCCATGTGCTTTGTAATGGCACACAATATATAGAAAAAAAAAGTTCACCCTCTTCCTAATAATAGCCTAAGGGTTTACTCACCCATGCATCCTAATTTTATCCTTTATTTAATAATAAACAAAGGGATAAAATAATACAAACTAGAGCATGCAGTTTAAAATTATGCATTAATGGCCTTAAATACAATACAGTCAAACTGAAGTTGATTGTTCTATTTTAAGGAAAGAATGAGTGAATTATTTGCTAATTATACAATTTGCTTGCTAGGTAAATTATTCTTCCCTTGAGCATGTAAATTCATCATTTTCTCTATTCTATCCTGTTGTGAAGGCATGCAAAAATATAACTCCCTGTATGTGAGCAAAATTTTGCAACACTTAGAAATATTTACAAAATAATTATTTGTGGGGACCACCCTCATATGTGCACATGCTCTGATATTTGTTTATTTTCTTGAGTGGTCACATGAGTGATACTTTGCAATTTTACCCAACCTCTTTAAAGTGGGGACCACCTCCAATCTGCTTGGTTTGGCCACCTTGGTGGAATTAGCAAATTTGTGTTTGTTATGACTACCTTGGTTAATAGGCATAACACATGACACCACCTTTTGATAAAACACACATGTGTATATGTGTTGACCATTGTATGCTTGGTAATGTATAATTTGGAATTCACCTCTTCGGTGATCATTTGGAGTAATGTGGTCGACATTTGATTATTTTAATGGACCATAGTCGGACTTTTGAAAGTCATTTGCAATGATTTTTTTGTGGGCACGTGGGATGGCCCCTCCCCACAATGACTTAACCCTTAGCAAACTTGGTCGGTGGTAATTTGACCTGTGTTGAGTTAGCTTTGATTTTGGTGAATTGTCTCGAGCCCTTGATCTTTGTACCTCTGTGCTCGATGTCATTGATCCCAAAATCACGGTTAGGGTTTTAGACCTAAGCACTTAATGTTGTCGGTGGAGGACTAACCATGGTTATTTGTTTTGAATTCTGAGTGTGATCCTCGGCCATCTGATCTTGTCCTTGACAAAGCTTGATTGTTGATCTAAAAATATGGTTGGGTTGAAACCTAACCCATACTTGGGCTCGAGTGGAAAAGGAAATCCTAGGTTTGACTATCATTTCATTCAGTCTTCTTACATGTAGGGGAAGCCCTGACAATTTTTTTCTTGGTCGACATTGTTGTTCTTTCTAAAGCTCAGCCTTGGTGTATTTTGGAGCTCTTTCTCTTGTAACTCCATTTCTCTGTCCACCATGGCTGTTACTTCAAGCTTAGATGTTCCATTTGGTATTTTGTGGTGAAGTATATGGGATCGTTTCTTTGTTATGAGCATGGCTTCTAGGAAATTAATAGGATCTGACTACCATCAAGATTATTTTGAGCTCAGTTTGTTCCTTCGAGTGAGTAAAACTCAACCTTTGTGATTATTTCCTATATTCTTTGCTTCTATTGGGATTTTTTTATAGATCTTGAATATGGCCATCATTATCATTTCTTTGAGCTTGGATTCCTTTGATGAAAAAGTTTTTCTACCTTCTGCAGGGTTCTTTGAGGTTTCATTATGTGACATCGGGCTCGGCCTTAGCTGTCTTTGAGTTTGAAAGTCATTCCTAAGCTTGTTTTTCTTTGTTTGCAGGGTTTTCTTTATTGATCTCTCTGTGTGATTTCGAGGCTCAATTTTATCTGCTCACTTAGAGTCTTTGCGAGTTACTAGCTGCCATTGATCTTCTTTTTTTGATTTGATGACTTCTTGAGGCTTTTTTGATACACTTCGATATCTGCTCACTGTCTGATTTCATTGAACTCTGAGCTTGAAAAATGTTGGGGTCTTTGACCTTTAATTTCTCAATTAAAGGGTCTATTTCCTTCAATTCATACTGGTGAGTCATTATTTCTATTGAATCTCCATGTAAAATTTTGTAATAGCCTTCTACAGTGGTGCAAGAATGAAACATTTTCCTTATTTGTTCATGCATAGTTTTGATTTGTAATGACCCAAAAATGGGTATTAGTCATTTGATTGAAAAATATTAAACCTTCCTGCAACTTCTCTGTAACCTTATGAAAGCCTTGAATTTTCAAGATGGGAATGTATTTGGGTTTTTGTTATTCTATTACAGCCTTTTCTCTGCCCCTAACTCCATATCTAATCATTTTTTGATTTAGGTATTCGATTTCATCATCCCATTGCTCATTTTTTTAATGGCCTTTAGGTAGCTTGACATTTGTGTACATTTACTCACTGTATTTCAAACTTGAGAGTTCTGTAGAGGATTTTTCACCTTCTTAAGTGATCTTTATGACTTCTCTATCATAAAATGGTGACTGCAGGTCTTCGACGATTCGGCCTATTAGGATCTATACCTTTAATTTAATCATAAACTAAAAATTTCATTTTATCTAAATCTGTAAGTCTGCATGTTGTAGTTGTTTATCCCATATCTCTATTTTTGTAGCTCTGGATTTGTTCCAATGATGAAATTTTCTTTTCTTTATCATTTCAAAACTGGAATGGTGGCTTCCCTTTGATCATCTCTTTTACTTATCATATTACCTGTTTCTTGTGAAACCTCTATCTCAGATACTAGTTTTACCATCATCCTGGAACTATAATATACAGTTACTTTGAAGAAAATAAAGTTTTATTTTGCTGGAAACTATATCTGTATGTTCGATTCTTCTGTAACTCTTTGATATCTACAGTAGTTTAAGCAATTCTTGATCTATTTTGATGTCACTATTTGGCATAAGCCTTGATTCAGATACTTACTCTATTAATTTCACTGTATTTTTTAATTTCAGTTTCATATAGATGTTGGAAAAGTTGTAAATGTTGGTTTTATAGGGTGAAGCCCTGTGAAAATTTTTACAGAATTAACTCTTCTTAAAAAACCTTTGAAAACTGGACATGTTCCTTGCCTACAAGTATCCCCTATTCTACAAGTTGAGCTCATGAATTCCTATAGCTTGATTTGGTCTTTACTTGTGTAGCTACTATATGATGATCTTTCATGCACATTGTATCTTCTGTAGCTTACTTCAAGCTATCATCATGAGATAGATTTTGTTCACCTGTAGTTGCTTCTACTTATGTTGTAGATGAGTAAAACATTGCTTGAATGAAATTATTTAATTGATATTGTAGTAATTATGTGCTCTCATATCTGCTTTATTCTGAAAATTCTAACTTAGAAAACCTAAAATTTGTGAGATTATCTTGGAATTTCAATTCACTTCAGTTTTTTAAGCTATAAATAATTCTTTTCTACAATTATATACTTCTTTTCCTTTGATTACATGTTTGATATGTATGTTGAAAAACTATGAAATGTTGATTTTACGAGGTGAAGACCTGGAAATTTTTTTCTAGAATCTTTTCTTCATCCTATTTCAGATGTAATCCTTTTACTTTTAACTTCATCTTGTGAAATATGATTCTTCTTCTTCTACTGCAAACTTAAAAAGTACTTATATCTTCCATTATCTCTCCTAAGTTCTAACTTCTTCCATTTGTAGAATGTTTGTTGAACTTTGAGTTGCACTCTTCCTTTTTCTTAGCATGTACTTATGACTTGCCAAATTTTCATGGCTGCAACCTATACTTGCGCACTTAAAAAAATAGTTAGGATAATAATTATGCTTTTTGGCCTCTCTTATGTCCATGTTTTATTCTTTCTTTCTTTCTTCTTTTCTTCTTTCTGAGTGAAAAAAAATGCATGTAGTTTTTCCTTCAAGTAGAATACATCTCCTGCTTAGGATAAGATTCATATGCATGAAGTAGGACAGTGTAGGAATATGGTTTGATCCCTGAGCTCATGACTGATGGTTGATTTATTTTTCTTTTCAGGTACCATGACTTGAGGACGAAGGGGCTGACACAGAGATGATCTACATAAATAAGAATATACAAGGCAATGATGGGTTCCCCCTCATACTCCTCTGCTTTATCCTTCATGCATGTGTATCTTTCTTTTCAGTAGTTGTACTTTACTTTTCAGTTATATCACATGGCTTGTATGGGAAATATTTGACTCTCCTTGTGAATAAAGCATTGAATTCTATAAATTAGTTGTATATCTCTTTTTGCATTTCTACTTTTTGTATGGATTATATAATGAACTAAACAAATTAGTAACTTAGTTGAATGTCTTAATCATGAAGGAAAAGTTTAAAGAACCTGTAACATTCAGTAATGAACTCTGATTTCTATATTCTATAATTCGGTGTCTTCATCAAGACAACACAGATTTCCTTTGGGCTTTTGTGTTCTTTTACTGAAGGCATCATGAAATTATAGACTATGTGATCTATTACATTTTGTAACAGTACACATAACTAAATATTTCATGTAATCTTTATCAGCAGTAATGATATAGTTTTGATATAATTTCCCCTAGCTTATGTATACTTCACCAATGATATCCATCGTAATAAAGTTTCAAGTTGCCCATTTCTGCACAAGTGCAGAAATTGTCAACATTTCTGGCAATCCTGCGGGGAAAGCTGCTTGCTAGCTTGTAGACTAGTGCCTTACTCTTGTCCATTAGGTATGGATTCCAAATATGAAACCAAAATCTATCTTTTCTGAAAGGTCCAACCCTTCCAAAACAAAATAAAGCTGAAAAAATAACTGGCGAACTAGATCACGTGCAATAATTTCACTTGTTGAAATAAAGAACAATGTAATGTGTAGAAATTACACTTATTGAATGGAAATCCTACTGTAATAATCACTGTAAGATTTTCAATAATAGCTTTTAAGAAACATACCATTTACAAGCATGGGTATTTCTTCTCCATTCAGCTTCAAAATCTGAAAAGCATTGTGTTCCTTGTAAGATGATATCATGTAAGGGCCACTTCAGAGTGTATCAAAATTTGAGTGTCTTCCTAGATTTGCATGATCAACATCCCATTTCAACACAATATCTCCTTCATTGAAGACTCTGAATTTGGATTTCCTATCAAAATTCTTCTTCATCTGCTTCTGATTCTTTTCCATATTTAAATGAGCTTGATCTCTTAGCTCTTATAATTCCATCAATTCTGCATAACGAACCTGTAATGGTTCATTTTTGAGTAGTCCCATTTGATGCAAAAAATCTAATGCAGGTAACTCAACCAAAATAGGCATTATTTATTCTTTTCCATACACAAGTTTTTATGGTGAATTGCTAACTGATCTCTTAGAGTCACTCTGTTGGCCTAAAGTGTTGAATTCAAGATTAGATGCCAATCTCTTTGATTATCCTTGAGTGTTATTCTGATGATCCTTAACAGATTTTTATTAGTACTCTCAGCTAAGCCATTAGCTTGCGGGTAATAATTAGATGAAGAGCTTAAATAGATTCCATGGTTGACAGTCCAATTTGTAACCTTAGCATTAAGAAATGTTAGAGCATTATCTAATATGATAGTTGTTGGAACACCAAATCTGCAAACTATGCCTTTATAAAAGGATAGTATTGAAGCTTCATTAGCATCTTTCAAGGCTATTGCTTCAGTCCATGATGTAAAATAATCTACAGCTATTAAGATCGACTTATGTCCTTGTGAATAAGGAGGGTTTATCATGCCAACAAAATCAAGACCCCACTATATAAAGGCTGATCAACTGAAATAGGCTGTAAAGGAAGTGAAGCTAAACGTTCTTTTCCAACAAAAAGAGCACATTTCTTGCACTTTATAATCCATTCAAAATAGTCCTTAAATATTCTAGGCCAATAGAAACCTGATTTAATGATCTTTAAACTTGTAGTGCATGCTGAGAAGTGACCTCCTGCAGGTCCTTCATGGAATTCTGATAATATTTTTTGAATTTTATCATAATCAACACATTGCAGAAAAATTCCATTTATATCTCTTTTGAATAATACACCATCAACAAAAAGATAAGGAATAGCTTGTAACCTAAAATCCTTCATTTATTCTTATCCATACCTTCTAGATAGGTTTCATGATGTAAATAGTTAACCAAATCACTCATCCACCTTGATTCCTGAATTTCTTGAGAAAGTTCAGGTTGCTGATTTTATGGTTGCACCATGATATTTGATTGTTGATATGTAATTTCAGCATGTTGTTCTAAATCTTTAGGTTCTGCGGCTTGCTATTTTTCCATATCAGTGATTAGATGTTCGCATAAACATTTACCTCGAAAGGTCTTAGCAACTCGGATATCAACATCATATTCCATAACCTTCGTTATCTAGCCTCCTCTTTTCTCATTAAATTCTTTGTTTAGCAAGAAATCTTTCACACTTGGATGAGAAACAAGAACATGAATTTTATTGTTTGAAAGCATGTACTTAAAATTCTTTAGTCCTCTAACTACTGAAAGTACTTGTTTTTCAAGGAATGTGTACCTTGTTTCATAACCATGCAAACTCTATCCAAATAAAGCAATTGGTTGCTTGATATTCTTATCATTAACCTAAGTTGGAATAGCCGAGATTGTTTTAGCTCCTGCAAGTGTGTAAATTGTAAAATATTTATCAAAATTTAGATTTGCAAGAGTAGGAGCTTGAGAGATAGTATCTTTGATAGCTTCAAAACCTTCTCTCCCTTCGCTGGTCCAAGAGAAAGTTTTCTCTTTCCTTAACATAGCTGTTAATGGTTTAACCAATGTTGCAAAATCTGGAAAAAATCTCCTAACAAAGTTGATTTTTCCCAGAAATCTCTGTAATGCCTTCTTGTGATGAGGTAATGATAGCTGTGATATAGATTTGATTATGAAAGGATCAATTGCTAAACCTTGTCTGGAAACAATATGGCCAAGTAGTTTACCTTGATGTACTGAAAAGATAGACTTTTAGGGGTTCAACGATATTCCAAATTACCTACATAATTGAAAAGTATGCCTTAAATGCATTAGATGTTCTTCACAATCTTTTGAAAATACAGTAACATCATCTAAATAATCAAGGATGCATTTATTTAATAGGCTACGAAAATCCATATCCATTGCACGTTGAAATGTTGCACTAGCATTTGAAAGAAAAAAAAGACATTCTTTTATAAGCATAAGTACCCCACTTAGTGGTAAAAGTTGTTTTGTATCTGTCTTCTTCTTGGACTAAAACTTGATTGTATCCGCTATAACCGTCTAGAAGAGATAATATATCTGAACCCAAAACTGTTCTCAAGATTTGAACCATATTCGGTAGTGGATAATGATATTTTAATGATGCTTTGTTAAGATCTCTGAAATCCACACATAATCTTATTTCTCCATTCTTCTTCCTAATAAGAACAAGATTTTCTACCCAACTTGAATGCTAACTGGAAAAATAATTTCCGATTCAATCAATTTTGATAACTCTTTCCTCATAAGAGGTTCTATTCTAAGATTTACAGGCCTCTGTTTCTACCTAACTAGTTTAGAATTTTGTTGTAATTCAATGGTATGTTGTGCTAGACTGGGTAAACCCTTTCAAGCCTTGGTATCTCCAAATGAAAACATCTTTAAATTCTATGCAAAGATTAATAAAATATTGTTTTTCAGATAAGGAACATACTTTTCCAAGGAATAAATTCTTTCCTTCATCAACTGATATCTCTTCATAATTATCAGCATCAGTTGACATCTTAGTTTTTTCCTTTCTTAACTAGTCATCAGTGCTGAAGATGTCTTCCAATGTGACAAGTCCCCAAGGCAATTTGTTTGTCTTTAGTTGAACAATCTGGACACCATATAAATGTTGTAATTTATCCTGATTTACTACAGAAAATTTAGCTTCTTGCTGTAAAAACCTGCAGATTTGATCATCACTTTCAAAAACTTGCCTATTTGATTTGTTATCAGGTATAGAGGGCCTAAAAATTAACTTAATATGAGGATGAAGTTTGTTGTTTTCTATTTGTTCTAACACTTTGAAACTAGCACCGACTGCTGCAAGTCTATCTGCATGCTTATTTTCAGTTCTAGGAATGGACTGAATATTAATAGCATCAAAATTTTCTATTAAGTTTGAAACTCTATGCCTGCAAGATTTAATTAACGGATTCTTACAAACATTGAAGCTTTTTAATTGATTGATAACTAACTCAGAATCACCAAATATTTGTAATGTGTTGATACCTCTTTTTCTAGCCCAAAGAAAACTATGAATTAATGCTTTGTATTTAGCTAAATTACAAGTGCATGAAAATTAGACACTCAAAGCTATGAAATAACTTTTGTTTGTTGGGGAAGTGAGCATTAAACCGGCTCCCTATCCTTTCTTATTCATAGCTCCATCAAAATGAAGCTTCTAAATCCCTTCTGCCGAATTTTTTGTTTTGGACATTAATGGAATTGTTGCATTTTCTTCATGCATACAATACACACAAAAATATGTTCTTCAACTTCCTTAAAAGGATCATGGGCATGTTCTTCAACTATTTTTTCATCCATAAACATGTTTGAAACACCCTCTAATGATGAAACTCTAGCTACATCATCGAAATAAGATTGATCCAAAGCTGAATAATTGGCCACTACATTTGGAGAATGAGGCTTAATGTGAAATATGGCCAATGGTTCTGAATTGATAGTAACCTTAGTGTCATAACGTGTGGTAAAAAATAAGAAGGGAGAATCTGAAGAGAGATAACCTCCTATTTTTGCTATAAAATCTCTAGATAAGCAAAAATTAAAATATGGAGGTAAATCCACAATAGTAACATCTTGCAAGATGGAAACATTCAGGAAAGCATGTAACATTACCTCTAAATTTCTGATTATACCAATTGTATTGGTTGCAATCCCATTAAGCTGTAAAACACTCTTTTTTGTAGGCTTGTACCGCAGGCCCAAATTTTCAGCAATTGCTTTTGGCATAACTGTGCTACTTGCACCGCTATCCACCATGCAGTTATGAACTAGATTTTTTCCAATAATCAATGATAGATAAAATGGTGGTGGCTTCTTTATGTCATGAGCATTTAAAACTTTTTGAACCATCCATCTAACCCCTTTTAGGTGATTTTGTTCAAGTGTTCCAAGGACCATGTTTGTCTTTTGAACCTCCTTTTCTATTGTTTTGGAAGAAATTTGTAGTTTAGCTAGTTCATGAGAGAGTAAATCCTACTGTCTTGGAATGCTTAGAGCATCCCACATTGAGATATTAACATTATGATTTTTCATTACATCAACGATATTAAAAGAAGCAACCATTTTAGAGATAGATTCAACTATTTTAGCATAATCCTTAAGAAAAAGTGATTCTACTTTAGCAACTTTATCTCTGAGGAATAAATAACCTTCTTGGATCAGGCTATACCTGTTTTTGTTGCTCTTTACCAACTATAAAATTTTCTATTCTTTGTGGGACAGTAGAACTGCTAGCTGGTTTTGGGGCTGTAGATGCTAAATTATCAGTAACAGTGGGCAACACAAGTCTATTTTACTGTTTTTTATTTTTAATAGCCTTCTCTTGAGATCTAGTGGTAACTAAAATGAAATATTCCTAATTGAAGTTAACCAAATTCTATTCAGGTGCTTTCTAAACATGACCTTCTTGCTGCCCACTCTCCATTTGACGCATGAACAATGCTTCAGATTGAGGTTGTGCAACAAGATTCAGGTTCAGGAAAGCATTTGGGCAATTTATGGCTGAATGAGACTGATTGCAAGGCTGACACCACTCCTCTATAGCCACATTAACTAGAACCAAAGCATTCGATGTACTAGGAATGTTTGGATCAAATTGCCTTTGCTGATAAGGCTGCCTATAATTTTGATTCTGCTAGTAAGGCTACATATTTTGTTGATTTTACTCGTAAGGCTGTCTATTTTGCTGATTTTGTTGATAAGGAACCTGATAAGGCCTGTTAGGAAATGTAAGTTTGTTCTCAATTGATGTCAGCTTATTTCCCATGATTTACAAATATTTGAACATATCTGGGGATGGAGCTGCAACAAAAGGCTCTACAATCATAATAGGCTGTGGAATAGGGGCTAAATATGCCAAAAATGGCATTATAGGCCTTGCTGCTAATTTCCCAACCTGAATAAGGATGTTTTCAACTTTTTTAGCAATTTCATAGGCGTCGGGAAGAGTACCACCTCCCATGGATTGGATCATAGTTGAAATATCGCTATTTAATGGTCTGAGGTAATAAAGGAAAGCGTTATCTACTTGAGGCTTAATACTTGCTGGGATTCTTTCCCAAGTTCTAGCAAAATGGATGTTGAAATTAGACATATACTCATAAGGGGCCTTTTTGATACTAGATAGTTGTTCTATGAGGAATAAATGGTCTGAATCATCTTCGAACTATTTCAGCAGTTTTTCACCTAAATTATCCCAAGTTTTTATGCTTCCAATATCTAGATATCTATACCATTGTGAGGCATGTCCTTTAAAATACGTAGCCAAAAGTCTTAAAGTTACGTCTTTGTGAGTGATATTATGGACTGCACATATGGCTGCAAAATCTTTAATATGTTCAACAGGTGTAACTTGATTTTCTCCAGTAAATGATGGAAAACTTTTCATGGTAGTATTATGAATATCATGGTAAACTGGAATTAATAATGGGCTACCATTAGTAAAGGTCACAAAATTTATAGGTGGTTGAAGAGCCATTGGAAGAATTGGGATATTGATTGTAAAATTGATACGTGGTGAAAGAATATCAGAAGGAGGGTAATCAAAACAAGGTCTATTATAGAGTAATGTATTACCAACTCTTCTCCTTCGAGCAGAATTCAAAGGTAAAGAAACAAACTCAGGAGGAATTCCTCTTACCGATGATCTTGTAGTCACTTTAGGCATGCAATATGTCGTAATACTAGTCTAAAATAAGTTTTACGGAGTCGCCAAAAGATCATAAAATCTTTAGAATAAATTGGTGTAGCTTGCTCCTAAAAGTAACTATTATTTGTTGTAAATCTGCTCTAGATCTACTGTAAAATCTGTAACTTGTATGCAGATCTGATTCCTTGTCCCACCGGGCGTGCCAGGGGTTTCAATTTTTTTTAAGAGACATGCCATAATAAAAATTTGAATTTGGATGAAGAGTTTTAAATGTTATTATTATAAATAATATTTTTAAAAAATAATAATCTATACAAAAATTTCATAATAATTTAATGTGAATAGAATTTCAAACTTTATTTGTACTTACCTTTGATTAGAATAACAAAAAAATTCCTTTATATTTTTAAAAAATGGAAGAAGTTATTATGTAGTAATAGAGATATAATCACAGGTAATATGATCATTTCAATGTAGTGTCATATTATTGATATAAGTATAATATTAATTTGAGTTTATTAGTTGCTACAAACTAAATTAAATATAAGGAAATTATTTTTTGAATAAATGAGTATTTTCGAGTTGTACAAATTATTCTAAGAGGATAAAAAATATAATTATTTTGGGAACAATCAATCATTATATTAGAAAATAGAATTTAAAAACACACATTAATTCTTATTTGTTAGTTTTATTGTAAGAAGTAGATTTTGTAATAAACATGTATAGAAAATGCATTTGGTAAAAACGCGGATTGGGATTTGATATTTGGGAAAGTTTGTAGGTTTGAATCCCAATTTCTATTAATGAAACTGTGGTTCCCTTTGTTTAACCTAGTATCCAGTACATTCCAAGTTAATCCGATTTAGATCCGTCTACATTATTTTTCCCTCCAATTTTGGTGGGAGAGTTGCTTAGCCTCTATAGGTAACACTTTAGGGAATTGTTTGGCTATTGACCTAAAAATTGAATATAAGTTGGACACACAAGCTGGACTATGAAGGCTTCCAATTTAGGTGTATAACATGCTTTTTTCCTAGACATTTAGCTTCAGATTGTCATTTGGAAAGAAAAAATGTTAAAGAAAGAAGCTCCTGGAGGAAGAATTCTAATCCCAACTAATTGGTTGTGAATGAGAAGTCATATTTTGATTCTGATTCTGAATCTAATAAGTTGTCTGAACTTGATGATGAAAAGGAGGAAGCTATTCCTCCTCCACAACTAGATCCTTTGCAACAAGATAGAAAGGATGATGTAGATTTTACGGTGCTAGAAAATGGAACATGTTCCCTTCCTTATGATTTATCAGGGTCCCAAAATTTCAGGGAGCAAATTGAAGTTATGATTCGAATACACAATAATGAAAATTAAAATCTAAATATAGAAAAGTACTAGACAATTGTGAGAACGAAAAACAAAGGTAGTATCTCTCACCTAAAGATGCACTTAAAATTAAATGGGAAGGGTTCACAAAGATGAGATAGTTGTTGGTTTTTGTTGTATGATGTTAGTTTTTTATCATTCTGTAATGTCCCCATTTCTGAAGACCTTTAACCTATACGTCTCCATGGGCTTCAGGATGTGCAAGGGGAACATTTTTATTTAAATAATTAAATATTATTACCTGCACCAATAATTATTGAATTATTTAATTATTTTATAAAAGTTATTTAATTTAATTCCCAAAATATATAAAATTAAATGGGGAATTAATTAAATAAAAAGTTAGGTGGTGTTCATTGATAAAATCACCCTTTGCAAAAGGGAGGCCACACCTAGGGAAAAACAAACTACCTTTATTTAATATTTTCCTTCTCCTAGGGTTTTCAAATTTTGTGCCTTCTTGCTCATAAAAGGAGTGCTAGGGTTATTATTATTATTATTCTATAATGAAATTATTTTGATACTCCATGTTACGAGTTGGGATGCATGCCCTTTGATGTTCTCTCTCTTTTGTGGGAGGTTGGATCGAGCTGGTTTTGAGATTTATTTGAAGTATTTATTTGGGAGATCCATGTTTTTGGTCCTGGTAACTATTTTGATTTAATTTGCAAGTGAAATATTTGTTTTTACTCTAGCGATGTCACTATAGCGTCACTATAGCAGCGGGTTTATGAGTGTTTTTGCAAATCGATTTGGGTGTTTGGTTCTCGAAACCCTAGCAACTTCTTTTATGGTATTTTGTGGATTGTTTTGCATGCATTACTTGGTGTGGATCATTCATATTTTTGTAGGTTGTTGTGCCCTTGGTACAACAAATTTTATATGGCTGAGTTAAATGCATTTTTAATATAAATCGACCAGCTGGTTTTCCTCTAATTTAGGGGACCTCTTTGATAGTGCTTTGAATATTCCAATGCATGTTTGGTGTGCTAAATGCCCAGTGAATTAGCTGATCTTAGTTTACTAGCTACAGCAACTTCATTTGATATGTTAGGGTCTGATTTTTGGTTTGAAATAAAATGTTGTTCTTTCCTTAAAGCCAGTGACTCATTTGGGGGTAAATGATGAATGTTTTGGTGTATATTTAATCTTCATTTGATCCACGAACTATTAGTAATGTTTGCATAAGCCTAGTGTAACCATTATAGTGTGCAAGCACTTATTTTAACATTGATTTCCATGCCTATTGAGTGTCTCTAATGGTCTGAGTGTAGCAGTTGGGTTGAATACATGATTTAATGATGAATAGAAGTCTTATGGGAATGAAATATATGAGGAATTTAATCTGAGTTGTGTGCATGCTTTATCTCTCACTTGGCAGTGATTCCTTTTGGATTGAGTGCTCTTTCTAATGGCTGATATGTCATAGTCTTGATGAACTGTGTTTGCATATTATTAAGGTGACCTTGAAGCATTCTAACAATGATTCATATGTGGCTTGACTAAGTAAACATACCTTGATATCTAAGCACATTCCAGTTGAGGTCTTTGCATGATAAAGAGTGGTTTTCCTTATTTGCATTTAGGAGAATACTTTGATCAAATTTCTATTACAATAGTCTATATTCATAAGATTGTGGAATTTTAGTAGACGAGTTAAGGCCATTGAACCCTTACCCTTGTGTTTATTGAGTCATTTACTCAATCGGTATAAATAGTTTGTTGTATTCAGTCGATTGATGCACTGAAGAGTTGGTTGTTTCCATATTTTCCATTGATCCCAGAAGTAGGACATTACAGTGGTATCAGAGTGACCATCCTCTATTCATATGGGTCACTTTGTGTATGTAGGGTTTGTGCTTTCATATTTGAGTGCATAAATCAGAGATCACGGAGTTGATGAGAGATGGTGAATGGAAGGAATAGATCAAGCATAATCCTGACTCTTGTTGCCAATAGTACTTTACACTAATTCAAGATATCCAAGACCTTTTTACCCTCTAACGGTTTTCTAACCTGAAGAGGAAAATAAGTGGATCAAATAAAGGAATGACTTCGGTTGATGCATATTGGGATAAGCTCATGAAAGAAGTCAATGGCCATATAGAGACACCTACCTTCCATAAGCAAGAAGATGAAAAAGGGAAGTAAGAAAAAAGAATAAAATCTTTGGTGTTTGGTGATAAGGTTTTGATATCTAATGCTTGTGTGGGACTTGGTACTTGTACAGAGAAATCAGATTTGATTGAAGGGGCTCCTTTGCAATTTTTTGATTACATGCATGATGATGAAGTAACCAGGGAGGAATATAAGGTTACTACATGGAAGGAAGGTATGATGGGCAGCCCCAAGCCTTTTTTTTCAGTTTTGTTGCTTCTGTCATCACCAATCCGGCACTATGATAATTCTTCACCGGGAACTCCTCGTGCTATGATTATTTACTAATGCACAGCCTTTAGTTTGGTGGATGTAATCTGGAAACAAAACAACAACCGAACACAAGAATACCATTGACTATGATAAGACAGAATGACGAAAAATCTGAAATATCAAAATAAATTATAATATTAACATGAAACTGTTACAATCTCACCCATGAGATACTTCAACAAGACTATGGGAGAAACTTTACAATTACACCTCTTGATGGCTTCTTCAACACACCTTTAACTGATGGCTTCCTTCGCACACTTCCTACAATATTTCTCACTACTTCTTTCTATGCTAAATGAGGGGGGTGGCCTCTCTATTTATAGAACTTCCAGGCTTATCCATCCTATCTCTAAGATAGGATAAGAAATCCACTCTGACGAATCATATTCCATACCTTAACTCTTATCTGTACATGTAAGCTTATCTGTTAAGATAAGATAAACCTTATCATTTTACATGGGTTCCACATTTTTAGACTTTTTACAAATAAAATACACAAAATATTTATGACCTCACTCCTTGTCCTTATTACCAATATAATATTTCTAATTCCTAATCATGTAGACCCTACTTCTCTAATTACCCAAACTTTGACATTTTAACATTACCGGACCACTTACGACAAATATTTACTTTTTACAACATTCCTATTGTACTTTGACTGTTACCGTACTCCACATTATTGGCGGCACCGCTGACAGCGCCGTTATCTTCTATCGGACGCTACTACTAATTACACTTAACAACATCCTATTCCTAATACATACATTAATGAAATAGAAATTTTGGAGGAAAATTTTAGTGTCGACATCTTCCCCCTTCCTAGCTTCTACTCTGTCCTCGGAGTAGACTATTCTGGTGCTTGGAAAATCTTCAACTTGTCGTGGTTAACCCATTTCGTAATGGGAGTGCCATCCAATTCCTCCAGTCGGTACGTACCATTTTCATGCACAGCTACTATTTTGTAGGGCCCCATCCATTTTGGAAGAAATTTTCTCTGTCTTCTTTTTTTGTATCTGGAATCATATACTAGAACCAAGTCATTTACTTGAAATGGAGACCACCGGATCTTTTGATCAAAGTACTCCTTCTGCTTCATTTTCTTCTTATGGCTTGTATCCTTTGCTATTTCCCTCATTTCCTCTAGCAAATGAAGATGTACCAACCTTTCTTTTACTGAATCACTTTCATCCATCCTTTCATTTTTCATAACTCTCACAGTGGGAATATCAAACTCAATAGGAAGAACTGGATCAATGCCATAGGCCAACTGAAATGGGGAGTATCCTGTTGCTGACTTTGATGTTGCCCTATATGCCCACAATGCTGCATGAATCCTTTTATCCCATTTATGTACCTGCAAGGCTGCATCTTTTGCTAGAATTTGACACAGCACAAAATTTGTTCGTTCCACCTGTCCATTTGTGCTTGGCTTGTATGTTGTTGCCTTCCTGTGCTTGATAGAAAACTTATTGACTAGGGCTTCTACCACCTCATTAATGAAGTGGCTTCCTTGATCTGTTACAATTTCTAATGGACAACCAAATCTGGTGACAATGCGTTCATATATGAACCTTGCCACTTCATCCATGGAAGCTATTTTCAATGGCCTAGCTTCAACCCACTTGGTTAAATAATCTGTGGCAACTACAATATACTTATTTTGACGTGATGTAGTTGGAAGTGGACCTACAATGTCTATTCCCCATTTTTCAAAGGGACCAAGGGGAAGAATAGGACATAATGGAGCTGATGAAGTCTTACGGTTACCATGTGTTTGACAAATATCACATGTCTTACAATAATTATAACAATCTTTAAAAAGAGTGGGCCAGTGATAACCTGCATCCAAGATCCTTCTTGCTGTAAGTTGTCCAGAGAAGTGCCCTCCACATGTACCATTGTGGAATTCTTCTAGCAGCTCCTTTCCTTGATCACGTCCAACTGCCCTCTTGTACTGTCCATCAGGTCCTATTCGAAATAATGCTCCATGCAGAATAGAATATGGACGACTGGCTTGAGTAATCTTTCTCTTAGTCTTTGCATTGGCACCATCAGGAAACTTGAATTCATTAAGATAATTCCAAATATCTATGTATTCACTAGGGATTGTGTCAAGGGAGAATAATGCTGCATCGGGAAAATCATCATCATCACAAGATGATCCTAAACCATCATAGGCTCGAGAGAGTGCATCTGCATTGACATGCTTCTTTCCTGGCCTATCTATAATATCAAATTCAAATTCTTGTAGCAAAATTATCCATCTTGCTATCCTCCCTGATGGGTTAGGCTTATTGACAATATATTTCAGAGCCTGATGATCCGTTACAACTATAAATTTCTGCCCTAGCAAGTAATTTCTAAACTTCTTTACAGCAAAAATGATAGCCAGAGCCTCTTTTTCAGTTACAGTATAGTTTACCTCAGCACTGCTCATTTGTCTGCTCCCAAAGTAAATTGGATGTTCATTCCCATTTTCATCCTTTTGGCTCAAAGTACTACCTAGTGCTGCATCTGAGGCATCAGTGTACACAATGAATGGCTTGCTCCAATCTGGATTCTTCAAAACAGGTGAAGACACCAGGGCTTCCTTCAGTTGTCCAAAAGCTTCATGCGCCTTGTTTCCTGGTTCATAAGCAACATCCTTCTTCAAGAACTGGGTTAGTGGCTGTGCAATCTTTGAGAAATTCTTGATGAACCTTCTATAGTAACCCACATGGCCTAAAAATGATCTCAACTTACTTCTATTCATAGGAAATGGTAAATCTTTGATTTTTGAAACTTTATCAGGATCAGTACCAATACCATCTCTGGATACAACATGCCCTAACAAAACACCTTTAGAACATCCAAAGACACACTTTGTAGGGTTTAGTGAGGCTTGTGCTTCATCTAACCTTTGAAATGCTGTCTCCATCTGGTGCAGGTGGTCCAACTTGCTCCCATAGATGCAAAAATCATCCAGAAATACTCTGATGAAGGTCCCAATGTAGGGTTCGAACACCCTATTCATCAAACGCTGGAATGTTGCTGGAGCATTACACAACCCAAAAGGCATAACTCTATAAGCAAACGTTCCCCAAGGAGTGGTGAACGTGGTCTTCAGCTGATCTTTCTCTACTATACGAACTTGGTTGTAGCCGCTATATCCATCAGCAAAACTATAGCACTCCTGGCCAGCTACTTCGTCCAAGATCTGATCTGAAAATGGAAGAGGGTAATGATCCTTCTTTGTTGCCTTATTGAGCTTCCTATAATCAACACAAATGCGTAGCTTCCCATTCTTTTTTATTGAGATCACAATGGGAGAAACCCATTCTGAATTCTCCACAGCAAATATGAATCCTGCATCAAGCAACTTATCTATTTCTTCTTTTACAGTCTTGGAAAAATTAGGATTCATTCTATATGGCATTTGCTTTATGGGCTTAGCACCATCTACCAGCTCAATACAATGTTCTACCCAACTTACTTGGTGGAGTTCCTTGTAATCAAAAGTGAATAGGTGTATGTACCTTCGAAAGAGCTGGAGGTAGGATTCCTTCTCACTCTCCATCACAGCATCACCAATCTTTATTTGTTGGAGACGATCATCAACTTCTTCTTCAGATAATTTTATGGGGTCCTGGGTTGGTGTGACTGGAAGAATATCCATGACTGAAACATCAACCTCACTTTCTTCATCTTCAGTGTCCACTTCACTGGTGCTAGAGTAATCAGAGGATGTCCAATCATCAGTTTCATCACTTGAATCCACAGGTTCTACTTTATGATGTCGAGGGATCACGTTTATCTTCACCCTCTCTCTACCACGTCCAAGTGTCATGAAACCTTCATTCCAGTAGTTTCTTGCATGAACTCTCCTTAGCCATGGTCTTCCCAGCAGCATTGGGTACGCAACAGTACCATTTTTCATCACCTGAAAGTCTACCACACATACAACACCCATAACAGATATTGCCACATTTGAAACTACACCTTCTGGTTTAGTTTTTCCCTTATTTAATGACCTTAACATAAGTGTTGAAGGGCGATCAATTTTTAAACCCAACATATTCATTACAGACTCGGTCATTACATTAACTACAGCACCTCCATCAACTAAGACATCATGAATTGAAATACCATTACATAATACCTCAGCTTGTGGAGCATAGGGATCTGCCTCTGCCTCCAAAATAGGGACCTCAACCTCCTTCCTTCTTCGAGCATTGAGTCCACCTCGCACAACTCCCGCCTCTTCTCAGAAGACATAGCCAAGAGTTGACCATATGTAATATTTGCAGGCCTTTTGGACAGATCTTCCAAGATGGAGTATGGTCCTTGCCCCTGTGAAATCAGAAAATCCTACACACCCAACTTTCTTCTCCTATGTTTCTTACTAGTTTCTTCTTTCATCTTCTTAGGATCATTTCCATCTTGATTATCTTTTTCTTTCTTTCTTTTTGTTACAAACACATCTACTTCATTATTTCTACTCTTATCTACTACATCAAAAGAATTCACAGGTGCTTTTCCTTTATCATTATCTCCCTTACCAGATGTAGAAGCTCTATCTGGACAATTATACTTATAATGACCCTTTTTATAACAACCATAACAAACAACTTCAGAAATATTTCTTTTTGGACCTCTATCTCCTCCCTGAGAACTAAATTCCTTTCCTTGAAGAAGATTAATAGTTAACTGACCCATCTTTTTGAGCAGATCTTCATACTCAGTAGATGTATTAGGAGAAATATTTGTGCTCACCGGGAGTGGTTGTGGATTCAGGACCAAAGGTGCTGGTGTAGGCTCTACTTTAGCAACAATTTCTTTGGGCTCCTCTTCCATGCTTTCTTCTTGCCTTCTTGCAATCTCCTTTGCTTGTTCAATGGTAGCTGGGCGGTCATACTTCACTCGTTGTCTGATCTCTGGCTTCATCCCAAGAATGAAGTGCTTACAGAGGAGATTATCCACGCCATTCATCAACCCATCCGCTAGTCCTTCCTTCCGGATCTGGGCATCGAGCTTCCTCCTTAGCTCTAGAACACGAGCATGATAATCCCTTATCTTCTCCTTCTCTCCTTGGGATAGCTTTGTGATCTCGATCATGAGATCTGCATATTTCTGTTGTTCACCAAATTCTTCAAGAAAACTTTCAGTTAATAAATCCCATGAATTTTTCACATTATCACCTAGTGTTTCAAACCACCTAAGTGCTGAACCATCCAAAAAGGTAGGAAAAAATTCAGTCCATTGTTCCCTTCTTATAAGGCCATTACAAATACAAGATCGTTTAAACTCTTGAATGAAAGAAGAAGCATCTTCATTAGATTGAGCTGAAAAAACAGGAATCTTTCCCATTTTCAAAAGTAACCACCGTGAAATACCAACCCACAAGTACAATTAACAAGACTTATGTGCACAAATAATTGGAATCACTATACTAGAAAGTGACTTTACACCTTTCTACAGTAAAATAGAAATGACCACGGTAAACTATGGTAAAACTTGACTTACTACAGTTAAAACTGATTTTACTGTGGTAAACACTATTCACGGTAAAAAGTGAAGTTACTGCGGTAAATACTATTCACGGTAAAAAGTGACTTTACTGCAGTAATTACTATTCCCAACAAAAAGGACTTTACCAAGGTAACTATTATTCATGGCAAAAATGACTTTAACATGGTAACTACTATTCACGGTAAAAATGACTTTACCATGGTAACTACTATGCACAGTAAAACAAGGTTACCCTCCAATTGATTTTTGACTAAGTGGGAATATCTCTCCAGAAAATCCACCAACGAGGAATGGTCCCGGCAACGGAACCAAAATGTCATCACCAATCCAGCACTATGATAATTCTTCACCGGGAACTCCTCGTGCTATGATTATTTGCTAATGCACAGCCTTTAGTTTGGTGGATGTAATCTGGAAACAAAACAACAACCGAACACAAGAATACCATTGACTATGATAAGACGGAATGACGACAAATCTGAAATATCAAAATAAATTATAATATTAACATGAAACTGTTACAATCTCACCCATGAGATACTTCAACAAGACTATGGGAGAAACTTTACAATTACACCTCTTGATGGCTTCTTCAACACACCTTTAACTGATGGCTTCCTTCGCACACTTCCTACAATATTTCTCACTACTTCTTTCTATGCTAAATGAGGGGGGTGGCCTCTCTATTTATAGAACTTCCAGGCTTATCCATCCTATCTCTAAGATAGGATAAGAAATCCACTCTGACGAATCGTATTCCATACCTTAACTCTTATCTGTACATGTAAGCTTATCTGTTAAGATAAGATAAACCTTATCATTTTACATGGGTTCCACATTTTTAGACTTTTTACAAATAAAATACACAAAATATTTACGACCTCACTCCTTGTCCTTATTACCAATATAATATTTCTAATTCCTAATCATGTAGACCCTACTTCTCTAATTACCCAAACTTTGACATTTTAACATTACCGGACCACTTACGACAAATATTTACTTTTTACAACATTCCTATTGTACTTTGACTGTTACCGTACTCCACATTATTGGCGGCACCGTTATCTTCTATCGGACGCTACTACTAATTACACTTAACAACATCCTATTCCTAATACATACATTAACGAAATAGAAATTTTGGAGGAAAATTTTAGTGTCGACATTTCCTTACATAATGAAAAACCATAAGCTCAATAAATGGTATGATTTTCCTTACATTTCTAATTTTCCATTTTTTGATGTGAATGGTGGAGTTGAAACAAGGGAGTATCATCATGCACATATTATCTCATGGTATGTAGATGTAAGCCACCACTTCAAGTTATTTGTTTTGATTCTTAGATGCGGTTATGAGGTGATCAAGTTGAATTTTCTATTATTCTCATGTCATTGGGAGAATATGGTTTCTAATTCTAAGGTGATTTTTGATGATCCTAGTCACATGTCAAGTAAGAATGAGTTTGATGAGTAGGTTAGGAAGGTGGTAAACACCCTTATTTCATTTTTGAAGACACGCTAATTCCACACATCAAGGGAAGAGAGTGCTCAAGAAATTCTAAGTTTTGAAAAGGGGAAGGATAACCTAAGGTATGTTGATCCAAATAAATTTTCTCCCCTCATGTTGAGCTTTAGCAAGTGGGGTCATGGGTAGTTTGTTAAAAAAGTAACTTTCTTAATTGGGTATCAAAATTTATCAGCATGAATGGGAATACTAAATTCATTATATGACAAGAATGAGTATGAGCAAGCATGACTTGAAACCTTACACCTTGATTCATACCCAGGTAGAATGAATGATTTTAGTTACATTCCCTTTATCCCCTCTTACTTGAGCTCCTTCCCCTAATGATCGGTTACAAAACATGGTTTATTGATGAGATTCTAATAAGGGAGTTATTTGTACCTACCTAGGCATAAGCACTTTGGCATGACCAACTCTTTCCATGTATCATCATGACCCTAGAGGACTTCATCTTCACCACATTCATCCTCAGTATTCACCCTAACGAAAAAAACATAGTTCTAAGGGTGTTTTCAAGGCATACATGGTACAACTTGCAAAATCAAACCAAAATGGCCATAATATTCAAATATTAAAAGAGAGAAAGAGCAGAAAAGGGGTGACTCCAAGATATTTTGAAATTTGAGGGAAGGCCTGAAAGAATACACTATGCCACACACACTGAGGCAGCCATAACAGGTTGAAATTTTTCTAGGACTCAAGTTTGTTTTAGTCAAACATGCTAGCATAGCCTCTAATTGATGCCTTTTCATGGGTTTATTTAGATAAACATAGGATGATGATCCTACAGTCAGGAAACAGCATCTTCAGATTAATGCACATATTCAAGGTTGACATCCCAGACCACCCATATTTGATTATATCGTTGCCAAGATTCCTTCTTCTAGGCAAGCTAAAATGACATGGGGAGGTGGATTTGACAGTGTTACAGGTGATTTTTTAGGCATTCAATTCTAGTTTCTAGTGGTTAAATTTGAAACCCGAGTTATCCCTACTTTTTCCCCCTCTTCTCTCGTTTTTCTTCTATATATATTTTTAGATGCAATTCTCATGGAAGGAAAAGGATGTTGGACTCTCAAATGGTAAAGATAAGATAATTTTTTAGAGCACAATGGAAGTCCCTTGGTCATTATGTCAAGTAATGTGGGCCTGCATTCCACTCCTCCCCGGTTCTTTTCGTATGACTGATTACTTAGTCACTTTATATCCATAAGTAATCGACATGTGCATTCTTGGAAGGATAATCAAAAGTCTTATTTTATGGCTATTCTCTGTCCCTAGTTCACATTGTTATTGCCATCATTCTTTCCTTTCCTTTGCACTATTTGATTTTGTTGTTCATTATTTCATGTTACTTTTAGGTTTCTTTTATGTTGTGCTCCACGAAAGTGAGTGTGTGAGTATTGTCTATCCAAATTGTGGCACATTTTTCACCCCCTTATGCTACTGCATTTTGGCCCTTGACAACTTCTGCCAGTTGAGAGTGTTCATTCCCTTTTTTCAACTGTTATCACCTCCCCTTAGCTATAGGTTCGTTCATTTCATACATCTCACAAGAAAAATTCATGGACCTTGGTCCCTAGGAATTGTAGAGTAGTGCATGGTCAATTTTGCTATAATCCCTTCCTAGGAGTATTTTTAGCAGTGGAAATTTTCAACAGTAGAGGAAGCCGAACTTCTCTAGACGTGGAATCTTAAGTGAACAAGTCCCATAACATGGAGAGGAGTCCCGTGATTTATTCGTGCTTGGAAGATCATGGAGAGGAATCTTGATTCGGGACTGATTATAAGTTTTGATCTCGAATATGTTTATTCGGCACGCCTAGGTTTTGGGAAAAGTATTGAAAGATTATATTTCGATCATTCCACTGAGTTCTGGTGTGAAGAAGCTTACGTAAGTTGTTGCAAGTGCTCTTTAGAGACTTGATTGGTATGGGAGCTACAATTGTGGAAATATCCCATCATCATATCTATTAGTTCGAACAATCCACATCCCCCTATTGCATTAAAAGAGAGAAATCAGTCATGGGAAGGGACGCACGTAGACATGTCACAAATATTTTTACGGCAGTCAGCAAAAATTAGTGCCCACAGTGGGCATTTGTGATATGCAAGGGGATGCATTTTTATTAAATAATTAAACTGACTCATTCAAATTTGAGCATCAATCATTATTGCAATTCTTCACGTGTGCGGGAGAACACAGTTATTTCATTTAATTCCTCACTAATATTTTATGTGTTCTTGGTGAGATTCAACCTTTGCAGGTAATTCTAAGCACACCTAGGTGACGTCCACTGATTCAAATTCAACCCATTATGCTCATTTGCATATTGTCACCTAGGGAACATCATTTCTTCCTTCCCATTCACCCTTTCATTCATTCTTCTAGGGTTTTCAAATTTTGTGCATTCATGGCTCATTGAAGGAGCTGCTAGGGTCCATTCTCTCATTATCAGTTCTATGATCCCCTTCATTTTGACAGTCCATGTTTGGGGTTGGGATCCCCAAACAACCATGGTAAGTTTATCACTCTCTTTCATGGAAATGGAAATCAATCTGGTTATTGAGATTCACATGCAATACATATTTGGGAGATCCAATGTTTTTGGTCATTCACAACTACCATTGAAGAAAATGTTTGCCTCAGTGAATTCTTTCCTTTTATCAATCACGAGGTAAATAAAAAAATTACTTTATCATTCAAGTTTATGAGTGTCCTCACAAATCGATTTGGATGCTTGGTTCATCTAATACCCTATTGAACTTAAAATAAATGGGAAAATCCGAAGATTTTATCCCATGCCCAATAAGATGGTCTAGATTATTCTAGAGCTAAGAAGAAATGTTGTCCACTGGTTATGCAGAAACTTTCAGATGGATGAGTTGATACACATTTTAGTACACCATAAGATCAACAACAATGTCTCTCAGGTCCAAATACAAAAGAACTAAAGCGAGGTATTTGACAGTTTTTTGATTGTTCCAATACATGTTTAGGTGTGCTAAGGGTGGGAAACCAAACTGGCTGATCGATAGTTTACTAGCTACACTGACTTCATTAAATACCATGTTCAGGTTCTGATTTCGGGTTTGAAATAAACTGTTGTCTCGATTTCCTTAAAGGAAATGCAACTACATTCTCGGGGTGCCTGATCGAAGGGTTTGGTGCATATTTAAGCTTCATTTGATCCACGAACTGTTAGTACTATTTACATAAGCCTAGTGTCACCATTATGGTGTGCAAACACTGATTTTAGCATTGATATCCACGCATATTGCGTGTCTCTAATGGTCTAAGTGTAGCGGTTGGGTTGAATACATTATTTAATGATGAATAGAAGTCTTATGGGAGTGAAATATATGAGGAAGTTAATCTGAGTTGTGTGCCTGCTTTATCTCTCACTTGGCAGTGATTCCTTTTGGATTGAGTGATCTTTCTAATGGCTGATACGTCACAGTTTTGATGAACTATGTTTGCATATTATTAAGGTGACCTTGAAGCATTCTAAAAATGATTCATATTAAGTAAACATACGTTGATATTTGAGAAAAATTTTGGTTGAGGTCTTTGCATGATAAATATTGGTTTTCCTTGTTTGCATTTAGGAGAATACTGCGATCAAATTTCTATTATAGAAGTCTATATTCATAAGATTGTGGAATTTTAGTAGATGAGTTCAGGCCATTAAACCCTTACCCTCGGGTTTATTGATTCATTTACTCAACTCGTATAAATAGTTTGTTGTATTCAATCGATTAATGCATTGAAGAGTTTGTTGTTTGCATATTTTCCTTTGATCCCGAAAGTAGGACATTACATTTTTGTTTTGTTTCTCTATGTCACCGGTAGAAGTAACCTCTTTTTATCCTCAATGTCATATCTTTTTCTCCACGTTTTTTTTTTGGTGTACGGTCCCCCCTAATCCTCCTTTACCTATAATTCAAAAAACAACATATACCAAAAATGTATAATACAAATAAATACATTCATAATAGACTAATAATATTTTTATTAATAATAAAATGTAAATATTTAATTATGTACTTAACAAAAAAATGTTTACACTTATATCTTTCAAAAAAATGGTGTTTTCAGTGAGAAAATAGAGAGTGTAAGAAACCTTGTAGTGAATATGCATTTTTTTTATAATATGATCTCTATGAATCAGACCATGTGTTTGACATTATGGAAAACAAATAGAATTTATTTGATAATTTTGTTCGATCTAAATTTACAATAACTATAAAAATTTCTCAATCTTCATTCAAGCCATCACAATAGCCACCTCATCGGCAATAGCATTAGCAAATGCGTCCACCATATAGAACTCCGCAGATATTTGATGCTCAAAGGGGATGAAGTATGGGGCCTCCCCATAGGCATCCCATTAGGATACAGGATGCACTGAGGGCTTAGTTAGCAGGAGCTCATCAACAACAATTATAATAGTCCATCGCCTGGCACATAAAACATGACTACTGGGCTAGAGGCACATCTCATTAGAGAGGACTAGGTAGTTATGGATGTGGTGTTTATGGACATCATTGGAGAGAGTGCTCATAGAACCCTATAAACAAGGGTAAGGCACCGATTTCTTAACCTACATATGATGATATGGGATGTAAGAATCAAATCTATGCAACGGTAGAGAACTGTCAGGTGATGACCACTAGGGCACTATGATTGAGACTATAGGTAACATTGGTGGTATTCCTACATGTATTTTGTTTGATTCTGGTTCATTTGATTCCTTTATTACACCATCATTAGTAGAGAATTGCATGTTGGTGGCAGTTAGACAGGGCTTTACTTAGGACATCAAAATGGATTTTGCATCTAAAATCTCTATAGAATCCTTAGTTAAGGAGTGTGTAGTTGATTCGGGACCCTTCACCACTACATTAGATATTTGTATCCTTATGTTGGGTTTGTACAGTAGTTATCTTGGGCATGGATTGACTACCTTCACACAAATCAAAAGTTGATTGTTACCATAAGATAATATCATGTATAAATGATTTGGGAGTTAAGTCAGTGATAGTTGGAGTTAGGAGACCCATATGTATCTGCACTATTTTTCACTATGCAGCTTAAGTGGTTTGCACGATGTTTGTGTTAGTTGTACACTATTAGTGTTAGTGATAGGTCAGAGGATGGGGCTACTGGACCTTCACTTGACAATCACCCCATCTTGTAGGATTTTTTTAATGTTTTTCCTAGTGAGCTATAATGGATGCCTCCCCCACGTGAGATGGACTTCCAGTGTGGCTTGGTTCTAGGAGAAGATCATATCTCACATGCTCCTTATAGGTTGACCACATCTGAGCTTTGTGAGCTCAAGTTTCAGCTTGAGGGCCTTCTTGAGAAAACCCTAATCCATCCTAGTGTATCCCCTTAGGGGTGTACCATTTATTTTTGTTAATAAGAATGATGGATCCTTGCGGTTGTGTGTGGGCTACACACAACTGAATAAAGTAACGATCAAGAATCATTACCCCCTTTCTCACATTAATGATTTATATGATGTAATGAAGGGGACCATAGAATTTTATAAGGTATATTTTAAGTCAAAATATCATTAGCTGTGGATTGCAAAGGCAGATATTCACAATTCAGACTTTCTGCACAAGATATGGGCATTATGAGTTCACAGTTATGCCTTCTGGTTTGACGAATGTTGCTGCAATGTTCATGAGCTTGATTAATGGGGTGTTCAGGAAATTTTTGGATCGCTTCATGCTAATTTTTCTTGATGAAGTTTTAATATAGTCACATACACATGAGGAGCGCGAGGAGCACCTTTGTGATGTTCTATAATGTCTTCATGAGCCATAGTTTTAT
Organism: Taxus chinensis; assembly: GCA_019776745.2. NCBI lineage: Eukaryota > Viridiplantae > Streptophyta > Pinopsida > Cupressales > Taxaceae > Taxus > Taxus chinensis. The sequence goes on from CM034146.1 coordinate 647,553,456, forward strand.
GAGAACCTAGAGAAGTGTGCATTATTTTAGTCAGAGGTGCAATATTTGGGTCACATCATTTCTGGGGAAGGTATCACAGTCGATCACTTCCCATATTAGAGCCATTATGGATTGTCCAGCACTAACTATTGTGACCGTGGTGCATAGTTTCATGGGTTTAACATTTTACTAGAGGATACTTGTTCAAGTACTTTTCTTGGGTTGTGCACCCCATTACTTCCCTTAAACAGAAAGAGAAGCAAGTTCTTATGGTCAGATAGATGTGAGGAGGGCCTTCATGAAAATGAAGGAATGCCTCACGAAAACACCTATTCTTTTTGTGCTAGAACCTTAGGGTGATTTCTTCATTTGCACAAATGCTTCTTTGGTATGACTTAGAAGTGTGTTGATGTAGGAGGGTCGATTGGTTTCTTTTGAGTATTGAAAACTCAAGGATTATGAGCTCAATTATCTGACTCATGAAAATGATCTTGTAGTAGTTGGTCATGCCTTGGTTTTAGTGGATATTTTTCCTTCTTGGCTAGATATTTACACACAGGAATGATCACTTGAGTATTTTCCACCTCTTCGTACAACCCAATCTCAACTCTTATCAGCGGTGTTGGATGGAGTTGCTTCATGAGTATGACATGGAGATAGAACATGTGAAGGGGATGGAGAACATTGGTGTAGATTCCTTGAGTATGCGGAGAAATTTGGTTATGGCTACTTCGGTGGGTATAGGTTTACAAAGGAGGATTTTGTAGTAGCTTCCTAACAATAGCTTCTACCTTGCAGCTAGATCAAAGATCAAGTCTCAGAGGCCACATGACAGGAAATTTGATGGGTTTTTACTTAGAGGAAGATGGTCATCTCAGACACAGAGGTTGGATATATGTTCCTTGAGAGGGAGGCTTACGGCAGGATGTTTAGGTAGAAGCTCATTGTGCATCTTATTCATCCCATTTTGGGGGTGAAGAAGATGCATGCAATCTTGAGATAGCTATACCATTAGAGGAGATTATGGAGAGATGTAGCTCAGTTTATGTTGTGCTATTTAGAGTGTCAGAAGGTGAAGGCTGAGCATCAGTACCTAGCTCTCCTTCTCTTTCCTCATGCCATATAGAAGTGGAAATGGGACACCATTTCCATTGATTTTATAGTTGTGTTACCGATGTCGAGATACCATCATTACGCCATCATGGTCACCATGGATAAATTGATGAAAGTGGCTCAATTTTCTCTGGTGAAGACCACCTACACAACTAGTGCAGTGACACGAGTATTCCTTGATGAGATTGTTAGACTCCATGGGATTCCATAGAAAATCATCTATGACAGTGATACCTTGTACACTTCTCACTTTTAGACTACCATGCAACATGCTCTCAGGATGAAGATCAACTTCAGTACAAGTTATCACCCTAAGACAGTTGGAAAAAATGAGTGGGTGAATCAGATCTTGGAGGGACATGCTTAGGATGTATGTCATGGACCATCAATCAAGGTGGTAGGAGTACTTGTATTTTTTGGAGTTTTCCTACAATAATAGTTTTCAGAGTTTGATAGGCATAAATCCTTTTTAGCCACCGGTATGGTAGGGAGTGCAAGACACTGCTGAGTTGGGACAGATTAGAGGAAAGGGTTTGTCTTAGGCTGGCTTTACTACAGTATATGGAGCAGATGGTTATTATGATCTGATAGAGATTTTGCAGGAGGCTCAGGAAAGACATAAATAAATATGCAGATCAGAGGAGGATAGATCATATTCTTTAGGTGGGCATAAAGATGTTTCTTCATTTTAGGCCCCATAAGATCCCTATTCATTATGGAAAAGGCTTTAAGATTTCTCCTAGGTTTTTGGGTCCCTCAGAGATCTTGGAGCATATTGGTCCTTTGCCCTATCATCTAGCATTTCCACCCAAGTTATCTCACATCCACGATGTATTTCATATTTATGTACTTAGGAGGTACATTTCAAATCCTTCTCATGTATTAGATTGGACCTCATTATAGGTGCAAGATCAAGGGTAGGTGATGGTAGAGCCCATCCGTATTTTAGAGTGCAGGACCCTGGGCCTTCGAGGTAGAGAGATTGATCATGTTCGCATTCAGTGTGATCAATATGATGAGACAACAACTACGTGGGAGGACGCCATACCTCTAAGAGCACAGTTCCCACAGTTGTTCTAGTGACTTCCAGGAGGAAGTCAAGTCCTAAGGGGAGGGTGATGTAGTGCCCACTCCTCTTTGACATTTATATGATTATGATTTTTGTTTATTATAGATTACAATTATCGACATTTCTATCATAGTTTAGATATTGATAGATAGATATTGTTATTTTGATTAGTTAATTAATAGACAATGTGGATGTTAAACTTATGAACTGATTTGTAGGATAATTTATATGTATGTTTGGATATATAAAATTGTTGATTTTGAGCTTATATTGGACTGATGTATTTATTTCGATAATTATATGATGCCAGATGATGTATTTGATGTCGTGATCTTATTGTTAGTTGATAAATTAATGAAATTGAAATAATTGAAATTGTTAATGATGGCAAATTACTTGTTTTACGATGGTTTAGTTACAATAATTGATTTTATGTATATGCATTTATTTTTACTATTTCAATGTTGTTAATGTGGCCATGAGGCCAGAAAGGTATTGTCTTGAATTTTGTAGGTGGTTCAGAACACAATAAACAAAAGGGGGATAGGATAACAACAGTGAAACAATATGAAGTATTGACACAATGTCACCATGACAACATGTGTATTCATATGTCGTATGTTGTTGTAGTTTGTTAGGAGGTCCACATTGGGGGGGTGACATCAAATGTGACCTTGGAAATTTTTGTAATTTTGTCTTGTAGATTTTATTTAATTGTGAGTTATTGTATTTTTATTAGAATGTGGGGTCACTTTTATTAATTGTGTTTAGCATCACTCTTAAGTTAATTTAAAATTGTTTAACTCGTGCTATTAGGATGTGAAAAAAGGGTCGAAATAAATGTGAGCATCTATCATTAATGTATGTTGGTTTGTAATTATTTCAATTTGTTTTGGGTTGTGTGTACTCAATTTTCCCAGTGAAATTAGGATTTTGACCTTCTTGGCTATTGTGGAGATTTGTGGGACAAGCTAAGCTTGTCCCACACCTCTTAAAGTCACCCACCCACTTGGCCTATGATGTGAGGCACTTCTTTTAGGTCATACTTTCTGTTTTAATTAAGATAAAGAGAAATTAATTGTAATTTTCATACATTGTTATTTAATTTTTTCTTTAAGGGAGTGTTGGTTGGATTGAGTGTGTAAGAGGGTGGTCATTTCTCCAATCATCAATTTATTATGCTTTGGGATTTGGGTTTGACCTTGGTGATGTAGGATGGAGAAGAAACTATGTGGCATCCTAGATGCAGCCACATCATCTTCCTCTCCCTCGTTTCTTATTTATTAGAATTTTTGTGAGGTTTTGGCGGTTACTTGCTTAGTTTTTGGTCTCCCATTTTGGGTGATGCTTGCTTTTGGAGTGCTTGTTTGAGTTGAATATTGTTTGGAATTTCTTGGGCTTGGAGAATTTTAGAATGTTCTTATGGATTGGATTCTTACTATAGCAAGGTAGGGTCTTCACTCTTTGATTCTTGTAATTTTTTATGTGTTTATGTGTTGAATGAATGTTTTATTGCATGAGTATTTTTGGGTAGTGAAATGGATTTAGGATGTGTATGATAAGGTTCAATGTGGATAATTTTTTTTGGGAGGCATAATATTTGATCTTGGGGTATTTAGGAGAGAGTGGGTTGGGTGCCCCACCTTGTTCTCATCTTGTTATTTTGTTCATTCTGGGAGGCATAAGAGAGAGGGAGGCATAAGAGTGAGGGAGGCATAAGAGATATTTTATTTTTAGGGAGACATAAGATATTTTTGGGGGGGTGATTGAGTTTTGGAGGTTTTAAGGTGGGAACCCAAACCCTTGGGAGGCACAAGGGTATCCCCATATTCATTTCTCTACTTGACTTGTTTTTAGATTCAATGTTTTGGGAAGCTTATGTGTATAAAAATGAATGTTTTGTGGTTATTTTCTTGTGTGAATGTTGTTTGAAAGTAAATGTGGAATATTTTTATTTTGTTGCCAATGGTTGTCAAATATTCCATATTGTGTCATTGTTTGGGCTCGGGGGACAATGAGGAAGTAGGCTTCACTTCCTCGTTGGAGTATAGGTTGGGTGGAGAGTGTTGCCTACTCCCCCATTTTTTGTTTTTGTGTTAATCTCGGTAGATGGTGGAGCTCAAAAGAGGAATCATGTTTCTTGTTGCATATGGAGGAAATGACCAAGAATATCTTGTAAAAATTTTATCACGTTGTCTCCATTGTGTATGGAGGTCTAGTAAAATTTTATTCTTAAAGCGGAGATTCTTAGTTTTCTTATTTATAAAAATTGTAGCATTAGTTCTCTTTGTAAATGAAATTAAATTATTTAATATTACTTCTTTGTTTGTTGGGAAGAGAAAAAATGTTAGTGTAAATTTTTTTTGATATGATGAAATGTGATTGAAATGAGAATAAATTTAATTTCAAGCTAGTAGTTTCATTTCCTCCAAGAGGAGTGATATTATTTTTAATATATGGGGAAATCTTGTTTCAAATTATTATTTTGAAATGATTGAACTTGCATTGTGTGATGAAAGGAAATAACTAGTTACGTTTCACTACTTGAAAGGCATATAATAGGAAGTTAAATTATATTTTTTTTTTTTTTGTTTTGTTGAAGAAAGTTTAAAATTAATATGTATTGATGGAAAAGCCTTAAAAATTTCATTGGTTATTTAACTTGTCAACAAATGGATTGATTTCCTTTTAATCAAATAGAGTAAAGAAGATGCATGGTTACCATTAGACCTTAGTCTCGTTTGAGTGTATAAATTTATTATAAAATTTCAATAAATTTATACATGGATTAAATGTTAAATAATGTAATAATAAGGGGGGGAATAGAATTAACTTTTAACATCTTATAATATTATTATCAAGTTGTAAGGAAAATTGTAATTGAAGGGTTATGGTTTAGTTGACACTATTAATATTTTAATGTTATTAGTATTGCTAATAATAATAATATTAAAATAATAATGGTTGTAATTATAATATTAAAAGAATAATAATAGTATGGGATGTGGGGTGGGATCGGTGACCTCCACCCCCCCCCCCCCCGCCCCCCCCCCCCCCCCCCCCCCCCCCCCCCCCCCCCGCCCCCACCACTAAACATTAAACCCAACCCTAATATATACCTTGTGTATTAAATCAAAATCGGTCACTGTAATTCCTTTACACAGTCGGCCCTTCAATTTTTGGATTGTGTAGTTCCTCACCGCAGTCAGGGATTTTAAATTTGTTATATATTTATTTAATATTACCTTCATTTTGATTTTGTGTATAAATATAATGAAATTTTAATAATATATATATGTACATATATACATACACAAATGTATATACATGTATATATCCTTATACCCATGTGTATATATACACTAGTCTTCCTATTTAAGTAAAATAGGGAAAAAAAGACATAGGTCCATTGGGGAAAATACAAAAAGAATAAGGTAAACAAATAATAAAATACATACAAACCCTAAAAGTGGGCGTAAATGGAACAATGAAAATAATGGAAGTATGTTTATTCCTCAATGAGATTGAGCTTACCTCTCATGGCTTCCACCTCCTTGCTCCTCCAAATATGCAAAAAAGAAATTAAACAATAAGTCAAATAAAATGAAATAGAGTCTTTCATAAGAATATTTAGGGTTAGAGATATCCCTAAATCCAAGGGCTCCAAATCAATCCATCTAATGGAGGAGATTCATCCCTACAAAAAGTAGGTGGGAGGTGGGTGAGTTAATCTTTTTTAATTTTTAAAATACATGGGTAGGATTTAATTGTGGCCACTTAAGTAGTGTAGGGGGTGATTACTGATACTCTTCTAACCCAAATTTTTTATTGTAGACTTTCCTTTTAATGCAAACCTTGACCACTTTGTGGGTATAGTAAAACTTTATTATTTAAATAACTAGACCACAATACGTTTGAAAATGAATTGATCAAGTTTAATTAAGGTTGGATTTATTTGTACTAAAACCCAAGGGAGGGGAGTCTAAGCCTTTTCTTAAACTAAGTAAATTATTAATGGTATTGAGAAAATTTCTTTATTTTTTTAGAAGGAAGCTAAGGGAATTGTGAACCTCATTTGGAAATTAATAATATTAACTAAATTTAATTTTAAAATGAAAAAAGTGTTGATCGTAAATTTTAACCTAATGATGCAAGTGGGTATTACAAAAAAAAATTATTCCATAAATTTTCTAGTATGACCTATATTTGTCTCATGTTTGGTGCAGGTTAATTTTTGGGCATTAGATTTGTAAATTTCATGATTTATAATAAGTTTGTTTCAATAAAAATACCCATTTTGGGTAAGTGGATTTTGCCCAATATAAAATCTTGGATTTTCTATTTGTTGATAGTTTATTTCAAAGTATTTGCCCAAATATATCTACATTTTATCTTTTTATAATATGCACACTTTTATTTTTAGTATTATTATTTTTATGTAGACAAATACAAATATATATATATATATATATATATATATATATATATATATATTTATATATATATATTTATATATATATATACAGTTACCTATTTTATAAATAATAATAAACCCGAATATTATATATATATATATATAGTTACCTATTTTATAAATAATAATAAACCCGAAAATTCTATATTTATATAATACATACATATATATGAAAAAATATTTTTTATTAGAAACACTTGGCCGCTGCCATTAAAAATAACATAGTCCCAACTTTTAAATAAAGAGTCTTGGCCACATACATTTTCAACGCAGGTTTTAATAAATCAAAGCATTTGGTGGGAGGATTCGCCGACCCCAACCCCCATCCTATTTAATTAATGGGGTGCGGGTGGAGTCGGCGACCCTTCGCCACCCCATTCCACTCCCTTAAACCAATGCGGCTAAGCCGCTTACAAGAAGTTTACTTTTTTTTTCATTTATTTAAATTTTTTCAAAACCATACATTAATAAATGTTTAATAATAATAATAGTATTACTTATTAATAATTATAAAATTAATAGAAATAATATATTAATATATATATATATATATATATATTCTATTAATTTTATAATTATTAATAAGTAATACTATTATTATTATTAAACATTTATTATTTAAATAAATGAAAAAAAAAGTAAATTATTATTAAGTTACTATTAAAAATTTTAAGTAACTATTATTTTTATAATTGTAATAGTATTAATATATTAATAAAATTAATATATTAACAATCTTACGACTTTAAATTTTTTTTTGTAAAATTTTTCCTTTTTTTTTTTTTTATATTTTGAAGAATTAGAAATAATAGTTAGTTTAATTAGATGTGAAATAAATTTATAAAAACATATTTTATAGAATTCACTGAATCATGGACATGTTTAAGTAGAAAGGATATAAAATCTTAGTACTTATATAATTATATGTATTTTTTTTTTGTTTATTCGATCTAATGTTAAATTTGGGGAAAGGAATACATTTCCTTAACAATTCTATACGTTTAATAAGGAAGGAAGTTGTTCAATCTTACAATTTGAATAACTACTTTCCTCCTACAACTTAACAATGAATATAACTAATTTTTTTTATCATTTTCAAACTTTCTTTCTTTCGATAAAACAATTATCCATTTACTTTTATTTATTAAAATTTTATTTCAAACCATTCCCAACAAGTGCAATATAACAAGATTTTTATTGCTTTATAAGTGAACCCTAAACAACTTTGAAATAATAAAATAACTTCAATTAAGAGATATGCATTATCATTTCAATTATTTCAACTCTTCCACTTCACCAAAACAATGTGAATTTAGCAATTTCCTTTCACCAAAACTATCACATTTTTTAAACACACATTCCTCCTATACACAATCTTAGAAAACTTTACAATCTATTAAGGTTTCCAAATGAAGATACAACTTTCTTTCAAGCTTACAAATTATGACCATCCACTCAAGTGGGGATAAAGGAAAATGAACAAATTACAACAAGGATATCAACAAGTAAAACTTCAAGTCTTCAATATATATGTCCTCTTCACATTGGTAGCTCCAAAACTTGATTTATTCAAACTTCACAATGAGATCACAAAATAAGGGGGAGTAGGCAATGCTCTCTACCATAAATTAAATCCATTAAGGGGAGAATCCATCCCCATTAATGGCCTCTTATCCCCAACAAAGGATCCATGAGGAGCATTAAGCAACAATGACAACTTCCCTTCGACACCTTTTTTTTTTGTTGATCTTGACACTATTGACCATACTTGTGGACATTATTGTAACTTTGATTTACCATGATGTTAGATGTTATAAGAGAATAGGCTATTATTGACTCTAATTCACATATGATGCATGATGATTGTTAGAGACATTTTATATAGATGTTGACATGCTGTTTGACATGATTATATTATGGATGTCATTCGGACATGTGATACTTGACTATATTGAGTAGACCTGGAAAATGAAATTTATTTGATGAGGATGTAGTTGACAAAATTGCAAATGATATTGTTAATTACATAGATGTTGTTGTGATTCATATATGTAGATGATGTTGGAATTACATATATATTTTATATTGGATGTTCTGATGTGGCCATGAGGCCGAAGGAGGTATTTGTGTTTTGTAGGTTAAAATATCACAACAAACATCAGGGACTTGGAGACCAACCACATTGGAATTCTTGATGAATTCAACAAGGTCACCATGACAACTTGTATTGTTGTGTTTGTTTGTTTATTGTTAGGGATTCCCATCAGGGGGATCACTTTTAAATGTGACCAAGGGATTTTATGTTTTTATTTTATTTGGTTCCTTTGTTTAATGTTTGCATGTGTTTATTTTGTGATGCATTTCCCCTTTCATTAATTATTAAATGGTGTGTAAATATTATGAGTAATCATATGTTTAAAATAAATAAGTCAAATATGTCATAAGAATGTAATTAATAGATTTGTTGGCCATGATTTAAAGTGTTTTAAGTAATGTGTAAGTGATGTGGAAGTTGAATTTTGAGTGTGAAACACTCTACTTCTTGGAAATTCGAATTTGTCCTTGGAGGATGATTTTGGAGGCTTGTGGGACAAGTTAAACTTGTCCCATACCTCTTAAATCCATTTACCAACCATAACTATGGTTTGGGAGTTAAAATTAGACTTTTATAATGCATTTTGGGAAGACAAATTGTAGGTTTTAATTACACTTTTCTTACATGTTTTAATTTCAGTGCTTATGGGGTGTGGGCTTGTTTTGGAGTGGGAAAGTATATTGTCATATTATTCACCCACCTATTTATTATGCATTGGAGAATGAAGTTGACTATTGGGTTGGAGTTGAGGATGTGTGATGTGGCATCCTACATGGATCCACCTCATCCTCTTCTCTTCCCTCTCTTATAAAATTTGAATTTCTTGCCTTGTTTTGGGTTGCCTCACTTTGGAGACTTCATTCTTGGGTGAATTATTTTGCTATTTTGGGGATCTTTCTTTGCATGCTTGTGCTTGGCTGATTTGGATTGTGGGCATTGGATTAAAGCTTGTTATTTTTGAAATTGGAATAACTCCATCATGGAGAGGTAGGAGCTTCGCTCTTGAAATGATTCTCTTTCATTTATGTATATGTTATTGTTGTGAATGTTTGGCATGTTTGTGGTTTGTTGGCTAGATGGCCTAGGAATGGTTTAGGAGAAGACTATGGGGTTATTTTGTGGGAGCACAATTGTTTAAGGGAGTTATAAGTGTGGAGGGAGTTGCGATTTGGGTTCCACCTTACAAAGAAATAGATTACATTTCTTTACTCATTATGGGGTGCCATAAGAGGTTGGGGAGGCATAAGAAAATGAGAGGAATAAGGAGTACTTAGGGGAGGCATAAGGGTGTGTCAGGGATTTGATATACTATATTTTGGCGGTTTGAAATCCGGTGGTGATACCCATTTCCCCTTTGGGAGGCACAAGTAGCATCCCCCATAGTTTCTTTCTCCTTTGGCTTGCTTGATAAATCCTTAGTTTTGTTTGTGATGCTTTTAACTTGTAGTTGCAAACTACATTCTGTTTTGGACTTTGTTTTTATATGTGAAACCAAATACTGCTTGTGTGTGTTGTGGATTCCTTTGTTGGCATGAGTTGAATTATATATATTATTACACTATGGTTGGGGCTCAGGGGCTAATGAAGAATAATGGATTATCCTCTTCATTAGATGTATTGGTTGGGAGGAAAGCGTTTTCTTTCCCCTACTCTTGTTGTGATCATAATTTAGAGAAATGAGAAATTTGCATGTTGTTGTTTTGGAGCAAGGAAAAAGATAGTTTGACAGTCATTGTTGAGATAAATATTATTACAACCTTTCCCACTTGAATTGGATGAACTTGTACATGTTTTGTAAAGGAAATATGTTGTATTGATTTGAAATTTGTATATTGTAATGTGAAAGAGATAAACTCTGTTTTCAGCTTTTGAAGGAATGTGAAAGAATTGTATTCTGTATGAGGAATTTGGGGAATGAAATAAAAGTTGTAAAGTTGTATTTTGGAATCAATTAAGGGTTGCATTACCTTTATCAATTTGCATTGGTGTATTGAATTTGATCATTTAGATGTATTTCAAATCTCTCTTTGAAAGAAAGAAATGAGTATGACGGAAATGTAATACTCTGTCTTTTGAAACATGTGAAATTTAGAAATAAGAAATGTATTTTATCTTTTGAATAGTTGAATTGAATCAAATTAATGTAGTAGATTTAAAATGGAATTAATTATAACACTTAGAAGATGAAAAATTGAAAATAGATCTATTCAAAATTGATCTCTGTTTACGGTTTCAAATTGGCAAATATTTTATCCCAAAACACACAGATCAAACCTGAATCAAATAAATAACAAATGAAATATTAAATTGAACATTTCATGACATAAATGAATCCAATTAGACAAAATAACTTAAGAAATTTCTTAGAAAACTTAGAAAACTTGGGCTCAAACTGTTTTGTTATTGTTTTGCTGCCAAAACTATAATTTTTCAAATTGGGAATCAATCAAGCAAAATTACTTTCCAAATCTGTCATAAATCCCTCTAAGAATAATTCTCCATGTAGATTTGACATGTTAAGAGAGGAAGAATATCAAATTGATTAAAATTTTATAAGTAAAATTTACCAATTTGCACTATAAAGTTGACAAATCCTTTCTATGAAGTTTACCCCTTAAAACTTTATCGAAATAAAAAATTAATGATTTGTGTGCAAAGAGGATGTCGAGATATTTCCAAAATGTCCTTGTTTTCACAAAACTGATCTCCCAATCAAAAGTTATGGCCTTATGAAGTTTTTCTTCATTTGGCGTCAAAAAAAAAATTTCTAACTGTCAAAATTTTAGGGAAAATTTTCCTTGACGGACCTGTGGGCCTAAATTTTCCCTTAGCTATTTTGGTTAAAAAACTCCAAAGGAATTATTTTCCCCACCACTCCACTAACCCACGGGCCTTTTTTTTTTGGTTAAAAATCACCTAATTCCGAAAGAATTTTTTTTGGAAAAATATCCCTCGAGGACCCACCGCACCACTTTTGCCCTTTGGTTATCTGTCGCAGGCCCACAACATTAAACATAGCTTTTTAAAATTTTGGGTAAATTTTTTTAATTTTCACCACTGCTCTACCAGCCCATAGCCAATCAGAAGCTGCCACGTGTTGTCTGGAGTTATCGGCGGAGGAGCGGGTTCCTTTTTTACTTTTGTGTTTTAGAAAAAAATTGGAAAATTTTCTAAAGTTTCTCCATTGGCTCACTGACCCGCAACCAATGGATGGCTAACATGTGTCTTAATGACACATTAGTGGAGGCACGGATATTCTTAATCCTTTAAACCTTTTTCCTTAAAAAGTCAAATTTTGCTAAGTTGCTCCGACGGCCTGATGGCCCGCAACCAATCATTGCTTGACACATGGCACCTCAGGTGTCGGTGGAGGTGTGGTCATTTTTTATCCCTTGGCAATTTTCAGCTGAAAATACATAATGTCTTAAATCGCTTCAACAACCCAAATTTCTGCCAGAGCTTTTTAAACCCGACACGTTTCCTCTTCGGGCTCATGGACGTGCGGAGGAAAATTGCACTTTTGTCCCAAAAAGGGAAAATGCACCATAATCCTTCCTCACCCCAGTGGCCCATGCATGGGAAAATTTTCTTCCCTAGGCCAATAGGTCTACTCTTTAGAAAAATTTCCTCCCAAGGCCCGCCGACTCATAACTTGATAATTATGAGGAGCTAGGAGGACTTATTTATATCACTAGAAAGGTGAGGAAATTTCCTATCTAATGGGATTAATTTAGGGAAGTTTTGAGTGCATCAATTTTGAGAAAAATCAAGTTGAATAGTTTAAGCCAGTTAGAGATTGGTGTTGTGAGAAATTACCCTCTTAACGTAATTAAACTTTCTAACCCTAAGTTTTGAACTTGTGACCTTTAATAATTGTTGATAAGGGAAAAATGTAATCTAGTAAATTAGAAATGACCTGGAAACTTGTTGTGGTAACTATTGTCTTGTAACCTTGTGGTAGACACTTTTAAACAAAAAAAAAAATCCATAAATTTCCTAACTAATCATAGGTTGTTCTTGGGTCTCAAGTGGGTTGTTTTTATGGGCGTTACAATTTCCAACAAATTTTCTTCAAAAAAACATGCATACAATACATTCAACGTAACCAAGACATATATCCAATAAATTTGCACATTCACAACAATAAAAAGGTTTAAAGATCAAACCAAATAGACCAAGGGTTATGGGAGACAACCTCATTATGCCTTCCAAGTGAAGTGGGAGTCTTACCCTAAGCATCCAAGTGCAAAAAATAATCACACAAACTCGTTATCTCTCCCTTACAACCATGCAACAAAACCTTTATTTCCTTTTCACTCCCGAGAGGTAAGTATCCCATTCACACTCCCACCAATTTTCATGACTCACATACATCAAAGGCGATATGGGAAAAACAATGGAAAGATGTTGGGCATTGAACAACGAGGCCAAATTTGACAACTTGTGTAATGTTGTTAGGATGCATTTTGCATGTCTAGCTTAGAGGTCTCCCATGGGGGGTGACTTAACATATGTGGCCATGGGGTGAATTATTTTTCCATTCTTTATTTTTAGTATGTGCTTTATTTTATGATTTGTGTATTTAAAATTTGGAACTTTATCACTTTATTAGCATGTGTAAATGTGTTTTAATTAAGCTTAACCCTTCTTGTTTTAGTTAACCAAATTAGAGATGTGACAAATAGTTATAATGATATTTCATAGTCATTGTGTAAGTAAAATTTATGTAATTTGGGAGTGTTTTACTCCACCCAAAATTCAAACTTTGGATTTTGACTTGGGGGCATTTTTGGAGGCTTCTGGGACAAGCAAGACTTGTCTCCTGCATCTTAATTTGACCCAACAACCCGATGTACCTTTAGGTGTATTGTATGTAAATAATATTATGCGTTACAACTTTGAGTATAATGGTTATTCCATTTTTTACTTTGATGAAGTTGTAATAATGATTTTGGCCACGTGATCGCAACTTATTTTTTAGTAAGCTCTTTACACTAATCACATTTGGTAAAGAAGTTGTTCTTGGGTTTAGAAACTTTTAGAAAATGTTTTTGATATATTATCTAAAACTTGACTATTACATTGGTAGAAGCTTTAAAAATAAGAGGTATTCATTAGAATTATTTAGAATTTAAGTGATGGTATAACATGCATAATGTAATTTCATATAAAATTTGGTTCTATCTTCTCTGATTAAACGAAACAAATGAGGAGATATATATATATAAATTTTTTGCTATTACTTTTAATAATAAAACGATTACTGTGACACTTTTTTACTCTGTTTAAGTTTTATGGTGTTTCCATTTACTACCTACATTTCACAATTTAACCAACTTTTTCTATTTCTATAGTAGGTGATCTTTATGATCCTGTAATATCTTAACCATAGATTTTGGTAGTCATCTATAACAAAATAATTATTTTATCTATATTTTTTCATAAAGCTTCTTTTAAGTCACTATTGATTGAATTTACACTAATTTGACTAAGAAAAATATTTTTAATGATATTTCATTCACCCATTTAGTAACGTTCCAACCATAATTGAATTATTAACTTAGAGTCAGTTTTGATATACATCCATCTCTACAACATGTTTATATATCAAAATCATCTAAAATCCATTGTGTAATCTTTTTTTCAATTAGCCTACTCCATGGATCTATATTTAACATGTAATGTTTGTGAGAGTTATAAGGCCTTCTTATCACCTTTTTGAAGATTACTAAAATTGAAAAATAAAAGTAAGTAGGAAATTTCAATTGAGATTGGGGATCTTCGAGTGCAACCCACATATGTATTGTCACGTCTTATATAATTTTTTAGTCTGAAACCTCTACTCAAACTATCTAAGTAGGATAAGTAGCTAGTATTATTATGTATTAAATAACCTTATGGGACAAAGACATGTTTGCAGGAATGCCTAATTAATTGTTCAACATGCACTCAAAATGTTTTCTATTTATTTTTTAAAATTTCACCATATCTCCTTCATGAACATTTTTTATTGTTTCTTCTATAACTAAATTGTTCTATAATGAACAAAAATGTATCAACATGGCTACGAACACATCATAACTTTAAATAATATTCACTATTCTTAAAGGAGGATAGTTCCAAATAGTCATAAATCCCTTTAACATGTATTGTAGTCCTTTTTTGAGATACATCAAATATTTAATAAGGTAAACAATTTATGTATTGGGTTGAAGAATGGTAAAGAGACCATGACATGTAGTTATAATTTTTTTATAAAGTAAATAAAGTGCATAGGTCATAAAATTTCTCCTAAAATATCTTGGTATTTCATTACAAGAGATGTACCTTCCTCAGTTATGTATCTATTCTTTATGGTACATTTATGTGTAAGCACTGTTATCACCGAATCACAGCACCCTTATGTTTGTACAAGTGCATATACTTGAACTCACAGTGTGATTGGATAACATGGGTACTATCTCCAAGTTGTGGGACTTGCTACTTGAGATAGACCTCCAGAGAAAGCTAGTTCTTACTCCTAAACTACCTGCCACAATCTACTCTAATGCAGGGTAAGCTAACTGTTCTAATCTAAATTTGCAAGGGACCAGGGAGAGAGAATGCATAAAATGAAAGCCTACACTAAGGCGGTGATACACCAGAAAAGGAGGGTGTTAGAGTAGTCTCCAAATGTGTGAAATACAGAGGGAAAGTGCACACTAGAAGAGGTGATGAAAGTTCACCATAATCTAGCAAAATGCATTCACAACAATATTCCAAGCATACACAATGATAATGAATCCTTGCAAGAACATAATAAATAGACACAATATTCTTATAGAAAGATCAAAGGGGCAAGAAGAATGCAAGAAAACACAGCAGGGAAAGATACATCCACAAACTAGTATTTTATTACTTCATAATATGCACAGTTCAATCTATTACAAGATAAGGGCCTGGATCACCATGCAAGGAGTCCACTACAAGGGCCTGCAACACACTGGCTTCACAAAGCAATTTTGGAAGAGCTTTGCTACCCAAAAACTCTCTCTTTTACAATGAGCCCAACACTCCAATTTATAGAAAAAATGAGAAGGAGAAGAGAAGGGAAAATGGAAATCCTGAAATATGTCCTTCAACCACCTATAAGAGGAATTAAATTGAGTTAAATGGTTATACATTACTTGCAAAAGGCTCCCCATACTGTCCCATGTGCTGCAGTAGAGAAAGAATGATGACCATGCCTCTTAATTGCACTCCCAGCTACCAAATAAAACACTGTTCTAAACCCGGCCACGTTTTCTTAAAAATATCAATCAATTTCTGATAAAATCTGGAATTTATTGATTTATTTGAATTGGTATCGGAACCCACGATTCCAACGGTACAAATTTTGTGTGATTTCGTTGAGAAATGCAAAAGTTATGGCCTTCTGAGTGCGGACAGCTATTTTGGGTCTGGCAGGCGTTTTCTGTCATTTGACGGGAATGAGCATTGACTGACTGGAGCCGAATATGCTTATTTTATTTAAATATATCTACCCTCATCAAAAATAATAAATCCAATTTTTTGAAAATCAGAGCTCGGAGTCAAAAGTTATGGCTGTTTGAAGTTTTCGGACTGAATGTTGACTTTTCTTCTTCTCCTTCGGCCACTTCGGCTTTTCGCGTCCCACGTGTCCCTTTGTCCCAAATGTCCCAGTGCTGCGAGGGATAAATTCTTCCAAACCACCCGAAATGGGCTTCCATGTCCCTTTTCTGCCGGTGACACGTGGCGTGATCTGATTGGCTTTCGGCTCCTTCGGCTTTCCGCGTCCCGTGCGTCCCTTTGTCCCACTTGGCACAGTGCTGAAATTTCCCATTTCGGATGAACCGACCGGTTTGCATACTCATGGCCCAGATGTCCCATTTGCTTTCAGACCGTCTAGGACAAATTTTCCGATTCACCCGGTTCGGCCGGTACGTGTACTTTTGTCCCGCGCGTCCCGGACTGAAAGTTCTCATTTCGGCCGATCTGGCCGGTTCATGTACTTTGCGTACCTTCGGCCCAACTGTTTCAGGCTGCCTTGACTCATTTCGGCCGATCTGGCCAGTTCACGTACTAATTGCCTAGATGTCCCAGACTGCCTGTTTCAACAGTTAGTCAATTTTTTCCATTTTTCGGCCAGTTCGGATTTCCGCGTCCCGCGCGTCCCTTTGTCCCAAATGTCCCAAATGCTGCGCAGACTGCCTGGTGGCCATTTGGCTGGTTCACGTCTAGATGTCCCTCATCTCCCGACTATTGCAAGGACTGGGACTTAGCCATTTTTCATGATTTTTTCTGGCCCGAGCTTGTTTTTTTGCAATTTTTTTCACATTTTCTCAGAACTTGCTCTCTTCTTCTTGGATAGGGGAGTTAGAAAAAATATGAGGGGACCCTAGAAACATGACGTTTCGCTGTGAATCAATATAATTTCTTGGGACTAAAGAATTTGATGCATGTTATCAAAAATTTACCTTGGGGGTGAATTTTGGATAACAAGCACCATATATTTTGAACATATTTTTTATTAGATTAAGTAATAAATCATATTTTGAAGGGATTGAGAACATGTAAAATTGAAAGATAAAACATCAAAGCACATAAGCGAGACATCAAGGATCAAGTCTCAGTAGGCCAAAGGTGAAACAAAAAAAAACAAGCCAAAAGAAATCAGACACAGGAAAATCCCAAAAGGAGAAAGGGCACCACAAAGTAGACCAGTCAAAACAGCTTGACCATCTACCTAAGGGACTGCGCTAAATACCATGGTTTTTCCCCATATGGGATCTAAGCCTCATATTTATAGGAGAATTTTTTTTTTCTCTCTTCTTTTTGTTCACTACCTTCAATACATCCGCCCCATTAGGATCCATGTTCTCATCTAGGTGGATAGGAAGGAATATTTCAAGAGCCTCTTTGTTTTTAGGACTATGACTCTGCATAAAACCACGATGCCATGATAAATAATCCCCCCTTCCATACATACATCCTATTGTGCATCCTGCTATGGATCATAAACTGGTCCAAAGGGTGAAGAAACAATCTTACTCTTCTTCTCTTCATGATTAGCCATAAGACTAGCCGAATCATCTTCTCTATCTTTGTCCTCAAGAGCATATACCACTACATTTTTTGGATTAAAATCCTTCCACCACGCGACTCGTCCCTTGATCTATTTCTTAATGATGGGGCAATCAGAAGCTAGATGTCCTAAAGAAAAATAAGTTTTGTATCTAAAAGGAGAGCCTTCATAATCCAAAATTTGTGTCCATATTTTATCCTTGACCTTAAGCTCCATCGGAGTGGGAAAGTTAGCAGACATATCCATATCCACCAAAATCCAAGCATATATAGTATGGTCATAAGATTTCATCTTGGGGTTTAAAGTTAAATTTTTTCCCGAAGCATCCCCCATAGCCTTGAAGCATTCATCACTCAAGAAGTGCAAAGGAAAATAGGGTAGCCTTATCCACCCTGGATTGTGATATTAAATGTTTCATTCAATGGACTAAAGTGAGGGAATGAGGACTTCATGAGAAGAAGATGTGAATGGTATGCCCAAACTTTCCCTAAAATAACATCCTTATCTGAAGAACTATCAAACACTGCTATAAAAATTCCATGAGCAAAGGGATATATATTTACTTTACCTTCAATGAGGGGGCACCATTTCTCATAAATATAGTTGTGCAAAGAAGGAAGTCCATGATAGTAGCCACCAAACCTGCAAATCAGACCCCTATTCTGGTAGAAATCGACCGATTCTATAACCTCCTCCCCAAAGGATACTACAGGCATCATTTTAGCATATACTATGGGTTTAGGAGGGATGGATCCCAGCCTTGACAATAACAAGGAAAGAGACAACCCCTTTATGGACTTTCACAGGTCCATCGTTTTCCTTGAAAGGAGCCCCAATAGGCCGGATCTGACCCTTTCTTGAGACTTCCCTGCTATCACCATAACACCCAACCATAAAACCTCCCAGATTCTGCAACCACATATCCAATAAACTTCATCTTGGGCTCTCCCCAAATGAAACTAGGGCCTAGTTCAGGGAGAGACTAACTTTCGGTAACAAACCAGCCAAAGGCTACCAAGCCAGCAAGAAAACCATCTCTGCGGAAATCAGACACTGCTTTCATAGTAGCAACAAAGTATCATCCATCCCTTAGAGGAAGCGGGGAAGGATTTGGGTGCCTATCGAGCGACGCAACAATGTTTCCTTTGAGTTCTCCTCCAGCTGAACCTCCACCCAAGCCAAACGATCCGCAGGTGTTAGAGGATGAAAACGTAGTAAGAATTAGTCATCGTTCAACCCCAACCGCTTGAGCACAGCCACCATCGCTAAGGAAAATAGTTTTAGGGCTACAGTCGTGAGTCATTGATAGTTTCCACTCTTGAGATACTGTTAATATCCATATATTTTTAAGATAATTTAAGTATATATTTTGTATTTATATTTATAATGTTTCTATTTTCGTCATTGAATCCTTCATAAAAATCACCATGTATTATGTATTTCAGATAATCAATGCCCAAAAATGATACAATTGAAATTGATTGCTTGATGACTTCCTTATCCTACTAGGGAATAAATTATAATTTATTATTGATATCACCTTTGATTACACAAAAATCCATTCAGGGCCGTGTCTTACCCTAGGCAACCTAGGCAGTTGCTTAGGGCACACAAAAAGGAGGGTGACACATTTTCTAAAAAAAATTCTACTAAGGCAGTAAGCTAAGGAGATAAATTAAAATTTTACAAAAAAAATTGATATAAAAGGAGGGCACCATTGTTAGCCTGTTTACAAATTACAGTTTCAAATTTGTTTTTTGAATTGTTCTCCGATTCCTGAATCTCCTGCCCCTGCCTTGCCCCTGTGGCTGCAAATTTTTATGCGATTGTTAGTCTATTAGTCTATTCTTCAGTAGAACTGGTAGAACTGTGAACTCTCAATTCAGAACACCGTAAGTTCGTAACTATAACACATCCTGTAGGCTGTGGACCTGTAACCTTGTTCTTAACTTTGGAATTGATTATTTAATATATTATATTGCCATATTGGAGTGACTGTTCAGAGTTCCTAACTTTGGAGTGACTCAGACTGTTCTTAACTTAAACTCTCTGACTCTCAGTTCTAAGTCTCGGTGTTTATTACAGTCACCTGTCTACTATCATGGTTCTGGGAAAACTCAGTCATTGATATCTCTATTTAAAACAACCCAAATCACAAATTTATTTTTGTAAACATGAGATACATCTTATACAGAGGTATCCCTGAAATTTTGGAGCTTTTGGTTGGATAAGTTGTTGTATTCGAGAAAATCTTCTCTGTTAAAACCCTAGTTCAGGGTATTCGACTGTACACAGCCCGAGAGCATGAAAACTATTTTTCTTGATCAATCCTAAGTGGATAAAGGAGAGTGAAAGCCTTTAAGACCTTTTTAAATGTTTTTCCACCTTTCTAAAATGCATGAATTCTCTGAACAGTTCCATTTTGTACCCAAAAAACAAAATTTCTATTTCATAGTGATATAGACCCTACTAAAACAATGACAGTTAACTTATTGTCTTGTCTAGTGGGCTTGGAAAGAATTTCCAATGTACATTGGATGTTGATAATCTCATATAGGGTCTATTTCAAGATTTTGTAAGTTCGATTTGAGTAGTAATCTCATTTAGAGTCTATAATTGTTTAAAAAACATTCACATATAGGTGGGTCATTAGTCCCGGGTGGGAGGGGGTGCATGCTCCGAGTACTACCTAGGGCGCTCGGAAACCTTAATTCAGCCTTTGATCCATTGAGTATGAAATTATCACTCCTACATCGAATACCACCATTAAATTGATAAAAAATGAACAACACCACATGTTCGTGTTAATTAGTTTATTACTATCTTGATATAGTCTTCCTTCAATAAATTTATTACCATCCAAAAACAAATCAATATGTTCTTCTTCTCTAAAATCTTGAGATATGCTCAGCTGTAAAAAATAAATAAATAAAATTAACTTTGGATGAAAACTAAAAAATAGATAGCTATTAAATATACAAAGGTTTAATGTTTATAGCAATAGGTTAGGATTTGATAAATAATTTCCCTAACATCATATTAAAGACCAGCAATCGCATGTGTACAATGCAATGTCAACACCGAATGGTATATGTTATTAAATTTAGAAATACAGTTGTTACTTTTGTAGTTGATGTTGATAAGGGGTGTGATTGACAATACTAATTTTCTATTTTAAAGCCAGAACAAATGTTGCGAAATACATTAGAAGGGATGTTAGATAACACTTAGTTGTGTAATATTTGTATACAAATTCAAGTGAGAAATTTTAGTTTCCTAATACTCACTCTCAAGAATGTATTGGATGTGAAGTGTTGTTGTCAAAGTAGATTAAAAGAATGACTAAGTGCTTTAACATATTATCTCTCTATGAAACTAAAATGAGTCAGAATATGCAATTATATATAAAAAATCTGAAATTGTTATGGTACATTCCAATTTTCTTTATTACATCAATGAGTTTGCATGCATCATTATTAGATCTATTTTGTGCATATCTTACAATCATAACATTCCACAAGACCACACTTCTTTGAGGCATTTTGCAAACAAAAAACGGTATATGTTATGTGTTACAGGGATAGTTTTTACTTTTTTAGTTGTGTTTGTTTAAACTATGGGTGATTGATTTTGTATGTGTAGAAATATAGATGACTCACTTCATTTAAAAAGCACAAACATGAGGTCTAACCCTTTAAACTATTCAAAATGCAAAAAAGTGATATAATGTACAAAGCTTTGGATGGAAACATCTAAAATATACATTGTCCTTTCTCGGCATTTTTAATTTTTAGGTATTTATGTCCAGATGAAGACATTAAAAATGTGTAATTATTGGTTAACATAAAGAAATGGGCAACAATAAAAAGGAAAAATTGAAAATGTATGTTGAAACATGTAGTCTATGAGCATAGTCGCAGATTGTTGTAGCTGCTGGGCATATGGGCTCTCGCAATAGTTGCACCACTCCTTGTTCTTGTTTTTCTAAACCTTTTCCCTAATAATTGTGACAACATCACTCTTTGCCTATGAAAATTGCCTTGGTGAAGAATGCATACAAGGTAACCCCTAGTGTGTGATAAAGAAGTGATTCCAGGGCTCGTGAAGTGAAAAAAACAACTAAAAACCTGTCAAACTAATTGCATCAAAAAACATCAAATGGACGTTGAAAAATATATCCTCTTCACACATAGATCTGGCATAATTTCATCATTTCAAGGTCATTCTCAACGAAAAGAAAGTTCTTTAATACAAGAAATCTATAAATAATCAAATGTTATAAAGTAATTACCTTCTTTGTGCCTCATTCAACTTTAAATACTCAAATTTAACGAAGACTTTGTAAATATTTACAACGGATTCAACAAGATGGCAGTCAAAATAGTTTGTATCTTTGAGTGAGCGAAGAAGAAACTCATCAGCAAACATTTAAGTCATTATCTCGGACATCAAAATGAAACCGTAATGAAAAATATTTAGCAGCTTAAAACTCAAAACTAATGCAACCGAAAAGGATACAATAAATTTTTTTCTTTAATGCACTTTAGAAGGCAATTCATGCTAAAGGTCTTTTGGCCTATAATACCTACAAGAAAAAAAAGAAAGCCATTATTCACTATTTCTATGCAAAAGCTTAATATTGCAAGTTAAATTATATTATTTTGCATTATTATCACTCCTATATAAAATGAAAAGAGATTAAAATTTTATCGGCCTGTAAGGCCCTGAAAGGATGTTTCCAAGGCTATAAGGCCATCTTGTTGCAAAAGGTGCTCCCTAACTGCTTACAAGAAAAGTTGAGAGTAGAGGTTTAACTTTCTTCATGGGTGAATTTTTGTTGTTAAGTTATCCTTATGCAATATGCATAAGATGTGTGCCACATAATTATTTGGAAGCAAATGATTGAGGAACAATACAATTAGGTGAGAGTTCCAGATGGAGGCGAGCAGATTGGCATCCATTGATAAAGCTATTGCTTGAGAAGACACATTTTACTTATAGTTTCTTCCTTGGGGTGACCTTTGATGATGAAAGGGATGGGGAATTTATTACCATGAACTCCAATGTTGGATGGACTCATTTCTTCCCTAAACACCCTTCCCTCTCTAGCCCAGGCAGGACTCTTGATCACCTGTTTGTCCATATGCACATAGTGAGGACTACATGTAAAAGCATTGGTTGTTAACAACTTGAAAACATTATAAATTTGGAGGCAATACTTCAAGTAGTATTTTACTCTTCTGTGAAATATTACATGGCATATGACTCATATGAGCTACCTGGAAATTAGAGGATTTATTATATGGTTGCTCGAACATGTAGAGCCATCATCTAGTTGGCTTGAGTTGAAATATTATTCTAACCAAGTAAGAAGTTAAGATCATTCATTCCTCTAAATCATGCTCAAAGATCATCAAGTTGAAAACTTGGAGGATGAATCACTTTATAGTCCCATTTCTAAATTATATACATATTTACTTTCCAATAGTATAGACAATTACAGCCTAAACTGTATCATGTTGGTTTATAGGTGAAGGAAATTAATAGAAAAAATTAGTGTTTAAGCTTTGAATGTGGATGGATATCTGAGTATCTCAAATAAATAGACTCATATTTCAGTTTTTAGTTTGCTAGCTGATTTGGTGATGTTTTCCCCACAAGTAGTATATGGCAAGATGGAGCACAAAACAGTGTTCCTAATTAAGCTAAACAAGAATAAACTCTGAGTTCCTACAAATAAGCTTAGCACGAAATATCCTGGGTACATTAGATTGCATTCAATAGTATTCTTCAAATAAAAAGAGTCTTAAAAGACATCCACCCACCACATAGAAGAAAATTGTGGGTTTTGGCCATAGGTTCAAATCCCTCTACTGCAATAAGACGACCCATTTCACCAAAAATGATGAGGCACAACTTTTCGTATAATAACATAGGTATATTCAAGTGTGCAAGTGTTCACAAATCTTAATGATGTTGTCCAAGAATATCCCAGCCTGTGATACAAGCGGGCACACTTTGTTAAACAATATGCATGGTGCTTTGGTAATATTCTTTATAAAAAGGGTTCAAAAAACATCCACCATATACCCACAATATTATTTAATTCACCTAATATTTTCCAAGAAAAAACATCCACACCCAAATTTTTCCAAAAAATACACAACCACATTGAAGATTTACCCAACCAAAAATCAAAGCAAATCGTTGTCACATCGTACTTACATTATATTTGTTAATAGAGTTGAGATCCACAAAGAGATAGCTTTAAAAACTTATAGAAAGGATACATACAATTACTTTGAAGGTTTTAGATGTACAAGTTGTAATCAAATATGAATAGAAAAAGAATGAGCATACCCATATGATGAAGTTTTATTTAAATGGACATGCCTGATTCCTCATCTTCATCAAGAGTTGTAGTGTAAATAAAGTAGAGATTCCAGATAAGAGTGAACATACCTACTAAAATCCATCCAAGAGTGGGGTTGTTCAATCCTAAACTAAGTCTTGTTCCTTCTATGGACAATCTCTTGTCTATCAGTGAAGTTTGGGGCTTGAAATACCCATAATCGTAGCTACAATACTTAGACTAAGGAACTCATTGCTTACAGAATTCATCTTCTCCTCTTTTCCTACTTTTTTAGCAGGGAAGGTAATTTTAGACACTCTTAGGCCCGGTAGACTTGTTAACATATACATATACATAAAAAATTGAAAACAGTTGAACTCATTAATTTTTAAGTTGGATTAAATGAACCCAACAGGTGAAAATTAGGAAATCGTTGGATCCTTAAAATTGAAAACCAAACAAATAAATAAAGATTGTATCCATTAATATTGTAGATGATAATTAATTGGTTTATTTTTCCAAGGATTGAAGAGTATTGGCTTAAGAATAATAAACCTTCTTCCACTCAGTTAGTTTAGTATAATTTTATAAGTTGATGAATGGAAGAGAAATGGGATACCTCATTAGGTGGAATTTTGGTGAACAGATTGTGGTGGGAGCATGCATCACAATTCTGATACTCAGCATGATTATTACACTCAGCTTTATCATAGCATTATTAAGGTTTTGCTTTTTGCCAATAAGACATAGTAGTACAGATGCAGCAATAAATTTCAATCACTAGAGAAATGGATGCCCTCTTGTCACCCTCCTTAATAGCGCTTAAAATATCACTATACTCTGCAATCGAGGACCACCCGAATCTTCTCTCAAAAAATTACTTCTCCATCACAATGACACCTACCTTATTGAACTCCTCATTCAAGCTCTACAACAACAAAAATTCCCCAAAATACTGTCACTACAGTCTAGAAATGATCGCATAAACGCCATTAAAAATGAAGTTGATGGCTTCCTCAAAAACTTTCGAGATGGATCTTGAGATGCCTAAAATTGATGCTGTCAAAATTTCAACCAAATGTTAATGCTAGAAACTGAAGATTCACTAGTTGAGATCCTGTGGTCTTTTGCTACCGTCAAACTGATGGAGGAAAACTGTCAAACGGGTGTTTCAAAATTAAATACGTTGAAAAAATGTCTGGGAGGCCGTCATTTTAACATCATTGGAGAAACATCCAGTGGTCCTTTACCATAGGGGGAACGCCTTCGGCGTAATAACATAATTCTATTTTGTCTAAAGCACCTTTTCAATTTTAAATACTTTCAAAAATGACCACCTCATAATATCCTTCAAAAGTGTTTTTGACATGTTTATTTTAAGATTTATTTCAGTGAATATATTCTATGAAAGTATATAGATTAACTAAAAATTTGAGTCATTTAATGTATTTTAAATTCCACTCACAACACCATCATTAAAGATGTAATTTATGAAAACATAATTTCAAAATCACTCAACCACTAAGAGGTTAATATACATTTTCGTAATAAATGCTAATCCTGAATAAGTTCTGGGAATTAATCTCGGCACACACTTTGGGGATCACCACACTATATTGGTAATAAATACAAAAGATGTAATTTATGACAACATAATTTCAAAATCACGCAACCACTGAGATTTTAATATACATTTTCGTAATAAATGCTAATCTTGAATAATTTCTGGGAATCAATCTCGGCACACACATTGGGGATCACCACACTATATTGGTAATAAATATAGTGGGTCTATAAAAATAAAAGTTGTAATTAAAAATTTGGGGATTTGTGTGATGATCCCTAGTTTTTGATCTCCCTACACATTTTATTTCAATTTACATTCAATGACTTCATTAAAATAAAATAAAAAATATTGCATCTGAAGGTTGTTTTATGTGAGACATCTCACGTTCTCCTTGAAATGAATGATCTCAATGACATTGTATATGCGTTTATACTTGATCTTAGTTCCTTGAAGAAATAAATCCAAACCTATGAAATAACTCTTTGTCAATGTAAAAAACATCTTTCTTCTTTTTTGGAAGCCTAGTTTTGATGTTGAATGTGATCATTTCTTGGGATCTAGGAACATATAAAGACAAAATAGGTTTGAATATAAAATCTCTAAATCGCACTAAAATGTGAGAGTAATATATGTACTGTTAGATTAGGAGAAATGTAAATGTTTGAATAAATATTATTCAATGTGAGGAGTGTATAAATACAAGTGAGAATGTGGTTACGAGGTAACCGAATGTAACTGAAAGATCAGTTACATGTAGCTAAACTAAACTATATATTAAGTATGCCAACATTCCTCCCTCCCCCCTTGATCTGAGCGGAGGAGAAGAAGAGGCTTCCCAGATTGCCTGGTGGCTTGCTGGTAGAAGGTTTGAAAATTTGCAAATGCCTCACTCTTCTTCCGGAGGAAATATACCCACATTTTCCGTGAGTAATCATCAATGATAATATGAAAGTACTCAAAACCTTGGAAGCTAGCTGGCAAGGGTCCACACAGATCGGTGTGAACGACCTAAAGATGCTCTGTAGAATGATAAGAGCTCTATTTGAACGGACCTTTATGTTGTTTTACCCGCAATACATCCTTAGCAAACAGGTAAGGAATGGGAGAGTGGAGGAAGCCCTCTTACCATTTCCTTGGCACTGAGCTGATGCAGAGCCCTAACAGAAAGATGACCATATCGAAAGTGCCATAGTGCAGTGGACTCCGCCATTGAAGTAGAGAGAGAACCGCTACATGAAGTGACCACATCCAGTGCAAATAGACATGGCCCTAAATTCGTGGCCCAAGATGTTAACAACATTTCAAGAAACCATAGAGACGTGCCGCATTTGAGATAACCGAAGAGCATCGGTATCTACTCTTTGCCAGTCTCCAAAACTTGCAATCCGAGGACATAATGGACTGAGTCTTGTTCGACATATAGACGGAGAAGAGTTGTGTTGATCCAGATGACAAATGTGAGATTAAATGCCCTCAGGCACATCTGTGGTGCACCACACGAGATTTTGAGCTCAATTCTTCATCTGTTTTTCTACGAACGAGAGCACATCTGTCACAGAGAGTCAAGAAAATCCAGACAAAGTCCTTATTGCAAGAAGCAAATACGACATGTCGCGACGTAACAAGACGATGAATCTGGGGTAGATTTGTAAAAACAAATTCCACGTCTCTTGATATTTTGTACAATGCGCTTGCTAATGTATCGCTTGGTCTGTGAACAACAGTTGAGAAGATGTTGGGGGAAGGAGTCTACCAACACACACCTGGGTTTTTGGTGGTCGATGCCACTCATGTCAAACTCTACACAGTGCTTATAAATTGGTCAGTGGTCATTACCACATGCTCTCTTCTCCCTCTTTTGTGACTCCACATGTACATCTCCCAACAACCATTCTTACGATCTTAATGTAATGATGGCCAAGATAACATAATGTATGAGAAAATCAACTCACATAATCTGCCAGTCAATACTTTATACAATAAAACGCCAAGACAGACACATCAATCATTGTTCATTCACAATGATAACAGCCCAAAGAAACACATATTTGGATATTTCCCCTTTTATACAACGCATATATGCGTGAGAAAGAAAGGGACACAACAACGGATAGGGATGAATAGAAAAATGGTTTAACAACTAACTGCTTCCTCCTGCAGTCTTCTTTCTTCTCCCATGCTCCTTCCTTGGCGGCATTTCCTCACGGATTATTGAAAATAATATTCGATGATGACCATAATAGCCACATCTCGCTGGATTAAGACTTTATCCTTTGCCAAGCATATCTCCACGGTCCCGCTACATATTTCTTCCTCCAAGCCAAATCGTTGAATAGTCTATCATAGACGTTGTCTCTATTTTCTTCAATGGGTCGCTATCTACTTTATTGACGGCAGTGACAAACACTTATCCATTGTGGAAAGGTAGCAGAAATATTTTGTCTCTCTAATCAATGAGCCTACTGTGTAGATCACTTTGCTAAGCGTTCCCATTTCCTTCCAGCTATCATTTTTTTGCTCCAGATAGAGTCCTTGTTGGTTTCTCTAACTTCTGTCAAACTGTCGAATGCAATTTCCACGCATGAGGGGAAGCGGTGGTTCCAAGAAGCTCTCCATATTTTATCTACACACTTCCACACTCCTACTTTGACGGCTCTCTGATACCACTGTTAGATCAGGAGAAATGTAAATGTCTGAATGAATATTATTCAATGTGAGGAGTGTATAAATACAAGTGAGAATGTGGTTAAGAGGTAACTGCCTGTAACTGAAAGATCGGTTGCATGTGGCTAAACTAAACTATGTATTAATTATGCCAACATGTACAACACAGTGATTGCATGTTTAAGTTGTGGTGGTGGAATATTAACATTTAACATGTAAATAAATTCAGATAAGGATGGGTGAATTAATCAAAATTTTCAATCAATTGGGAGGGGATGCCTAGAGGTTCACCCACCACCCTTTGTTCATTATTACATTAAAAAATTCAATTACTTGTATAAGGTCAAGAGGATTTTACTTTTATCTAATATGTCTCATATAGAAGAAATATAGTGCTTCCAATATATAAACAGGAATTACAAACAAAGTTATCTACCATTCCTAGTAAAACTTGTTTGGATTACATTACCTTATTTACCTTTGCAGTTTTGGGGGGACCTAGTTTAAATTCCATTGGAAATGTTTTAGGAAAAGGTATTGCAATGAAAAATCAAACAAAACTTTATCATCACACTACCTAGGCTTGTATTCTCATAGAAATTCACACTTCAAAGGACCTGCCTACTTTGATTTATCTTAAAGTTACAGATAGAATTTGGATCCAATATTTGGATATGAAGGACTTCCTTTTAGATGCATACATTACTTCTCTCAAAATTACCTAGACTTAGATTGTACTGTCGAGATGATCTTCAGCAGTACAAGTAATTAGTCGAAAAAAATTCGGAGTAAGCACCTAGAAATTTATGTTGATTTAGATTCAGAATCATATGAAGAATCTAGTCATAGTCCTGAATTAGTTGAAGACAATATTATTACTCTACACCCTGATGGATTGGAGGAGAAAGGTGAGGTGCTAAAAAATGATGGTAATAACTCAGAAAATCTGCAAAATCCATGGATAATCTCACATTCTCAGGGAATATCTCCCACCATCAATTTGCAGGTGGTTCTTCTGATTAACTCAAAGGACATAAATGAGCAATGGACGGAAGTGAAGAGGAAAATAGAGAAATAATAACCTTAATAACTCTAATTCCAAGGATAGGAACTGATATGTGTTCGTTCCATTTTAATTTTATTGCTTATCTTGGTTTCATACCCCTTTTATTTTTGTGGTGCTAATTTTTCCATATCTGGGCTCCCAGGCTCAGTGTGTTGTGTTTAGGTTGTAGCCTGACTCTTTTAGGGCTAGTTGGTTGTCGCATTTCTGTTGTTTTTCTATACTATTCCATTTTGTTCTAGTTATTTTTAGCTTGGTTACACCTTCTCTATGCTTTACGTTTATCTTGGGTTGTATTCCCTTTGTTTCTTGTGCTCCGTTGGTTATATTTATGTTCTAAGACCTATTTTTTTACTTGGGGTACAATCTCCATAAATTTATTTTATATGGAAAAAGGAAAGAAATTTATTCTTGTACATAAAAGTAATATAACGACGCCCAAACTCAGAAACAATTGTGAGTGGTTGAGCTTTTTCTTAATAAAAACATTTTATTTTTACTAGAAAACATAAATATTGAAAAATTGGCCAAACAGATAAAATTTTCGATGCAACCATTAGTTCCAAATCATTGTAAGATGGCTGAGAAATATCTTATAAATTAATAAAATATTGTTTGATGGGGAGTCTACTAATTGGAGCGGGGGAGTGTTTAAATTTTTCTCTTCTTCTCTCATTTTATTTTTTTCAGATTGGCCATGAATACAAAAAGAAAGTTTATTCTAAGTGATTCATAACTACATTGAAGTTATGAAATGCCACCTAAAAAAAAATGCTTGAGACCAAGAATAACCTAGGTTGAGTAAGCAAGAGTTAAGTAATAATATTTTTATTTTTATTTTTAAAATGTGTTCCTCACAAGAATTCTAGAGTCCATTACAATAGATATCAAATCATCCTACACAACAATAAGAGAGAGAAATTATCTTCTTACGGGGCGTGCAGAAGAAATTTCCTTGGGCACGGAAAGAAATTTTTCTTCCGGGCACGGAAGACAGGCGCAGGAGAAACTCTTTTTCTCTTGGGCACACAAGATAGACGCAGAAGAGACTCCTTTTACTCCCGGGCATGCAAGACACGCGTAGACAAGAATCATTCTCTCCTAGGCATGCAAGACGGATGCGGAAGAGACTCATTTTCTAATGGGTTTGCAAGACAAGCATGTAAGAGACTCATTTTCTCATGGGTGCACAAGACGGGCGTGCAAGAAGCTCTGGGCGTGCAAGAGGCTTTTCTTCTTTTGCGAACTTCGAAAGGCCATAACTTTTAATAGGGAACTCTGTTTTTGGAAAAAGAGGAATTTTCAGATATCTCTTGACTCCTTCTATGCATAGAAACCTTAATAATTTAATTTGGATAAAATTCTAAGAGTAAATTTTGAGAAAACACTCTATTGGCTTATAAAATGAAAACTGGTAACATTCGACTTATAAAATTTTGTTCAATTCAACCTCCTTCCTTTCTCAACATGCCAAATAGACATGGAGGGTTACACTTTGGTAACTTTAGGATGGATTTCAAGGGTTAATTTTTTTGATTGATGATCAATTTGAAATTTCTCAATTTGACAGAAAAACAACTGTGAGTAGTTTTGTACCCGATTCTAAAAAGGGTCTATAAGATTTCCTAAGTGTTTTAGTTGTTTGATGTAATTTTACTCATATTCAGTTCAATTTAATGTTTCATTTTGTTTTCCATTGTTGCAAGGCACTTTGTATATTTTTTGGTAAATATATGTAGTTATACAGTGAAACATGGTAATGTAGTAATTCATAATACATATTTTTGTTTTCAATTTTCAAACAAGGTTGTTTTCTAGATTAAAAAGTGTGCTAGGTTTACATCTCATGTCTCAAGTTTCCTATTTTTCCTAGGGGTACAAGCTTTGAACCCATGGATCTGATACCAAGTGTAACGCCTACTAAAAAAAACTGCTCGAGACCAAGAACAACCTTTTTTTTTAAAGGTGTTCCCCACAATAATTCTACAGTCCATTACAATAGATATCGAATCATCGTACACAACACTAGGAGATAGAAATTCATCCCTAGCATAGATAGATTATCTTCTTATAGGATGTGTGGAATAAATTTCCCCAGGTGTGGGAGAGAGGAGCAGAAAGAAAGTTTTCTTCCAGGCCTAGAAGAGAGGAGCGGGAGAAACTCTTTTTCTCCCAGGCACACAAGACAGGCACGGAAGAGACTCCTTTTTCTCCCGGGCACATAAGACAGGCATGGACGAGACTCATTCTCTCTCGAGCATGCAAGACGGGCACAAAAGAGACTCATTTTCTCATGGGCATGGAAGACAGTTGCGTAAGAGACTCATTTTCTCATGGGCATACAAGATAGGCATGCAAGATGCTCTGGGTGTGCAAGAGGGTTTTCCTCTTCTGTGATCTTCAGAAGGCCATAAATTTTGATAGGGAACTCCATTTTTGGCAAACGAGGACTTTTTAGAAATCTCTCTACGTCCTTAATGCACGAAAACCTTAATAATTTCATTTGGATAAATTTTTAGGAGTAAATTTTTATAAAATTCTCTACAGGATTATAAAATGAAAACTGGTAACATTCGACTTATAAAATTTTGTTCAATTTGACCTCCTTCCTTTCTCAACATGCAAAACAGACATGGAGGGTTGCACTTGGGTAAATTTAGGATGGATTTCAAGGATTAAATTTTTTGATTGATGATCAATTCCAAATTTCTCAATTTCAGAGCAAAACGACTGTGGGAAGTTTTTCCCCTGATTTTAAAAAGGGTCTATAAAATTTCCTAAGTGTTTTAGTTGTTTCAAGTTGTTTTAATCATATTCAATTCAATTTAATGTTTCATTTCATTTTCCATGGTTGCAGGGCACTCTATATATTTTTTTCTAAATATATGCAGTTATACAGTGAAACAAATAGAAATCAAACTTAAACTTGAATGGATCTATTTCATTTTTCATACTTTAGGTATTTGGATTCATTTTAATTTTACCATGTACTATTTCCCTCAATCAAAAAACATGAAAAGAGAATGTAGTACTAATTTCCCAAAATCAAGCATTTCAAATGAAACAGAGTAATATATTTTCTTCATACATATTTCCAGTCTTTCAAATAGAGGATTTCATAATACATTTCAACAATAAGATTTCAAATATAACAATACCATTTGTGCAAAATAATACAACTTCTTTTAATTCGAATGATTCTTTTACAACTTCTTTCCCATTTTTTTTGTCCAAAAGCCAGATTACATAATGCTCCTCTTTCACAAAAAGGATTACACAGTATGTCTTTCACATTCGATTATAGAATTTTATTTCTAAAATAGAGCTACTCTTCATCACAAAAAATATTACATTGTCATCCACTTGAAGTAAGAAATGGTTTTACAAATATAAATCTCACAAGGTACTATCAAAACTATCTTCTTTCTCAGCTCCAAAATAATAGTATGAATTTCCATCATTCTTGAATTTGATCACAACAGAATAAGGGGAAAGACAATGTTCTCCACCCAAGCAAGACATCCAATGGAAATGAGAAGTTTTCCTTCTTCATTGGCCCCTAAGCCCCAACCATAATGCAATAAGAGATGTGTTTCAACTCATAGAAACAACTGGCTTCCACAAACACACATGAAATCTTTCACATACATAGTTCATATTTAAAACAGAGTCCAAAGAAAAATAACAGTTTTAGCAACCACAAGATAAACACACAACAATACTCAGGCTTCATCAAGAAATCCAAAGGAGCAAGAAACTATGGGGGATGCTACTTATTCCTCCAAAATGGGAAATATGTATCACCACCTGAGAACAAACCACCAAAATATATATATCGTTTCAATCCCTGACAAGCCCTTATGCCTCCCCAAAGTACCCCTTATTCCTCACATTTACTTATGCCTCCCCAACCTCTTATGGCACCCCATAACGAGTAAAGAAATGCAAGCTAGTTCTTTTTACAAGGTGGAACCCAAATCCCAACTCCCTCCACACTTATACCTCCCCAAAGCACTTAGGCCTCCCACAAGAATACCCTATAGTCTTCTCCTACACCATCCCTAAGCCATCTACCCATACAACCAAAAAAAAATAGCACATTCAAACATTCAACCATTCACATATGCATAAAATAAAAGAGGAGCATTTCTAAGATCTAATCTCTTACCTCTCCATGATCGAGTTTGTTCCAAGGTTGCAAAATAGTAAGCTTTCAAATGCAAAACAATCCAAGATCAACAATCACAAGCATACAACAAACCTCCAATCTTCTCCAAAATTTGCAAGAACTCAAACACACCAAGAGAATTCACCCAAGATAAAGTGATGAAAGGGAAGCAACCAAGCAAAAGTATTCAAAAATATCCCATTTTCTCCGAAAGAAAGAGGTCCCTCAACCAAAAGAAGTCACCCAAAAGAAGTATGTAAAAGTGAAACAACCCAAAAACAAGCTAAAGAATTCTAATTTATAGAATAGGGAAGGGAAGAGGATGAGTTGGATCTAAGTGGGATGCCACCTCACACATCCTCAACTCGAACTCATACATCAACTTCATTATCCAATGCATAATAAATAGGTGGGTGAATAATATGACAGATTTACTTACACACTCAAACAAGCCCACACCCCAAATAACTAAAATTAAATTATGTAAGAAAAGTACAATAAACATTCACTTTGACTTACAAAAGTGCATAAAAAGTGAAAAATTTAACTCTCCAACCATAGGTAAGGTTAATAAGTAAATTTAAGAGGCATGGGACAATTTTAACTTGTCGCACAACTCTCCAAAATCAGCCTCCTAGGAAAAACTCGAATTTCAAAGAAGTTGGATTATTTCATACTCCAAAATCAACTTACAAGTCTCTTACACATTTCTTACAACACTTTAATTCAAGGCCAACAACTCTATTTATTACTTTCTTATGACCCAATTTAATTAATTAATTTTTAACAATATGATTAATCACATTAATTTAACACAATTAATAAATAATGTAAGGGGTAAACACATCACTTAATAAGCACACACAAATATCAATAAAAAGAAACCAAATAAATAAATACACATAACCCTTGGTCACATTTAAAGGTGATCCCCCCCATGGGAATCCCTAACAACAATCAAACACACACACACACACATGAACAATACAAGTTGTCGTGGTGACCCTGTTGAATTCATCTAGAATTCCAATGTGGTTGGTCTCAAATCTACCGATGTTTGTTGTGATATTTTAAACGTACAAAATAAAAATACTTCCTTCGGCCTAGTGGCCATATCTGAAAATCTAAATGAATATAATATAATTTCAAGATCATCGATATATATATGTGAATCCCTAACAAAAATCAAACACACACACACATGAAGAATACGAGTTGTCATGGTGACCTTGTTGAATTCATCTAGAATTCCAATGTGGTTGGTCTCCAATCTACCGATGTTTGTTGTGATATTTTAAACCTACAAAATAAAAATACCTCCTTCGACCTAGTGGCCATACCTGAAAATCTAAATGAATATAATATAATTTCAAGATCATCGATATATATATGTGAATTACAACAATCATCAATACAATCATCAATATCACTTACAATTTCATCAACAACTATATCATCATCAATTTTAATCCAATTTTCATTTTCTTGGTCTACTCAAAATATCCAATTATCACAAGTCCAAACAACATCTATCATGTAACCATGTCAGACAGTACATCAACATCAATATATAAAATATCTCTAATAATCATCATGCATCATATATGAATCAGAGTCAGCAATAATCTATGCTCTAACATCTAATCAGCATACTAAATCAAAACTATAACAATCTCCATGGTATAGTCAACAGTGTCATGATCAACATCAAAAGGAGTTAAAGGGAAGTGGGCACTACAAGTTATAATTATGTTGTATGGAAAATTTAAATTTGATCATGGTTAGAATTTGAATATATCAAGTTATTTGTAAAATGGTTCAATCACATGATAATAAAACCATGTTTCACAATAACACACATTTGATCATGAAAATCATAAATATAAATTAATAATTTTTGTTGTGTCAGATGAGGTTCAACCTCATAATAAAGAGGCCAAAAAAAACTAGATTGGGATAAATTTAAAATTTTGTATTAGTCAAAGAATACAAACGAAGTACCTTAACTCCAAAGTTAGTTTGGAATCTTTAAATTCAACCAACTAAAAATATATAGTATTTTTAAGATATGTTGCATCATTCTGGGAATCACTTAAAGATTTATAAGAAGAATAAGTAAGTGATGAATCTCTTGTGACTATTATTTTGAGAGATTTATCTCCACCATATATGATGTTTTGTGACCATGTTGAGTATAACATGTCATAAAACTAATTTGAACAAATGGTGAATATGATATAACAAAAAGAAGATATTAAACAAAGTATACAAGTTGAAGACCATGCACTTGGTTCTAATCAAAAATGAAAAAATAGGACAAGTCTCAACAAAAAAATTCAAAAAAAGAATATAAATGATGTGAGTTAAGATATTATTGTTATAATATGTTCCGAAAAGGATCTGTATACACCTAGTTTTTCACTTTTCATCTTTCATACCTGTTACTAGAAATTTCGTCTATGTAGATAATAGGAAATTATCTATTTATATATAGAGAGGGTGGCTTAAGGGGCATGAAAAGATTGGGGAATGGTTATTTACATAACCATTATGAGTTATATAAAATACACAGAGATAACATTGTTATTTGGTCTTCAACTTAGTTTTCCTTGAACTAGGTATCTTTATCTTCTTAGGTCTTATGCACATAAAATTCACAGGTTTTTGCTAGGATCTCGTCACTCTACACTTTTCTCATCCATATGAATGATATATGACACCTTTCTTTCAATTTTTAGGACATGTTTCCTCTTTCCAGAACCTATCTCTGATACCATCACCCATAGGTGATGATGTCATAAGTCATACGTGATGACATCCTACATATACTCTGACCTCATTAGAAATACATAAGAAAAGGAAACTAGAATCAATTCATTATGTCATTGGCTCTACTCTTTTGTGTCATCTTCACATCTTATTGCCTAGCTCTTTGCTCATCTTACATATTTCTTGGGTTGGATTGGATACTCTTCTTCTTCGATGGTTGCTTAGATTATTAGGTCACCAATAGTGATTCTAGGATAGGATTATTGCTCCCCTTATCCACATAATAACGAATCTCTCTCAGTGTATTGTTTATCTAGAGAGATATATGCATAAATGAAAACCCTACAAGTACAAGGTGAGTTCTCTAACCATTTCTTGTCATTTACATCGGTAAGATACTTTCCTTCTTCATTGTCCTATGTTAGCTTAATATTGTACATGTTTGGATGCTAGTTAGTATAGTACTCTTATCCATTAACAGTTCCTTACTTATCATAAATTTTATTCCACCTACATCATTTATGCTTGTTTCATTTATTATTGATCAATGTCTCTCTAGACCCAATTACCGATATGTCAGTAGGGTTCCCTCCCCTATCTTGACCACATCCCTTAGAAACCCTAGGTTGACCTTGTGTAGGAATTACTAACATCTAGATATGTGACCATAGAACTCACTTAATGCCTTTTATTATACCCCTTGTATGTCGATACATGTTTGTTTCATACTCCTTTCCTTAATACCATTTTCAAATGGATGATTTATTAGTGTAAGAAATTGAGACAAAGTTTTGGCCCACATACATTCTATAGTGATCCCCACATGAATCTTACAGAACCTCTAATCAAGCACAACACATTAAAAAAACCTATCTCTAAATTTTACTTTTCGTAAGCATCAAAAAATAATAAAAAACCTTAAAATCCCATTTTCACATAAACAATCCCCTAGGAGATCCTTTATATCTCATATCTTCTTCGAGAAAAATTCATCCCCAGTGTATTTCCTTCTATACGGATGATTGTATCTATATCCTTAATTTCCAGACCTTCTCTGAGCCATATTATCATTCCACTTTGGAGTATCTAGGATTTGGTCCTCTGACTCTATTGTGAATACTTTTCCGAGACATACCATCCCGATGCTGAGTTTTCCTTTTATATGGACTTCTACATTATAGGAGCACCTAGAAGTAAGCCTTCTAACTACACGAATGGCCCACCTAAGGATGAGGAAGAATAATTCTAGAATGATGATACTTTTGACTATCCTCATGAGATTACGAAATTTACATCTTAGATTCTTCAATACAAGGGAGAATTAGAAGAAATATTTGGATAACACCTTCTTGAATTTATCTCAAGACAAATTGATCATAGGATAGAATAGGGGCAAGATGTTGTAATAGGTTGATCTGAAAAGGCCTAGAATTCTTACCCTACTAACCTCATATGCCAACTAATTAAAAATGTGATATAACAACAATCCAATACAATAGCTCAATTCCTCCAAATGCAAGTCAACATGACACAATTATTCAGCCACATACCAACAGGCTCTTGAGGCAACGCGCAGTCTCCTTTTCTAAACTCACTTAATGGTGTTCACATCACTCAAATCCCACTTAGAACAAAGTCTTTCAAGCATCCCAATAAGATCCATTTTCAACTAACATTACATGTATGGATATTAGTGGCATTGTTTTTTCTATCTCTTATGACAGGTTTATTGATCCCACCATTCATATCAAGGCATTTGGAAATATTTACAAGGAATGGATGAAAACCAACTCATATATTTTAACAAAACTCCTAACAATTTTTTTTATAGGAGATGCATTAGATTGGTACTAGACTTTACCCCATAAGTTTATAGTTGAGCTAGAGTCCCTAGTGATAGCCCGAGAAAACAAATTCCAATATCAGGATCTACCCAAAAATAATGTCAACTCCTCTATAAGCAATTATCAATATAAGAACAAATAAACACAAGAATTTTCTAAGCCTTAACATACCCTATCCACATGGGAAAATAATAACATGCCCAATAATATCCTCTTTTAAATTTTCCTACAAGCACTTGAACATCACCTTCAATACAATGTGATGTCATTTTCTCCTAATTCCATGGAAG
Organism: Taxus chinensis; assembly: GCA_019776745.2. Classification (NCBI taxonomy): domain Eukaryota; kingdom Viridiplantae; phylum Streptophyta; class Pinopsida; order Cupressales; family Taxaceae; genus Taxus; species Taxus chinensis. Next base: position 647,591,988 of record CM034146.1, read on the forward strand.
ATGCCTTTGAACAAGCAAAATGGAAAAATTATCTCATGAGGGAATTTGAAAAGAATCCATCCAAAACACAAACTGACAAACACGTTCAAATCCACCAATTCTCTTAAAATAAGAATGTGATGGAAAATAGAGTATAAAATACTATTCCTCTTGTTGCTTCCTCAAATAGTATTATTTTCAATATTTACCAACAACTTAACAACAACAAAATCTAATACAACTAAAATCAAGCACTCCATAACGAAGAGTTGAAGCTTGGGGTACCTAAATTGTTTACTGCGATCAGAGATCTTTCTTAACCTATTCATCATTGGAATTATGAGAGTAAGTTTTATTGGTGGCATGTTAATTAGGTTCAATCACATGATAATTGTTTTGCACTTCGAATGGGTACCATCAACTTATTACTGGGACCCATCTTCTATTATGATGTCATCACTCATGATAATTTTAACAAAGTTTTTAAAGATCACGACGTGGCTCAGAAGAAGGATCATCATGAAGCTATCAACCACACTATTGAAAAACTAAAAATATTTTGTAATCCTATGCCCAATCATGTTTACACTGAAATTTCTAAAAATAAATAGAATCCTACAACCAATGTAGTTTACACCGAGTACCCTCCTGAAAATATGGTTTCAATCAAAAATGTAAAATATGTCATAGGTTATGTAGAACTAGAGTATTCTGTAGCATTCCAACCTCTAACTCGCATATTCATATATCCTTATGTACCTTATAATCAATCTCCTAAAAGAAAAAACCTTCCTCCTCCAGATGCCATCAACTCATGTGGAAATTATCCCATAGTGCCTATTATTTTTGTATTTGGATCCCTATCTACAAACACCATCAGCGCATGTGCAAATGGATCTTACACAGCCAATGGTGTAGGAAATGAGAAAAAATAAAATTTAGAAGTCTCTATAAATACCCCTTCTCCTTCTATATCTATTTGTAAGGACTCCTAGGGTTCTCATCCTACTACATAGTCAAATCATGATTAGTGTGATACCCTCAGAGTACTTGGCTAAATTTTTGTTACAAGTCCCTTCTTGGAAATTATGCGTAAATTGCCTCACCATCGTGAGAATATATTGACCACGATGTTTGACAAGAAAATCCCTTTTCTTCCCTATTTGGGGTAGAGTCCTACATTTCATGGCTCAAAATAAACCTTCCAAACAATGTGAGGAACATATAATTCATAATGATATCACCATGAATTATCATTCATACATTCATTTTCCGATCACTTCTATAACCCTAGATGATATCTTACCACATTTAGAAAATCTACCAATTTTTGTCTTAGTTCAGATCACGAACACTTCTGTCAAGTGTGCTCTCATTGATGAGGTATTAGGCATGTGTTTGGCCTCACTATATTGCATCAAGAATCTTGGTTATTGTATCGATAACCTCAAATCCACACAAACTACTTTCCAAATATATAGTCACCGAAAGATTCCTTTGATGGGGTGTATTTGGTTACCCATAACCATCCCCCTAAGAATTAACCACATGAAGGTCGTAGTTTTTAATTTTCCACTATATTATAAAATTTGGATAGGGCAGTCTTAGACTCATTATATGTGCGCTATCAATTATTCTTCATATAAATGTGTGAAGTTAACTCACTAGGGAGCTTCTTATAAGATTCAAGGGGACACTAACCCTTGTAATTATGATACGCTTCAGAAAAATGTGACATAAAACATCCCCATTCTTAATGAACTATCACCAATACCCATCCAGGAATATCAAATCTTTAAATACCCTATAAATACTCTTTCCATTAATTTGGGTCATCGTTAATTGGTCGAGTGTATGCTTCACAAAATCTTGGAATCAGATGATGATGAGACAGATGAATTCATTATTAGAATAAATTCTTAAAACCTTCGGGAACTCATCATATCTTAGCTACCTCCTTTCTTGCATCCTTGCAAGAAGGAGCCTTTGATTGTTATAGTTATCTTATAAACACCACATTCCTGACATGAACGTTTGGTCCAACTCAAGACCATAGTCAAATAATTTGTTGAGGATGATTTCATATCATATAATGATCATGGTTATGACTTATATGATCCCCATATGGATGGCTATTCCTAGATTTGTAATCAGGAAGTCTTGCGATACAAAGAAATGATTTACCCAAAATTCACTCATAACGTAAATGTTATCCCAGTATAAGAGGAGATTTCAAGTGCAGTTGACACTTCTTCAAAACTAGTGTCTAAGCCTCAGATTACACCACTGGTCACACTCTCACATTACAACATAAAATTAGTCTAACCATTCCCCTTGAAAAAGTATTGGGTTACTAAATATGACTATGAAGATGTGGATCTCATTGTTGAATGATCCTAGTTATTGTTCCTCATTGATTGGGCAACACAATTACCCATTTGTGCCATCCTCGTGGAACAGTGGATCACGCCGGGTACCTTGATTAGATTCTATAACTATCCCTTGCATATTATAAATCCTCCCCCATTACCTCTTTGCTTTATGGCTCCTTAGTCTTCTACGACTGATCCATACTGCACATGGAATGTAGATCGAATGCATGATATTTATGAATTTAGATCATACTAACATGACGCGAAGAAGCTTGATGATGAGGTCAAACATGATGAAACCAAAAAAAAATACAGAGGCTTCTGCTTCATCTCATTTCTTCTAATCTCATCATGTGTATTTTTTAATCACTAATGCCAACATTTAGGTTCTCTGTAGCAAGTATCCCATTCAAGAAAATTCCTCTCTTAATCATAAACCTAGAGCTAATTATTATCGGAATCAACCATCTCCCCCTAGACTAGCTAGATAACAACCTTATTATGGACCACTACCTCGTTACGATCCTTGTCCCACTATGGATGTTATTCATCATGATTTTTTCACTCGAATGAAGGATTGGATTGTTGATACCTTCTTCGCAAAGTGGTATGAAGTCCACTGGAAAGTGGATATTAAAAAAACATCATTTACGACATCAAGACCCGTGCCCGCAAAAAATAATTTTGTATCACGTTGATAATATCATCATTGATACATCACAATCTCTTTCTCCTCATGGAGAGTCATTTAAAACACCTTGAGTAGATCTTATTTTATTTCTTTGGCTTGATCCCACATGTTCACTTGGGCTCTTGCCCCCCACTTTGGTTTTACAAAATATCCTTGATCTTCACTTGGTCTCTCGATCTCCTCTGGGTTTTATTACACAATCTAAAAACATTAGTTACATCTTTATTTGGGTTGTTCGCTTCGCTTGGATTTATAACTATGTTTTTCCCTAACATCCTATCGTCAAATATATTAGCTATGTTATGCCTCTTAGCTTCTTCACATTGGGTGAGTATGGATATCTTAGTGATCCCCTTATCACTGGATTTACCTACGTATCGCATTATCATTATTCCTGAGTACCATGGTATTGTCACAGACATAAATGCAAAAAGTGGTAAAATGATCAATAAATCATCACATACGCATCACAAGATAAACAAAATAACATAAAACTATGTGTGTGTGTGTCTCTCTATATATATATTGAATCAATTTTATACAATGAAAAAAAATCATACAAAATGGCCCTTGTTAATCTACAATATGACTCAAGCACCCTCACCCCTTGTGGGGGTTTATGGATGGTTTGGGATGATGAGGTCATGCAATCTTCCCTTGTTATGCGAGCTATGAATTCTTCCCTAGGTCCATCTCCAGAGGCCTCTCCATGTGCTCTCACCAGCTAGGTCTATAATGAAGTATTCGACATTGTAGCTCTCTAGGCATCTGCTAGGAAACAATATTTCTCCTTTATAAGGGAAACCTACACATGCAATAAACTTTGTAGCATCAGATATATATTACAAATAGCCTCTTGCACCTGTGTATTCCAATATCCCCTAAACATCCTGGATGATTCACCGACTAGATAAAAGGACCTCTCATAAATCCAAGATACTAGTAAAATGATGGGTGTTAGGACCCTTTGTCATTTTCTCTTCTCTCTATATAAATCATGTGCTAGCTACACCCATATGGTAGTACCCCACCTAAATAGTACTCCATGATGAACCAAATATCTACACACTGCTATAAGGAATAATGAAATAGTTCTTTATACCTTGTGGCACACTATACGTGCCACCACGATCCCCATAACCACCTTCCAAATATCTAGAATCATTTCTACCTACACTGTACTAAGTTTAAGGAACAAGATGTGGTTTTCATATCTACATATCCTTTTAGCCGATATGGTCAATGCTCTTCCATTCTTAAGATTAGGTGTCATATCATAATACATGCGGGTTGCTTCGAATTGGTAACCCAAAAATCCTTATGTACAACCTCAAAATTTAAGTCCATCTACATCATCTTCTGCCTTATCCACTACTAAAAGGTAATGTAATGTGTCTCCCATGTGGTACAACACATATGTAATAAACCCATGTTCAAAGGTATCATCGACCACTCAAATCCCCGACCATGCAATTGGGAAAGCTCTACTTGTGATAATTTTGAAATCATGATACTATATCATGCCACATCCATGCTCCAAGATAAGAATATTCTATGCTATACATGCATCCAAAAAATGAAAAAAATAAACATTAGAACTCTATAAAATCAATATTTGAGTAAAAAATCAAAGCATTCAACCTATATTATTTTATTTCCTATGCCATCAGCACCCGTTGTCAATGCCATATAAACCTACAAAATATTTCCTTATCGCATCATACATCTAGGATATGCCATCAGTCATATAGATCCCTTTTTCCCTATCCCAATGCCATTGGCCCTCATGTTCTAAAAGGTTGGATGACATATGGCCAGATTTTGGCTATGACTTTGAAAAATTGACTTTCCAAATCTAACAAAACAACAAAATAAAAATTGAATCACTTTTAAACCCACTTCTATTTTGTCCTAATCTACCCCATGACATATTTTTTACTAAGTTTGGTTGACTAATGACTTTGAAAAATTAAAATGATGAAATAACACCTAATCTATTCAATTAAATAAAATACAATGACCTACCCGTGGTCGTGCCTTGCCACATGTTTCACCTCATTTTCCTCCCTCACCGCCATGAAATCCTAAAATGACCTTAAAATACATAGAAATTTGGAATTCCAAAGATGAGTTCTCTTTATTCAAAAAATAGGAATAAGGAAAAAATCAAAATCAATCTATAAAACCCAAAAATATTATACAAATTCAATCGTAATTAACTGATAGTAAGGAATGGGTGTAGACATGATTGATTGAACTACATATGACAATACGATGTATAACTATAAGCCATCTAAGAGGAATGGTTGGATAACCAAATGATAGATTGATAACGAATCCTTAGAAAATTAATAACTTCCCCCTAACTAATGTAGTACATGTTTTATATTATGCTAACATTTCCCCCTTATTACATTATTTATTACAAACTCAGTTGCAATTAATTGATAGTACGGAATTAGTGTAGACATGAATAATTAAATTACATACTACAATAAGATGTATAACTATAAGCAATGTAAGAGGGACAGTCGGATAACCAAATGACAGATTGATAACCAATCCTTAGCAAATAAATAACTACCCCCTAACTAATGTAATACATGCTCTATATTATGCTAACATTTCCCCCTTTATTACATTATTTATTACAAACATCATATTTCCAGATAGTGGACCCTCTTTATTTCAAACACAACAACAAGTATTTACACTCTCCATGTAGCCTGCTTACCTTTGAGGTGGCATGACATCTTTGGTGCTTCATGGTCTTGGCGACACCTTGATTTATCCTTCCGAGGTTACCACAAACTTGGAAGCGAAATAAGTAAATACTTCTCCTAACACCTTTAGTAGTTTCTAGTTTAATGGATTACCATGAACCCTTATAGTATTTTTGTATGCAGGTTGACCACAAACCTGGAGGTGATAGAAGGTGTCAACTATACACTTCTGTGGTTTCTCAGATTTCCACAAACCCTTTTCCAAAAACTAAGTGCTACTTTAGCTCTTTTAATCCTCGTAATTTTCTTCATTAGAAGGTATCAATATGGAAAACTCTCTTCATTTTTCATTGAAAAACAAACACCCTACACAATTCAAACCACACTACAAAAAATAAAGAAAAAAAAAACAAATAAATAAAAACGTCAACAAAGCAATCATGCAATCCCATCATAGGTGACTGATAAGAGGATGCCAATTTTCCTCCAACCTCCAATATGTTGCTACTTAATTAGTATATTTGGATTTCAGGATAATTTTGTTCCGATTGATTCAAAATACTTCTACATATCTCTTGTTCTTTTGTACACTCGTTGCTAGCAAAAATATTTACAAGGTAGGTTGCATACACTCTATAGAAATAGTTGTCTCCACATGGTTTGGAAGGCTAATTCATTCTTTGTATAATATTTTCATATGTAATACATCATTTTGGTTTCTCCTTTTCAAGATATTATCCACACTGATTTGGCAGACTTTCTTTATGGAGAGGTCTTTAATTTTACGTTTGGAACTAGATTCTCTGTACACTAACCATTTGTGCTTATCTGATTTTATAAAGAACTTAGTTTTGGAATTTCCCTTTCTACATCCACCATCCTTCTTCTCAAGTATATTTGTTTTTGCAGTGAATTTTCAAATAAATCTTTCATACTCTTTAGCTAGGAAATCCTTCAACTCATATCTCTCAATGAATTTTCTTACGAAATGGTTGCACATTTCTCAAGTAGAATTTATCTTAGCTATGTTGGTGGCACAAGTAAGATGGATGGGGTCGATGTGGGTGCATTATGATGTGTATATATCCTTACTCGAGAATGAAATAGCGTATTTTTCACTTTACTTCATGAAATCCATGAAGCCATATGTATATGGAGACAGATATGGATTGTTGTATCCCATAATTTTTATTTAGGGAGGGTAAATTGAGGGTTTTGAAAGGACCCACATCCTTGTACATTTGATGATATTTTGAAGAGGATCCACATCCTAGTTATAATGAAGGGAACGTACACTAGGAACTTGATTGAAGCATCTATTAAACCGGAATGAAGATGCAACATGTGTGGTGAGAGAAGCAATAACCTCAGTGAATTAATGACTAGTGACAATGACCACAGTGAGTGAAGTAGTGACCTAGGTGATGCAGTCACAAGAAACAACAACCATAGTGAGTGAAGTAATGGCCATAATCAGAGACCCAGGTGAATCAACGACCAAAAATAGTAACAACTATGAGTGTAGGAGCATCCTGAGTGAAGCATGAACTGAAATGCTACCAAATTTGGTGAGTGAAGAGACACACATATTGCAACTGCAATGAGTAGAGACGCCACACCTAACAAAAAAACCACCTTAGAGAGGATTGTTCCTCAAGGGGATTTTAACATGGGTGGTCAAGTACACAACCATGTGACTTGATGACACCACTCCCACGCCATCGGCTTGTATGCCAGGCTTATTACCATCACATTTCAATTGTAGTTTACCTATTATACCATATGTGTTATCAATCCACAAATAATGTAAGTGATCATCTTATTACAGAGAGGAATATTGAAAGTTCTTCGACTCAATCTATTGTAGACTCTATTTTCGGAGCACAAAAGAGTAGAAGACTAGGAATATGATAGACAACAGTTCGAGCAATGATTGATGAAACTGGTCAAAATAGAACATGAACATAGGGAATGGGAAGATCAAGACATGAAGATAGAGGTTATTAATGCTTATATTTATAGAGGACGTTCCTTAAGGGTCTTGATATGAATGGGTAATTGTTATTCACGTACCCTTTTATGGGTTAGAGATAATACACAGAGATATTTTCACTATTTGGTCTTCACCTTATTTTCCCTTGCACTCTATATCCTTGTCTTCATAGGTCTCGTGCTCATCACATTCATATTTTCTTTCTTACATATCATCATTATACACTTTAATCATCCATAACCATGATCTACGACACATATCTTTCACTTTTCAAGATACTTTATCTCTTTTCATCACCTATGGCCAACACCATCACCCATGGGAAATGGTGGCGATGTTATGTTTCACTTGGCCAAAACCATCAGATGTGGGAGATGGAATCCTATATATACCCTCACCTTATTTGAAATCAATAAGAAAAGGGAACCAAAATAATTTCAAACATCCTTTAGCTCTTCTCTTTTGTGCCATCTATACATTTCATCACCTTCCTCGTGGTTCATCCTGTATCTTTCTTGGATTGCATTGGATATTTTTCTTCTATAGACACAAATCTATGCACTTGGGTACATCTATAAGTCATAAAAGCATGCTAGTATTTAATAGATTCCTAACCAATAAAAATAGTAATTGACAACTCCTTTTTTCCTTTTACTTGGTCTTTTTTTCTCTTATTTTCTTTATACATCTTACACTCTTTCTAGGATTTGAATGTTTTATATTTCAATGCCCTAATACACTAGCACCTAATTGGGAAACTATTGCTAGGAAATCCTATCCTCCTAGGTTTTTGTAGCATTATTTACCTTTTTATTATACTTTTAGATTACTTTCTCTTCTTAATTGCTTTTTACTACTTTGGGTTGGCCTTCCATTTTTCAATAATGAAATTAAAACAATGGAAACATAAAAAAAAAAAGCTAAGTTTTCAAAATAAGGTACCTAGCACTAATCATTGCATATTATCACATATGCTTTAATCCATGTAGAAGACTCATTCAATGAAAAAGGGTTGCATTCTTCTGCATACATAGTATAGGAGTGGAAGTTTATTTTATTTCATCCTAAACATTCTATACATATACTATATTATAGATATAGTTGGCTATCATTTGTGCTAATTTCACAAGGACCTCTAAGAAAATCATTACAAACACTCTAAAAAAACTACATGGATTCTGAGATGTAGTGCAATGCTTAGTCATACATTATATCTTTACAGGAGACCATAAGGGTCAGTCCAAATCCCCAATCTGAATTTTCATGTTTAGGTTTAATGTGGTTTGTGGGTATATGTACATGAACTCTTTTCTTACAGGTTACAAGTACATTTTTAGATCATATAATGAATCCATAGTGATAGAAAAATAAGGATATAAAACATCATTTGGCCCTAAGAGAACCAAATCCATAGCATCTACCTTGACACTAGTGCCCAAATCTAGACACTTACACTAGACGCTCCTATGCTCTCATAGGAATTTATGTCTTGTGTAGTTTCAAAGTCAAGAACCCTCACCAAGGTTTTCTGACACTATTCCTAACAAGATATAACAATCACATAACCCAGGTCATAGCTAGATCCTCTGAAATCATCTAAGTCTACTCATCTCTTACATTTTCTTAGGGTTTCAAATTTATATATGCTTGTTTTCTTACATCTTACTCTATATTTTTATAGTATTTACTATGTAATTAGATTTAATTACATTTACATTAAATCATTTAGTGAACTCGATGTGATTTCCAACTAATTAACCACATCTCAAATTATATACCCCATCACTTCCTCCTATTAACTCTGTTACAATGCTACAAATTGCAAATAATTAACCACCAACCAAGCAAGGCCAACTAATTCACCGTGTTATCGTTTACATCTTTAAAATTCATCCTGAAAAACCAAAATCCAACCCTGTTGTATTATTACTTCTACCTCTCATCTTAAAATAAAAATATTGTATTATGATACACTTCAAACTTTGTCACCGTTAGAATATATCTCTTACATCATCATATAGATCTTCATCACTAGAAAACTTTGGCGAACATCACACTTTCTCCCCCCCCTTCCATCACTGTCACTTGTCTAGAGTGTCTACTACTACACTTCACACTCCATGCTTCATATCTAATCTATCTAAGCATCACTAAATTGTTTGGTACACACATTGTAATGTCATTACCCGATAACGCACTCTAGTGCTACATTTCAAACTTTACTATTGAGGGCATATTTCATCCTTGAAAATCACACCATACATACTTAATGCTCTAATTTTCATGATCCGTCTTTCCTATAATCTACATACTTCATGATATGTGCTTCACAATATATCTTTCTAGCATGTACTCTCACACAACAAATTCATTTCCTGATAATGCACTCTTATTCTATTGTTCATTCTTGACTATTGTTGGGGTATTTATAAATTAACATCATCTCATAAAGTTGTATTGGGAGAAATTATTCTCCAACCATCTTCATAGCTTTAATAACACACCATCACACTCTTATAACATTTACATATCTTTGTTGCATTTATTATTGATAGCTTACACTACTTATCTTTTTCACATTTCTTAATATGTTAGACAAATACTCAGTATGCCATTATCTTTATCACATACACATGCACATTCAATTGGTCTGTAAATGTGAATTTAAATATCTTATATCTCCTTACACGATGTGGGATTATTGAAAATGAATCCCTTTCCAGTCCTAAAGAGGATCATAGGGTATCTTTTTTGACTACTCTCATACACTACATGTTTTCTTGTTTGATCATTTACTACTTCTTCTAACTAGAAGTTTCTTTACACTAATATTTATATGTGTTGACATACTACTTATCTTTCTAACATGCTAATGATTACTTCATGTTTAGCATTTTCCTTGTAGGACTATGTAGAACCATGGTTATTTGATACATTTTTCTTTCTATTGTTTGCTATTGTATTTTATTATTTGTGGGTTACTAGCCTTGTGTCTTATGTGATTATTGTATTCCTTTGGCCATTTAAGCCCTGACTTAGTATTGTGACATTTTGATTGATGTCTACATCCCCTGAAACCATTTTCGGGGTCTATAGGTATCTTCTTCATTATTTGTTACATTGTCTTCTATTACATGCTAGCTTTACTTTCACTAAAACTTGTACTAGCCATTCTGTTTTACATGTGAGTTAGTTTCTACTATACACATCCCCTACCCCTAATGAGGTATCTCAACTTTGATATGCATATGATATCTGGTTCCTCTCCTTTGAGAATGCATTCTCCTACAATCATTATATACACCCCAAATGTCAGGGGGCATCTATTGGGTGAGAAAATCAAAAGAGAGCATAATTAGAATAGAATTACTTTTAAAAAATGGTCAAAAATCATTCTTGGACCTCAAACAAAAAGTAGGAACTAGCATCCATACCTGTACATTAGCACCTAACACTCATTTTCTCCACATGGAGATAATGTCACGGGGAAAAAATACTCAATTTCATAGTTTAACTTTCTCTCTATCATATTTCATAAAATTCCAACAATAGCATGCACTTTCCTCTAAGTATAGAATTCACCTTATCAGTACATTTTGGTTAAAATTCTAACTAATTTGGTGTAATCAAAATAATCAGAACAAATCAAGACCTACCATCTACAACCGTGCTTATTCAGGAAACATCATGGAATGAGAGAAAAGCTATAACTCTCTCCCCAACACTCTTCTCTTATCTTGAGGTCGGCCAAAAAACATGTGATTGGTGTGAAATCACCCAAATAACTCACTCTCAACATGAGATCACTAAAAAAAACATGATTTTGGTAAGATATATACCAAAAACCTCACCAACAACATTCAAATTCAGTAGCATCTACAAGAAAATCAAGATAACATTCTATCTCATACTCTCTTACACATCAGGTGCACACTTTCCTTTTACATACATTCACACTTTAACTTACTTATACACATGTCACTTTGATTTCTCATATAAGGATCTTTGACTAATGTTTTCTCTTATTTTATAAGTCCATCCTTAATACACAAGAAGGAGCAAATCACATCAAGAAACATAACACACTATTATGCACAAAATTCACCCCTAAGGTCCACTTCCCTTTCAAAGAATACATGCTTCACATTGCAATCACTTCACACTTCACTTATCCAATCAACATGTTATCGGTTACACACTTATCTATAGGATCATAAGTTACAAATATTCTTTATACTTCATATTATCGAGTATTCCATCACCATCATTAAGTGGGATAAAAATGTTTACACAATATATATGCAGTATTCACTTGCGTATATTTATGGGTCATAAAAGCATCCTACTATTTACATGATTCCTAAGAAAGGAAAATATTAACTGAAAAATCCCTTTCACCTTTTACTTAGTCTTTTGTACTTTGATTGGCTTTATAAATATTGTACTCTTTTTGGAATTTGAATTTTCTACTTTTTTATGCCCTCGAACACTAGTGCCCAGTTGGAACACTAGTGGCAGGTGCTTCTGTTCTCCAAGGCACTCATGTCCCTTATTTACATTTTTCTTATCATTTTGGACCCATTTCTCTTATTAATTACATTTTACTACTTTGGTTCATCATTCTTGTTTTCGATAAAAAAATATTCAAACAAGTAAATCATATAAATACTCTATTATGTTTTCACAAAAAGGACCAATCACTAAGGATTACATACTATCACCTAAGCATAGTATGTAAATGGAACCCATGAAACTTCTATATACAACTGGGGACAAGGGGTGCATTCTTTTGTATCCACAGCATTGGAGGGGAATTTTATGCTATTTCATCCCACACATTCTACAAATCTACTACAGGGTTAATTTTAAGAGACCTCTTACAAATTAGAGGTGGAAAATCCCTGGGTGACTATCCTTAGAATTGGTTTTGCTGGAAAGGCAATTTTTTTGGGGTTTGTATGTAATTTTTTTGCCTGATTTTCAAGTGGTGTGACAGAAAGGCTATAGGCTCGTAATTTTTTTGCCTGATTTTCGAGTGGTGCGACAACAAACTTTTTGTCACGTAACAGAAAATATCCTGTTGTGCATCAACAAGGTTGTTGTCACATTTCATTCATGGGAAAATAACCTTGCTGATGCATGACAAAAGGTTTACTGCCATGCGACAATAATTTTTCTATCACACAACAACAAGACTCCTATCACGCATCTGTAGCCTTCGCCCTCCTATTGCACGTCAACAAACTCTCTATGTCATACATCAATAAAATCTCCATGTCGCATGTTTGAATCCTCGGCCCTCCTGTCGCACATCAAAAAATTCTCCTTGTTACGCGTCAACAAACTCTCTCTTGAACATCTGTAGCCTTCGCCCTCCTATTATGCACTTACTATACTTGATAATACTTATGCCACCAGGTGGTATGATTGAACTAGTAGTGTTCTACCTGGAAAATAAACTACGAATATATATGGGTATATTTTTAAGGGTAGGCAAATCCGACCCTTAAAAACAATTAAACTGTATTTTTTAGGTGAATATGTCACTGACCGGCTCCAGAAAATTTGCCTTTTCAAATTTTTCAAAAATGGAATATTCGCCACTAAAAAAACCATGATCTTCTACATTCTATATATAGTTTGATATATTTTATGTAACTTACACAAGGTTATCCTAGTGCATCATTACACACAATCTCATAAAAAACTACATAGATTTTGAGATGAAGTGTAGCAATCAGTCATAAATTCACTTTTTAGGTCACTGTCAGGGTCATTCTGACTCCTCATTCTTCATTTTCATTTTTAGGCTTGATATGGGTTGTGGGTATGTGCAATTGAAACATTTTCTTACAGGTTACATGTCCACATTTGTAGATAAGATAGTGAATTGAGAATGATAGAAAGAATGGACAATAAACATTATCCATTCCTGAGAGAACTATATGTATAGTATCGACTTGGACATCAACACCTAGATCTAGTTACTAATGCTAAACACTCCTATCCTCTACGAGGTACTTCTTTCATGTGTAGTTTTAGAGTCCATAACCCTCACTAGGCCTTAATGACACTATTCCTAGCCATATGTAGCAGTAGCATAACTTAGATTATTAGCATTTTTTTTTTATTATTGGCAAATAGTTTTTTGAAAGGGACTATACCCTTGTACAGCAAGGCTCTACAAACCAGATTTAAAAATTTAAGGCCCACACAGTAGAAAAGAAACCAATCTACCAAGAGAAGTTCCAAAAACCAACAGAACAACAACAAACAAATAGCTGCTGTCTAGCTAAGAGATAGCCAAACAACATTGGAGAACTATCTCGAAGGATAGGCAGTTTTCCTGGAGAAGGAATTTTTCTTTTTCGTAACTGTGATCCAAGCATCTGAAATTTCCTACAAAGGAATAAGAACCTCAAGGTCAGTAATTGATTGATAATTATTGCTTGAACTAGGGGGGACCACAGTCGCTAAAGACACATTTGGTTCAATGTTTTTGGACCTTTTAGCTTCATCCCCGTGTGTCTTTTCACACAAAGGGGTCATTTCGCACTTGTCATCCATGTCAGTATCAATATTAGTATCAGGGACAATAGCCACCTCCTCATCCGCATCAGGAATGTCATTTGGTTCAAACACCATATGTTCCGAGAGGGCATTTTTCCACCAGTTGGCCTTGTCATTTTTCTGTTTTACTATCTCACAATTAGTGGCCGAATGTCCTAAAGAGAAACATCTCCTGCATCTAAAAGGCGGGCCTTCATAGTCCAGAGGCTGAGTCCAGGATCTATCTTGCACTTTTAGCTCAATATGAGCTGGAAGATCCTTTGAAGATTATTAGCATATTAGATAAGCATTTAGAAGCAAATTTAGGGGTAGTTAACAAATAATTTGTAGTTAGATTTGGTTGATGAATATTACAATATTTTTAGCATCTTCCTTTCATGTATCTCCTCAAAAATATATAACTTATAATCCATTTTCATTAATAGATCATCAATAAATTAATTTCTTCTACTTTAATCTGGTATCAGAGCCAATCATAGATGTGTGGAAGAAAGCATAGTATTCCGTAGTTTTTTATTTTGGAGAGATATGTTTTCAAGAGGATGTTTTTTTCCTTCTTTTCTTCCCTCCTTAACAACCTGAAAGTAAAAAGTTGTGTGTGGATCCTTTTCCTGATTTTTTTATAATACATGAGGGAAGACATGTTTCGGGAGATGTCATGGGAGAAGTTTTTTTTTTATTTTACCTATAATCATTTAAGAATATGTTGCATTTTGGGGAGAGGCATATAATGGTTTTTGGTTGTTTGAAATAACCTTTCCAATCAAACTATTGTTTGGAACATTTTTCTCAACCTACATTGAGTACTGCTTTGCTGGATTCCTTATCTAGCCTTTGACGCGAAGGATCATTAACCATGTATTTTTATTTGGACCTTCACAAAATCAGCCACACCTATGCATAGATATACCTCAAACCTACAAATATGGTAATTTAGAGGAGCATAAAAAATGATATTTAGAATTCAAATATTACGATCGCCAACAAAAAAATTACATAGAAATCATTGATCTCTGTTAGTAGAATGGGTAGTTTGAGGAGGATGTGTGCAAGCAGACATGCATGAGAACATGTCACATATTCGAGACAAAGTAAGTAGCACTATGATAAATCAACGAGGTGAATCACCATAAAGAAGCCAAGATCAAGGTTTTGAAAGCACCAACTAGTATTTTGAATTTCTTGATGCCCTCCATAACACTAGAAATATTCACTTCATCGAGCTCATCTGTCAAAGAATTCTTGAATATTTATTGTTTGACATGCTTTGCCAAGTAATGGGAATATGAGCAAAACTTGAAGCTAGATATGATGCAGACTACAAATATTGGATTGAATTCCCCAATAAGTGTTCCTGTCTCTCAGCTCTTGACTACCGATCACATCTCCAACCTCGAATATCTCACTAGTAAGTTAAAAACCTTCTAATTTTATCCCATAAAGAAATAAAATTTATAAAATTACAATGTTTACTAAAAAAAGATTTCTATCCGATGGCCAAATTCTCAAAGGACCAAACTTATGTTCCTAGAAAACCAAGATGTGCACCATCCTTTAGTTTGATGGACCATCAAGAATCATCACTAGAACTTAGCTGGGTCCTACAAACCCTAATGAGATGTTGAAATATATAAGGGGTGATGCCAAATCTTTAATGTCGATTATGTTAAGCATCACTGATGATGTGTAACCACATATTAAGGATCGAGTGAAAATAAAGGGAGCATGGGATAAATTTGTGACCATCTATGAGGTGAAAAATTAGATGAATAAACTCCATCTGTAGTTGATGATTCACACCCTATCTATGGGGTCTGATGAGAAAGTCGAGGAATTATTAAATCAAGTAGACGAGCTATGAACAAAACTCTCTAGCTCCCAGTGAGACAATTAAGGACAAAATCTTTGTCCTAATCACCTTAAGATATTTCCCTTCCCAATATAGAGTGTTCATAACCACAATGAACGTCTTTAAGAATATATTGTCATTTGAAGAACTTATGAACCTTCAAAATAAACAAGAAGCTATCAACTCAGTACATGATGAGTTGCAAGAAAAATCCAATTTCTTAAATCTGTAACATGGTCATAAGTTCTACAAGGGACCCTCAGTAAAGAAACCATAACAAAAAAAATAGCCCTAACAAAAACAATCAAAAATCTAAGAGGTGGTGTCACATCTATTGAATCAATACCCAGGACATGGCAAATTTCTAGTATAATGGATTTAAAGAAGGGTCTTCTAGTCATTAAATCACATCAAGATACATCAATTCTCAGAAATAAAAAATATTTCCCCATTGGAGGAAGTAGAGGGGACATTTCATAGATTAACAAGATGATGGATCTAAGTAGGAGACACCTGAAGAAGGAACTTGTGTTGCACACATTAACACAGTGTTAGTCTATCAAACCCCATATCCCACATGGAATATATTTTTAATAGACTCAGGTTCTAGTAAACACATATCAAGTGATAGGTAGCTATTTTTTTCATAGATAGACCAACCCACTGGGTATTGGGTTAGTATCGTTGACGATAAGTAGTTTGTATTAGAAGGAATAGGATATGTCACCATTCCTCTCGGAACATGCAAATTTAAACTCACAAATGTACTATATGCCCTGGTTTGATATCCAATTTCTTTATTTTTGAGTGAGCTTTTGAGTCATCATATGAAGGTATATTTTTTTTACAATCGCATCAAATCCTACTTGTTCTTTCAACATGGCACGGTTCTAGCTAGATATTTTTTTAAAGATAAATTATTTTCCTTAGATATTATTTTATCTTCTATAGTAGTCCTTCTTCCTCTACGAAAGAATCTACTACCCTCTGACACTACCATTATGGGCATATCACTTTTACATATTTGTACCAATTCAATTCAAAGGTGATGGTACATGGACTTACCAAGTTGTCTAGTTCCTCTCCAATTTTTCCTTTATGTCCTATAGGTTAAAAAAGTCAAGTATCCATTAAAGACAAACACCTTTCATGCTAAGAAATGTCTAGAATTTGTTCATACCAATATTTTTGGACCATTAAATGATTCATTTTAAGGATACAAGTACTTCAAATTGTTCATGGATGAATACTCTTAGAATACATGTGTGTTTTTCCTGAAGTAGAAGAGTGAGGCCTTTCATCACTTCCAAGTCTTCTATCAATTTGTGTTAAGGGAGATGAGATGACATCTTCTTCTACTCTACTCAGATCTAGGAGGGGAATTCATGTCATAGAATTTCTTGGCATTCCTGAACCAACAAGGCATAAAACAGAACGTGACCTCTCCCTACACACCCCAAAAGAATGACATTATTGAGAGACACAATCACACTTTAATGGATATGGCTCACTACATGGTGTCAAAAATAATAATTGAGGAATGATATTGGGAAGAAGTAGTACAAACATCCATTTATCTTCTCAATAGGGCACCAGTGAAGTTTTTATAGGAAAAAAATCTTGAAGAGGTATGAAGTACTATAACTCCATCTATTTCTCATCTAGGAGTCTTTTTGTACACAAAATATATGTGTGTCCTAGCTCAAAAGAGGAATAAGATCGATCCAAAAACACTCATGTGCATCTTATTAGGATATAACACTACACCAAAAGCATATTTTCTCATGGAAAATTACACGGAAAATATATGAAATTCGAGACATTATTTGTGATGATTCATCCTTTAACTATGTAATGTGGAATTAAGAATCAACACTAGCCGCCTCTCATCAATTTCACTTCTATTCAGATGATGAGAAAGAGGATACTTCTCACAAAAAATATAAGTTACAATGGTAGGTGTATATTGATCTCGTAAAATTTGAAAATGCTACTATACATCCACCAGGGAGATCATCACATCAGCAACAAAGTTCTCGTTGGAAGTGGTTATGAAAATATATCCCATGTACTTCTTCTGGAGTCCAAATGAGGATTCAAGAAATAAATGAGGTAAATTTTACACTCACGAGTACAATAGTCTATAAAAATATTCATTTTAACACCCTCTCCCAAAAATTATATAGAATGGGTGGCGAATCTCTTAAATGGACTTTCAAAACAATGACGAATATCCAAAAAATTGTTTCATTTAAAAGGAAATTTGGTAGCCCTTAGTTTTCAAAAGTTTTGTGTATTTAGATGAATATTGAATGCCCTTCCATCTAATATTAGATGGGAATAAGATTGGATGGACGTCTCTTCAATATAAGACAACTTTCTCTCCTCTAGTTGACGGGTCAATTTGGATGGTTGTGTCTTTCCTATTGGGTGGATGGTTGGATGTCTATCTCTTCCCTATTAGATGATTGTCTCTTCCCTATTGGATGGTCATCTCTTCCCTATTGGATGGTCATCTCTTATGTATGGGATGGCCATCTCTTTCCTATTAGACAATTGTCTCTACCCTATTAGATGGTCATCTCTTCCCTATTACACGGGCATCCCTTTCATACCAGATAGTTGTATCTTCCCTTTCGGACGGACCATGATAAATGGTCATATACTACCTATTGGATGGATTGGATGATAGAGAAGGATGGTCATCTATTAACTATATATATCTTCTGAAATCAAAGAGTCTCCAGACTTTTAATGCCTCGATACTATCTAGGGTTGACAATTTTTGGACTTGTGCAAAAATTGGCAAGTCGAAACTTCATCATGATGGATGCAATTTCTGAAATGGACCTAGGCTAGGGGAGGTTCATTCAGTTTAATATTTGTTCCGTTGCATTAAATTCATGATTACATGTAATTTCTAGCTATGTGCACTGTTAAAAAATGTAACAAATCACATAGTCTGCAATTCCATGTTTATCTTCAGCGAGAGAACAAACAATCCCTAAAGAAAGATGTATTAGCTTGATGAAGACCAGAATTACATAATAAGTGGAGTGTTAATTTTTTGAACAACAGATAAAGTTGCAGACTACAGTAATTGAGAGTTCGTTACTAAAGTTGCAGGTATTTTCAAAGTTCTTTCCTTCATTATTAAATACATCCAATTATGTTATTGAGTTGTTTAGTTCGTTATATAATCCATGCATAAAAAATGAAATCTAGAAAGAAGTACACAACTCAGTTCTAGAATTTAATGTTTTATTCATAATGGAATTTCAATGTTTCCCACACAAGCCATGGGATGTAACTCAAAATAGATTCATAACTATTGAAGTAGAAGGTACATGTGCATGAAAATAAAGTTAAAGGAGTATGAAAAAACCCATCATTAACTTGGGTTTCTCTCATTCTTCGTTGCTCTACTTCCAGCTCCAACTTACTCCATCTTCATCCTCCCTATCCACACTGGCATTGTACCTGAGAAACAAAAAAAGAAAGATTGTCAGTCATGAGCTCAAGGTTTTGATCCATATTCATGTACTATCTAATTTCATGCAAATGGATCTCCTGACATCAAGAGGTATAAGTTATAGGAAAGACATGTACATAAATTGGTAAGAGCAATATTCTTTAGTAGTACATATGATCCACACAATCATTTCTGAGAAGAAAAATAAAAGAAGAAAAACTATGGAAATAAGAGAGGCCAAAAGCCTAAATGTTTTCTAACTATTTCTTTAAGTGTGTAGGCACAGTTTGCAGATGAGAAAGTAAGACTATTTTGGAAAAAATGATTACTGTGAAAAAAAGAAATACTTGCTGAAAGAATCTACATGATACAGATTTATGAGTTGTCTCATAAAAAGGAACAAAAGATGGAAGATTACAAAAGAAAGGTACATGTACCAGATGAAAAGACAATACTAACTATTGTATTTACAAGGACAAAAACAACTTTCCAAGAAGCTAAATATTTATGAGGTCATATAAGAGGTAATCATTGCATGTCACATTTTGAACAGTCAAAATCAAGACTAAAGTTACATAGTAATGAGCTGATCAAGAACATTTACATTCTATGATAAAGATAGAAAGTGTTTCAGTTCAAATTGAAGGTGCATTAAGGAATAAATGGAGTAAAGCTACAAAATAGATTAATGCATTTATCTATGTAGAATGCTACATATCACAAGTAAGGATTCATCAAAAGTCAGGTACAGAAAAAGGAAAACTACCATTTGTTTCAGCTTATGGAGGTTCATCACAATGGATTAATTATACCTTTGAAGCTAAGATCAACAGAGTGCATACATCAAAGAAAATGATCCATAGACATCACCAACATATAATAGTGTCTTGATTTAATAAGTTCAACAACATTGATTTACTAATAAATGATTAATTACAATATTTGAAACAGTTTTATAATCGAGCTAAAAAATAACGAAAGTGAAATCTTTTCAAAGCCACATTCAATACACTTTTCTAAGAAGCAACCAATTCAGATATATGGAGGTCTAACAAGTAGAGCTCAAAATTCCAACTACCATGCAAAGAGTTAAGCATATAAAGCTTCAAGAGGTGATTTCAGTTAAGTTGATCTTGCGAATGCACCATAGTTACAGAAATCCAAACACAATTTGGGTATGAATGGTATATTAAGTAACTATCTTAAGAGTAGTTGAGGAGCTAAATTACAACAATATAATGATAAGACAGCTCAGAAAGCTTCATAAGGACTCAAGGGATTGAAAAATAATAGATTCTCAGTGATATTTCAACATTTGTATTAATTTCTCATCAAAATCCAAAATAGAGCATGAAAGTGAGAACATCATATCAAGTTAAAGTTTCACCAATCAATAGAAATTCCATTATGCAACCTCATCAGCAAGTTATCATGATGCAAACCAATAAAAAAGAATAAAGTCATTATCTTTCTTACAAGTAACAATAGAAGGTAAGAATGAATGCAAAGAAAATAAGACAGCTACAAGAGCCATATAGACATATACCCAATTTTCAAAACAACTCAAAGCAAATTCAATTTTTTACCATCATAGTTAAATATCAATACAAGATAAAGAAGGATCAACTTTAGTGGCAGAAGATGAGAAATAAATACAGAACTTCTAGAGTTTTCAAAGTGATTTAGTGTCACACAAACTGGAAGATAGTCACCTACAGTCAACTAAAGAAGAAATATCACTTCTTGAAGTCAAGGTTTCATCCATACAAAGATGTGATACTAAAATAACGACTGCTCATAACAATTTAAAATAAGCATTCACTTGAAAAAAAATGATTTATCCATAAACAACATGTAGAAGGTTTTCAAATAGTGATATCTACAGATCTTGGAGGTTACAACAACATATTCAATCTTAGAAACAATACAGTACAGGTCCAACTCTTCAAGTGTGCACACAGAAATAGTTGAAATGGGGTAAGTAAAATGTTTCATAGTTAATTTCTAGACATTAAGATGAAAGATCTACAAGTGAGAAAGTAAATATCTCAAAAATACAAACTAAGAAGGAAGATACATGGTGCAAACCATACACTTAGAGATCCAACAATGGTGATAAAAAATACAAGAAAATCCAAAAGGAGGTTAAGAGATTAACGTTTATAAAGCCATCAAAGACCAAACATATCTCAAATACACAGAAAAATAGCAGTCACATCTTTAAAATACCAAATGACAGAGGAATTCAAATGACAAGCTCAAAACTCTTAAACCCTTTTCATATTCACCAAAACAACAAACATTACCAATCGGAATGAAGAGATGGTCACGTATCACATTTATGAGAGGTTGCAATACTCACAGAAAATGCAGAGTTAAAGACTCAAGAACTTATCGAGTTGGCAGTGAAATCAACTAAAACCCTCAAGAACATTGTAGAAGACCAAATAATGCCAAAAATGTTATCTCAACAGGTCTGATCACACAATCAAAATGCATAAGTTGGAACTAAGAAAAAATCACTAGAAATAAACAAAATGAAGCTCGTTCATAGACATAATGATGACACATGAAAATCAGAAAGTCTACAGAGAGCCTAAAAGGATCATTCATGGCAAATTTTATTCAAATACCCCACAGTAAGCGTCAAAGAAGAAATCCATGAACTCATAGATAAAACCTTAACAATAGTGGTCACTACAATTATAAATCAATGGAAACAGAAAAGAAATCAACTTTCTTTCATATCGAAAAGAATACCCATAACTCTAGGTTGACAAGAAATACAATTCTTTAAGCTACAATTAATAATATGTCATCAGAGAGTAAGATTGTTTCGAAATCCATCAACAATTTGTGGAAAATCATAGGTAAAAACTGAAAAACGTACCGGTTTGAGAAGAGTGGAAGAATATACAATAATATCATCAAAGTGCAAATGGGAAAACGAATACCTGGAAAAACGTTTTACACTAAAAAATTCTCAGAGAATACAAAGGAGAAAAAATGATTTCAAAGTATCAGTTCCATTGACATTCAAAGAATTTCAGCAACCAAATATTCACAATGCTCAATGGACATAGGCTTACCATTTTATCCCAAAAAATAGCCAGATCATGATGAAGATAAATCCTAGTCTAAGTTCAAGTTAGAGCTTGAAGAAATAAAACGTGGCAGCCGTGGCAGTTCATAGAACCCAAAAAAATTTAAGCAGAGACTTCAAAAATTCCATTAAATGTATGTATTCATATTTGTAGAAGAAAACCAAGATCGGGCACGTGAAAATGTCAGTCTAGAGAAAATTGGCCAGGGTTTCTCCATCTAAAATGGGCATACAGATGAAATAATGGAGCTCAGAATATAAATAAACACTCTCACCAACTGATCACATACTAACTTAACTCAACTAGTGAGATAAAGATTAATGTTGCTAGATCAACAGTAGAAAGATCAACGATGCTAGATGATAACCCAAGCCAACCACCAAATGACATATCAACATTTCGAAATCAACAGAGCTCAGAGATCAAACAGCCGAGGATGAAAGAAAAGCAAAAATCAATACAAATTCAGATACTCAAAATATCAACGAAGAATAAATGAACAAGTACAGAATCAATGGTCCTCATTAACTCTAAACTAAACCAGGGTCAGTAAAGTATGCACGTGTGATGGTCACATGTAATCCTAACCCCATCCTGGCTCGGTATCATCACTGAAAATTATGAAGGGTCAAGCATCATGGCAAAGGGGACAAGCCTAACTAGTTTAAAATAATCGTATTTGACCTTTCTAAGGTCTAAAAACCTTAACACCATCAAAATAAAAAATTGAAAAACAAAGAATTGCTGAAAACATAAAATATTTTTACAGGTGTTATGATTTAAAAAAAAAAGGTTTACCACATAATGGGACTGTTTTGACTAGCTTAAAAAAAGATACATGCCAATGATGAATTATCCCCATGATTATATAGGGTCGAGGTTTAAAATCCCAATCATGTCAAATATTATATGACCTTTCATAAGGGAATACCCTAAACCTTCTGAAATATACCTCAAACTCTGTTAAGGTGATCCCGTACAAAGGAAGGATTTTCTATTACTACATGTTCAAAAATGGCCCCAATAGTGGCTATAAAGAAAAGTGTGCACTCATTACATGTGAATCCCCACAAAAAGAGGGTTTGAAAGTGAATATATTATAATTATCAAAAGATAATATTTTATGTAACCACAAGAAGACGAATAAGTGCCATCATCAGAACAGAGGATGGAATACATTGAAAAATTATTTTTGCAAAGTAATGCAAATAAATGAATTATTTTTGTTCACATAGAGAGGCTATTTTTGGCACATGCATCCACGGGGAAGGATTAAAGTGCCATTTTAAAATCACTCAAGTGGATCAATTGGCAAGTGTCACATCAAGCACTAGAAGAAAAATATTGCATGCATTAGAGAAGACTTACTCATTAAGAATAGGCTATTATTAGCCAAGTTTTTCATCCAGTTTTATTTAAAAATAGAATAGTCAACTACAATTTGACAGGGATGTATTTTTGTAACCAAGGCTATTAATGTGTCATTGTATTAGAATGTTTATTTTTATTCCTTTATTTATTCATGATAAAGGATAAAAATAGGAGGCATGGGTGAGTACAAATTTTAGTCTATTTTTAGGATAGGGTGGGATGAATAATTTTGCTATATATTGTGTGCAATTGCAAAGAATAGGGAAGGAATTTTTTGACACATGGGAGTGCTGAAGTAGATTTTGTCCAGTTTTTCCCTTTGAATGAGAATTGATTTCTGCCTTTCCAATTATTTGCAGTGTTGTGTATATCTTATTAATCCTTGTGAATGTAAAATTACCTATGATTAATCATCTTACCTTGCTGCAAATTTAGTAATTTCTACATAATATTAGTGTGCATGTTTTCTTGTTGTATTATTGTGATTCATTCCCTCAACACACCAAGTGTTTTTGCCTTAATATTCTGCTCGAAAACTATTGGTTTGTGCATCCAGAATCCATTCTCAAATTAATTGTGCATGTACTCAGTCAAAGCCCTTAACAAGTTTGGTGTATCACCCCAATTTTTCAATACATTTACAGCCATATGTTTTACCCTCAAAAACCCCTTAAAAATTAGTTTAGGATACATCATAAAGGAACAAGACTTAATACCAGAGACTCACCTCAACAATAGGTATACCGACAGACCTAAGGTGTTTCCATTGTATCTATAATAGAGAGAGATATAGAGAAAGCTTAGAACACCTGTAGTCATCTCTCTATAGGGTGTACTTTTGAGAGATATTATTTTTGGCATGCATGGTGGGACTGCGAATCATATCTGTAGATAGACTACAGTAATTTACAATAGATTTACAGCAAAAGAGAAGTCACTTTTTGGGTAATAGGCTATAGTAATTTATTCTAAAGATCAAATATTTATTTGGTGACTCCACTGAGAAATTTCATACCAAGTTTACAGCATTTTCCATGCCTAAAGTGACTACAATATCATTAGTAAGAGAAATTCCTTTTCATTTTATTTCTTTACCTTTGAATTCAGAAAGGAGAAGAAGAGTTGGTAATACCTTACCTTATAATAGTCTTGGTTTTGATAACCCTCCTCCTAATATTCCTTCACCATGTATTAATCTCTTTTTTCAGATTCTAGTTATTCCAATGGCTATTCAACCACTTAGGAATTTTGTAACCTTTATTAATGGAAACCCTTTAGTAATTCCAATTTATCATGATATTCCCAATGCTACTATAAAATTTTTACCTACATTCACCAGTGAAAATCAGATTACTCCTACAAAGCACATCAAATATGTTGCAGCCCTTTGTGTTGTCCATAACATAATTCATGAGGATGTAGCCTTATGACTTCTAGTTGCATAATTTGGAGAGCAAGCCTTGTAATGGTATAGAGCCTTAGAAATGGGGAACATAAGAAGTTGGGATGAGTTGGGAGAAAAATTACTTAAAATTTGTCAAGATGATTCTAATCATTTATTCCTCATAGAGGAGTTGTTCACAATTAAAAGAGCCCCTCGTGAATTTATGGCCAGTTTTAATATCTATCTTTATAGAACTTGGGAGAGGATTCCAGTAAGTGTCAAGCCTCAAGTTGATCATATTTTTATTTATTATTTTAGATCCCTAAAAAAAGATATTTCAAAAATGATTAAGTCTATGGGAGGATCTAATCTCCAAGTAGCTTGTGATATTGTTATTCAAGATGAAAACAACCTTATTCAAGATGGTAAATTGGCACCAAGACCTTCAATGCATCTCATAGTATATTTTCCACCTATTCCATAGCCTATTACTACTATAGAGTCTATTATTTTAGATCCTTCAGATGATGTATTCAAAGCTTTCCAAAATATCGGTAATAAATTAACATCAATTGAAATCAAATTAGCTCAGCCTAGTAGGCCATATTAAGCTCCTTATCAGCAAAACCAAAAAAATCAATAGAATATGCAACCTCATCAGTAGAATCAAAATTATATAAAATAATATTAGCCAAGTAAATTTGACCCAAAAGCTCCTAGTTCATTTAACACTCTTGTTCCAGTTAACATGGTTTCAGAAGAATGGTGTCAACCTTGTAATCAATCTCATTCAACTCCCAACTGCCCATATACATTCTTGAATATAAGCCTTTTTACACAGCCTAAATTTGAAGCATTGTACATGCCTCAAATGGAGGGTGGGTAGCAAGATGCTCATAATCAGAAACCACCAGAACAAAATTTGGTCAGCTTCGGAGAAGAATACTTTATTGTAGTCACAACTAGATCCCAGGAAAAGGATCAGGAGAGAGAAAATAAGAAAAAAAAGACCCATTATGCCCACATTCACTGAAAAAACAACAACTTTAGGGAAGAAAACAACAATTAGTTTTATTGTTCCTCAAAAAACATCTAGAAGTTCTACTCAAAAGGACCAAAAAAGACAAACACAGCCTGATCCTAGAAGACTATTCATACCTCAGAATTTAAAAGTTGCTGAGGCATAGTCAGTTTTTGCTAAAAATTTTGCTAAAATGGTAGAAGCAATTATAGAAATGGTAGCTTCTTTTAACATTTTTAATGTGATGAAGAAGCATAATATTAATATTTCACTTTGGGATGCTCTAAGTATTCTAGGACAACGAGATTTACTTTCCCACGAGCTTGCTAAGCTAGAAATTTCTTCTCAACTAGCAGAAAAGGAATCCCAAAAAGTAGACATTGTCCTGGGAACAGTGGAGGACCACACTAAAGAGGTTAAACTAATGGTTCAAAAGGTCTTAAATGCTCAAGACATCAAGAAGACACCACCATTTTATTATCTCCATTTATTGGAGACCATTTAGTTCATAATTGCATGGTTGACAGTGGTGCAAGTAACACAGTTATGCCTAAAGCAATTGTAGAAAAATTAGTCCTGCAATATGAACCTACAGAGAAAAGTGTGTTCCAACTATATGGAACATCAACCAACAAAAATTTTATTATCAAAAATCTAAAGGTATTCATACACGCTTGTCCCAATGTTACTATTTTACAAGATGTAATTGTTGTAGATTTACCTCCCTATTTTGCCTTATGTTTATCACAAGATTTTAAGGCAAAAATAGGAGGTTATCTCTCTTCAGATTGGTCATTTTTGTTCTTTACTACAATATATGGAACCAAGGTTACCATAAATTCAGATCCTTTGGCTAGATTTCATATTGAGCTACATGCTTCAAATGCTGTAACAAATTATGAATCTTTAAATCAATTAAATTATGATGTTACAACACATGTTTCTTCACTAGATGGTGTTTCTACTCTTTTCATGGATGAAAAAACTCAAGAAGAATAATATTATGACCCTTTCAAAGAAGATGAAGAAGATTTGTTTGATGTTTATTGCATGCATGAAGAAAATGCACCTATCCCCTTGTTGTCCAAAATAGAAAAAATAGCAGAAGGACTATGGAAGCTTCATTTCGATAGAGCTGAAAATAAGAAAGGACAAGGTGAAGGTTTAATGCTTACTTCCCCTTAAAATGAAAGGTACTTTTCAAATTTAAGTTTGCAGTTTTCTTCTACTTGTAATGTAGTTGAATACGAAGTGTTAATTCATGGCTTGCAATGGGCCGGAAAGAGAGGTATCAGTACTTTACAAGTTTTCAAAGATTCAGAATTAGTTACTAATCAAGTGAAAAACTTTAATGTGTGTAAGAATTCATTGCTAAAGTCTTACAAACATAGAGTTTCATACTTAATGGATGATTTTGATGTTATTAACAACCAATTTGTCCTAATAGTTCAAGATAAGCATGGAAATAGACTTGTAGAAGTTTGTGCCAACTTTGATGTACTAGAACAAACC
Source organism: Taxus chinensis (assembly GCA_019776745.2). NCBI lineage: Eukaryota > Viridiplantae > Streptophyta > Pinopsida > Cupressales > Taxaceae > Taxus > Taxus chinensis. Next base: position 647,620,029 of record CM034146.1, read on the forward strand.
AAAAATTGTAAAGTACAACCACATATAAAATTAATTATTATACTTTCATTGCCTGACAATGAAGAGAATTGTCATGTTTTTGAAGACGATAAACAAATCTGCTAATTTTTGCAGTAAGAAGCTGAATTTTCTGCAGTAAATAAGGAAAAAATGCAACAGTTTTATGGTGACCAAATTGTTTAGTTGAAGACAAATAATTTACCTCAAGGATTGGTAACTCTAGAGGACATTTTCAGTTCTAATGATCAGCTAAGAAAAGACAAAGGAAAAATTTCAACTCACGCAAATAACTAAAAAGAAATTTGGTGGATAACAAAAATAAACTACTTATTGGAAAGGTACGTTCTTCACCTGAAAAATAGTCATTTATCAAATTATGTAAAGAATTCAGAGATGTTTTTCGTTGGAAGTACTAAGACTTGAGAGGTTTTGATCCAATTTTAGTTCATCATACAATAGATCTACAGCCAAATTCCAATCCATTTAGGCAGAAGCAAAGGCTTGTAAATCCAAAAACTGATAAATTAATGAGAAAAGAGTTATCTAAGTTAATCGAATCAGGTATTATTTTTCCACTTAAGCATTCACATTTGGTAGGTGATCTTGTTCCCGTTCAGAAAAAGAATGGAGAAATTAGGTTATGTGTTGATTTTATAGACCTTAATAAAGCTTCATTAAAAGATCAATATCCATTGCCTAATATGGATCAGATTTTTAGAAAATTTTCTACTTTGGACAGATTGTCTCTTTTAGATGGATACAGTGGATACAATCACATCCCTGTGCATGAGGAAGACAAATACAAAACAACCTTTACCACTAAGTGGGACACTTATGCTTATAAAAGAATTCCTTTCGGTCTTTCAACTGTTGGTGCAACGTTTTAACGTGTAATGGAGATGGCTTTTCACAGTTTATTAAATAAATACATATTGGTGTAATTAGATGATGTCACCATATTTTCAAAGAATTCTAATGAACATCTAATGTATTTAAGGCAAAATTTTCAGCTTTGCAGACAATTTGAAATATATTTGAATCCCAAAAAGTCTATTTTTTTCAGTACATCAAAGTATATTGTTGGGTCATATTGTTTCTAAACAAGGTTTAGATATCAATCCTTTCAACATCGAAGTTATTTCACATCTATCCTTGCCCTATCATAATAAATCACCGTAGAGTTTCCTTGGAAAGATCAAATTTGTTAGAAGATTTGTTCAATATTTTACAGTACTTTTCAAGCCTTTAACAACTATGTTAAAAAAGGATCTAAGACTTTCTCGTTGACCAATGAAGGGAGAAAAGGATTCCAATTAATTAAAACAATCTTTTTTCAAGCTCCTACTCTTGCAAATCCAAATTTTGATAAATATTTTACAATGTATGCACTTGCTGAAGCTTAGACCATTTTAGCTATTTTAACTCAGGTTAATGATGAAAACATTGAGTAGCTAGTTGCTTTCTTTCTACAAAGTTTTCATGACTATGAGACAAGGTACACCTTTCTTTAAAAATAGGTACATTAAGTAGTTAGAGGATTGAAATTTTTTAACTATATGCTTTCCAATAACAAGATACATGTTTTAGTTTCTCATCCAAGTGTCAAAGCATTCTTGTTGAACAAAGAGTTGAATGAGAAGAGAGCGGGATGGATTAAAAAAGTAATGGAATATGATGTTAATATCCGTGTTGCGAAAATAGTTCAAGGAAAAGGTTTGTGTGAGCATCTAATTGTCGATATGGAAAAACAACATGTTATAGAATCAGAGGATCCAGAACAACATGCTAAATTTACATATCTGTAGTCAAATACCTTGCTACAGCTAGAAAATCAGCAACCCGAACTCAGTCAAGAAGTTTAGGAATCAAGATGGATGACTGATTTGGTTGACTTCTTAGAACACCATACTTATCCAAAATGTATAGAAAAAAATAAACAAAGGTATTTCAGGCTAAAAGTTGTACCTTATGTTTTCATTGATGGCGTGTTATTTTAAAGAGATATAAATGAATTTTTTCTATGATGTATTGATTATGATATAATTCAACAATTATTATCCGAATTCCATGAAGGACCTGTAGGAGGTCATTTTTTTAGCACGTACTACAACCTTAAAAATTATGAAAGCTAGTTACTATTGGCCCAATATATTCAATGACTATTTCATATGGATTAGAAAGTTTAAAAAATGTGCTTTCTTTGTTGGAAAGGAATGTTTAGCTTTGTTTCCCCTGTAGCCTATTTCAGTGGATTAGTAATTTATGCAGTGGGGGTCTAAAATTTATTGGCATGATAAATCCACCATCTTCACAAGGAAACAAGTGGATTTTGACTACTACAAATTACTTTACACATTGGACAGAAGCAATATCAATAAAAGAGGCCAATGAGAATTTGATACTATCCTTTTATGAAGGTATAGCTTGCAGATTTGGTGTTTCCAACAACTATCATTTTGATAGGAAATAAGAGATAAAATATGTGGAATAATCCCTTACAGAATCACAACAGTAGAAAATAATATGCAAAAAATATTACAGATCTCAAATAAAAGTGTAGAATAAATAACACAACACAAAAAGACAGTATTTAACATGGTTCACCCAATTTGGGCTACGTCCACTAAGAATCACTTGCTCAAATTTTATTACAAGCCTCTACTCTCTCATATACAATACCCAGATCCGTTTGGAGCTATGCTCAATAAATTCTACAGAATTCACACCCAAATTCAAAGCACATCTACAATGCATTTTCTTGTATATGTATCATATGCATAAGACCATATAAATAGACAATTGCTTAAGCAGTTTGATACAAAACCGTGGGTATCAAAACAATGGGTAGCAAAAAACCATGGGCCCAAAAATAACCCATAATGGTTACCCATTACCCATGGGTTAATAAACCACTCATGAAAATTTACTTCGGGAGCTTCACCCCCGAACCCCCTTGACCCGCTCACCGGTGAGCGGGACCACCGTAAAAATACCTGAGTGTAACACATAGAAGGTGTACCACACTCTAACATGAAAATAGGCTCCATAAACATAACACATTTCAGATAATGTTTTAGCATTTCTTGGTGCAAAGTTAACATATTGGGCTATCAAGCATGAAATTTATTTAAGTACATAATCAAATTATTATCCAAAAGTTAATGGATTAGCTTAAAGTACTAATAAATTTTTTGTAAGGATCATCAGGAGAACACTCAAAGACAACCAAAAGAGATTGGCATCTAATGTTGAATTCAACACTTTGGGCTGACAAAGTGACTCCTAGAAGATCAGTTGGCAATTCACCGTTCAATCTTGTTTATGGAAGAGGGGAAAAATTTTCCATCTTAGTTGGGTTGTCTGCATTAGATGGAATTACATGAGAATTAACCATTGTAATTTTTTTATGCAGAGTTAATGGAGTTACAGATGTTATTTGAGATCAATCTCACCTAAACATGGAAAAGAATAAAAAATAGATGAAGAAATTTTTTGATAAGAAGGCTAAGTTTAGAGTCTTCAATGAATGAGAAATTGTGTTAAAATGGGATGTTGATCGTGAAAAGCTAGGAAACCACACAAAGTTTGATACAATCTGGAGTGGTCCTTATATGATTTAAGCTTGCAAAGAACACAATGCATTTAAGCTTTATAGGCTGAATGGAGAAAAACTTCCCATTCCTATGAATGGTATGTTTCTTAAACATTTTTATTGAAAATCCTATAGTATTTTCCTAGAGTAGGATTTCCTTTTATATAAGTGCAGCTCATGCACATTGCAATGCTTTTTAATTCAATAAGTTCATTCATGCACATGATCTAGTTTCCAGATATTTTCGTAGTTTTATTTTGTTTATTTTTTTTCAGAAAGGCAGTTTTAGCTATATGCTTTAACTCCATGCCGAATGGACAAGAGCAAGGCACCGGTCTATAAACTAACAGGCAACTTTTCCCATAACATTACAATAAATTTTGACAATTTTTACACTTGTGCAAATTTGGGAAACTCAAAACTTCGTTACAATGGATGGCATTATTGGAATAGACCTAGGCTAGGGGAGGTTCCTCTCAGTTTACTATCTGTTCCATTGCATTAAATTAAATATTACATGTAATTTATAGCTTTTTGTGTTGTTAGAAAATGTAACAAATCACGTAGTCTGTAATTCCATGTTTATCTTCAGTAAGAGAACACAAAATCCCCAAGGATAGATGTATTCACTTGATGAAGACAAAAATTACAGAATAAGTTGACTGTTAATTTTTGTAACAATAGGCAGAGTTGCAAACTTCAGTAATTGAGAGTTTATTACTAAAGTTGCAGGTATTTTAAAGTTCTTTCCTTGAAGATTAAATAAATCCAATTATGTTATTTAGTTGTTTAGTTCATTATACAATCCATTCATTACTGAAACGTAGAAAGAAGTACACAACTTTGTTCAAGAATTCAATTTATTACTCATAAGGAATTTTAATGTTTACCACACAAGCCATGAGATGTAAATCAAAAGTGATTCATAACTACTAAAGTAGAAGGTACATGTGCATGAAAAGAAAAGTAAAAAAGTATGAAAAAATCCATCATTTCCTTAGGTTTCTCTCATCTTCGTTGCTCTACTTCTAGTTCCTGCTTACTCCATCTTCATCCTTGCTATCCACATTGGCATTGTACCTAGGAAATAGAAAAATAAATACCGTCAGTCACAAGCTCAAGCTTTTAATCCATATTCCTATACTATCTAATTTTTTGAAAATGGATCTCCTGACATCAGGAGGTATAAGTTAGAGGAAAGAAAGGTAAAGAATTGGTAAGAGCACTATTCTACAGTAGCACATATGATTCACATAATCATTTCTCATAAGAAATATAAAATAAGAAAAACTATGGAAATAAGAGGGGCCAAAAGCCTAGATTTTTTCTAACTATTTATTTAAGTGTGCAGGTACAATTCACAGATGGGAAAGAAAAATAAATTTACAAAAAATGATTATAGTGCAGAAATGAAATACTCCCTAAAAGAATCAACATGATATAGATTTATGAGTTGTGCCATAAAAGGGAACTAAAAATGTAATATTACAAAAGAAAGGTACATATAACAGATGAAAAGATAATACTAACTATTGTATTTATAAGAACAAAACGAACTTTCCAAGAAGCTAAATATTGATGAGGTCATACAAGAGGCAATCATTGCATGTCACATTTTGAACAGTCAAAATCAAGACTAAAGTTACATAGTAATGAACTGATCAAGCACATTTACAGTCTATGATAAGGATAGAAAGTGTTTCAGTTTAGATTGAAGGTGCATCAAGAAAGAAATACAGTAAAGCTACCTAGCATTAGTAAGGATTCATCAAAAGTTAGGTACAAACAAAGGAAAACTACCATTTGTTTCAAGTTATGGAGGTTCATCACAATGGATTAATTATACCTTTGAAGCTAAGAACAAATGAGTGAATACATCAAAGCAAGTGTTTTACATATATCACCCACATAATCAACCTACAATAGTGTCTTGATTTAATAAGTTCAACAACATTGATTCACTAATAAATGATTAATAACAATATTTGAAACAATTTTGTAATGGAGCTGAAAATTAAAGAAAGTGAACCAGTTCAAAAAGTGGAAGCTTTTGAAAGCCACAATCAATACACTTTTCTATGAAGCAACCAATTCAGATATATAGAGGTCTACCAAGAAGAGCTCAAAATTCCAACTACCATGCAAAGAGTTAAGCATATAAAGCTTTAGGAGGTGATTTGAATTATTTCAATCTTGCGAATGCACCATAGTTACAGAAATCCAAATGCAGTTTGGGTATGAATGGTATGTTAAGTAACTATCTTAAGAGTAGTTGAGGAGCCAATGTATAACAATATAATGATAAAACAACTCAGAATGCTTCATCAAGACTCAAGAAATAAAAGAATAACAGATTCTAAGAAATATTTCAACATCTGTTTTAATTTCTCATCAAAATCTAGAATAGAGCATGAAAGTAAGAACATCATATCAACTTAAAGTTGCAGTAGTCAATAGAAATTCCACTATGTAACCTCATCAGTAAGTTATCATGATGCAAACCAATACAAAAGAAGCAGGTCATTATCTTTCTTACAAGTAACAGTAGAAGGTAAGAATGAATTCAAAGAAAATAAGATAGCTACCAGAGCTCAAGAAATGGTAATAAAGGATCAAAGGGATTTAATTTTTGGTCGTTTTACAGATCAATAAAGGATGAAATTCATCACCTAAATGGTATAAGTTCAGAAAGAAATACATAGCTTCCAGAGTTACCCAAATTCACTGTCAAGCAATGGAAGATGTCAACTACATTCAACTAAAGAACCAATATCACTTCTTGAAGTCAATGTTTCATCCATACAAAGATGTGATAGTAAAATAATGACTACTCATAACAATGCAAAAGAAGCATTCACTTGCAAATAAATGTTATATCGACAAACAAATAGTGATATCTACATATCTTGGACGTTACAGTAACATATTTAATCTTAGAAACAATATAGTACAACTCTAACTCTGTTCAAGTGTGTAATAGAATAGTATAAAATCGGTAATAAAACCTTTCACATTCAATTTGTAGACATCAAATAAGATCTATAACTAGTGAGCAAGAAATATCTCAAAATTACAAACTGAGAAGGAAGATACAACTCAAACCAGAACTTAGAGATCTAATAATGGCGATAAAAAATACAAGAAAATCCAAAAGGAGGTTAAAATATTAATGTTTGTAAAGCCATCAAAGACCAAACAGATCTCAAATACACAAAATAATAATGGTCATATTTTAAATCAAATGATAGAGGAATTCAGATGATAAGCTCGAAACTCTTAAACCCTTTTCATGGTTGCCAAAACATAAAATATTAACATTTAGAATGAAGACATGGCCATGAGTCACCTTTATGAGATGTTGCAAACTCACAGAAAATGCAGAGTTAAAGACTCAACAACTTATCTAGTTTTTAGTTAAATCAACTAAAACCCTCAAGAACAGTGTAGAAGACCAAATAACACCAAAAATATTATCTCAACAAAAATCACACAATCTAAATGGGGAACTAAGAAATAATCAAAGAAACAGACAAACTGAAGCTCGTTTCATAGACAAAACACATGAAAATCAGAAGTTACAGAGAGCCTGAAAGTATCATTCATGGCAATTGTTCTTCAAACAACCCACAGTGAGCTCAAAGTAGAAATCCAAACTCAGAGATCAAACAACAATAGTGGTCACTCAATTACAGAATAATGGAAACAAAAAAGAAATCAATGTTTTTTCATATCAACAAGAATAACCATATCTATGTTGACAAGAAATAAAACTCTTTAAGCTACAATTAATAATATGTTGTCACAGAGTAAGATTGTTTGAAAGCCATCAACATTTTTCAGAAAAAAAATAGTTCAAAAATAAAGAACTTACAAATATTAGCTGAGTGGAGGAAGCTATCAAAAGATCATCGAAGTGCAGAGGGAGAATAGATACCCAGAAATGAATTTAAGACTCAAAAATTCTAGAGAACACAAGGAGAACAAATATTCCAAAGTATCAGTGCCAATGAAGTCAAAGAATGTCAGGAATTAAATAGTCACAGTGCTTAATGAAAAGAGTCTTAACATTTTATCAAACAATATCCAGATCACCATTAGGGATATAGATGAAATAATGGAGCTTAAACTATAAATATACACTCTTGCTGATTGATCATGCAGTAAATTAACTCAACTACTGAGTTAAAGATCAATGGTGCTAGATCAACCATACAAAGATCAACAATGCTAGATGATAACCCGAGTCACCCACTAAGTGATAGATCAATGGTTCAAGATCAAAAGAGCTCAAAGATCAAATGGCCTAGGATCAAAGAAAAGAAACAATCAATGCAAATTCAGATACTCGGAATATCAATGGCAAATAGATGAACAATTATAGAATCAATGATGCTCATTATCTCTAAACTCAACAAGGGTCAATAAAGTATGCATGTGTCATGGTCATAGGTAACCCTAACCCCATCCTAGTTCAGTATCATTACCGAAAATTATGAAGGGTCATGCATCATTGCGAAGGGGACAAGCCTAATTAGTTGAAAATCATCGCATTTGACCTTTCTAAGGTCTAAAAACCTTAATACCATGAAAATAAAAAAATGAAAACCAATGATTTCTAAAAAGGTAAAACATTGTTATTGATGTTATGATTTTTCAAAAAAGGCTAATCACATAATGGGATTATTTTGACTAGCTTAAATAAAGATGCATGCCAATGATGAAGTATCCCCATGATTATATAGGGTTGAGGTTTAAAGCACCAATTATTTCAAATATTATATGACCTTGCATAAGGGAATACCTTAAACCTTCTGAAGTATACCTCAAACTCTCCTAAGGTTTTCTCATTAAAAAGAAGGATTTTCTATTACTACATGTGCAAAAATGGCCCCAAACTCTATATAGAAAAGTGTGCACTCATCACATGTGGTCCCCACAAAAGGATGGTTTGAAAGTAAATAAATTATACTTATCAAAAGATAAATTTTTATGTAACCACAAGAAGGAAAATAAAATTCATCATCAAAACTTGCAGGTGGTCCCCATAGAGGATGGAATACATTGAAAAAATATTTTTTCAAAGTATCGCAAATAAATGAATTATTTTTTCTCACACACAGAGGTTATTTTTTGTGTATGCATCCAAGGGGCAATATTAAAGTGCTATTTTAAAATACAAATTGATCAATTGGAAAGTGTCACATAAAGCACTAGAAGACAAAGACTGCGTGCATTGGAGAAGACATGCTCATCAAGAAAATCTTATTATTAGCAAGTTATGCATCCAAATTTATTTTAAAATGGATCAGTCAACTGCAGTTTGACTAGGATGTATTTTTGTAGTTAAGGATTTTAATGCCTCATTGTATTAGCATGTTTTTTTTTCCTTTATTTATTCATAACAAAGGATAAAAATAGGAGGAATGGGAGTAAAATGTTGACATGGAAATGGATGCACCTATGGCGTAGGTAAGAAAATGTCGACATGAAAATGGATGCGCCCTGGCGTAGGTTGGAGGCGTAGATCACAAGATGTCAACACAAAATTTTCAGTGCCTATGGCACACTTAAAATTAGGTCAACATGAGGATGGATGTGTAGAGGTGCATCTTCAGGAGGCGCAACATTTTGAGCGTTGACACCCTGACAGGAAGCAAACCCTAACTCAGATATTCAAATGGAAATAACTTTTCACAGGGAGCTCGGATTCATGAAAGGTTGGAATTTTTGGAAAGATTACAAGGTCCTCTATCCAACTACAAATATATACCTTTAACTGGGTGAGAAAAATTGCTTCAAAAATTCAAAATACAATTCGCCATTTTTTGAGTTTTGCTAGGGTTCTCACCTACCCCCATAATGAGATGAATTAAATACAACCTAGAGGTGGTTGGGGTAGATTTGAAATTCCTCTCTCTTCCCTCTCTCATTCTTCCTATAAATTTTAAGGAGGGGATTCTTTGTAAAGGTTGGACATTCTTGTTTTGCCTCTCCGTTCTTATCTTTGGCATTCTTATCTTTGGCAGGCGAATTTTTGGAGTTCAAACCTACCATCTAAAACTGTAATGCAACTTTGCCTCTTGGCATTTTCTAGTGTATTGTATCAATATTTGGAGAAAATAATGCATGTTTGTGGATGATTCTCAACCCTCTCTATGTTCATTTTTCATCCCCCTGATCTTTCACTGCAAATGTGGTTATATGTGCATGGTCTTGCACTGCATTTTAATGCTTTGTGTTTATTGGAAAGATAGGTGTTCTTCATTCCTCAGTGCATCTCCTTTATTAGTTTAGGTTTAATTTTATGCATCTTATTACCCTATCTCATTGGCAAGTTAGATTAGGTTTTTGAGTAAACCCTCTGCATTTTTATGTGTGCATCTAAATAGAGGAATAGGAACTGGCCTTCATCCGGAGAGCTTTTCCAATTTGCATTGTCCCACAATTGGGAATAGTTCCATGTTATGCAATCACACTGAGAGTCTAAACCCATCAAGTTGCAGACATTCACGGGTGTTGTGATTCATCATCAACACTACCCAGGAATCAATAGGAAAATGAGAGAGCAGAAATATGTATGCAATAGATGCTTCGCCGAGAAAAATGGTCACCGCTTCTCTACATGGAACAACATGAATTTAGGCCATCAGCCTAAAATTCTTAATTGCCTTACACAAGTGGAGGAAATGCTTATTGCAATAGTCAATCCAATCTTACAGGTTATCCAAGTTCGTGGGGGACAATACAAATACACTGGCCATACTATCAGTTTCCCAAAAAATATTGAATCTATTATTAAATACCTTCCGTGACGTCTAGGCAAAGTGGACATCTTGCTTTTATAAAGAAAAGGACATAACCTGTAATGACCCAAAAATCCACACATGAACAACACAGTGAAGTACAGGATAACTTATTTTTTTGACTTGCTTGACACATAACAAGATGCCACATGTCGTCACAAGGTTACAACCAACACTAGGAACCACTTGTTACGGGGAGGACCACAAGGTCAGCACGGAAACGTTCACACCCCAAGGATAATACACCTTTCTTTGTTTTTGACTAGACAACATTGAATTCCAACAACAGATCACTCTACCAAATAGGGCAAGCCACAGTAAGAATGATTGAAGGTTACTTATTTTGATATAACACCCTTTAACTTATGACTTATGTTTTCAGAAAGATTCAATATATGATTCGCACAGATTCATCTTACCAACAAAGTTAATTTCTTATACACTGTAGAGAAGTTCACTAAAAGTCTTCACTTTGCGACAATTAGTTGTTTAGTTCCATTATTTAATAAGGGACTATTTTAATTCCACAAGGCCATCTGCTCACCACTAACGCTACTAAGGTTCGTTCTTGCTCACAAGACAACATGGTTTTAAGTTCAACACACTTAAGAGAAGAGATATAAGGTGCCTTGAAAAAAGGGTTAGAGGAAGAAGGTCGAGATGAAACATTTCTAGGACCTCATTAGTTATTGGCAGTATTAAATTGAAGCTAGGGCTCTTAACCAGTTTTAACAACAACTTTACTTAGGCTTCACTAAAAGTATTATCAAGGAGTAAAAGAATTTACTTTCCAAATGGGTGAGAGAGAGATTGTGTGGTTTCAAAATTATTTTCTCCTGTTTATTAAATCTTATTATCCTCAAACAAATAATAGTTCATTTCACCTTAGGGTCATTTTACAAATTTTACCATGAAAGGCATCATGTTCACTAGAGGAGCTAGGGTTATCGTGTTATAAAGTTTACTTGCAATGATATTCTTGCCCTTGTCTACTTAGAGAATTTATTGCTCTCAAGTTGGTGACCCCTACTTTACTTTATTTGAATACAACTTTTAATTTAACTTCCTGAAGTATTTAACAATCCCATGTTATTTTACTTATGACACTTTAATACTAATTCATGGCAAGGTTTAACTCAGAATTTAATCTCAAGGCAAAGTTGAAGCAACACTCATTAATGAGAATAGAACAAGATTTCATCATTTCTCAAAATACTGATATTCCACAAGTCACTCAACAACAATAACCAAATTTTCTTATAATTTCAATGATGGTCAAACAATACAAGGTTTCCAAAGTTCAGATGACAAGTCCACAATACATTATACTAAGACATTAATCCTCTTTTAAAATTTCCACTGGACGTTAACAAAAGTTAAACAACATAAAAAGGTTTCGAGCAAAGGATCTTCTCAACTGAGATTGATGACAAAAGTCTACAAATATATCCCTCATCTATACGCAAAATCCATCTACAGCAAATTTTCTACAAGATTCAGTTCACGAGAACTGACCAAGATAAGGCTACACAAAACCACCATAACTATTATCTAACAATATCATGAAAAGAAGCACCTTATTACAAGAATTTGGGTCAAACCTCTAAACACTATGAGCACATCAAGTTATAATCAAGTCTATAACATGTCAATCAAAGAAGGAGAAGACCTTGTACTTCAGTCAGGAGAAAATGCAACGAAAGTAACAATCACATGAGAATGGCCCTTGGCCCTATAATGAGAAAACAAACAATCTAGCAGGAACAAAATTCTCATCAAGTAAGTAATTAAACAATAATGACAGGATTGATATTTGATATAAATAGACAATCCATCTAGAATTTTATCAGAGATACCAACGCATAGGCTAAAATAATATATTTCTAAAAATATAAAAGTTGATCGGCCCAAGAAAGGGGAAACACGGGTTCCAAAATTTTAACACAAAAAGTCATGTATAAATGAGTTTCAAACCGAAATCAATTAGAGTAAACACACAACATAAGTTTTGAAGCTAAGGCATAGTATACTAGTTTCGACAATTAACTACAAGGAGATCTACCAATCATCTAGGAAGGGTCAAAGTCTCACAAGCTAGTAGCAAACACGCGAGAGAAGAAGGGGGGGGTTTCGTCCAACAAGAGTATACAATAATGTCATCAACAATTTTATAACACTAAAGGTTTGTAAACTTCCACAACAATTCTAATGTTTGATTAATTTAAAAATAAATTATCCATTTCCCGAAACAACCATACTTTAAGGCAACCCTTGGTAACATAGTCAACCATCACACAAAGATACAAACATAACTTCTAAGTGACATTATCAAAACAAAACCTTCCGTTATGAATTCATAAGATTATCACACGAAAGCTGAGTTTTTCCCAAAGGTCAATCACATTTAAGGAAATCTCCATCACACACTATTACAGTAATTACGTGCATAAACACTGACCAATATTAATTAATAGCGTTAACATTACAAGTGAGAAGATAATGCCAGTTAAAAAAAATAGGAGAGTGGCATCAGCAATAATTCTGAGAGGGGGATTAGACCAAAACTATTCCAGTGTCAACGAGGTACCAGATTCGCACAAAGAACCTTGAGCTTAGTTGATCCGTAAGGCTAGTTATGGTTCAAGTTGCTAGGGATGGTCAAGGTACTTCCTGAGGATGGACTTAAAAGTATAGAAACAAGATGAAAGATAGTATAAGAATCTACACCCGTGAGGCAGAAAACACACTGCACACAACCTTTTCATTAAAAAAGTTTAATACCGAAACTCAAGTTGGTTAGCCCCAAGCCTTGATTACACAATCCTACAACATTTCTTTCTCGATGCCAAAATGTTATCAAAGGGACTTGCGAAGGAGCTAAGAAAACATCAAAAGACAACTTGGGTGCTAGGGAGGAGCTTCACAGTTATCGTAACTTACTTCCATGATATCGAAAATACTAGTTAATCAACATAACAACTTGCAACTCAATCACAGAGAATAATTAATACATAAACAAAGAGACGAAGGTCTATCATTCGAGTAAGAGAAACATAACATTCAAAGGAGAGGTCACACGCATCCTTTCGACCCACATTTGGTCAACGATAAAAGCTAAAACAAGAAAACACAAGCAGAAAGGGAAATCTCCCATCATGACATCCAACTGAAAAATCAATGCAAGGAAAAGTGGTTCGATTTCACAATATTTTTAAATAAAACAATAGTGGAAAGGTGTAGAAATATCTTGCCTATTTCTCTAGCTTCAACAGGTCGTATAGACTCCGCACGGGTCAACATAAGAACTGTAGGTATTGGAATCCGGGTGCACCAGTTCTAAGTGGTCCACCAGTCGAAAGCATTCATTCTTCCACCTCACATGTAAAGTAAGCACCATGACCACTGTAGAAAATCCCATTCCAACTTCCAATCCAAAACACATCCAAAACCATGGAAACCCTTCATCTCTCTCTTCCTCATCATCCATTGTGGGTACTGGTGGAGCAGACTATTGTAAATGAGGTAGAGAACAATTTCTCTCAAGAGGGCATCCCCACAGATGTGGATTTCCTAAATATGATGATGAATTATCAAATGTTAACATATGACCATCCCTTGGTATCCTTCCTGACAGATTGTTGTAAGACAGATTTAGATATCCTAGAGAATCGAGAAGACCAAGCTGTGATGGAATCTATCCTGAAAGAATGTTGAGAGAGAGATCCAACGATTCCAACCATTTTAAATTTCCCACACTATCTGGAATTGGCCCATTCAGAGTGTTCATGGAGAGGTTGAGAATAATCAGTCCTTTTAGATTTCCAACTCCAGGAAAAAGATGACCACTCAATCTATTATTTGACAAAACAATGCATGTGAGGCTGTAAACTACGTATTCATAAACCAAGTTTGATCCCTTCATATTTAGATGTAAACCATCCACATAGCTGTCTCCATCCTTTTCACTCTCACCAATCATCCAGCTCTCTCTCCATCCAGTTCGCTGTCTCCCATGGCTCTGAAAATGAGATATGTATCCGGGATCTCACGAAACAAAAGATTTGAGGAAATGTCTAGAATTTGAAGCTCTTCCAATTGGCTGATCTGCGGAGGTAGTTTACCTTCGAAATTTTTGGATCTCATTACAAGAACTCGCAGACTGGAACAAATCCAACCTGGGATTGGACCTCCAATTTTTACATCCTTTCAAATGTAACACCTCCAGTTGGAATGGTGGAATCTACGTTGACCTAATATTCAGAGTCAATCCATTGCCAGACAAAGACAGTTCTTCCAACTTGAAAGCATTTTGAAAGAGAACTTGGTCGGAAACTGTACCAACCATAGTGTTGTTTGAGAGATCTAGCCAATGAAGAGAAGAGGGTAGACTAAGCAGGGAGGAATACTTTCATTCAACTGGTTAGCACTAACATCACAACCAGTGAGAGCAGAGAGTTTAGCAAATGATAGGGGAAGACTTCCACTCAGTTCATTATGACCTAAATATAAGTCAGTAAGAGCACAGAGATTTCCTATCGAGATAGGTAATGATCCTGAAATCTCATTATCACTCAAGTCAAGAAAAACAAGGGAGGAAAGATTCGTCAACGAAACTGGGAAGGTTGATCCTAAAAGATTACAACTAGACAAACTCAGATGTTTTAGGCGCGAGAGACTACCAATTATACTGCTCCAACTCATATCACTGACCTGTATATTTTCCAATATAAGATATTGTAACGATGACATGCCAGACATCCACTCTAAGCTAGGACTTCTCAAGTAAAAAAAAAATCTTCCTTCACTTACGTCTTCCGTATCAGACGGCTCAAATAGATTTAAATAACACAAGGAAGACAACTTTCCAAGTTGGGATGGAATTACTCCGTGAAATCTGGATCTAGTTGTACTTAGATATGTCAAGTTTGTTAAAGAACCCAAATCTGCTGGCAAAATCCCCGTAAAATAATTACCACTCAGATCCAAATACTTGAGATGGCTCAGTCAAAACAAACATGAATCAATATTGCAATGATTTACACTGGAAAGCCCCAAATCACTCAGATCTAGATTAGTTACATGGCCCTTAGATTCTATTTTATCACATCCGACACCACT
This sequence comes from Taxus chinensis, assembly GCA_019776745.2. Taxonomy (NCBI): domain Eukaryota; kingdom Viridiplantae; phylum Streptophyta; class Pinopsida; order Cupressales; family Taxaceae; genus Taxus; species Taxus chinensis. The sequence goes on from CM034146.1 coordinate 647,635,542, forward strand.
CCTTACACAGCAGTCCTCCCACGAGTTCAGTAGATTATCCCAACCGTCAATCAAGCTGGTCTTGAAGGTCAAAAGTGCTCTCAATTCCATGGGAGGGCATCCTTCAACACATACCAACATCATAGAAATGAAAGCGTAGTATATGAGGAAAAATGTGATAATAAACAAGGCAATAGTCTTCTCCAGTTCTCCTGGTAACTCTCCCATTGTCACAGTCGATTTTGATAACCATATCATGAAGGAGAATCTCGAATTGAGGATGTATTGATACTGAACAGATAACAACGTAGTTGGATAGCCTGCTATACTAGCTTGTAGCTTCATCTAATCCATCTTGTCATACCCATACGCATTGAATAAAGGATCAAAAAGAGATCATGGCAAAGAAAAATGGGACTCCTCCCACTCCTCGTGCAAGGACAGACATAAAAGTTGGCAGGTTGGGTGGTTGGGAGGAGGTAAGGCGGCAGTGGAGGGCAGTCAAAAAAAAGAAGAAGCCGATGCCCAGCGGGCATTACATAACCAAACAAAGTATGATTTCTATGTCAGCAGATCACGTGTTTGGGATGCTCTCTAGTTCAAAATTACAAACGAGCCTTACTACAAAGATGTTCTAATCGACTACGAGGCCTTTTCCTATTTTCTGATTAAACAAACCAATGTTTCTTCCATCTTGCAAACTATTGAAATAAATTATCCTCTCCATCAAGAGGAAATTCCCCTTGTATCTGATCCAGAAGAATTTACATCTCCCAATAGTCAATCCCTTCCATCATCCTTTGTCCTAGTTTTCCCTAATTCAGGTATTGAAGAGGAAGAAATTCAACAGTTCTTGTTTGGTCCAACAAATTGCTCACCCTTATCATTACCTTGGCCTGAAATTGGCCTTTCTCTAGTTAATGAATACAACATAGAAGGATTTTTTTCAATGAATTTCCCAACCTTGTTTCTCACAGGTTCAGACATGTTTAAACAATCTCACATGAAAGAGGTCCAACTTCATGAATACGCACTACACCTACTCTGTTACTTTGACAACCACTTCGAGGCACAACCCAGCTTCAGGTACTTTTTTCTCAACCTCATCATGCATCATCGTATCCAAGCAACAGTTTCTGTCTTCATGAGACAAGATATCCTTCAAAAAATTCCAACAACTATAATTGACCTGAGACAATGCCTTCAAGATAATGCAAATGATGCACTCCCGCAAAATCTCATGCATTTTGGCACATCGTTTCACAGAACTAGGTTTTTCTGGTTGAAAAGAGGAGGAAAAACTTCTGATATGGTTAAACAAATAGCAGCACTGACTTTGTTCTTCACTTTGAGTGTTGCTAACACCAAATGGTTGGACCTCCATAGTGTAATGCCTAACACTAGCTCTACAGATCCTCATGAAGCACAACAATGGAGGAACCATAACATTATCTCCAACCCTCATTGAGTTTCTACATACTTACACCAAAGATTCATAGTATTCCGTGAAGAGGTCTTTCAAAACTACTTAGGAGCAACAAACTACTAGTATAGGTAAAAAATGTCTCTTCCTTTATTTCCTCTTCTAGAAAGCTTCCTTATATTTGTTCATCTCTTTCCATGAATGAATGGCATTATAAACCTTCCTCTTACTTATTCATCTATTTCTATGTACGAGTGGTAACATAGAGGATCCGCACATGTCCATGGGTTCCTTTTGCTTCCAGAAGTTCCAAATGTGGAGATAACTGACTAGAGTAACACATCTGTTGTCAACCAAGATAGAGAGTACTTCGAAAAACTTGTTTCTGCATGGAATCCCCATTCAATTTCATGTAGATCAGAATACACTCACCGTCCACTCCAAGTTGATCCATTCTTATTAAAGACATTTGAAATATTGGCAACCGAACCTCCTTTAGACTAAGAAGAAATTCCAAATCGAGTACAAAGGCATACCAAATGCTTTGAACATACATGCCTGTGAAAAAAAAAATGGCATTGAATACATGTACAAAGCACCTTGGGAACTACTTCAACAATCAACACTAGCAGTCAATTACACACACAAAGTCCAATAGATGCCTGCCAGAAATGATGACAGATTGAATATCCACAACCTTTCCATGCTATCCATCTAGAGAGCCAATGTTGATTTCCAACCCGTACTCTCGAAGCATGCATTCCTAAAGTATATTACAAAATATGCTTCCAAAGAAGAGTAACGCTCTAAATCATACCACCAAATTCTCTCAAGAATATCTTTAACAGCCGATCACCATCAACCAGCCAAGGTTGCATTCCAAAAAATGCTTACAGATAGTGTCGTTGATCATGACATAAGAACCCAAGAAACATGTCATATGCTACAAAAGTTGCCTCTTTTTCTTTTTAGCCAATCCTTTGTTTCACTAAATGTTCGAAAGAAAATTTTGCATCGCATCTCTCCAACCAATCATCCAAACTCTGAGCCAATGAATTTCATAGATTCATATATGAAATTCCAAGCCCATATGCAATCAATTATATTGATCGAAGCAGCCAGAAGCTGGACTCACAACAATCTCTGAGAAGGTGAAAAATGGAAGCAATGGTCAACAAATGCTATTGTATACGTCTCCTATAGATTTTACTCCATCCCCAATGACCATTCCCATTCCTTTGAACTCTTTTGTTGGAGTGAACTTCTTCTCTACAAACCTTTTCACAACATCCCCAGAAACATTAGAACCACATCAAAGCAAGTCATTTCCAACTGGATATTACTTAAATACTTTTATCATCCTTGGCATGTCAAATGCACATCCATATCAAATGATTCCTCTTCCTCTAACGAATCCGCTGCAAATTCTGAAAACTTAGGTCCCACTCCACTACATGTTCAATGGGAAATTTTATCCCGATTACATCCAAATAATTCCATGTTCCTTGACAAGTTCAACATGCTAGGCCTTCTAGACTTTGAATTGCATCACAATTGGCTCCAAAATGGCATACCACTTCATTTACATGACATTTCCCCGTCATTCATCGATATGTTCAAAAACACTACACCAATCCCTTTCGACATGCAAAATTGCACATCTAGCACAACACTTTTCTCTCCAGAACAACACCAGGCTTTCAATATTATAGTCAACCATTACAAGCAAGGAAATATTTCACCCCCTCTAAAAATGATTATATAAGGTAATATAGGCACAGGTAAATCATATCTCATAAACAAAATCTGTAATGCATTATCCTCAACAAGCCTGCAACAACCATCTCCTCTCCTGGTCCTCACACATATAGGAGTGGCCGCATTTAACATTTCTGCATCAAGCATTTATGTTATGTTACACATTCCAATAAAGAAATAAAACCACTTGAAGTCATTTCACTTTCCACTCTCCAACAATCCCTACAACATGTTCGCTACATTCTCATTAACAAAATGAGCTTCATAGGCCCAACACTCCTAGCAAAAATTGATTTCCGTCTTCGTGAAGCCTTCCCCCACTTAAAATCAACCGCATTTGGAAAAAGATCCATCATTCTCACTGGTGACCTTGGCTAGCTACCCCCAGTCAATGACGTTCCACTTTACGTTGGCCACACTTATGGAACAAACATCTGGTTTAGCTTCACAACATGCATCACACTTAGAATAATATTTAGGCAACAATGTTCAATTGAAGCCCAAATTTCCTTTCGACAACTACTACTAAATATCAAAGATGGAATCCCACTCCTCCATGACTAGAAAACACTTATCCAATGAACAAACTCCCAAATACCCGTTGCCGATATAACACCCTTCCTTCTATCTCCATATTTGTTCGCAACAAATGACCTTGTCAACCAATAGAACCTCAACATGCTAAAATCCCTCAATTCACCAATCGCATGCTCTAATGCTGAACAAAAAAGGCGTAACTACTCAGAGGAACATGATGAGGAGAAACTCGAACCAATTATTCTCCTCTGTAAGAAAAAAAGGTTATGCTCACCACAAATTTGTGCATTGAAGTTGGCCTTGTGAATGGCTCCATTGGCCCCATCATCAACATTTTATACACCCCATTGTCATCCCCTCCAGATCTTCCACTTTTTGTTGTAATTGACTTCAACAAATATAACAGCCCTCCTTGGAATCCACATTTCCTCACCCATGTCCCCATACCCCCAATCTCAAGAGGCAACCGTAGGTAACTTCCTTTAAAAATGGCCTAGGCACTTACAATCCATAAATCACAAGGGCTTAATTTACTTAAAGCAACTATGGATATAGGTTCTTCAGAATGACCATGGCTTACTTTCACCACATTTTCTAGAGTCCCCTCCTTAAAAGACCTACGCATTTCACCCCCCCTTCTCTTTCGAACGCTACTCCAAAATGTCCCTTTCCCAACACCTCCTTCAAAGAAAGGAGGAGGAATCAAGACTGTAAAATCTTCATTTCACCACATCCGTACCGTAATCCACCCCAACCCATCCCCGCCCCCCCCCCCCCCCCACCACATTCAATCACATTGTCACTCCCCCAATGCTCTGCTTCCGCTCTCAAAAAAGTAAGTAAATGTTTTAAAACAAATTGATGTCAATTAAATTTTTTAAAAAAAATATAGTAAATTACATTACGCTTTACTTAACAATCGTGCAATGATGCCTGCAGATTAGGGGTGACTGGTGTAGATGGTAAACACTATAAATCTGTGACTTGCAAAATAAACAAAATGACAACACCTTTCTTATTTCCCTTTCTATAAATTAGCTTTCTTTCGCATGTACAACTTTCTCCCGATCTATAAACAATCCACTATGTAAAAAACAAGTTGTTATAAATGAGAAACCAATTACTTAACATTGTAAATGGAAACAACACAAAAAAAAGTCTAAAACAACGTATATTTCAGAACTTAAGGATTTTCAATACATTCATAATACCAACATGCACATTAATAAACCCAAAAAACAACTACACAAACTTAATATTGTACTTCCTAGCTGCATCATGCTACCCACCCGACCCAATAATAACCTGCATTTTGGAATAAAACACCCAACCATCCCTTACGGTGTCAACATTCCACGCTTCATCGTGCGATTGCTAGTCAATGTAAAGGTTATAAAATGATGCACTCATAATAGATAAGTGAAGAAGCTCAGATATATTTACAAGTGCTTTAAATGTGGGAAACAAGTTTCAAATAGGTTTTTTCAACGAGATGATCAAGCCGTCACGTCCTAGGACATAGACTTGTCATAACAGACTTAGACATGTTAATTTTGGTTATCTTGACACGCTTCGTCGATTTGACATGGTGAAGGGTTTTTTCAATGCTCAAAATGGTAGAGATAACTATTAACATTTATTTTGGCAAAAAACTGACATCAAATACCTTCTTAAACAAAGTACATTTCGATATTTATAACAATTAATCTAGTGCATAGAGATTCGCATGGAACCATGAGACTATCAATTTTCAGTTGCAATATTTCATCCTCTTTTGTAATAATTATTATACAAAAATGTGGATATACTGTCTTATCATTAAATATCAATACTTTGAATCTTTAAAAATGTTTATCGTGCTTTTCAAAACTACTTCTCTCATCATATTATAAATAAACTCATTACACATTAAGATAGATAATACAAAATCAATGATGTATGATTGATGACGTAGGTTTCAAATAATATATTTAGTAGAAGTGGATAAAACAATAACTTATATACTAAAAATAGTTGACCAATGTAGCTCTTGATGGGTTGACACTACATTAAGCATAGTCACGCTGAAATTTATTGATTGCACAACTTAGAATTTTTTTATATAAAAATAGTATGTACATTCCTACGACACAAAGATATAGACTTGGTATAAAATTCGAAAAGTATATATTCTTAATATAAAGTAATTAGACACTTAGTTATAGACTCATGTATCCAAAAACAATAAAACTTTACACTATTAGGGATATTAATTTATTTGAAAATAAATAAGCACACATTCCTTCTATTTACTCACTTGATGACAAAATAATTCTTGTTGTAAAAATAAATATAAGGTAATCACTCTAATGATGACAATGATGATGTGGAAGATGGTGAAGAGTCACCACCCACATGAAACACTCAATGTGCATGCTTAAGTTGTATACACGTATGGCATAAGATGGAAAATTGGATGGTGTTCCTGAATCAACTACAAATGGAATACGAAATCCTAATATGTCTTAGAATGAGGTCAAGATGGCCTTACTGAGTACAAATGTTAAATCTATTGTAACCTCTGGATTTTAATAATCCCTCTAGTCTAAACATTTTAAAGATGCTATGAATGTAGAATATAGTCTGTAATGAAGAATAAAACATGGCTTCTTACATATATTCTACTAGGGAAAAAAATTATTAGATTCTTATGGATCTGCACTATGAAGTATAAATTAGATGAAAGAATTGAATTAATAAACACAAGGATAGGATAAATTAGTTATGTCTAGTAGCTAAGGGAAATTCTTAAAAAGAATTATTGACTATGAGGATAAGTTTTCTCCCACAACTAAGATAATTTCATAAGAATAATTGTTTCTTTAGTTGCAGAATTGTGGTGTAAAATTGAACAAATGGATGTAAAAAATGCCTTTCTTAATGGGTACTTGAGGGAAAGAAGTGTAAATAACTCAACCAAAATGTTGTGTCATACCAAGTAAATAGGAAAATGTATATAAACTTGTGAGATTAATATATGGTATAAAATACACAGGTATGGGATGGTACAAAAAAAATTTAATAGCACCTTGTACATCATAGAATAAACAAGATTACAAAGGATCATAACATCTATATAAAAAACAAAGTGGGAAAATATTGCTCGTTATAACATATGTCAATAGTCTAGTCATCATTAGAGGCTCAGTGAGGATGGTTAATTTTAAAAAAGAAAGATCTAACCAGAGAATTCGAAATGACTGATATCAGACTTCTACTTTATATTATCAAACTTGAGGTTTGGAAAAGAGAGAAACATATATTCCTATAAATGTTGAAATTCATCAAGATAGTGCTCGATAGAGTATGGATAGTAAACAAATTGCCACAACTATGGATACGTGACTTAAATTTTCTCTAAAAGATCCATCACCATGTAAGTAAATTCCCACTCTCGAATGGATATTGTTTGGGAGTATCACCTACTTGACATATACAAGGCTTGATATTAGCTATGAAGACAACTATATTTCTTGGTGGATGTAATAACTGAAGATTTTTCATTGGAATGTAGTCAAGTGAATACTTTGTTATATCATAGCAACCATGATTTTCGGCCTATAGGTAAGGAGGAATAATGACTACTTCCTGATACGATATATAGATTGATATCATGCAAGAAGCAAATATATGACAAGATGTCCAATTCAAGATTTGTATCATTCTTGGGATTTTCACTAATATCATGAGGGAAGTAAGAACAAAACTCAAGTGTTTCAATGTCCTATAGAAAATTAGAATATCACATATAAGTAAGATATCTCTATGAAATGATGTCTCTGATGTATACTTGAAGAACTAGGATTAGTAGAAAAACATATGACTATCCAATATGTTGATAATGAAGGAGTAGTGAAACTTGTTTAGATTCTATTTTTGATAAGTGCATCAAATACATTGAGGTGAAAGTATAATTTATTCATGAAAATGTTCAAGAAAAAATGGATCTTAAATATTTCTTGATATATATGCATTTTGTAGATGTCTTCACAAGTTGACTTGGTTGAGAAAATTTTAAGGGCTTTAGATAATTTATTTCCTATTCACTTGAGACCGTTTTTAAATGAGGAGGGAATGTTAGGTTAAAATAGGATTAATTAACCATTGTAAGTGAATAATAAATTATAATTATATAATTACTTTAGTTTATTTGTCTCTTAGTTATTTTGTGGTAATTATCTATCCTTATATTTGAGGGAGCTATTCTATTATAATAATATTATTTCCAGAGATATGCATCTATAGGTAGTTAGGGGAAATAAGGGAAATATGTTATTTCTCCTTCTTTTCCATTATCCAAAAGATATCTCATCCACCTTATGTGAATCTAATAAGGAAGTTTAATTCCTAAAAGAATTACTTACATCTCTTGTGTATTGTAATGTGAGATTTTAATAGTAATTTATAAAATTGTAGGTACCATCTTTGTTCTATAATAATAGGAATTAGACCCGAAAGACGAAAAGCTAATAATTGCATTCTTATAATGATGCTTTTTAATGTCCACCCTTACTCATCAATGAAAAATTAAGGTCTTGGGTTATTGGTGAGTTAAAAGTAGTTTGTAATCATAAACCCAGGTTCCATTCCCATTAATTTCATTGGATGCTTTCAATAAATAGGCATGGGGAAACCTTGAGGTAGTGGTGAAAATTATCCATATTGACCAAGAGGAACATACCGGGGGCACTTCGAATACATATCGCTCAAAATAAATTCAGGACCCAAGCCCACTCACATGCCCATTTTTGAGAAAGTGTTCCTCCACCACTCTAGTTCATAGCTCTAGTATATTAAAAGCATTAACCATCCAAAGTTTGAAAGGAGCAGCGAACAGTGGAAATGACACCTTCTTCGGCTGCAATGAAATCATGGGCGTTGATACTTTTTTGGCACACTCATCAGGTGCCTCTGAAGATCCTTCCATCTTGGGAACGTGATGGACGTCACCTATAAATACTAGAGACTGTCACCGATCGAGCCACAGAATGAATTTAAATGCTTAGTAATAGGGAGTTTTGTAGGTTTAAGCCCAAATACTAATCTTATGACAGATTGGTGCAGGAGAATATGGACTGCCAGATGGAGGTGAGAGCTCTTCCATGTGAGGGTTTCCTATTTTGTTTTCAAAATGAGACATAATATGAAAAAAGTGTTTGAGCGTGCGCCCTGGGTGTTTGGTAGGGTTGATCTCATCCTCTACCGTTGGAGACCTGGGTTGGCATCGGATTTCAATTTTTCAGAAGCTACCGGTTTAGATTCAACTCCCTACTCTCCCTTTAGACTTCTGGGATCTAGTGGTCTTCTTGGGGATATCATGGTCTATGGGAGTGGAACTAGCCATTGATCCTGCTACAAAAAGCCCCATCCTGAATGATTGCATCTCGAATTTTGCATCAATATACCTATTGGATCGAATATGCCAATTTTATTTTTGGATTTAGCTTATGATAAATGGGGGGAAAGATATTATCATTGAGATTTAGGCCATAATCTATGAAAAATTCACAAAAGTGAGCTACGATAGTGGGAAATGTTCTCAAGACGATCTGCAAAATCAATCTGGGAAGGACTTCAATGAACATTCGATCCCTGTACCTCAGTACGATGATGCATCTGATGAATAAGATGATGACTGCGGATGGTGAGATAGATGAATGTATGGTGGAGGTTCCCATAAAAGAGGATGGGATTAGTGGATTGTAGAAAATCTGCAGTCTTATACAACAAACAACATAAAAGAAATAAACAAAATACTTATATAACTTGCATAAACAGATGAATATTCAAACCGACACTGCTGTGCATAATCTCCATTAATAAAAGCTTCATCATACTCAGAGCTTCATCTCTTTACAATCAAGTTTTGCATACAGCTGTGTGCTTTCAATGCACATCCTTCCTTGCTTGTGTAGATTTCACACCTTTATGTGTGCATACAAAGCAATTACAATTGCTGTTATTTAAATAGAATAACTCACCCACTAACAGCTCTTCAACTGAGCATTCTAAATCTAAACTCATGCTTTAAAATAGTTGCATGCTATGCATGATTTAAAACATATTTATTTGAATTAAATCTAATGATAAAAATAAGATAAAGCTAACTTAACTAAAGCAAACTAAAACAAGACTAAAGCTAAAATTAGCTTTCCTAAAAAAACTACAGTTGGAATTAAATATGCATCACATGCATATTTACAACACTCCCCCTTAATTTCAAACTGTAGCTTTCACTCTTCTAGAGTTGTGTTTGCTTTTTCAAATCTGCCATGTGTAGGATCACATACTCCGAAACAATCTCTCAAATATTCGAAAACTTCTTTTGCTAAAGCCTTTGTAAAAATTTCTGCAAACTGATCTTCGGATCTACAAAATTCAAGATGAATTTCCTTTTTGTTTACCAGCTCCCTGATGAAATGATACCTCATATCAATGTGTTTTCTCCTCTTATGAAAAACATGATTTTTGGACAACATTATGGCTAAGTTGTTATCACAAAAAATCTGCATAGCTTCCTCTTGTTTCTGCCTGTAAATCTGGCAACACTCTTCTCATCCAAATAGCTTGACATGTTGCTCCTATTGCTGCTACATGCTCTGCTTCTATTGAAGATAATGTGACGATGGGTTGCTTCTTTGATGCCAATGAAACCACTCTTGTTCCAAAGTGAAAAGTATAGATGGATGTTCTTTTTCCTATCATCTATACTTCCAACATTGTCATTATCTGTATAACCAATGAGTTTGAACTCATCTGAATTTGAATATAGAATTCCATGATTCTCTTGTTCCACGCACATACCTCAACATTCTTTTTCCATCTTGCCAATGTGAATCTTTTGGAGATTCCATGAACCTTGATATGATGCTCACACCATACATAATATCAAACCTTGTGGTTGTCAAATACATAAGACTTAAAACCAATTTTTTAAATAATGTTGGATCCACCAATGATCCACTCATCCTCTTTGCTTAACTTCAAACCTATTGTAATTGGTGTTGGCGTTGGCTTACAATTCAACATGTTAAACCTCTTCAAAATATCATTTGTATACTTTTCTTATGAGATAAAAACTTCACCTTCTGATTGCTAGAACTTCAATGCCCAAAAAGTAATGCATAATACCAAGATCTGTCATCTCAAATTCCTTCTTCATGGCTGATTTGAATGACTCTATAGATAGATTTCCAGTAATGATCAAATCATCTACATATAAACTACCTTGTTCATTTATCTTGGTGTATAAGGTAGGCTCACTGCTGCTCCTACTGAAACCATTCTCAATCAAATAAGAATCTATTCTGCTGTACCAAGCTCTAGGTGCTTGCTTGAGACCATAGAGCACTTTCTTCAATCTGTATACTTTTCCTTCATGACCTTCAATCTCATAAGCTTCTGGCTGATTTACATAAACTTCCTCTTCAAGGAATCCATTTAAGAATGTTGATTTAACATCCATCTGATAAATAGGCCATTTTTTTTGAGCTGCAATTGCTAAAACCATTCTTATCGTATCCAAACGTGCTACTGGTGCAAATGTTTCATTGTAGTCAACTCCATATTGCTGTGTAAAACCTCTTGCAACCAGCCTTGCTTTGTGCTTCTGTACTTTTCCATCAGCATTGTATTTTATCTTGTAGACCCACTTGACTCCTATCACGTCCTTTCCTTTTGGAAGATCCATTAGCTCCCATGTCTGATTCTTCTCTATAGCATCAGTCTCATCATCCATGGCTTTTTCCCAAACTTCATTCTTTATAGCCTCTTCGTAATATACTAGATCTGCAGCTTGAGAAAATAATGCAAAAACTGAAAATGAATTAGTTGTATCAACATTATAAATCTCACTTAGACTTCTTGTTTTCCGCTGCATAGGAGCATTTGATGCAAGACTACTTTTTGGTGATGGAGTAGCTTCTAGTGTTCCCTGTGGTGTCTCTTGCATGGCTGAAGATGGCTGAAATCTTGGTGACCTCCTGACTGTAGATGGAGGTGTAGCTTGTGCTACAACTTGTGGTGCATGTCCAAGATTTGTAGATACAGTAGCTTGTTGCTCTAAAGTTTCATCTGTCATATCATCATGTGGAATAGATGTTGCTATACTCACATTTTTCTCTATACTTCCATCCCATGCTTCATTCTCAATAAACTATACATCCCTGCTGATCACAACCTTTCCAGTGATTGGATTGTACAACTTGTATGCTTTTGTATTCTTTGAATACCCAACAAAAATACACTTTTCTCCTTTGTTATCTAACTTCTTTCTTAGCTCATCAGGTACATGTGCATACGCTACACAACCAAAAGCTCTGAAATGTGAAACACTGTGTTTCCTATTAGTCCATGCTTGTTGAGGAACCATGTTCCTAACATGTTTCGTTGGACACCTGTTCAAAATATAAACAGAAGTTGCGACTCTGCTTCTGCCCAATACTCATTTGGAAGATGTTTTGCCTTCAACATGCTTCTCTCCATCTCCATGATGGTTCTATTTTTCCTCTCTACCACACCGTTATGTTGTGGTGTATACCTGGTAGTAAACTGCTTGTGTATACCATGATATCTACAAAAATTCATAAACTCATTAGAAACATACTCACCTCCTCTGTTTGTTCTGAGAACTTTGATGTAGTATCCACTTTGCTTCTCCACTAACACCTTGAAATGCTGAAATGTATCAAAGGCATTTGATTTATTTCTCATAAAATAAACCCATGTCTTCCTTGAGTAATCATCAATGAATGTCATAAAATAAATACAACCTCCAATAGAAGCTATCTGCATAGGTCCACATAAATCTGAATGTACAATCTCAAGTGGTGCACTTGCTCTTGTTGTTTTGCCAACTGGGAATGAATCTCTGTGTTGCTTTCCCAAAATACAACCTTCACATACCCTTTCAGGTTTCTGAATCAATGGCAAACCTTTAACCATATTTTTTCTATGTAATAAATTCAAACCTCCAAAATTCAAATGTCCATACCTTAGATGCCAAAGCCATGTTTCATCCTTCATGACTGAATGAAAAGATGATTGTGTTCCTTCAGCGTAGGACTCAACTATATTTACGTAGGAATCAGCGCAGGACTCGCTTACTATAGCACAGACCTGATTTTCATTGGCGTAGGACTCATCTGTTTGAGCGCAGGACTCAACAAAAGATTGATTTGGCTTAATGCATGACTTTGCTGCAAACAGATCTGATATCTTCTTCTTTCCAGGTTTCAAAATCAATGGAAACATCCTATTGCTACTCATCTTCACTTTTGCAATCAACTGAGTGCTAGTAGCTTTGTCCACAATCACGCACTCATTTTCTTCCATATAGACTCGGTATCCTTTCTGTACCAGTTGTCCAATACTCATAAGGTTATGTTTCAAACCTGCAACGTAGTAAACATCTTGCATACTTGTTTGCTCCCCCTGTCTTGTTAGAATACTAACCGTGCCTTTTCCTTTCATAGACACAATATTGTTATTTCCAAGAGTTACATCACTCTTAACTGAATCATCCAAACTAGAAAACAAATCTAGATTACCTGTCATGTGATTACTGCAACCTAAATCTAAATACCATACATCACATGGATTATCTTTTGAAAAATTACATTCAATAGGGGATAAAGAAGGTATTGCTTCGACAATCCTTGTGCATGCAATAAACATAGGTTTAGAAATAGAACTTCCAACCTGATTTTGATTTTGTCTCTCCTGATCATATTGTTTTTTCTTGCAATCATAAGCATAGTGCCCATACTTCTTGCAATAATGACACTGAATATGAGATTTATCTTGTCTCTGACCATAACTTTTTTCTTGATTATATCCTCTTCCACTTGAGTTTGATGAACCACTGCCACGTCCTCTAGATGGACTTCTTCCTCTGCCTCTTGGGCTGAAACTTCCTCTTCTTTTGCCACAACTACCTCCTGTCTGAGATGTAAAAAACTTATCTACACTTGCATGTGATCTATTCATCCTCTGTTCATGATTGATTAGTGATGCATGCAACTCATCAATAGAAAATTGACTCAGATCCTTAGTTTCTTCAATAGCAACAACTAAAGGATCAAATTTCATAGGCAAACTTCTAAGCAATTTTTCAATAATCCTTCTATCCTCAAGAGTCTCACCATGAGATTTGATTTGATTGACTAAGCCAACTACATATGTAAAAAGTGATTCTACAGAATTTGAATCTTTCATTGCTAAATTCTCAAAATCTCTACGAAGTAACTGTAGCTTGGTGGTTTTTACTTTCTCCTTACCTTGATATGCAACTTGTAAAGTATCCCATGCAGTATTTGCTTGACTGGTTACTGCCACTCTTGGAAGAATGCTTTCATGCATTTCTTGATGAATATAGAAAAGATATTTTCCATCCTTCTTTCGTAACTCCTTCAAAGTATCTTTCTCTGCTTGAGAAAGTGCAATATATGCTACTGCATTTGTGGGCTCTGTGTACCCATCTTCAATGATCTCCCAAATGTCTTGAGATCTGAATAGTGCCTTCATGGTCCACGAACAGTATTCGTAATTCTTTCCATTAAATTGCAGTGTCTGCATACCGGATGTAGAAGCCATAGCTTGCTACCAATTTAATAAGCTGCTGGAACAACCTTGCTCTGATACCGATTTGTAGAAAATCTGCAGTCTTATACAACAAACAACATAAAAGAAATAAACAGAATACTTATATAACTTGCATAAACAGATGAATATTCGAACCAGCACTGTTGTGCATAATCTACATTAATAAAATCTTCATCATACTCAGAGCTTCATCTCTTTACAATCAAGTTGTGCGTACAACTGTGTGCTTTCAATGCACATCCTTCCTTGCTTGTGCAGATTTCACACCTTTGTGTGTGCATACAAAGCAATTACAATTGCTGTTATTTAAATAGAATAACTCACCCACTAACAACTCTTCAAGTGAGCATTCTAAATCTAAACTCATGCTTTAAAACAGTTGCATGCTATGCATGATTTAAAACATATTTATTTGAATTAAATCTAATGATAAAAATAAGATAAAGCTAACTTAACTAAAGCAAACTAAAACAAGACTAAAGCTAAAATTAGCTTTCCTAAAAAAACTACAGTTGGAATTAAATATGCATCACATGCATATTTCCAACATGGATGCATTGGTATTGCAAATATGGTGGTTAGCACTTGCCTGATGGTGTTCAGGTAGGAAAATAACAATTTCGAAGCCCACGAACCAGCGGAGAGGTTTGGTGACGTGTCATGAATGGAAGCATAGGTGGATTCTAGGAAACAGTCAATGGGTGACTCTTCAAATAGGTTGAAGGGATTGGAGGTGGCTGGTGGGTACCTAATTTCAAATTTCAAATTCTTTGACCATGTGGTTATTGGGAGCAGTTTCACCACCTCTAAAAATGTTGGTGGCTCCGTGGGCTATTTTTCGATGGAATAAAAAACAAAAATCTCTTTCATGAACGGAAACATTGTGGTTTTCCTTTGGTTGGATGTGGGTAGTCCTAACACTAACCTTCCGAATGCCTCATCCAAACATGAGGATGCTGCAGAAGGATGGACTAAATTCCTTCCAAAGAAATGTTTTAATGTAAATGATGATCGTGCTTTACAAAGTCACATTCGTAACGATTTGCCTCTTAACATTAAGAGTTTTTTTCTAGTTTCTTTGGTCACTGGAATAGGTCTTCTCTTTTGTGCTTTAGCGCTAAATCTTTTCTTTGTTTGTATACGGGGTTTTTTTGGTTTGTAAAAATCAAACTCTTTTTAACCTTATCCAAAAAAATTAAAGCATATATTTCTATTTTTTATTAACTTCAAATTACATTTTTGAAAAAATCCCAACTATATTATAATATCCTACATGCAAAAAATAAATGGACATTATTTAATAACAAAAGGAAAACCTAAGTTCCAATGTGAGTTACAAGTAGAACTTAAGGATAACTCAAGGTGTTGGGATATTGGTGAGCTATAAGTAGTGTGTAATAATCAACCCAAGTTCCATTCCCATTGAGTTCATTGGATGCTTTCAATAAGTGGCCATGGGGACACCTTGAGGTAGGGGTAAAACTTCTCCATATGGACCAATCAAAACATAGTGGTGTACTCTGAGTGTAGATAACTCGATGGACATTAAGGGCCCAAGCCCACCCCCAGGTCCCATTTAGAGAAAGTGCTCCTCCACCACTCCAATTCATAGATTTGGTATGATTAAAGAGTTTACTATCCAAAGTTTTAGAGGTTATTAGAATAAAACAAATTCTTCTATTCAAACCACGACGAGCTGTACCGGCGCTTATTCGAACCCTAATATTTTGGCTTCTTCAGTTTTTCATGGCAAATCCCTCTCTAGGATCCCCCAATCCCTCTTTGATGATTAGAGCGGTGGATCTGGTGTAAGGCAACCATGTCAAGGCTCTAGCAGTGCCTATGCGTTTGGAATTGGATCTTCCTCTGGGATCAATCTGACCTAGCTATGTTTTCAATCGATCTCAACCTAGTTGTAGGAAATGGTCACAAGAGGAACAAATACTTCATCCAAAACAAATGCATAGGGTAAACCCACAGGTGGACAAGGGAGCTGTCATGAAAAAACAAAATCCCTTGGTGCAAACCAGAAATCTGAGGGTACAAAAAGTGGAGAAAAGGAAAATGAAGATCCAATCTCCTGGATTCTAAGAAATGGAGATCAAAATCATGCTCCTCTCAAATGAGGGATATCCTCTAATGGGGATAGCCACGGAAGACCAGATTAACTAAATGCTAAACATGACAATGCTAATAGGTCCAGATCTTATGCTACAGAGGTCTCCAAATAGAAGGAGAATACCATAAATGAGTTCTTGAAACCCTCCCAGGAGACCCCGACACTGAAAATTGATGAGGATCTGGTTCTGAAGGTTCTTAAAGAGGAGGAAAATATTTCCCAACTGAGTCTCATATGCAAATTTCAAAATGTTTGGCCTAAAATTTCTCAGCTTCATGACTGGATAGCCCAAAGATGGAGACTAAAAATACAAAGTAATATTGAGCTTTATCCTTGTGTTAAAGCTTATTTCATTCTTGTCATTGAAACCCATAAAGATAGGGATTTAATTTTTAGCTAACATTGGGTTTGGGGGGAACACGGGCTTATGGCCAAGCCATGGTATCTATATTTTAAACCTTTAAAATATTCTTTTTATACCTACCGGATTTGGGTTCGCTTGTTAGGACTCCCGCTTCAGATTTGGAACAGATCTTGTCTCATTGCTATAGGGGATACTCTAAGCTCTTGTGTGGCAGTTGATGATAAGACTTTCATTCAAACCCATACTACCTATGATTGAATCCTTGTAGATCTCGATGCCTCCAAAGCCTTACCAGTAGAAATTAATCTACAAATAGGTGAATGGATCTGGTACAGAGGATAGACTATGAGGGACTTGCCTTTAGATGTTGGCGTTGCTTCCAAACTGGTCATATTACGCATGATTGTGAACATTCTCAATGTAAGACCAAACTTGCATGGTTGAAGGATTCTCTACCCAACCATCTAACAATTGATTTAGATACGGTTGAGGAATCTAGCGCCCCCCCCTGTAAGTTGACTCACCCTCTAAGGATGGTTCACAGAATAATACAAAAAATATACCTCCAGATTCTTCTCTTCATTATGTCGATTCAGTGATCAAGGATTATTTGACCCCGCTTCCTACGGGTCACATCCCTATCAAATCCATTCCAGTTGTTCTTCTAATTTTAGTGGATGCAGGAAATAAGGAATGGACAGTGGTGGATAGGATAAAGATGGGAAACACCAAATATAAATCCCTCACTGTACCGGACAAGGTATGATTCTTGTCCTTTTGGTTGATATCATTATTACATCTGGTCAATTGGCATGTTATGTGGATGATGGGCAGCTGTGTTGTTGTTAGGTGGTTATTTTTTAGCTAATTTTTAGCAACTCAGTTGTTTTTGTTGGTTTTAATCTTGACAAAATATTTTCTATTGTTGGGCTTTTTGGGGTAAAATCTGGCTTTTGAGCACTGTTGTACAAGGGTATAGTCCCTTTCAAAAAACTATTTACCCATAGTCAAAAAACAAAAGGAAAACCTCTTTGGGAAAAACCTCAAGGGTAATATAAATGGAAAGTAAAATCTATGTAATATGTTACCAATTTTTTTTTTGTGTGTGTGATTTAATGAAAAAAAATTCTAACACCTTACTTTCTTAATTTCCTCATTTTACATCTATTGTAAAAATTTGAAACAAGTGACCACATTGTTTCATTAAAATTAAATTGAATAAAATAATTAAACATCTTAGGAATTAATATTTTGAAACGAATTTATGCCTTGGATACAATAATTCAAAATGTTAACCGTTTTAAAAACTAGATGACATTTCTCATTCTAGACATATTCAATAAAAAAACCATTAATAGTCCAACATAAATATTCTCAAAATAATTTACCATTGAATAGAAATCTTGTATAGTAAAAGTATAAAATCAATAAAATAATAAGACTTTGATAAGTAAATAGTAAATTTTAATTTCATATCTTCCGTTTTTAAAATAATCTTGGCTCAACACTTTGGTGGTAGAATGAAATAATTATTTAATGTAATAACCATTTGGTTTGAAAGTTAAAACCTTTATAAACAAGATGTGGGTAAAATCTAAGGTTCATGTCAATATATATCTTTATTTGTGAAATTCATTTGAATGGATATCATGCATCTTTATGTAATATAGTTTGATATTTGATAAATACTTTTAAGATATTCACTGTTGAGGAACCATTGCATCGAAGTGTTAGCAACCCAAGATGGGATGTTGTCAAAAATGGGTGAGGTTGGTTCTAAAGTGGAATTTGAAGCAACAGAAAAAGTGAGGTTTTTAGGTAGAGAGTGAATCTTCGATAATGGTTTAGTGCCTTTATACTTAAAGAACTGATAGACCGCAATTTCATGGCCAGTACCGAAGCATCTACGACAACAAAATGGAAAACATTCATAATTGAACCATGAAGTCTAGGTTATACTTCCAATTTGTAGATTTATATCAGGAAGAAGGTCTTAATAAATGTCAATGTCCACCAAGACATTAGAAAAGATGGTATGGAAGTGTTAGGTGGAACCCCTGATCGATGTTATAACATGATCTGGAGGTGGCAAGTCTAAATCTATGTGAAAGGACACCTCATTTTGTCTCGCGCCTCCTTCATAGACCAAGGCGAGGGTTAGTTTGTTACCCTAGGTTTTATTCAGTTTTACATGTTTACTAAAATTTGCAATTTTGAAACAAAGTTGTTTTCTAGATTTAAAAGTGTGCTAGGTTTAATATAGCACTAAGTTTAATGTTCATATCTCAAGTTTTCTAGTGTGCCCAAGGGTCCAAGATTTGAACCCACGACTTTGATACCAAGTGTAACACCTACTAAAACAACCACTCGAGACCCAAGAAAAACCTAGGTGTAGGTAGAAAAATTATGGAATAATGTTTATTGAAAAGCGTGACCACTACCACGCTTCAAGCAATAGTTGTCAAAGAAAATATTCAAAATCAATTATAATTTAATAAATGAAATTTTCCCGTTGTAACAAATATTAGATTCACATTACAAAATTTATGAGTGTAATTAATCCAAATATAGTTAAATTTGTCTTAGGTGTTAATTCATTAAATAATTAAATTAACACTATAGTTAAATGTTCCTTATTTAATTTTAGAGGGTCAAAGGTGGCAAAGGAATTAAATACCTTGGGTATTTCATTCCACCAGGTCCAAACAATAAACAGGGTTCTTATTTGCATGGGATAGAAAAACATTCCCTTATCCCCTAACGTGACCCCTTAAAAGGTCAACCCATGCTTTATAATTATATATTTAAGTTAATACGGGGTAATTTTCCATTTACCCACTCTCAAGCTCATATTTTCACTTCAACCTGATTTTTACATATTTAAATCAATTAGGTTTTCCTGAAAAAAAATTCCAATAGATAGGATATTTCTTCCTCTTTCCAATGATATAAAGAAGTCATAACTCCTCATATTTCTTCAGTTACAGGTCGACGAGCCTAGGGAGGAAATTTTTCCCAAGATGGGCCTAGGGAAGAAATGTTTTCCCAAAGGTAGGTCTGCAGGCCTGGGGAAGAAATATTTCCCCAAAGGTAGGCTTGTGTGCCTAGGGAAATTTTTTTTCCCAAAGGCGGGTCTGGGGAAGAAATTTTTTCCAAAGTCGCAAGGCACACGTGGCACGTTTTTAAGCCAATGCGGGAAGGCAGGTCGTCAAAGGTAATTTGGATTTTAACTCTTTTTGTTAAAAGGGAAAAATGGTTTTAAAAACATCCACTCCTCTGCCGACACCTAGAGAAGCCATGTGTCAGGCCTAGAAGCTACAAGCAGGAAAGCATACCGGTAGGGAGACTAAAGATTTTGGGCCAATTTTCAAAAATAAAATTTTGGAGGTGCGGGCCCACAAACCCACGAAAGTGTTTTTCCCAAAAGTGAATTTGTGGGACTGTGGGGCCATTGGGCCATGGAGGAATTTGTGATTTTTTTCATTTTTTAAAAAAGTGCCCTAAGTAATTTTTGAGCCCGCAGGTCCGATTTACAAAAAATTACCCTTAAAAAAAATTAAAAAATAAGCAAAGTAACAACTTCAGAAGGCCATAACTTTCAACTGGAAACTCAGATTTGGGAAAATGAGGACTTTTTAGAAAGGGCACAAACTCCTCTTGGCATAGGAAACATAAAAATTCATTTTTGAAAAAACATAACTAGGTGAATTTGATAGAAATGTCTTTCCTGCCATTAAAACGTGAACTGGACTTTGTAACTTAACAAAATTAATTCATTCCGCCATTCTTTCTTCCTCAACCTTCCAAAATGACATGAAGGATTACACTTGGAAATATTTGGATGGATTTTGTAGGGTTTAATTAATGGTTTGAGTTTCACAATGAATTTCCCCTTTTACTGCAAAATGTCTAAGTTTTTGTCCAAGTATGATTAATTGAAGTCTGATAAATTTTCTTGAGAAATTCAACTATTTGAAAAGTGTTTTGATCTTCTTTATGTTACATTATTATTTCAATTTGTCTTTCAGGTTGTATAGTAGTCTGTAAATTTTTTTGATAAATATTTGTAGTTTTACAGTGAATCAAAAATTGAAATCATACTTAAACTTGGATGGATCTACATTTCATTATCATCCTCTAAATATTTAAATTCATTAAAATTTAATTTACAAAATTTAAATTTATTTCAATCAATGCATGAAAACCTAGAATGTAGTTCTACCTTCAAATCATGCATTTCAAGTGAAAAAGAGAAATGTAATATTTCTTCATACGTATTTCTTTTTCAATTTTCAAATGGATACTTCACAATATATTTCAAACACAGATTTCAAATGAAAACCATACCATTTGTGGTAATTAAAAAAACTTCTATTGAACTCCAATAATTCTTTTACAACTTCCTTTTTCACTCATCAAATACAACTTATAGAATATACATCTTTCACATTCGAATGTAGATTCGATTTCCAAAACAGAGAAACTTTCCACCACAAAAAAATTTACAATACCATCCACTTGAAGTGGGAAATTTTAACAACAATGAAATCCCAAGGGGACTGTGAAATTTGTCTTCATCCTTAGATCCAGAATAGCAACAAGAAGATCCACCATATATCTTTTGATCACAACAAAGCAATAAGAAATGTAATTCAACTCATGGCAACAAACAGGCTTCCACAACACAAAAACAATTTTCAAAATAGAACACAGTCCAAATACATACTGTAGTTTGCAACCAAAAGAAGAACAACAAACAATACTCATGCTTCATCATACACAAGCCAAAGGAGAAAAACCTATGGGGGAAGCTGCTTATACCTTGCAATGGGGAAATGAGTGTCCACCTTAAAATAAACCCACCAAATATATATATATATATATATATATATATATATATATATATATATATATATATATATATAATTTCCTAACCTCTACATGCCCTTATGCCTCCCCCAAGTACCCCTTATACCTCCCATTCTCTTATGCCCTCACCATACTCTTATGCCACCCCATAACGAGTAAATAAATGCAAGTTATTTATTTTACAAGGTGGAACCCAATCACAAATTCCCTCCACAATAACATGTATACCCCTCCAAAACTCTTATGCCTCCCCACAAGAGATCCCCATAGTCTTCTCCTACACCATATCGAAGCAATCTACCCAACCAGCCAACAACATACCAAAATATTCAAAGTATTCACATATGCATAAATAAAAGAAGAACATTTTAAAGAGCCAAGCTCCTACCTCTCCATGGTAGAGTTTTCTCCAAAAGTTAAACAACGATATTTTTCCAATCCAAATAGTCCAAAAGCTCCAGCAATCGACAAGAATTCAACAAAAATCTCTAACTCTCTTCAAAATTACAAGAACACAAAACCAAAAGAAGTAACCAAAATGAAGTCACCAAACATGAAGTAACTCCCAAAACAAGCCAAGGAATTCAAATAAATAGAAGAGGGAGAAAGGAGGATGAGGTGGCTCCATTTAGAATGCCACACCACTCATCCTCAATTCGACCTCACAAGTCAACTTTCAAACTCCAAAGCATAATTAAAAAGGTGGGTGAATAAATGGCCTTATTACTTACACACAAAATCCAAGTCCACACCCCAAGGACCAAAAATAATTTCGTGCAAGAAGGTAAGATAAAAAATTACAACTTGCCTTCCCAAAGTACATAATGAGGCCTAATTTTGACTCCCCAACCCATAGGTAGTGTTGGTGTAACAATTTAAGAGGTTTCCAGGACAAGTTTAACTTGTCCCGCAAGTCTCCAAAATATGCCCCTAAGGACAGATCCAAATTTCAAAAGGAAAGTGGAGTGTTTCACACTCAAAGCTACTTACACATTACTTACAACACATAATCCAAGAGCCATCAGCTCTAATAAATGCATTATTTTGACACATTTTAATTAATTTAACAACATGATTACTCACTAATCTTGACACTAATTAAATAAATAATGAAGGGGAAAATATATCACTAAAAACCACATACTAAAATTAAACAAAGGGACAAAATAAAAGAATACACATAACCCCTTGGTCACATTTGAAGGTGACCCCCCCATGGGAATTCCTAACAACAAGACAAACATACACAAAAAATAAATACAAGTTGCCATGGTGACCCTTGTTGAATTCTTCTAGATTTTCAATGTGGTTGGTCTCCAATCCCTCGATGTTTGTTGTGACATGTTTACCTGTAAAACAAAAATACCTCCTTCGGCCTTGTAGCCGCATCAAAATTTCAAAATAAATATAAAATATAACTTCCAAAATCATGTTTATAAAAATCACAACATCATCAAGACAAGTAACAATATTATTTACAATTTCATCGATAACCATATGATCGCAAGATTAGTTCAATTTTCTTGGTTTACTTGATATGACAAAATATCACATGTACGAAAAACATATATATCTAACCATGCCAAAAAGTGTATCAACATCAATATAAAATGTTTTTAATAATCCACATGCATCATATATGAACCCAAAGCAACCACATTCCATGATTTCTAATGTCTAACATCATACCAACTCAATGGCTACAATAATTTCCATAAGTATAGTCGACAATACCGTAATCAATAACAAAAGGTGTCAAACGGAAGTGGGCACTACAGTTGCCAAAAGCTAAATTCTCTTGTTAGTTTTTTAATATTGTTTTTTCTTAATTGATATGAAGTACAAAGAGGCATGTACACACAGAAACTCTAACATAGTCATAAATAGAAAATGACATTCATCTCATTCCATTATTGCAAACGAAGTGATCAACAATAGCTTAATTTCTCCTCTAACTCTTCTTACTTTTTAAATTTAATAAAAAAAGAGTACATTATTTGGTATTAAATTTGTAATCCATAAACATATTCTACTTGCCAATTTTTTCCCACTTTTGAGTGGCTTCCCAGTAAAATTTAAAACAGAAATTATTTAATATTTGTAATTTTATGATACAAGGTTCAACTATCCTTGATGTCCTTAATAAATTCATTTTTAATGTTCTTTCTTATTCATATTTTTAGTCGTGTTATAAAGTTATTCAAGGCCATTATATTTGTTGTGTATTTTTATTGTTTCTAACCAGATGTGCATTCCAGTTCGCTAATTATCTAAGTTTATAAGGAACTAGTCGAGATATAATTGGTGTGATTTATGCATCCAACTCACTTTCTTGCTTATGAAAATGTTTCATCTGTGTGTTTACTATCCTCTGATACTCATCAATATCATTATATATTTTTATCTCTAGCATGTTGCTTTTCATCTCATAATTGTGACAACCTCAACAGATCATCTCCATAAATATCTTACTCCATTTTGTACTTTGTAGATTTGTTAAGGAATTATTCTTCGATAGTATAATTTTTATTTTTACATTTTTAATTAATTATTGTCCAATGAGTGTAGAACACATAATAGGTCATCATGTCACCAAAAAAATTCCTTGATTCAGCCACTTTTACTTCTATCTTTATTTTTTCGTCTTAATTCATTTTCTGTTCTGGTTTCAATTAGGTAACTTGTTACTTTTTCACAACCTCGTCGAGGAGGATTTGGTCATGTTTCTATAGAAGAATCAAGTGATGTAGCAAATTAGGAAATATTTCTTAAAATATTTTGACAATGACCATATTTGATAAGGATTATACTATGGACTTACTTTTTATATATCTTAAATGACTACTCCTATCACCTCTTCTAAGGCTACCCACCTCATCATTGACTCTATATTAGCATTTTTGTGTAGGTGATCACCAAAATGGGGTTTTGGGAGGGGTGTAAGGATATTCATGTGAGCAGTAGGGACATGCTCACGCATTATAACTAATACATTCACAAGAAATATTTAACTAAGTTGAATTCTTCAGGGAAGAATGTTCTTGATTTCATTTCTATCTAAGGTCATTATTAAACCCACAGATGATGGTGTTTTCTAGTCATAACCACTACTCCCTCACCATGTTTATACACCATCTCTACTTTACTTCTAGTCACCTTTTATTTCTACTACTTTACTATTTCCCTTAAATAAACTTATTTTTTCTCTATCACTTGTACAGAAGACTTCTTCTGCAATTCTAGTTCTTCCAAAACCTTAATTATGAACTACATTGTTTTCACCATTATTTTTAACCTCTTCCTTCTCATTCTCCTCATATTTTTCCTTCATATCATTATTTGTCTTTATTTTTTACTACTTTTAAGCATCTATTGCCTTCTTATTTTTTCTTATTCATCCACCTATATTTTTCCTCTATGGCCTTCTTATAATTTTCTTCTCTATCTATTCATTTCCTAGGCCCCAATATCCTTATTATTTTTATTCTTCATCTCTCCATTTTTGGGCCTTTGCATAATTATTATTTCTTTATTATTATTCATTCACCTATTATTCTTGTATATTTATATTTATATTTATTTCCTTTATATATTATCAGATGAGGGTGTGTTTATTTTAAACTTTTCCTTCCATTATTATTTTCCTTACAACTAAGGGTAAGAAATTGAGTTATTATTTTTTATTTCCATAGTCCATCCCTAAAATAAAAATTTGTTCCCTCATTTTTTCATTCATTGTTGTGATATTATATTAAATCTCTTCATATTTTGTATTTGACAACCCATCCCCAATCTATTCCACGCATGGGAGGTTTCTAAATTATTTTCATGTTTCTTCAGTGATCTCATAATTAATGTTAAGAATTATTGGGTTTGTGTTATCTATTGCTAGATCCATTATAGAATCAATCACTCTATCTATTTACTCATTATACACCTTATATAATAGCTATGTTAATGTAGTTTTACATGAAACCAGTTAATACAAATTGTCAAGATTGTCAACATCCACAATGAATACAACTTTATTTTCATATGGATCGACCACTTACTCAAAATTCTGATTTTTCGACACTATCATAACTCTAATACTTTATCTCCATTTTTGTAGGGATGTTATGACATCAAATGCTATCATAGTTTTTACATGTTATTTTTTTTTGTATCCTATTATTTTATCCTTTTTCGAAACTATATGTCCTTCCCTCTCTGAAATTATTTTTTTAATGTGCATTACTATAAAAAATAGTAGGGAGCATAGAAGAAATCATGTTTATTTTGTATTCATATTTTATACATCATCATTAATATATCGAACCATAATCTCATGGAAATTATATTTAAATTCAGTCACCACCATTTTGTATACAGTTGTAACACTCGTGTGATGTGTGCTATCATTTTTTTAGTTTGGTATAATTTCAATGCAACCTTCTTACTTTTGTATCTTGGTTTTTCATTTCATATGTTTCCTATTGATACTCGTTTTTAATTGACAGTAGTCCTCACACTCCTTGCAGTATTATTTTCCATAACTTTCCCATTTCTTTCTAATAATTTGATGTCATGTCCATCTCATCAACACCTAGAGTTTTACAATTATCTCCTCTGTTACTGCGTATGTTTCTTCTACATCTACAATTTTGTTTTGTAGTGGAGTAAGTAATATTTTTATTATTTTGTCTAGTAGGAGAATATCAGGAATTTTGTGTCAAACATTTATCCTCATGCATGGAATTACGTGTTCCTTAGCTGTCCATTATATGGGTTCACATTAACTAAATCCCCTCTATCCATGTCTATTTTTTCATAGTGTATCTCTACTTGTTTAGACTTAATGTACTACTAAACCTCCTAGGGATACCAAACTTTCGATGTGACATGTAGAAAATATCTTTCCGTATCGGATGCATACTCTTTTAAACTATGCCTCCTCTGCTTTGGTTACTCCAATTCAATCTTTAATATAATATTATGTGTTCCCAATTCTGACTCTACAGTTTTGAAAAGATTTATTTTTTAATCTTTGTGATTTGTTATCTCATATTTACGTAAGAAAATTTTCTTTGTATGAAAGCAGTGCAGAATATTTCTTTTATATATTTAAAGATTTCACCATGGATTTTTAATTTTGATTATAGTATGTAGAATCCACTCGTTTTACATTTACTACACATAGCTTTGATTGAATTTTATTTGAAACATTTATTGCATTAAAAAACTAGCAATCGCAAGTGAAGTGTGTGATGTAAACACCGAAGGGGAAGTCTGAGATGAATTTGATTTCGAGGGACCAAAACATAAGAGGAGGAAGAGGGTTATACAAGATGGGAGAGGATAATGTTGGGGGGGGGGGGACCATTTTGTGGAATCTATATTTTATTTCGAGCAAGATATGTGTCATGTGTATTTCTTGTCAATTGTTTGATAGAGAAGTGGGGTACAGAGTGTAGGGAATCGTGGAAACATAGTCGGGAGATATCATATAAAGTGAGGTGTTGTTAACGAATAGTTTAAAGGAAAAATTACATTTTTTTATTAAATTTGAAAGTCAAGAATGGTTAAAGAAACTATAATTTTACATTGCGGATCCATTATGTTGTTGTTTTCATGTTAATGTATCATAATGGTGTATATTTAGATTTCAAGAACAGGAACAATGTTCGCACTCATAAACTTTCATATTGAGCTAGGGAACGGTTGTGGGACATGATGAATGAAGTTGTGAGTAACACAGGACATCAAAATAGAAACAAGTTATCACAACAACAGAGAAAACCATTACCGGGATAAATTTTATATTGTGACGAAATTTAAGTAACTTTCCCTAAGGTCCTTGTTTTGTTCGAATGCATTTTTAAAAATATTTGTGGACATTTTCAAGTACATATACTAAATTTCAATGATGATGGTAATGTGGTCCCATATCATGTTTGTGGAATTTTTGTTATTGCAAGGGTTTCAATCAACAATTTCTCCCCGCCGGGTTGATGTGAAAATGTTCAGTACAATAGTGAGACACTAAATACAATGACAGAAGATGGCAATTTTAGTATCGACGAGGAGAATCTTGACCGCTTAATTTCAATGTTTTTAAAATCATGTATTCCCAGCTCTGTTTTTTAAACAAAAATAATATTCCCTTATTCAGAATACCTAGCACCTACTCCTATGGGGACTCGAACCGACGACCACCTGCAATACAATCTGGTGTACCCTCTAGGGAATATTCCACATAGACAGCTAAAATGAAGCATTATTACAGGCATCCCTGCAAGTCAACAGAAAACCTTTCACTGGCACCCACTCCTCCTATTCATGTTTACCATTTATGAAACAAAATGCAACTGCAAACAATGTTGAAAAAAAATAGTGATGACGCGGAAGAGAACTACTTGGACACTTGTGGGCTTCATGCATGGTGAATGCACGAAAATGTGTTTCCCGAAGGTGACATGAGCGGAGCAGGGGGCAGTGAAATGGAAGGCTGAGATTATTTTGTTCAACGTTTATTTACGAACAACAACAAGAGAAGATATCTCTGCCCTTGAATGTCTGACACCTGTTAGTTGTGTACCAGGTATTTCCCTTGCTGAAAATGTCTTTGGTGTAATAAGATGCAAAAAACTACTTGAAATTTTATTGTTGTTTAAGTTTTTTCGTTTCATCCCACCACCAAGAAAATCTCTATCTTCTTTTTGTCTACACAGTTATTCATGGGCCCATGAAGGACATCAATGTTTAAAGTAGAGTAAATTAAATTCATTAAATCCAATCAATTGTACTCTTCTACACTTATAAAATTATTGAACGAGCATTGTGAATCATAAGAAACTGAAGATACAACACATGCAAGTTGACGGTCTCAAGTGGTTCCGTGGAAGATGTCAACGTACCATGAATAGTGGGTCGCCAAGTCACTTGTCATCCCTTTAGTGTAAATACATATAATTTAAACCTTCACATTTATGACCAAACCAAAAACAATTTCATCATCAAGACCAAACGATATAAAAAATGTAAACAGTGGGCGGGAATTCAAAATAACGATCACATGTGACCGACGTTTGAAATGACAACGATGGGAATGGATTTACATATACTAACTGGAAAATTGAACAATATTAATTCAGGCTATACAAACTCAAATTCAAAAAAACAACATTGACATGTATGAAAGGCCTCAATATCACATGGAAAAGTGCCAATAAAAGGTTACATTTAAAGGAAATAGTGAAGATGCATGTTCAATAGATCAGAAGAAATATTCTAACATTCACTTAGTCTCTTTGATTGGGTGAAAGATAATGTAAACATGTCGTTTAAAATGGAGATACTGGCGACCAACATAGCAACTTCCTACGAATGTTTTGTTAGGAAAAGAGGAGATGCCCATTATAGAAAGGTGTGACATGCATTTGAAGCAAGACACATAGGCGGTGGGGTGCATGTTTTTTTAACGGCTTGGAACCCTAGTTAGTCGAGAGCCAAATGATATAAAAAGTAAACAGTGTGCGGGAATTCAAAATAGTGATCACATGTGACCGACATCTGAAATGACTAGTGCTAGGAATGAATTTACATATATTGACTAGAAAATTGAACAATATTAATTCAAGCTATACAAATTCAAATTCAAAAAAACAACATTGACATATATGAAAGGCCTCAACATCGCATGGAAAAGTACCAATAAAAGGTTACATTTGAAGGAAATGGTGAAGATGTGTGTTCAATAGATCAGAAGAAATATTCTAACATTCACTTGGTCTCTTTGATTGGGCAAAAGATACTGTAAACACGTCGTTTAGAATGGAGATACTGATGACCAACATAGCAGCTTCTTACAAATGTTTTGTTAGGAAAAGAGGAGACGCCCCATTACAGAAAGGCGTGACATGCATTTGAAGCGAGACACATAGACGACGGGGTGCATGTTTTTTTATGACTTGGAACCCTGGTCGATCGAGAGCTAAATGATATAAAAATTTAAACATTGGGCACAAATTCAAAATCAAGCGATCACATGTAACCGACATCTGAAATGATAGTGATGGGAATGGATTTACATAAACTGACTAGAAAATTGAACTGTATTAATTCAGGCTATACAAATTCAAAATCAAAATAAAATAAAAAAACATTGACATATATGAAAGGCCTCAGTATCACATGGAAAAGTGTCTATTAAAAGCTTACATTTGAAGGAAGTGGTGAAGATGCGTGTTTAATAATCAAATATAAATATTCGACAACGATTCACTTGATCTCTTTACCACATTGGTTGAAAAATATTGTAAACACGTCGTTGCTAGAATGGAGATACTGACGACAAACATAAGAACTTCCTATGAATGTTTTGTTAGGAAAAGAAGAGACTCCCATTATAGAAAGTGACATGCATTTGAAGTGAGACACGCATAGATAGTTGGGGTGCATGTTTTTTTACCTTGGAACCCTGGTTAAGTTGAGAGGATAAAAACTACACACCGATAAAAACAAATTACAAAGATAAAAAATAAAGATACAAGAAAAAGTTTCACCTTGTGTCCTTTTTCTCAATACAAGTTCTTGATATCTACATCAAGTCTAACAATGAAATATTAGGCATGTTCATAATATAGATATTTACATTTATGGTCATGACACCTTAAGAAAATTTTTAAGGGCATGTTGCCATATACTGTTCCTTAAAGTGAAAAGACACCGTTGAACTATACCTTAAAAAATGATTTATTCCTCCATGTATTTAACAACAAAATAAAAGTTGAATGAGAAAAATAGACCCATGTCAAACAAACCATTTCAACCGGGTTAAATGCTCCCTCTTTCAAACGTAAAATTGAATCCATGGAGAGCGACACGTCCTAAACAAATTTCAAGATCCATTACAAAGACCTGAGATTTCATAATAATACAAGTAATTATTTGAAATCTACACTCGAGAGGTGTTAACCAAGAAGATTGAAAACCAAGTTTTCATTGCAAATCTAGCAATAATTAGATAGATGCAGGCTTGCAATAAGAAACAAAATGTTACGCAGAACTGTGCTCAACGGAACATTACGTGGAACTATGCTAAACGGAGCAATTCACTAATAGCTGTCCTAAAATGAGAACCATCATGCTGGTTAAATCAAACCTGCACACAGAGATAAAGTTGTAACCCTAACCGAGGTCTCCTCATTTTACGGAATATACAAATTGATCGATCTGGAAATGTATCTGTATTTGAAGCTAGATCAACCGCCTACCATTGTTTTGTTTGTTGTATGCAGAAGATGAAGAAGCAAGATTGAGGCTTTGGAGGCGTTTCATTCAGCCATAATGTATAAATGTAATGATTTTGCTTTGTATGCTTCTGAACACCTATCCTTCAATGCATTGTAACCTTTCCCGCAACTAAAATTCCCTTAGTAGCAACTGACAAAGCTTGGATAAATTGGCTGGTGAGGAATTTAGTAAGGGTTAAATATGGTTTGAATTGGCTAACCGAGAAAAAAAGAAAGAAATGGAGGCAACGACAGGTCAACCATTGGATATCGATGTTGACGTACGCTTCAATGCAGACCACCGATGTTCTGACAGGCGTAAAAAAACAAGTCCTTTCTCACTGTAAAATGCCTTCAGCGTAATTGAGAATTTTGGGTATCCAATATTTGTGTGTCAGCTTAGGGTTTTATTTGAATTCTAAAAATGTATAAATACACATGTAATGCATTAATGATTATTTAGAGCGAGATAACATGATGACATATACACATCATTGTGAATTTGTTATAGCAATCAATCTACATATTTAGAATTAAGATTACAAGTAATCACAATGTGTGCATAACTACAATGCATGCACTCAAAATACACAAGTTGAAGTTCAACCAATGAGAAAACCCTTACAAGTAAAAAGTGTAGTGTGACTAACCTTTGTTGGATTGTATTAACCATTTACAATATAATAATGTACTTCAATGTTATGTAAGTTAACATACATGTTTATTATAAATCTACATTTTGTTTTACATTACAACCCTACACTTCAATGTGTATGTTCTAAAATTCATCATATTGTTAGAAGAAGTCCATATATGACAACTCACTTTGTAATACTTCGGCCAAAATGGAGAATATTAAGAATCTCCATACCCTTCCAAAGTATTTTTACATAACACTCCTAAACAAAACCCTAATTTTTCCATCCAATCATGTTTAGGTCACTCACACATTTAATGGCATCAATTCAGCTCAAAAATTGATAATGCTAGGGATAATGCAAACTCATGACATAATTTTGAATGCGATCTTTCACTACTCTATTGCATGAATCTCCTACCACCGCCATGCTAGGGTTCTTGTGAAACACTATACAAATTTTCTACACACCAATTTGTCAAATAGTAGTTGCACACAAGAATATGAATCTTGCTGCATGGCCTTCTCACACAAATTGGCACAAAACCTATGCAATATCACTATGCACAATCTTTCCCTAATCATAGCTCCCTTGTACAACTTCATCCTACATAATGCAGCAGAGTGTGAAATGTATTTCCAAAACAATCGCTCTACTTGATCAAATTTTTCATGAAGGAATTTTCCCTATGCAAGCATTTAATATCTTTGGGAAACCATGGCATATTTATTTTTTACCAACAAACTTATCTCTAGTACTGCAGTCACATTTTTCCAGGGGAAATCATAGTATAAAATGGTATCATTGTGAAATCCTTTCTATGTTGAATTCCCCTTTTTAAGGCCCTTCCACCATTTCACCTTGGATAACAATTTATATTGCATATCAATTTCTTTTGATTTTTTCAATAATGATTAACTCATAGACAATTGCAGTTATAAGTGCTCTACTATCTATCCTTATAACCTTATAATTAAATATACAGTTTAAGCATGACCTTTAATTTACCACTTCCCTGTTCCCATCGATTAGACCTTTGGCCAAATTTGTCAATCCGATTTATAGTGAAATATATAACACTTGTTTACCATTTATCTCATCTAATTCATAAGTTACTCCATTAATACAAGTTGAAACATGTATACTAGTAGCACTTATAACAATCAATATGACTGTAATCCTATTTTGAGTCCGCAAGGATGGAAAATTCATAATCCTATATTGTTATGACTTCCTAGTAGCAAAATGCGATGCCTTCAAAAGGGCTATGTGCAAATATCTAAATATAAAATCTTCACATTGTCTATGTACTTTCCCCATATTAGAAAAATGGTCACTTGCATTAGGAGTGGAAAAAGATTGTTGTATAGAACATTTACAATTCATCAAAATATCCCACTATACTCACATACAAAACCCGATCCATGTCTTCTAACTCCTCTGATGATACCTTGATAGACAATGCATTGTGGATAGATCTTATTCCCATATGAAAGAATTGAGTTGAAAGAAACATATTTCATATAACTTTACAATATCATCTCAATTTTGTCCTTGGTTATAACCATGCATATTCCTACATATATGACCCCTCTTGATTTACATATCTCAAAAGGAACTTGTGGACCAAGATCCTTCACAGTAAAACCACATAGTTAGTTGAAAGATCATGTCGATATACTAAGTACACAATCATTTCTTTGATGTTACTTATCAACAAGATGCCACCCTAGTTGTTGGATTTTGTGTCATTGATTGATGCCCAATGTGAAGCACATAAAACCTGGCAACTTTTTAGGGAAAGTCACCTAATGTGAGGGTGGCTGTAGAAATTTGCTACTGAGAGGGGCAGTTCCCTGTATGATGGGTGATTTTCATATTTTTGTGGCTTTTAACCAAAGATTACAAAAGGGCAACACATTTGGGATTTTTATGCAAAAGAGAGATAGATTTTAGAGAGGTTTGAAATAGAACCATTGTTTATCTGGTGGGAAGTACTGGAATACTCATAGATTAAACATGAAACCATAAAGTCAAAAGGCTTTATCACCTCCGGACTGCATATTATATGGCACAAAGTCCATTTACATTGACAACCAACACAAAGTGAAATTTGGATATCATATTTTTTCTACTCACACCACAAAGGAAGAACACCATCAATGATATCATCTAATCATAAATAGAATAACATTTTTTATAATTGAGAAACATAAAATGCAACAAAGAGTAAAAACCTTGTATTCATAAGAATGGGAAGAAAAATAATGTACATAGAGTTACAACTATTATTCTCCAACCGAGGGGCAAATAAAGAGAGTTCAAAAGTCCCATTTATAATTACATTCCAGCCTTTTATGAAGGCACATGCTTCTAGAAGTAGTTATTAACCTACTTTTAACAGGAACCCACCCCTAACCTCAAGTTGAATCAACTTGGGTTTTACATGATATTTTACAACTTATGATATTTAATTAATTAATTACATCTTATGGTCTTATTCCTATAAGGAATTCAAATGGGAATTGTGATGACTTCCTCAAACAATGATAAAGGATGGCCAATTGTTTGGTGATTACTGAGGATTCCCTTAGTTCCTCAAACATTTCACTTACATTCCCATACATTTGTTTTACATGTCCTTTCTTATAGAAGTCACATATGCCATCTACATCTGTGTGAAAACATATACTAAATCTTTACATTGCAATAAGAATAATTTTTCCAAATGAGAACACTAATTTGCCACTGCTAACTTCACAAACAAACACTCAGCATCCATATTCAAAAGAATCAACATTTATTTGATCTGTATGATTTCCATTGAGCTAAAATAATTGATATTTTGAGTTAATTGAAATTGTTTGTTGGATGATATAATGTTAGATGAAATTATTTTCAATCATGAATCTCAATAGTAAACAGGGGAAATTTGTATATGCAAGTAAGGAGGATGTAATAGAAACTCTAAAAAGGTGCGAGGAGGGGAATAACAGAGCTAGAGGATGCTAGATTGATAGCCGCTCAAGCAAGAGAACACCTACAAGAGTTCAAGGAAAAGATGTGGGTCACATTCAGTGGGCAACAGGGTATGTGGAATGTAATTTCTCACGAGAGGGCAGTCGGGAGCATATGATACCTTGCAAATGATTTCAAGGATGTCTTGATTACATGATTACAGATGGTGTGGAATTGCAAGCTCATAGATGACATATCTCAACTAGCAGATCATGATGAAGCTAATTTATGAATGGAATTTCAAGCCCATTGTGAACCACGAATGCTCAGGATTTGGGGTAGCAAAGTCAAGTCATTTTGGAGACCAAGCTTGGTGAATTAGGATATTCCAATGTATGAAGATGATACTGTCTTAGACTTATTTAATGCCTCTGCCAATTTATTTTCATCATGACGATGCTTTGGTATGGTATAAGATGAAGTCTACATTATGGAGTTTGATGAACCATTGCTCCAACTATGTGTATATGAGCATCTTGTGGATAATATATGGTCGCAAGATTTAGCTCACTTGAATAGGTACATAGGTGCCTGGATGGTAGAGATCACTTTAGCATATTTTGTCTCTTGTGTATGACACTTAGACAAAACAAAGATGCATAATTGCTTGAGGGCAAGCAATTTTGGGAAGGGAGGATTATAATATCCCCTTCCCATTCGAAGACCTTTGGCTTATTTTATCAATCCGATGGCCAAAGGAAAAATTTAAGGGTGACTAAAGTTATATTTGATTATTATAAAGTGCAATTAATAAAAGAATATATATATATATATATATATATATATATCACTTATAATAATTTATATGACTTAATAATTATTAAATCTATGATGAAAAAGACTCAAATGTAAATTGTTATTGATCCTAGGTGAAATGGCGACTTACCTTAAAAGGGGCGAATGGGAAAATGGTTAGAAAATGTATAAATGCCCATGGGACAAATGTATTTTCTCCTAAAAAAATGTTACTTGCATTAGGAGGGGAAAAAAGTTGTTGGAAAAAACATTTAATATTGGAAAAATATTAAATGCTTGTATAGTGAAAAACATTAAATGAGGCAAGTGATGTTGATTGGATATTGTGGATGTTGTTTTGGGTCTCTTCTTCCTTTATAAGGAGAAGTCAACTTGAAGGGAAACATATTCCATAACATTTGATATTTTCTAATTTTTGTCTTAAGCTTGTAGCTTATGCATATTCTTTCATCTGCAACTGTTGTTTGCAAATTTCAAGCTTGTGGAGTAAGATCCCAAAGGAACCCTAGCTTCGGTGGTGAGAGATCCATCTCTAGCTAGCAGGGCATTCTTAGGTAGTGAGATATCTACCCTAGCTTGTCAAGTTTTGAGCTGAATTGATGCCCTAAATGTGTTGGGTGACCTAATTTTTAGGGAAAAATTAGGGTTCCATGTTTGTTGTGAAAAAAATATTTTTGGAATATTATTCTTCATATTTTTGTGGCCCAAGAGCCAAAGTTTCAGCTCATTTGGACTTCTCTAGCAAAAGATATTAATTTTAGAAGTTTTCAGTTGTTTACGGCATGCTGTAAATTTCTGGCAGCATTCTGTTATTCAAAAAATTCCAAAAATAGTTCTATAATATATGTTATTGTATTAGCAAGCTCCATTTAAATTTTCAAGATATTTGAGCAAGTATTTTTGGAGTTATCCATTATTTTCTGTTTGCTGGCCTAGATTTAATTTTCTGCAAAAATCAGATTTCTGTTCGGCTGTAATTTGTCTATATTTTTTTATATTTAAAGTTGGGATTTCCTAAAATCCGTTTAGGGGTAAAATAATGTCCATTGTGGACATTACATATAGTTGGCTATCATTTGTGCTAATTTCACAAGGACCTCTAAGGGAATAATTACAAACACTCTAAAAAAACTACTGGAGTCTGAGATGTAGTGCAATGGTTAGTCATACATTCTCTCTTTACAGGAGACCATAAGGGTCAGTCCATGAACATGAACTCTTTTCTTACAAGTTACAAGTACATTTGTAGATCATATAATGAATCCATAGTGATAGAAAAATAAGGATATAAAACATCATTTGGCTCTAAGATAACCAAATCCATAACATCTACCTTGACACTAGTGCCCAAATCTAGACACTTACACTAGACGCTCCTATGCTTGCATAGGAATTTATGTCTTGTGTAGTTTCAGAGTCAAGAACCCTCACCAAGGATCTCTAACACTATTCCTAACAAGATATAACAATCACATAACCCAGATCATAT
Source organism: Taxus chinensis (assembly GCA_019776745.2). Classification (NCBI taxonomy): domain Eukaryota; kingdom Viridiplantae; phylum Streptophyta; class Pinopsida; order Cupressales; family Taxaceae; genus Taxus; species Taxus chinensis. The sequence goes on from CM034146.1 coordinate 647,672,405, forward strand.
CTAGATCCTCTGAAATCATGTAAGTCTACTCATCTCTTACATTTTCTTAGGGTTTCAAATTTGTATATACTTGTTTTATTACGTATTACTCTATATTTTTACATTGTTTACTATGTAATTAGATTGAATTACATTTACATTAAATCATTTAGTGAACTCAATCTGATTTCCAACTAATTAACCATCTCTCAAATTATATACCCCATCACTTCCTCCTATTAACTCTATTACAATGCTACAAATTGTAAATAATTAACCACCAACCAAGCAAGGCCGACTAATTCACCGTGTTATCACTTACATCTTTAAAATTCATCCTGACAAACCAAAATCCAACCCTGTTCTATTATTACTTCTACCTCTTGTCTTAAAAGCAATATATTTTATTATGATACACTTCAAACTCTATCACCGTCAGAATATATCTCTTACATCATCATATAGATCTCCATCACTAGAAAACTTTGGTGACATCACACTTTCTCCCCCACTTCCATCACTGTCACTTGTCTAAAGTGTCTACTACTACACTTCACACTCCATGCTTCATATCTAATCTATCTAAGCATTACTAAATTGTTTGGTACACACATTGTAATGTCATTACCCGATAATGCACTCTAGTGCTACATTTCAAACTTTACTATTGAGGGCATATTTCATCCTTGAAAATCACACCATACATACTTAATGCTCTAATTTTCATGATCCGTATTTCCTAGAATCTACACACTTCATGATATGTGCTTCACAATATATCTTTCTAGCATGTACTCTCACACAACACATTCATTTCTTGATAATGCACTCTTATCCTATTGTTCATTCTTTACTATTGTTGGGGTATTTATAAATGAACATCATCTCATAAAGTTGTACTGGGAGAAATTCTTCTCCAACCATCTTCATAGATTTGATATCACACCATCACACTCATATAACATTTACATATCTTTGGTGCATTTATTATTGATAGCTTACACTACTTATCTTTTTCACATTTCTTAATATGTTAGACAAATACTCAGTATGCCATTATCTTTATCACATACACATGCACATTCAATTGGTCTGTAAATGTGAATGTTAATATCTTATATCTCCTTACACGATGTGGGATTATCAAAAATGAATCACTTTCCAGTTCTAAAGAGGATCATGGGGTATCTATTTTGACTACTCTCATACACTACATGTTTTCTTGTTTGATCATTTACTATATCTTCTAACTAGAAGTTTCTTTACACTAATATTTATATTTGTTTACATATTACTTATCTTTCTAACATGTTAATGATTACTTCATGTTTAGCATTTTCCTTGTAGGACTATGTAGAACAATGGTTATCTGATACATTTTTCTTTCTATTGTTTGCTATTTTATTTTATTGTTTGTGGGTTATACCTTGTGTCTTATGTGATTATTGTATTCCGTTGGCCATTTAAGCCCTGATTGTATTGTGACATTTTGATTGATGTCTAATGTATGAAACCATTTTCGGGGTCTTTCTTATCTTCTTCATGTTTTGTTACATTGTCTTCTATTACATGCTAGCTTTACTTTCACTAACACTTGTACTAGCCATTATGTTTTACATGTGACTTAGTTTCTACTATACACATCCCCTACGCCTATAGGTATCTCAACTTAGATATGCATATGATATCTGGTTCCTCTCCTTTGGACCGCATTCTCCTACAATCATTGTATACACCCCAAATGAGGGGGCATCTATTGGGTGAGAAAATCAATCCTATATCATCTCAAAGATATAGTAAAGATCAACAGAGAACATAATTACAATAGAATTACATTTAAAAAATGGTCCAAAATCATTCTTGAACCTCAAACAGAAAGTAGAAACTAGCACCCAGACCTGTACATTAGTTCCTAACACTCATTTTCTCCACATGGAGCTAATGTCATGGGAAAAAAATACTCAATTTCACAGTTTAACTTTCTCTCTATCATATTTCGTAAAATTCCAACAATAGCATGCACTTTCCTCCAGGTATAGAATTCACCTTATCAGTACATTTTGGTTAAAATTCTAACTAATTTGGTGTAATCGAAATAATCAGAAAAAATCAGGACCTGCCATCTAAAACCATGCTTATTTAGGAAACATCATGGAATGAGAGAAAAGATATACCTCTCTCCCCAACACTCTTCTCTTATCTTGAGGTTGGCCAAAAAACATGTGATTGATGTGAAATCACCCAAATAATTCACTCTCAGCATGAGATCACTAAAAAAACATTCTTTTGGTAAGATATATACCAAAAACCTCACCAACAACATTCAAATTCAGTAGCATCTATAAGAAAATCAGGATAACACTCTATCTCATACTCTCTTAAACATCAAATGCACACTTTCCTTTTACATACATTCACAATTTAACTTACTTATACACATGTCACTTTGATTTCTCATATATTGATCTTTCACTAATGTTTTCTCTTATTTTATAACTCGATCCTTAATAAACAAGAAGGAGCAAATCACATCAAGAAACATAACACACTACTATGCACAAAATTCATCCCTAAGGTCCACTTCCCTGTCAAATTATACATGCTTCACATTTCAATCACTTCACACTTCACTTAGCCAATCAACATGTTATCGGTTACACAACTATCCATAGTATCATAAGGTACAAATATTCTTTATACTTCATATTATCGAGTATTCCATCACCATCATAAAGTGGGATAAAATGTTTGCACAATATATATGCAGTATTCACTTGCGTATATTTATGGGTCATAAAAGCATCCTACTATTTACATGATTCTTAAGAAAGGGAAATATTAACAGAAAAATACCTTTAGCCTTTTACTTAGTCTTTTGTACTTTGATTGGCTTTATAAATATTGTACTCTTTTCAGAATTTGACTTTTCTAATTTTTTATGGCCTCGAACACTAGTGCCTAGTTAGAACACTAGTGGCAGGTGCTTTTATTCTCCTAGGCACTCATGTCCTTCTTTTCTTTTTTCTTATAATTTTGGACCCATTTGTCTTATTAATTACATTTTACTACTTTGGTTCATCATTCTTGTTTTCGATAAAAAAATATTCAAACAAGTAAATCATATAAATAATCTATTATGTTTTAAAAAAAGGGACCAATCACTAAGGATTACATACTATCACCTAAGCATAGTATGTAAATGGAACCCATTAAAGTTCTATATACACCGAGGACAAGAGGTACATTCTTTTGTATACATGGCATTGGAGGGGAATTTTATGATATTTCATCCCACACATTCTATAAATCTACTACGGGGTTCATTTTAAGAGACCTCTTACAAATTAGAGGTGGAAAATCCTTGGCGAATATCCTTGGAATCAGTTTCGTTGGAAAGGCAATTTTTTGGGGGTTTGTATGTAATTTTTTTGCCTGATTTTCAAGTGGTGTGATAAAAAGGTTATAGGCATGTGATAGGAGATTTACGAGCGTGCGACAACAAACTTGTTGTCACACCAACAAAAAATCTTCTGTTGTGCATCAACAATGTTGTTGTCACATTTCATTCATGGGAAAATAACCTTGTTGATGCGTGACAAGAGGTTTACTGCCATGTGATAATAAGTTTTCTATCACACAATAACAAGTCTCCTATCACGCTTCTGTAGCCTTCGCCCTCATGTTGCATGTCAACAAACTCTCTGTGTCATAAGTCAATAAACTCTCCATGTCACGTGTTTGAATCCCTGACCCTCCTGTCACACATCAACAAATTCTCCTTGTTATGCGTCAACAAACTCTCTCTTGCTCATCCATAGCCTCCGCCCTTCTATTATGCACTTACTATACCTGATAATACTTATGCCCCTAGGTGGTATGAGTGAACTAGTTGTGTTCTACCTGGAAAATAATCTATGAATATATAGGGGATATTTTTAAGGGTAGGCGAATCCAACCCTTAAAAAAAATTAAACTTTACTTTTTACATGAATTGGTCACTGACCAGCTCCAGAAAATTTTCCTTTTCAAAATTTTTCAAAAATGGAATATTCGCCACTAAAAAAAACCATGATCTGCTACATTCTAGATCTTGTTTGATATATTTTGTGTAACTTGCACAAGGTAATCCTAGTGCATCATTACACACAATCTCATACAAAACTACATAGATTTTGAGATGAAGTGTAGCAATTAGTCATAAATTCACTTTTCAGGTCACCGTCAGAGTCATTTTGACTCCTCATTCTTCATTTTCATTTTTAAGTTTGATATGGGTTGTGGATATGTGCAATTGAAATATTTTATTGCAAGTTACATGTACATTTGTAGATAAGATAGTGAATCAAGAATGATAGAAAGAATGGACAACAAACATTATCCATTCCTGAGAGAACTATATGTATAGTATCTACTTGGACATCAACACCTAGATCTAGTTACTAACGCTAAACACTCCTATCCTCTACGAGGTACTTCTTTCCTGTGTAGTTTTAGAGTCCATAACCCTCACTAGGCCTCAATGACACTATTCTCAGCCATATGTAGCAGTAGCATAACTTAGATTATTAGCATAGTAGATAAGCATTTAGAAGCAAATTTATGAGTAGTTAACAAATAATTTGTAGTTCTATTTGGTTGATGTATATTACAATATTTTTAGCATCTTCCTTTCAGGTATCTCCTCAAAAATATATAAATTATAATCCATTTTCGTTAATAGATCATCAATAAATTAATTTCTTCTGCTTTAATCTGGTATCAGAGCCAATCATAGACGTGTGGAAGAAAGCATAGTATTCTGTAGTTTTTGATTTTGGAGGGAGATGTTTTCAAGAGGATGTTTCTTTCCTTCTTTTCTTCCCTCCTTAATGACCTAAAAGTAAACAGTCGTGTGTGGATCCTTTTCTTGATTTTTTTATAATACATGAGGGAAGACATGTTTCGGGAGATGTCATGGTAGCAGTTTTTTTTATTTAACCTATAATCATTTAAGAATATGTTGCATTTTGGGGAGAGGCATATAACGGTTTTTGGTTATTTGAAATAACATTTCCAATCAAACTATTGTTTGGAACATTTTTCTCAACCTACATTGAGTATTGCTTTGCTGTTTTCCTTATCTAGCCTTTGACGTGAAGGATCATTAACCATGTATTTTTATTTGGACCTTCACAAAATCAGCCACACCTATGCGTAGATAGACCTCAAACCTAAAAATATGGTAATTTAGAGGAGCATAAAAATGATATTTAGAATTCAAATATTACCATCGCCAACAAAAAAATTACGTAGAAATCATTGATCTCTGTTAGTAGAATGGGCAGTTCGAGGAGGATGTGTGCAAGCATACATGCACGAGAACATGTCACATATTTGAGACAAAGTAAGTAGCACTATGCGAAATCAACGAGGTGAATCACCATAAAGAAGCCAAGATCAAGGTTTTGAAAGCACCAACTAGTATTTTGAATTTCTTGATGCCCTCCGTAACACTAGAAATATTCACTTCATCGACCTTATCAGTCAAAGATTTCTTGAATATTTATTGTTTGACATGCGCTGTCAAGTAATGGTAATATGAGCAAAACTTTAAGCCAAATATGATGTAGACTACAAAGATGAGATTGATTTCCCCAAGAAGTGTTCCCGTCTCTCAGCTCTTGACTACCGATCACATCTCCAACCTCGAATATCTCAATAGTAAGTTAAAAACCTTCTAATTTTATCCCATAAAGAAATAAAATTTAAAAAATTACAATGTTTACAAAAAAACTATTTCTATCCGATGCCCAAATTCTCAAAGAACCAAACTTATGTTCCTGAAAACCAAGATGTGCACCATCCTTTACTTTAATGGACCATCAAGAGTCATCATTGGAACTTAGTCGGGTCCTACCAACCTTGATGAGATGTTGAAATATATAAGGGGTGATGCCAAAGCCTTAATGTCGATTATGTTAAGCATCACTGATGATGTGTAACCACATATTAAGGATCGAGTGAAAATAAAGGGAGTGTGGGATAAATTTGTTACCATCTATGAGGTGAAAAATTAGATGAATAAACTCCATCTGTAGTTGATGATTCACACCCTATCTATGGGGTCCAATGAGAAAGTCAAGGAATTATTAAATCAACTAGATGGGCTATGAACAAAACTCTTAGCTTCCAATGAGACAATTAAGGAAAAAATCTTGGTCCTAATCACCTTAAGATATTTCCCTTCCCAATATAGAGTGTTCATAACCACAATGAATGTCTTTAAGAAGATATTGTCATTTCAAGAACTTATGAACCTTCAAAATAAACAAGAAGCTATCAACTCAGTATAGGATGAGTTGCAAGAAAAATCCAATTTCTTAAATCTGCAACATGGTCATAAGTTCTACAAGGGACCCTCAGTAAAGAAACCATAACAACAAAAATAGCCCCAACAAAAAAATCAAAAATCAAAGAGGTGGTGTCACATCTATTGAATCAATACCCAGGGCATGGAAAATTTCTAGTATAATGGATTTAAAGAAGGGTCTTCTAGTCATTAAATCACATCAAGATACATCAATTCTCATAAATAAAAAATATTTCCCCATTGGAGGAAGTAGAGGGGACATTTCACAGATCAACAAGATGATGGATCTAAGTAGGAGACACCTGAAGAAGGAACTTGTGTTGCACACATTAACATAGTGTTAGTCTCTCAAACCTCATATCCCACATGGAATATATTTTTAATAGACTCAAGTTCTAGTAAACACATATCAGGTGATAGGTAGCTATTTTTTTCATTGATAGACCAACCCACTGGGTATTGGGTTAGTATCGTTGACGATAAATAGTTTGTATTAGAAGGAATAGGATAAGTCACCATTCCTCTCGGAACATGCAAATTTAAACTCACAAAGGTACTATATGCCCTGGTTTGATATCTAATTTCTTTATTTTTCAGTGAGCTTTTGAGTCATCATATGAAGGTATATATTTTTTACAATCGCATCAAATCCTACTTGATCTTATGACAAGGTACGGTTCTAGCTAGATAATTTTTTAAAGATAAATTATTTTCCTTAGATGTTATTTTATCTTCTATAGTAGTCCTTCTTCCTCTATGAAAGAATCTACTACCCTCTGACACTACCATCATGGGCATATCACTTTTACATATTTGTACCAATTCAATTCAAAGGCTATGGTACATGGACTTACCAAGTTGTCTAGTTCCTTTCCAATTTTCCCTTTATGTCCTATAGGTAAAAAAACCCAAGTATCCATTAAAGACAAACACCTTTCATGCCAAGAAATGTCTGGAATTTGTTCATACCAATTTGTTTGGACCATTATATGCTTCATTTTAAGGATACAAATACTTCAAATTGTTCATGGATGAATACTCTTAGAATACATGCGTGTTTTTCCTGAAGTAGAAGAGTGAGGCCTTTCATCACTTCCAGGTCTTCTATCAATTTGTGTTGAGGGAGATTAGATGACATCTTCTTTTACTCTACTCAAATCTAGGAGGGGAATTCATGTCATAGAATTTCTTGGCATTCCTGAACCAACAAGGCATAAAACAGAAGATGACCTCTCCCTACACACCCCAACAGAATGACATTATTGAGAGACACAATCACCCTTTAATGGAGATGGCTTGCTACATGGTGTCAAAAAAAAATTTGATGAATGATATTGGGAAGAAGCATTACAAAAATCCATTTATCTTCTCAATAGTGCACCAGTGAAGTTTTTATAGGAAAAAATTCTTGAAGAGGTATGAAGTACTATAACTCCATCTATTTCTCATCTACGAATATTTTTGTACACAAAATATATGTGTGTCCTAGCCCAAAAGAGGAATAAGATCGATCCAAAAACACTCATGTGCATCCTATTAGGATATAGCACTACACCAAAAGCATATTATCTCATGGAACCTTACACAGAAAATCTATGAAATTCGAGACATTATTTGTGATGATTCATCCTTTAACTATGTAATGTGGAATTAAGAATCGACACCAGCCACCTCTCATCAATTTCACTTCTAGTCAAATGATGAGAAAGAGGAGACTTCTCACAAAAAATATAAGTTACAATGGTAGGTGTATATTGATCTCATAAAATTTGAAAATGCTACTATACATCCACCAGGGAGATCATCACATCAACAACAAAGTTCTTGTCGGAAGTGGGTATGAAAATATATCCCATGTACTTCTTCTGGAGTCCAAATGAGGATTCAAGAAATAAATGAGGTAAATTTTACACTCACGAGTACAATAGTCTATAACAAGATTCATTTTAACACCCCCTCCCAAAAATTATATAGAATGGGTGGTGAATCTCTTAAATGGACTTTCAAAACAATGACGAATATCCAAAAAAATATTTCGTGGAAAAGGAAATTTGGTAGCCCTTAGTTTTCAAAAGTTTTGTATAGTTAGATGCATATTGAATGCTCGTCCATCTAATATTAGATGGGAATAAGATTGGATGGACGTCTCTTCAATATAAGACAAATTTCTCTCCTCTAGTGGACGGGTCAATTTGGATGGTTGTGTCTTTCCTATTGGGTTGATAGTTAGATGTCCATCTCTTCCCTATTAGACGATGGTCTCTTCCCTATTGGATGGTCATCTCTTCCCTACTGGATGGTCATCTCTTATGTATGACATGGCCATATCTTTCCTATTAGACAATTGTCTCTACCCTATTAGATGGTCATCTCTTCCCTATTACATGGGCGTCCCTTCCATGTCAGATAGTTGTCTCTTCCCTTTTGGACAGACCATGATAAATGGTCATATACTACCTATTGGATGGACTAGATGATAGAGAAGCATGGCCATCTATAAACTATATATATCTTCTGAAATCAAAGAGTCTCCAAACTTTTGATGCCTCGATACTATCTAGGGTTGACAATTTTTGGACTTGTACAAAAATGGGCAAGTTGAAACTTCATTATGATGGATGCAATTACTGAAATGGACCTAGGCTAGGGGAGGTTCATTTAGTTTAATATTTGTTCCGTTGCATTAAATTAATGATTACATGCATTTTCTAGCTATGTGCGTTGTTATAAAATGTAACAAATCACATAGTCTACAATTCCATGTTTATCTTCAGCAAGAGAACAAAAAATCCCTAAAGAAAGATGTATTAGCTTGATGAAAACCAGAGTTACATAATAAGTGGAGTGTTAATTTCTTGAACAACACACAAATTTTTAGACTACAGTAATTGAGAGTTCGTTACTAAAGTTGTAGGTATTTTCAAAGTTCTTTCCTTCATGATTAAATACATCCAATTATGTTATTTAGTTATTTAGTTCATTATATAATCCATGCATAAAATTGAAATCTAGAAAGAAGTACACAACTCAATTCTAGAATTTAATGTTTTATTATAAAGGAGTTTTAATGTTTCCCACACAAGCCATGGGATATAACTCAAAATAGATTCATAACTACTGAAGTAGAAGGTACATGTGCATGAAAATAAAATTACAAGAGTATGAAAAAACACATCATTAACTTGGGTTTCTCTCATTTTCGTTGCTCTACTTCCAGCTCCATCTTACTCCATCTTCATACTCCCTATCCACATTGGCATTGTACATGAGAAATAGAAAAAGAAATATTGTCAGTCATGAGTTCAAGGATTTGATCCATATTCATGTACTATCTAATTTCATGTAAATGGATCTCCTGACATCAAGAGGTATAAGTTGTAGGAAAGACATGTACATAAATGGTAAGAGTGGTATTCTATAGTAGCACATATGATTCACATAATCATTTTTGAGAATTAAAAAAAGAACAAGAAAAGCTATGGAAATAAGAGAGGCTAAAAGCCTAGATGTTTTGTAACTACTTCTTTAAGTGTGTAGGTATAGTTTGTAGATGAGAAAGTAAGACTATTTTGGGAAAAATGATTATTGTGCAAAAATGAAATACTTGCTGGAAGAATCTACATGATATAGATTCATGAGCTATCCCATAAAAAGGAACAGCAGATGGAAGATTACAAAAGAAAGGTACATGTACTAGATGAAAAGACAATACTAACAATTGTATTTACAAGGAAAAAAATGACTTTCCAAGAAGCTAAATATTGATGAGGTCATATAAGAGGCAATCATTGCATGTCACATTTTGAACAGTCAAAATCAAGACTAAAGTTTCATAGTAATGAACTGATCAAGAACATTTACAGTCTACGATAAAGATAGAAAGTGTTTCAGTTCAGATTGAAGGTGTATTAAAAAATAAATGGAGTAAAGCTACAAAATAGCAATGCATTTATCTATGTAGAATGCTACATATCACTAGTAAGGATTCAACAAAGTTCAGGTACAGATAAATGAAAACTACCATTTGTTTAAGCTTATGGAGGTTCATCACAATGGATTAATTATACCTTTGAAGCTAAGATCAAAAAAGTGCATACATCAAAGCAAATGATCCATAGACATCACCAACAGAATCAACTTACAATAGTGTCTTGATTTAATAAGTTCAACAACATTGATTCACTAATAAATGATTAATTACAATATTTGAAACAATTTTATAATGGAGCTGAAAAAGAACAAAAGTGAACTTGCTCAAAAAGTGGAATCTTTTCAAAGCCACAATCAATACACTTTTCTAAGAAGCAACCAATTCAAATATATGGAGGTCTAACAAGTAGAGCTCAAAATTCGAACTACCATGCAAAGAATTAAGCATATAAAGCTTCAGGAGGTGATTTTAGTTAAGTTGATCTTGTGAATGCACCATAGTTACAGAAATCCAAACACAGTTTAGGTATGAATGGTATGTTAAGTAACTATCTTAAGAGTAGTTGAGGAGCTAAATTACAACAATATAATGATAAGACAACTCAGAAAAGATTCATTAGGACTCAAGGTATTGAAGAATAATAGATTCTAAGAGATATTTCAACATTTGTATTAAATTCTCATTAAAATACAAAATAGAGCATGAAAGTGAGAACATCATATGAAGTTAAAGTTGCACCAATAAATAGAAATTCCATTATGTAACCTCATCAGCAAGTTATCATGATGCAAACCAATACAAAAGAATAAAGTCATTATCTTTGTTACAAGTAACAATAGAAGGTAAGAATGAATGCAAAGCAAATAAGATAGCTACAAGAGCACAAGAAATGGTAATAAAGGATCAAAGGGATTCAATTTTCGACCAGTTTACAGATCAATAAAGGATAAAATTCATCAACTAAGTGGCAGAAGTTGAGAAAGAAATATAGAACTTCTAGAGTTACCCAATTTTAGTGTCAAACAATGGAATATATCACCTATAGTCAACTAAAGAAGAAATATCACTTCTTGAAGTCAAGGTTTCATCCATACAAATATGTGATAATAAAATAACGACTGCTCATAACAATTTAAAATAAGCATTCACTTGAAAAACAAATTATTTATCCATAAACAACATGTAGAAGGTTTTCAAATAGTGATATATATAGATCTTGGAGGTTACAACAACATATTCAAGGTTAGAAACAATACAGTACAGGTCCAACTCTTCAAGTGTGTAACAAAAATAGTTGAAATGGGGTAATAAAACGTTTCACAATTAATTTCTAGACATCAAATAAGATCTACAACAAGTGAGAAAGAAATATCTCAAAATTACAAACTAAGAAGGAAGATACAAAACAAACCATAACTTAGAGATCTAACAATGGCGATAAATAATACAAGAAAATCCAAAAGGAGGTTAAGAGATTAACGCTTATAAAGCCATCAAAGACCAAACATATCTCAAATACACAGAATAATAGCGGTCATTTTTAAACTCAAATGACAAAGGAATTCAAATGATTAGCTCAAAACTCTTAAACCCTTTTCATGGTCGCTAAAACAACAAATATTACCAATTGGAATGAAGAGATGGTCATGAATCACATTTGTGAGAGGTTGCAAACTCACAGAAAATGCAGAGTTAGAGACTCAAGAACTTATCGAGTTTGAAGTGAAATCAACTGAAACCCTCAAGAACAGTGTAGAAGACCAAATAATGTGAAAAATGTTATCTCAACAAAGATCACACAATCAAAATGTTGGAACTAAGAAAAAATCAAAGAAATAGACAAAATGAAGCTCGTTCATAGACATAACACATGAAAATCAGAAGTTACAGAGAGCCTAAAAGGATCATTCATGGAAAATTTTATTCAAATACCCCACAGTAAGCTCAAATCAGAAATCCAAGCTCAAAGAGCAAAAAACAATAGTGGTCACTCAATTACAGATCAATGGAAATAGAAAAGAAATAAACTTTCTTTCATATCAAAAAGAATACCCATATCTGGGTTGACAAGAAACAAAAATCTTTTAGCTATAATTAATAATATGTCATCAGAGAGTAAGATTGTTTCGAAATCTATCAAAAATTTGTGGAAAATCATAGGTAAAAACTGAAAAATTTACTGGTTTAAGAAGAGTGGAAGAAGATATGAAAATATCATCAAAGTGCAGAGGGAAAATGAATACCTGGAAAAAAAAATTAGACTCAAAAATTCCAGAGAACACAAGGAGAAAAAATATTTCAATGTATCAATTCCATTGAAGTCAAATAATTTCAGCAACAAAATATTCACAATGCTCAATGGACATAGGCTTACCATTTTAACAAACAATAGCCAGATCATGATGAAGTTCTAGTCTAAGCTCGAGTTAGAGCTTGAAGCAATAAAATGTGGCAGCCATGGCAGTTCATAGAACCCAAAAAATTTTAAGTAGAGACTTCAAGAACCATTAAATGTACGTATTCACATTTGCAGAAGAGAACCAAGATCGAGCACATGAAAATGTCAGTGTGGAGAAAATTGGCTAGGGATTCTCACTCTAAAATGGGCATACATATGAAATAATTGAGCTTAGACTATAAATAAACACTCTCACCAACTGATCACGTAGTAAATTAACTCAACTAGTGAGATAAAGATCAATGTTGCTAGATCAACCGTAGAAAGATCAATGATGCTAGATGATAACCCAAGCCAACCACCAAATGACAGATCAACATTTTGAAATCAACAGAGCTCAGAGATCAAACAGCCGAGGATCAAAGAAAAGCAAAAAACAATACAAATTCAGATACTCAAAATATCAACGGAGAATAAATGAACAAGTACAGAATCAATGGTCCTCATTAACTCTAAACTAAACCAGGGTCATTAAAGTATGCACATGTCATGGTCATATGTAATCCTAACCCCATCCTATCTAGGTATCATCACTGAAAATTATGAAGGGTCGAGCATCATGGTGAAGGGGACAAGCCTAACTAGTTTAAAATCATCGTATTTGACCTTTCTAAGGTCTAAAAACCTTAACACCATGAAAATAAAAAATCGAAAAACCAAGAATTGCTGAAAACATAAAATATTTTTATAGATGCTATGATTTTTTTTAAAAAGGCTTACCACATAATGGGACTGTTTTGACTAGCTTAAACAAATATACATGCCAATGATGAATTATCCCCATGATTATATAGGGTCGAGGTTTAAAAGCCCAATTATGTCAAATATTATATGACCTTTCATAAGGGAATACCTTAAACCTTCTGAAATATACCTCAAACTCTGTTAAGGTAATCCTGTACAAAGGAAGGATTTTCTATTACATGTTCAAAAATGGCCCCAAAAGCTATAGAGAAAAGTGTGCACTCATTACATGTGGTCCCCACAAAAAGAGGGTTTGAAACTGAATACATTATAATTATCAAAAGATAATATTTTATGTAACCACAAGAAGACGAATAAGTGCCATCATCAGAATAGAGGATGGAATACATTGAAAAATTAATTTTGTAAAGTAATGCAAATAAATGAATTATTTTTGTTCACATAGAGAGGTTATTTTTGGCATATGCATCCATGGGGAAGGATTAAAGTGCTATTTTAAAATGCAAGTGGATCAATTGGCAAGTGTCACATCAAACACTAGAAGAAAAATATTGCATGCATTAGAGAAGACTTGCTCATTAAGAATAGATTATTATTAGCAAGTTATTCATCTAGTTTTATTTTAAAATAGATCAGTCAACTACAATTTCACTGGAATGTATTTTGTAGTAAAGGATTTTAACGTGTCATTGTATTAGAATGTTTATTTTTCTTATTTATTTATTTATAATAAAGGATAAAAATAGGAGGCATGAGAAAGTACAAATTTTAGTCTATTTTTAGGATGGGTGGGATGAATAACCTACTATATATTGTGTGCAATTGCAAGGCACAGGGGAGGAATTTTTGGACATGGGAGTGTTGAAATAGATTTTTCTAGTTTTTTCGCTTTGAATGAGAATTGATTTATGCTTTTCCAATTATTTGTAGTGTTGTGTATATCTTATTAATCCTTATGAATGTAAAATTCCCATATTAATCATCTTACCTTGCTGCAAATTTAGTATTTTTTTTTAATAATATTAGTGTCCATTGTTTTGTTGCTGTATTTTTGTAATTCATTCCCTCAAAACACCAAGTGTTTTTCCTTAATTTTCTTTTAAAAAATAATTGGTTTGTACATCCATAATCCATTCTAAAGTTAATTGTGACATGTACTCAGTCAAAGCAATTAACAAGTTTTGTGTATCAACCCAATTTTTTAATTCATTTACAGTCATTGTTTTACCCTCAAAACCCCTAAAAACTAGTTTATGATACATTGAAAAAGGAACCGGTCTTGATACTGGAGACTCACCTTAACAATAGGTATACCCAGAGACCTAAGGTGTTTCCATTGTATCTACAAAAGAGAGAGATCTAGAGAAAGCTTAGAACACCTGTAGTCTTCTCTCTACAGGGTGTACTTTTGAGAGATATTATTTTTGGCATGCATGGTAGGACTGTGAATCATATCTGTAGACAAACTACAGTAATTTACAATAGATTTACAGTAAAAGAGAAGTCACTTTTTGGGTAACAGGCTGTAGCAATTTATTCTAAAGGTCAAATGTTTATTTGGTGACTCCACTAAGAAATTTCAATACCAGGTTTGCATCATGTTCCATGCCTAAAGTGACTACAATATCATCAGTAAGAGAAATTCCTTTCGATTTTATTTCTTTACCTTTGAATTCAGAAAGGAGAAGTAGAGTTGGTAATACCTTACCTTACAATAGTCCTAGTTTTGATAACCCTCCTCCTAATATTCCTTCACATGGATGTATTAATCTCTTTATTCAGATTCTAGTTATTCCAATGGCTATTCAACCCCCTAGGAATTTTGTAACCTTTATTAATGGAAACCCTTTAGTAATTCCAGTTTATCATGATATTCCCAATGCTACCATCAAAATTTTTACCTACATTCACTAGTGAAAATCATATTACTCCTACAAAGCACATCAAATTTGTTGCATCCCTTTGTGTTGTCCATAACATAACTCGTGAGGACGTAGCCTTATGACTTCTAGTTGCATATTTTGGAGAGCAAACCTTGTAATGGTATAGAGCCTTAGAAATGGGGAACATAAGAACTTGGGATGAGTTGGGAGAATAATTACTTCAAATTTGTCAAGATTATTCTTATCATTTATCCTTTATAGAGGAGTTATCCACAATTAAAAGAGCCCCTCATGAATTTATGGCCAGTTTTAATATCTATTTTAATATAACTTGGGAAAGGATTCCAGTAAGTGTCAAGCCTCAAGTTGATCATATTTTTCTTTATTATTTTAGATCCCTAAACAATGATAAAGTCTATGGGAGGATCTAATCTCCAAGTAGCTTGTGATATTGCTATTCAAGATGAAAACAACCTTATTCAAGATGGTAAATTGGAACCAAGACCTTCAATGCATCTCATAGTATATTTTCCACCTATTCTGTAGCCTATTACCACTATAGAGCCTATTGTTTTAGCTCCTTCAGATGATGTATTCAAATCTTTCCATAATATCGGTAATAAATTAACATCAATTGAAATCAAATTACCTCATCCTAGCAGGCCATATTAAGCTCCTTATCAGCAAAACAAAAAAAATCAATAGAATATGCAACCTTATCAGTAGAATCAAAATTATATATAATAATATCAGCCAAGTAAATTTGACCCAAAATCTCCTAGTTCATTTAGCACTCTTGTTCCAGTTAACATGGTTTCTGAAGAATGGTGTCAACCTTGTAATTAATCTCATTCAGCTCCCAACTGCCCAAATGCATTCTTGAATATAAGCCTTTTTGCACAGCGTAAATTTGAAGCATTGTACATGCCTCAAATGGGGGGTGGGAAGCAAGATGCTCATAATCAGAAACCACCAGAACAAAATTTGGTCAGCTTCGGAGAAGAATACTTTATTTTAGTCACAACTAGATCCTAGGAGAAGGACCAGGAGAGAGAAAATGAGAAAAAAAGACCCGTTATGCTCACATTCACTGACAAAACAACAACTTTAGGGAAGTAAAATAAAATTAGTTTTATTGTTCCTAAAAAAACATCTAGAATTTATACTCAAAAGTACCAACAAAGACAAATACAAACCGATCCTAGAAGACTATTCATACCTCTGAATTTAAAAGCTACTGAGGCAAAGTCAGTTTTTGCTAAAGGTTATGCTAAAATGGTAGAAGCAGTTATAGAAAGGGTATCTTCTTTTAACATTGTTGATGTGATGAAGAAGTATAATATTAATATTTCACTTTGGGATGCTCTAAGTATTTTAGGACAACGAGATTTACTTTCCCATGAGCTTTCTAAGCTAGAAATTTCTTCTAAACTAGCAGAAAAGGAATCCCAAAAAGTAGACATTGTCCTGGGAAAAATGGAGTAGGACCACATTAAAGAGGTTAAATTGATGTTTCAGAAGGTCTTAAATGCTCAGGACATCAAGAAGCTACCACCATTTTATTATCTCCAATTATTGGAGGTCATTTAGTTCATAATTGCATGGTTGACAGTGGTGCAAGTAATACAGTTATGCGTAAAGCAATTGCAGAAAAATTAGGCCTGCAGTATGAACCTACAGAGAAAAGTGTGTTCCAACTATATGGAACATCAACCAACACAATTGGTATTATCATAAATCTAAAGGTTTTCGTACACGCTTGTCCCAATGTTACTATTTTACAAGATGTAATTGTTGTAGATTTACCTCCCTCTTTTGCCTTATGTTTATCACAAGATTTTACAACAAAAATAGGAGGTTATCTCTCTTCAGATTGGTCATTTTTGTTCTTTACTACAAGATATGGAACCAAGGTTAACATAAATTTAGAGCCTTTGGCTAGATTTCATATTGAGCCACATGCTTCAAATTTTGTAACAAATTATGAATCTTTAGATCAATTAAATTTTGATGTTACAACACATGTTTCTTCACTAGATGGTGTTTCTACTCTATTCATGGATGAAAAAACTCAAGAATAATAAGATTATGACCCTTTCAAAGAAGATGAAGAATATTTGTTTGATGTTTATTGCATGCATGAAGAAAATGCACCTAACCCCTTGTTGTCCAAAATAGAAAAAATAGCAGAAGGACTATGGAAGCTTCATTTCGATAGAGCTAAAAATCAGAAAGGACAAGGTGAATATTTAATGCTTACTTCCCCTTAAAATGAAATGTACTTTTCAACTTTAAGTTTGTAGTTTTCTTCTACTTGTAATGTAGTTGAATATGAAGTGTTAATTCATGGCTTGCAATGAGCCAGAAAGAGAGGTATTAGTACTTTACAAGTTTTCAGAGATTCACAATTAGTTATTAATCAAGTGAAAAACTTTAATGTGTGTAAGAATTCATTTTTGAAGTCTTACAAACATAGAGTTTCAGACTTAATGGATGATTTTGATGTTATTAACAACCAATTTGTCCCAAGAGTTGAAGATAAGCATGGAAACAGACTTGCAGTAGTTGGTGCCAGCTTTGATGTACTAGAACAAACCAAAAATACTAAAGTACAACCACATATAAAAATAATTATCAAACTCTCATTTCCTGACAATGAAGAGAATTTTCATGTTTTTGAAGACAATAAACAAATATGCTGATTTTTGCAGTAAGAAGCTGAATTTTCTGCAGTAAATAAGGAAAAAATGCAACACTTTTATGGTGACCAGATTGTTCAGTTGAAGAGAAATAAGTTACCTCAAGGATTGGTAACTCTAGAGGACATTTTCAGTTCTGATGATCAGCTAAGAAAAGACAAAGGAAAATTTTCAACTCACGCAAATAACTACAAAGAAATCTTGGTTGATGATGGAAATAAACTGCTTATTGGAAAGGTATGTTCTTCACCTGAAAAATAGTCATTTATCAAATTATGTAAAGAATTAAGAGATTTTTTCCCCTGGAAGTACTAAGATTTGAGAGGTTTTGATTCAATTTTAGTTCATCATACAATAGATCTACAGCCAAATTCCAAGCCATTTAGGCAGAAGCAAAGGCTTGTAAATCCAAAAACTGGTCAAGTAATGAGAAAAGAGTTATCTAAGTTAATCGAATCAGGTATTATTTTTCAACTTAAGCATTCAAATTTGGTAGGTAATCTTGTTCCCATTCAGAAAAAGAATGGAGAAATTAGGTTATGTGTTGATTTTAGAGACCTTAATAAAGCTTCATTAAAAGATCAATATCTATTGCCTAATATGGATCAGATTTTTAGAACAGTTTCTACTTTGGACAGATTGTCTCTTTTAGATGGCTATAGTGGATACAGTCATATCCTTGTGCATGAGGAAGACAAATACAAAACAACCTTTACCACTAAGTGGGGCACTTATGCTTATAAAAGAATTCCTTTCACTCTTTCAAATGTTGGTGCAACGTTTTAACGTGTAATGGACATGGCTTTTCACAATCTATTAAATAAATACATATTGGTTTAATTAGATGATGTCACCATATTTTAAAAGAATTTTGATGAACATCTAATGTATTTAAGGCAAAATTTTCATCTTTGCAGTCAATTCAAAATATCTTTGAATCCCAAAAATTCTATTTTTTTCAGTACATCAAAGTATATTGTTGGGTCATATTGTTCCTAAACAAGGTTTAGATATTAATCCTTTTAGCATTGAAGTTATTTCACATCTATCCTTGCCCTATCATAATAAATCACTATAGATTTTCCTTGGAAAGATCAAATTTGTTAGAAGATTTGTTCAATATTTTGTAGTACTTTTCAAGCCTTAAACAACTATGTTAAAAAAGGATCTAAGACTTTCTTGTTGACCAATGAAGGGAGAAAAGGATTCCAAGTAATTAAAACAACCATTTTTCAAGATCCTACTCTTGCAAATCCAAATTTTGATAAATATTTTACAATGTATGCACTTGCAGAAGCTTAGACCATTTTCAGCTTTTTTAACTCATGGTTAATGATGAAAACATTGAGTAGCTAATTGTTTTCTTTCTACAAAGTTTTCATGACTATGAGACAAGGTACATGTTTCTTTAAAAATAGGTACATTCAGTAGTTATAGGATTGAAGTTTTTTAACTATATGCTTTCCAATAACAAGATACATGTTTTAGTTTCTCATCCAAGTGTGAAAGCATTCTTGTTGAGCACAGAGTTGAATGAGAAGAGAGCGGGATGGATTAAAAAATTAATGGAATATGATGTTAATATCCGTGTTGCGAAAATAGTTTAAGGAAAAGGTTTGTGTGAGCATCTAATTGTCGATATGGAAAAACAACATGTTATAGAATCAGAGGATCCAAAACAGCATGTTGAATTTACATATCAGTAGTCAAATACCTTGGTACAGCCAGAAAATCAGCAAATCCTGAACTCATTCAAGAAGTTCAGGAATCAAAATGGATGACTGATTTGGTTAACTTCTCACAACACCATACTCATCTAAAATGTATAGACAAAAACGAAACAAAGGTATTTTAGGCTAAAATTTGTACCTTATGTTTTCATTGATGGCATGTTATTTAAAAGAGATATAAATGAATTTTTTTTATGATGTATTGATTATGATATAATTCAACAATTATTATCCAAATTCCATGAAGGACCTGTAGAAGGTCATTTTTTAGCATGTACTACAACCTTAAAAATTATGAAAGCTTGTAACTATTGGCCCAATATATTCAATGACTATTTCAAATGGATTAGAAATTTTAAGAAATGTGCTTTCTTTGTTCGAAAGGAATGTTTAGCTTTGTTTCCCCTGTAACCTATTTCAGCTGGATCAGTAATTCATGTAGTGGGGTCTAAACTTTATTGGCATGATAAATCCACCATCGTCATAAGGACACAAGTGGATTTTGACTGCTACAAATTACTTGACACATTAGACAGAAGCAATATCCCCAAAAGAGGCCAATGATAATTCGATACTATCCTTTTATGAAGGTATAGCTTGAAGATTTGGTGTTCCAACAATTATCATTTTGATAGGAAATAAGAGATAAAATATGTGGAATAATCCCTTACAGAATTGCAACAGTAGAAACTAATATGCTTGAAAATATTACAGATCTCAAATGAAAGTGCAGAATAAATAACACAACAAAAAAAGACAGTATTTAACGTTTTTCATCCTGATTTAGGCTACGTCCACAAAGAATCACTTGCTCAAATTTTATTACAAGCCTCCACTCTCTTAATACAATACCCAGATCTGTTTAGAGCTATGCTCAACAAATTCTATAGAATTCACACCCAAATTCAAAGCACATCTACAATGCATTTTCTTGTATATGTATCATATGCATAAGACCATATAAATAGACAATTTCTTAAGTAGTTTGATACAAAACTGCGAGTATCAAAACAATGGGCAGCAAAAAACCATGGGCCCAAAAATAACCCATAACGGTTACCCATCACCCATGGGTTAATAAACCACTCATGAAAATTTAATTCGGGGGCTTCGCCCCCGAACCCCCTTGACCCACTCATCGGCTAGTGGGACCGCCATAAATATACCTTAGTGTAACACATAGAAGGTGTACCACACTCTAACATGAAAATAGGCTCCACAAACATAACACATTTCAGATAATGTTTTAGCACTTCTTGGTGCAAAGTTAACATATTGGGCTATCAAGCATGAAATTTATTTAAGTACATAATCAAATTATTACCCAAAAGTTAATGGATTAGCTTAAAGTACTAATAAAAAAAATTTAAGGATTATCCGAAGAACACTCAAAGACAACCAAAAGAGATTGGCATCTAATGTTGAATTCAACACTTTGGGCTGACAAAGTGACTCCTAAAAGATCAGTTGGCAATTCACCGTTCAATCTTGTTTATGGAAGAGGGGAAAAATTTTCCATCTCAGTTGAGTTGTCTGCATTAGATTTGTTGCACTAGATGGAATTACATGAGAATTAACCATTGTAATTTTTTTATGCAGAGTTAATGGAGTTGCAGAAGCTAAGAGATCAATCTCACCTAATCATGGAAAAGAATAAAAAATAGATGAAGAATTTTTTTTATAGGAAGGCTAAGTTCAGAGTCTTCAATGAATGAGAAATTGTGTTAAAATGGGATGTTGATCGTGAAAATCTAGGAAACCACACAAAGTTCAATACAATCTGAAGTGGTCCTTATATTATTTAAGCTTGCAAAGAACACAATGCATTTCAACTTTATAGGCTGAATGGAGAAAAACTTCCCATTCCTATGAATGGTATGTTTCTTAAACATTGTTATTAAAAATCCTACAGTCTTTGGCTAGAGTAGGATTTCCACTTAAATAAGTGCAGCACATGCACATTGTAATGTTTTTCAATTCAATAAGTTCATTCATGCACATGATCTGGTTTCTAGATATTTTCCTAGTTTTAGTTTGTTTGTTTTTTTCAGAAAGGCATTTTTGGCTATATGCTTTAACTCCATGCCTAATGGACAAGAGCAAGGCACTGGACTATAAACTAACAGGTAGCTTTTCCCATAACATCACAATAAATGTTGACAATTTTTACACTTGTGTAAATTTGGGAAACTCAAAACTTCATTACGATGGATGGCATTATTGGAATAGACCTAGGCTAGGGGAGGTTCCTTCGGTTTACTATCTATTCCATTACATTAAATTAAATATTACATGTAATTTATAGTTTTTTGTGTTGTTAGAAAATGTAACAAATCACATAGTCTGTAATTCCATGTTTATCTTCAGTAAGAGAACACAAAAGCCCCAAGGATAGATGTATTCACTTGATGAAGACCAAAATTACAGAATAAGTGGACTGTTAATTTTAGTAACAATAGGTAGAGTTGCAAACTTCAGTAATTGAGAGTTCGTTACTAAAGTTGTAGGTATTTTAAAGTTCTTTCCTTTAAGATTAAATACATCCAATTATGTTATTTAGTTGTTTAGTTCATTATACAATCCATTCATTACTAAAATGTAGAAAGAAGTACACAACTTTGTTCAAGAATTTAATGTATTACTGATAAGGAGTTTTAATGTTTCCCACACAAGCCATGGGATGTAAATAAAAAGTGATTCATAACTACTAAAGTAGAAGGTACATGTGCATGAAAAGAAAAGTAAAAAAGTATCAAAAACCCCATCATTTCCTCGGGTTTCTCTCATCTCCGTTGCTCTACTTCTAGCTCCTGCTTACTCCATCTTCATCCTTGCTATCCACATTGGTATTGTACCTAGGAAATAGAAAAATAAATACTGTCAGTCACGAGCTCAAGCTTTTAATCCATATTCCTATGCTATCTAATTTTACGAAAATGGATCTCATGACATCAGGAGGTATAAGTTAGAGGAAAGAAAGGTAAAGAATTGGTAAGAGAAGTATTCTACAGTAGCACATATGATTCACATAATCATTTCTGAGAAGAAATATAAAATAATAAAAACTATGGAAATAAGAGACGCCAAAAGCCTAGATGTTTTCTAACTATTTCTTTAAGTGTGCAGGTACAGTTTGCAGATGAGAAAGCAAAAGAAATTTGCAAAAAATGATTATAGTGCAGAAATGAAATACTCCCTAAAAGAATCAACATGATACAGATTTATGAGTTGTCCCATAAAAGGGAACTAAAAATGTAATATTACAAAAGAAAGGTACATATAACAGATGAAAAGATAATACTAACTATTGTCTTTATAAGAACAAAAACAACTTTCCAAGAAGCTAAATATTGATGAGGTCATATAAGAGTTAATCATTGCATGTCACATTTTGAAATGTCAAAATCAAGACTAAAGTTACATAGTAATGAACTGATCAAGCACATTTACAGTCTATGATAAAGATAGAAAGTGTTTCAGTTTAGATTGAAGGTGCATCAAGAAAGAAATGCAGTAAAGCTACCTAGCACTAGTAAGGATTCATCAAAAGATAGGTATAAACAAAGGAAAACTACCATTTGTTTCAGGTTATGGAGGTTCATCACAATGGATTAATTATACCTTTGAAGATAAGATCAAATGAGTGCATACATCAAAGAAAGTGTTTTACAAATATCACCAACATAATCAACTTACAATAGTGTCTTGATTTAATAAGTTCAACAACATTGATTCACTAATAAATGATTAATTACAATATTTAAAACAATTTTGTAATGGAGCTGAAAATTAAAGAAAGTGAACCAATTCAAAAAGTGGAACCTTTTGAAAGCCACAATCAATACACTTTTCTAAGAAGCAACCAATTCAGATATATAGAGGTCTAACAAGAAGAGCTCAAAAGTCCAACTACCATGCAAAGAGTTAAGCATATAAAGCTTCAGGAGGTGATTTGAGTTATGTCGATCTTGTGAATGCACCACAGTTACAGAAATACAAATGCAGTTTGGGTATGAATGGTATGTTAAGTAACTATCTTAAGAGTAGTTAAGGAGCCGAAGTACAACAATATAATGATAAAACAGCTCAGAAAGCTTCATCAAGACTCAAGAAATTGAAGAATAACAGATTCTAAGAAATATTTCAACATTTGTATTAATTTCTCATCAAAATTCAAAATAGAGCTTGAAAGTGAGAACATCATATCAAGTTAAAGTTGCAGTAGTCAATAGAAATTCCACTATGTAACCTCATCAATAAGTTATCATGATGCAAACCAATACAAAAGAAGCAGGTCGTTATCTTTCTTACAAGTAATAGTAGAAGGTAAGAATGAATGCAAAGAAAATAAGATAGCTACAAGAGCTCAAGAAATGGTAATAAAGGATCAAAGGGATTCAATTTTTGACCGTTTTATAGATCAATAAAGGATGAAATTCATCAACTAAATGGTAGAAGTTGAGAAAGAAATACATAGCTTCCAGAGTTACCCAAATTCACTATCAAGCAATGGAAGATGTCAACAACAGTCAACTAAAGAACCAATATCACTTCTTGAAATCAAGGTTTAATCCATACAAAGATGTCATAATAAAATAATGACTACTCATAACAATGCAAAAGAAGCATCCACTTGCGAACAAATGTTATATCCACAAACAAATTGTGATATCTACATATCTTGGACATTACAATAACATATTTTAGCTCAAAAACAATATAGTACAACTCTAAATCTCTTCAAGTGTGTAAGAGAATAGTAGAAAATCGGTAATAAAACCTTTCACAATCAATTTCTAGACATCGAATAAGATCTATAACTAGTGAGCAAGAAATATCTCAAAATTACAAACTGAGAAGGAAGACACAACTCAAACCAGAACTTAGAGATCTAATAATGGTGATAAAAAATACAAGAAAATCCAAAAGGAGGTTAAAATATTAATGTTTGTAAATCCATCAAAGACCAAACAGATCTCAAATACACAAAATAATAGCAGTCATATTTAAAATCAAATGATAGAGGAATTCAGATGATAAGCTCGAAACTCTTAAACCCTTTTCATGGTGGCCAAAACAAAAAATATTAACGTTTAGAATGAAGACATGGCCACGAATAACCTTTATGAGACGTTGCAAACTCATAGAAAATGCAGAGTTAAAGACTTAAGAACTTATCTAGTTTTTAGTTAAATCAACTGAAACCCTCAAGAATACTGTAGAAGACCAAATAACACCAAAAATATTATCTCAACAAAAATCACACAATCTAAATGGGGAACTAAGAAACAATCAAAGAAATAGACAAATTGAAGCTCGTTTCATAAGCAAAACACATGAAAATCAGAAGTTACAGTGAGCCTGAAAGTATCATTCGTATCGGTTGTTCTTCGAACAACCCACAGTGAGCTAAAAGCAGAAATCCAAACTCAGAGATCAAAAAACAATAGTGGTCACTCAATTACAGAATAATGGAAACAAAAAATAAATCAATGTGTTTTCATATCGACAAGAATAACCGTATCTATGTTGACAAGAAACAAAACTCTTTAAGCTACAGTTAATAATATGTCGTCATAGAGTAAGATTGTTTTGAAAGCCATCAACATTTTTTAGAAAAAAAATTGTTCAAAACTAAAGAACTTACAAATCTTATCTGAGTGGAGGAAGCTATCAAAATATCATCGAAGTGCAGAGGGAAAATAGATACCCAGAAATGAATTTCAGGCTCAAAAATTCTAGAGAAAACAAGGAGAACAAATATTCCAAAGTATCAGTGAATATGAAGTCAAAGAATGTCAGGAATTAAATAGTCACAATGCTCAATGAACAGACTCTTAACATTTTATCAAACAATATCCAGATCACCATTAGGGATACAGAAGAAATAATCGAGCTCAGACTATAAATATACACTCTTGCTAATTGATCATGCAGTAACTTAACTCAACTACTGAGTTAAAGTTCAATGGTGCTAGATAAACCATACAAAGATCAACGATGCTAGATGATAACCCGAGTCAACCACTAAGTGACAGATCAATGGTTCAAGATCAAAAGAGCTCAAAGATCAAATGGCCTAGGTTCAAAGAAAAGCAACAATCAATGTAAATTCAGATACTCATAATATCAATGGCGAATAGATGAACAATTATAGAATCAATGATGCTCTTTATCTCCAAACTCAACAAGGGTCAATAAAGTATGCATGTGTCATGGTCATAGGTAACCCTAACCCCATCCTAGTTAGGTATCATTACCGAAAATGATGAAGGTTCATGCATCATTGCGAAGGGGACGAGCCTAATTAGTTTAAAATCATCGCATTTGACCTTTCAAAGGTCTAAAAACCTTAATACCATGAAAATAAAAAAATGAAAAACAATGATTGCTAAAAAGGTAAAACATTGTTATTGATGTTATTATTTTTCAAAAAAGGCTAACCACATAATGGGATTGTTTTGACTAGCTTAAATAAAGATACATGCCAATGATGAAGTATCCCCATGATTATATAGGGTTAAGGTTTAAACCGCCAATTATTTCAAATATTATATGACCTTTCATAAGGGGATACCTTAAACCTTCTTAAGTATACCTCAAACTCTCCTAAGGTGTTCTCATAAAAAAGAAGGATTTTCTATTACTACATGTGCAAAAATGGCCCCAAACTCTATATAGAAAAGTGTGCACTCATCACATGTGGTCCCCACAAAAGGAGGGTTTGAAAGTAAATAAATTATACTTATCAAAAGATAAATTTTTATGTAGCTACAAGAAGGCAAGTAAAAGTTATCATCAAAACTTGCAGGTGGTCCCCACAGAGGATGGAATACATTGAAAAAATATTTTTTCAAAGTATCGCAAATTAATGAATTATTTTTTCTCACACACAAAAGTTATTTTTTGTGTATGCATCCAAGGGGCAATATTAAAGTGCTATTTGAAAATAAAAATTGATCAATTGGAAAGTCTTAACATCAAGCACTAGAAGAAAAAGACGGTGTGCATTGGAGAAGATATGCTCATCAAGAAAATCTTATTATCAGCAAGTTATGCATCCAAATTTATTTTAAAATGGATCAGTCAACTGCAGCTTGACTGGGATGCATTTTTGTAGTTAAGGATTTTAATGCCTCATTGTATTAGCATGTTTTTTTTCCCTTTATTTATTCATAATAAAGGATAAAATTAGGAGGAATGGGAGTAAAATTTTGACATGGAAATGGATGCACCTATGGCACAGGTAAGAAAATGTCGACATGAAAATGGATGCGCCCACGTGCCGGTTGGAGGCACAGATCACAAGATGTCAACACAACATTTTTAGTGTCTATGGCACACTTAAAATTAGGTTAACATGAGGATGGATGTGCTGAGGTGCAACATTTTGAGCGTTCACACCCCGACAGGAAGCAAACCCTAACCCAGATATTCAAATGGCCATAACTTTTCACAGGGAACTCAGATTCATGCAAGGTTTGAATTTTTGGAAAGCTTACAAGGTCCATTGATCCAACTACGACTAGATACCTTTAACTGGGGGTGAGAAAAATTTCTTCAAAAATGAAAAATACAATTCGCCATTTTTTGGGTTTTGCTAGGGTTCTCACCTACCCCCATAATGAGATGAATTAAATACAACCTAGAGGTGGCTAGGGTAGATTTGGAATTTCTCTCTCTTCCCTCTCTCATTATTTCTATAAATTGTAAGGAGGGGCTTCTTTATAAAGGTTGTACATTCTTGTTTTGCCTCTCCCTTCTTCTCTTTGGCAGGGGAATTTGTGGAGTTCAAACCTACCATCTAAAACTGTAATGCAACTTTGCCTCTTGGCATTTTATAGTGTATTGTATCAATATTTGGAGAAAATAATGCATGTCTGTGGATGATTCTCAACCCTCTCTATGTTCATTTTTCATCCTCCTGATCTTTCACTACAAATGTGGTTATCTGTGCATGGTCTTGCATTGCATTTTAATGGTTTGTGTTTATTGGAAAGACAGGTGTTCTTCATTCCTCAGTGCATCTCCTTTGTTAGTTTAGGTTTATTTTTATGCATCTTATTACCCTATCTCCTTGGAAAGTTAGATTAGGTTTTTGAGTAAACCCTCTGCATTTTTATGTGTGCATCTAAATAGAGGAATAGGAACTGGCCTTCATCCGGAGAGATTTTCCAATTTGCAAGGTCCCACACTTGGGAATAGTTCCATGTTATGCAATCACACTGAGAGTCTAAACCCATCGAGTTAGCAGACATTCAGGGGTGCTGTGATTCACCATCAACACTACCCAGGAATCACTAGGAAAATGAGAGAGAAGAAATACGTATGCAATAGATGCTTCGCTGAGAAAAATGGTCACCACTTCTCTACATGGAACAACATGAATCTAGGCCATCAACCTGAAATTCTTAATTGCCTTACACAAGTGGAGGAAATGCTTATTGCAATAGTCAATCCAATCTTAGTAGGTTATCCAAGTTCGTGGGGGACAATACAAATACACTGGCCATACTATCAGTTTCCCACAAAATATTGAATCTATTGTTAAATACCTTCTGCGACGTCTAGGCAAATTGGACATCTTGCTTTTATAAAGAAAAGGACATAACCAAACAAAGTATGCTTTCTATGTCAGTAGATCACGTGTTTGGGATGCTCTCTAGTTCAAAATTACAAATGAGCCTTACTACAAAGATGTTCTAATCGACTACGAGGCCTTGTCCTATTTGCCGATTGAACAAACCAATGTTTCTTCCATCTTGAAAACTATTGAAATAAATTATCCTTCCCATCAAGAGGAAATTCCCCTTGTATTTGATCCAGAAGAATTTACATCTCCCAATACTCAATCCCTTCCATCATCCTTTGTCTCAGTTTTCCCTAATTCAGGTATTGAAGAGGAAGAAATTCAGCAGTTCTTGTTTGGTTCAACAAATGGCTCACCCTTATCATTACCTTGGCCTGAAATTGGCCTTTCCCTAGTAAATGAATACAACATAGAAGGCTTGTTTTTCAATGAATTTCCCAACCTTGTTTCCCACAAGTTCAACCATGTTTAGAAAATCTCGCATGAAAGTGGTCCAACTTCATGAATACACACTACACCTACTCTGTTACTTTGACAACCACTTCCGAGCACAACCTAGGTTCAGGTACTTTTTGCTCAACCTCATCATGCATCATCGTAGCCAAGCAACAACTTCTATATTCATAAGACAAGATATCCTTCAAAAAATTCCAAACAACTATAATTGACCTACGAGAATGCCTTCAAGCTAATCCAAATGATTCACTCCCATAAAATCTCATGTGTTTTGGCACATCGTTTCACAACACTAGGTTTTTCTTGTTGAAAAGAGGAGGAAAACCTTCTGATATGGTTAAACAACTAGCATCACTGACTTTGTTCTTCACTTTGAGTGCTGCTAACACCAAATGGCCGGACCTCCATAGTGTAATGCCTAACACTAGCTCTACAGATCCTCATGAAGCACAACAATGGAGGAACCATAACATTATCTCCAACCCTCATTGAGTTTCTACATACTTACACCAAAGATTCATAGTATTTCGTGAAGAGGTCTTTCAAAACTACTTAGGAGCAACGGACTACTAGTATAGGTAAAAAATGTCTCTTCCTTTATTTCCTCTTCCAGAAAGCTTCCTTATATTTGTTCATCTCTTTCCATGAATGAATGGCATCATAAACCTTCCTCTTACTTATTCATCTCTTTCCATGTACAAGTGGTAACATAGAGGATCCGCACATGTCCATGGGTTTCCTTTGGCTTCTAGAAGTGCCAAATGTGGAGATAATTGACTGGAGTAACACGTCTGTTGTCAACCAAGATAGAGAGTACTTCGACAAAACTTGTTTCTGCATGGAATCCCCATTCAATTGTCATGTAGATCAGAATACACTCACCGTCCACTTCAAGATGATCCATTCTTATTAAAGACATTTGAAATATTGGCAACCGAACCTCCTTTAGACTAAGAATAAATTCCAAATCGAGTGCAAAGGCATACCAAATGATTTGAACATACATGCCTGCGAAAAAAAAATGGCATGGAATGCAGGTACAAAGCACCTTGGGAACTACTTCAAAAATCAACACTAGTCAGTCAATTACACACAAAAAGTCCAATACATGCCTGCCATAAATGATGGACAGATTGAATATCCACAACCCTGCCATGCTATCCGTCTAGAGAGCCAATGTTGATTGCAAACCCATACTCTCGAAAGCATGCAGTCCTAAAGTATATTACAAAATATGCTTCCAAAGAAGAGCAACACTCTGAATCATACCACCAAATTCTCTCAAGAATATCTTTGATAAGCCAAAGATCCCCATCAACCAGCCAAGGTTGCGTTCCAAAAAATGCTTACAGATAGTGTCGTTGGTCATGACATAAGAACCCAAGAAACATGTCATATGCTACAAAAGTTGCCTCTTGTTCTTTTTAGCCGATCCTTTTGTTTCACTGAATGTTGGAAAGAAAATTTTGCTTCGCATCTCTCCAACCAATCATCCAAAACTCTGAGCCAACAAATTTCATAGATTCATATATGAAACGCCAAGCCCATATGGAATCAGTTACACTGATCGAAGCATCCAGAAGCTGGTCTCACAACAAGCTCCAAGAAGGTGAAAAATGGAAGCAACGAACAACAAAATACTATTGTATACGTCTCCCCTAGATTTTACTCCATCCCCAATGACCATTCCCCTTCCTTTGAAATCTTCTGTTGGAGTGAACTTCTTCTCTACAAACCTTTTTGCAACATCCCCTGGCAAACATTGGAACCACATCCAAGCAAGTCATTTCCAACTGGATATTACTTAAATACTTTTATCATCCTTGGCATGTCAATCGCATATCCATATCAAATGATTCCTCTTCCTCTAACGAATCTTCTACAAATTCTGAAAACTTAGGTCCCACTCCACTACATGTTGAATGGGAAATTTTATCTCCGATTACATCTAAATAATTCCATGTGCCTTGACAAGTTCAACATGCTAGGCCTTCGAAACTTTGAATTGCATCACAATTGGCTCCAAAATGGCATACCATTTCATTTACATGACATTGCCCCATCATTCATCGATATGTTCAAAAACACTACACCAATCCCTTTCCACATGCAAAATTGCACATCCAGCACAACACTTTTCTCTCCAGAACAACACCAGGCTTTCAATATTATAGTCAACCATTATAAGCAAGGAAATATTTCACCCCCTCTAAAAATGACTATACAAGGTACTACAGGCACAGGTAAATCATATCTCATAAACAAAATCTATAATGCATTATCCTCAACAAGCCTGCAACAACCATCTCCTCTCTTGGTCATCCACACATATAGGAGTGGCCGCATTTAACATTTCTGCATCAACCAAATATGTTGTGTTACGCATTCTAATAAAAGAAACAAAACCACTCAGAAGTCATTTCACTTTCCCACTCTCCAACAATCCCTACAACATGTTCGCCTACATTCTCAGTGACGAAATGAGCTTCATAGGCCCAACACTCCTAGCAAAAATTTATTTATGTCTTCGTGAAGCCTTCCCCCACTTCAAATAAACATCATTTGGAAACAGATCCATCATTCTCGTTGGTGACCCTTGGCCAGCTACCCCCAGTCAATGACGTTCCACTTTACGTTGGCCACACCTACGGAACAAACCTCTGGTTTAGCTTCACAACATGCATCACACTTAGAACAATATTTAGGCAACAATGTTGAAATGAAGCCCAAATTTCCTTTCGACAACTACTACTAAAATATCAGAGATGGAATCCCACTCCTCCATGACTAGAAAACACTTATCCAATGAACAAACTCCCAAATACCTGTTGCCGACATAACACCCTTGCTTCTATCTCCACATTTGTTCACAACAAATGACCTTGTCGACCAACAGAACCCTCAACATGCTAAAAATCCCTCAATTCACCAATCATATGCTCTAATGCTGAACAAAAAAGGCGTAACTACTCAGAGGAACATGATGAGGAGAAACTCGAACCAATTATTCACCTCTATAAGCAACAAAAGGTTATGCTCACCACAAATTTGTGCGTTTAAGTTGGCCTTGTGAATGGCTCCATTGGCCCCATCATCAACATTTTGTACGCCCCATCATCATTACCCTCCATCTCTTCCACTTTTCATTGTAACTCAACTTCAAAAAATACAACATCCCTCCTTGGAATCCACATTTCCTCACCCATGTCCCCATACCCCCAATCTCAAGAGGCAACCACAGGTAACTTCCTTTAAAAATGGCCTAGGCACTTACAATCCATAAATCGCAAGGGCTTAATTTACATGAAGCAACTGTGGATATAGGTTCTTCAGAACGACCATGGCTTACTTTCACCACATTTTCTAGAGTCCCCTCCTTAAAAGACCTGCGCATTTCACCCCCCTTCTCTTTCGAATCACTACACCAAAATGTCCCTTTCCCGACACCTCCTTCAAATGAAAGGAGGAGGAATCAAGACTGTAAAATCTTCATTTCACCACATCCGTAAAATAATCCACCCCAACCCATCCCCCCCCACCACATTCAATCACATTGTCACTCCCCAATGCTTTGCTTCCACTCTCAAAAAAGTAAGTAAATGTTCCAAAACAAATTGATGTCGATTACAAAATTTTTTAAAAAATAGAGTAGATTACATTACGCTTTATTTAAAAATTGTGCAATGATACCTGTAGATTAGGGTGACTGGTTGTAGACCGTAAACGCTATAAATCGGTGACTTGCAAAATAAACAAAACGACAACACCTTTCTTATTTCCCTTTCTATAATTTAGCTTTCTTTTCACATGTACAACTTTCTCCCGATCTATAAACAATCCACTAATGTAAAAAAACAAGTTGTTATAAATGAGAAACCCAATTACTTAACATTGTAAATAGAAACAACACAAAAAAAATGTCTAAAACAAACGTATATTTCAGAACTTAAGGATTTTTCCAATACATTCATAATACCAACATGCACATTAATCAACCCAAAAAACAACTACACAAACTTAATACTGTACTTCCTAGCTGCATCATGCTACCCACCCGACCCAATAATGACCTGCATTTTGGAATAAAGCACCCAACCATCCCTTACGGCGTCAACATTGCACGCTTCATCGTGCGATTGCTAGTCAATGTAAAGGTTATAAAATGATGCACTCATAATAGATAAGTGAAGAAGGCTCAGATATATTTACAGGTGCTTTTAATGTGGGAAACAAGTTTCAAATAGGTTTTTTCAACGAGATGATCAAGCCGTCACGTCCTCGGACATAGACTTGTCATAACAAGACTTAGACATGTTAATTTTGGCTATCTTGACACACTTCGTCGATTTGACATGGTGAAGGGTTTTTAAAGGCTCAAAATGGTACAAATAATTGTTAACATTTATGTTACCCAAAATTCACCCCTCAAGGTAATTTTGATAACATGCATCAAATTCTTTAGTCCCAAGCAATTATATTGATTCAGGGAGAAAAGTCATGTTTCTAGGGTCCCCTCATATTTTTCTAACTCCCCTGTCCAAGTAGAAGAGAGAAAGTTCTGAGAAAATGTAAAAAATTGCAAAAAACAAGCTCGGCCCAGGAAAAATCACGAAAAATGGCTAAGTCCTAGTCCAGGCAGTCCTTGGGACAGTTGGGACAAAAAGGCGTGAACCGGCCGAAAGGCCGCCAGGTGGTCTGCGCAGCATTTGGGACATCCGGGCCAAAGGGTACGCGCGGGACGCGGAAATCTGAACTGGCCAAAAAGTTGAAAAAATTGACTAACTGCCCGAAACAATCTGGGACGCGTGGGACAAAAGTACGCGAACTAGACGAACCAGGTGAAATGAGTCAAGGAAGCCCGAAACAGTCTGGGACGCGCGGGACAAAAGTACGGGAATCGGCCGAACCGGGTGAAATGAGAACTTTTGTCCCGGAACAGTCGGGACAAAAAGGCACGAACCGGCCGAACCGGGTGAATCAGAAAATTTTGTCCCAGACGGTCCAAAAGCAAATGGGGCATCTGGGCCATGAGTATGCGAACCAGCCGGTTTGGCCAAAATAGGGAACTTCAGCACTGGGACAAATGGGACAAACGGACGCGCGGGACGTGGATAGCCGAAGGAGCCAAAAGCCAATCAGATCACGCCACGTGTCACCGGAAGAAGACAAAGAAGCCCATTTCGGGTGGTTTGGAAGGATTTGTCCCATGCAGCATTGGGACATTTGGGACAAAGGGACGTATGGGACGTGAAAATCTGAAGCGGTCGAAGACAGAGGAGAAAAGTCAACATTTGACCCGTGGAACTTCAAACGCCCATATCTTTTGACTCCGAGCTCCGATTTTGATAAAATTGGACTTTCTCGAATGAGCACGACGTTCTCTACACCACAATAAGATAAATATATTCGGCTCTAGTCAGTTAATGCTCATTCCTGTCAAATGACAGAAAACGCCTGCGAGACCCCAAAATAGCTGCCCGCACTCAGAAGGCCATAACTTTTGCATTTCTTAACAAAATCACACAAAATTGGTACCATTGGAATCGTGGTTCCAATCCAAATGCAAAAAAATCAATAAATTCCATATTTGATGAGAAATAGAATGATATTTTGAAGAAAACGTGGCCGGGTTCAGAACAGTATTTTATTTGGTAGCTGGGAGTGCAATTAAGAGGCATGGTCATCCTTCTTCCTCTGCTGCAGCACATGGGACAGTATGGGGAGCCTTTTTCAAGTAATATACAATCATTTCACTCAATTTAATGCCTCTTACAGGTGGTTGAAGGACAGATTTTGGGATTTCCATTTTCCCTTCTCTTTTCCTTCTCATTTTTCTATAAATTGGAGTGTTGGGCTCATTGTAAAAGGAGAGAGTTTTTGGGTAGGAAAGCTCTGCCAAAATTGCTTTGTGAAGCCAGTGTGTTGTAGGCCCTTGAAGTGGACTCTTTGCATGGTGATCCAGGACCTTATTTTGTAATAGATTGAACTGTGCATATTATGAAGTAATAAAATATCAGTTTGTGGATGTATCTTCCCCTGCTGTGTTTTCTTGCATTCTTCTTGCCCCTTTTATCTTTCTACAAGAATATTGTGTCTATTTATTATGTTCTTGTAGGGATTCATTAACATTTTGTATGCTTGGAATATTGTTGTGAATGCATTTTGCTAGATTATGGTGAACTGTCATCACCTCTTCTAGTGTGCACTTTGCCTCTGTATTTCACACATTTGGAGATTACTCTCACACCCTCCTTTTCTGGTGTATCACCACTTTAGTTTAGGCTTTCATTTTATGTATTCTCTCTCCCTGGTCCCTTGGAAATTTAGATTAGAACAGTTAGCTTATCCTGCATTAGAGTAGATTGTGGCAGGTAGTTTAGGAGCAAGAACCAGCTTTCTCTGGAGGTCTATCTCAAGTAGTAAGTCCCACAACTTGGAGATAGTACCCATGTTATCCAATCACACTGGATGCTTAGAGTGATCAAACTAGAAATATGATCAACATCCAGGGGTGCTGTGATCCGGTGATAACAGTTCTGGCACGCCCGGTGGGACCATAGAGGTCTTTACTTTCATTGCAACAAGATTGATGTGCACTTGTTGTAAGTTTCAGCTTTGAAGGATCTTTAAAATCACACATCTGGCGACTCCAAAAGAGGCATAATCTGCTGGTTCCTGTAGTCCAAGCCTAGCAAATGTATGAGAAGAATACAGACCAGGTCAAGAACTAGGGAGGAAGGATTATTTGTCTATCTACATCTATCTCCAGGCAGAGAAAGAAGGGGAAGAAGAGCTCAAAGATCTGTGTCTCCACCTAATAGAACTTTGTGTACACCTCCACCTGGTAGACCCTTTCTCGCATCAACAAGGGTTCTCAGGCCAATCAGAATGGTGCAACCACTAAATCCCTTCGTCAATTTCACTGGCAGCAGCCCACTTGCCCTCAATGCACAGAAAACAGTTCCAATTGCAGCATTGAAGAACATTCCATTTTTCACTGGAGAAAATCATACCA
Source organism: Taxus chinensis (assembly GCA_019776745.2). Lineage (NCBI taxonomy): Eukaryota > Viridiplantae > Streptophyta > Pinopsida > Cupressales > Taxaceae > Taxus > Taxus chinensis. The sequence goes on from CM034146.1 coordinate 647,708,200, forward strand.
CTCCTGGTGATCATGTCAAAGACATTGCTAATGTCTGTGCAATCCATGAGATAAATGAAATGGATGTGGCTGTCAAATTGCTGGCATCATTGTTCAAAGGGAAGGCATTGCAATGGTTCAGGAGCCTTGAAGCTGGTTCTATCACGAATTGGAATCAGTTATGCATAGTTCTCCATGAGCAGTTTGGAGAAAAGGGAGACAACTTGTCTCTTCTAGAGCAATTGACAACTATCAAGAGAGCCCCCAACGAGCAGCTGACCGACTTCAACTTAAGATTTCAAAGGTCTTGGGATAGGATTCCAGTGGCAGTCAGGCCAACAGCAGAAGGTGCTTTTCTATATTACCTTAAAGCTTTGAATTCTGATATTTCTATGTTAATTCAATCTATGGGAGGCACAACCTTACCTGCTGCTTATAGCATTGCCATTAGAGCCGAAAACTGTCTTATTCAAGCTGGTAAACTGGCTCCTAGGCCTCCCATGCCCTTGTATCCAAAATTATAAAATCCAAGCACTAGTCAAGCACCCACTTTGGCTCCCATTCCCACCCCTAGAAATCAAAGTTCAAATGAGCCTTCTACTTCATCCTCTAGTGCTTCAAACGAACTTCAAGAGGTCATGAAACAATTGCAAAATTTGGGAAATGAGCTGGTTACTATCAAAAGACAGCAATCTCAAAGTGCTAGACCGTATCAGCCTCAAGCTCAGCCTAACAGGTAGCCATATCAACCTCAAAGACCACCCAATCAAGCTGCAAATCAAAGCCAAGTAATGCCTCCCACTAATAGACCATTTCAGCCCTATAACCCCAATGTTGCATCTGCATCCAGAGCTTTGGTGCCAGTCCAAAATAACATGGCCCAAGAATATGATTGGTGTTTTCCGTGCAGTCAGCCACATAACCAATCAATGTGCTTTAACGGTGCATTAAATCAGGCTCTAATGGTGCAAACCATTGGTGAGTCACAAGAGTCCAACCACGAAGGAGATCAGCAACAGGAAACACCTCAGCAAGGAATATCTCCAAACGAAACTACTCTTGTCAATTGGCAGGCAGAAGATTTCTGTGGTATGAATCAAATACCCTCTCAAAGAGTTGCAGCCAACACAAGGTCAAAGAGGAGAAATTTGGGTGAAGAACAACCATTGGCTTCGAGTAATCCACAACCTTCTACCACTCCACAAGCCGCTGGCAAACAAACTGTAGATCCAAACATGCAAGGAGCATCCAAACCAGCTCCTAGGCCAACTCAAATGCCAGCCACTACTGCCCATGTGCAAGGAATGAATGTGCAGACCAAGGGACAGAAGAGGGATAATTCATCTCCATTCAGTATCATTGATCAGATGGAGAAGACAAATGTAAACATATCAATGTGGGAATCACTATCTATCCCAGGACAGAGAGATTTGCTACAAGCTGCCATGAAGGACTGGTCAACTTCAAATCAACAGGTCCAAATGCAAGAGAAGGTACTCACAAATGCTGCCCAACCTGAAGGAAATCATGGAGGACAGCAAGGTAAAATGTTGAAGCCCCCTCCATTTTATGTTTCATTGATCGTAGGAGATAAGATGGTGCATAATTGCATGATCGATTCGGGAGCAAGAAGTTCAGTAATGCCCAAGCAAATAGCTGATCAGCTAGGACTCCAATATGAAGTCATCTCTAGGGGTGTAGTGCAATTAGACGGGACAGCAGTTACAACGGTTGGAGTAATCGAAGGTCTGAGCCTCACACTGCACACATGTCCCAACGTAATAGTGTTACAATATGTGTCAGTCATAGACCTGCCACCACTCTTTGCATTGTGCTTGTCAAGAGACTTCACTGCTAAAATTGGAGGCTATCTTTCGGTGGATTGGTCACACATGTTATTCAGAACAAGATATGGAACCAAAGCCACAATAAGGGCTGAACCTATTGCAAACTTTCACATAGAACCTTACACTCCAAGCCAAATCAATACCAACTGTTCAGCGTTTGATCAAGAAGATTATCTAAGCACTGATGAAGCTGACACCAAGGTTGGAAGCATCCCAGATTTGACTCTTGATGAATGGGAAAGCAAGGTGCATGCTTTTGATCCTTATCAAGAAATAGAAGAATCTGAGCTGGGAGTCTATTGTTTACATGAAGAGAATCAACCTCTCCCCAGCATCACCAAGCCAGATCATAAACACAAGAATGAAGTATGGAAATTGTTCTTTGATGGGTCAAGGAGTAGACAAGGTGCAGGAGTAGGAGCTATGCTCATTTCACCGCAAGGTATAAGGTATTACTCAGCCTTCCGTTTCCAGTTTTCCTGTTCAAACAACACAGCTGAGTATGAAGCCTTAATTCATGGACTGCACTGGGCAAAGAAGAAATGCATCAGGAATTTACAAGTATTTGGTGATAGTGAGCTGATCGTAAACCAAGTCAAAGGAAAAAATGCTGCCAAAAATGATCTGTTAAAAAATTACAAAAATCGGGTATGGGATCTCATTGAAGATTTTGAAGCTTTTAGCATCATTTCCATCCCAAGAAAAAAGAATGAAGCCGCTGACAGGCTGGCAGCAATTGGGGCCGCGTTTGATGTTGTAGAAAGTATCAAATGTGAGAAAACTCAGCCTCATATCAAAGTGGTTGTGAGACCAGCTGTTCCAGATAACAATACAAGTTGGCAAGTCTTCGAGAATGATCAGCAAATTGTTAATTTCCTACAAGAAGAAGCTAAGTTCTCCGCCAAGAAGCAAGACAAGCTGGAGCAGCAGTATGGTGACCAAGTGGTGCAGATGAGGACTAACAAATTGCCAAAAGGCCTCATAACTTTGGAGTCAATCTTTAACCCGAATGATCAGTTTCGGAAGGAGAAAGTGAACATTCAAGTAAAGGGTGAAGATTCAGAGCCTATTTTAGTGGAAGAAGGCAAAACATTGCAAATTGGCAAAGTAAGTACTCCATAAGAGAAATCTGATTTTGTTCAGCTTTGTCAAGAATTCGCAGATGTCCTTGCTTAGACTTACAAAGATTTAAGAGGTTTCAACCCAAATTTGGCACAACATACTATTGAGTTGGATCCAGAATCCAAGCCTCTCAGGCAAAAGCAAAGGCCAGTAAATACTCATATCGAGCCTCTCATGAGAAAAGAGTTAAGCAAGCTCATTGGGGCTAGAATCATCTTTCCCATCAAACACTCAAGTTGGGTTGCAAACTTGGAGCCGGTAAGAAAGAGAAACGGAGAAATAAGATTGTGTGTGGACTTTCGCGATCTAAATAGAGCATCACTCAAAGATCATTATCCGCTTCCATCAATGGAACAAATATTGCAGGTTGTAGCTGGTTCAGAAAGGTTTTCATTGCTAGATGGATATTCAGGCTATAATCAGATATTGGTGAAAGAAGAAGATCAATTCAAAATGGCCTTCACTACAAAATGGGGCACATATGCTTACAAGAAGATGCCATTTGGACTGTCAAATGCCGGAGCAACATTTCAGCGAGCTATGGATATGGAATTCAAAGGCTTAATCAACAAGATAGTGCTGGTATACCTAGATGATATCACTGTCTTGTCAAAGAATGCAGCAGACCATCTCTTTCACCTCAGGCAAGTGTTTCAGAGGTGTAGAAGGTTCGGAGTGTCGTTGAATCCAAAGAAATGTATATTCTTGGCACACGAGGGCAAATTGTTAGGCCACATCGTCTCTAGGGAAGGGCTAACAATTGATCCTGAAAGGGTTGAAGCCATCCGAACGCTTCCATTGCCACACCACAAGAAATCTCTCCAAAGCTTCTTAGGAAGGATAAACTTTGTCCCTAGATTTGTGCCTAATTTTTCCACTCTTGTGAAGCCCCTAACAATGATGTTGAAGAAGAGTCTGGCATTCAAATGGACAGCAGAAGGAAAAGAGAGTTTTGAAAACATCAAGCATGCAATATCACAAGCTCCAACTCTTATCAACCCAGATTTCTCAAAGGACTTCATGTTGTATGCATTTGGAGGATCAGATACAATCTCAGCTATCTTAACATAGCTGAATAGAGAAGGTTCAGAACAGCCCATAGCATTCTTCAGTCAAACCTTGGAAGATTACAAAATAAAGTATTCTTTCATCGAAAAGCATGTCCTTGCTGTAATCAGGAGCTTGAAAAAGTTCAGACATTTGGTCTCAAACAATAAGATTCAACTGGTGGTGTCTCATGCTGGTGTCAAAGACTTCTTCCTAAACAAGGATTTAAACGAGAAGAGAGCAGGTTGGATCACTCGGGTGATGGAATATGATATTGAAATCAAAGTGACCAAGCTAGTTCGTGGAAAAGGCTTGTGTGAGCAACTCGCTTCCAAACAACCAGAAGGGTCAAAAGGTGAAGAAGACGCCGTCCTACTACTACAGCATGATCAAGAACAGCCAGCTGATGATGCACCCCTCCCATGTTGGACTCAAGACTTGGTGCATTACCTCCAAACAGGCTTGTGCCCTCTAGAAGTGAGCAAAGCAAAGAGGAGATACTTCAGATTACAAGCCATTCCATATGTGCTTGTTGATGGAGTTTTGTTTAAAAAGGACATCAATGGAGTTCTATTAAGATGCATTGGAACAGGTCAAGTTGAGAAGATCCTACACGAGTTCCATAACGGGGAAGCAGGAGGCCACTTTGCTCCGCGAGTGACAGCTCTCAAAATCATGAAAGCTGGTTACTATTGGCCTACTGTGTTCAATGATTGCTACTCATGGGTCAAGAAAAGCAGGAAATGTGCATTCTTCGTAGGAAAAGAAAGGTTAGCAGTGCTGCCCCTTCATCCAATTTCAGCAAATCATCCATTCATGCAATGGGGATTGGACATCATGGGGTTATCAATCCCAATTCGAGTCAAGGTCACAAGTGGATTCTAACAACAACAGACTATTTCACCAAGTGGACTGAGGCAGTGGCACTCAAGGAGGCAAATGAATCTAATATCTTAGATTTCTATGAAGGGATAGTCACGAGGTTTGGTGCCCCTGCCACTATCATATCAGACAATGCATTGGCATTCCTTGGCACAAAGATCACTGAATGGGCTATTAAGAACTGTGTGTATCTTAGCACTTCATCGAACTATTACCCTCAAGGTAATGGCCAAGCCGAGTCTATGAACAAGAATCTACTAAGGATCATCAGAAGGACTCTGGATGAAAACCAAAGGACTTGGCACGCAAAGCTCAAATCAGCCCTATGGGCTGATAGGATCACACCCAAGAGATCTACAGGAAGCTCTCCATACAAGCTTGTTTACGGGAAAGAAGCGGTTCTACCTATATCACTTGAGTTGCCAACACTGGAACTTATGAAACAGTTAGAGCTGGCTGAGTTTGAACCTATGGAAATCAAGTATGCAGAGCTGATGGAATTAGAAGAGACAAGAGAGCACGCAATACAGACCATAGAAAAGGATAAAGCATTGGTCAAAAAGAGTTTTGACAAGAAAGCTAAGGCCAGGATATTGAAAACTAGAGATTTGGTACTAAAGTGGGATGTTGATCGTACAAAAACCAGGAAAGCACTCCAAGTTTGATGCCATCTGGAGTGGCCCATACATGATCATTGAATGCAAAGGTAGCAATGCTTTTCCGACTGGCTAAGTTGGATGGTGAAGAATTGCAGATCCCGGTCAATGGGATCTATCTCAAACGTTGCTACTAGAAAGATAGACTTTCACCCTTGTAAATATTAATTTAGAATTTCCATTCCTCTAAGTGCTTATGCACATTGTACTGCTGTTAGAGTAGTTTTTATTTCCCTACGTGCTTGTGCACATGTCCTATTGCTTCTAGTATGTGCATATTTGCAGTTCATCAAGCTTCTGGAAAAGAATTTTCAGCCATGAGAAGACCAGCTCAACAAATGTTCAAATGGCTCAAGGACACAGGTTTTCAAATTTCAGATCAGCTGAGAGGTTATCAAACAGACTCCATGCCCAATGGATTGTTACAAGCAGCTGGTCGTTCTTCATCTGGCAGGCAGATGACCCCGCTGAGTCGCCAAAATTGTTATCCAAAATTCACCCCTCAAGGTAATTTTGATAACATGCATCAAATTCTTTACTCCCAAGCAATTATATTGATTCAGGGAGAAAATTCATGTTTCTAGGGTCCCCTCATATTTTTCTAACTCCCCTGTCCAAGTAGAAGAGAGCAAGTTCTGAGAAAATGTAAAAAAATTGCAAAAAACAAGCTCGGGCTAGGAAAAATCACGAAAAATGGCTAAGTCCTAGTCCAGGCGGTCCTTGGGACAGTCGGGACAAAAAGGCGCAAACCGGCCGAAAGGCCACTAGGCGGTCTGCACAGCATTTGGGACATCTGGGCCAAAGGGACACACGGGACGCGGAAATCTGAACTGGCTGAAAAGTTGAAAAAATTGACTAACTGCCCGAAACAGTCTGGGATGCGCAGGACAAAAGTACGCGAACCAGCCGAACTGGGTGAAATGAGTCAAGGAAGCCCGAAACAGTCTGGGATGCGCAGGACAAAAGTACGTGAACCGGCCGAACCGGGCGAAATGAGAACTTTTGTCCTGAAAACAGTCGGGACAAAAAGGCGTGAACCGGCCGAACCAGGTGAATAAGAAAATTTTGTCCCAGACGGTCCGAAAGCAAATGGGACATCTACGCCGCGAGTACGCGAACTGACCGGTTCGGCCGAAACAGGGAACTTCAGCACTGGGACAAATGGGACAAAGGGACGCGCGGGACGCGGATAGCCGAAGGAGCCGAAAGCCAATCAGATCACGCCACGTGTCACCGGTAGAAAAGGGACATGGAAGCACATTTCAGGCGGTTTGGAAGGATTTTTCCCACGCAGCATTGGGACATTTGGGACAAAGGGATGCGTGGGACGCGAAAAGCCGAAGCGGTCGAAGACAGAGGAGAAAAGTTAACATTTGACCCGTGGAACTTCAAACGGCCATATCTTTTGACTCCGAGCTCCGATTTTGATAAAATTGGACTTTCTAGAACGAGCACAACGTCCTCTACACCAAAATAAGATAAATATATTCGGCTCCATTCAGTTAATGCTCATTCCCGTCAAATGATAGAAAACGCTTGTTAGACCCCAAAATAGCTGCCCGCACTCAGAAGGCCATAACTTTTGCATTTCTCAACAAAATCACACAAAATTGGTACCGTTGGAATCGTGGTTCCAAGACCGATGTACAAAAATTAAGAAATTCTTTAATTGATGAGAAATAGAATGATATTGTTAAGAAAACGTGGCCGGGTTCAGAACAGTGTTTTATTTGGTAGCTGGGAGTGCAATTAAGAGGCATGGTCATCCTTCTTCCTCTGCTGCAGCACATGGGACAGTATGGGGGAGCATTTTGCAAGTAATATACAATCATTTCACTCAATTTAGTGCCTCTTATAGGTGGTTGAAGGACAGATTTCGGGATTTTCATTTTCCCTTCTCTTTTCCTTCTCATTTTTCTATAAATTGGAGTGTTGGGCTCATTGTAAAAGGATGAGAGAGTTTTTGGGTATAAAAGCTCTGCAAAAATTTCTTTGTGAAGCCAGTGTGTTGCAGGCCCTTGTAGTGGACTCCTTGCATGGTGATCCAGGCCCTTATCTTGTAATAGATTGAACTGTGCATATCATGAAGTAATAAAATATCAGTTTGTGGATGTATCTTCCCCTGCTGTGTTTCCTTGCATTCTTCTTTCCCCTTTTATCTTTCTATAAGAATATTGTGTCTATTTATTATGTTCTTGCAGGGATTCATTAACATTGTGTATGCTTGGAATATTGTTGTGAATGCATTTTTCTAGATTATGGTGAACTGTCATCACCTCTTCTAGTGTGCACTTTGCCTCTGTATTTCACACATTTGGAGATTAATCTCACACCCTCCTTTTCTGGTGTATCACCGCTTTAGTGTACGCTTTCATTTTATGTATTCTCTCTCCCTTGTCCCTTGGAAATTTAGATTAGAACAGTTAGCTTATCCTGCATTAGAGTAGATTGTGGCAGGTAGTTTAGGAGTAAGAACTAGCTTTCTCTGGAGGTCTATCTCAAGTAGCAAGTCCCACAACTTGGAGATAGTACCCATGTTATCCAATCACACTGGATGCTTAGAGTGATCAAGCTAGAAATCTGATCAACATCCATGGGTGCTATGATCCGGTGATAACAATTTATTTTGGCAAAAAACTGACATCAAATACCTTCTTAAACAAAGTACATTTCGATATTTATAACAATTAATCTAGTGCATAGAGATTTGCATGGAACCATGAGACTATCAATTTTCAGTTGCAATATTTCATCCTCTTTTGCAATAATTATTATACAAAAATGTGGATATACTATCTTATCATTAAATATCAATACTTTGAATCTTTAAAAATGTTTATCGTGCTTTTCAAAACTACTTCTCTCATCATATTATAAATAAACTCATTACACATTAAGATAGATAATACAAAATCAATGATGTATGATTGACGACGTAGGTTTCAAAAAATATATTCAGTAGAAGTGGATAAAACAATAGCTTATATACTAAAAATAGTTGCCAATGTAGCTCTTGATGGGTTGACACTACATTAAGCATAGTCAGGCTGAAATTTATTGATTGCACAACTTAGAATTTTTTTATATAAAAATAGTATGTACATTCCTACGACACAAAGAGATAGACTTGGTATAAAATTTGAAAAGTATATATTCTTAATATATAGTAATTAGACACTTAGTTATAGACTCATGTATCCAAAAACAATAAAACTTTACACTATCAGGGATATTAATTTATTTGAAAATAAATAAGCACACATTCCTTCTATTTACTCACTTGATGACCAAATAATTCTTGTTGTAAAAATAAATATAAGGTAATCACTCTAATGATGACAATGATGATGTGGAAGATGGTGAAGAGTCACCACCCACATGAAACACTCAATGTGCATGCTTAAGTGGTATACACGTATGGCATAAGATGGAAAATTGGATGGTGTTCCTGAATCATCTACAAATGGAATACGAAATCCTAATATGTCTTAGAATGAGGTCAAGATGGCCTTAATGAGTACAAATGTTAAATCTATTGTAACCTCTGGATTTTAATAATCCCTCTAGTCTAAACATTTTAAAGATGCTATGAATGTAGAATATAGTCTGTAATGAAGAATAAAACATGGCTTCTTACATATATTCTACTAGGGAAAAAAATTATTAGATTCTTATGGATCTTTACTATGAAGTATAAAGTAGATGAAAGAATTGAATTAATAAACACAAGGATAGGATAAATTAGTTATGTCTAGTAGCTAAGGGAAATTCTTAAAAAGAAGTATTGACTATGAGGATAAGTTTTCTCCCACAACTAAGATAATTTCATAAGAATAATTGTTTCTTTAGTTGCAGAATTGTGGTGTAAAATTGAACAAATGGATGTAAAAAATGCCTTTCTTAATGGGTACTTGAGGGAAGAAGTGTAAATAACTCAACCAAAATGTTGTGTCATACCAAGTAAATAGGAAAATGTATATAAACTTGTGAGATTAATATATGGTATAAAATACACAGGTATGGGATGGTACACAAAAAATTTAATAGCACCTTGTACATCATAGAATAAACAAGATTACAAAGGATCATAACATCTATATAAAAAACAAAGTGGGAAAATATTGCTCGTTATAACATATGTCAATAGTCTAGTCATCATTAGAGGCTCAGTGAGGATGGTTAATTTTAAAAAGAAAGATCTAACCAGAGAATTCGAAATGACTGATATCAGACTTCTACTTTATATTATCAAACTTGAGGTTTGGAAAAGAGAGAAACATATATTCCTATCAATGTTGAAATTCATCAAGATAGTGCTTGATAAAGTATGGATAGTAAACAAATTGCCACAACTATGGATACGTGACTTAAATTTTCTCAAAAAGATCCATCACTGTAAGTAAATTCCACTCTCGAATGGATATTGTTTGGGAGTATCACCTACTTGACATATACAAGGCTCGATATTAGCTATGAAGACAACTATATTTCTTGGTGGATGTAATAACCGAAGATTTTTCATTGGAATGTAGTCAAGTGAATACTTTGTTATATCATAGCAACCATGATTTTCGGCCTAGAGGTAAGGAGGAATAATGACTACTTCCTGATACGATATATAGATTGATATCATGCAGGAAGCAAATATATGACAAGATGTCCAATTCAAGATTTGTATCATTCTTGGGATTTTCACTAATATCATGAGGGAAGTAAGAACAAAACTCAAGTGTTTCAATGTCCTTTATAAAATTAGAATATCACATATAAGTAAGATATCTCTATGAAATGATGTCTCTGATGTATACTTGAAGAACTAGGATTAGTAGAAAAACATATGACTATCCAATATGTTGATAATGAAGGAGTAGTGAAACTTGTTTAGATTCTATTTTTGATAAGCGCATCAAATACATTGAGGTGAAAGTATAATTTATTCATGAAAATGTTCAAGAAAAAATGGATCTTAAATATTTCTTGATATATATGGATTTTGCAGATGTCTTCACAAGTTCACTTGGTTGAGAAAATTTTAAGGGCTTTAGATAATTTATTTCCTATTCACTTGAGACCATTTTTAAATGAGGAGGGAATGTTAGGTTAAAATAGGATTAATTAACCATTGTGAGTGAATAATAAATTATAATTATATAATTACTTTAGTTTATTTGTCTCTTAGTTATTTTGTGGTAATTATCTATCCTTATATTTGAGGGAGCTATTCTATTATAATAATATTATTTCCAGATATATGCATGTATAGGTAGTTAGGGGAAATAAGGGAAATATGTTATTTCTCCTTCTTTTCCATTATCCAAAAGATATCTCATCCACCTTATGTGAATCTAATAAGGAAGTATAATTCCTAAAAGAATTACTTACATCTCTTGTGTATTGTAATGTGAGATTTTAATAGTAATTTATAAAATTGTAGGTACCATCTTTGTTCTATAATAATAGGAATTAGACCCGAAAGACGAAAAGCTAATAATTGCGTTCTTATAATGATGCTTTTTAATGTCCACCCTTACTCATCAATGAAAAATTAAGGTCTTGGGTTATTGGTGAGTTAAAAGTAGTTTGTAATCATAAACCCAGGTTCCATTCCCATTAATTTCATTGGATGCTTTCAATAAATAGGCATGGGGAAACCTTGAGGTAGTGGTGAAAATTATCCATATGGACCAAGAGGAACATACCGGGGCACTTCGAATACATATCGCTCAAAATAAATTAAGGACCCAAGCCCACTCACATGCCCCTCTTTGAGAAAGTGTTCCTCCACCACTCTAGTTCATAGCTCTAGTATAATAAAAGCACTTACCATCCAAAGTTTGAAAGGAGCAGCAAACAGTGGAAATGACACCTTTTTCGGCTGCAATGAAATCATGGGCGTTGATACTTTTTTGGCACACTCATCAGGTGCCTCTGAAGATCCTTCCATCTTGGGAACGTGATGGACGTCACCTATAAATACTAGAGACTGTCACCGATCGAGCCACAGAATGATTTAAATGCTTAGTAGTAGGGAGTTTTGTATGTTTAAGGCCAAATACTAATCTTATGACAGATTGGTGCAGGAGAATATGGACTGCCAGATGGAGGTGAGAGCTCTTCCATGTGAGGGTTTCCTATTTTGTTTTCAAAATGAGACTAATATGAAAAAAGTGTTTGAGCGTGCGCCCTGGGTGTTTGGTAGGGTTGATCTCATCCTCTAACGTTGGAGACCTGGGTTGGCATCGGATTTCAATTTTTCAGAAGCTACCGGTTTAGATTCAACTCCTTACTCTCCCTTTAGAGTTCTGGGATCTAGTGGTCTTCTTGGGGATATCATGGTCTATGGGAGTGGAACTAGCCATTGATCCTGCTACAAAAGCCCCATCCTGAATAATTGCATCTCGAATTTGCATCAATATCCCTATTGGATCGAATATGCCAATTTTATTTTTGGATTTAGCTTATGATAAATGGGGGAAAGATATTATCATTGAGATTTAGGCCATAATCTATGAAAAATTCACAAAAGTGAGCTACGATAGTGGGAAATGTTCTCTGGACGATCTGCAAAATCAATCTGGGAAGGACTTCAATGAACATTCGATCCCTGTACCTCAGTACGATGATGCATCTGATGAATAAGATGATGACTGCGGATGGTGAGATAGATGAATGTATGGTGGAGGTTCCCATAAAAGAGGATGGGATTAGTGGATGCATTGGTATTGCAAATATGGTGGTTAGCACTTGCCTGACGGTGCTCAGGTAGGAAAATAACAATTTCGAAGCCCACGAACCAGCGGAGAGGTCTGGTGACGTTTCATGAATGGAAGCATAGGTGGATTCTAGGAAACAGTCAATGGGTGACTCTTCAAAGAGGTTGAAGGGATTGGAGGTGGCTGGTGGGTACCTAATTTCAAATTTCAAATTCTTTGACCATGTGGTTATTGGGAACAGTTTCACCACCTCTAAAAATGTTGGTGGCTCCGTGGGCTGTTTTTCGATGGAATAAAAAACAAAAATATCTTTCATTAATGGAAACATTATGGTTTTCATTTGGTTGGATGTGGGTAGTCCTAACACTAACCTTCCGAATGCCTCATCCAAACATGAGGATGCTGCAGAAGGATGGACTAAATTCCTTCCGAAGAAATGTTTTAATGTAAATGATGATCGTGCTTTACAAAGTCACATTCGTAACGATTTTGGGCAAGCCTCTTAACATTAAGAGTTTTTTTCTAGTTTCTTTGGTCACTGGAATAGGTCTTCTCTTTTGTGCTTTAGCGCTAAATCTTTTCTTTGTTTGTATACGGGGTTTTTTGGTTTGTAAAAATCAAACTCTTTTTAACCTTATCCAAAAAAAATTAAAGCATAGATTTCTATTTTTTATTAACTTCAAATTACATTTTTGAAAAAATCTCAACTATATTATAATATCCTACATACAAAAAATGAATGGACATTATTTAATAACAAAAGGAAAACCTAAGTTCCAATGTGAGTTACAAGTAGAACTTAAGGAGAACTCAAGGTGTTGGGATATTGGTGAGCTACAAGTAGTTTGTAATAATCAACCCAAGTTCCATTCCCATTGAGTTCATTGGATGCTTTCTATAAGTGGCCATGGGGACACCTTGAGGTAGGGGTAAAACTTCTCCATATGGACCAAGCAAAACATAGCGGGGTACTCTGAGTGTAGATAACTCGATGGACATTAAGGGCCCAAGCCCACCCCTAGGTCCCATTTAGAGAAAGTGCTCCTCCACCACTCCAATTCATAGATTTGGTATAATTAAAGAGTTTACTGTCCAAAGTTTTAGGGGTTATTAGAATACAACAAATTCTTCTATTCGAACCGCGATGAGCTGTACCGGCGCTTATTCGAACCCTAATATTTTGGCTTCTTCAGTTCTGCTTGGCAAATCCCTCTCTAGGATTCCCCAATCCCTCTTTGATGATTAGAGCGGTGGATCTGGTGTAAGGCAACCATGTCAAGGCTCTAGCAGTGCCTATGCGTTTGGAATTGGATCTTCCTCTGGGATCAATCTGACCTAGCTATGTTTTCAATCGATCTCAACCTAGTTGTAGGAAATGCTCACAAGAGGAACAAATACTTCATCCAGAATAAATGCATAGGGTAAACCCACGGGTGGACAAGGGAGCTGTCATGAAAAAACAAAATCCCCTGGTGCAAACAGGAAATCTGAGGGCACAAAAAGTGGAGAAAAGGAAAATGAAGATCCAATCTCCTGGATTGTAAGAAATGGAGATCAAAATCAAGCTCCTCTCAAATGACGGATATTCTCTAATGGGGATAGCCACGGAAGACCATATTAACTAAATGCTAAACATGACAATGCTAATAGGTCCAGATCTTATGCTGCAGAGGTCTCCAAATAGAAGGAGAATACCATAAATGAGTTCTTGAAACCCTCCCAGGAGACCCCGACGCTGAAAATTGATGAGGACCTGGTTCTGAAGGTTGTTAAAGAGGAGGAAAATATTTCCCAACTGAGTCTCATATGCAAATTTCAAAATGTTTGGCCTAAAATTTCTCAACTTCATGACTGGATAGCCCAAAGATGGAGACTAAAAATACAAAGTAATATTGAGCTTTATCCTTGTGTTAAAGCTTATTTCATTCTTGTCTTTGAAACCCATAAAGATAGGGATTTAATTTTTAGCTAACATTGGGTTTGGGGGGAACACGGGCTTATGGCCAAGCCATGGTATCTATATTTTAAACCTTTAAAATATTCTTTTTATACCTACCGGATTTGGGTTCGCTTGTTAGGACTCCGCTTCAGATTTGGAACAGATCTTGTCTCATTGCTATAAGGGATACTCTAAGCTCGTGTGTGGCAGTTGATGATAAGACTTTCATTCAAACCCATACTACTTATGATTGAATCCTTGTAGATCTCGATACCTCCAAATCATTACCAGTAGAAATTAATCTACAAATAGGTGAATGGATCTGGGTACAGAGGATAGACTATGAGGGACTTGCCTTTACATGTTGGCGTTGCTTCCAAACTGGTCATATTACACATGATTGTGAACATTCTCAATGTAAGACCAAACTTGCATGGTTGAAGGATTCTCTACCCAACCATCTAACAATTGATTTAGATATGGTTGAGGAATCTAGCACCCCCCTATAAGTTGACTCACGCTTTGAGGATGGTTCACAGAATAATACAAAAAATATACCTCCAGATTCTTCTCTTCGTTATGTCGATTCAGTGATCAAGGATTATTTGACCCCACTTCCTACGGGTCACATCTCTATCAAATCCATTCCAGTTGTTCTTCTAATTTTAGTGGATGCAAGAAATATGGAATGGACAGTGGTGGATAGGATAAAGATGGGAAACACCAAATATAAATCCCTCACTGTACCGGACAAGGTATGATTCTTGTCCTTTTGGTTGATATCATTATTACATCTGGTCAATTGGCATGTTATGTGGATGATGGGCAGCTGTGTTGTTGTTAGGTGGTTATTTTTTAGCTAATTTTTAGCAACTCGGTTGTTTTTGTTGGTTTTAATCTTGACAAAATATTTTCTGTTGTTAGGCTTTTTGGGGTAAAATCTGGCTTTTGAGCACTGTTGTAAAAGGGTATAGTCCCTTTCAAAAAACTATTTACCCATAGTCAAAAAACAAAAGGAAAACCTCTTTGGGAAAAACCTCAAGGGTAATATAAATGGAAAGTAAAATATATGTAATATGGTACCAATTTTTTTTTTGTGTGTGTGATTTAATGAAAAAAAATTCTAACACCTTACTTTCTTAATTTCCTCATTTTACATCTATTGTAAAAATTTGAAACAAGTGACCACATTGTTTCATTAAAATTAAATTGAATAAAATAATTAAACATCTTAGGAATTAATATTTTGAAACGAATTTATGCCTTGGATACAATAATTCAAAATGTTAACCATTTTAAAAACTAGATGAAATTTCTCATTCTAGATATATTCAATAAATAAAACCATTAATAGTCCAACATAAATATTCTCAAAATTAATTTACCATTGAATAGAAATATTGTATAGTAAAAGTATAAAATCAATAAAATAATAAGACTTTGATAAGTAAATAGTAAATTTTAATTTCATATCTTCCGTTTTTAAAATAATCTTGGCTCAACACTTTGGTTGTAGAATGAAATAATTATTTAATGTAATAACCATTTGGTTTGAAAGTTAAAACCTTTATAAACAAGATGTGGGTAAAATGTAAGGTTCATGTCAATATATATATTTATTTGTGAAATTCATTTGAATGGATATCATGCATTTTTATGTAATATAGTTTGATATTTGATAAGTACTTTTAAGATATTCACTGTTGAGGAACCATTGCATCGAAGTGTTAGCAACCCAAGATGGGATGTTGTCAAAAATGGGTGAGGTTGGTTCTAAAGTAGAATTTGAAGCAACAAAGAAAGTGAGGTTTTTAGGTAGAGAGTGAATCTTCGATAATGGTTTAGTGCCTTTGTACTTAAAGAACTGATAGACCGCAATTTCATGGCTGGTACTGAAGCATCTACGACAACAAAATGCAAAACATTCATAATTGAACCATGAAGTCTAGGTTATACTTCCAATTTGTAGATTTATATCAGGAAGAAGGTCTTAAGAAATGTCAATGTCCACCAAGACATGAGAAAAGATGGTGTGGAAGTGTTAGGTGGAGCCCCTGATCGATGTTATAACATGATTTGGAGGTTGGCAAGTCTAAATCTATGTGAAAGGACACCTCATCTTGTCTGCGCCTCCTTCATAGACAAAGGCGAGGGTTAGTTCATTACCCTAGGTTTTATTCAGTTTTCCATGTTTACTAAAATATGCAATTTTCAAACAAAGTTGTTTTCTAGATTTAAAAGTGTGCTAGGTTTAATATTGCACTAGGTTTACTGTTCATATCTCAAGTTTTCTAGTGTGCCCAAGGGTCCAAGATTTGAACCCACAGCTTTGATACCAAGTGTAACACCCGCTAAAACAACCACTCGAGACACAAGAAAAACCTAGGTGTAGGTAGAAAAATTATGGAATAATGTTTATTGAAAAGCGTGACCACTACCACGCTTCAAGCAATAGTTGTCAAAGAAAATATTCAAGATCAATTATAATTTAATAAATGAAATTTTCCTGTTGTAACAAATATTAGATTCACATTACAAAATTTATGAGTGTAATTAATCCAAATATAGTTAAATTTGTCTTAGGTGTTAATTCATTAAATAATTAAATTAACACTATAGTTAAATGTTCCTTATTTAATTTTAGAGGGTCAAAGGTGGCAAAGGAATTAAATACCTTGGGTATTTCATTCCACCAGGTCCAAACAATAAACAGGGTTCTTATTTGCATGGGATAGAAAAACATTCCCTTATCTCCTAACGTGACCCCTTAAAAGGTCAACCCATGCTTTATAATTATATATTTAAGTTAATAAGGGGTAATTTTCCATTTACCCACTCTCAAGCTCATATTTTCACTTTAACCTGATTTTTACATATTTAAATCAATTATGGTTTCCTGAAAAAGAATTTTTTTTCCAATAGATAGGAAATTTCTTCCTCTTTCCAATGATAAAAAGAAGTCATAACTCCTCATATTTCTTAAGTTACAGGCCGACGAGCCTGGGGAGGAAATTTTTCCCAAGACGGGCCTAGGGAAGAAATGTTTTCCCAAAGGTAGGTCTGCAGCCTGGGGAAGAAATCTTTCCCCAAAGGCAGGCTTGTGTGCATAGGGAAGAAATTTTTCCCAAAGGCGGGTCTGGGGAAGAAATTTTTTCCAAAGTCGCAAGGCACACGTGGCACGTTTTTAAGCCAACGCGGGAAGGCAGGTCGTCAGAGGTAATTTGGATTTTAACTCTTTTTGTTAAAAGGGATAAAAGGTTTAAAAACATCTGCTCCTCTGCCGACACCTAGAGAAGCCACGTGTCAGGCCTAAAAGCTACAAGCAAGAAAGCATACCGGTAGGGAGACTAAAGATTTTGGGCCAATTTTCAAAAAGAAAAGTTTGGAGGTGCGGGCCCGCAAACCCACGAAAGTGTTTTCCTAAAAGTGAATTTGTGGGAATGTGGGGCCATTGGGACATGGAGTAATTTTTGAATTTTTTCATTTTTTAAAAAATCACACTAAGTAATTTTTGAGCCTGCCGGTCCGATTTACAAAAAATTACCCTTAAAAAAAAAAATGAACTAAGCAAAGTAACAACTTCAGAAGGCCATAACTTTCGACTGGAAACTCGGATTTGGGAAAATGAGGACTTTTTAGAAAGGGCACAAACTCCTCCTAGCATACAAAACATAAAAATTCATTTTTGAAAAAAACATAACTAGGTGAATTTGATAGAAATGTCTTTCCTGCCATTAAAACATGAACTAGACTTTGTAACTTAACAAAATTAATTCATTCCATCATTCTTTCTTCCTTAACCTACCAAACTGACATGAGGGATTACACTTGGAAAGATTTGGAAGGATTTTGTAGGGTTTAATTAATGGATTGAGTTTCACAATGAATTTCCCCTTTTACTACAAAATGTCTGAGTTTTTGTCCAAGTATGATTAATTGAAGTCTAATAAATTTTCTTGAGAAATTAAACTATTTGAAAAGTGTTTTGATCTTCTTTATGTTACATTATTATTTCAATTTGTCTTTCAGGTTGTAGAGTAGTCTGTAATTTTTTTTGATAAATATTTGTAGTTTTACAGTGAATCAAAAATTGAAATCATACTTAAACTTGGATGGATCTACATTTCATTATCATCCTCTAAATATTTAAATTCATTAAAATTTAATTTACAAAATTTAACTTTATTTCAATCAATGTGTGAAAACCTAGAATGTAGTTCTACCTTCAAATCATGCATTTCAAGTGAAAAAGAGAAATGTAATATTTCTTCATACGTATTTCTTTTTCAATTTTCAAAATGGATACTTCACAATATATTTCAAACACAGATTTCAAATGAAAACCATACCATTTGTGGTAATTAAAAAAACTTCTATTGAACTCCAATAATTCTTTTACAACTTCCTTTTTCACTCATCAAATACAACTGATAGAATATACATCTTTCACATTCGAATGTAGATTCGATTTCCAAAACAGAGAAACTTTCCACCACAAAAAATATTACAATACCATCCACTTGAAGTGGGAAATTTTAACAACAATGAAATCCCAAGGGGACTGTGAAATTTGTCTTCATCCTTAGATCCAGAATAGCAACAAGAAGATCCACCATATATCTTTTGATCACAACAAAGCAATAAGAAATGTAATTCAACTCATGGCAACAAACAGGCTTCCACAACACAAAAACAATTTTCACAAATAGAACACAGTCCAAATACATATTGCAGTTTGCAACCACAAGAAGAACAACAAACAATACTCATGCTTCATCATACACAAGCCAAGGGAGAAAAACCTATGGGGGAAGTACCCCTTATACCTTGCAATGGGGAAATGAGTGTCCACCTTAAAATAAACCCCACCAATATATATAAATGCAAGTTATTTATTTTACAAGGTGGAACCCAATCCTAACCTCACAATAACATGTATACCCCCCCCCAAAACTCTTATGCCTCCCCACAAGAGATCCCCATAGTCTTCTCCTACACCATATCGAAGTAATCTACCCAACCAGCCAACAACATACCAAAATATTCAAAGTATTCACATATGCATAAATAAAAGAAGAACATTTTAAAGAGCCAAGCTCCTACCTCTCCATGGTAGAGTTTTCTCCAAAAGTTAAACAACGATATTTTTCCAATCCAAATAGTCCAAAAGCTCCAGCAATCCACAAGAATTCAACAAAAATCTCTAACTCTCTTCAAAATTACAAGAACACAAAACCAAAAGAAGTAACCAAAATGAAGTCACCAAACATGAAGTAACTCCCAAAACAAGCCAAGGAATTCAAATAAATAGAAGAGGGAGAAAGGAGGATGAGGTGGCTCCATTTAGAATGCCACACCACTCATCCTCAATTCCACCTCACAAGTCAACTTTCAAACTCCAAAGCATAATTAAAAAGGTGGGTGAATAAATGGCCTTATTACTTACACACACAATCCAAGTCCACACCCCAAGGACCAAAAATAATTTCGTGCAAGAAGGTAAAATAAAAAATTACAACTTGCCTTCCCAAAGTACATAATGAGGCCTAATTTTGACTCCCCAACCCATAGGTAGTGTTGGTGTAACAATTTAAGAGGTTTCCAGGACAAGTTTAACTTGTCCCACAAGCCTCCAAAATATGCCCCTAAGGACAGATCCAAATTTCAAAAGGAAAGTGGAGCGTTTCACACTCAAAGCTACTTACACATTACTTACAACACATAATCCAAGATCCATTAGCTCTAATAAATGCATTATTTTGACACATTTTAATTAATTTAACAACATGATTACTCACTAATCTTGACACTAATTAAATAAATAATGAAGGGGAAAATACATCACTAAAAACCACATACTAAAATTAAACAAAGGGACAAAATAAAAGAATACACATAACCCCTTGGTCACATTTGAAGGTGACCCCCCCATGGGAATTCCTAACAACAAGACAAACATACACAAAAAATAAATACAAGTTGCCATGGTGACCCTTGTTGAATTCATCTAGAATTTCAATGTGGTTGGTCTCCAATCCCTCGATGTTTGTTGTGACATGTTTACCTACAAAACAAAAATACCTCCTTCCGCCTTGTGGCCGCATCAAAACATCCAAAATAAATATAAAATATAAATTCCAAAATCATGTTTATAAAAATCACAACATCATCAAGACAAGTAACAATATTATTTACAATTTCATCGATAACCATATGATTGCAAGATTAGTTCAATTTTCTTGGTTTACTTGATATGAAAAATATCACATGTACGAAAAACATATATATCTAACCATGCCAAAAAGTGTATCAACATCAATATAAAATGTTTTTAATAATCCACATGCATTATATATGAACCCAAAGCAACCACAGTCCATGATTTCTAATGTCTAACATCATACCAACTCAATGGCTACAATAATGTCTGTAAGTATAGTCGACAATACCATAATCAATAACAAAAGGTGTCAAACGGAAGTGGGCACTACAGTTGCCAAAAGCTAAATTCTCTTGTTAGTTTTTTAATATTGTTTTTTCTTAATTGATATGAAGTACAAAGAGGCATGTACACACAGAAACTCTAACATAGTCATAAATAGAAAATGACATTCATCTCATTCCATTATTTCAAATGAAGTGATCAACAATAGCTTAATTTCTCCTCTGACACTTCTTATTATTTAAATTTAATCAAACAAAAAGTACATTATTTGGTATTAAATTTGTAATCCATAAACATATTCTACTTGCCAATTTTTTCCACTTTTGAGTGGCTTCCCAGTAAAACTTAAAACAGAAATTATTTAATATTTGTAATTTTATGATATAAGGTTCAACTATCCTTCATGTCCTTAATAAATTCATTTTTAATGTTCTTTCTTATTCATATTTTTAGTCGTGTAATAATGTTATTCAAGGCCATTATATTTGTTGTGTATTTTTTTTGTTTCTAACCAGATGTGCATTCTAGTTCGCTAATTCTCTAAGTTTATAAGGAACTGGTCGAGATATAATTGGTGTGATTTATGCATCCAACTCACTTTCTTGCTTATGAAAATGTTTCATCTGTGTGTTTACTATCCTCTGATACTCATGCATATCATTAATAATAATTTGCTCTAGCATGTTGCTTTTCATCTCATAATTGTGACAACCTCAACAGATCATCTCCACAAATATCTTACTCCATTTTGTACTTTGTAGATTTGTTAAGGAATTATTCTTCGATAGTATAATTTTTATTTTTACATTTTTAATTAATTATTGTCCAATGAGTGTAGAACACACAATAGGTCATCATGTCACCAAACAGATTCCTTGATTCATCCACTTTTACTTCTATCTTTATTTTTTTGTCTTAATTCATTTTTTGTTCTGGTTTCAATTAGGTAACTTGTTACTTTTTCACAACCTCGTTGAGGAGGATTTGGTCATGTTTCTATAGAAGAATCAAGTGATGTATCAAAATTAGGAAATATTTCTTAAAATATTTTGACAACGACCATATTTGATAAGGATTATACTACAGACTTACTTTTTATATATCTTAAATGACTACTTCCATCACCTCTTCTAGGGCTACCCACCTCATCATTGACTCTATATTAGCATTTTTGCGTAGGTGATCACCAAAATGGGGTTTTGGGAGGGGTGTAAGGATATTCATGTCTTCAGTTGGGACATGCTCAAACATTTTAACTAATACATTCACAAGAAATATATAACTAAGTTGAATTCTTCAGGGAAGAATGTTCTTGATTTCATTTCTATCTAGGGTCATTATTAAACCCATAGATGATGGTGTTTTATAGTCATAACCACTACTCCCTCACCATGTTTATACACCGTCTCTACTTTACTTCTTTTCACCTTTTATTTCTACTACTTTTCTATTTCCCTTAAATAAACTTATTTTTTCTCTATCACTTGTACAGAGGACTTCTTCTGCAATTCTAGTTCTTCCAAAACCTTAATTATGAACTACATTGTTTTCACCATTATTTTTAACCTCTTCCTTCTCCTTCTCCTCATATTTTTCCTTCATGTCCTTATTTGTCTTTATTTTTTAACTACTTTTAAGCATCTATTGCCTTCTTATTTTTTCTTATTCATCCACCTATATTTTTCCTCTGTGGCCTTCTTATAATTTTCTTCTCTATCTATTCATTTCCTAGGCCCCGATATCCTTCTTATTTTTATTCTTCATCTCTCCATTTTTGGGCCTTTGCATAATTATTATTTCTTTATTATTATTCATTCACCTATTTTCCTTGTATATTTATATTTATTGTAGGGCCCTTAGAGTGGTTGATTCAATCTCTACCTTTATTTTTTCACTTGCTTTTGTATTTTTTTCTAGTTTATTTCTTCTCTATCTCACTACTCATATTTCTTTGATATTTTGTGGAGATTTTTTGTTTCTTTGTTTGTACATGCACATCCTCATAATAAATTTTAACCCAAAGTTATCCTCACAAGTCTATTATTTTTCCTTCATCGTCGAGGGTTAATTAATTGTTTAGTATTACATTTTCCACTACATATTTTTCCTATGGGAAAAACTAGGTTATCTAATATGTCTTGTAAGATGTAAAGGGCCTCTTTTATGTTCTATACTATTGTATAGATAAATTTCATTTACTATTCCTTGGATTCCTTCTCAAAGATATTTTTTAATGTGTATACTTCACTCCATACTATATATTTTTGTATAGGTTTACCTATTTATGTCAAGAGATTTATGAGTGTCCCTTATGGGGTTAAAGGGGCTTCTTAGTTATCATTCTATAGGTCAACACTCTTGATCCTCTTAAGAATATTCCACAATTGATACCATTACCATATTTCATATTTGAAATATGAACTACATTGAACACTTATTTATGAATTTGTTTTTGTTATTGAAGACCTCTTTTTAGTGGATTTGCTAGGGATACACATTAAATCTTCCTTACTTGTCTGTTATATCTTTCACATAATTACAATGAATTTTTTTGAAATTTATTTCCTTTATATTTTATCAAATGAGGGTGTGTTTATTTTAAACTTTTCCTTCCATTATTATTTTCCTTATAACTAAGGGTAAGAAATTGAGTTATTATTTTGTATTTCCATAGTCCATCCCTAAAATAAAAATTTATTCCCTCATTTTTTCATTCATTGTTGTGATATTATATTAAATCTCTTCATCTTTTGTGTTTGACAACCCATCCCCAATCTATTCTACGCATGGGAGGTTTCTAAATTATTTTCATGTTTCTTCAGTGATCTCATAATTAATGTTAAGAATTATTGGGTTTGTGTTATCTATTGCTAGATCCATTATAGAATCAATCACTCTATCTATTTACTATTAGACACCTTATATAATAGCTATGTTAATGTAGTTTTCCATGAAACCAGTTAATATAAATTGTCAAGATTGTCAACATCCACAATGAATACAACTTTATTTTCATATGGATCGACCACTTACTCAAAATTCTGATTTGTCGACACTATCATAACTCTTAATACTTTATCTCCATTTTTGTAGGGATGTTATGACATCAAATGCTATCATAGTTTTTATATGTTATTTTTTTTTGTATCCTATTATTTTATCCTTTTTTGAAACTATATGTCCTTCCCTCTCCAAAATTATATTTTTAATGTGCATTACTATAAAAAATAGTAGGGAGCATAGAAGAAATCATGTTTATTTTGTATTCATATTCTGTACATCATCATTAATATATCGAACCATAATCTCATGGAAATTATATTTAAATTCAGTCACCACCATTTTATATACAGTTGTAACACTCGTGTGATGTGTGCTATCATTTTTTTAGTTTGGTATAATTTCAATGCAACCTTCTTACTTTTGTATCTTGGTTTTTCATTTCATATGTTTCCTATTGATACTCGTTTTTAATTGACAGTAGTCCTCACACTCCTTGCAGTATTATTTTTCATAACTTTCCCATTTCTTTCTAATAATTTGATGTCATGTCCATCTCATCAACACCTAGAGTTTTACAATTGTCTCCTCTGTTACTGCGTATGTTTCTTCTACATCTACAATTTTGTTTTGTAGTGGAGTAAGTAATATTTTTATTATTTTGTCTAGTAGGAGAATATCGGGAATTTTGTGTCAAACATTTATCCTCATGCATGGAATTACGTGTTCCTTAGCTTTGCATTTTATGGGTTCACATTAACTAAATCCCCTCTATCCATGTCTATTTTTTCATAGTGTATCTCTACTTGTTTAGACTTAATGTACTACTAAACCTCGTAGGGATACCAAACTTTCGATGTGACATGTAGAAAATATCTTTCCGTATCGGACGCATACTCTTTTAAAACTATGCTTCCTCCACGTTGGTTACTCCAATTCAATCTTTAATATAATATTATGTGTTCCCATTTCTGACTCTACGGTTTTGAAAACCTTTATTTTTTAATCTTTGTGATTTGTTATCTCATATTTACGTAAGAAAATTTTCTTTGTATGAAAGCAGTGCAGAATATTTCTTTTATATATTTTAAGATTTCACCATGGATTTTTTATTTTGATTATAGTATGTAGAATCCACTCGTTTTACATTTACTACACATAACTTTGATTTAATTTTATTTGTTACATTTATTGCATTAAAAAATTAGCAATCACAAGTGAAGTGTGCGATATAAACACTGAAGGGTAAGTCTGAGATGAAGTTGATTTCGAGGGACCAAAACATAAGAGGAGGAAGAGGGCTGTAGAAGATGGGAGAGGATAATGTAGGGGGGGGGGGGGGGGCGCGGACCATTTTGTGGAATCTATATTTTATTTCGAGCAAGATATGTGTCATGTGTATTTCTTGTCAATTGTTTGATAGAGAAGTGGGGTACAGAGTGCAGGGCATCGTGGAAACATAGTCTGGAGATATCATATAAAGTGAGGTGTTGTTAACGAATAGTTTAAAGCAAAACTTACATTTTTTGGTTAAATTTGGAAGTCAACAATGGTTAAAGAAACTGTAATTTTGCATTGCGGATCCATTATGTTGTTGTTTTCATGTTAATGTATCATAATGGTGTATATTTAGATTTCAAGAATGGGAACAATGTTCGCACTCATAAACTTTCATATTGAGCTAGGGAACGGTTGTGGGACATGATGAAAGAAGTGGTGAGTAACACAGGACATCAAAATAGAAACAAGTTATCGCAGCAACAGAGAAAACCATTATCGGGATAAATTTTATATTGTGATGAAATTTAAGTAACTTTCCCTAAGGTCCTTGTTCCTTGTTTTGTTTGAATGCATTTTTAAAAATATTTGTGGACATTTTCAAGTACATATACTAAATTTCAATGATGATGGTAATGTGGTCCCATATCATGTTTGTGGAATTTCTATTATTGCAAGGGTTTCAATAAACAATTTCTCCCTGTTGGGTTGATGTGAAAATGTTCAGTGCAATAGTGAGACACTAAATAAAATGGAAGAAGGTGACCATTTTAGTAGCAACAAGGAGAGTTTTTTTTGCTTAATTTTAATGTTTTTAAGATCATGTTTTTTCCTAGCTTTGTTCTTTAAACAAAAATAATAATCCCCGATTCAGAGTACCTAACACCTGTGCCTATGGGGATTTGAATCATTGACCACCTTTAATGCAATGAAGCGTATTTGTTGCAGACATCCCTATTAGTTTATGAAAAACCTTTCACTAGCACCCGCCCGACCTCCAGTTCTTGTTCATCCTTTCTAAAAGCATCTGCAACTGCAAACAGTACTGGAAAAAAAAGTGATGACATGGAAGAGAACTACTTGGACACTTGCAGGGGTTCATACATGGCGAATGCAAAAAATGTGTTTCACACAGGCCACATTAGCGGAGTGGGGGGAAGTGAAATGGAAGGCCGAGATTATCTTGTTCGACATCCATGGGTTGACAGTAACAACATAAGCTATCTCTGCCCTTGAATTTTTGGCACCTGTTAGCCACTAACAAGGCTTCTCCCTTAGTGAAAATGTCTTTGGTGTAATAAGATGCCAACATCTACTCCAATGTTTTTTGTTGCGTGTAGCTCTTCCGTTTCATGTAACCAAAAAAAAAACTCTATCTTGTTTTGTCTACACACTTAAAAACCTAACAAATTTTTGTCGAAGGGAAAAAATACATCATGTGGGAACTGTTTTCAGTGGGATTTGGAAATTTGGACACAACTAATAGATTTGTGACTTTCATTAACATTCAAGATTACCAAAAGTAACTTCTCTCAACAATTTTTTTGCTCTTTCCACAAGAAAGAATTACAAATGTATTGACCAACATGGAAAATAACTCCGCAAGGACATGGGAATGTTTAAACTCTAGAATAAACGAAAATATTCTACACTTATGCAAAGGATTGAATGGGTGTTGTCGATTTCAAGAAACTGAGGATATAACACATCTTAGCATTTCGACATACTTATGAATTGTGGGCCATTGAGTCCACCTATTAGACTACCCCCCGAATAAACCCACCTCTGACATGCTTTCGGCGTAAATATATATGTTTTAAACCTTTGCATTTAATGAAAAACAATTATCTATTTCATAATTGACACTAGAATGTCTTGCACCTATTAGCCACTAAATGGCAGGTCTTTCCCTTAGTCGAAAATGTTTGTGGCATAATAAGACACCAATATCTAATTCGAATGTTTTTTGTTGCGTTAGCTCTTCCATTTCGTCCTTTCAATAACCAAAACGGAAAAACTCTATCTTCGTTTCAATTTATGAACTTAAAAACTCCAGCAATTTTTTGTCAAAGGAAAAACACATACATCATGTGGAAAAGGAGATGGGATTTAGAAATTTGGACACAACTATAAAATTGATGACCTTTTAACAATCAAGATTACCAGAAGTAACTTCTCTCAACAATTGTTTTGATCTTGCCATAGAAAAGTTTAATTTCTTGACCTCAACATGGGCCCATGAAGGACATCAATGCTTAAAGTAGAGTAAATGAAAATAATTAAATCCAATAAGTCAAAGTCTTCTACACTTATGAAAGGATTGAACGTGCATTGCCGATTTCAAGAAACCCAGGATACAACACATGCAGGTCGACGATCTCAAGTGGTTTTATGGAGGATGTCGATGTACTTTGAACTATGGGCCCACTCGAGTCACCTGTCAAACCACCCCCCACCCAAACCCACCTCTAACATGCCTTTGGTGTAAATCTATATGTTTTTAACCTTTACATTTATGATCAAACAATAATAATTTCATCATTGGCACTAGATGACAAAAATATTTAAACAGTGAGAAGGAATTTCAAATAGTGATCACATGTGTCTGACATCTGAAATGATGCTCCAAAAGTGGATTTACGTCCTAGTAACTGGAAAATAAAATGGTTTTAATTCAAGCTTTACATATTCAAATTCAAAAAAACAACATTGGCATATATGAAAGACCTCAATATGGCATGGAAAAGTGCCAATAAAAGCTTACATTATCAAGGAAATGGTGAAGATGTGTGTTCAATAGATCACAAGAAATATGCTAACATTCACTTTGTCTCTTTGATTGGACGAAAGAGATTGTAAACACATCATTTAGAATGGAGATATTGGCAGACCAACATAGACAACTTCCTACCAATGTTTTGTTTCAAAAAGAGGGGAGGTCCATTACATCATGGTGTATCATGTATTTGAAGTGAGGCACACAAATGATGAGGTGCTTGTTTATTTCCAACTTGGAACCCTAGTTGGCAAAGAGGGTAAAAATTAACCGCGGTAAAAGAAAATGATAGAGGGATAAAATATAAAATAGGAAAGAATGCCACCGTGTATGCCTTTTTATCAATCTTTCTTCGATATGACAAGTACAACAATGAAAATTTAGGGTTTACAGGGTATGGATATTTTAGATTTATCCTCATCCTCTATGCATTATCAATATTTTCATAATAAGACAAGTTTAATGTAGGAAATTTAGGATTTATATATGATTACAAATTATAATATTGATTTATATATGAAAACAAATTACAATATTTTTATATTCAAAAAATGTGATTAAACATTATAATATTGATTTATATTGTTAAATTGATTGATGTAAATATATATTAAAAATTAATACTAGTAATCGCATGTGTACACTATAATGTGAACACCGAATGGTATATGTTATTTGTTTTAAAGGGATAATTATTACTTTTGTAGTTGATGTTTATAAGGGGTGTGATTGATTTTGTAAGTGTAGAAATATAGATGAAACATTACATTTAAAATTTTTATCTCTACATTTCAAATTTGTTACAAATTCGTAGATATACATTTGCAAAGCTTATATCGTGAGTGGTAGCCTTTTGATGGCTATTTTATTTGAACCAAACATGAAGGCTTCTATAAATTTGTAGATTTTATATCATGAGTGGATACATCGATACCCTTTGAACGACATTTAAAGAGAACACACAATCAATAAACATCTATAATTAAGTTTTTCTTATCCAAGTGAAAAAGGAATAAAATGCCAAAAAGCCAATTTTTCCCCTTCAAAAAGAAATTCATGCACACTTTTATTGGTTTTAAGGGTTATGAGTGGAAAAAGTTAATAAAAAAAATCTAGGTTGTTAAAAGAAAAACTGGTCATTATTTACTTGAAAATCGGCTCCTCCGTTGAGAAAAGAAGACCCCAGATGGAGAGGACTCGTGGGGAGTATTTTTTTCCTGACACAACATTGTCCCACTCTAATTTTACTACAACAATATTTTGCATAGCTCAAATAGGTTTTCTCTCATCCTACATCAACCAAAGCTAAATGATTTGTTGACCTTTTTAATAATGGTCTGACCAAACTTTCACATAAAATCTACTAAAGGTAAATATTCAATGAAAAATGCATAAATTTCATTATCCCACTCTTAGCAAATAACTGTGGAAAAGGAACAAAATACCCGTAAAAAACTAATTTGTCCCCCTTCAATAAGAAATTTGGGCACACTTTTTTTTGTTTTAAGGGTTCCTAGTGCAATAAATTAATATGAATTTTTTTTGGGTTGTTATAGGAAAAATTGGTTATTGTTTACCAAACTACACAAGAACAAACACCTACACCTCCTTTCTCAGTGTTGCAATATCAGTAGACAATAATACTTGTTCATCCATTAAGTGTTATTACAGGTGTTATACCATATTAAAAATTCAGTGACAAATTACAGGAAAGAATTGGCATCATTCAATTCTAGTTGACATACTTGGTTTCCAATCTGACATAAATTTCTATCCTTTTTCCCCTTTTCATGAAGATAATGTGTTAAATTATACTAGTCTAAACTGCCCCCGTGTAGTCTATCCTGTGTGACAAAGGTTGGGTGCCACTATGTGTGTTAAAGCAAGGAAAACAAATCCAATTTTCCATTGTTAAACAACTGAACCATGGAGCAGAGAGCTATAAGGCCATTCCTCAATGATAGTAAGGACCTAAAGGGGAGTGTGCATATCCTGTAATCATAACATTCCATGAGACCACATTTCTTTGATGCATTTCGTCAAATAGTTCATGTGCTTCTTGTATTTTTCCACATTTTTCATACATGTCTAGCAGGGCACTTGCTAAAAAAATCATAGCTTCAAACAACAAACTTCAATAAATCATAGCTCATAAAAATATTTTCCTTTGATCACAAAGATGAATTGATCATCATGTGCAAGTCAAATCACAAGAAAAAACAAAAAATGCACAATGCTTGTCTACACATATATAAGAATAGACCGACATTACTCTAGAAGAATGCAAAAATATCATCTCTCTTCCAAGACACCAAATAGTTCTTTAAGCTTCCCATGAGTTCATGGAAAATGATCTTGGGTTTCAACCAGAGTTCCTTGAATTACAAGAATAGTGAGTGGAGTTCCAAATAGATCTCCCCACTCCTGAGGCCCCCATCAAAGAAGTCATAGCATATTTTAACACTACGCATTAGATGTTATTTCTTCATAGCCATGTGTAGACTTAGCACAACCCAACACTTCATAGGACCACCAACAGGGAAGGGAAAATTTGGAATCTCTTCTGTAAAGTGCTTGTTTGAAGTTACTCACATTTATCCTACAAAATATACCCCTTAGATTAAGGTGCCTATGTTTCTAACTTACACCTCTGTGTCTTATAGTACAGTCACTAAGATTGGCATGAAAACCCACTATTTCCATGAATCCCAAAGGTGGTGTGGAAACTTGGCCTCGTTATAAAAAGAAACTTTTCACCCTTTGCTCTAGTTCTCAAGAATGAAAACTATCTAAACTTATGTCCCACATTATTTGAGTGTTTTAATCTAACAAGACTGAAGATGTGACAATATTCCTTTTTGGCATGCTACAAATGATTAACAGAGAGGAATTTTGAATTTCAAAAATCCCTCTTGATTCCGCACAGATTTAAATCAAAATGAATTTGGAGGGTAGAAATGGAATTGTTCATTTATGAGTCTGGTAATTTTTTTTTTAAAATCCATTTCAATTATGCTTTTAATGGATGTCCATACCATGTTCCAAAGCTCCCATTTTGCGACAGGCTGGTAAGATGATTGGCAATTTTTTTTAAGTTTGGGTAAAAATCCACCAATTGCATTTCCTTAAATGTCATCAAAGCATTTTAAAAAAACCCATTTTGTGCATATCTTGTAACCATTGTAGTCCATGAGACCACATTTTTTTGAGTTATTTGTTGAAAATCCTTAAACCCTTGTCAAGAACACCATTTTGTGCATATCCCGTCCAAGAAACCACATTTCTTCGAAGCATTTTGTCAAATAGTTCCTGTGCTTGTTGTATGCTTCCAAATTTTGTATACATGTCTACCAGGGTGCTTGCAATTACTACATCCGACAAGAATCCCCTTTCTATTATGTTTTTGTATCGCCCGTATTTTTCTCAACAAGAAAACACGATAAAACCGATAACAAATAGTGAAAATTATGGAATATATATTTTTTAAAGTTAATGACAATAACATTCATCGGAATTAAATTAAATTCTTGATAATAACATTCTATACAATTTTCGAGGTAGGCTGAAATTCAAACAATGACCGATTAATATTGACTCCATTCCAAAACTCGATTCATGATTTAAATTTTCTTACTAAGCTTCAATATTTCAATAATATTTCTCATCTTGATTTTAATTTCTCTATTCCATTAATCTCCTTTAAAATTATTATTTAAGGGTCATAAATAAATTTTAAATTAAATTAGACAAGAATACTAATTTTGCAATGTTAAAGATATGCATATTATTATTAGTTCATTATTTAAAAAGACAAGGTGCACAACTTAGTCTAACCCCTTAGTCCCCATTTAACATTACACACTCCTCATTTTATTTATTTCATTCCCACCTAAATACCCCATCACTTAAGTGATGTAGGGTTCATCCTACACCATTGGATCTATTCTATCTGAACCCTTAGATCTAGGTTGCAATAAAATAAACCCTAGAAATCCTTATGGGTTTTCTCATACTCATTTCTTAACCTATCTTCTCATTTCTCTTGTTTGTTTTGCAGGTGAATGAAGAAGGGAGGCCATGGAAGGAAGCTCAAGCTCTTTGGTGAATGCACACAAGAAGATGAGCTAGTTTTAGCATCCCTCTCCTAAGTTTTGCTCTGTTTCCAAATATCATTTTACCCAATATTGTTTGTACTTCCTTTGAGAGAGATTTCTCTTACCTGGGTTATGGTTTTTTTGCCCATTGTTCTTTTGGTTTCGGAAGAGGGAAATACAACATGAATCTTGATGTAAATATGTGTATATACACAGAAAAATAAATATTTTATTAAACCAAAAAACTTCTTCTCTCTCTTTTTTTTTGTTTTGTTTGACGATCTTATATGAGTTGTGGGTATTTACCCATTTCATTTTGAGTAATACCAAAAAATTATTTATATTGCAGACCCGAAAATAATCACTATGTGAATATAACATTTAAATATGTGATTATACATGTAAATAGATAAATATATATATTTCCTTGTCTTTTAATACCCATTTTAAAGGATATTCGGTTACAAATACAATTTTATAAACATTAACTATGTATATAAATTAATATACATCTAATTCTTTTTCATCTTAAATAATCCCTAAATTTCCTGAAGATTTACAATATACTGTATGTATGTATATATATATATATATATATATATTAAAAACTCGTGGTCCTCGGAAGGAAGCATACACAGGCCGCATCACCAACTAGAGCCGACTAAAAGTGTATTAGCCGCATTAAAAAAAAACTCTTTGGAGGGGCCGCAAAATTAATAAAGGTAAGGATTTGGTTCGGTTTTATTATGGAGGCTTAGAGTTTGGGTCATTTAATAAACATTTCCCACATGGAGTGGTTCCCCCAACTTGGCCGACCACTACCACTTTCTTTACTCTTTTAAAATTATTTATACATTTATAACAAACTTCCTCCACCTTGGTAAATTTCAAAAGCCTTAAAAACAAAACTTAATTTAATATTTGTTTCCTCTTTTACAAATTAAAACTATACGGTTCCCCCAAATTGGTCACTTTTCAGTTATGTCCCACTTATATATTTATTAAATTATATATATATATATATATATATATATTCACTGGTATAAGTATATATTAATATTTAATGATACTGTATATATATTATTATTGTAAATCTAGAATATAATCTTATATATTATTAATATATAAAAATATAATATATATTAATAATGGGTATTATTTAATTAATATTTTTATTTGTATAGAAGGAAATTTAAATTCTTTTCTTTTGTTTCTTTTTCATATAAAACACAAAATTGCATATTAGTGTAATAAGATAACATTGGGGATTTGATTTTTATATGACTAAGAAATCAGTTACACATGAGTATTAAAGTTACATTGGTTTTGGTTATTTGCCCATTTGTGAATAAACCATATCATTCAAATTTATTTGCATAATGACCTACAGGTATATTTAGCTGTAATTAAATTCATCTACTTGGAACAAATTTCCATTGTAATTACAAGAAGCTAGATTGTAGAATTGATTTATTTAATTCCTTCATGCACATTCACTTGGGTAAGAGAAGGTATGACACACATT
This sequence comes from Taxus chinensis, assembly GCA_019776745.2. Taxonomy (NCBI): domain Eukaryota; kingdom Viridiplantae; phylum Streptophyta; class Pinopsida; order Cupressales; family Taxaceae; genus Taxus; species Taxus chinensis. Next base: position 647,741,503 of record CM034146.1, read on the forward strand.
TGAAAGTATTTCTTTTATTTTTCATTTTGTCATTCAATGAAGTTGTCAATAATGCAAGAGAGTCCACATTTAGTTTCACCCAATAACACTAATCCTTTCAACATATTTCTCATACAACTCCCAAGACAAAGTATAGACGTGAGGGCCTTATTCTTTTTGTACAAACCAATACAAGGTTCACATTTCATTTGGAGAAATGCAAATCCCAACAACTCATTTGAAAAATCTAACCATTAACATATAATATTTCATTCAAAGTCCCATGGGTAAAATTTATAAGTTGTAAACTCACAATAAAACAAGATGTAACTTCACATATCCTTCTCCATTCTCTTCAAAGGCACTATGAACCAATCTTCATTGAACTCAACATTCTTCATAATGAATCAAGAACACAACCAAATGGGGGAGTAGGCAACTCTCTCCACCCAACCAATATTCCAATGAGGGAGAGAAGCCTTCTTCCTCATTGGCCCCCGAGCCCCAACAAGGAAGCAATGAGGGTTATTTAGACAACCATGGGCAACTCAAAATGGCTTCCACATACACATTCAATCAAGACACTCAACACAAAAACACATTTCCAAAATTTCAACAAAACCAACAAGTATCTAACACAAAGGCTTCATGTTAAAGCCATGGAGTAGAAAGGAACATGGGGGCTCTTCTTTAGCCTCCCAAGGGCTCGGGTGTCCACCTATGAGCCCCCAAAATTTTCATCACAATACATACAACACTCTTATGCCTCCCTCCAAGAAGATACACCACTCTTATGCCTCCCTCAAGAAATCAATCCACTCTTATGCCTCCCTCAAGATAATACAAGATAAATACAAAACATATTTATCAACAAGGTGGACATCCCAACCCAACTCCCTCCTAAAATCCCAATAACATTCCTCTTATTCCTCCCTCAAATTTTACCCCCATTTCCATTTCTCCCACAACCTAAGAATCAAGTCTATTTCCAACAAGCATAACCAAATTAAGGATCAACATCGACACATAAGAGCACAACAAAATAACAAGGTAAGAACAAAGGTAGAGATCTACCTCACAAATGAAGAGTATCAATACACAACAAGCTCCAAGCCTTCCAAATTCCTAAGAAACCACCATCCACTCTAAGCTCCATTCTCAAGCAAGCTCTCCAAAATTATAAGCATTCCCCGAAAAATAAAAATGAGAAACCCTCCCAAATCCTCACACAAAATGAAATAAATAGAAAGGAGAGAGAGGGGGGGCATGATGTGGCTCCATTGTTGCATTTGGTGAACAATTTCAATGCCTGGTGGGGAAATCTATGTCTCCCATAAGCTGTAATGATAACATTCCAGGAGAAGTTGTCTAGTTGTTCTAAATCGTCAAACACTGTGCAAGCATCCATCAAACTCCCGGAGTTGAAATTCATGTTGATAAATTTATTTTGAAAAGTCGTTTCCACGATAAATGTAAATCCCTTGCCAATGATGATAGAGTGAATTTGTTGTCCTTGTGAAAGTGCATTCATGGCAATGCAGGTCTACAATAGTTAAAGATACGTGTTACAGTCTACAGGGGATTATTTGTACTAAGCAGAATGTGCAGAACCTCTTTTAACTGAACCTCACTACATAATGCCATCAGGATTGTGGGATACTTGTATTTCATTTTAATCTTCTTCTACCTCAATGACATTGGTCTTAATGATTTTGCTTAATTCTGTGAATGAAAATGATAACGCCACAGGTAAATTCAACCTGTGGGAACATTTTAGTTTCCAATGTCGATCTTCTAACTCCATTTCCTAACTTTGTGAGATAATTGCAAAGCATCAGCTACATTTAATTTTCCACTCCAATAAACCCTGTACTATAGATATTGTATAAGTTCTAATTAAGGAAGAAAAAATTTTTGTGCACCTCCTGAGTTTTCTTGCTACATATAGAGAAGAAAACAAAACAAATAATGCATATGATGTACTTTTCTGAAGGGGAAGATGACTCACTAGAAAAAATGAAAGAAAGTGATCCAAGAGAAGCATATACACACCAATTGTCATTGTTTCCATTTAACAGCTAAAAACAAGAAAAATAGGCAAACGACCATCAAATTCAATTAGCTGTTGAAAACATCCACATGACTATCAAATTTAACATAGTTGGAGAAATGTCTAGAATGGCCTTTCCCATAGGGGGAACACCTTCAATGTAATAAAAATTAAACATATTTAAAATCCAATTCAACAATGCACTTTACTTTCTTTATTAAGAGTAAGATATTCAATAAAAAAAATTAAAACCTCAAGTTTAAGTTATATTCTCACTCATTACGTATACTCCCTAGGTAGTCTTTTATGGTTGACGTGTCACTCATAGGAATTAACAAAGCAAAGGATATTGTAATTGTGATTTAATAATTATGATTATAATTTAATAACTATCAATTTTTATTGGGATGGGATTATTATATAATTTACTAACTTAATTACGATAAAAATTGTGCCATGGTTGCATGGATAATTGAACAATTATAAGATCATCAATTTTTTTCATGTAAATATAAAAAAGGATTTCAAGAGTTAGGATGGCATATATGATAGGGTTACTGAAAATATAGTCATATTAAGAATAGTTCAATAATAAGTTACATACCATGACGTTTAAATGATGAATTGTATTTGGATACTTTATAACTAGTTGGAGAAATGACTAGAATTTGCATTCCACTTTTGATTTTATGGATTTGAGGGGAATCAAAGATCTGAAAAGTCTCACGAATCGACTAAGTTATATCAAATAGATTAATTAAAAATATAGATTCAGAATATGAGAAGAATCTATAACTTAAAAAGATGGTGCAAATATAAAATTGAATTTATATATTATTGAAATTTCAATTCAACATTTTAACAATATTCTACATTTATATATTCTTTTACATTCAAAACTTATAATTTTGATTCATCTTAGTATAGGACATAGTTGATTTGTGATCCTTTATAGATTCATATTGAAAGGAACGATAAAAAGATTGTTCGAAGCCGCGAAGATATCAAATGATAATAGCACACCACATTGGATTTGCAAACAAAGAGTTAAAATATCATATATGGAAATCCATCATAATCTATAATGTTCAATACATTAGAATTGAATTACATTGATTTAAATTGCTTAATAAGAAGGATGTACATATAGGAGGAGGGAATTCCAACTACTACCTAGATTAGTGGTGAAGAACTCTCACTAACTGATACTTGCAGATAAGTTAACTCTAGATAACAATTACGCTAACTCAACACAACTAGTAAGCTAACTCCGCATAATTGGATATCTTGCAATGATATTTTACTCACTCTAGTTTTTTCTTATTGAGTTTGGGTACCTATCAGTGTCCCTTTCTCCCAATTATTATACGTGGGTACCTGATCAGGCCTTATTGCCAAGACCCAACTTATTTTCCGCCCACTTAAGCTATGGGGAGGGAGGGCAGGTGGGTGTTATTGTAGGTTACTTGTTAAAGTGGGAGTGAAACATATAATAACATTCCAAAGGTAGAGACTAATAATAATATAGATCAAATAAAATTATAAAATTATTATGCAATGATGTTTACTCACTTTCAAAGCACTTTTATGTATAACATATTTATGTTAAATAAAAACATATAATAACACACGCGCGCGCACACGGAGAATGTTGCGGAGTTTAAACATGGTTTAAAGAGTATAAGTGGAATATCAACATAAAACACAAGGCTTCAGAGGGAGAATGGAAAGGCACTGTTCAATTTCAGAGGGAGAATGGAAAGATAGTTCCACTTCATGATGTCTTGCATGTGTCAGGCTTAGGTATGAATCTGATTTCTATATCTATTCTTCACGATAAAGGGTAAAATGTACTTTTTAGAGGGACACATGTGTTGATTAAGCACAAGGATTGGAAATCACTCATAACTATTAGAGTTAGGAGTGGTCGCCTTTATGGGTTACAGTTTGATACTCCTAAGGAACTTATGTTCAATAGTAATCCTAGAGATCTTGGAGATCTATGGCATAGGAGGATGGGCCATATTCATCATGGAGCACTTAAATTGCTTGGTGAGACAGTGACAAGTGTTCCAGAGGTGAGCAGAAAGCATGATGATGTATGTAATGGATGTTTGGCGGAAGTTTGTGAAAGCGTCTTTTCTAAGGAATGACACCAGATCTGAGGGTGTTCTTGATCTAGTACACTCAGATATATGTCGGCCAATGTTGACGAAGTCTCTCCGAGGATACAAGTAATATGCTATTTTCATTGATGATTTCTCGAGGAAGACCTGGATATACTTCTTAAAGACCAAGGATGAGGTTTTCAGTCACTTTCAAGAGATCAAGGCTCTTGTGGAGAACTCGACAGGAAGGAAGATAAAGGTTCTTCAGTCAGATAATGGAGGCGAGTACAAAGGAAATGACTTCCACAATTTCTGTACCAGAGAAGGAATCAAAAGAGAGTGCGTTGTTCCTTACAATCCATAGCAGGATGGAGTTGCTGAGAGGAAGAATTGTTCTATATTGGGGGTAGCAAGGTCTATGCTAAATGATTAGGACATGCCCCGCTACCTATGGGAAGAGGCGTGTAGTACATCAGTTTACATTCAAAATAGGGTTCCACACAAGGTATTAGGGAAGATGATACTAGAGGAAGCTTTCACAGGGAAGAAGCCAAATGTAAGTCACTTCATGATATTTGGGAGTTTGGCATATTGTCATATTCCAGAAGATACATGTACCAAGTTAGATCAGACTGCAGAGAAGGGGTACCTTGTTGGGTACAGCGAAACTTCAAAGGCATATAGGATTTTTATTCCAAGGACTAGAAGAATTATTGTCAGACGTGATGTCAATTTCATGGAGGAAAAAGCGTTTATAAGGTCCAGAGATTTTCTAGCAAATGATCAAAGTGAGCAGCCAACAAAATCTCCAAGTCCAAGTCAAGGGCAACAAAGCTCAAGTATAGCTACTAGTACAAGCATAGACTCAGGTAGTGAAGATTCACAGAGTATGGAGCAACTGGTGCAACATCATATGCATCTAGAAGATATTGAGGTTGATATTTCATCCTCTACCGTTGGCAGCAAGAACTGTGAGGTTCAAGACACACAAAGGGATACTCAGGAATTTATGGGAGCTCCTAGGAAGAGTACGAGATAGAGAAGTGAACCATCCAAGTTCAATGACTATGTGGCATTAGTCAGCCAGTTGGTAGATAGTGAACCTTCTAGCTATCAAGAGGCTGCACAACATCAGGTATGGCGAGATGCTATGGTTGAGGAATATACTTCAATAATGCATAATGATGTGTGGGAGGTAGTGCCTAAACCACCATATAGGGAAGTAGTTGGATCAAGCTGGATATTCAAGATAAAGCACGGTGTAGATGGTAGCATCAAGAAATGGAAGGCAAGGTTTGTGGCAAAGGGGTTCTCTTAGAATGAGGGAATAGACTATGAGGAGACATTTTCTTTAGTGGCCAGGTATACTTCTATACGAGTTGTAATCTCATTTGCAACATAGATGGGATGACAAATCCATCAAATGGATGTCAAGACAACATTCCTTAATGGTGAATTTAAGGAGGAGGTATACATAGAACAACCAGAAGGCTTTATAGCACACAACAAAGAGACCCACGTGTGCAGATTGAAGAAAGCCTTGTATGGACTCAAGCAGGCTCCTAGAGTGTGGTATGAGTGCACTTATTCATACTTGCAAGAAATGGGCTTTGTGAAGAGTGAGGCAGATGGTAACCTCTACTACTTAGTGGTTGGGGGTGAGGCTCTCATTCTTATTCTTTATGTAGATGACTTGTTTCATAGAGGTACACTAGGGCTCATAGAGGATTGCAAGAGGGACCTTGCAGAAGAGTTTGAGATGAAGGATTTGGGACTCATGCACTATTTTCTAGGCATGGAGGTGTGGCAGACAGATGGAGAGATTTTCCTTGGTCAAGGGAAATATTGCATTGAAATCTTGAAGAGATTCGAGATGGAGGATTGCAAAGCCATGTCTACACCTATGATCACTAATTGGAGGAAGGTAGATACATCTAAGGACAAAGATGTAGATCCCACCTTATACAGGTACTTAATTGGTTCACTCATGTATTTGGTCAACACCAGGCCAAATATAGCATTTGAAGTAAACTCTCTTAGTTAGTTCATGATTGAGCCAAAGAGAGTGCATTGGACAACAAATAAGCATGTGTTGCATTATTTGCGTAGTTCAGTTGAGTATGGGATCAGATATGTTCAAGCTGAAAGAATCAAGTTGATAGGCTATACTGACACAGATTGGGCAGGCAGTACAATAGACAAAAGGAGCACTTCAAGGTGTTGTTTCAGTTTAGGATCAGGGGTTGTTTCTTGGTTCAGCAGGAAGCAGAAGTCTATGGCTCTGAGTTCATCATAAGTAGAATACATTGTAGCTAGCATGGCGACAAGTGAAGCTATATGGATTCGGAAGTTACTAATGGCCTTGTCTGGTCAGAAGGTTGAGACTACTATGATAGACTCTGACAATAAGACTTGCATCAAGTTGTCTAAGAATCCAGTGTTTCATGATAGGTCTAAACATATAGCTATCAGGTATCACTTCAACAGGGATTGTGTACAATGAGGTATTGTTCAGCGACAATACATACCTACAGAGGAGCAGGTAGTAGACATTCTGACTAAGGCATTGGGGAAGGCAAAATTTATCTTCTTTAGAGATATGATGGGTGTCGTGAAGAAAAACTTCCTTGCTAAGAGGGAGTGTTAGTTTGTTAGCTTGGACAACTGTTTGTCCATTTACTAAGACTAGATAATAGTTATCTTATTGTTGAGAATGAATTAATTATTTTGTAATTATTGATTTCCTTTAGTGACACCTTGTAACCAAATTTGTTATGGTTGTTAAGTTGTTATGTATCTCAGCCGTCGATTGATAATCGATCCGGTCGTTGGTTTTCCAATGAGAGTAATATAAAAGGAGGTCATTGGGCATTTGGAGAAACAATTGCAGTGCTAGCAAATGAGTTTGTAAGTTTGCAGTGATAGCAAAAAGTCTTGCAGTGTTAGCAAGGATGCAATGATAGTGTTGCCGATAACAGTGATAGTGTTAGTATAAGTTACTTGTTAAAGTGGGAGTGAAAGGTATTATAACACTCCAAAGGCAGAGACTAATAATAATATAGATCAAATAAAATTATAAAATTATTATGCAATGATGTTTACTCACTTTGAAAGCACTTTTTTGTATACCATATTTATGTTAAATAAAAATATATAATTTTAATTTATATAATAAACTTAACTATTATATAGTTGTTTCGATTGAATAAACTAGTAATATATATATATATATATATATATATATATATATATATATATATATATATATAGACACACACACACATTCGGAGAACGTTGCGGAGTTTAAACATGGTTTAAAGAGTATAAGTGGAATATCAACATAAAACACGAGGCCGTGCCCAATCAAAATTAAATCGATGAGAAAAGGAAATGGCCATACACAATTATGAGATCCCGAATACAGAAAACCAGAATTCAAGCAATCTCTGAGACTGCCACTGGTGTTTCGTCTTTTGTGAAACGTCACTGATTACAAATCAAAATCTGCCATAATCTATGCACGTGTGAAATTCGTGTGTTTGCGTTTTAATTAATTTTGATTGTGTCACTGCCATTCAAAGGCACGCCACAGTACATACAACTCTTTCCATTATATTGAAGGCATTTTCCTAATCCGTGAATGTACTACAATTAAATATAAATTGGAATGCGTCAATTCAGAGGTTGCTGGCCTAATAACAGGAAAGGAGGAAAAAAAAAAAAAGCAATGTTTTTCCTTTCTCTAATTTTTTATTTGAGCACAGAGTATAGATTCCAAAATTAGATATAACTTTTCAATCGAAATAAAAAATAAAAAATTGGATAAAACAAATTCAATGGTCTGTTTAAAAAAGAAATAATATTAAACAAAAAATAGTAGGCGGCTACTTTTATTTATTATGATGTACGAGAAATTATGTGTGGATGGTAATCCATTGCAATGGTGAGAGTGGTAAGATTATGATAGGTATAAAAAATAATTACATGGGGAGAAAAGGAAATAAATATTTTATAGCGCTCACAATGAAAGAACGAAATTTGAAGTGTTCTCTGTACAATGCATATTCACGTGTTTCACTGATTTTGGCAACGATTGTACTGAAAATCTTGTTAGTGTGCATCGCAGGAAATATGCTAATGAAATCACACTGAAAAGGGGGTTAACTTTAGGTCGTGGAAGTTGAACCAAATAAGTTGAACATTTGTTCAGCTATTTCAGAAATCGAACTTAGAATTGTATTTGAGCAGGCAGAAAATGACATTTCTATAAATTACAATTCTCTTAAGGCTACGAGAGTGAAATAATATGCGCATGACAAAGTCTATGTTAGTTTGTTTGCTTGGACAGCTGTTTCTCCATTTTCTAAGATTAGATAATAGTTATCTTATTGTTGAGAATGAATTAATTATTTTCTAATTATTGATTTCCTTTAGTCACACCTTGCAACCAAATTTGCTATGGTTGTTAAGTTGTTATGTATCTCAGCCATCGATTGAGAATCGATCCGGCCGTTGGTTTTCCAATGAGAGTAGTATAAAAGGTGGTCATTGGGCATTTGGAGAACACAAGTTTGGAGAAACATTTGCAGAGTTAGCAAATGAGTTTGTAAGTTTGCAGTGATAGCAAATAGTCTTGCAGTGTTAGCAAGGGCGCAGTGATAGTGTTGGGGATAGCAGTGGGAGAATATCACGAGGTGAAATTGGGAGATTGTCGGATTTCTACCAGTAAGAGGCAAGGAATCTTTGTATCTCTTAATTTGCTAAAGTTAATATAATTCCTCATCTGTAGAATTGGTTTCCCTTAGTGGTTTTTCCAGGGACATTTTTTCCAAAAATATTGTGTTCATTGTGTTACGCATTTCTTTCTGTATTTTTATTAGTGAAGTTGCAGTTGTGTTATTTTTTGATGTTAACTGTGAATTAGTTTTTCAGGAGTTAAATAATCTTTTAAGATAGGAGATTAATAATCAATGACCTCAATAGAATTTCCACAGTCTATATATTCGATTGATTCTTCCCCATCCATACTATTGTGAAATTTGAAATTATTGTGCTGCCTATATATCTGTATTATTTTATATACGAGTTTTTAAAAAAAATATAATAATAGGGTTAATAAAGTAGTTGAATTAATTAATTGATGGTGGAGGGCTATCATACTTATGTAATCGTAATATGCATGTTATACTATATACTAGATTTGACATTTAAATAAATTTTGTTTTCATATAATGATTTTTTTAATTTAATTTTTGTTTGGAAACCGTTGACTACATAGATATCGGCATCTTTGGAGATTACATATAAAATATTTACACTTGTTGAGTAAGCGTGTATATATATATAGACACACACACCTTCCCGCTATCTTGGTATAAGATGTTAGATTCTATATTTATTGAATTTTACACCGTATATCTCATCTATTTCACAGGTTGTAACTTTTCCATATCTTCCTTAACCAGAATGGTTGCTGAAGACCAGTTCATCTGGATTTTCCCTCCCAATTTCTGGCAGAAGCTTCTACTTAACAACATTGCAAATGAAGCCACAATGTCTTCCACAAGGATAATCATTGACACCTTTTTATCTACAATTTCAGTGAGAGACACCTGTGCATCATTAATCTTTCCTAAAATTGAGACCTTATTTGATTCCATGGAGTACAACGCGTCACTGTCTTGTGTCAAGGAGATTCCAAGAGCATTGGCCACCTTTATAGGCATTACATTGTCAGAAACATATGAAACTAACATAGAATTATTCAACCGACATCTTCTAACAAGAAGGGAGACATATAAAGGATTGATCTTATGGGACTTTGATTCACTAGTGGAAAGCATACTCTACCATTGAGATGTAGGTGTGGTTCTTGGGAGTCCTTTAGAACTAGGATTCACGGTATTGGGCCTTAAACTACTACAATTAACATGATGAATAAGCTTCTCAAATTACATGGATTTGTAAATTTTTACTTTGGATTTGTTCACATGTTCTATGATATCAAAAGGGGCAAATAAGCACGAGGAGGGTGGAGATACTACTTTTGAAGTTTCACTAGGCTTGGAAGTCAGAGTTGAGGTTTGGGGAATGGAGGATAAATTTGAATGTACATTAGAGAATCTTGAAGGAATAGATTTTACAGGAGCAGACTTAGAATTAGAAGGTGTGTTAAAATACTTAGACTAACGGGTAACCTTTTTCTTGCCACGAGATCAAGTTTCGCCAATACATACTCTATGGAGGGTGGAAGTGGATATCCTTGACTGATTATTTTATTTTATCGAGTCACCATAGGAGGATCTTCAACCTTGTTCTTCTTCGCAACAACAGAGGAAGAATCTCCTTTTTGACATTGAGAATACATGAATACTAGACATGAGAAATTCGGTGCATATTTTTCATCATCTTCATCAGCTCCAGAATATTCACAGAATCATATTTTTACATCATTCTCTACTTCTTAATTATCTAGGAAATCATTATATTATTTTTACTGTTCAAGTACTTCTTATTCTCAAGTTCTACATATTGCATTAACAGGTGAATCTCACAATGCAATCCTTCAAGGTGTTCTGGAAATCGGATTCATATCATGATTTTGAAGAGGAATATTTTTTTCTTTATTATGTTTAATTAATTTTCCATTTCTTTGGAGAAGAGATTCATTGGTAGCTTCCCATCAAAATTGACCCCTTTACTTCCTATTTGGATTCTTTATTTTTTCAGATAAGATTAGATCATCTTCACTCTCAATTGACACAAGATTAGGAGGTTGATATCTTCGTTACATAAATCCAATTTCAAGAGGTTACACACTGATCAAGAATACCTTGACAATGTGTTTAGAATGTGAAGCATCTTCCGGTATTTTGTGGAGTAACCAGTTGAAATAGGCCAAAAATTCTCTCATAGTTTCATTCGATTATTTATTTATTTGTACCAATTGAGAAAGGATATCTTGGAAATCATTTGCTCATTTGAATATTTCTATGAACTTATCATGAATTTCATCCAAACATGTTACGGAGCAAGAGGGAAAGAGACAGAACCACTCAGCTTAATTTTCTTGAAGTGATTCAAAAAGCAATCTAACTGCAATATCCTCATGTTTGATTATGAGAATTCTACATGATGTGATGAAGGAAGAGATGTGTTCTTCAAGAAGTTATTTGTTGAAACCTTTGAACTTTGGAAAGTTCTTATGGGAACTTAGTGATAGATTATGAAGAGAGGGTGTAAGAGTGAGTGGACTTGTCTTCCTTCCCCATGGAATAATGGTTTCATATCTTTCTGCTTCATCTAGCATTACTAATTTTACTTCATTTTTTTCTGCAGTTTCCACTTCTTCAAAATCTTCTCCCAATTATTCTTGTGGTCCTGTTTCTCTTTAGCTAGAGAATTTAATGTTCAATGGTGGGTGGAAGGAAGGAGGAACAAGATGATTTTTAGGGGGATTATCAATAGGATTTTTTGTATGATTACTAGGTGAACCACTTGAAGAATAATATGGAGATGAAGCTTGAGAGATGTAGTAGGGGTTATCTATGATCTATTCATGTGGATTTTGTAAATCTTCAAAACTGCGATCAACACTTCCTCTCAACCTATTTAGCTAGGTGTATTTTCTTTCATCCAATTTGGGAAAATCTGACAAAAAATAATATGGAAGGACACTATGGAATATGAAGGTTCATTCACATTAAATAAAGAGTGGGATTTATAGCAATGGGTTACAATCAATATTTTTTAATTTTTCAAATTTTGATTTTTTAGGAGTTTTAAATATAGAAATTTTTAGATTTTTTGCTTCGTATGTTTGGTATAGAAGTGATAAATATTCCCCATTGTGATAACACAAAACTATTGGAAAGAAAATTAGTCGTTGGGACAAATTTTTGGATCTCTGTTAACGCTTTAGGACTAGGTCCCTTTTCTTGAAAGAGGCAAATGCATTATTGTGTGTGGAAACAAAATAAAATATCTTATTGGCATTGGGATCTGGTGATCCAATATGGAAAATCCATTAAACCTACATGAAATGCTTGTAATTTCTTACAAGGGAGGAATTTTCAAGATACATGGGAAAAGCGAGTTGGAAATTAGGAAGGGGGGATTAATATCGCAGGTGGAAACTCATATTCCTACAAACATTAATAAGAGTATTTCATCACACATATTCATAAATAACAACAACCTTGTTACTGACACTAAGACAAGAAGTAGTTATGAACACAAAGTATCACTAATTCATCAATCAATAAAATCATGAAACTCTTTTCTTCTTTATTATCATTTCAAAGAAACTACAAGGGTTTTCTCTGTTTGTGCCTATTTTTCCTCTGATTCCAAATTTGGACGTTTGTTGATGTGGGCATTTGCAAAACACAAAAAAAATAAAATTCATGGGTATTTGAATTTTGAAGTTACTCTTGTTTTTACTCTTGTTTTTTTTTCTCTAAATCTGGATATTTTCTTATATAGATTTTTGGCGTGCGAGCTCTTCATAATGATTTCCATTGCTGTTTGGTTGAAACTCCCTTCAGTTGGACATGGGATTTTTTTTCTACTTGATGGGGTTTTATTATCTATTGCCACTTCCTTCACTGTTTCTCTGCAAATATGGGTGAGCTCAATTTTGGGTATCATTTTCATGGTTATGCTTTCCCAATAACAAATCATGGCAATTTTGTAACATTTAATGTATTTATGTGCTATTAAGGTTACCTCCATATTTATAACTTGTGGCTTGCATGTTCAGTTTGGAGCTCATTCTTCCTGAAACGACTCTTCATTAATGAAGAAAACTCTGTATTATTGAGTTCACTGCTTGAGCATTGATCATTCTTATTGATCAGCTTGCTTGGAGCTTGTGGGGGTTTGCATATTGAGCTCTTTTGTTTGCAAAATTTTTCCCTTCTGTATTTTCCCTTTTCCTGCACTTGTATTTGTTTGCATTGGTTATTCCTTTCAGGAAGGTCGTGCTTTGATAGAATCTATGTTCATATGCCAATGTCAAAGAGACCTCCATCCACGTTTGATAGCTCATGCTTCAAGAGGTTTCCCTAAAAAATGTATATGTGTAAATGCATTCTTCCTTGAAAACTTGTAAACAAAGATTTGTAAAGCTAATGCATATGTATTTTAAAACTATTTATCTTGCAAAAATACATTCGTGTTTGAAGCTGGAAATTGTTTCATTGGTAGTTTTACCCTTTGATGAAGGAAAACATTCCATTGCTAACTATACTTGTTTTGATTCCTTCATGGTTGTGTTTAACACTATGAGTTAGGTTAAAAAGTTGGCAAATCTTTGTGCTATTTAATGGTGAACTCATATTTATATTGTTATATCCATTTGCAAATATCTCTGAACTAACCCAGTTACCATAGAAGTTTGCATTGATGTTTTTGCATATTTTCCTATATGATTGCAACATGATTGCTTTTGATCTAAAATTTTGTGAGTTCTCCTTTTCTCTATTTTTGCAAAAATAGTGCTTCCATTTTATTGAAACTGTAATTGAAAACATCATGTTGTACCACAAAAGTGGATTGTAGAAATATTTGCATTCATCTTGTTTCTATCAAATTTGAGTGAGATCTTCAAATACGAAAATGTGAACTCATTTGTAATTTGAATTTGAAAACAATATTTGCACCTTCTCAAGTTCATCATTCTCATAATTTGCTTAGCAATCATGTCACCCAGTTCTTATAAACATGATGTCACTTATAATTTTTTATGTTCTTGTATAAGAATGATGCCATTTATCTTATCTATAAACCTAGAAATCTGTAACTTTTGATGTTCTTTGATGATTATTGGTAATAACTTCAAGATGTATTGTTTTAATATTTTCTCTTTAAAGTTGTATATTCATGCTTGTGTAATATTCAAGCTTTATGATTTCTTGTTCTGTAGGTTCAATTAATTTGGAGTTTTGAGAGACCTTAGACAAGTTGGAATTTGAATGCTTGATGAACAGTACCCTGCCATCTTGGTGATCTTTTAGATCTACTTTGTTCACTGCTTGTGAGGGATCCAAGCTTTAATTTTGTGTTGAATAATGCTTTTCACACTTTTCACAATTCATCCCTCTTCATTAGTTCAATTCTAGGAATTTGTCTCTTCCTTTGCAAGACTATACTTTCAATAAATTTCCAATGGCATTCATACTTGTTTCAATGATCTTATTGATATCTAAAACATACACTATTGAAACTTTAATTTCATTGAGCATAGATACTTGATGATTTTATATCTAAACATGTTATTATTTCAGTATTTTGGAGCATTCATGATGCTGTGAAAGCTCATGTCTTTATGATTATTCTTTCTTGATGCAAGTCTCAATTCCTATCATTTCCAGTTGTCTGAATGTGATTAAATTAATTTCTACACTTGACTTATGGATGCATTCTATAGTTATACTCTCAATAAATTGAATGTGTTTGGAGCTCTTGTACTTTTTCTTAATGGTAGCTTCATGCAATCCATTTGTGAGTGGAAACAGTAGTTCATTTGTATGCAAAATAGATGTTCTGTTATTTTTCCTTTTCTGCAAGTACATGTACACTTCAGAAAATGAAGTTAGAAAAATAATTCAAGGATAGCCTGTTCTTGCATCATGTAGTGATCCACCTCTCCTCTTCTCTATCCCTGATTCTGAAAATGGTACTTGTGCTCCTGAATACAGTGAGATGTACTTTCTGATTATTCTTTGTCTTTTCATATATATCATCTGTGACTTTTTAGAAGATTCATATACCTGAAGCTGTAAACACAAGAATGACAAGAATGAAGATTAATCCCAGAGCTCTAACAACAATTTGTTGTATGTCCATAGGTATTTGATGTTAGGATTGAAGATGATGCAGCTGTGGATGATGCACTAAACAACTGATGAAGATGAGAGATAAAAAAACCCAATCAAGAAATGATGGGTTTCTTCTTTTTCTTATAGTTCCATGTATATGTATGTTTTCAATCTTCAGTACATATTATTTACATCCCACGGCTTGTGTAGGAGAAGACTATGTATTTCTTTATGAATAAAAGAAATGAAATTCTGTAATTAAGTTGTATATTTCCTTTTGTATTTGATTATTGTAAATGATAATTTCATAATGAACTAAACAACTCAACACATGCATTAATCTCATTCAAACATATATAAAAAACAAGGAATTAATGTGCCTTTAACTAAAAAATGTATCCATGCAAACAATAATTGTGTTTGCTCTTCCGTAGTCTAACCCCTCACATATGTTGTTGTCACTGCCTTTATCAAGGATGTTCATTAATTCTTTGGGGTTCTTGCATAACTTTGATGAATATTTTTGGAAACAAATATTACAGAAGAAGAATGGAGACTAAATATCTCTTAACACCTTATCTTACTTGGAGAAGCACGTACAATTTATATAGGAGAAATAATAAACAGCATTCCCATAAACTAGAGGAGGAAGATATACAACGAAGATGCAGAGAATAATGGAATACAACAGTTAAGAGAGAATAAAGGGATGATATAAAACAAACACACCTAAAAATATAAACTATGCCATGTATGCCAACATTCCCCCCTTATTACATTATTCTTGCAAATGTGACCTCTAAAGATTCAAATTTCACTTTTCCAAGAGATCTTGGTGAGAATATCAGCTACTTGTGCTTCTGTAGGACAGTATTGGAGCTGAATATGATGGTTCAAGATGTGCTCTCGAATGAATTGACAGTCAATTTCAATATGCTACTTGTGCTTCTGTAGGACAATATTGGAGCATGATGGTTCAAGACGTGCTCTCGAATGAATTGACAGATTTCAATATGTTTGTTCATTCATGAAATACTAGATTTTGTGCGTGCTTCAACACACTTTGATTATCAGAATAGAGAATAGGTGACTGTTTTTCAGGAATTCCCATGTCATCCAAAATGTGACGTAACCATATCACTTCACACACAGCTCCTCATGTGGCATGATATTCTGCCTCTATGGATGAAATAGAAACAACATTCTGCTTCTTGCTTATCCACGAGATGGGACTAGATCCAAGATGAAAAATGTATCTTGTAGTTGACTTCCTGTCATCAATAGATCTAGCATGGTCTGAGTCGACATATCCCTGTAAGAAGAATTGATCATTCTTTTTATATTCTAAACCATAATTAGTTGTTCCTCGGACATATCCCAAAACATGCTTTGTTACATGTCCAGTGACATTGCTTTGGCTCCTGCATGAACTTGGAAAGATAGCTGACAGCATAGCATAGATCTGGTCTGGTATATATCAAATAGATGAGCCCTCCAATAAGTTTCCTGTAGAGAGTAGCATCTACTTGAGATGAGTCTTGGAATCTTGAAAGTTTTAAGCCTTTTTCCATGGGAGTGGATATAGGTTTACAATCAGACATTCTATACTTTTCCAGGAGTGTCTTGGCGTACTTTATCTGGGAGACAAAATGTGATGCTCCTTTTTCCATATTTCCAAGCCAAGAGATTAATGTAGTAGCCCCAAATTTGTCATGTCGAAGGTTCTTTTGAGATCATTCTTCACAATATCAACCTGATCTTCTAAACTATCAGTGATCACAAGATCATCTACATATACAACAAGAATGACAATTTCTTTGCCTACCTTCTTTGTATACAAATTTGAATCTGAGGGGCTACGAGTGAACCCATGCTATAAAAGGTGATTTTGATCTTGATATACCATGCCCTTGGAGCTTGTTTCAGTCCATACAGTGATTTGATGAGACGACATACCTTCTTAGGATGCTCTTCATCAACAAATCCTTCAGGTTGGGTCATGTACAATTCTTATTTCAGATCACCATTTAGGAAAGCACTCTTGACGTCCATCTGCTAAAGTCTCCATCCTTTCTGTGCTGCCAGTGCACAAACAACCCTGATGGTCTTCATCTTCGCAGTGGGTGCAAAGGTTTCTTCATAGTCGATGCCTTCTTTCTGAGCATATCCTTTGGCTACAATTCGTGCTTTATGTTTGTCGATGGATCCATTTGCCTTATATTTTGTCTTGAAGACCCATTTTCAGCCTATGGGTTTCTTTCCTGCAGGTAGATCGACAAGTTCCCATGTCTGATTTTTCATGAGTGAGTCATATTCTGTTTCCATGAGCTTCCTTCCACTGAGTTTGACTGAGTGCTTCACGAACATTATCTGGCATCGGAGCTATTCATCAGTGAACTCATGAGTGCAAAGTTTACCTCATTTCTTGTTTGACTCCTTGTTTTGACTCCGAATGATGTATCTGGGAGTTGTTGCAAATTTGAGTCCTTGATAGTTCTTTGTACCCACTTCGGATGAGAACTTGACTGCTTTTGAGAAGAACTGTGTCATTGCCGTGAGGATTGATGTGGAGTCACATTCTCTAGTTCTCCAAGGTCAACAAATAGTTCTCCTGGTAGCATTTCTTTTCTCTGAGTAGTCTCCTCCAGCTCATCATCTGATTCTACATGAGACTAATCGGTGAGATGTGTTTTGGAAGTGGATCTTCTGTTGATACTATTGAGTCAAAGGATGACTCATCACAAACCACATCCTGACTCTCGTATACTTTCTTTGTCTCAGGATCCATGAGATGATATGCCTTCGAGGTAGTACTGTAGCCAAGAAGGATACACGGGAGTGTTTTTGGCTCTACCTTCTTTCTCTTCTGAGCTGGAAAATGCATGTATGCTGTGCAACCAAATACTCACAAATGAGAAATTGATGGCTTTTTACCACTCCATACCTCTTCTGGCATCTTGTTCAGTAGAATCTTTGTTGGGTGCCCTGTTGAGAAGATATACAGCCATTCTGTACTGCTTCAGCCCAATAGCGTTCTCCTAGCTTTGCAGTTGATAGCATGTAGCGAGCCATCTCCATCACTGTGTGATTGCGACGCTCAACAATGCCATTTTGCTGGGGCGGTGTAGGGAGAAGTCAGGTGCTGCTTAATGCCGTGATGGTTTAGGAAGGCCAAGAACTTCTTTGATGTGAATTCCCCCCCTCGATCTGAGCAGAAGTAGAAGAAGTGGTTGTCCAGATTCTTTGACAACACGATGATAGAAGTTCTGAAAGTGTTGAAGAGCCTCACTTTTCTGCTTTAGGAAATATACCCACATCTTGCGAGAGTGGTCATCCATGAACAATTGGAAGTATTTGTATCCTGAAAACGAAGCAGGTAATGGGCCGTTCAGATGGTATGAACTATCTCCAGACACTTCTTGGCATGGAAGGTGCTCGCTTGAAATGGATCTCTATGTTGTTTTCCTGCAAGACAACCAGGGAAAATAGGAAAGGAACTGGACAATTTGGGTAGTCCACGGACCATTGCTTTTGAACTCATTTGGTGCAATGAACCGACCGACAAGTGTCCATGGATCTATAATTGCCATAAGGTATTAGTGATTCTATTGTTGAAGCAGATAATCTCTACTGCAGAAGATGAAACAGTATCTAAAGCAAATAACTTATCTTTTACAAAGGCTTTAGCAAGAACCGTACCTTTTAGGGAGATTAAGCATGATTTAATGCCATTTTGAACAAGAAATTCAACTTTAAGGTGATTTGGCAGATTCAAGTAGCTGAGTAACTGACAAAAGTATTGCTAGTCATAGCCAGGAACATATAGTACCTTTGTAAGTGTACATTTTCGTGGCCCCAGAGGAATGGTCACATTCCCTATTCCTTCTGCAATGTACTCTTTGTCATCCACTATCCAAACTTGATCTCCAGTTGGCTCTTGCGTAGTGAATCAAACAACTTCTTGTCACCTGACATATGCTTGCAATGCACCAGAGTCTATCAACCAGACTTTCTTCGTGGGCTGAGAAGTTCCTGAGAGACGAGTACAAGATTCTTTTACAATGGGCTCCTTCTGATGTCTCCTCATCAGATTCATCATCCTCTTGTTGGGCTGCAAGATGTCCTTTTTGCTCTTCTCCAGCATTGTTAGGACGTCGTTTAGACTTTTGAAAATCTTCGCGCCCGGATGTGCTTGTATAATGCTTGAAGACCCTTGTTTCAGGCTGTTGTGCCAACAGTGATCAGTTGTCATGAGTATTGGTTCTGCAAATGTGACAGCATCTCTTTGACTTTTGAGGTTCTTGTCTGTGTGGATTGCGCCTGAAGCTTTGCTGCTACGTGGAAGGTGCTTTCCTGTGCAGAGTTGATACAAGTTCCGCACTTTGCTGATTTTTTCATCAGTGAGTCATAGAGTGTTTCCAGGAGCTGTCGTGATCCTCTGAGTTCTAGCACTGAGGATTCACAAACATATCTGAGAAAATCATTAAGCTATTATTCAGTGAACCTGTGTAGCACCGTTTAGCTTTTACTTGCTTAAGAAGTCCTCGGCTTGCTTAGGCTCCGGATGATGTATCTGGGAGCTGTTGCTAACATTTGCAGTCCTTGAGAATTCTTGCTGCATGCACCTTCGCGGACCTGAGAACTACAACTGATTTTTGGCATCAAGGGAACTCGTGTATCTTTTTTTTTTGGAACCTGTATAGTGGAATTGATGTGGAGATCTATTCTACAATTCAATCCACACGAGGATCAACATTTAGTTCACCTGGAAGCATTAAATCAATTACATCTGAGTGAGTCTCCGGCCAGCTGCGATCCCTGATTCCGAAACCTAATCGGTGAGATGTGTCTTGGAAAGTTGAATCTTCAGTTGCTACATGTGGAGTGCATGAGGATGACTCGTGGCAAACCTTGCATCCCGACCAGCAGACTTTCTTTGTCTCAGAGATCCTGAGACGATAGTGCCTTCGAGATAGTACAGTGTTAGAGTATTGAAGGATGCACTGAAGCTGTTTACAGCACTACCTGCTGTAGCGTGAAAACAATCTTGCTGCCAGCTGGAACAGCACGTACTGCAGTGCAGACCTAAAGGAAGGCAGCAAATGCACGTTTTTTTGAGGTAGTTTTGAGTCTATAATAGTCTCTTCTACACTACATCGAATGTCAAGTGTAGACAACTCGATTGAAAGTGTCAACAACACGGTCCGCCACAGCTGAAAGCCACAACATCAACTCGCCAGCTAGAGAACACCGTGGAGAAGCTCCTGAGAGCTCCAGGTTCTACTTTGCGATTGCTGAACAAGCTTAACGAAATTGACTGGGGCAATCTTGCATTCGACAAACTTGTTCGAGAAGGACTCCTTGAAGTACTTTCTTTTCGACGTCAGCTACCAAGCAAAGCGGAGTACGGGAAGAAGAAGCTGGATACGACGCAGATTGTGACCGAAGAAGATGCAAAGCGTCTTTGACAACACGATTGTGATGATGAAGTTAAGAACGCCCTGCAAGAGCCTCACGTCTCACAGCTTTACGCGAAATATACGCGAGCATCTACGAGCCAGTCATTCTCGACAGTGGAGTCCAAATTGTAATAACTTTTTCAAATAAATAAATATATTTTTTTATTACAATGAACTGCTCCGAAGTTACTTCTGTCTGATGCTCAGTTGCTCAAAGGGCCTAATTTTGTGGCCTGGAAGACAAAAATGAAGACAATCCTTCAGTTTGAAGGATTATGGGGAATTGTCACAGGGTCTGTGCCTGCTCCCACAGCCCCCCGATGAACTAGTAAAATATGACATGGCTAGTGCTAAAGCCTTGATGCTGATAATGCTCAGTATCAGTGATGACGTGCAACCGCATGTTCGGAATGCGGAGAAACCCAAGGAGGCCTGGGACAAGTTGGCAACCATTTATGAAGCCAAAAATCAGACAAAGATTCTTCATCTTCAGTCGAAGCTGCACACCCTCTCTATGGGGTCTGACGAGAAAGTGGAGGAATTCCTGCGTCGCGTGGCTGAGTTGAGATCGGAGTTATTGGCGCTCGATGAAACGGTAGACGATAAACTACTCATCCCAATCACCTTGAGAGCACTCCCTTCTCAATTTCGAGTGTTTGTTACAACACTGAATGTGTCTAAACAAACAGTGACATTCGAAGAGCTTGTGAATTTGCTGCAGCAGGAAGAAGCTATCACTTCATCACATGGGGAGTCTCAGGACAAAGCCTTGTTCTCAAAGCCTAATCGTGGCCAGAAGAATCGGAAAGGTCCCCCAGAGAAGCCAAATCCAGCGCAATCCAAACAGAAAGATCAAAAGTCAAAGAGATGGTGTCACATTTGCAGAACCAATACTCACGACACTGATCACTGTTGGCACAACAGCCTGAAACAAGGGTCTTCAAGCCATACAAGCACATCCGGGCGCGAAGATTTTCAAAAGTCTAAACGACGTCCCCGCTGGAGAAAGCAAAAAGGACATCTTGCAGCCCAACAAGAGGATGATGAATCTGATGAGGAGACATCAGAAGGAGCCCATTGTAGTAAGAATCTTGTACTCGTCTCTCAAACTTCTCAGCCCACGAAGAAAGTCTGGTTGATAGACTCTGGTGCAAGCAAGCATATGTCAGGTGACAAGAAGCTGTTTTGATTCACTACACGAAGAGCCAACTGGAGATCGAGTTCGGATAGCGGATGATAAAGAGTACATTGCAGAAGGAATAGGGAATGTGACCATTCCTCTGGGGCCATGAAAATGTACACTTACAAAGGTACTATATGTTCCTGGCTTGACTAGCAATCTTTTGTCAGTTACTCAGCTCTTGAATCATCACCTTAAGGTTGAATTTCTTGTTCAAAATGGCATTAAATCATGCTTAATCTCCCGACAAGGTACGGTTCTTGCTAAAGCCTTTGTAAAAGATAAGTTATTTGCTTTAGATACTGTTTCATCTTCTGCAGTAGCTTTATCTGCTTCAACAATAGAATCAACTGCCTTATGGCATTATAGATATGGACACTTGTCGGTCGGTTCACTGCACTAGATGAGTTCAAAAGCAATGGTCCGTGGACTACCCAAATTGTCCAGTTCCTTGCCTATTTGCCCTGGTTGTCTTGCAGGAAAACAACATAGAGATCCGTTTCAAGCGAGCACCTTCCATGCCAAGAAGTGTCTGGAGATAGTTCATACCGATCTGAACTGCCCATTGCCTGCTTCTCACAACTGCAGGGAACAAACATCACTGCCACATAGGTTTTCCAAGGTGCAACGGCGAAGGTGTGTTCTTCCAGGATTGCTAAGCCGCGATTCTTTATGACGTGGATATCACATCTAAAATCCTTCGGCGCCAGGGAGCTCTGGTCCATGGAGAGCGTGTCCAAATGGCACCCCTCGGCAGTGCACAGAACTGGAACCGTTAAGGCAGGTAGAACAGACCCTTCAGCCTCGACCTCCTTTGAGCTTCCCGCACTCAAACACTGACGCCTTCAAACAAGAACGTTTCCAGGCGCTCAGAACATCATCGATGACAAAGATCTTGGCTTGCAACCTGACCAACATGAATCCTGAGACCGAACATGCTCTGATACCAAACTGAAGCAAAGCTATGAGAAATATTAGAGATAGATTAATTTATCTCATATTATTCTGAAGAGAACAATGCACACGTCCAGTTTATATAGGACAGAAAACCTGAAATGACTCCCTAACTAAGCTGGGAAGATCCACAAAAGTGGCAGAGAAAAATGTGATAAAAGATAACAAGATAAGAATAGACAGCTAAGCTAAAAAACAACGTATCCTAACAGTTTTAATGTGGTTGCAAACTAAATTCTGTTTCGGAATGTGTTTTATATGTGAAATCATTGCTTTTGTGTTGTGGAATCATTTATTGCCATGATTTGAATCACATATTTTATTGCTTCATGGTTGGGGCTCGGGGGGCCAATAGAGAAGGATGGCTTCTCTTTTTCATTGGATGTCTTGGTTAGGTGGAGTGTGTTGCCTTTCCCTTGTTTTTGTTGTGATCAAAATTTGGAAGAATGATAAGTCTACATGTTTTTGTTCTAGAGAAAAGGAAGAAAAAAAAGAGTTTGACAGTCCCTTGTTGAAATGAAATCTATTGTAACCTTTCCCACTTGAAGTGGATGTGTTGGTATCCAAATTTGTTCTCCTTTTCAGTCTGAGCAGCACCATAGATATTTCGTGGAGCTTAAAGACATATTAGACCATGTTGTATGTCATTAGAAGCCAGGGATATGGTTTAGCTGGCACTTAGGTTTTTGGAGAAATGGATAACACTTTAATAGGACTTGATCTTATCCTAGCTGTTTAAGGTTTTGCCTTGTAACCAAGGTAAGAGGACCTATTTTGTAACCTTGTAATGGTGAAGGAGATGAAGATGTCCTTCTCTTTGCTTGAAATTCTATGATGGAGACCTTGATGAAAACATGATCAACACCCCAGATCTGAACTCTCACAAGTTGTCACTTCTCAAAACATGGGTATGTTCTCAAAACAAGGCAAAGGTTACTAAAGACATTGGAAATCTTGATCTATTATGCATACTTTTGCAAACGAATTTTAATCTTTTGTGGGTATAAAAATGCAAATCAGGGGTAGTACATGATAGGATCTATGTTGTTTAGATAATTTTTGGTGGGGGATTGACAAGAAAAACTGGGATCAGTCAGATATTTGACAATCTCTACAATATTTGAACAACTATAAGATGAAATTCTTCAAATAATCAGGATATTCTTTTAACTAGAAGAGGCATAAATGGAAGCTCATGCAGCACTCTTCACATAATCTTTGAGAATTCACCACAAAATCTTGAAGTAAAGGACTCAATGAAACACAAAAATCCATGATCAAACCACGCATAAGGTACCCCCAAAGGCTTACAAGAAATCTCTACTATCAAGGAAGGTAAAGTGATTTTAAATTTGTTTATCTCCTTATCAGATGAAGGCTCTTATGAATATGAGACTGCAAATGCCACTAAAATATCAACAAGAAATGGAGATCCTATGTGATTTCTAAAGAATTTCAATGCAAGATTGCAACAAGAACAATAAAATTTATTTGCATGCATTTAAAAATAATAACAGACACCATATTTCCCAAAGAAAACATAGGTTTTATTCAAAACTTGTTAGATTCAACAGCAGGGGAGAGTTACATGAACAATCTCAGAGATGTGTGATGGCTATACATTTTTAACCAACTCACATACATGAATTTCCAACACATGTGACATTACCCTGGTTCTTTGATGGATTTCTCATAAAATGAGCTTTCTCTCATAATTTTTTCTCGTGAATCTCAATCTCCTCCCTTTTCAATTTCTCCAAAATGCACTATATACCTCATTCCACATTGGAGTCTTCTTTCCCAAGCAAAGAATATGCCATGGAATCAATTCTGTTACGAAAATTCTTCATGATTCAATGAAAATGACATCAAATAGAAACACACTCACAGGTTGCTAAGTGTGCCCAAAAGATTAAATTATTACAAATATCTCGATCATTATCCATCCTGGAGGCATGTTTTTCATCATTGAGGAATGCAAACACCTTTTACTCATCATTTTTATCTTTTCACCTTTTCAAATTACCTTTGCAACTTTTGACTCTAACATTTCATGTGTTTGCTTAGGCTGGGGAAAAGAATTACTTCAAAAAAATCTCAAATCAAAGAATTAAGCGATGAAAGTGATGCCAATGATCCTATGAGGCCAAGATAACACAAAATCACTATAAATTTGATGAATTTTGATGCAAAAATTGTGATTCCAATCTTCCTGGAGCTCCCATGGCGGTCAAAATAAATGGATGCACAACAACCATTGATCTTATTTATTTTTGTCCTTAAATCTGGGCCCTAAATGTGTCAAAAAAAAATTGGGACTGAAATTGGGATCATTTTTTACTTTTTCACATTTTTTGGAAAAATGGAAAAATTTTGAATTTTTTCTCTGCCCCTCCGCCCTTGAAATTTGGAACTGACATGTGGCATATGGTGGGTTTCATTGAAATCACACTTCAATTTTTTGCATTTTGACCTTTTTTGGAAATTGGGGAAATTTTCACTTTTTGCCCTACAGGCCCACACCTCTGATTTTTCCCTTTCCACGTGTCCATCTCCTATTCACTAATGGGCTAGCGCATAAAATTTTTATTTTTAACTCTTTTGTGAAAAAGGGGAAAAAATACCCTTTTACCTGTGCTAGCCCGCTGACCCGTCTTGTCTTCTACCACGCATCCATCTTTCATTTGCCCAGGACCCATGGGACTTAATATTCATTTTTACTCCCTTTAAGCAAAGGGAAAATTTTCCATTTTGTCTCTGTGGGGCCCACACCTCTAAAACTATCCCTCCATGTGGCGCTCTTCTATTCACTATGGATCCAAGTCTTCCTTTCTTCCTTCAAACCTCCCTTACAAATTTTTGAAAATTCACAAACTTCAACATTGACCCGTGGCCCCTTTTAACCTTTAAAATTTTACACATGTCCACTCGTTATTGGCCATGGGTTTTCAGGCCAAATTTTTTTAGTTTAATCTTTCTGTGGAAAAGGTAAAAAATCCCCTTTTCCCTCCGCCGGCTCATCGACCCGCTCTGTGCTGCCATGCTCCTACGTGTCCTCCAGTGATTGGAGTAGGGGGCAAAATTGGTTTTGATAACTTTATAAAATTAGAGCCAAAAAACTCTAAGTCCCCCCGCCACCCACATCCCCTTAGCCAATGAAAACATGCCATGTAGGCAATTTTGGAAAAAACTGGGGCCTCGAGACTGAAAATGCCCCATTTGCTTGAGAAGGTGAAAAATGAAAAGCTAGAGTGCCTCCCCACCTTTCCTTAGCCAATGCAAACCTGCCACGTTGCAAACACATTATGAGGATGAATTTGACAGGAAAATGATGCCCCCTCTAACTGTCAAAACGTAAAACAATTCCAGGAAAGCCCTAAAATTGATTTTTTTTTCACAAAGGATGGCAAATTTTTAATTTAGAATCAACTAAAGCATGATTTTACAACATTTTCGACCTTGGGAATAGGATTTTCAATTACAAACAAGTATGAATTAATCAAATTCAATTTTTTCATGATTTGGTAAAGGAAAAATGACATAGCCCGTGAAATTGGAAAAATTAGGGCACAAAAAAAGGGCAAACTTGAAATATTCCTTGAAATTAGGGCAAAACAACAAGTTTGTGAGTATTTTAAAGCATTTAACTAGAGGGTAAGAATTTTAGATGAGCAATTCATAGGGTAAAAGTTTTTTGAGAAAATACAGATTTGGAAAATTACGGAAACAAGGTGCAAGCTCAAAAATGGCACCAATAGGATGAACTTGTATATGTTTTGTAATGGAAATATATTGCATTGAGTATGAAAGTTGTAATTTTGAAATGTAAAGGGAAATATATAGTTCGTTTTATTTCTTGAAAGAAAGAGATGTATTTAGTATATTTTATTGTGAAAATCAACAGAAAAGAGAAGTTGTAAAAGAAGGAAAACTTGTCTTTTGAATAAAAATTTCATTTCTTTCCACAATTGGAACTACTGTTGTTTAAAATCTGAGTTTGAGAAATATATTTTGAAATCTCTTTTTGAAAGAAAAAAATGTGTAGGAAGAAGATGTAAATCTCTGTCTTTTGAAAGGCGTGAACTTGGAAATCAGAGTTGTGTTTTATCTTTGAATACTTTGATTTGAATGACCTTGATGTATTAGATTTGAATGACCTTGATGTATTAGATTTGAATTGGAATGTATTCTAATACTTAGAAGATGAAAAATGGAAAATAGATCTATTAAAAATTGATCTATGTTTTATGTTTTCAAACTGGGCAAATATTTAATCCAAAATGCACAGATCCAACCTATAAAAAAGTAACAAAAAATGAAATATTAAATTGGACATAATAATATCTAAATGAATTCATGTAAACATTAATCCTTACGAAATTTCTTAGAAAATATAGCAAAATCGGGCTCAAACGGTTTTACTATCGTTTTTTCTTGTCAAAGTTGTAATTTTTAAAATTATAACTCAATAAAACAAATTTACCTTCCAAATCCATCCTAAATGCCTCGAATAACAATCCCCCATGCTTATTTGACACGATGAGAGAGGAAGAAGATCAAATTGAGTAAAAGTTTATATGACAAAATTTACCACTTTTCATCACTTTGAAAGCCTCCAGATCATTTTCATGAAATTGACCCTTTAACCATTGTAAAAATTAAAATTTTATGGTTCTTATGCAAATATCACGTTGAGATCTTTCCAAAAATTTCTCATTTTCTCAAAACTGATCTTCCAATCAAAATTTATAGCCTTCTGAAGTATGTTTCCTCCACAACCATGTTGGCCCGTAGCCAATCTGGTGCTACTTACGTGGCCACCATAAGGCATCGATAGAGGAGTGGTTCCCTTTTTTTTATTAGCACTTCAAAACTTGTTTTGGGAAAAAAATTATGTGTTTTCCCCAAGTCCCCATAGGCCTGTAGCTAATCGGGTGCTACCACGTGGCTTAACGAGGCTTTGTCAAAGGCGTGGAGTCCCTTTTAACCTTGGTGCTTACAAAATTAAAATTTGGAACCTTTTCCTAGTTTCCCTCCTTGGCCCCGCTGGCCCGCTATGAATCACTATCATCCACGTGGCATCATGAGACGTCGGCGGAGGCACGAGTGAATTTTACCCTTTTCACCATTCTGGTCAGTTAAAATTATTTTATCCTGGCCAACCCACTTTCCCCACATTAAATTTTGAGGGTGTCGTGTGTCCCTTGTGGACTTGTAGACTTGCAGACTTGTGGGAGTGCAGGTGCAAAGGTGGATTTTCACCCAAGCGGGAAAATTTCGCAAAACGTCTTCCTCAGATCCACCGACCTACGTCTAGGATGAGATTTCATCCCCAACCCTGTCGTCATGAATCTTCCTCTAGGAACATATTTCTCCCCATGGCCCTGCACACCTGTCCTTGAGGAAAAATTTTCTCCCCATGGCCCATAGACTCACCCCTGGGGGAAAATTTTCTCCCCTAGGCCTGTAAGCTCGCTCTTGGGGAAAATTTTCACCCCAAGGGCCTGTCGGCCCATAACTTTTAAAAAACATGGAGTTAGGAGGACTTTCGTATATCATTGGAAATGTGAGAAAAATTCCTATCTAATGGAAATGTTTTTGTGAAGTTTTGAGTGCATTAAGTTTGATAAATTCAATTTGAACCTTTTAATCCTGTTAGAGAGTGGTATACGTGAGAAATTTCCCTCTTAATCCTAATGAATATTCTAACCCTAAGTTTTGACCCTGTAAATTTAATGATTGTCGTATTAAAAAAACTATAAGCTATTAATAGTATTCGACTTGAAAACTTGCTTGCAACAACTGTTGTCTTGTAACCTGGTTGTAGACTCGTTTAAACAAAAAATAATTATTCCATAATTTTCCTAACTAATCCTAGGTTGTTCTTAGGTCTCAAGTGGGTTGTTTTTATGGGTGTTACAAAATTTCTATTTTTACTAGGTACTTTTTCAAGAATTGCTATTTTGGAAAAATAGGTAATTTTACCCTACTTACCATTCTGCAATGTTTATGAGGTTTATAGGTGACTAAAGCTTGAAAATTGAGGGAATTAATATATTTATCCTCTGAAAGGTCATTGAATACGATATTTTTAGTAAGTTTATTATGGGTGTTGAATTTCTATGAAAAAGGTTTAAAAATTATGGGTTTTAGTACAGGATTATCTGCTCCAAATTATGGTTGATTTTGCCTTCTAGATCTTCAGGAAATTGAGATATTATTTGAAGAGGAAATAATGATAATTAAAAACATAACCCTCTACATCCATAAAAAATGGGCTTCATGGCACAAAAATTAGTTAACGCGAAACAATATTTTTCAATGATCGTTTACTCCAAATTTCAGGTGATTCTACCCACTAGAACCTTAGGAAGTGATGATGATGTTCACTTCCATTTTTTTGATGCATCATGAAAGTAATCAATGGAGCCACCAAGATTTGAAATAGATTAGAAACATAATTATGCTTCAGAGAATGAAACTTTGCTCAAACGTTGGTATGATTTATTTCTTTGTTCACTGGCAGTGAAAAATTATAATTCTCACAACATTGGATGCTCTGAGAGAAACTTGACATGGTGTCTATAAAATTTTCTTGTTTAATTTCTTTTTTGTAGAAGCATTCATGGATTTCATGGAGAAAATTAGAAGATAAAAGATTCTTAAAATTAAGAGAGAGAGAGAGAGAGAGAGAGAGATGCACCAAAGCAAAACACTTAGCCATTTTTGGTTTTAAAGTTATGGGGGGTGGGTCACATTTTTTTCCCCTAATGTCCTCGCATAGTTGGGACAATAAAATTTTCTCTGCTCTCAGTGCCTGACAAGTTGTGGGAAATGATAGGTGAGTGTTATGAATGAGAGAGAAAGGCCATAACACCTGAGAGAAATAATTGGAGGTCATATGGAGAAATTGAGAGGGATATTTGAGTGGTACACATTTTAGCATCCCAAATTTCCTAGACAGTTGGCACAGTAGGGAAAAAAAATGCATCCATGCCCTAGGAGGTCAAAGACTTAGCCAAATGTTGAATTTTGAGCACTTGGGATCACTTAGAATCATCATGGACATGTCGGAGAAGGAAAAGGTCACATGAGGGGTCCAAGCACTTCATTTAAAGTTAGGTCACATTTTAATGTTTCTATTGTCCCCATTTTATTGGATAGTTGGGACACCAAATTACAACATGCCCAAATTGTGAATATTTCTAAATGTTGGAAACATGAAACTAAGTTTTGTAGAGTTGTAGGAGGTATTTTTGGGTGAAATTTTATATGAATTTAATTTAAAATACAATTTTTGGAATAATGGGATGGTTATAAATAATTTCTTTCATATTCTCATCAAAAAAATATGATTTTTTATTCGGCACCACATGGTTAGTCTCCACAAATCGCCATACCCCGAGAGTTTCCTATGCCTATAGAAAAATATGATTTTTCCATTAGTAAGGGTATTGATATATTTTTCCAACGGTATCCTATTTTTATCTTGAATCATCTTGGATCTCTTGCATTCTTCCATTCAAGGTCAAGTGCTTTTTACACTACAAGCTCCTTAAGCCTCCAACACCTATTTCCTTTGTTCTGATCCCAAATCCTCAGAGACTTTCCAAACCTATCCTAAACCTATTCCAATGCATTTTAGACTCTTCAGTAACATCCTAGGAAGAATTTAGGCTTCCTTATCAGCTCCGTAGGGTGAATAACTTGTTCAGAAATTCTAGGGAATAACATTTCTAGGCTTAGTGCAAATTTCCACCCTTGACAACACTTCACTAAAAAGATTGGGTTACCTTATGAACATATTGTAGACACTTGGAATGTATTAAAATAAAATAATTAAGTTTTTCATGGATCAAGGTGACATTATATGGAAGGTAGGATGATCTGAAGGGTGACTCAGGAGGGGTTATGATAAAAACATTCAATACACGGGTATAGTTTTCATGATTTCACCTTTACTTTTGACATTAAACAAATGCATGAAAACAATTGTATCTCACTTGGGGACTCTTTCTTGATTGAAAAAAGTGAGGAAAATATAACAATGAACTATATAATCTCAATACCGTACATATTATGGACCATTAACTTATGCATTAGGGTTGACAAAGTCACATTTAAGAAAATATAGATTGAAAGGATGAATCAAACACAAGCTCAACAAAAGAGAAACACAACACACTTAAAGTGAAAAACACACACAATGGGAAAAGTGAAAACACATCCTAAATCACCTATGGTACAATGTAGGGGACAACCCACTTTCACCATAGCACTTTTCTTTTCAAAAGTTACCTCCAAAAAGGTAACACTGAGTGATAATGTTATGCAAATCCATTGATAGTTTCAATAAAGTAGCTTGCTTTCCTCAACTTCTTATGGAAGCCATGTACTTTAATTATTTCCTATAAAGTTGGGAGGAGTGATCCTACAAGAGATTTTTGATGCTTAGAGCTTTGCTTAGAAATTCCATTTCTCTTTTTATCTTTGAAGTCAGTTTCAGAGTGTAAATTGCCTTCCGTGTTCACCCACATTACTGATTTCTAACCGTCCATATCATTATTTACCTATGACTGATTTTTGTTTGAATTGATTGAATGTTATGATTTTTCTTCATTCCCAAATTCATGTTTATTGAAAATATTTTCATCAGAGACATTAAATTCATCTTCTTTTTCAGTATGAGGTGTTTAGAAATTGAGTGTAGGATAAGACAACCTCATACTAATCTTGCATGGCGATAACATGAGTCAAGAGGTTGAGATTAAATAAAAATATGATTTCAAAAACATGTTCACCTCTTTAAAAAAATTCTTAAGTCTAAAGTAATCTAAATTTAGTATTATATGTAAAATCATACGCAATTGTATAATACGTATGATATTGATTAGTAAAGGGTGAAAATAATTCTAAAAATCATAATTTTGTATGTTACCTTAATCTTGGGTAAGTGTATGGAAATGGGGGGCAAAAAGGGGGTAAAAAAGTGACATAATTTTCTAGAAATCAATGAGACCTAAACTTCATCAAATAATTTGCCATGCATATGCTCAAAATTTGACAAAGTAATAATAATAAGTACCGTAGAGCTAGGATTATAGTTTATGAACTACTATTTTTTTTTAAAATGTTTGAGATTAAGAGGATCAAATGTGGTGTGCACACAAAGTATGTTTATTTTTGTGTCAAAAAGATAAGAATCTATTGTGTGTGCGCCCCCCCATTTTTTTGAGTTCTATAAATAATTATTCAAATCAATTCTGTAGAAAGTTATCTAAAACCATGTATAAGGTCCCACTAATGTTTCATAACTTTTGGATGAATATATAATTTTTTATTAATTTTCAAACTCCACATATCCAAAAAATAGAATATATGTGTGTGCACCCCCATAACTTTGAGAAAAAATTCATTTTTTTTGTTTTTTAGTATGTGTACAATGGAATTTAGAGAAAACCACCTTTTAAAAAAAATTGAATGAAAAAATCATAAATTGTGCACCAAAATGTTTGTATCAGTTTTTGTAAGTAAATAAGGCACTAGTAAAGAAAATTATGAATAAGACCCTTAAAATAATTGGATTTTAGAAATAATTATACTGTTATCAAGGTAAAACTAAGCTTGACATTGTAGTATAATTTATTTTTGAATATTATGTTATAATCCATGAGATATTGGGGTGTACACGTGATATTTTAATATTTTTATATCAAACAAGGTATCATTCATGGATTACACAATCCAAACCTTTAGTTTGAATATCCAATGAAAATCCGATTCTATGGATTGGATATTCCAAACCTAAATAAGATGAAATGTGAGTACGTTATAATGCTCTTGAATTATAACATACTTAAAACTGAAAGTAAAACAAAACAAGACAAAAATAATATGTGATATTGGTCCTAGTGATCATGTGTTGTTTACAAATTCCTACACAGTTTTATTCTCGTTAACAATTTTCTATGTTTTATGTTATATAAAGATTGTTTTGGGAAATATTTAAGCATTATTTGATATATTTAAGTGTGTTTCTATTGTTTATTATATTCCTAACACTCATTAACAATTTTTTGTAAATTGTTTTGTGGTGGTAAAAATATTTTTGAAAATGATGGGGAAGAAATCACAAAGGTAAACACTCGAGGAATTGGAAAAATAAATGGAATGGATGAAAAAAATGCATCAAAAAGTGAAATTGAACACGTATTTAACAAAGATTGGAGATGTTGCTAAAAATCGTATATCATCCAACAAAGAAAATAAATAAGAAATAAAAAAGAAAACAAGGGAGGGAATGCAAAAAATACGTGAAAAAAATAAATCAACACATGGAGATGAAGGTATGTCATCTCTGCTAAATTAAATTTATAATGCAACATATCCTCAAACACCAATTGAGTCATAAAATAATGAATATTCAATAAATGATGATGCAATTCCAAATTTAAACATAGATGTTACACCAGATGACCAACCTATTGAAAACACACACTCTATACCAAATTATTAACATGAATGACAAAATGAAAATGAATTTTTTTTAGACAATATTCGAAAATCATTTCTATTGAAATCACCAATTAATTTTATCGCGGAAAACACCCAAAATTTTACTTGAGATTGATGAAAATATTTTAAATCGAATGCCTAATCAGATTCATCAACACACTTGTAAAAGAAAACATAATCAGATATGGAAAACATATTTTTATGACATAAATGAAACATGTAGATGTCAATTATTTGTTTAAGTGATGAAAAATATTAATTATAGACCTACAATGAAAACCCTTGATCTAGAACATCTAAGACGGACAATGAAAAATCTACTGTAAAAAATATAATGAATTCCCATCAATCAGTAGGTTCAACCTCACGTAGCAAAGATAATAATGTTACTCGGCATGTTATTACATCATATATAGTAAGGAAAGAAAGAAGAAATTCTTGCTTAATAAGAAAAATAAGTAGGTCACTAAAAATAAATAGGAAAACACTATACATAGATCTCAAGTGTTGTGAAAGAATTGAAGATACAAAGAAAAATGAATTATTGGTATTCTTTGGTAGACTACCATGAAAAGACAGACATAGTTGATGAGTAAAAATAAAATAGAAACTTAGAATTTTTGAAAAAAAATACAAGGGTTTAATTGAATGAAAAATATGTTTTAAAATGAAAAAATGGATATATAAACTATTAATTGTAACACCCGCTAAAAGAACCCACTTGAGACTCAAGAACAACCTAGGATTAGACATAAAAATTATGGGATAATTTTTTTTTTATAAAACTGTCTACTACTAGGTAACAAAACAACAGTTGCCACAAGCAAGGTTTAGAGGCCAAATAAAAAATATTAGCTCATAGTTTTCCCATTACAATAATTATTAAATTTATAGGGTCAAAACTTATGGTTAGAATAATCATTAGGATTAAGAGGGTGATTTCTCACTCTCCCACCCTCTAACAGGCTTAAGAGAATCAACCTAATTTTTCTCAAAATTAATGCACTTGAAACCTTCTAAAAACATTCCCATCAGATAGAAACTTTTCTCACCTTTGTAGTGATATAATGAAGTCCTCCTAACTCCTTGTATTTCAAAAGTTATGGGTTGGCGGATCTTCGGAGGAAAATTTTCCCAAGGTGGGACGGTGGGCCTAGCGGAGAAAATTTTCCCCAGGGGTGGGTTTGTGGGCTGTGGGGAGAAATTTTTCCTAGAGGAGGAGTTGGGTCGGTGGGGATGGGGATGAAATCTCATCCTAGATGCGGGCCAGGGGAGCTGCGGAAGATGTTTTGGAAATGTTCCCACTTGGGGAGAAAAGCCAGCTTTGCACCCATGCACACGCAAGTCCACAAGTCCGTAAGGGACATGCAACATCTCCTCCACTAATGTAGGGAAAGTCAGATGGCAGGGATAAAAGAATTTTAAAAACCAGAATGTTGAAAAGGGTAAAATTCACTCGCACCTCCGCCAATGCCTTGCGATGAGACATGGAAAATCCTGATTGGTGGCAGGCCAATGGGGCCGCAGAGGAAACTCAGAAAAGTTTCTAAATTATAATTTCACAAGCACCAAGGTTAAAAGGTATTCCTTGCCTTCGACAAAGCCTTGTTAAGCGACGTGGAAACTGTTATCACCGAATCACAGCACCCCTGGATGTTGATCAAATTTCTAGTTTGATCACTCTAAGCATCCAGTGTGATTGGATAACATGGGTACTATCTCCAAGTTGTGGGACTTGCTACTTGAGATAGACCTCCAGAGAAAGCTGGTTCTTGCTCCTAAACTACCTGCCACAATCTACTCTAATGCAGGAGAAACTAGCTATTGTAACCTAAAATTCCAAGGGACCAGAGAGAGAGAATGCATAAAATGAAAAGCCTACACTAAAGCGGTGATACACCAGAAAAGGAGGGTGGGAGAGTAATCTCCAAATGTGTGAAATACAGAGGCAAAATGCACACTAAGAGAGGTGATGACAGTTCACCATAATCCAGCAAAATGCATTCACAGCAATATTCCAAGCACACACAATGATAATGGATTCTTACAAGAACATAATAAATAGACACAATATACTTGCAAGAAAGATTAAAGGGCAAGAAGAATGCAAGAAAAACACAGCAGGGGGAGATACATCCACAACTTGTATTTTATTGCTTTCTGGTATGCACAATTCAGTCTATTTACAAGATAAGGGCCTGGATCACCATGCAAGGAGTCCACTACAAGGGCCTGCAACACACTGGATTCACAAAGCAATTTTGGCAGAGATTTGCTACCCAAAAACTCTCTCTCCTTTTACAATAAGCCCAACACTCCAATTTATAGAAAAAATGAGAAGGAGAAGAGAAGAGAAAGTGGAAATCCCGAAACCTGTCCTTCAACCACCTGTAAGAGGCATTAAATTGAGTGGAATGGGTATACATTACTTGCAAAATGCTCCCCATACTGTCCCATGTGCTGCAGAAGAGAAAGAATGATGACCATGCCTCTTAAATGCACTCCCAGCTACCAAATAAAACACTGTTCTGAACCCGGCCACGTTTTCTTAAAAATCTCAATCAGTTTCTGATCAAATCCGGAATTTCTTGATTTTTGTGCATCGGGCTAGGAACCACGGTTCCAACGGTACCAATTTTGTGCGATTTCGTTGAGAAATGCAAAAGTTATGGCCTTCTGAGTGCAGGCAGCTATTTTGGGCCTGGCAGGCGTTTTCTGTCATTTGACGGGAAAGAGCATCTACTGACTGAGGGAAAGATATGGCATTGGGATTCGCCCTTATGGAGCACACCCCAACGATCAAGATGTGACTTGCTCTGAGCATGAGGATAGCTCCGATTATCTAGACAGCGATACGGATTCCTGTTGTAGCCAATATGAGGATCTGGCCTCCACGAACCTTTTCATGAATAATGCTGTCCTAACACATCACCCCCAATGAACCAACCCTTGACCTTGTATACCCCTCCCTTGTTGAATGGGACCAACACGTCACGTGCCACTAGATTTATTTGAGGAATGACGAGGCTATTGAAGAGTTCATGGGCATAAGGGATACAATTCCGATTGGAGATCACAAGAAGGGAGATAAAGCGGCGAATGGCTTGAATTTTCCCTTGCAAGCTACGCAGTTGCTTGATATTCTCAGGTGGAGGCATTTCTGTGATGGCAGATACTTTAGCAGGGTCTACCTCAATACCTCGTCTTGACACAATGAAGCCTAATAGTTTCCCATATAGCACACCAAAGACACACTTCTTTGGATTTAGCCTGACTTTGTATTCACGTAGGTGTTCAAAGATACGCCGCAAAATGATAGGATGTTCCTCTCTTTGTTTTGCACTTTCCCAGGATGTCATCTACATAGTCTTTCCATGATGTCATGAATCATATCGTGAAATATTACTGTCATGGCCCGCTGATAAGTTGCTCCCACATTCTTAAGGCCGAATGGCATCACCTGATAACAGAAGGTGCCCCAAGGAGTTATGAAAGATGTTTTGTGTTGGTCTTCCTCAGCGATCTTAATTTGATTATAACCCGAAAATCCATCCATAAGTGATAGCATTTCATACCCTGCGGTTGAGTCAACAATCATGTCAATGTTGGGCAACGAAAAGTCATCTTTAGGGAAAGCTTTATTGATGTCCCTAAAATCTGTGCAAATTCAGATACCAATAGGTTTCTTCTGGACAGGAACAATGTTCGATATCCATTCAGAATAATCAATTGGCCTGATGAATCCTGCTGCAAGCAACCTTTCCAACTCTTCTTTAACTAACAAGGCCACTCTTGGGTGCATCTTTCGAAGCTTCTGTTTGATAGGCTTAGCGTCTGCATGCACAACCAAGTTATGCACGACCAAAGTTGGATCTAAGCCGGGCATGTCTTTGTAAGACCATGCAAACACATCAATAAACTCTCGCAGGAGCATAGTGAACGTCTTTTGTTCTCTGGCTGAGAGTGATGTTCCCAATTTTACTATCTTGGGATCTTCTTCAGTACCAATATTGACATCAATGGTTTCTTCAACTAACAATTTTGATAAATCCTCCATACGCGTGGGATCGGGAGGTAGGTTGAGATCTTCATCCAAGGATGTCTCTACGAGATTTTCATCCTTGGCGTGGTCACTTTGTTTGTCCTTTGATTTTCTTATTTGTTTGTCAGCCAATGCCTCAAAGAGGTTTTCACTGTGTGACTTGGACTTTGATTTTTGCCGAGGCTTTTCTTTAGAACTCTTGCCCTCGCTTTTCTTTAAATTTTGCTGACCACGAAGTTCAGCCTCCTTGCCGAAGTAGGCGCAGGTGTCTAAGTCGATAAAGAAACCCTTCTTGTGATCTCCAATCGGAATTGTATCCCTTATGCCCTTGAACTCTGCAATAGCCTCGTCATTCTCGAATAAATCTAGTGGCACGTGACGTTGTTGGTCCCATTCAACAAGGGAGGGGTATACAAGGTCAAGGGTTGGTTCATTGGGGGTGATGGTTAGGACAGCATTATTCATGAAAAGGTTCGTGGAGGCCAGATCCTCATATTGGCTACAACAGGAATCCGTATCGCTGTCTAGATAATCGGAGCTATCCTCATGCTCAGAGCAAGTCGCATCTTGATCGTTGGGGTGTGCTCCATAAGGGCGAATCCCAATGCCATATCTTTCTGTTTTGAAATGTGGAAGAGGGACCGGTTCTCTTTGTCCTTGTTCATTCCTCCCACATCCTAGGCCTTTGTAGCCCATGGAGTACATCATTCTGCTAGATTTTTCATATTCTGGGGTTTGATAACAAGATGGCTGAGTGTCCTCAGGGACCCAAGTAGTAGGTGGATCAAGTAATTTTTCCTCCGCTAACAAGCCTCCAGGTAGGAACGACCCAATAGTATGTTCCTCTCTAGGTCTCCTGAAGCAGTAGTTGGGTCGACCTCTAGTCTTGGGTGACAAGGAGACGTCTGAAACCAAGAGCGCTTGTTGTACATTATACTCCCCATAGCCATAGTCCAGAATTTTCATCTCCCATGAATTAAATGGAGATGTTGAAGTAGATGCCCCATGAGAGCAAGAACGAAAAGAATTTGAATCTACTCGAGATTCCATGGCCTCAGAATGAAGAGGGACAGCTATATCTGTGGAGGGACATGCATATGTACCCTTTCGTGCAAAGCTATTAAGAGCTCTACAATGAGCAAAGGGCTCTGAGTCTCCTGGTATTGTTATTGTATGTCCCTCATGCTTCAGCTTGATGCATTGATGAAATGTTCATGGCACTGCTTGCATGGCATGGATCCATGGTCGGCCTAGAAGCATATTATATGGAAGTT
The DNA here is from genome assembly GCA_019776745.2 of Taxus chinensis. Taxonomy (NCBI): domain Eukaryota; kingdom Viridiplantae; phylum Streptophyta; class Pinopsida; order Cupressales; family Taxaceae; genus Taxus; species Taxus chinensis. Next base: position 647,779,884 of record CM034146.1, read on the forward strand.
CCAAGTCTAAGACGTGAAACTTTGTCTGATGGCAAGTGGGGCCCACCTCCATTGGCAGCGTAATGGTGCCTGCTGACTCTCTTTCCGCGTTGTCGTATGCGGTGATAGTGATGATATGGGACTCAAGATCTACCTCTGTATGTCCCAATTGTTTGACCAACTTAAGCGTGCAAATATTCAATCCTGATCCATTGTCCACAAGCACCCGTTTGACTTTCCTGCGGGTGACAACTACCTCAATGTATAAGGGAAGATTATGTGTAGGATTCTCAGTAGGGACCTCCCTATGGTTGAAAGTGAGATGCTCACTGGGTGCAATATTTTCCACTGCGGCTTGAAGGTATGCGGGATCAACTTCTTAGCGGGCCATGACAGTAATATTTCACGATATGATTCATGACATCATGGAAGACTATGTAGACGACATCCTGGGAAAGTCCAAAACAAGAGAGGAACATCCTATCATTTTGCGGCGTATCTTTGAACGCCTACGTGAATACAAAGTCAGGCTAAATCCAAAGAAGTGTGTCTTTGGTGTGCTATCTGGGAAACTATTACGCTTCATTGTGTCAAGACGAGGTATTGAGGTAGACCCTGCTAAAGTATCTGCCATCACAGAAATGCCTCCACCTGAGAATATCAAGCAACTGCGTAGCTTGCAAGGGAAAATTCAAGCCATTCGCTGCTTTATCTCCCAGCTTGCAGATAAATGTCACTCATTCACTCATTTGCTTAAGAAGTACATCACTTTCATTTGGGGACCTGAGCAACAACAAGCCTTTGCTTTGCTTAAACAGTACCTGGCTAATCCACCTGTCCTCATGCCTCCCCCTCCGGGAGAACCACTTTTGCTCTATATTTCCGCTACGCAATATGCTATTGGTGCACTGCTTGCCCAATATGACCTTAGCCATAAAGAGAAAGCAGTGTACTATCTGAGTCGCACCCTCATCGCCTATGAATGTAATTATTCTCAGATTGAGAAGGCTTGCTTGGCTGTTGTTTTTACCTTTCAGAAACTTCGCCATTACCTGCTAAATACTAAGACCAAGCTCATATCCAAGGTCGACCCACTCAAGTATTTGTTGTCCAAACCTACCCTCACAGGTAGAATGGCTAATTGGATCATTCTACTCAGTGAGTTTGATATAGAATTTGTCCATCAAAAATCAATTAAAGGACAAGTACTTGCTGACCAGCTAGCGGAAGCACCTTTGCAAAGCATAGAACCTTTGAGTCTGGATCTGCCAGATGCATCTTTGCTCTACATTGAAGAATCTATCGTATGGCAGATACATTTTGATGGATCTTTTACGTTTCATGGTTCAGGTGCAGGAGTGGTCCTTATTACTCCTTCAGGTGATCCTATACCATAGGCTTTCCGCCTGGCCTTCCCTTGCACAAACAACATTGCGGAATATGAAGCACTCATTGCAGGGATGAAGCTAGCCATCAAGTGGAATATTCAACATGTGAAGGTTGTAGGTGATTCACAGCTAATCATCAAACAGGTTAATGATGAGTATAAAGTTAAGGATGACAAGCTCATACCTTATAAGAAGTTGGTGGAAACTCTGAAGGAGTATTTTGTGCGCATTACCTTTGAGCAAATCCCAAGAGCGCAGAATAGATCGGCAGATGCTATGGCAACGGTGGGATCTATGCTTCGTATTCCACCAGGGAACAATGATATGCCATTCTTCGTAGAAAATCTATGCCAGCCCGCGTATGACATGCCAGAATCTTGCTTGGCTTGTGAGGTTGTTGGTCCCCATTCACCATGGTATGAACCCATTTTCACCTATCTTAAGGACAGTACATTCCCTCCCGAAATCTCCCGCTCTGAAAAGCAGAGCCTAATTCGCCAGATAGCCCATTACACCCTGTTAGGAGGTACACTTTATCGTCGTGGCTACGATGGGAATCTGTTACGTTGTCTGGATGTGCCGGAGTCAATCCAGGCAATTAAAGAAGTACACGAAGGAGTATGCGGAGCACATACAAACGGAATGGTCTTGGCTAAGAAACTGTTAAGAGTAGGTTACTATTGGCCCACCATGGAAACTGATTGTTGTAATTATGTTAGAAAATGTGTGCTATGCCAAAAGTATGGAAATTTCATCCATGCTCCATCGCAACCATTGCAAACCAATCACTACCCCCGTGGCCATTCTCCAAGTGGGGACTTGATCTAATATGGAAGCTTACTCCTACCTCATCTGATGGTCATACACATATCATCACAGCTACAGAATACTTCACAAAATGGGTGGAGGCTGTCCCTTTAACCTATGTCACAGGAGCACAGATTTCTAAATTCATTATGAATCATATTATTTGCCGATATGGTTTCCCTGCAGCCATTGTCACAGATAATGGGAAGTCATTTAAGAACAAAACTGTGAAAGGTCTTTGCCAACGGTTCCAAATCAGATTGAAATGGTCCACGCCATATTACCCTCAAGGTAATGGACAAGCTGAGGAAAAAAACAAGACTTTGGTAAGTATAATGGAGAAGATGGTTAGCAAAACTGGTCGAAACTGGCACCTACAAATCCACCCAGCCCTCTGGGCCTACCGAACATCAATTCGCACTCCTACGGGTGCGACGCCATATTCCCTCGTGTTCGGGACAGAATCTATCATCCCTTTAGAGATTGAAATCCAATCCCTGCGAATTTCTCTTCGGGACTATTTGAATAAGGATGAAGATTACCGAGTGGCAAGATTGGCTGAGTTAGAGCTCCTGGATGAGAGGCGCATTCGCGCTCTTAATCACCTGAAAGTATATCAACACAGAATCTCCCGCAACTACAACAAGAGAATCATCCCTCGCCAGTTTGAGGTGGGTGATTTAGTTATGAAGGAGAACCAGTTCAACACCAGAGCAGAGCGAGAAAAGAAAGGGAAGTTCGAACCACACTGGTTAGGACCCTATGTCATAGTTGCCAAGTATGGCACAAGGGCATACAAGTTGGCTCACCCCAATGGTGATGAGCTCCGGGAGCCCATGAATTCCATGCATCTTAAGAAGTTTTATGCCTAAACATGGCACAAGAAAGTCATAAAAATAAAATAAAAAATATATATATAAAAAAAAAAGAGAAAACAGGTCATCCACTAGTGAAAACCACGCAATTGTGGCACTTTGGACAAGTCCTTGGGTGAAAACCGGTTTCCGGTGCCTCGGGAGGATTCGTTGTTCACAAGCATTCTGTATCAGAAGGGTAGTTGTCTTTTTCCAGGACCTGGTTCTACCTTCGAGTTTCCTTGTGCACACCATCTAGTCCAGCCTTGATCCGGCTTTCCCTTCTTCTATTCGTCTGTAAGGGACGTGGTCTTTCGTTATTTCCCATCTTACGCTGGGGGCAACTTAACGAATTCACCTTCTTGTTCATAAGCGCGTGGCTTCTGCCCTTGTATATTCCCCACCTAACGCTGGGGGCATCCATGCTTTCTTGGTTACCTGCACATAGCTTTGGAAAACTGTTGAAAACATAAAAACAATAGAAAATTGTTTCACAAAACACAAAAACAATAGAAAATTGTTTCACAAAACACAAAAACAATAGAAAATTGTTTCACAAAACACAAAAACAATAGAACATTGTTTTGAGAAAACACAAAAACAATAGAAAATTGTTTCACCAAACACAAAAACAATAGAAATTTTTTCCACAAAACACAAAAACAATAGAAAATTGTTTCACAAAACACAAAAACAATAGAAAATTGTTTCACAAAACACAAAAACAATAGAACATTGTTTCGAGAAAAACACAAAAACAATAGAACATTGTTTCGAGAAAATAACAAAAACAATATATATATATATATCAAAAAAATCTAAAAACAAGGCAAAATTTTTCAAAAAAAAAATTCTAAAAAGTAAAACACTCTACAAAATGGTAACTTGCTTCTTACAGCTGAAACTTGTGTCTTGCGCATGGTATTTTCTCCATATCCTGTTGGTTTGTCTCACATCTTCCCCGATTAATATGACTTGCGGATCACTAGATTCATAACCATTCACAAAAGCTAGCTGCTTGCTTCGTCTATACTCTGGGGCACTTTTGGTTGCCTGGTACTGTTTCGTTGCGCACAAATGCTTTTCATGGACCCCGTGTCCATTTTCATTTCCCCTTGCATGTATCCTTGCTTGGGGCATCATTTTTAACCCTTGTCGTCAATCACGAACTTGCGGATCTCTTCAGCACTGATAACAAACCATTTGTACAACTATCTTGACCGTTGTTGGGTTAGATATGTGCGTTCGTACTTGTTTTCCCTGTTATATGAGCTTGTTTCCTTCTCGTATTGCATTGCATTATTGTATGTTGCGTGGAGTTGGTACTTTCAGCAATGGACAATTGTTCGTAGTATGGCTTTTCATGTCATTCTACCTTTGTCGTATGCTTATATTTTTCATAAGGACCGATGATGTAGTTCCTATGGCTATATGATGACATCCAATTTGTTCCAAACAAATAAGCGGCTAGAGGTTAAGCTCTTCTCTCCCCTCATCCATATTTCTTCTACACCACTTCCCTTTCACCCCTAATTCTCCCTCTCCTCGGGGCATCCTGCCTCATCCCCATTCTTCTGCCTACTTCTCACCTTTTTCGATCGTCGATCGAGTTCTTCTATCACCCCATCGACACTCGAGGGGGCATCTCTCCCTCCTACTAATTTTTCTTCCATCTCTTCAAAATCTCTTTTGTCTACTATCTTTGAAGTGGCATCACTTATGCCACCCCAAAGAGGGGCAAATGTAGACACCTATAATTATGCCCAAGCAATTTAAATACTTAAATTGTGCTAATTATCCCCTTTCTCGCAAATCAACGACATATCGTCAAAGGCACTCATTTTCCCTCATATCATCATTAATTAATTACACTAAGCTAATTAATTAAGTTGCCTATCCAACAAATACCCTAATTAACGACCTTCCATTAATAAATCACCCCTTCTACCTAGACTAATTAATTATTATTAATTAATTAGCTTTCCCTTCCATTTAACCAATAAATCAATATTTAATTGATTTAATCCCCTTCTAATAGCCTAAATCACACTAATATTCCTCTAATTGGCTTCTATAAGCTTACACCTACCTATTAATTAATCACCTTTGATTAATTAAAATACCCCCCAACTCCCATGACTTGCTAAACATGTATTAAACCCTTCTAAAGTAAGGTTACCTTTAATAAAGCAACCTTATCCATTCCTAATCATGTTTTACCTTTATCCCACATTCATGAGAATGTGTTGAATCCTTTATCCTTTGGGCTATATAAAGAGCCCTCCACCTACTTTTTTACTTACACCTAAACTTTCTAAGAGAGTAAATGCAAAGCATATAGCAAAGAGACTAAGAGCTTGCACCTTGCCCTTTTGAGAGTTCATCATCTTGAAGAGTTAAGCCTCTTTCTTAAAGTGCTTGGGTCATATGGGAGGTGTCAAAAGGGTCTTGTAGCCCAACTTTGATTAGCCCCCATTCCTAGGTTCTTGGAGCATTAAGGACAACTATTTTGATAGCCATGGAGCTTACTTAGGTCCATTCATTTATTTGTTGTTAGAGAATAGAGGAGTTTAGATATTTAGCATTGTTAGTTTCAAAGTTTGTATTGATGAATGCTAGCATCTAACCCTTGTTTAATTCTTATCATGATGGTGTTTATGCTTTGTTTTAGCTAAATTGTAGAACTATTTTAGGTGGTAGTTCTTGCTTCATTTGATTTAGCATTAAGCAAAGTATACATGCACACATTTAGCAGTATTTTTGTGAAGCATTCCATCAATACATCAAGTGTTTTACCTTAATATTCTATTGAAAACTATTGGTTTGTGCACCCAAAATCCATTCTCAAATATTTGTGCATGTACTCAGTCAAATCCCTCAACAAGTTTGGGTTTATCATCCCAGTTTTCAATTCATTTACAGTAATCTTTTACCCTCAAAACCCCAAAAAAATTAGTTTAGGATACATCAAAAAAGGAACCGGGGTTGATACTAGAGACTCACCTCAACAATAGGTATACCTACAGACCTGAGGTGTTTCTAGTGTATCTACGAAAGATAGAGATCAAGAGATAGTTTAGAACCCATGTAGTCATCTCTCTATAGGGTGTACTTTCAAGAGATAACAGTTTCCTCCCATGATGTGAAAGGGTTGACCAATGAAGGAAAGTCTTGATTGCAAGGAGTGAGTGAATTAGGATCCACACGCTCTTAAATAGCCTTTGTTTCCAAAGGAACAACAATGTATTTAGAAGTGAATTCATAAGCTACACGAGAAAAACTATGTAAGGCTCTGTAATGTGTAAATTATTCTAGATCACCCTGAATGGTGATTATCTACCCTTTATGGCACATCTTGATACATTGATCGAGAGTTAAAGCAATGTCCTGGATGGCATGGATCCATGAGCATCCTAAGAACATGTTGTATGGTAGATCCAATTCAAGGACATAAAACATTGTATCCTGACAAATCATCCATACTTCCATTGGAATCACTATAGTGCCTACTGATTATCGCTCCTCATTATCATATACTGTGATTGTAATATTTTTGGCACCTAGATCCATTTTTGAGTGGCCTAGTGGCTTCAAAAATTTCAAAGTACAAATTTTTAAACCGGATCCACCGTCCACAAGTACTCTCTTGATCTTAGGACGGGTAACAACTAATTCTAGATATAAGGGTAAGTTGTGCTCTAGGTCATTATGTAGGATTGCAATGTGATCAGAAGTTATATGATCATTGGAGTCAAAGTGTGCAATCATGGCTTGGAGTTGCACGGGATCTACATCAATGCAGACTCCCAAACTATGTAGTGTTTTATACAATATGTTTTTATGGGTAGTAGAGATTTTGAGGAGATTTAAGATTAATATCATAGCAGATGTCTTCTCTAACTATTCTATTATATTCTACTGACCTTCCTGAGGGATGAGTAGGGGATCTAGAATTATTAAACAGGAATGTCTCATCCCTACTACACAACTTTTTTCTAATATTCTAATAATATTGACCTATTCATCAAATTAACAGATACATCCTATGAGGGAATCAAAGGGACTATCATTAGTGGGATAAAAATAAGCAACAATCCGATAGCCATTCAAAGTTTATCCATGATTTTTATTCCTTTTATTTTTATCTGTATGGTTTGGAAAGGGACATTTAAGGATACTCATTTTATCATTTGGACATTGTCCTAAGTCAGGGGGAGAATCTACGGTGATTTTACCCTCTTCAGTGAGGTCTTGTATGTAATGGTGTAATCTTAAGAATTTATGTATTTTGTGTCGTTTAACATAGTTGAAGTCACAATACTCATGCTCTTTGAACCAAACAGGTTTTTTAGCATATTCTTGGGTATGGTACCATCGCAGTTGGGTATTCCAACATGTTTACATTATCTAACTGTTTTAGTATAGTAGATAGGGATTCTGTTAATGGCATGAATGTACATTTAGTGGGTGTCTTGGGATGAGGTCCTTGTGAGAGCTTTAAAAGTGGACTAGGCTACATGGTTTGGAATATTTTTGAGTCCGTAATGCCATCACCAATGAAATGTTTGTTTTTGTTGAAGAAATTCAGTTTATCTAAGGATATTGCCACATGTTTGTATTTGACAACCAGTTTAAGTGTTCCCTTTGCGATGAAGGCCTTTTCGATTTGACTAACGTTGTCTATAAATTCTTTGAATTTAGAGCCGAAATGCATTTGTAAATAGAAGGCTATCTGTGGGTTCAAGTTAGGCACACATATGCTTACTAGCTACTTTTCTAGCAAGGCACAAGGGAAACACCTTACTAACCCTTGTCATCATTATAAAAATATTGCAAAGGTCTTGTTTGGATTTTGTTTTGGATTCTAGAGGCCATTCATTGTGATATCATTTTCTATGTTGCAGGAATAATGTCGTACAAATTTTTCTGCTAATGAGGGACATGTTGTAATAGAGATCTTGGGTATGCTAAAGAACCATTCCAATCCCATTACCCCTAGGTTGTGAGGGAAGAGTTGCATTAAGAATTTATCGTTGTATGCGATCTATTAGAAAGCCATATAAAAGTCTTTGATGTGATCATGAGGATCATCTTTGATTTTATATTTATTGAATTTTGGAATTGAAAAATTCTTTGGGAAGGGTTTTCGCAACATGTCTTTATCGAAGGGGTAAGAGCATAGTTATTCATACAAATATTTCATACTATGTCCTACGTTTCCTTCTTGTATTGTAGTAAGTGTGTCTTTCATTGATTGTAATTCTTTTTTAATGAGTTGTTCTTTGGTTAGTGACATTGATCTTTATGCCTTAGCCACTTTATAGGTCATGTCACTATATGGATGAAAGTGGAACTCACTAGATTTCATTTTGAGCTTGTCTTTGTATACATTCCTACTTGAAGAGCCTAATTTTACTAATTTTTTGGCTCAGTTTTACGATCAATATTTGAAGGATCTCTTCTTCAACTAAAGGATCATCTTCCTCATTGAACTTGGGAGGTGGTGAGGATTTGTGCTCAATCATCACATTACGTGAAGACTTGTAATAAGGTCATCATGGATCACCAAGTGGCTTGGATGGATCTCCTTTAGCAATGTTGTGATGTTTCCCAGAAATAGAACCATACCCTACATCAAAGGGGTTATCCATGTCTAAGAGGGACCTTCATTCGTCTCTTTTATGATTAATGGCCTTGTTTTTTACTTTGTGTTCTTTTGGAAGATTATCCCCTAGTTCTAAGACTCTTGTGAGAACTTGATCTTTGTTGTAATAAAGAAGCTCATCAAACTGACCTAGGTTTAATTGGTGTTGTTCTTTAGAAGATTGAAACTCCTCTTCGCTATGATCAATCAATGGATCTACATCCTTGACCTGTGAAAAGGGAGGTGCTAACTTGTTTTCACTAAATGAGAAGTATTCAAAAGTATTTTCTTCTAATTAGCACTCGTTTTGTTTGGATGTCATCTTCGTGATTCTAGGCATCACTAGTAAAAGTTATAATAGGTTTTGTGTAAATGTCTTTGAAGTTTACATGAAACCTAGGAGTGTGTTTGTGGAAGTCATTCGTTGTGATGTTGAAATAACCTAGTGTGTTCTAGAAGTAATGTTATGTAGTTGTTTTTATCAATCAAAGAACACTCATAAGAATAATCAAATGTAATGATCACTCAAATTGTCATTTTGCCAAGTTTATACCCTAACTATGATTCTAGGGAAGGGTCCAAATCAGATAGTGACAATATTGTATCACTACGTAGGTCAAGTTAGAATCCTAAGAAGGTATAAATATTAAAGTGGTACTGATGTAATATCTCGACGAGGTATACTAAAACTAGTTTGAAGGTCGATGAAAGCTATTTTTTCTGAAAAATGGAAGTTGTGAGTACGTATAGTGTAAAAACACTATCCTGATACATTAGTCGAGAAAGAAATGTGTTAGTATCAAGATGAAGTTATTTCCGTGTATATAAGGCAATATAGAGAACTTTGAAAAGACTTTGATGATGTTAGAACTGAAATGAAATATGAGTATAACAAGAAGTTGTTAGTTGCGCGAGAAGTGTAACCACACAATAAAGGAACTTATATCAAGTTCTCAAGAAATTGAAAACATGACGTAAGTACCAAAGTTGTGTGACTATAATGTGAGCAAAACCATCAACCTAAGGAGAGAAAAATGATGAACCAAAATTGTAGTATTGAATAAAATCTTGAAATAGAGATCAAAGAAATATAAAAGATACGAGAAAATGCTTACACACTTTAGACGTTTAACAACCCATACGCAAACATGGATGGGCATAAACACACAAAACTGTGGTGAGTACTATCTTTGATAAAATGCATGAGGAATGCTTCCTTCTCACCCCAAGAAAATGGGTGGCAAGAATGCAAGGATATATATCAAACCATGAAAATAAATGAAGGGCCACTTGGGCATAGATTTTCCTCATTTGAAGGTGAGAATGAAACCGAGCTAAGTTATGCATCACTTAATCCCATGATGAAAGAAACTTAGTTATAACTTACAGGGGCTCTTTTCCTTCTTCGAGAAACAAGGTTCAAACTCCAAGTGAGTCGTCACTTCGTGATGGCCTCATGTGACAATGGACTAGCAAAGTGGGCTCCAAGACAAAATGGCTTCCCTAATAAGATCCCTCAACTAGGTGTCACAAGTTGTCTAAATGTGAGCTTGATTTACCCAAAAATTTTCACTACCTAATTTGGGAGTATCCCGGCTTTACTTTACCCCCTTCTGATATAATGAGAAACTATTGTTCAGTTGTACCATCACTGGGGTCTTGATATGGACACTTTGACTTTAACTTACAATGTGAAATTTAGTCAAATGGGTAAGCGTAACACTTCCTATTTTCATCCAAGAGGTTACTAAGTGATGGATTACTTTAGGGGTCCTAGAACCACCCCCATTGTTGTAGCTTAAGGCATTATTCCAAAGGGGTTATGTTCTAATTGAGAGGATAGGGATGTAACATTTTTTGAAACATGCAATACAGTGTGATGAAGTGGTGTGTTTTTTATCTTGTTTAACTTAATGTGGTTTTAATTAGCACATCGTTTAGAAACCTACATGAAATAACATGTATTGGAAGTTTTTGTTTTGTCTCGACTTCTTTCTTTCTTTCACAATCCTTAGGCCCTACATACGAGGAGTTGGTAATTTTTCATCAAATAAGAAAGAGAGTTTACATGTTTTTTTTAATTCCTAAGATCACAAAAAAGGCATGACAGAAGAGCATACACAACGTGGAAAGCTCAACTTAAACAAGTTTTTATCAAAAAAAAATTTAAGTGTTTTACAAAAGGAAACTATTTTAGAAAACTTTGAAGTTTTATCCAATTATTTAAATGTAAAGTTGTTTTAAAATTGAAAAGGAGGTTTTGGAAGTGTTTTTGATTCCCAACATCACCTAGAAGGTGCGAGGGAAGAGAATACACACTTCAAAAATCCCTTTTTAACTCAGAAAATGAAACACTTAAAATAACTTAGTCAAATAATACCAAAAGAAACCTACAATCACTTATTAGAACTAGCAAACAAGTTAGAAAACCAAAAAAAAATTAAGAAATTCCTTAAATCTATTTTTATCAATTTTTCAATGGTTTTTGGTATTTTACATTTTCGGAGGTCTCTGGGGCACTTTGGGAGTTTGATGATGGAAGTAATGATACCAAAGGTATATTAATTTTGGAATTGTAATCACAAAGTTCTCTTCATTCTCTTACTGATACATACTCAAACTCTAAAAACGAGCCAACAAGTCAAAAGATATGACCCAAACTAGGAGCACCAAAAATCATATGAACACATCCGGAACACATAGAGATTCCTACACCCCCTTAAAGGTGTATTCACAAAAATTTTGGTATGCGTGAGTGGGTTATGGTGCCTGCACCTCTATGTGTAAACCTAGTGGGTCTATAGGGTGCTTGTGCCACCCGAGAGATGTCTGCACTAGCATAAGTGTGACTGCACCAGAGAATAGGTGCATGTACTAGAGAAACAACAAACGATAAAAACTATGACAGTGCATGTGTAATGACAGTGGGGTATTTGCGCCAGAAAAAGGGTGTATGTGCCTTGGTTTGGATGATTGTGCACTTGGTAAAAAAAATGACAATTGGCCTAGAATACACAGGGTTCTTGCACATGGGTTTGGGTGCGCCTAGTAAAAATGATAGTTGGCAGGGTGTCTGTACTAGTAGAAGTGTATGTGTGTTGTGATTTGTGTGTGTGCACCTAATATTAGGTTCTTAAGCATAATTTTGGGTGTTTACGCCCCTCTGTTAAAAATGAAAATATGAATACCCTTGCATTAATAGAAAGGTATATGCGCCCCTGCATGAAAAAACACCCAAAAACACAAAAAATGAAGTTTTAAAAGTGTCAACAGGTTATAATTTAGCCATTAAACACATTTTTTTTCATAAAATTAACAAAGAAGCATGAAAATGAGGGTTAACTACATAAAACCTAGCTAAAAAGCTCAAGGAAAAATATTTAACCCTACAAAAACATGTAAAAAGTTAGAAACTTAAAAAAAACCTTCAAAATTACCCCATTAATGGAGGATGGACAAAGTGTCCCACCGGGTGTGCCAAATGTGTTTAATGAAAAGCTGTAAAAGCCATGGACATGGGGTCAGAATCTCTAATGAAACCCCATAGCATCTTAATAAACTAGTCAGTTGACCATCAGATAGGAAATAAACAAGGATTCTTTACTTTGCATACATTAAACTTGAAAGAAACAAACAACCTAATATATTTAGTTATCCTCTTTTCTTGAAATCTTTTACAAATGAACCTAGTAAGAATTCTAAGCAATCAGTTTGTGATTATGAGAATGAGAGCTCACCATTAATGGCTTCAAGGCTAATGGTTCTTCTCATTTACTCAATGCTTGTGTGTGTAGTGTAATGGCAAAGGAATAGCTCAATAAAGAAATTAAGTAAGCTCCTAACCCTAAGAAAAATGCTATAGTTTATGTTAGGAAGAAGGAGAGTTCTTAGAAATGAAAGGGGGTATTGGGCTATTTATAGTTTTCCATTTGGGAAACTGGAGGAATTTTGGTGCATGTGGGACTAAAGGATAAGCCAAAAATTTGATTAGGGAGTCAAAGTAAGATTTGACTAGGTTTAAAAGAGGTTAATCATTGTAAGGACTAGATAAAATAGGCTAGGCTAGTTAATCCTATTTAGAGAGGAATTAGGGTTTCAAGAGAGTTTTGAGAGGCCTAATCAATCCAATGAAATGCATTGATAGTATAGGAAGTTAGTAAGTGTGGTATAGAAGGTAATGAGATGATGGTTTACTTAATAACATGCTATATTATCTTGTTTAATTGATTTACAAGAGGAATACGACCAAAAGAGTGTCATAAGAGGGGAGTTAGATAGGTCTAACTGACATTATGTTGTTAATATGTGAGGAGTGAGAATAGTTAGTGAAATATTAAGAATAATAGTGCTTTGATCAAACTACATGTGTATACATATACTATAAAAAACTATCTTTTAAACCATGACAAATGGAGCTATCAAACTAGTTCCATAAGGTGCAAAGTGACCTTAACATCTTATATTTACTAAAATAAATGTACTTGTATAAATTTTTCATTTATTATTATTTATATTTTATTTTTTTTATATTTAAACATTTATTTTTGTAAATAAAACCATGCCAAAACCACATATCATGCTTATATTATTAGGAACGTGTACGCGTTATGTTTGTTTACTTTTCTAAGCCATGCCTCAATGTCTACATATCCGATTTGGATCCCCAAACCTGAGGCATGGACCTGCAAAAACACAACAAACAACACGTTTTTTAAGTAAAATGCAAAAATCACTCTTCCCCCATCATAAATCGACATAAAATGATCAGTTCCTTTAAAAACAATTATACCACGATGTAGAGTAAAGTTTCTACTTTCTAAAAATATATATTTTTGAATTTTCTGACTAATATAATGTTTCCATATTATTCATTTTCTAACCATGCCTTTTTAAACCTATTTTTTAAAGTTTAAACATGTCTATGTTTTGTCATATATCTTTTTTCGCTCATCGAAATTGAAAAAAAAATATACCAGCCCAAACTAGGCATAATTCTATGCAAATTAAAAAAAAATCTAATTTTCTGTATTTTTTGAGGTAGTGAGGAGGGGCACGGTCAATGCTCCGTTATGTTTTTAAATTTAAAATTTATATACTAGAAAAATCATTAAAAAATATTTGTTAAATTTTTTTTTTTAAAAACAAGTAGCCCAAACTAGATGCTCCTAGCTATTTATCTACCAAAGGGTTTTCAAAAATACTAAATGGTGCTCAAAAAATGGTGGGGGCATGAAATTCCCTTTGTTATTTTTTTTAACAAAAAAATGAGCACTTGTTGGTATTTTAGTTATTTTTCCCACTTAAACTTATCCATTTTTAATAAAATTTAGTAGCTTAGAAACTAGACTCAAAATTCTACGATTCATATTTATACAACATCTCCCAAATTTGAGTGTAACTATTTCAAAAAATTCATACAAGTTGAATGTTTTTGTTTTTTAGAAAAATACGTCCACTTAAGACTCCTGTTTGGCCCCCCAACTTGGTGCACTTACCAGGAATCAATTATTCAAACTAACGATTTTGTGTACAATGTGATGTAGGTGATGTTTTTGCTGTTGTTGTAGAAGAAAATAATAAAGAAGGAACATATTATTATTTTTGTCATTTTGTTGAGCCAAAAAATTAATTGAGAGCCTCAATCAATGATGGAAAAGGCCTATAATATCCTACTGGGTCTGTGGTTACTACTAGAACATGGCTAGGAAAATACCCAATGAAGAAATCCAATGTGTGATTGTTTGAGGACATTAAAACTCATAGAAAGATTCTTCATTATTCTCACCTAGTTGTTGCATATAATGTTTGATTGATTAAATATGGAGGTATACCATGTAATAAGGTCTTATGGAAAGTTCATGAGTCTAATCATGAAGCAATACTTGACACACTAAAAATTAGATCACACCCAGATGGTTTGTTGGATTGAATTTGTACAAATGAAGATACAAAAAACTACGTTTAAGCCTTCCAACTAGATTACTTTCTCAAGTAAAATGTATGTTCATTTAAGATTAGATATGTACATATACATATATTTAATTTGAATATTTATTTTAATGATTTTGTTTTTAAACTGTGTAGGCTTTAAAATTCTATTTAATTCTTTACTAACATGTCTATGTAGGTTAGTCGTGCCAAAAATGATTCCACCTTCACGTGGTTTACACTATTAGTAGAGAATTTATTGTTCTCAAAGCTAGGATAAGCTAAGGAAAATTAAATATTGGAAATGAAAAACAAGAAGAAATTATCATTTCACCACCTACATTGTATGAAAAATGTCTTCTTCAAATTCTAATTTCACAACTTATATTGTATGAATAATCTCTTCTTCTCATGTTTCCTAGTACTTGTTTTGAATCAAATGATTTTGTGTACAAAAATTAATCCTCACCCTCCATTGACCATGACACCCCGATGCAACAGTACAGGAGGTTTAGTGCTAGGAACGTGTGTTTGTAAAATATTGCATTGGACAACCTTACACTGACTCACATTGCAATATTCAATAGGGTTGCAAATAATAGGAAAATGAGATAACCGAATTGATATGGAGTAAAATGAGATAGAATTGTGTAGAGGGTCCAAACACATAGGTGTAGGATTAGATGAGACCTTTCCAGGTGCAACAGAAACTAAGATATCACCCGTCGAAGTTATAGCATTTTTTAGTATCTAGGATCATAAGGGACCACGCTCGGATGAAATAGACTAGAAGAAATGACACCATTTGGAACCAAAATGAAGCCTCCAAAAACATTTTGCATGTTACCCAGACATGTTGATGCAATTGGTTCGGTGCCATGAGCTTCTGTTTGTAAAATAATGCGTTGGAAAACTTTACACTGACTCAAACTAGACTATTTCATGCTTTTGTAAACAATAGGACAACGAGAGAACCAAATATAGATGGAGAAAACAGATATATAATTTTATAGAGGGTCCTAATGCAAAGGTGTAGGATCAAACGAGACCTCTCCAAGTGCCATGGATACCAAGATATCACTCATTGAAGTTATATTCTTTTTTGGTCTCGGGTTCTTAAAAGACTACGCCCAGACTAAGTAACCCAAAAACAACGAAGTCATTTGGAATTGAAATGAAGAATCCAATAAAAATTACCAAGCCACCTAGAAATTTTTGTCTAGTTTGATTGGTTCCACGAGCTTCCGTTTCTAAAATATTGATTTGGAAAACCGTACATTGACTTAAACTGGATTATTTGTCACTGTTGCAAACAATAGGAATGCGAGAAGACTTAATGGATATGGAGAAACCTAATAAATAATTTTGAATAGGGTCTCGATGTGGAGGTTTAGGATTAAACGAAACCTCTCCAGGTACCAGGAAGGCTGAGATATCATGCATCGAAGTTATAGACATTTTTGGTCTCCAGGATTCTAAGAGATAATGCCTAGATGAAGTACCCCAGAAGCAATGACACGAAACAAAAAAAAAAGAATCCTCCACAAGTGTTTACCATGCCACCAAATGTTTTGGAGCAATCAGTTTGTTTCCATGACCTTTTGTTTGGAAAATAATACATTGGACAACATTACACTAACTCAAACTGGACTATTTGGCACTTTTGCAAATAATAGCACCATCAGAGGACCGAATGGAGATGGTAAAAAGAAAGAGACATTTTTGTAAAGGGTCCTGACATTGAGGTGTGAGATCAGACGAGACCTCTCCACGTGCCACATAGACCGAGATATCACCCATCAAAGTTATAACCTTTTTTGGTCTCAGGGCTCTTAAGGAACGATGCCCGAATGAAGTAGAATTGAAGCAATGACACCATATGACACCAAAATTAATCATTCAAAAGAATTTACCTGGCCACCAAGATGTGCTAGAATAGTTAATTTGGTGCCACAAGTTTCTGTTTCCAAAATAATGAATTGGAAAGGATATTATAGATGCAAGGCACAAGGTAGTTGTCATATCAATTTAATTATTTTTCCCACCTCTCATAAACAAGGTAGTTGTACAAGTAGACTCAATGTTGGTTCTAGGCATGAGACTAAGAAATATGGTAATAATATTGATATTCAAAAATATGAAATCATTCATGAGACCTGCCAGAAATATATGAGGTTTTTCGATCATTGTAGTGTAGAAGATTAAGAGAAGCTTTCATTTTATAATCACAACTAAATATTAGAGGAAATTATAGATAATTTTTTGACGGTAGGTGGTGTGGGAGGAAGGTACAAGTATGCTAAGAAGGCATACAATATGTAACCTTATTTTTAGAGGTTTTCACCCATGATAACCATCATTGAGTTGTACCTTGTTGGTCATTTTATACTCTCTTCATACCTCATTGACTGGTATTCCATCTTTTAGGTAACCTCCTCCTTTGATCCTGCTCTCATTAAGAAAAACTATAGAAAACTAGCCTCGTTATTGTGTCATGATAAAAACTAGTCTTGATATTGCATTCTGATAAAAACAATCTAAATTTGAATAATTGTTCAAGTGTGGATTCCTTTCCTAAAACATCCATATTTGATGACCATGACCAGAACCAACACCATAAACAAAAATAGGACCAGGAACCTGACCTAGATGAGGACCTAGACCAGAACTAGGACTAGGACTAGGACACGCTCATACTCTCAGAAAATTCCTTCATTGTGTAATACAATCCAGTTATAATGATATTTTGAAGGAGGGAAATGCAAGATATCCAAGAAAAATTCAATACAAAGAAATTTTACCCAATACAACTATCTAGTTTTTTAATTTATTTTGTGATTTATATTTGGAGCTCTAGTAGTGTTATAAATTTAGAATAATAAGTCCAGTGGTATATTTGGGTGTGACAATTTAGGATACTAAGAAAATTGGATCATTTTTTAAGCTCTTTCAAATAATTCTTTTAGGTGCAAGTTATCGGGAAGGAAGGTTTCATTAAAATAATAGAGTTTGATATTCTTATTTAGACACTCGATGATTCCTAAATGTCTAATCCTACCAAAGACCCCTGTAGTCCTCGATCCTTAAATATATGGAGACATCGTTATTTGGATTCCATTTAAAATGATAGATATACTTATAAATTCATGTTAAGACCTCTAAATATGTATGCATTTCAAGTTGTTTGGGAATCACATCACACCCTTCACTAGGTTTGATGACTACCCCTATATTTTTGAAAGCAGTTTTTAAAGAATCCATGGGTTTATCATAGAAGAAATTATCAATGAATGGAAGGTCACTAAGCTATAGGCTAGATGAATCCCATTCTGATCTAAAAAATAAATATTTATTAGGTGATTGATAACCCCTCTATGTTCTTAGACATTCCCCTATTGATATGCTTATTTTTAACACTTCAAGAAGTTTGGTCAAATTTTCTATCCATCCCAATAGTAAGACAACTCTCTTTCTCCAAAGTAGAGGATACTACAGGAAATGATAACTAAAGAGGTCAGTCTCTTGGTTGGTTATTCCATTCATAACATTGTTCTTCCTTAATAGTTTATAGAACTAGATGATCTTTGAAATTTTAATCTATGAAATTTATAGTTAGAAATTTTTCTATTAGTATTGAAGATCACATGAGATTTGATATCATAAATAACTTATACAGAGGGCTAGATTTATCTCTATGGAAAAGACCATATCCATCATGAAAAATGTGAAGTTTTTAGAGTATGCGTAATCCTTACCGAGCTAGTAAGACAAACCATGCACTTTCAAGGAAGAAGAGGTTCTTGTGAATATGAACATGTATAAAAAAAATGTCTTCCACATAGATTTTTCTATTCTCATCCCACCTTTCAAACTAAATTATGAAGGTCCACATTTTCTCACCAAGAAGGCATAGGCTATACACAAGGTGTTAAACATATGGTTCTTTTTTCCAGCTTCAAATGGATCATCCTAACTTGCATAATGCCATACATGGAAATATGAGAAATGTGAAATTTATTTCAGAGTGTGAATAAATTGACATTCAAGAGTAGAAGTATATGTGGGGAGAAACATGTTTGGTAGAGATATGTAATATGCATTGCAAGGACCAAGGTTGATGCCATATCTATTTATTTACTTGTCACACCTCTCATAAACAAGGTAGTTGTACAAGCAGACTCAATGATGGTTCTAGGCCTGAGAGTAGGAAATATGTTCCTAATATTGATTCTCCAAAAGATAAAATCATTCATGAGACCTACTAGAAATATATGAGGTCTGTCGATCCTTGTAGTGCAGAAGATCAAGAGCAGTTTTCACTTTGAATTCACTAGTGTACAATAGAGTAATTTTAAACAATCTAGAAGTTTCCTTGTGGTTTTCATGGCATCCTAGTTGATTAGTTAATAAAATTGAAGTTCGTTCGATTCAAAATAAATAAATATTTAGTGACAGGGTTAGAGGAAAAGAGAGTGAGAGTGAGATTGATATTGTGAGAGAGAGAGAGTGTCTGTGAGGTTGTCCAATGCATTATTTTTCAATTGGAATCGCTTCACACCGAACAGGATGCACCAACATGTCCAGATGGCTAGGTAACTCTAATGGAGGATTCGTTTTGGTACTATAAAATGCTGTTTCTTTTGGGTTACTTCATTTGTGCATAGTCCCTTAAGAGTCATGAGACCAAAAAATGATATAATTTCAACGGATGATATCTCAATCTCTGTGATACCTAAAGAGGTATTTTCTCATCCTACACGTCCATGTTAGGACACTATACAAAATCCTTCCCCAATTTTCTCCATATCTATTCATTTCTCTTGTTGTCATATTGTTTGTACAAGTACCAAATAGTCCCATTTGAGTCAGTGAAAGGATTTCAAATGCATGATTTCGTAAACGGAAGCTTCTGGCACAAAATGACTGTGTAAACAAGTCTAGGTGGATAGGAAAATGATTTTGGAGACTTATTTTTGGTGTCAGAGGCTTCATTAAATTTTTATATGTATTTATATTTGTTTAAAGTGGATGACATTGAAATTTACATTATATTATTATAATTCATGGCATTGAATGATTATATTACAATGGAAATTGTGTAAATTATTTACACATATATTTTAATTCCCATGTTAAAAAATAAAATAAAAATACCACTAATAATACATATTAACATAACATTCATATGATACCATATTAATTTGGACTTAGATATATGTATAAAGCATGTTTCATACACTATGCAAGTTTTACAATAATTATTTTTCTCGTATATTATATTGATTCAGAAATCCTCGATACCATACAAAATTTGATTGAAATTAATGTCTGAATAAAGCCATGTAGGAATATACAATTTTATACATTGACAAAATATAAATCTATGCCAATAGGCCACGAAGGTAGATGTAGACACCTTTAATTACACCTGAGCAATTTAAATACTTAAATTGCACTAATTATCTCCTTTACTGCAAATTCATGACTTATTGTCAATAGCACTCATCTTCCCTTCCATTTTCATTAATTGATTACATTACGCTAATTAATTAAGTCACCCATCCAACACCTACCCTAATTAATGACCCTTCATTAATCAACACCTTCTATCTAGTCTAATTAATTATTCTTGATTAATTAGCGTCCCTTCTCATTAAATCAATAAATCACTATTTAATTGGTTTAGTTCCCTCGTAATGGTCCAAATCACACTAAAATCCATCTAAAAGCTTATAAAAGCTTGCACATGTATTAATTAATCATCTTGATTAATTAATACACCCCCCTTTATCCACATGAGCACTTAAGGACAAACTAAACCTTCCTAAAGTTAACTCAACCCCAACTAAACCCCCCTTGTCCATAACTAACTCTACATCTCCATTAGTTCCACATTCATGAGGATGTATTGAATCCTTTATCCTTTGCGCTATATAAACAACCCTCCCTCTACTTCTACACTCACACATAAATCTCTCAAGAGACAAAAGAAAGAACATAGTTTCAAACTAATAGCCTTTTTTCATTCTTGAGATCTCCATCCTCCATTCTTGAAGAGCTAAGCCTCACACCCAAGCATCCATTGAAGGATCAAAGCAAGAAAATATAATTTGATTTCCATTGAACTACTTAGATTCATTTTAATGTTAAATTAGGCAATTAAGGAGAATAGAGTTCATTAATTTACATTATGTTTTGATCATTTCAAAGTTATAATGTTGAGGGAAGGACTTGCTTATTTCTTCATCATGATGGTGCACATTTCTCATTTCTAGCTAGGTTAGGAAGCTATTTTATAGGTGGTACTTTCTTACTTTATATTTAACTAAATTGTAAAAGTACTTGTACACATTTGGCACGCCCGGTGGGACCCTTAGTCCCATGGCATTTTACTTTGAGTTTCATTGTTTTGGCTAACTTTTGATATGCACATGTAGTAGTTAATGTCTATTTTCTTGGAATTTTTCTCATTTGATATGTGTTACTGTTCATAGCCATAATTTTAATGGGTTATTGCCATTCTTAAGCTAACTTGTCAACATTTTAGATATTGTGTGTTTTCTTGTGTTTTTAGTTACAGGTATGGTGCAAGCGCGTTTTTAGTAGTGCAAGCATTATTTTCGTGGTGCAGGCATAGTTTTGAGAGAACACACATCTCTCTTGTGGCGTAGGTGCACTAGCAAAATTTGTTACTCTGTTTTCTAACCCGGCACATGCATGCTAACCCTAGTGCACACACTCTAACCAGCACGCAGGTGCACTAACCCAGGCACAGACATCATTTTGTATTGTACCTTCACTGCATTGTGAAACCTTTCAGATTGGCGCATATGACCTAACATGTTGTTTTAGTGGAGCAAACACATTTTTCAGTAATGCGGTTGTTCTATCTATTTTTCTCAAAGTAGCACATACGTTGTTTTTGTGGCACACACACGTCTCTGGTGGCGCAGGCACTTGATAAATCCAAAAATTCCATAGAGTGGTGCAGGCACTGTTTTAGTGGCACATATACTATTTTCATGGCGCACACACCTCTCGGGTGGCGTAGGTGCATTATGAGCCAAAGCAACATTTAGTGGCGCATATGCCCTAACCCATACATAGGCGCTAAAAAAGGGGCACATGTGTCCTTTTTCATTTTTTAAATTAAGGTGTTGATGTACTAACATTCTTGCAGGTTTATCTAATCATATATTTGTCTTTGTAGGCTATTTTTACATGTTTTGTATTTAATTAGGTGATATTTTGCATTGTTTACTTATAGGAATAAGGATTGCATATGTTCTTCCCTCACGTCCCTTGGGGTGATCTTGGGAATTAGAAACAATTCTTAAAGTACTTTTGATGCTTTGAGGTTGTTAGGATTATTTGAGTTGAAATTGGTTAAATTGGCATAGTTGAATAAAGTGTTTTTTCATTTTATATCTTTTTGGATTTTTGAAGACAATCACGTATGCTCTTCTCTTGTGTCCTTGGAAGATATGGAGAATTAGAAATGATGCTTTCTCATTTGATGGAAAACTACTAAAAATGATCATATAGGACCAAAATTCCATCACTTGTCAAAGAAAGGAGGAATCGAAACAAAATTAAGAAAAACTACTAATATAGTTGTTATACAAGTTTCAAAATGGTGTTCGAGCAAACCACATCTAATTAAAAAAGATAAAATAAACAACATATTCAAAACACTGTATTGTAGGTTACGGAAAAGGGTACGTCCCTCTCTGCTCAACTGGAACATAACCCATTTGGCATAACGCCTTAAGCACAACAATGGGGGTGGTTCTAGGAACCCCAAAGTAGTCCACGCAAAAGGGAACCTTGTGGATGAAACGGGAAGTGCTCCATAATACCTATCTGACTAGTATTTTCTTTGTGAGATAGAGATACAAGTTGTCCCTACATGACCCTTTTGAGTACACAATTAGACACATTTATTGCCCATTGTGCTTGAAGGGGGCAAAGTCAGGATACTCCCAAACTAGTCATTGTAAATTTTTGGGGAAATCATCCTGCTCGTGGATAATCTTTATAGCACCTAGGATGAGAGAACCACCTAGGAAGATATACTTTGGCCAGGAACCCAATTTGACCATTCTAAAAATAGTGTTGAGTTGTGAACCATATTTTCATTATGAAACGTGTGACGCATTACTTTTGCCTAGTTTTTACTTGCCTTAGGGCAAGGTGAAACTCTGCCGAAGTAAAGCCAACATTTTTCATCCTTTTTTTTATTTGCTTCCTTCACATTCTTTTGACACTTTGTTGATCAGAAGAAGGGATACTACCTTTGTGTTACCAATCGACTATTTCTATCACTTTTATGTCCATTTATGCCCATCCATGTTTGTGGCTGGGTAAGTAAAATGTCTAAAGTGTGTGGAGGTGTATTCATGTCATTGGTAGCCATTGTGATCTTGATACCCATGTCAAGATCATCATTGTAGTTAGGCATGGTTCATCACCATGGACTTGAGTTAGCTTGTTTATATTGTATCACTACAATTTTGATATTTACATCTTGTTTCTTGTACAAGCTCGACATAAATATCTATATTGTAAGGTTACGCTGCACACATTTTCAACTATTCCTAGCTATACTTTGAGCTTTTTCAGTTCGTTTCTATTATTACCTCAATTTTGAAGAGTGCTAGGAGTTACCATTTGTGTGTGTTATATAAGTAACACCTTGATATCAATACTTCACTTTCTCACAAAGTGGGTTAAGATATCTTGGTGATATTGTTGTGTCATTCACGAATTGTAATTGGCATTTCTAAGATATAGGTCTTAATCAAGTTTGAGCGAGCTCGTCATATATCTTGATTGGGAGGTTACATTGACTTCTTGTATTTACTTATATTTTTTTCATCCCCTTGAACTTGACATAAGTGAAGACATCTTGTTAATCATCTTGCAACCTAAAACTACTTTTTGAAACGTAGTCTAGGAGGTACTTCATTTAAACAGGTTTTGTTACCAAATGCTTGTATGACTGGAGATTTATAACTCTACTTGGTATTCTCGCATTGTTGATTTATTCATACTATTAACAAATACATCTTGCATTTCACTTAGGGGTGGTGACTAAGCTTTGAACACATTTACAGCTTACCCTAGTGAAACTATCACAAAAACATGGCTCCTAAAACACGTCTAGGATTAAAGAAATAGACATACGAGGAACAAAAAGTGCAAGCTTGGGAAACCTCTAATAGACAAGGGTCAAACCTCTTCATTGGTCATGACCTAGGACCATTGTTTTCTACGGAAAAATAAATAGAAGAGATGGTCGATCATAGTGGAAATGAATTAGAATCTCCACACGTAGAACTTGATTTTGACCCCACTTTACTAGACGATTTTCTTCTCAGAAAAAAAGATAGAGTGTTGGCACGGGTCATAGAATTAGGGGCCAAATTGCCCACTGAGAATGAAACAATACTACCAATAAATGATTATACTGAGGAGGAACATCCCCTTATCAATATGGAAGATATTTTAACACATGGAAACATTTCCACTTCTTACGCAGGAAATGATAAAGTGGTGGGGCATCGAATAAAATTTATCAAAGTGCCATGAAGAAACAAGATAGAACATGAGACAGGTGAATAACCTCCGCAATACAAGTAGGAACCTTTAGAAGAAGAAGCCACAATCCAACAACAAATTAGTAACCTAAGTCAACAACTAGCTTTGCTTACTTCCCATGTACAGATAGACGCAAACAAAAATGTTCAAAAGTTGAGGCCTAAGGTTAATATCAATGAACTCCATCAAGAAAAACAAGGAGAAGAAGACACAGGGTATCATCATGTATACATCCCCACTTCTCCCACTAAAGAACAATTACTTGTACAAAAGTACTGTCTATGAAAGTGATGCTCATGAGCTTGCAAGATAGTAATATAGGGAGCATTAGGAAATATAAATACGAAGAATTATGGCACTATCCTTTTAACAAGACAATGACCCTTCAACCCTTTCCAAAGAAATTTGATATGCCAAAGTTTGAAAAATATAAAGGGAAAGGAGATCCACAAGATCATGTTAAATATTTCTACATGGCATGTCAAGAGGCATCTTATAGTGACAATTACCTCATCATAATTTTTCCCAAGAGTCTCCGAGGTCAAGCCTTGGAGTGGTTTACACACTTACCACGAGGATCAATTTTCACCTAGCTAGAATTTTTTTAAAGATTCATGCGTCACTTCTCGTAAAACATAGAGAGTGATGTCACCATGGAAGACTTATGTGGTGCCAAGAAATGCCTGAATGATACTTTCTCTAGCTTCCTCCAATGGTGGAGATGGATAGCTAGTCGCTTCCATTTTGCTTTCCCTAACAAATAGCTGGTTAGTATTTTCGTTCCCAATCTCAACCCGGATATAGCTTTCCACCTCCAAATGCATTGTGTTCGAACTTTTGAGGAGGTTATCAAGATAGGGATTTAGATAGAAAAATATCTCATTGCAAAAGGCACCCTCAAAACCCAATCTAAAGAAAACCAAAATGTCAAACCCACGGAAAAGCCAAAGGTCTTTAAAAAAAACAAAAATGTGGTGGGAGACGGAATCACTAATTCCAAACGTGTTCAAACAGTCCAAATTGGTCAACCTTTTAAACTAAACAAGGGCCCAATTCAACCACCACCAAAGTGAAGAACATTCACCTCTCTCAATGAACCTTTGTCAGTCATACTAAAACAATTCGATGCAGCCCACATGATGACCTATCCTACAATGCAACCATTTGACGACAATGCTCCAAAACCTTCATGGTACAAGGACCATGAATATTTTGAAATGCATCGCGTTAAAGGACATAAGATAGAAAAATGTCTATGTAGCTTCGCCATTATATTCAGGACCTCATTGACAATGGGGAGATAGAGGTGGATAACCCTATCAAAAAACAAACATCTAATGAGAAAATGGGGATATATAAAGAACCATTCCCCAAGCATGATAAGTCAGAAAACTCAAAACCAGATCAGGGAGAGTCATCCCAAACTTATAAAGCCATGAATTACTTGTACACCAAAAGAGACAACAATCATTATGACTCACTTATTGGATGTATTCTCTCTCTTGCTCACCATGTCAATACCATCCGGATCAAGGGAAAGGAATGCACTACGGTATCAAGGCATGCCCACCTCATAATTTTAGAACCTTCTCTGTTGACCCTGAAAACCGGTAAATATAACCTTTTAGAACAACTTGAAAAGACATCTGCTAAGATTTCGATCTTAGATCTTCTCAAGATATCCAATGTGCATAAAGACATTCTGTACCAAACTCTTCAGGGGTCGGGAGTGCCTTTATAATTTGATCCTGCACACCTTCAAGCCATGGTGGTAAAAATCACACCAAGTGAGCATCTCGCTTTCAACCATAGGGGAGATCCCTACTAAGAATCCAACATATAATCTTCCCTTATACATTGAGGTAGTTGTCACCCACAGGAAGATCAAACGGGTTCTTGTGGATAACGGATCTGGATTGAACATTTGCACGCTTAAGCTAGTCAAATAATTGGGACATACTGAGGAAGATCTTGAGTCCCATATTATCACTATCACCACATACAACAACGTGGAAAGGGAGTCAACAGGAACCATTACACTGCACATAGAGGTGGGGTCCCACATACCATCAGACAAATTTTCATGTCCTAGACTTGGAACTTCTATATAACATGCATTTATGCCGACCATGGATTCATGCCATGCAAGCTATGCCATCAACGTTTCATCAATGCATTAAGTTGAAGCATGAGGGATATGGTTACAATACAAGGATAATATGAGCCCTTCACTCATTGTAGAGCTCTCAATAGGTTTACATGAAAGGGTACATATGCATGTCCCTCTGTAAATATAGTTGTCCCTCTCAAGTCTGAGGCCATGGAATCCTGGGTGGATTCAGATTCTCTTAGTTCTTGCACTCACGGCACATCTACTTCAACATCTCCATTTGATTCATGGGAGATGAAAATCCTTGAATATGGCTGCGGGGAGTATAATGTACAATAGGTTCTCTTCATTTCATACCTTTCATTGTCACCCAAGACTAGAGGTCGACCCAACTACCACTTCAGAAGACCTAAAGAGGAACACACTATTGGGTCATTCTTACCTGGAGGCTTGTTAGCTGAGGAAAAATTGCTTGATCCACCTACAACTTAGGTCCCTAAGGATACTCAGCCATCCTATTATCAAACCCTAGTGTATGAAAAATCTAGTAGAATGATGTACCCATGGGATACAAAGGCCTAGGATGTGGGAGAAATGAACAAGGACATAGAGAACCAGTCCCTCTTCCACATTTCAAACAGAGAGATACGGCATTGGGATTTGCCCTTATGGAGCACACCCTAATGACCAAGACGCTACTTGTTCTGAGCATGAGGATAGGTTTCACTATCTAGACAGTGATACAGATTCCCATTGTAGCCAATATGAGGATCTTGCCTCCATGAACCTTTTCATGAACAATGTTGTCCTAACCATAACCCCCATGGAACCAACCCTTGACCTTGTATACCCTTCCCTTATTGAATGTGAACAAAAATGTCACATGCCACTAGATTTATTTGAAAATGATGAAGCTATCACAGAGTTCATGGGCATAAGGGATACAATTCCCATTGGAGATCACAAGAAAGGTTTCTTTATCGAATTAGATACCTGCACCTACTTCGGCGAGGAGGATGAACTGCTATGGTCAACAAAAACTTAAAGAAAATCAAGGAAAAAATTTCTAAAGAAAAGCCTTGACAAAAATCAAAGTCCAAGTCACACAGTGAAAACCTCTTTGAGGCACTGGCTGACAAACAAATAGAAAATCAAAGGACTAAAAAAGTGACCATGCTAAGGATGAAAATCTCATGTAGACATCCTTGGATGAAGATCTCAACCTACCTCTTGATCCTAAGTGTATGAAGGACTTATCAAAATTGCTAGTCGAAAGAAACCATTGATGTTAATATTGGTAAAAAAGAAAACCCCAAGATAGTAAAATTGGGAGCATCACTCTCGGCTAGAGAACAAAAGACATTCACTATGCTACTGTGAGAGTTTATTAATGCGTTCACATGGTCTTATAAATACATGCCCAACTTAGATCCAGCTTTGGTCATGCACAACCTAGTCATGCGCGCAGATGTTAAGCCTATCAAACAAAGCTCCAAAAGATGCACCCAAGAGTGGCCATGTTGGTTAAGGAAGAGTTAGAAATATTGCTTGCAGCAGGATTCATCAGGCCAATTGATTATTCTGAATGGATATCAAACATTGTTCCTGTCTAGAAAAAATCTATTGATATCCAAATCTACATGGATTTTAGGGACATCAATAAAGCTTTCCCTAAAGATGATTTTCTGCTGCCCAACATTGACATGATTGTTGACTCAATAGCAGGGTACGAAATGCTGTCACTCATGGATGGATTTTCAGGATATAATCAAATCAAGATCACTAAAGAAGACCAATACAAAACAACTTTTACGACTCCTTGGGGCACCTTCAGCTATCAGGTGATGCCATTTGGCCTCAAAAATGTAGGGGAAACTTATCAGTGGGCAATGACATTGATTTTTCATGATATGATTCATGATATCATGGAAGACTACATAGATGACATTCTAGGAAAGTCCAAAACAAGAGAGGATCATCCTGTCATTTTGCGGTGTATCTTTAAATGCTTGCATGAATATAAAGCCAGGTTGAATCCAAAGAAGTGTGTCTTCGGTGTGCTATCAGGGAAACTATTGGGTTTCATTGTGTTAAGACGAGGTATTGAGGTAGACCCTGCTAAAGTGTTTGCTATCACTGAAATGCCTCCACCTGAGAATATCAAGCAACTACATAGCCTACAGGGGAAAATTCAAGCCATTCACCACTTCATCTCCCAACTTACAGATAAATGTCACTTATTCACCCACTTGCTTAAAAAGGACATCACTTTCATTTGGGGACCTGAGCAATAGCAAGCCTTTGCTTTACTTAAACATTACTTGGCTAATCCACCTGTCCTCATGCCTCCCACTCTTGGGGAACCTCTCTTTCTCTATCTTTCTACTACTTAATTTTCTATTGGTGCACTACTCACCCAATACGACCTTGGCTATAAGGATAAAGTGGTGTACTATCTAAGTCGCACCCTCATCACCTATGAGCTCAATTATCTTCAAATTGAAAATGCTTGCTTGGCCATTATTATTACTTTTCAAAAACTTCGCCATTACCTATTTAATACTAAGACCAAGCTCATATCCAAGGTTAACCCACTCAAATATTTGTTGTCCAAACCCACCCTCATAGGCATAATGGCTAATGGGATCATTCTACTCAGTGAGTTTGACATAGAATTTTTTCATCAAAAATCAGTTACAGGACAAGTACTTGTGGACCAGCTAGTAGAAGCACATTTGCAAAGCACAAAACCTTTGAATATAGATATGTTAGATGCTTCCTTTCTCTATATTGAAGGAATCTATCATGTGGTAGATACATTTTTATGGATCCTTTACGTTTCATGGTGCAGGTGCAGGAGTGGTCCTTATTACTCCTTCGAGCGATCCTATACTGCAAGATTTTCGCCTGGGCTTCCCTTGCAAAAACAAAATTGTAGAATATGAGGCACTCATTGCAAGGATGAAGCTAGCCATCAAGTGGAATGTTCATCATGTTAAGATTATAGGTGATTTGTAGTTAGTCATCATAAAAGTTAATGATGAATGTAAGATTAAGGAGGACACACTCATACCCTATACAAAGTTAGTGGAAACTCTAAAGGAGTACTTTGTGCACATTACCTTTGAACAAATCGCAAGAGCACATAAAAGATCAACAGATGCCATGGCAATGGTAGGGTCTATGCTTCGTATTCCACCAGGAAATAAAGATATTCCATTCTTCATAGAAAATCTATGTTAGCCTGCATATGACATGCTAGAAAATTGCCTAGCTTGTGAGGTTGTTGGTCCCAATTCCCTATGGTACGAACCCATTTTTACCTATCTTAAGGATAGCACATTCCCCCCGATATCTCCCTTTCTAAAAAGCAAAGCCTAATTCACTAGATAGCCCATTACACCCTTTTAGGAGGTACACTTTATCAAAATGGCTATGAGGGGAATCTATTATGTTTTTTGGATGTGACGGAGTTAATCTAGGCAATCAAGGAAGTGCACAAAGGGGTATGCCGAGCACGTACAAATGGAATGGTCTTGGCTAAGAAATTGTTAAGAGTAGGTTACTATAGGCCTACCATGGAAACTGGTTGTTGCAATTATCTCAAAAAATGTCTACTTTGCCAAAAGTATGGAAATTTCATCCATGCTCCATCACAACAATTGCAACCTATCAGTACCCCCATGTCCATAATCCAAGTGGGGACTTGATTTAATAGGGAAACTTACTCCTACCTCATCTAATGGTCATACACATATCATCACAGTTACAGAGTAATTTACAAATTGGGTGGAGGCTATCCCTTTAACCTATGTCACGGAAGCCCAAATTTCTAAATTTATCATGAATCACATTATTTTTTGATATAGTATTCCTGCAGCCATTGTTACAGATAATGGGAAGTCATTTAAGAAAAAAATGTGAAAAGCCTTTGCCAAATTTTCCAAATTCGGTTAAAATGGTCCATGCCATATTACGCTTAGGGTAATGGACAAGCTGAGGCAACAAAGAAAACTCTGGTCAGGATAATGGAGAAGGTGGTCAGCAAAATAGGTCGAAAGAAGTACCTACAAATCCATCAAGCCATTTGGGCTTACTGAACATTCATTCACACTCCTACGGGTGCGACACCATATTCCCTAGTATTAAGGACAAAATCTATCATCCCTTTAGAGATCAAACTTCCATCCCTGAGAATTTCTCTTCGGGACTATCTAGATAAGGATGAGGATTATCGAGTGGTAAGACTTGCTAAGTTAGAACTCCTAGATGTGAGGCACATTTGTGCTTTTAATCACTTGAAAGTGTATCAACACAAAGTCTTCAGAAACTACAACAAAAGAATCATCCCTCGTCAGTTTGACGTTGGTGATTTAGTCATGAAGGAGAACTAGTTCAACACTAGTGTAGAGTGAGAAAAGAAGGGGAAGTTTGAACCACATTGGCTAGGAGCCTATGTTATAGTCATCAAGTATGGCACAAACTAGCTCACCCCAATGGGGATGAGCTTCGGGAGCCCATGAACGCCATGCATCTTAAGTGGTTCTATGCTTAAACATGGAGCAGAAAAATTAGGAAAATATAAAAAGTCAAAAAAATCAGAAAAAGAAAAATAGAAAATAGGTCATCCACTAGTGAAAACCACGTAATTTTGGCACTTTAGACAAGTCCTTGGGTGAAAACCAATTTCTAGTGCCTCGGGAGGATTCGTTGTTCACAAGCATCCTGCATCAGGAGGGTAGTTTTCTTTGGCATAGACCTGGTTCTGCCTTCAAGATTTCCTGAGCGCCCCATCCTATCAAGCCTTGATCTGGCTTTACCTTCTTTTATTCATCCTATGAAGGGTATGGTCTTTTTGTATTTCTAATCTTACGCTGGGGGCAATTCAACGACTTCACCTTTATGTTCATAAACACATGGCTTCTTCCCTTATATATTCCCCATCTAACCTTGGGGGCATCCGCACTTTCCTGGTTACCTGCACATAGCTCTAGAAACCGTTAGAAAATCCCAAAAACAATAGAAAATTGTTTCACAAAAAAAAACAAAAACAATAGAAAATTGTTTCACAAAAAACAAAAACAATAGAAAATTGTCTCAAAAAAACCTAAACAATAGAAAATTGTTTCACAAAATCCTAAAGAATAGAAAATCGGTGCATGAAAACAAATATTACACAAAAATAATTACTTGCATTTTCTTGTTCCTTTCTTTTCTTATTGCTTGTATAGTTGTTTTGTATTCTTGCTTTTGGGTTGTTTGTTGCTTGGGCACACTTTGTTAAGATTCATCTTTTCTTGCTTATATTAGATTTATTCTTGCTTGTGCATATTGTGGTATGTTTTTGCATGCTGGTGAATCTTGGTAAATCTTGATGTAATGTGTTAATTCATTATGTTCTTTCTTAAGAAATTGGTTGTGTTTGTTACATGTTAATTAAACATGGTGAATCATGGTGTATTGCATTAATTCCTGGTTAGCATTTGGTTATGTTTATTGCATGTGCTCTATTTTGTTATCATTCATATCACATTACGATCACTATCATCACATCTAACATCATCTATACATCATATATAAATAAAATGTTAAGTTTCACATCATGCATGTATGCTCAGCTAATCATCACATATCATATCATCTACGGGGGCAAGAGGGGTTGCACATGATCAAAAATCTATCCCCCCCATACCAGTATCATCATATCATCCCATCTATATACATCAAATTAACACATGAGAAATGCATTTGATATCATCTAAGGATCTATCATCTAACATCCACAGCACATGTATAAATCAAAACCTCGAAATCAGATACATACAATGTACAAAATCAGATAAAAACATAATATATAAATAACTACTAAATCAAAACATGCAACATGCAATGATAATCAGTACATAGTAATTTCTAAAAGGGGGTTTTTTTATGCCCACTTGTGTCACAAGCTGAATCAAAGCCATACATCCATAAGTGCTGAATCAAAAAACGCAACATGCAATGAGAATCAACATAGAGTAAAATCTGAAAAGGGTATTTGCATGTCATAAAATTATCCCACTCATGTCACATGCATCAGGACACAAAAACACTAATATGCATCATCTAATAAACATGTGTATCTAATCCCAAAAAGAAATCCTCATATATATACATGTGTGTCAATATACATCTATATCAAAAATGTCTGTACACATACATACAATGTCCAGATCGGTACTCAATATAATACATCATCAATACACAATGCCATCAAAAAGGGGCATGTGTCAGAAATAATCAATCCTTCATCATGAGGCATCATAAATATACAAATATCCTAGATTGTACATCATAATCAGCCTTCATAAGAGGCATACATATAAATAATCAGTACAACAAAAATACAGATCTCAACCATAGCTCTCACCCTTGCCAGGGCTCCCATATCTATCATCTGGTCAGTGGAACACTAGAGGCTGGGATGGTGCTAGTCTAGCCAGTTACTCGAGTAGGGGCTATCTCACTGATTTGGTATAATGGCCTAATCTCTGTGATTGAGAGCCTGATGCACTCAACCCTGAAAGTTGTGGCAGTGCTACTCGCTACTCTGGAGGAACTACCCTGTAATAGCCAGTCCTGTAAAATAAGGCCTCACTACCAAGCCTAGTGGCATCACGTATCAAGTCAGCATCTTCGGAGGTGAGCTCTACCTGAAGGGAAGTATCTCACTCGCCTGTCACTCGGCCCAAGTCTACCTCGGTCTATCTAGAGGTAGTAGCCTTGCAGTCTCTCTCTATAGTCATAGTCTATAGCTCAGCATAGGCCTGGTCCCTCTATGCTAGTAGTGCCTATGATCATGCGTATACATGGTCTCTCTGTGCAACAACCATTTGCACTTGTGACTGTGACTAATGAAGAAGGCTCAATATCTAAGCCCCCTTTGCCACTATCTCCAGAATCTAGCTCTGCCATACTACTCTATCATCTCCTAGGCTAGCCTGAGCCCGAGCGTGATCCAGATCTGAAAGTAAGGTAACAATGTGAGCTTGGGCCTCATCTCCCTCTACTGTGGCAGTCACACAGCAACATCGAGCATCATCTCTCTCTGCTCTAACTGCATCTCTCTCAGCTATGAGCTGCTGTAACTGCACCTGTACTATGGCTATCTATGGCACTAACTGGGAGGTTGTGTGTGCCTTAGGGACTAGTCCCTGAGATGCTCTAGATGATTGTCCTTGCTTGAAGACCCGGCCTCTAGATGGCTACACTGCTTCCTCTTCTACACCCTACGGCCTCGGTCCCTGTGCGTGTGAGGCATTTTTCCCATCATGTGGGATACTATTAAAATGATCCTATGGGTCTGGCCCCTATGCCACTACCCTTTCCCTGCACTCTTCACCGTGTCATATCTCTATAGGTGGGAAAATGTCTACTGCCCAAGCCTCCTCTAGAATGGTGAGACGCTGGGTGGTAACATTGTAGCATACTAGGATGCATAGTCAGTTATGGTCCCGGGATCCCTCACCTATCAAACTGGGTACCATACCTGTGGGACCACCTATGTGAAGCTCGCTCTACCTCGGGCCACCAGTATATGAGGCCCCATGGTCTACCTTTTTGAATCATTATGTGCATGCCAAATATCTTGCTGGGGGACCCGCTGTACCCTACCAAGCTGCTGCTATCACATGTGTATGTGATACAACTCCATGATGTAACTGTGGCTACCAATAAGAAATTTCTCCACCAGGAATGTATTGAGATCTATGGTATCCTCTGGCCATTGGAAATGCCTATATGGCCGCCAGATGACATCTATCTCTACCATCTCGTCAAACTCTCACCTATATCAAACTAGGCTGTCAAGATGGCCATGTACATCCCCACCGCTTACTATCCGTGCCATATATGATAGCTCCTCAGGATATCAAACATGAAATGGGACCGTGGGGTGTCTGATCACAATATGATCCCATGACCATATCTGTAATAATGAGGCTAGACCCACGGTCTTTTGACCATGGTATGTAGTCAAGGGTAAATCCCACTATAAGCGGATCAGTATACACTTCCCCTAGCAATATCTCTCACCACTATAAATACCATGGACTAATGGTAGTAGTCCTCTCAGAAACGAGGGTCCCTGTCTTATCAGTGAGTAGGAACCCACTGATAAGAACCATGATGTAGAGAGGCCCCCAATGCAATGTAGGGTCAGAGATACACTCATGCAATGCTATAGTCATCTCGTCGTGAGGTATATCGTCAACATCAAAAAGGGCACTACAAACTACTCTAATCATCCATATATCAAAACTATTCTTAATCAAGGTGGCCATCATCGGCACATGAATAATCTACCTTACGTCCTCAACAGTGATAGTCATCTCTCCTATCAGTAGTTTAAAACACTGACTCTTGCTATGCCATCTCTCGATTAGCACTGTCAAAAGACCGTGGTCCAATATGATAAAGGGCATCTGAGACACAAGGCCTATCCCTACCAGCTCGAGAAGTATTGTCATGGCTCGGTGGTAGCGCTGGTGCATACTACCCTCTAGCTCTATAATCTAGCTATGTCGCTCCCGCATCTGCAAAACTAGAAGTCATCTCTGCAAAATAACACACTGTTAATCAGTTCCTAGCATTTCTTCAAAAAATTTGTCTCATCTTTTAGGGTTAACCCAAAAATCCTAAAAATTCTTCTAAGTGTCATGTTTTTGGACACTTTCCTATCATTTTTCCGCCTATCTAGGGTACCTACATGCCCCTTTTGGCATGTGCACCACATTTTTGGTGCCTGTACTTGCACGTGTGTGTCTTCTAGCACTTGTGCCCTCTTTCAGGCACCTACGCACCATTTTTGGTGTGTGCACCACACATTGGGTGCTTGCACTTAAACATGTATGCTTCCGTGTCTGCGCTTTCCCTCTACATGCATGCACCATGCTTTTTACGTGTGTGCGTGTGCACACATGTGCTTGTGTGTGTGTGTGCACGTGGGTGTGTGTTGTCTATGTCAGCGTGTGTATGCGCATATGTTTTGGTGCATGCACCACGAAAAAGGTGCGTGCGCCCCCTATCCGACGCCTGTGCGTAGGCATGCCAACATGATTTCCTAGGGTTAAAGGCCTAATTTAGGGCATTAATGACAAAAATTAATGAGCAAGGGTTCGATACTCACAAAGGGGCCATCGTCTACATGCCACTGGTACCCCCGGAATGCATCTGCATGCCTCTATTAGTCTCGTGCAGTCACCATGGTTCTCCTTTGTGTTAGAGCCTCACAGTAATTTTTCTAAATTTCTCAGTTAAAATGAATTGGTCGCTATGTTTTTACCCCCCCCTGGTGGGGTATATTAACTTGGTTTTCACCATCAGGAGGGTTGGGAGGGCCATTCCGCTCGCCATTTTCTCCTCTGTTCACTGTGGAATAATTATTTTTATTAAATGATTATTTTTATCTTATTTTTCACCGTATTGGGGAATTTTTCGCTGTCTGATACCCCTTTCTTATCCCTCAGACAATTTTATTGCTCCCTAGTGATTTTTATTCTTCTCCAAACTCTCGTAAATAATTTTTTTTTCCTTAATTTTTCCACTCAATAAGGACATTATTTGTCATTTGTTTCTTCTTTCTTCCACCTAGGGAACTTTCTGTTTCCCCTAGTTCCTTCTCTTTCTTCTACTGTTCACCACGGTTTGGAAACAAAAAACAATAAAACAACATATATGTCAAAAAAACCAAAAATTAGGGAAAAAATTTTCAAAAAAATCCTAAAAAGTAAAAACCCCTACAAAAATGGTAACTTGCTTCTTACGACTGAAACATGTGTCTTGCGCATGGTATTTTCTCCATATCCTATTGCTTTGTCTCACATATTCCCTAATTAATACAACTCACGGATCACCGGATTCACAACCATTCACACAGCTAGCTGCTTACTTCATCTGTACTCTGCGGCACTTTTGTTGCCTTGTACTGTTTTGTTGCGCACAAATGCTTTTCATCGACCCCATGTCCATTGTCATTTCCCCTTACATGGATCCTTGCTCACGGCATCATTTTTAACCCTTTTCCTCAATCACAAACTTGTGGATCTCGTCAACACTAATAACAAAACATTTTTACAATTGTCTTCACCGTTGTTAGGTTGGATATGTGCATTCGTACTTGTTTTCCCTATTAAATGAGCTTATTTCCTTCTCGTATTGCATTGCATTATTGTATGTTGCATGGAGTTGGTATTTTCAGCAATGGAAAATTGTTTGTAGTATGGATTTTATGTCATTCTACCGTTGTCGTGTGCTTATATTTTTCATAAGGACTGATGATGCAGTTCCTATGGCAATATGATGATATCTAAATTGTTCCAATAAATAGTGGCTAGAGGCTAAGCTCTTCTCTCCCTCTTCCTTATTTCTTCTACTCACTTCCCTTTCACCCCTAATTTTCTCTCTCACTGGGGTATCATTCCTCTTCCCCATTCTTCTGCCTATCTCTCACCTTTTTCGTTCGTCAATCGGCTTCTTTCATCACCCCATCGACACTCGAGGGGGCATCTCTCCCTCCTACTAATTTTTCTTCTATCCCTTCAAAATTTTCTTCCATCTACTATCTTTGAAGTGGCATCACTTACGCCACCCCAAAGAAGAGTAAATGTAGACACCTATAATTATGCCCGAGCAATTTAAATACTTAAATTGCGCTAATTATCTCCTTTCCCGCAAATTGACAAAATATTATCAATAGCGCTCATCTTCTCTTCCATTGTTATTAATTGATTACATTATGCTAATTAATTAAGTCACCTATCCAACACGTACCCTAATTAACGACCCTTCATTAATCAACACGTTCTATCTAGTCTAATTAATTATTAATGATTAATTAGCCTCCCTTCTCATTAAATCAATAAATCATTATTTAATTGGTTTAATTCCCTCCTAATGGTCCAAATCACAATAAAATCCATCTAAAAGCTTATAAAATCTTGCAATACACCCCCCTTTATCCACATGAGCCACTTAAGGACAAACGAAACCTTCCTAAGGTTAACTCAACCCCATCTAAACCCCCCTTATCCATAACTAACTATACATCTCCATTAGTCCCACATTCATGAGGATGCGTTGAATCCTTTATCCTTTGGGCTATATAAACAACCCTCCCTCTACTTCTACACTCACACCTAAATCTCTCAAGAGACAAAAGAAAGCATATATATTCATACTAATAGCCTTTTTCCATTCTTGAGATCTCCATCCTCCATTCTTGAAGAGCTAAGCCTCACACCCAAGCATCCATTGAAGGATCAAAGCAAGCAAATATAATTTTATTGCCATTGAACTACTTAGGTTCATTTTAATGTTAAATTAGTCAATTAAGGAGAATAGAGTTCATTAATTTACATTATGTTTTGATCATTTCAAAGTTATAATGTTGAGGGTAGGACTTGCTTATTTCTTCATAATGATGGTGCACATTTTTCATTTCTAGCTAGGTTAGGAAGCTATTTCTAGGTGGTAGTTTCTTGCTTTAAATTTAGCTAAATTGTAGAAATACTTGTACACAGTAGACAACAATATTTGTATACATCTAAGCTATGAGATATCATAAAATAATCTAGTTCTCTTCACCCTTTGGGAAGAGGACTCAAGAACATCAATGGAATGTACCTTATTGTGTTTAGACCTCCTACACTCAAAGGATGCATGTAGATCCATATTTCAATACAAATAAACAACATACCCATACCCATTACTATAAAATTAGTAACATATAAAATTAAACTACTTAAAAATAAATACTTACCAATATGAGATCACTATCAATCATCCTTTGCATGTCAAGATCATCCAAAACATCAATACGAGGTGCATGCACTGGTGTAGTCCACTCCTCCTGTTGGAAATCATGATGAAGAAAATTAGAATATATATGAATGTTATTTATTTATACTAAATGATGTTATTTAATACAATCTATTCCTTATGAAAATTAACTTATTAGTGCATACTTGTGTACAAGGCGTACCAGAAGCTATGCCCATAACAAATCTAATATATAAAGAGCGTCGAATCTCATCAAGAGACTACAATGATGTCATCAATTAAAAAATAATAAAAATTCACATTAGTAAATTCATATGTTAACTATAATACATGCTCTTCATGTATATATGATGAATAAAAATAATTATGAAACACACATTAGTTAATTCACCAACATGTGAGCTCGTACCAACATTCACCTGTTCAACATCAAAATGTAATTTTTGGATTTAACATCACTATACATGGAAAAAAACACTCAATAAATTTAGTAATTTACTACCAATTTATACCTGACGGGATGAAGTTCTCACAAAAAATTGTGAAGCAGTGGAATGTGATACAAGATGTACAGTTTGACAATGTAATTCTATAAAAAACACACATGATTCATTTTCACTCACAATTCATTAACATTGTAAATTATAATATTTGTACTATATATATATATATATATATATATGATTGTAACTCATTTCATGTAAAATTACCTGCTAGTTAATACAAAATGCCACATGAAATATATCATTTGTGATGGTGATATTCTCTAAAATTAAATCATGATGAGCCTCCTTTAGTTGGAAACTCCACTCATCTTATGGAGATTCCTCGCGAGGGTATGCATTTTTCTCATGAGACTGTGAATTTAACACATAAACCATGTAGGTCATGTACACTGAAAAAGTGACAAGCGAGCATGGGAATCTACAGGTAACTCTTCCGCGTACCCGACCTCCCGAGGTCATGCCGAGACAGCCGGTGGGGATGGAATATGCGTGGTATATAGACAGACTAGTTAGGAAATCTGATGTCTTCGACACGCACTAATGGAATCTATGAATCTAAGGCAAAGAAGGCCCTTCTAACCTAGACTGGTGTGATAGATCGGTCAGCAAGGATGACTGCTCGAAGGCTCCAATCAATATCAAGCTCTGGCGTGATTCGATCTATGGGTTGTGGAATACGTGGAAAATGACCCGGTATAGTTTCGTGTATTTCTCCGGATAAGGTCATATGGTGGATGGTAAATATAGTCAACTCTATGGACGGTTCTCTGTCCTAGTCTAGAATTCTCTAGTTTTGTTAGCTGCTGTATCCAGCAAGGATAATTGTTCGATGATAATAAGGTGGAAGTGGAGTAGACTGAAATACTAGTGTGCGTAGGCCAGTATCTATGTCTAATTCTCTTATGGATTCGTTGGGTTGCGAGATCTGTGGGTCACAACCATAGGTTCGTGGTTGTCGTGGACCAGCTACGTTCATGCATGGAATCAAGTCTTGATCCCTAGTATCCAATAATCATATGCTTTCTCAGTTTCTATGTTTAGAATCAACAGTTGTGTGATCTTCTCAGAATACCTCACAGGCGTTCTTGCATCCTGGATTCTTAGGCCGGTATCTATGTCTGTGAGGGTGTCTCCTGCGTCTGGTTTTGGAACTAAAGGGTCAAACCTGAATGTTTGTTCTCTTTCAAACCCTTCTACAGTCATGTAGATGTTTTTCTAGGGTAGTCTGTAGTTTGGCTGATTTGACCAAAACGTATGTGCTTGGTCGTCTTCTATGTTTAATCCTCTTAACTGAGATCTGATCTACTGGAAGTCTGTTGTTGTTTGGAAGACTTGGATTCTAAGATTCTGTTCAATATGAGTTATTGCTGTTATGAGATTGGGCTGAGACACGGTTGGCTCAAAAATGTATTCTCTGGGCTCCCTAGGTCCCGTAATTGTCATACAAACGCAATAATATAAACAAACTCTAATAAAGTGAACTCTAAGTATACGAAATGTATTTATAGCATATATGACTTCTTTTTGTATTTTTTTTGATGATTTATAAGAATTTAAGAAGGCAGCTATTTAAAATATTTAGAATTGACAACTAAACTAATAATTTAAAACAAACAAAACAGCCGAATGTAGCTATTTTTCTGTGTAATTTGTATATCTATTCTAAACAATGAAATAACTAATCTATTTGCAAGATTCTCAATCCTACCTCTGAAGTGAGGAGTGAATCATAGTTTCTCAGAAACTATCAATCCCCACAGCTTCCCTGGTAATATCAAGAATAGAATTTACTGAAATAAAGCGATTAACTACTCTATTTGATATGATTCTAACTAGAACTTTGAAAGCTAGAACATGGACTCCGCAAAATAGTGGCGAATCCGATGGTGTGTGCGTGATCTTTTCCCCTCAGTATGATCTCTTCATTATTTGTGCTCACATAGATCCAGAAAAGCATGTAATGCTTGCATCAACAGGAGTAGGTGTTGGAACAAGGGACAACCTTTAGAATACAGACTGAATAGAACGCGAATAGGAGAGGGATAGCACAAGAGTACAGAGCTTGGCTTATGCAGTTCCTAGCGGGATCTATTGCGAATCATGCAACATAATGCATCCAGAACCTGAAACCATCCTGTTTGAGGAGCAAAACCTGCAACTTTAATGGCTTCCTAAGCTATTCTACTTCTAATGGATTAGATAGAACAACAACACTGTTTGCACAAGCTGGATATGTGGCTTACCAATAGCTGGACAATGCTAACTAAGCATGCAAAGAATTAAACTATGGCTTCTAAATAGAATAACAGACTAAGCTATGAAAAAGAGAGCATGAAAGTGAAATCAGGGGCAGAAAATTTGTTTGAGCACAAGCCATGCATTTATAGGAATTCAATCACCCAAAGATCAAAACCAAACTGAACTCCTAAACAATAAACAAAGGAAAAACACTATTCCAGGGGACCAAAAACATAAATACAGCTTAAGTCGAC
Organism: Taxus chinensis; assembly: GCA_019776745.2. Taxonomy (NCBI): domain Eukaryota; kingdom Viridiplantae; phylum Streptophyta; class Pinopsida; order Cupressales; family Taxaceae; genus Taxus; species Taxus chinensis. The sequence continues at coordinate 647,821,012 of CM034146.1, forward strand.
AAGGAAAGCTGGTGAAACGTTGATATTTCACGCGAGTCGCGTCAAAAGAACGTTCTGGAAAAATGCGTAAAGGACTGCCGCCCTGCTTAGGGTGGCGGTTACAGGACCGCCGCCTTGTTCAGGGCGGCGGTTACAGGACCGCCGCCCAGTCAGGGCGGCAGTTTCGTTACTAAAGAGAAAAGGGGCAAGAAAAGAGGGGAAAAGGGGGAAAACAAAGCACACGGGGGCTAAGCGGGGTATGCGGGATGTTAACGCATATTCGGAGAGCTTTTCCGGACCCCGAACACCTTGCGAAGAGACCTGTATCATCATTGGGGCATTTATTACGCTGTTCTGCAGTACAATACCTTGCAATTTTGGGTACGTACATATTGCCCCCTCAGAGAAGTGTTTTAGCCATGAAGAGGCATAAAACGGTGGGGTCTGAGTATGGCAGTCCTGAAATGGGAAGTTAGAAGTTATACCTTACACGTCCGTGTTGTTGAAATTATGCCATCCAAAATTCCCGCTATCTGCAAAACGAAAGGAGAACTCAAGTGCAGATAGATACAATAATTTGGAAAATAAACGCTAAAATAATAGGGAATGAGAACGTACCATTCGCGCGGGGATAGGGACTTACCTCCATCAGCGCTCCAAACCTTGCGAAAAAGTCTTTTAAAATGAATCAGGGTGCTATATATATGAAAGTGGGCCCATTTTCCTATTCATTTGCACGAGTTGAATTGGTTGTTTTTGAGCTCTGGGACCCATGGCAACGGTTTCTTGCGTGAGTATAGTCCAAAATGTCCGCAGCGAGATCGTGATCATGCCTCCATGCATGGAACAACCACCCTGCTAGATCACAGGTTGGTTTTCTTCAATTTTGTGTTTTTCCCCCTTTAAATTTGAAATGCTAAATTTGTTGTAATGGGGGGGTTATTTTTGAAAATGTTAGGTTTAAAAGGTCCACCTAGGGGGGGCGCCTACTGGGTAGGCTCCATTTTTAGGTCAAATGGTCATTTTTTGCTTGTTTTAGGCTTTTTAAGATTAAAAAAACCCGCGTGGGTTTTCGGACCACGACCGCCGCCCTGGCCAGGGCGGCGGTTACACGACCGCCACCCTGAACAGGGTAGCGGTTACACGACCGCCGCCTTTAAAGCGGCGGTTACAAAACTACCTCCCTGCTCAGGGCGGCGGTTCTACACAGAATGCAAAAAGAACTTATATTTGAGATTGTGTTTGTATTTTTTTTGCACTTCTACGCGTTTTTATGACCTTCTTGGTATTGTTCAGATATTAACTTGCTCTGTTTTGTGTGTTTTTGGGTTGTATGCAGGTGAGAGAGGAGTATATTAGATGGAGTAGAGAGAGAGAGTGTGATTGGCTCTTACAGGAGTACTGGATGCCCTCTCGCAGGATGAGGAGGACACACTTCAGAGGGCTGGTATACTGCGTATATCACGTGTGCCTCATGTTGCACCATCTAGTCACATCCTTTGTGAATTATTCTCTTACTGGGATGTAGATCGGAACACCTTCCGACTGCCAGGGGTCCGTGGTGAGTGGACTATCACACTCGAGGATGTCTACCGTATTTTGGGGGTCTCGATCATCGGGAGGAGACTTACATTAGAGACAGCATGCTCGCAGGCATAGATTGCACAGTGGGCAGCATATATGGGAGATGCAGTTATCTCCACGGGGTCAAAGAAGGGAGTGAGAGTTCGATCCATTCCTTCTTTGCCTATCCCCGTACTTCGACAGGCCATCATGGGGATCCTTGCCTCGAGACTGATCAGGGACAAGGGAGGGGATACATTGTTATACTGCTGGACCCCCATCATTGCGCAGATAGAGGGGCACGGCTGGATATACGCCTGGGGTGCAGATATTCTGGGGACCACCTACCATGATTTATACAGGGTGGTCCGTTTACAGGGACAGTCATTGAGCCACCCGACTTTAGTCATGAGTTGGGTGTATGAGCGTTTTATCCCTTATGGCAGAGGCATGGAGGTGGCAGATCCTGGGGCTGTGAGGGCAGCCAGATGGACAGATATGTCGGTGCTTAGAGCACCTCACCAGCCAGTTGCCTCCCTTACTACTGCAGACATGGAGGCGACACCGTACCGGCTTATGGCCAGCATATGGGGAGAGGAGACTCTTACCTTGATCTCTTGCTCCACCACAGGCCAGCTCATTGATTGAGTGGGATGAGTGGAGGTGCATCCTTTTGGCAGAGTTCCTCAGCAGTTTGGCCTACCGTATATGGGCATGCTTCCCCCAGTGGCGCCAGTTTACAGATCAATTCGCGAGGACTAGAGGGGGCCCTAGAGGCCGTGGTTGGACAGTGATCACTCCTGGCATTCCCATTGTAGCCAGGAGGATAGTTCGTGCTAGAGGGAGAGTTGGTGCACCTCGGGCACCTTTACTTCAGATTGCTGCGGGTCCTGCTCATAGTAGCGATGACCCCATAGATATTGACTCTGACTCTGAGGAGCTTACAGAGGGAGGGTCGGAGGAGCAGACTGATGACAGTGATCCTGAGTGGCATGACACTCAGGACATTATGCAGGCAGAGAGGGCTGAGGAGAGCGCAGAGAGGGTGACTCTAGTTTCAGAGGAGCCACTCTCTCAGGGCCATGGTGGAGAGGATGAGTCAGTTGCAGGGCGACATGTTGCCCCTTCCACAAGAGCAGCCCCTCAGTCGGCAGCGAGCATCCGCGGCAGGTGCCAGTCCCAGCGACCCATCTTGGAGGCCCGGTGATCCGAGTAAGTTATCCTTTCTTCCTTCTTTAACGTTTGTTTAATTTAGGATTTGTTTTAATTGCTATCTCTCCTTGTGTTTTTATCTTGTATCTTTTAGCCTTTTGCTTGGTTTCTGATTCGTTTTTCTTCTTTATTTACAGAGACTGTTGACGAGTGGCGGGATCTGATCTACAGGGTATGTACCGATTCCCTGATGATCCCCATGGATAGGACTCGCGCGGAGCTGTCCGTAGATGCCAGGGAGCCCTCAGCAGCTGGTAGGCATACCGATGTCTTCGCTCCCGTTTGGCACGTGGCCAGGATGGTGTCGACCTTGCGCACAGAGTTAGTGGGCTACAGGATGGCTGAGCGCCTTATGAGGAGCCATTCTCATGGTGAGACCGCGGCTAGCCCCTCGGGACCCTGAGCCCTCCGTACATTCAGAGCGCCGGCGTAGCCAGAGTCCTAGGCGAGGGCGTGCACCTTCGGAGGGGTCGCGTAGGGGTTGAGAGGCCATTTGGCCCTTGTGTATTTTGTACTATTGTGTATCACGGGGCTCTTTGAGCGTTTTGACCATACCTAGTACATGATGGCATTATATATAAACATTGATTATTTATATATATGCATTTGTCTTTGAATCAAAAGCTTGTCACTCATGTTTTCACTTTCTATTTCCAGCTTCTTTGTGTATACTACGATGTATGTTTGTATGCTTTTTAGAATGTATGCAATGGTGAACAAATGATGTAAATGCTTGTTTTCCTTTTGTGTTTCGTGATGCTGATACATGATAATGTAGATATATTGTGATTTTGAATCTTTAGCTTCTATGAGCAATATGGATACCTCATGTTTGTTTTGGCAAAGTGATGAAAATAACTAGTATGATGAACAGATTAACTTGCCCCACTCCTAACTCCACGCAACTAGTAAGATGCGAGGGCTCATCACCAAGAGCCAAGAAGGGCGCAAGTTATGAAATGTGGTGAAATGATAGTGATGAAAGACAGACAAAGCTTTGGCGGAACCAAATTGGAAGCTACAAGCCAACTCCACTCGAGTGACTTCATAGTTTTGGATGCAACTTGCTTTGCGGTTTATCCAGACTTAGACCTGTAGATGGCCACATAGTAGAAAAAATCTGGGTTTTTAGGATTTTAACTCTTTTGGGATTTTGAACATCTGTTTCATTTGTTTTTGACTCAAAGTTTGAAAATTTGAATTTTTTGCGTATGACCTTTTGTACTTATTTGTCAAGAAGACCCCCTACACTTTGCCCCATGCTACTAGTAAGAAGCGTGGGTTTAATCACCGTGGGCAAGGAATAGGCGAGTAAGGGCATTTCCATCCTTTCCCAACCCTACGTCACTAGTAAGAGATGCAAGCTCATCACCGAAGGTTGGTGGGGCAAGGAAATGTGTAAAATTAAAATTTTCTGTTTAATTACTTGTTGACTTGTTTTCTTGAGTAAAATGTTAGTATGTGCTTATTCCCAAAGAGATATGCATATGGGATAGATGTGACACCATGAAGCTTCTAGAACAGACCATAGGCAAGACACCTATCCTAAGAATAAATCAAAGTGAGAATAAACTTGCAGATCTTGGTATGGTTACCGTTAAGACTTTGTCATGTCTATCTTTATTTGATAAAAGATTCCGAGATGATTCGATGATATATGAAGATGGAGAGGTATGATTAAAGAGCTTTATGCCAACAACATCATGAGTTTGTAGTGAATTTCTTTGAGAATATTTTCCTTGATCACAATTTATGTAAGAAACAAGTGGACAAAATGATCTTAATCTGTATGAAGATGCAATGTAGATAATTATACAAGTAGTGCTAGTTGCTCATGCGTAGAACCGCTTGAGGTGTAGGGAATTGACTGTTTCACCAAATTCCTCACCTTCTAGCATACATAAGAGGTAAGCACCATTTCCGTAGTCCTTCATGACTCGGTATGGGCCCAACCATTTGGGGCTGGAATTTCCTTCCTTCGTCTGGTCTTCTAGTCGATCCGGCTATCTAGTCTTAGAACTAGATCACCTTCGTATATATCACGTTCATAGACCTTCTTGTTGTACTGCCGGCACATTCGGTCAGCATAAGCTCTATGCCGCTGCTCAGCATCTAACCTAGTTTCATCTAGGATTTCTAGTTGAGAAAGACGTGCTTCTCTGTAAGCGTCTTCATCCAGAATCCCTTGTAATGAAATGCGGAGACTGGGTATTTCGACCTCAAGTGGGAGAACTGCTTCTGCCCCAAATACTAGCGAGAAATGAGTTGCTCCCGTTGGTGTTCTTATTGAGGTTCGGTGGGCCCACAAGGCCAGATATAACTTCAAATGCCAATCTCATTTGTTTTCTTTCGCCGTTTTAAGGAGAATGGCTTTCAGTGTCTTGTTTGTTGCTTCAGCCTACCTGTTGGCTTGGGGATAATACAAGGAAGCCGTATGATGGCTTATTTTAAATTTATTGCATAGCTCACGAACCTCTTCATTCTTAAAATAAGTTCCATTATCAGAGATAATGATTTGCGGGATACCATACCTGCAAATGATTTGGTTCAAAATGAACTTGGCGATTACAGAACTAGGTACAGTGGTAAGAGGCATAGCCTCTACCCATTTGGTGAAATATTTAGTGGCCGCGATTATAAAATTATGGCCATCTGTGGATGAGGGAGAGAATTTCCCTATTAAGTCTAGGCCCCATGTAGAAAAGGGCCATGGAGTAGCGATTGGTTGTAGGACTTGTGCCGGCATGTGGATCTCATGGGAGAATTCTTGGCACTTACGACACCTGCGTACAAACTCTATTGCGTCATGTTCTAGAGTGGGCCAGAAATAGCCCATTCGATGTATTTTTCGAGCAGTGGCATGGCCACTGAAGTGGCCTCCACATATTCCGCTGTGAGATTCATGGAGAATCTTCTTGGATTCCTCCGTGTCGACACATCTTAGGAGCATTCCATCGAATGCTTTTCGATAGAGCACTTTCTCTATAATGACGTATTTAGCTACGATTATGCGTAACCGCCTTCTTTATTGTGGTGTAGCTCCTTCTAGATATGTATGGTCCATGATATAGTTAATGATATTAGCGTACCAGGGACACTCAGAGATAGCGGGTCGGGTTTCGATGTAGTATACGCACTCATCTAGAAAATTTAAATCTACTAGATCGCCTCCATCTAATGGGTTGTCAGCTAACCAATCCACAATGATTTGTCCCTTAACTGACTTCTGATTTACAAACGTTAATTCGAATTCTCCCATTAAGGTTATAAAACGTCCAGCCTTTTTAGACAAGGATCCTTGTGTGAGGAAGGTTCGTAAGTGGTCCATTTTTACCATGACCCTTGTTTCTTGATTTAGCATATAGTGTCTTAGGCGTTTGGTTGCAAAGACTATGGCGAGACATTCTCGTTCTGCTTGTGTATAGCGTGTTTCATAGTCGAGCAGTGTTCGGCTAATGAAATAAATCACGCGTTCTCTTTTGTCATCATCTTCTTGGGCCAACATACAAGCTAACAAGACATTGGTAGCTCGTGAGTATAAAATCAACGGGCAGTCTAGCTTAGGTGGCATTAGTGTAGGTGGTGACAGCAAGAAACGCTTAACTACGTATAAAAGCTTCATTGCAGTCTTCGGTCCAATCAATGCTATTGTCTTTCTTGAGTAAATTATTAATTGGATGAATAGCGAAGCTCAAGTCTGGGATGAATCTTCGGATTGCACCTAGCTTTCCGAGAAATGACCTAATTCCAGATTCATCCGAAGGTGGAACCATTTCGAGGACGGCCCGAATTTTGGTTGGGTCAACATCTATCCCTCGTGACGATATGATATAACCTAGGAGCTTCCCTCCTGTTACACCAAAGACGCATTTCTCTGGGTTTAGTGTGACTCCGTATTCTATTAGACGTGAAAGAATGACGCGGAGTACTTCGGGATGGTCACAACGCTTCTTGGCTTTAGCCAATAAGTCATCTACGTAAGATTCCACGATTTTATGAATTAGATCGTGAAATATGTATGTCATGGCCCGTTGGTACGTAGCACCGGCGTTCTTGAGACCGAATGGCATAACAGCGTAGTAATAGGTTCCCCAAGGAGTTATAAACGTGGTTTTAGCTTGATCTTACTCAGATAATCTGATTTGATTGTATCCTGAGAATCCATCCATGAGAGACAAAAGTTCAAAACCAGCTGTTGCATCAACAATAACATCGATGGATGGTAACGGGAAGTCGTCCTTAGGACATGCTTTATTGATATCTCGAAAATCTATGCAGATGCGTATCTTCCCATTCTTCTTGAGAACAGGGACGATATTAGATACCCATTGGGAGTAGTCGACTGGCTTGATGAATCCTACCTGAAGGAGTTTTATTACCTCCTCTTTTACCATGAGAGCTACTTTGGGCTTCATGGGTCTTGATTTTTGTTTAATTGGCTTTGCATCTGATTTAGTGACGAGGTTGTGCACCGCAATGTGGGGTGCGACTCCTGTCATCTTCTTATAATTAAATGCAAATGCCTTCTGATGTTCTTTGAGAATCTGAGTATGTATTTCTACTTCTTCTGGGGTTAACGAAGAACCTAGTTTCAAAATTCTCGGTTCATCTTCTGTCTCGATGTTGACATCGATTGTCTCCTCGATCAAAGAGGCAGTTACCCTCTTCGAACTCAGGTGGTGCTGGAGGTAAATCCAAATCCTCCCCATTTTCTACTACGTATATGCTAGGTTCCATTTTTGAGGGATGATCCATCACGGGATTTCCGAAGTAAGAAGATGAATGTGGAATTAAGGATAAATCTAGCATATGATAGGAGAGATGTAGTGCCGCATAGGTGTTTAAGTATTCCAAAGTGGCCATATTATTATCGACATGGTCTGGGGTGGTAGATTCACTTCCGCTTGCAAGGGGATTTGTCATTGTATTTTATCAATGGTTCATCACGAATGGACACTGTGAAATGGGTATCTTCTAACTCATTGCTTGGAGTAAAACGTGATGCTGAAGTCACTAATGAATCGGCGAGAAGATTTTTCTCTCGCAGGATTGCTTCAATGGACATGAAGTTAAACGCCTTGCTTAAATCTAATACGGCTTTTTTGTAAAGCTACAAGTGTTCATGGCTTTGGTTTCGTATACTTCAGAAACTTGGTTTGCCACTAATTGCGAGTCTCCTAAGACTCTGATGTTGTTAACACCAATTCTCTTGGCTAAAGTGAGGCCAAGGAGGAGGGCTTCGTACTCAGCGCCATTGTTTGTGCATTCAAAGTTTAACTTAAAGGCAAATGGGAGGACTTTCTCTTCAGGTGAAGTAAGAATTATACCTACCCCCGCTCCGTAACAGCATTTAGCTCCGTCGAAATGGAGAGTCCAATACCTAGTCGGGAGTATAGATGTTGGGGTATCTGCTGCGCTTGCACACTCTACTTCTACCATACAGAGGTCCTTTGCTGGAAGGGAACCAACACCTAGGGAATATCCTATACCTAATGAATCAAATGGTAAGAACATTGGTGAATCTTGTTCTATTAACTCAACGATTTTTGCAGTAGTCCCTAACAATACCGTTTCTTTAGCTTTATCGTTAGGGGTTGGGGTTGTTTTGGCCATGCTGATAGCTTCAAGATCCGTTGTAGGTGCCAACTTCTCCTCTGGTTTTGGGTCAGTAGGTTTATTAAGTTGGTTTGTTGGAAGTTCAAATTCTGAGTGTACACCTGGTCTTTTCTTTAAATCAGCTAGGTGCAAATCGAAAGGTTTTGGATCGCCTTTGGCTACAAATACCTTTCCTAGATGCAAGAATCTTACTTCTTGAAATAACGTAGAAGGGATTGCCTTCATTCGGTGTATCCATGGTCGGCCGAGTATCATATTATAATTAGTTTCCTCGATCTATAATATAAAACTCAGTTAGGATTGTTTTGGGTCCTAAGGTGACTGGCAATATTATAGTTCCTATCGAAGTGGCTTTAAGGCTATCATAGCCTCTCAATGTATTTCGAGTGGTGGAACAATTTGTTTCCCCATATCCTAGTTTTTGGAGGAAGGAGAAAGGGACTATGTTAACTGCGGCCCCATCGTCAACCATTTCCCGTTTTACATAGTTATTATAAACCCATACTTGTAAGTGTAAGGCTAGATCACCTCGGCGTGAGATCTCAGCATCTGTGGGCATTTTACTTATTTTCGAATATGAATTCGACATCCTTGTCCGGCTGCCCTGGAGGGTGGATATAAAAATCTACATGATTTACTTGTGTTTCAGGAGGTGGAGTGATGTTAATTAGATGACCTAGACCTAATGCTTCTAAAAGAGCAGCTCTGTGAGGAGGAGAGTTCTTTAGTAAATCTAAAAATGAGATGTGCGAGAAGGTCTTTGTTAGATAATTAATTAAATCGTAAGCACCCACAGGTTTTGCTACGATTTGCTGGATGTTATCCGTTTCCGGCAGGTGATTTGGACTTGTTTGAGAAAAATACTCTCGTTTTCTTGTTACATCTTCGATAGGTAATTCCGAGTCTAACTCTACTAATCCGACTATCTTGGGTCTCGGTTGACTTCCCCAACTGTGGCGCAACTGATGGATTTAGTGAAGTCGAGGCTTCGTGATCATTATTTCTCTGGTATTGCACCCTTGTTCGTCCCAGTTGGATTTAGTTTGTTATTATCATGATTTGGGAGTGAATCGTTAAAGATCTTGAGGGGAGCATTTTGAGGGGAAACTGCTCCTGCTAGCATGTTTGGTGGTGATGATACGGGATTTGCCAAAAAATAAATTGTGAAGAACTATCTTTGTTCTTCTGGTAAATGTTGCATGAATTTATTGTAGTCATGACACGTTCTAGTATCATGACCCCGAATTTTGTGGAAACCACAACAAGAATTGGGATTGTAATTCCTGTTTTGTTGGTTTGGTGTATATTGTGGCCTAAAATTCTGATCAAACTGTTGCCTATTAGGATTAAAATTTTGCATTTGTTGTTTCTGGCTTTGGTTTTGATAACCAAATGAGTTTTGACTTGGCCCTTGTATGGGATTTCGTCGTCATTGTTGTTGTTGTTGTGGATGGTTAAAATCCACTGTATTGATTGTCGGGGTAAAGTTGTTGTTTCGTTGGTTGTTTGTTTGTGATGGAGTATTGACCACATTTACCTTCTTGGGCTGGTCGGTTACTCCATCCGTTGTTATACCCCGATTTTTGTTAAGGATTTTAGGTCCTTGGTTGAAATTTGTGGTAGCGGGATAATTTGTAGTGTTATGGCTGGAGATGATTAACCTCCCGTTTGCTCGATATTTATTACGACCACTATCTATCGCTGCTTGGTCTATTCGAAGAGCGCTCTCAAGTACTTCATTGTAAGTTCTTAATGAGAACTTCTGGACTTCTTCTTTCACCTCTCTACTGAGAGAATGAAGGAATAAATCGCATAGTTCCATTTGATCCATGTTTGGAGCACTTGCTGAAGAATAAAGAACTGTGTGCCACCTTTGGATGAAATGGGCAACAGATTCGTTGTGTTCTTGTTTGATGTGCAAGAATTCCTTGATTCGTGTTCTCAATAGTTTATTCATGTCGAATGCCTTAATGAATTATGATACGATCTATTTAAATGAATGGATGGAGGCCTCAGGTATTCTATAATACCAATCGAGATCAATGCCTTCCAAGGTTTTGGGGAATATTTTAGCAACAACCCCATCCCAAGAGAGTAATTCTCGTATGGCTATAGCGTAAGCCTTGATATGCGCATTTGGATCTCCCTCGCCTTTGAACTTGGGTAAATCGGGAAGAGGTCTTGGAAGCATGACGCTTTGTATGGCGAAATCTAAGGGCTCTTTCAAATATTCTGAGTAAGTCCTTATCGCATATGTTTCAACCATTCATGGTGGTTGCTGAGGGAGTGGTGGTGGGATGGGTTGTTGATATGGCGCAACATATGCGTTGGCAGGGGCATAGGGAAGTCCCTGCGTTTGAGTAAAAAGGCCGGGAGAGGAGAACATATCTCCTTATGGTGATTTGGAGTACATGTTTAAGTATGACGGGATATTGTCTAGTAATGGATTGTTTGATACTAGACCGGGAGGAATAGTGTTAGAGATGATGGGCCTTGTTGGTGTTTGTTGTGGATAGTGAGGCAGCATGCCTAACGTGCCTACTCCTGTGAGGAGATCTACCTAGCCAGGGTGGTATGGAGGGTTGGAACTTCCTACTTGAATGAACGGAGAATTTCAACTTACTTGAGCAAGTTCTAACCCTCTCACTTTTTCTACTAACGTTGAGATGACTTCATTTGGTGAAGTCATGGTGCTTTTCCTGAGTGGCGTTTGTTGTATACCCTGGTGTTGTATAGGCATGTGATATCCTGTCATGAACTGATTGCTATCTTGCCAAATTTCTCTGAGATTATTTCCTATATGCAGTGGCATAGAGGTATTTTCTTGAAAAGAGACCTTGGGTTGTATTTGTAAACCTCCTATAGGTGGGTACATACCCCGAGAATGTTGTTCACTCCTAGGATAACGTATTGACCGTTCATCATCTAAGACCAGATATGGGTCTGATTGTCTACTAATTTGTGGTCTAAGTAGCATCTGAGGAGACGAACCAGATTCTCTGGTAAACGTCATATTGTTCGAGCCCGAAGGCTCTGTTTGTTGTGTTCGAGGAGGTTGATCTAACTCCCTCGTTTGAAAAGATGAGTTATATCTGATTCTTGGGGTTTGTGTTGACAACTGATTAGTTGAATAGTTTTCACCCCATACTGAGAGCGAGGGTGATGATTGCCTATTCTGTTGGGCGTAGTATGCCTCGAGACCCAAGAGAGGTCTGCCATATTCATTGAATCCCAACATATTCGGGGGGTATATGAATACCCATAGAATAATGGGAAGGAACGAAGGTGATTTGTGAAAGAACACGTGATACTATAACTCTGAACGAGAAAGTAGGAAGTTTACGTCAGCTTCACTAATTTTGTTTGCTTCACGTTGGGTTCACCAATTTTATACGCTGAAAAAGTGAAAAGCGAGCTTTGGAATCTACAGGTAACTCTTCCGCATACACGACCTCCCGAGGTCGTGTCGAGACAGCCGATGGGGATGGAATATGCGTGGTATATAGACAGACTAGTTAGGCAGTCTGATGTCTTCGATACGCACTAATGGAATCTGTGAATCTAAGGCAAAGAAATCCCTTCTAACCTAGACTGGTGTGATAGATCAGTCAGCAAGGATGACTGCTCGAAGGCTCCAATCAATATCGAGCTCTGGCGTGATTCGATCTATGGGTTGTGGAATACATGGAAAATGACCCGGTATAGTTTCGTGTATCTATCCGGATAAGGTCATATGGTGGATGGTAAATATAGTCAAGTCTATGGATGGTTCTCTGGCCTAGTCTAGAATTCTCTAGCTTTGTTAGCTGCTGTATCCAGCAAGGATAATTGTTCGATGATAATAGGTGGAAGTGGAGTAGACTGAAATACTAGTGTGCGTAGGCTAGTATCTATGTCTAATTCTCTTATGGATTCGTTGGGCTGCGGGATCTGTGGGTCACAACCATAGGTTCGTGGTTGTTGTGGACCAGCTATGGTCATGTGTGGAATCAAGTCCTGATCCCTAGTATCCAATAATCATACGCTTTCTCAGTTTCTATCTTTAGAATCAACAGTTGTGTGATCTTCTCATAATACCTCACAGGTGTTCTTGCAACCTGGATTCTTAGGCCGGTATCTATGTCTGTGAGGGTGTCTCCTGCGTATGGTTGTGGAACTAAAGGGTCACACCCGAATGTTTGTTCTCTTTCAAACCCTTCTACAGTCATGTAGATGTTTTTCTAGGGTAGTCTGTAGTTTGGCTGATTTGACCAAAACTTATGTTCTTGGTCGTCTTCTATGTTTAATCCTCTTAACTGAGATCTAATCTGCTGGAAGTTTGTTGTTGTTTGGAAGACTTGGATTCTAAGATTCTAGTCAATATCAGTTATTTCTGTTACGAGATTGGGCTGAGACAAGATTGGCTCGAAAACGTATTCTCTAGGCTCCCTAGGTCCCGTAATTGTCATACAAATGTAATAATATAAAAAAACTCTAATAAAGTGAACTGTAAGTATGCGAAATGTATTTATAGCATATATGACTTCTTTTTGTATTTTTTTGATGATTTATAAGAATTTAAGAAGGAAGCTATTTAAAATATTTAGAATTGACAACTAAACTAATAATTTAAAACAAACAAAATAGCCGAGTGTAGCTATTTGTCTGTGCAATTTGTATATCTATTCTAAACAATGAAATAACAAATCTATTTGCAAGATTCTCGATCCTACCTCAGAAGTGAGGAGTGAATCATAGTTTCTCAGAAACTATCAATCCCCACATCTTCCCTGGCAATATCTAGAATAGAATTTACTGAAATAAAGTGATTAACTACTCTATTTCATATGATTCTAACTAGAACTTCGAAAGCTAGAACCTGGATTGCACAGAACAGTAGCGAATCCGATGGTGTGTGTGTGATCTTGTCCCCTCAGTATGATCTCTTTGTTCTTTGTGCTCACGTAGATCCAGAAAAGTGTGTAATGCTTGCATCAACAGGAGTAGGTGTTGGAACAAGGGAAAACCTTTAGAATACAGAATGAATAGAACGTGAATAGGAGAGGGATAGCGCAAGAGTACAGAGCTTGGCTTATGCAGTTCCTAGCGGGATCTATTGTGAATCATGCAACATAATGCGTCCAGAACTAGAAACTATCCTGTTTGAGGAGCAGAACCTGCAAATTTAATGGCTTCCTAAGCTATTCTACTTCTAATGGATTAGATATAATAGCAACACTGTTTGGACAAGCTGGATATGTGGCTTACCAATAGCTAGACAATGCTAACTAAGTATGCAAAGAATTAAAACTATGGCTTCTAAACAGAATAGCAGACTAAGCTATGAAAAAGAAAGGCATGAAAGTGAAATCAGGGGCAGACCATTTGTTTGAGCACAAGCCATGCATTTATAGGAATTCAATCACCAAAATATCAAAACCAAACTGAACTCCTAAACAATAAACAAAGGAAAAACACTATTCTAGGGGACCAGAAACATAAATGCAAGCTTAAGTTGGCAAGGAAAGCTGGTGAAACGTTGATATTTCACGCGAGTCGCGTTAAAAGAATGTTTTGGAAAATGCGTAAAGGACCGCCGCCCTACTCAGGGCAGCGGTTACAGGATCGCCGCCCTGTTCAGGGTGGCGGTTATAAGACTACCACCCAGTCAGGGCGGTGGTTTCGTTACTAAAGAGAAAAGGGGCAAGAAAAGAGGTGAAAAGGGGAAAACAAAGCATGCGGGGGCTAAGCGTGGTATGCGGGATGTTAACGCATATTCAGAGAGCTTTTTTGGACCCCAAACTCCTTACGAAGAGACCTGTATCATCATTGGGGCACTTATTACGCTGCTTCGCAATACAGTACCATGTAATTTTGGGTACGTACAGGTCCCTCTACACAAAAAATCATGAAACTCTATGGGAGATATGGGTGACATGTTGAAGTACTGACTGTGTCAATGATCTTATAGAACCAAGGGTATTAACCTCCACAGTCTCCTTCACATCAGTATGGACTAAAACATGATGAACAAGTGGGTGGGCAATGGGTCTAGCCAGCCAGTTTTGTAACTGATGTGCCCTCTCTCTATCCTGAGCATAGAACTTTCCTCTTCCCTTAAAATCTCAAATGTCATAATAATTAGGTATTTCAATGAGGATGAACTCGTAGTAAAGTAACCTCAAGAAATACTATGGCACATAAAAGTTATTACAAGGTGATTGGTCAAAAACCATCCACCACCTATCCCAAAAAAAAAATTTATCCCTTTGTGATTACACTAGTGGATGGGAAATATTTTGCAATCCAATCATAATGGTGCATTTGTTTTAACATCAGTAAATAATGCACACAATTTGATTTTTGTTATTTTTTTCTTCTACACTGCATCATATGACAACTTGTCCACATAAAAATTATGGAAATTTGTTTTGAAACTCTTCCATATGTTAATTTTTCCAACCACACTGTCAATATTAGATACCAATGATCCTAAAGATGCAGCTAAGTTTTGATGATGTGCATTTATGGCAATAGGGTTTCTTTCTGTTTCTATCAAACCCTCAATTTGAGCTTTATTGTTTTCAATCTCCCAAAAAAAAAAAATTGGGTGTTAGGAGGATGTCGTGCCATAGAAGGGGGTGTTTAAGGGATGTTTTATTCCTCATCTTATTGTGGAGGTGAATGTGGGGGTTTAATAGAAGATACAATTACATCTAAAAATCAAAAGCTATTAAAAAAAATTAGATTAATAAGGTAAATAAACCTAAAATAAATTATAACTGACCTTCTAAGCTTTCCGCCATCGTCGATTCGAGGTGTTATGGAGATTTAATACCAAGAAACACATTAATGTTTTTTTGCGTTCACATTTTTGTCCCCTAGCTTTTTTTTTGTTTTTGGAAATTGAATGGGTCTCGGGTTCGACTGTATTTTTTATCATTCAAAACACACACGCATTATAACATGACCTTGAATTTTCTCTATCATGCTATAATGCGACCAAGCCATAACGTGAGTGCGTTATGGCCAAAATAGCCAAAAAAACAAAAAAGAATCCACTTTTTGGCCCCCATTTCCATGGACTTACCCTCTAATTACAATGTTAATTATGTATTCAGTTAGCATATTACATATTTGGTTGGTATAGTTTGGTAGCTAACTGAATGTTTTTCTAGCCACCTGATGTATAAACTATATTATGTGTTAAATATAACACATCCAATCATTTCTTTGTAATGCATCTTATCATTAGTATAAAAGATTTCAATTAATTTTGAGGGCATGGAAATCATAGTATCCAAAAAAATATTTGTCATGGAAATCCGATAAGGATCATGTGGAAGAGTGAGCATGAAAGTTTTTTTTGACCGTGTAGACTTATTTTTTGTCTTGTTGTGCTTCATTTACTGTGTATTTGTAATAAACATGACACATCACAAGGAAATTAAAAAAAAATTCAAAGGAAAAGAGTAATTTGAGGAAAAAGAACTAATTTTGAGACAACAACATGGTCACAAGTCTCAAAAGGGAAATAAACAAAAAAAGCCCCAGAATATACAACATCAGCATAAGTATCAATACAAACCCCAAGTTTATCAATTCCTCTAGAAAGATACAAGAACACGAGCAACCACGAGCATCCACATCACACTGCACAATCATACCAAGTCTATATCTTCAATTAGAGCAAACAAAATCTCAATATAAACCCCAACTTCATAAATTCCACTATAAATCTATAAGAACACGAGTAACTAGTCAATAAGGTAAAGACAATGATCTCGTGCAATAATCTGAGTGCATGAAAATTGTGTGTAGAGATGCTAGTTGTATTGAAAGAAACCATAAGGACATGAAACCTTTGAGAGAATGAAGTAAATCCTAAGAGAGCATTGGCTTCTATTTTGAGTTTTTAAAAGTCTTCAAAACATACATTTTAAGGACATAGTGCATATAATAATGTCTGACTAAGTCTTATTTGATGTAAAGTACTATACGAAGAAAAGTCATACCAATCATAAAGAAGAATATGATGCAAATGAAAAATCCCAGATATAATTCCCATAGGAGCATCTGTGTCGCACTACATTAGAATACCGAGCCAATGTATTAATCCATAACTCTGGAAATAAGAGAGCATTTTGTCATAGTGATTCATAAAAATCCATACGCCATCCTCGGTAGAAGATGAACAATGGAAACATTGCAATGCATCAAGATAATGAGTCAAAAGAAAAAGTATCAGAATAAGAAGACGAAGACGATGATTTTTCAGTGGTATCTTTGTATAAATAATGAAATAAGGGAGGAATGTTTGCATATTCCATTATAACAGATGTCTCTTAATTGTCCACCTTCACACATACCCGTTCGTCTTCACTCATCTTACAAGCGTTTATATAAATGACTCTAATATTTAATTATAATCATCGAATGCAATTTAATATTCATTTGTTTGTGACAATTACTCTTTTGGATAAAAATTAATTTAATAGTTTAAGACATAACAAATATCCTCCTCTTATTACAAATGATTGATATAAAATATTGGTTTATCCTACTCTATAGATGAGGATAAACCTATATTTAATATCAATCATTTGTAATAAGAGGAGAATATTTGTTATGCCTTCACGTATTCACTTAAGTGTTATCATCAGGATTAATTTTCATGAAATAATGAATATTGAAATACATTGGATGATTATAATTAAACATTACAGTCATATATATAAAAGCTTGTGAGAGGGAAGAAGATGAATGTGTACGTGTGAGGGTGGATACTCAAGAGATATCCATTATAATTAAATATGCTAGCATTCACCCCTTATTTCATTTTTTTACAAAGGTACCCTAGAAAAATCATCATATTCATCTTTTGATTCTGGTACTTCTTCTAGGTCATTATCTTATTGCGTCATAATGTGTCCATTCTACTTCTCGTGGAGAGGACGATGTCTTGATTTTACTAAATCATGATGACCATATCTTCTTTGATTTCGTGAGTTTTGGATGAAGATGTGGGATCGGTATGCCCAAGAAGTGCAATGTAGATGCTCATGTCGAGGTTCGATCTCATGTTTGTCATCTGCATCATGGCCTTCTTTATGCTTGGCATGACTCTTCTTCTTTGAGTACCGTACATCGAACAAGACTTAGTCAGACATTCTTCTATGCAATTTGCCATCGAAATGTACATTTTGAAGACTTTTAACAACTCAAAGTAGAAACTAACACTCTGTTCGGATTGACTTCAGTCTCCCAAAGGTTGTATGTCCTTATGGTTGTTTCTAGTACTACTAGCATCTCTAGGCATGATTTTCATGCACTCATACTATTGCACAAGATCATAGGCTTTACCTTGTGACTGGTTTTTGCACATTTTTGTAGCTTTATAGTGGAATTAATGAAGTTGCCCGGTTTGTATTGAACTTGTGTTTTCTCCAATTTAATCCTCTTTGCTTTTCTTTTTAACTGATTTTTGAAATACTTTCTTTTGCCTTTGCATACCAAGTCTCTCCTTCTGGAGGTCATTGTAAGATTTTGCTTACACGTTCCCTTGGTCTTTTTTTGCTTCAGGTAGGTTGCTCTTTACATGTTTCTCTTGATTGCAGCAGCTCACAACCTTGCTTCATCCATGCGGGTTTGTTTATTTCAATGTTTCTTTACGCATGAAGGCTGCTCTGCAAAGGCATTTGGTTCAAAAACCAAATGATTTGATGCCACATTAGGGATTCTTGATTGGTCCTTGTGTTTCTATACCTTCCTTGCACATTTCCTCCACGTTAAGTACTAAACACTACCACATTGGACGCTATTGGTCGGGAGGTCTTGTTTCCTCCTCTCCATTATCTGATGTCAAGTAATGTCGTCACACACATCCAGGGAAAATAATTTTACACATTCAGCTCCATGCAGGTCTGACAGTTCAATGTTTGTGAACAAATTTGATTTTTTATCAGATGTTTTGGTCCTTATAGCAATCATAGGGAGGCTCTAAGGCCATGAAGTCACGGTTTAAAGCCCCACACAATGTTTAGTCTCTACGCTGATTGCTTTGCCGCTAGCTAAAATTTTTGCATAGGTTCCTTTTTCCAACGTTTTCTCCACGCAGGTCAAAGGCAGGTTGCTTAGCATTAAATATTATTTCCACGCAGATCTGTGTTGAGTATTTGTTGATCTAAGAAAAAAATATGCTTTTTCAAAGTTAAACAACTTCCTGGAAAAAAGAAAAATGTAGGAAGCTCCACGCACAATAAAGAGGAAATATAACAACAAAATGTTACTTCTTTCTTCCCCCAAGTTAAAAAGGTAAACATGTCTAAGATTTTTCTAGGATTCCACGCAAGAGCCACCTTTCTTCCTTCGACTTATATACATAGTTATTAATTCGAAGTAGGTCTCCATAGTTATTAAGTCCTCACCAAGTCACCATGTTTCCAGGAACAATCCTCCACGCTTCGAATCAGATACTCCACGAAAAATCAAAGGAAGAATCGCAGGTCCACGTTTCCTCGAACATTGCTGCAGGTCTGCTCCCGCGCAGACCTTCTGGCTAATTTGCAATAGCTTTAGCACCACGATCCGCAGGTCTAACACACTAACTGATTTATTGGCAAGTCTTTTGTGTAGATCACCCAAAAGCTTCTCTGATACCAATGTAAAAAAATAATGAATATTTAATTACATTGGATGATTATAATCAAATATTACAGTCGTATGTATACAGGCTTGTGAGAGGGGAGATGATGGACGGGTACATGTGAAGGTGGACATTCAAGAGATGTCTGTTATAATGAAATATGCCAACAATAATCAAATTTAAAACACTCTCTAGGAGTGTTAAGACTCTCAAGAAAGAGTGTTAAGATAAATGTAAATAATGCTACTACAAAATCCTGTGTATGTGGAATAAGTAAAAATAGGAAACAAAATAATGAACTCAAGGAATGTTTTTGCAAATAGATTAAAAACTACAACAATAAAAAATCATTAGTCTAATGAATAAATAAATACATCCAAATATTTAAATTAAAAATGGATTAAAATGAAATAATATTTGAAAAAAATAGAAAATAAGAGTAAAATGATTTAATAAATAATATTTAAAAATTAAGAAGTTAGAAAGAAATACGAAAACCAAATAATAAATCTGAGTTCTTCTAAATTGATATTTGCTTTTTTTTTGGTTTGGTAAGTTGACAACTACTAAATTAAAATCATGAAATGTGTACACTTGATTGTCCCATGTAGGAAGTAAATGTTGAATGTGATAAAAACTTTGACATTTGGGCCTGTCACTTGCCATCCTGTGTGCATATGAGCCTATCACTTACCATCTTATGTGTGTATGAGCCCATCATGAAGCTAGACTATGTAAGTATGAGTCCACCACAAAGCCATTGTGTTAAAAATGGTGTAAATTTCATAATTGCCAAGATGTCTAATTAAACATCACAATGTAGCGAGCCTTATCGAGCATGCAATGTAAATTTCTGTCCTGATGGTGCACGGACATAAACATGTAAAAGCATTCAGTGTACAGTGTGCAACTGTCGAATGTCAAATGTGTATAAATAATCATTGGTGCTCAATATAGATATGCATTCATCGTACACAACCATCATGCGATGTGATGCATCATTGTTTATTTGCTCAACATGATTCTATTCAATGTCAAAATTGCATAGCATCATGTATGTACCATGGAAGAACGGAAGCCTCTTGCGAGGCCATAATGTTGTCTAATGTTAGCCATATGTCGATATGACCCATATCTATAATGAGTCTGCCCTCATTTCTACTGATTTGTATCAAACATTACCTTTTAATCAGTATCTCGAATTGCTACTAAATGTAAAAAAACTATCCATTAATGTTATAATGCCCTGTAAGATGATCTTATGCAGATATGTGTGAATTTCATCACATAATCGTCAATTACAACATTGTAACGGATTTCAATGTGCATGAATGCTGTAGTGACTAAGTATTACAATACACCCCCCTCTTTTGAGATGAGGGATTCTCTCAAAGGATCTATATATATCAACAGAGAAAAGTTGTGTTCAAACCCAAATTCATCTAGCAAACATCCTTGAATAGTAAACCATTTTATTGTGTATTTAATAACATGGTATAAGGGGTTTGTTAGTTTTAGTTGTTTGAGGACATAAGATAGTGTTACGCAACATCATCACCAAGAATACAAATAGCAATTTGGAACATCCCTTATATAAGGATCTTTTAAATGCAGCACAGGATTAACATACTTAGACTCAACACCTAATGGATTCCATTTTTTACTAGTTTTTATGATTGACATGAGACAACATGGCTTAACAAGTGTTAATCACTAGAATTGACTAACTAGTTAGGTGCTCAACCTTATTCAATGTTTATATGTATTTCTTAATTGGGTATTGCCATTTGAAAAGGACATATATACCATAACTTCATTTAATGGTCTTACATTGGAGCAAGTGAGACTTAAAATATTGATTCATATAGAATTTAAAATGTGTTGTCAAACAATGTTTAACCTTGGACATTGATATTATATTTAAATGGATACAATCATCATATTAATATGCTTAACTTCATTTTATCAATGGTAAACAAGACTGTAATTAAATTCCATTGGTACCACCTACTACCAAGTCTAAAACGCTAGCTAAAAATTGGTCTAATGCACCTTACAAATACAACAGCGGTTGTACAGTATGAAGTACATACCTAAGACAGCCACTGGTACTGTACAAGGTATTGAAATCCATACCCAAGATGTACGAAGGTCTAGCATGAATCATTTTAGTACCTACATTACGTACCACGTGCCATAATTAATTTCAATCCTAGAGCTTCTCTTAACTGCACGGAAGTAGCAAAACTTTCCCTAGGCTTCGCTAAAAAAACATTAACAAACAATGGAGTGAACACTAGAATTGCCGCTCCAAATTGGCTCAGAAGATAGCTATCGTGTTGAGTTTCAAAATTGCCATTGCCAGACCTGTTTATTTGCATATTAGGCCCTGGAAATGTATATTGAGCTACCTTCCAGAACTAAACCATAGATATTCACTATATAACTTCACTATTTAAGGAATTTTAATGAAAGATACGAGAGAATGCTTCATCTTAGTGTCATCTAGGGGTTCGTCTTTATTTAATTGTTTACTTAGCACATGTTTTACCGGATTCCTGTTTACTTAAATTAATTAACATTGGCATGGCTAAAGTTGGTGACCCCTACGTTACTTGAGTTTGAATATAATGGTTAATTTAACGTTCCAGGTATTTATTATTGCATGTTTAGTAAATAGAATTAATGATAAAGTTTTATTACTAGAGTTATGCGCAAGGTTTAACTCAAAATTTATGGTTAAAAGGTAAAGTTGAATCATACACTCATGTTACGCGAATAAAACATATATTATATCATGTCTTAAAATACTGATACTCCACATGTATTGTCAAACACGTGACCAAATTAGGGTTGTTATAATTTAAGATTATGGTAATTATAATACAGGTTTCTCATGAACTTTATATGTTAAAGGACACAAGGACTTTTGTAAATTTACTATTAATCATCTATCTAATCACATTTCGTTTCTTGGTGAAGTATTAATGGCTTTGTTGAGCCCACATGGGATCGAATTTCTTTCGAGCTACAAGGCTTAGAACTTCGCCACATAGAGTCGATGACAAACTTTGTAACTTAGGTACTAGGAAGGTTTGATCCCTCATCTATACGCAAAATTCATCAAGTGTAAATCAAAGTTGTCTACATAGATCAGCAGCTTCACGAGACCCTGTATTAAGATAAGGCTAAAAAAAACTATTATGCATTAACTATTATCTAATCAATAGACACGAAAAGGAAGCTCAATTTCAAAGTTACAAGAAATTGGTTTCAAATTCTATAAATGATTGTATTGACACTATTAAATTTCGATTAAGTTATGCAATCGTGGTTCCTTCATCATATCCAATCCACCCAGACAGGACGATGCCACCTTGTATCTGTTACAGTTAGGATGTAAATAACAACTCCAGTAATCAGCAGTATTGTACCTGACTCCACCATTCATGGCCCTATAAGTGAATAACAAACCAGATGGTAACAGGAAATGTGATTCACATCAAGTAATTAAACAATAATTTCACGACCTTGAGATTTGAAAGGTAAATAGGATTTGTCCATCTAGACTAATGTTATCAATAGTGTGTATCAATCATAGGCTTAATGAGGATCGTAGTTTCTAATAAGAACCCAAAAGTTGCTCGGTACAAGAAATGTGTAAACTGACGGTTTAATTGCTACACAAAAATGCATGTATAATTGTAGTTTCAAACCTGCGTATCTGATAGTGGTTACACATAGCTAATTAAGATTTTGGGAAGCTTAATGCATAGTAATAGCGTTTTGACTACTTAACTAGAGGCCTTGAAGATTGAAAACCAATCATCAGAGATTTTGATCATAGTCTTAGAGGGTGGTACAACAATAGCGTGAAATTTGGCCATTGAGCATCTTTCTGTCAAACAAGATGGTATAGAGATAATGTCAAGGATGTCAAAAAACTCATTTATAACACATAAAGATTTACAAACTTCCACAACATATTCTAATGAATTTGATTAATTTAGTAAATAAATTATCAGGGCATTTCTCTCATTTAGACAACCACTATTTTATAGGCAATCTTTCTATGGTAAACACATTGTATTTAGTCAACCGTCATTCAAATTAGGGGACAAACTATAACTTATAGGTGACATTATCTAAGAGGTTAAACTGTATCTGCTATGAATATGAATAAGACTATCAAAGAGACACTTAGTTTTTCCCTTGTTTGTCCGTAATGAAAATCACAAACTATTTCTATAAAGGTCGGTGGATAAAAACTTGACCAATATTAGATTAGATATCTTATAAACACAAGGTGTGTGAAATAATTCAAGATTAGAAAACAAAAATAAAACATTGTTCACATCAGTTTATGATAATTCTGCAGTGGTCATTAGACTTAACAACCTATTCTTGTCCTAGGTACAGGATTCTGCAGAATGAACACCTCCAACTTAGTTTTGATTCAAAAAAGCTAGTTATATCTTTGGACCTAGAAAATGAAACAAGATCCTTCTTGAGGATGGCCTTAAACACGTCTAGTAACAAGTTTTAAATGACTAGTTAAAGAGTCTAAAACTGCGAGCCGGCAAAATAGTTGCAAACAAACCTTTTCATTCCTACCAGTTTTAGATCCATAATACTCAAGCTGGCTAAAGGTAGCTAAATTCGCTCACACAATCCTACAACCTTCCTTTCTCGATGCCAAAAAGTTATCAAAGGGAGGCTTGGGGACCGGAGTAGGTCCACCTAACTTGGGTGCTAGGAAGGGGGTTTCCATAGTTATCTAACTTACTTCCATGAGTATCGTAAATACTAGCTAGATCAACATAATAAAAATTTCGCCGAGAAGAATTAGTGTAGATAAACAAACAGGGATTGGTGCTATCTATTTCGAGTACTAGAAACATAACATGTGCATCCTTTTGACCCCATACTGTCAACGATAAGGAGCCTAAAACAAGAAGAAACAAGCAGAAAGGGAAATCTAATGTAGCCAAATTAAGAACAACTCAGATATAACTGTAAATATCTTGAACTTGAAAACAAAATATATCTCCTTCTTCGTTATCAAATCATGAATTACAATGTTTCATAAATAGGAAAAAAACTCCCAACTCGAGTTGCCAAGCAAACTCTAACTAACTTTGACTAAATCTACTCTAGGTGGCGGAAATTACTATTTTTAGTAGTTTACTAGAACTTGCTATTCTTAGTAAGTTCGCATGCTTATTCGTACGGGCATAGAAATTGCCATGCATCTTCTACATGCCCTAAATTAGAGGAATTGCCAACTTTCTAACTCACAATGCATTAAGAGACTAAAATTAACTAATGCCCTAAAATAGGAAAAAACCAAATTACAACTTAAATCCTAATTTTCGGCCTTTGGATGGCAGATTTAGGTCCGAAAATGTGTTGAAACGTGCTCCAACCAATAGGGTGGGTTGATCAGTGTGTTCGTCTCATCAAAATATGTGGTTTCAAAAAAAAAATTGGACTCAAACGGACACCCGGAGCACAAGTTATGACCTTTTCAAGTTCCTGATAATTTTAGTGCATCATTCTCCCCTACTTGAAAAAAAACGTAACTCGATTACAAGTTGTCTTCTTCAAATTAGAAAAGTGTACCATTTATCTTGCATGTTTCTCCAGCTTCATAATCTCCCACTCTGTGACCCATAAGATGTGTTGTCCGGGTGCACTTGTTCCAATCCTTTCCAATGTACCAAATATTTAATTGTATTGTCCCATGTCACGTGAGCATTGATTTTCGAAGTTGTCAATGCAATCTGATCTCAACTTCTTTTTTCTTGAGCTTCTACCTTGTGGATCATGTTGACCTTCAATCTACTACCTTTGTAAATACGCGCTATCCCCAAGTTTCTACACATCCTCATGAAATGGAATATAAGTTATGAAACATTAAACACTAGAGAAATATCCAAAATAATCCCTGGCAATTGTTACCTCATAAGCCATTATCACTTATCTTTTTCACGATTTTGTAGGGACCAATGCTTGCTTGTACTTCAGCTTGTTACGCAGGTTCCTTTTGGAAACCTTTCCTTCCGCAGATATACCATAACCAACTCACCAAAACTATAAACCACCTTTCTTGTTGTGCACATCTTCTATTTCCTTATACTTGATCATTACTTTGTTGCAGCTTCTTCCGCACTTCTTCCGTGCAATTGTTGTATATGTTTTGCAAATGCTTCTGCATCATCACTGACTCTTCCATCAATGGGTACGTCCATGTACCAAATCTAATACCCCATTTGGATATACTCCCATACTACAATATGGAAAATGGAAACTTTCCTGTGGATCTAGAAGTTTATGAAAGATGTTATAACCAAACTCAGCTTGTGGTAATGCTAAGTCCCATTGTTTTGGCTTTTCCCCAACTATGCACCTTAACATGGTTTCCCAAACTCCTATTTACCACCTCTAAATTTCCCATCAGTCATGAGGATGATAAGCACTACTGAACTGTAGTTAGAGTTCCAAACTTCTTCCATAAAGTCCTCCAGAAGTGACTTAAGAACCTTGTGTCCCTATCTGAAGTAATGGTTTTTGGAACACCATGCAAACGAACAACTTCTCTGAAAAACAAATCTGCTACTCTTGTTGCATCACCTAGTTTTCTTGTAGGCAATAAAATGAACCATCTTAGAAAACCTATCAAAAACCACAAAAATTGAGTCATTACCTCGTTGTGTTTTTGGTAATCCCAAAACAAAATCCATACTCAAATCTGTCCATAACCCTTTGGGAACATGGAAACGGAATATACAACCATGTATTTCTGTGCATGGCCTTTCAAGACTTGGACAAATATCGACATCCTCTCCACATATCTTACCACATCTCTTTTCAGCTTTGGCCAATAGTATTTCTCTGGCTACCAAGGCTATCATCTTATCCTTACCAAAATGCCCAGCCAATCCTCCACTATGCATACTCTTTCACTATATTCTCTCTCATAGACCCAACTGGAATACATAGTTGGCGTCCCTTGAATTGATATTGCCATCCTGTAAAATATACTCATCCAGGACATCTCCTGCATTGTCTGACAATGGTCTAATTAAGTCTTTCAACAATATCCTTGAAATCAGAATCAGAAGAATACAAATCCTTTATTGCTTCAAAACCAACCACCTCATTTTCCATAGTTGTAAATAGAGTCACACGCCTACTCAATGCATTCTGCAACTTGATTCTGTTTTCCTGATTTATGCTTTAGAGAAAAAGTATATCCCTACAAAAATGATACCCACTTTGCATGCCTACTATTACAACTTCTTTTGTGGTATTCCCGACCCGAACATACTTCAGCACCCAAGGCTATGTGGTCTGTAAATAACACAAACTACTTAGGCACTAAGTAATAGCCTCTAATGTCCTTAGACTGCTTGTACAATTGCATGAAAATTCTAGATCATAAGTAGAGTAGAAAAAACTTTCTTACCTCATTTAGTTTCTCACTAAAGAAAGCTAATGCGTCTTTCCTCCTTGAGGTTAGGACAACACCAATACCCACATGTGAGGCAGGTCACAATCAACCTCACAACACTTTATCAAAATCTGGTAGTGCCAAAATGGGTGCCTCTGTCACCTTCTTCTTCAAGAACTGAAAACTATCCTCAGCTGCCTTTGTCCACAAAAACTCCCTTCCTTTTGTGCAATCTGTTATAGGTGCTACAATACTGCTCAAATTTTTAATAAAATTTCTGTAAAATGTTGCTAGACCATGAAAGCTTCTTACCTCTGTTATACTCCATGGAGTAGGCCATTCAATAATTGTCTTTATCTTGTCTGAGTCCATTTGTACCCCATCTGCTGAAATAATAAAGCCCAAAATACCAAACTCTCTTTCATAAATGTGCACTTCTTCATATTTGCATAGAGTTTCTCTTTCCTTAACACTTCAAATACCACCCTTAGATGCCTCAAATGTTCTTCTTTAGTTTTATTTAAAGATCAAGATATCATCAAAATAAACCACAACAAACTTACCATTATACTCCCGAATTAGCACGATGTTCATCAATCTCATAAAAGTACTAGGTGCATTGGATAACCCGAAAGGCATCACCAACCACTCATATAATCCATTTCCTGTCTTGAATGTTGTTTTCCACTCATCTCCTTCTCTGATCCGAATCTGATGGTAACCACTTCGAAGATCAATCTTGGTGAAATACCTAGATCCAACAAGCACATCCATCATATCATCAAGGTGAGGTATTGGGAACCTATACTTGATTGTAATTTTATTGATTGCTCTGCTATCCATGCACATTCTCCATGTTCCATCCTTCTTTGGTGTTAATAAAGCTGGGGTTGCACATGGACTCATGCTCTCCCTTACTAACCCCCTTTCTCACGAGCTTTTCCACTTTCTTATTCAACTCTGCATGCAATGTCGGGCTCATCCTATAAGCCACTTAATTTGGGAGTGAAGACCCTAGGATATCAAATCAATATGGTGTTGAATATCTCTTTTGGGTGGTAATCCATCTGGTAGCTCATCAGGAATAACATCAGAAAATTTCTTCTATTAATTTTATCTGTTTCTACTGGTATTTGTGCACTTGCAGGTTCATCCTTATTTGCAACTAGTGTCATTAACAGAAACTTGGTTGCCTTTTCCTCCTTCACAAATTCCTTTGTAGAAAGCATATTTTCAGCCTTCCCCTCTTCCTTAAGAGGTAGTCAAAACTATTTTTGTGCCATCCTTCCAGAAAGTATAAGTATTCTTTTTCCCCATCATGAATAACTTTCCTATCAAATTGCCATGGTCTTCCTAGCAGCATATGACATGCATCCATAGGAATAACATCACACCAAATCTCATCATTATAACTTTTCCCAATAGAAAAACTTATTAAACATCTCTTATCAACAGTAACTTCATTACCCTTCTTAAACCATGCAATACAATAAGGGTTAGGATTCTTCTCACAATGCAGACCCAATTTCTCAACCATCTCATTTGAAACCATGTTCTCACAACTACCACCATCAATAATAACATTACATACCTTTCCTCCTAAAGTGCGTCTTGTTTTGAAAATATTTGTGCGCAACCATGCATCCCCCTTGACATCCTTTCTTGGAGCAATCATCATCCTCTTGATCATCATATTTTCTCCAACAGCTAGTGAAATTTCTAGGACGTGTTCATCTTCTGTTTGTTCAGCTTCAACAAGATTTACTTTTGGTGCATCTCCTTGCCTCTTTTCATGTCTATAAGAATGCAGGCATTCAAAAGCCCGATGCCCCTCTTCACCACATCTATAACAAATAAATGTTCTTCATGTAGCCTCCCATCCTCTATCGCCAGCATATCCTCTACCCCTAGAAAATCCTCTGCCTCTTTGTTGATTCTGGAAATCTTGTCTTGTATCTTCTTTCTTTTCTAATCCGCGAGATGATTCTCCCCTACCTTGGTTGAAACCAAATCGAAACCAAAAGGAAGATGAGGCCCCTCTATTCATTCCAAGTGATCTACTAAAATTTTGACGATTTTATTTTTCCTCAGCCTTTAAGGCTAATTGATAGGCATCCTCCATGCTCTTAATCTTATGCATACTTATCTCATCTTGAATAGAAAATTTTTAATCCATTTACATACCTTGCAGCCATTTGTTCCTCAATTTCTTCATGCTCTACACGATATGGACAACTTGTAAAACTCATCTGTGTATTCTTACACTATTTGTAAGTTCTGTTTGAGATTCTAAAACCTCCTGTAAAGGGTCTGTGCATAATCCATGGGGAGAAATTTATCTTTCAACTTCTTCTCCATCTTACTCCACGTCCTAATTTTTTCTTTCCCCTTTCTTGACCGCCCTTTTTGTAGGTGATCCCACCATAACATAACATGACCTTTCAATTTTGTGCATGCAAATTTTACCTTCTTTTCTTCTAACATAACCTTCCACTCAAAAACTTTCCCCATGCTAGTCAACCAATCTATCAGCTCATCTGATTTTAGACTACTACCATACTCTGAAACATCAACTTTTATTCCATCATTCTTTCCTTCTAATGCTCGAAGCATCATTTCTTCAAAAGCTAATGGTGGTGCTTGCGTTTCCTCCTCTTCAAAAACTTTTTCTTCATCTGTGTCATCTCAACCTTGATTTGCTCTCTAGGTTATCATCGCAGCAAGCGTATCAACTTGCCTCTGCAAATATTGCAAATTTCTATTCATCTAAGCAATACCGCCCACTCTTCCTCTTCCTCTTCCTGCCATTTTATTAAACAAAAGACTTCGAACCAACTCTGATTCTAGATAATATAGCCAAATTCTGAACATATTTGATATACTACAAATAATATGAATTCCAAAAGAAAATAGATCTCCTTCTTTGTTAACAAATAATGAATTACAATGTTTCTTAAATAGGAAAACAACACCCAACTCGAGTTGTCCAAGTAAACTCTAGCTAACTCTGACTAAACCTAATCTTAAGTGGTGGAAATTACTATTTTTAGCAATTTACTAGAACCTGCGATTCTTAGTAAGTTCGCATGTTTATTCCTACAAGCAAAGAAATTTTCACGCATCTTCTGCATTCCTAAATTAGAAGAATTGCCAACTTTCTAACTCATAATGCAACTAATAGACTAAAATTAACTACTGCTCAAAAAATAGGAAAAAACCAAACTATAACTTAAATCCTAATTTTCGGCCTCAAGATGGCGGATTTAGGGCCCGAAAACGTGTCGAAAACTTGCCCCAACTGGTAGGGCGGGTTGCCGCTGCGTTCGTCTCATCAAAACACGTGGTTTCAAAAAAAAAAAGGGACTCAAACGGACACCCGGAGCTCAAGTTATGACCTTGTCAAGTTCCTGCTAATTCGGGCGCATCATCTTACAACCTTTCTTTCTCGATGCCAAAATGTTATCAAGGGACTTGCGAAGGAGCTAACGAAAAAAACGTCAAGGACAAACTTGGGTGCTAGGAAGGTGGTTTCATAGTTATCGTAAACTTACTTCCATGATATCGAAAATACTAGTTTGATCAACATAACAACTTGCAACTCAATCGCAGAGAAGAATTAATACATAAACAAACAGACGAAGTTCTATCATTTCGAGTAAGAGAAACATAACATTCAAAGGAGAGGGCACACGCATCCTTTCGACCCACATACTGTCAACGATAAAAGCTAAAACAAGAAGACACAAGCAGAAAGGGAAATCTCCCATCATGACATCCAACTGACAAATCAATGCAAGGAAAAGTGGTTCGATTTCACAATATTTTAAATAAAATAACAGTAGAAAGGTGTAGAAATATCTTGCCTGTTTCTCCAGCTTCAACAGGTTGTACAGACTCCGCACGGGTCAGCATAAGAACTGTAGGTACTGGAATCCGGGTGCACCAGTTCTAAGCGGTCCACCAGTCGAAAGCATTCATTCTTCCACCTCACATGTAAAGTAAGCACCATGACCACTGTAGAAAATCCCATTCCAACTGCCAATCCAAAACACATCCAAAACCATGGAAACCCTTCATCTCTCTCTTCCTCATCATCCATTGTGGGTACTGGTGGAGCAGACTATTGTAAATGAGGTAGAGAACAATTTCTCTCAAGAGGGCATCCCCACAGATGTGGATTTCCTTAATATGATGATGAATTATCAAATGTTAACATATGACCATCCCTTGGTATCCTGCCTGACAGATTGTTATAAGACAGATTTAGATATCCCAGAGAATCGAGAAGACCAAGCTGTGATGGAATCTGTCCTGAAAGAATGTTGAGAGAGAGATCCAACGATTCCAACCATTTTAAATTTCCCACACTATCTGGAATTGGCCCATTCAGAGTGTTCATGGAGAGGTTGAGAATAATCAGTCCTTTTAGATTTCCAACTCCAGGAAAAAGATGACCACTCAATCTGTTATTTGACAAAACAATGCATGTGAGGCTGTAAACTACGTATTCGCAAACCAAGTTTGATCCTTTGATATTTAGATGTAAACCATCCACATAGTTGTCTCCATCCTTTTCACTCTCACCAATCGTCCAGCTCTCTCTCCATCCAGTTCGCTGTCTCCCATGGCTCTGAAATTGAGATATGTATCTGGGATCTCACCAAACAAAAGATTTGAAGAAATGTCTAGAATTTGAAGCTCTTCCAATTGGCCGATCTGCAGAGGCAGTTTACCTTCGAAATTGTTGGATCTCATTACAAGAACTCGCAGACTGGAACAATTTGCAATCCAATCAGGGATGTTCCCTGGTCAAATTGTTTTCCCCCACGTCGAGCACCTCTAAGTATGATAAATTTCTTAGAGTAGAAGGAAGAAGTCCCTGCAGGTTGTTCTTTCCCATGCGCAATGACCTGAGCTTTGTCAACATGCCAAGCTCCTCAAGAATCACACCCTTGAACTGATTATCTGCAATATTAAGGATCAATATCTCTGATAAGCTGTACTAGATTGAAGGAATATTCTCCTTGCATGAAACTGTTACTGTTTTGCAGATGGCAGAATCTGAAGATTTGGCAGAGCATCCAGACTAGCTGGAAGAAGACCTTCCAAGACATTTTCTCCAACATTGCATAGATCTTCTCATGCCTGTGGGTGTGATCTGTCACCAACACAAAAGCATGCGACCATTTTATTGGCTTTAATCCAACTACATCTACACCTTCGGGATTTCCTTTTAATTCCTTTCTACCCCTCCTTCATCGATGCCTCTAGTTGAGCTAAAAGCTCATATCATTGCAAAGCAAAACTGTGCTTCATGAATATTCTGATATGAAACAGATCCACCTCTATGAGATCCTCTTCCATGAGTTACATCGTAGAACAAGCAAGGTCTCAGTAGAGAATCTCTCATTAATAAATTTCATCAGGTCAACCCTGGTAACACTCTCAGCTGTCACTTAATCGATTTTGATGAAAATATCTTGAAGGAGAATCCCGAATTTGAGGATGCAGTCGAAACTAGAGTCAGATAACAACAAAGTTGGACAACCTTCTCGTTGGAGAAACTCAAAAAGGCTTCTGCCTATAGTATTCCACGCCTCAGTAATGTATTACAGGCCATTCGAGGCACCATTCCAGCATCACAGCAACCTTCTGCACTGCAAAGCCTTCACTATTCCAGCTTCTACCATGCTAAATTCACCACCTGGACAGAAGCGACTTTCCAAAATGAAAAGGCAAGATAGCTCAACTAAAAAACTATCTCATTTTCTTCTTACTACAGCTGCTCAAAACATATTTTGCAAGGAAACAACTGATCTCAAGGTGTGGTCGTGTGCAACCGTGAAATCTGAGATCAGGTCCAACACCAACGCTTGTTTCTTGGAATCACCCTGCAGCACTGATCCATGGATTCTTAAGCCATCGATCAGATTGAATCAATATTCACTGTTTTACACTGGCACCCAATTCAATCTTAAACATTGATTCTATATTGTTGAATGCAGCTCTTCCCTTTGTTGCCATGGTGGTTAGAATACCTTCAACCAAGTGTCCTAAAAAAGTGCTACAGATCTGGAAAATCATTTTTGAGCAACATCAAGGGGGAAGCGAAGTCCTAGGACGTGAGAGAGGGAAGATCTGTCCAACCTGGTAACTATCCAACCACAGTCCTCACATTAACTCGGGTCAGATTGGATACAACTTCAGGATCTTAAAAGATTCCATCTTGTATTCTCATGCAAGGAAAGAGGTCAAGTCTGAATGCCAGGGACGTTGGAAGGAGTCACCTCACACTCACAGCAAACAAAAGAATTAAGTTGCCAGCATTGCGTGGCAGGGAAGGAAGATATACGGTGGTGGGTAGGAAAACAATTAGTTTCATTGGTATGCCAAACAAGGCACTACATTCTCCTCCCCTTAACAAAGCATCGTCCTCGATGCGACATAACCCAGAGGGAAGGCAAGTTGTAAGCAAAGAGGAACATTTGGTAGAAATTTTAACTTTAAATGTTCTGTGAAGATTGGCAGTTCTTTCTTGTTCATCATTTCATTAGTCTCTTTCCATTATCATTATTTCTTAGTTTTAGTTTCTTTTAAAAATATCATCATTGAAGAGTTTTGATTTATTCCTTATTGTGGGTGCCCAACATGAAACTGCTAACACAACACCCTATCAGGTTCACAAGACCCTACAGATTCACAAGCACACAAGTATATTCTTCATGATTGTATTACACCACAAAAGGGTTACACAAATACGGAATAGAATAGGCACAGTCCACATAACATAGTACTCGACACACATCAATGACTGACATACCAAAATACTTAACCCAACAGAGTACTACAACCCACCAGAGACCTTTCCTCAATTTCCATCGTATGAAGGATTTTCACATGACACCATAACCAAACTACATGTACATAGGGTCCACAAGGGCATCAATGACATATCCACTGACATCACAACACATATCCATCTGACATGAGTAACACATACATCAAAAGACCACTACCAAACATCACAATAACTCAACATATATCCTGAAACATCAACCATACACACAAATATCATATGCCTCCCTCAAACTCTTATGCCTCCCTCAAATCTCTTATGACTCCCTCAAACTCTTATGCCTCCCTCATGTCTCTTATGCCTCCCTCAAACTCTTATGCCTCCCTCAAGTCTCTTATGCCTCCCTCCTCTTATGCCTCCCTCCAGGAGGCCGGTTGACCCTATGGTCCAAGACACATAGAGTTCGAACACTCCTAACCCAAGTGACATAATAACGCGTGGTTCAACAACCCGCTAGTTATCTGTACTCCTTGGGGCGTACCCCTATACAACGAAGCGGGTCCATAGGTCCAACCATTCCATGGTGCATCCCATGACCCTATTCCACACATCACGACAATAGAACCAGCACAACAATCCAATCCAAAGTGCCAAGTGGCAAAGTACAAGCCTTGGGCAAGGCGGTAAGAATTCCAAATTTAAAAGAAGACCCCAAATCAAGCTAAAATAAATGGCCAAATAGCCAAAGTTAGTATCAAAATCCCCATGTTAGTGCCATAAACCAAGGAAATGCCCAAAATTGTAAAGCATGGCAATCAAGAAAAGCTGCTGGTCCTTACAAAATAAAGAAAAAAAAAATCAATTACGAATAAAATCAACTTATAATGATGTCACATTACGATAACTGTGTGGCCTTGTCTAGCCACCAAAGGGGTACTCAACGAGTTGCTAGCACTCAGAACATCGAGCCTCAGCTCATACAATGCATATCAATAATACAACTGTCATCACCTCCATCTGAATCATCCCGCCACCACTTCGACAAGGCTAAACATAGTCATAGATACACTAGGGTTGCATACATACAACCACATAGGGAGAGAGGAAAGGTTCACATGTTGTCTACTAAACCGAGTTTCGGCTCAAGTTATTGACCCATGGTACACCATTCCTCACTCTCAACATACACTTCTACCGATTACCCTCAGGGTCGGTTAGCGTAAGGTTCACAACATAACATGTAACTACATCACTAACACAAAGGTGGTACATATACAAGGTAGATCACAATCATACATTCACTGAGTGTAACACATCACTTTACCACATTCTACACCCAAAGTGCAAGCACCATACGATAGGGTTCATACACTCACCGTATGACCCTAATTCACAACATGAAGCATGGCATATTACACACATCATACATACGATGAACATAGTACATCTCAACATAACATCCATTGCTACATAACAAGGTGGTACACACATTTCTTCAAAACATGGTAAAAACATCATGATACAACTCATTTCTTTTAACATCAAACTAGTCATACAACACATTGATACACCCACATATCACAATATGCCACAATGCTCCAACACTACGTCATCCACATTATAATTCTTTTCACACATCACAAACAGTGATTCACAAGTGAACTCTTTCTAGAATCCACAAGAAGGAGAGAGAATACTCCCATCCCAAACATATCAACATAATGACAAACACGCACTAAGTGACATACACATCCCGTGCGTTCACAATATCACAATTACGACAATAATCACATCACGTTTAAAGCACATTACTCTTCCAATATCTACCACCATCATGCAACATCATCATCATCATGCAATATCATCATGTAACACCACCACCACCATGTAACATCATCATATAACACCAATCCGGCCCATAGGTTTGAGAGCATGAACCTACGCTCTGATACCAAAGTGTAACGACCCAAATAATCACACACACGAACAACACAGTGAAATACAGGATAATTTTTTTTTGACTTGCTTGACACATAACATGACGCAACATGTCGTCACCAAGTATACAACTAACACTGTGAACAACTTGATACAAGGATGGCCATAAAGGTAGCAC
This sequence comes from Taxus chinensis, assembly GCA_019776745.2. Taxonomy (NCBI): domain Eukaryota; kingdom Viridiplantae; phylum Streptophyta; class Pinopsida; order Cupressales; family Taxaceae; genus Taxus; species Taxus chinensis. Next base: position 647,856,371 of record CM034146.1, read on the forward strand.
GGAAACGTTCACACATATCAAGGACAATTTACTTTTCTTTTTGACAAGACAACATAGAAGTACAATCACAGAACACACTCACAGTTAGGGCCAACCACAAGGAGATATTCTTGAGGGTTATTTATTTTAGAAGGACATCTTGCAATTCTTAGCTTACGTTTTCAAGGAGACTCGGGATATGATTCATAGAATTCATCTTACCAAGTTAAATTTATTCTTTTTACACAGAGTAATTATCTTTAAATCTTCTCTATTATGACCTTTATTTGCTTAATTCGTTTATCAAGAAAAAGGAGAATTTCAATTCCACCAGGCCATCTGCTCACCACTAATGCTACTAAGATTCGTTCTTGCCCACAAGACAACATGGTTTTAAGTTCAACACACTTAAGAGAAGAGATATAAGGTGCCTTGAAAAAGGGTTAGGGGGAGAAGGTCGAGATGAAACATTTTTAGGACCTCATTAGTTATTGCCAGTATTAAATTGAAGCTAGGGCTCTTAACCAGATTTAACAACAACTTTACTTAGGCTTCGCTAAAAGTATTATCAAGGAGTAAAAGAATTTACTTTCCAAATGGCTGAGAGATAGATTGTGTGGTTTCAAAATTGTTTTCTCTTGTTTATTAAATCTTATTATCCTTAAACAATTAACAGTTCATTTCACCTTAGGGTCATTTTACAAATTTTACCATGAAAGGCATAATGTTCACTAGAGGAGCTAGGGTTATCGTGTTATAAAGTTTACTTGCAATGATAGTCTTGCCCTTGTCTACTCAGAGAATTTCTTGCTCTCAAGTTGGTGACCCCTACGTTACTTTATTTGAATGCAACTTTTAATTTAACTTCCAGAAGTATTTAACAATCCCATGTTAGTTTACTTATGACACTTTATTACTAAGTCATGGCAAGGTTTAACTCAGAATTTATTCTCAAGGCCAAGTTGAAGCAACACTCATTTACGAGAACAAAACAAGATTACATCATTTCCTAAAATACTGATGCACCACAAGTCACTCAACCATAATAACCAAATTTTCTTATAATTTCAATGATGGTCAAACAATACAAGGTTTCCAAAGTTCAGATGACAAAGTCCACAATACTTTATACTAAGACATTAATCCTCTTTTAAACTTTCCACTGGTCGTTAACTACAGTTGAACAACATACAAAGGTTTTCGAGCAAAGAATCTTCTCAACTGAGGTTGATGACAAAAGTCTACAAATCTATCCCTCATCTACACGCAAAATCCATCTGCAGTAAATTTTCTACAAGAGTCAGTTCACGAGAACTGAGCAAGATAAGGCTACACAAAACCACCATAACTATTATCTAACAATATCACGAAAAGAAAGCACTTTATTACAAGAATTGGTTCAAACCTCTAAACACTATCAACACATCAAGTTATAATAGAGTCTTCATCATGCCAATCAAAGAAGGAGAAGACCTTGTACTTCAGTTAGGAGCAAAAGCAACGAAAGTAATAATCGTATGAGAATGGCCCTTGGCCCTATAAGGAGATATAAACAATTTAGCAAAGAACAGAATTCCCATCAAGTAAGTAAATAAACAATAGTTACAAGATTGAGATTTGATATATATACACCAACCATCTAGAAAATTTATCAAAGGTACCATACGCACAGACTAACATAATATATTTCTAAAAGAACAAGAGTTGATCGGCCCAAGAAAGGGGAACCACGGGTTTCAAAATTAACACTAAAAGTCATACATAATTGAGTTTCAACCGGAAATCAAATAGAGTATACACACAACATAAGTTTTGAAGTGAAGGCAAGGTATACTAGTTTTGACCATTAACTACAAAGATTTTCCAATCATCCAAGAAGGGTCAAAGTCTTACAGGCTAGTAGCAAGCATGCGAGAGAAGAAGGGGGTTCCGTCACACAAGAGTATACAATAATGTCATCAACAAATTTTATAACACTAAGGATTTGCAAACCTCCACTACAATACTAATGTTTGGTTAATTTAAAATAAATTACCCATATCCCAAAACAACCAAATTTTACGGCAACCCTTGGTAACACAGTCAACCGTCACACAAATAGATACAAACATAATTTCTAAGTGACTTTATCAAAACAAAACCTTCCGCTATGAATTCATAAGGTTATCACACGAAAGCTGAGTTTTTCCCGAAGGTCAATCACATTTAAGGAAATCTCCATCACAAACTATTACAGTAATTACGTGCATAAAAACTGACCAATATTAATTAATAGCGTTAACATTACAAGGGAGAAAATAATGCCAGTTAGGAAAAACAGAAGAGCGCCATCAGCAATAATTCACAGAGGGCGATTGGACCAAAACTATTCTAGTGTCAACGAGGTACTGGATTCGCACAATGAAACCTCGAGCTTAGTTGATTCGAAAAGCTAGTTATGATTCAAGTTGATAGGGATGGTCAAGGTACTTCTTGAGAATGGCCTTGCAAGCCTAGAAACGCGATGAAAGGTAAGATAAGAGTCTAAACACGCGATCAGGAAAACACATCGCACACAAACCTTTTCATTCTAAAAGTTTACTACCGAAACTCAAGCTGGCTAGCCCCAAGCATTGATCACACAATCTTACAACCTTTCTTTCTCGATGCCAAAAGGTGATCAAAGGGACTTGCGTAGGAGCTAACAAAATAACGTCAAAAGACAAACTTGGGTGCTAGGGAGGGCTTCATAATTATCGTAAACTTACTTCCATGATAACGAAAATACTAGTTTGATCAACATAATAACTTGCAACTCAATTGCAGAGAAGAATTAATACATAAATAAACAGACGAAGTTCTATCACTCGAGCAAGAGAAACATAACATCCAAAGGAGAGGGCACACACATCCTTTCGATCAACATACTGACAACGATAAAACTAAAACAAGGAGAAACGAGCAGAAAGGGGAAATCTCCCATCATGACATCCAACTGACAAATCAATGCAAGGAAAAAGTGGTTCGATTTCACAATAATTTTAAATAAAAGTAACAGTAGAAAGGTGTAGAAATATCTTGCCTGTTTCTCCAGCTTCAACAGGTCATACAGACTCCACACGGGCCAGCATAAAAATTGTAGGTACTGGAATCCGGGTGCACCAGTTCTAAGCGGTCCACCAGTCGAAAGCATTCATTCTTCCACCTCACATGTAAAGTAAGCACCATGACCACTGTAGAAAATCCCATTCCAACTGCCAATCCAAAACACATCCAAAACCATGGAAACCCTTCATCTCTCTCTTCCTCATCATCCATTGTGGGTACTGGTGGAGCAGACTGTTGTAAATGAGGTAGAGAACAATTTCTCTCAAGAGGGCATCCCCACAGATGTGGATTTCCTAAATATGATGATGAATTATCAAATGTTAACATATGACCATCCCTTGGTATCCTGCCTGACAGATTGTTGTAAGACAGATTTAGATATCCCAGAGAATCGAGAAGACCAAGCTGTGATGGAATCTGTCCTGAAAGAATGTTGAGAGAGAGATCCAACGATTCCAACCATTTTAAATTTCCCACACTATCTGGAATTGGCCCATTCAGAGTGTTCATGGAGAGGTTGAGAATAATCAGTCCTTTTAGATTTCCAACTCCAGGAAAAAGATGACCACTCAATCTGTTATTTGACAAAACAATGCATGTGAGGCTGTAACTACGTATTCGCAAACCAAGTTTGATCCTTTGATATTTAGATGTAAACCATCCACATAGCTGTCTCCATCCTTTTCGCTCTCACCAATCATCCAGCTCTCTCTCCATCCAGTTCGCTGTCTCCCATGGCTCTGAAATTGAGATATGTATCCGGGATCTCACCAAACAAAAGATTTGAAGAAATGTCTAGAATTTGAAACTCTTCCATTTGGCCGATCTGCGGAGGCAGTTTACCTTCAAAATTGTTGGATCTCATTACAAGAACTCACAGACTGGAACAATTTGCAATCCAATCAGGGATGTTCCCTGTCAAATTGTTTTCCCCCACGTCGAGCACCTCTAAGTATGATAAATTTCTTAGAGTAGAAGGAAGAAGTCCCTGCAGGTTGTTCTTTCCCATGCGCAATGACCTGAGCTTTGTCAACATGCCAAGCTTCTCAGGAATCTCACCCTTGAACCGATTATCTGCAATATTAAGGATCAATATCTCTGATAAGCTGGCTAGATTTGAAGGAATTTCTCCTTGCAAACTGTTATTTTGCAGACGTAGAATCTGAAGATTTGGCAGAGCATCCAAACTAGTTGGAAGAAGACCTTCCAAGACATTTTCTCCAACATTGCATAGATCTCCTGTGCCTGTGGGTGTGATCTGTCACCAACACAAAAAGCATGCGCCATTTTATTGGCTTTAATCCAACTACACCAAGTTTCCTTTTAATTCCTCTATCCTTCATCGATCTCCTAAAATCTCTCTTGCAAAGAAAACTGTGCTTCATGAATATTCTGATATGAAACAGATCCACCTCTATGAGATCCTCTTCCATGAGTTACATCGTAGAACAAGCAAGGTCTCAGTAGAGAATCTCTGTAATAAATTTCATCGGGTCTCCTGGTAACACTCTCACTGTCACTTAATCGATTTTGATGAAAATATCTTGAAGGAGAATCCCGAATTTGAGGATGCAGTCGAAATAGAACAGATAACAACAAAGTTGGACAACCTGCTTGTTGGAGCGCTCAAAAAGGCTTCTACTATAGTATTCCACGCAGGTGTATTGGCCACAGGCACCATTCCAGCATCACAGTAACCTTCTGCCTGCAAAGCCTTCACTACTCCAGCTTCTACCATGCTAAATTCACCACCTGGACAGAAGCGACTTTCCAAAATGAAAAGGCAAGATAGCTCAACTAAAACTTTATCTCATTCTTCTACTACAGCTGCAATATTTTGCAACAACTGATCTTGACTGTGGTTGCATGCAACCAGAAAATCAGGTCCAACACCAATGGTTTCTTGGAATCGCCCTGCAGCAACTGATCTATATTCAAGCCATCGATCAGATTGTGATTCACTGCTTGGCACCCAATTAAAAACATTGACTATATTGTTGAATGCGGCTCTTCCCTTTGTTATGGTGGTTAGACTAGAAAACAAGTGTCCTCCAAAAATACAGATCTGGAAAATCATTTTTGAGCCAGCAAGGGGGAACGAAGTCCTAGGACGTAGAGAGGGAAGATCTGTCCAACCACTATCTAACCACTCCTCACATTAACTCGGGTCAGATTGGATACGGCTTCAAGATCTTAAAAGAATGCTTGTATTCTCATGCAAGGAAAGAGTCAAGTCTGAAAGGGACGTTGCGGGAGTCACCTCACACTCACAGCCAACAAAAGAATTAACTGCCAGCATTGTGTGGCAGGGAAGGAAGATATATGGTGGTGGGTAGGAAAACAATTAGTTTCATTGGTATGCCAAACAAGGCACTACAGTTGTGACCTCATGATATTACATCAGGAGAGTCATAGGAAATGTAACGCCCGCAAAAATGACGTTTTAAGAACACACTTCAACCTAACACTTAACCTGAAAATTAAGACTAATTTTTTTTTTTTGTTACAAGATAAAGGTAAGAGGATAAAATAGGTTATAATGATGTTAATACCCCTAGGGTACAACAACTAACTAACACCACTAAACTCCACTTTTTGATTAAAGAACCAAATCTAGAAAAAAGTTTAACATAATCTGAAATTTATCTCTAAGGTCCATTAATCAATTATTCATTAGGAAGGTACCATATATTAATTTGCATAGTTAAATGTTTTCTTCTCTTTAGTTAATGCTCAACTCTAATATGATTAACCTCATGCTTAATTACTCTAGTTTCATTATCCTAATAGGTTAAAGTCCTTTTGTTAATTTCCTACAACATACTGAGGACTAATAAAGACTTTACACCCCCAAGGAAATTAAATGGCCCCATTCACCCATCTACACATACCCTTAAGGATTTAATTTAAACATTTAAAATATATTTTTACCAAATACAAGGAGGGCTAATCCTCCACCCTTAGATCAAAACAATCTTTGCCACTAGATCCTAGGGTTCCAAACTAGCATAAAAATCCTTTCCTTTATTCTACTCTCCTCATTTGGTCTATTTGTTTTGTTAAAATTGCAGGTTGGAGAGAAGGAAGCCATGGGAGTGAAAGAGGAAGAACTATGGAGAATTCTACAAGGAGATCTAGTTTATATTACTTTAGATTAAAGTTTTTTTATTCTTGTAATTTCTTTTATTTAAGAATTAGGAGGGTTTTCCTTTACCAATCTGGTTTTGTTTCAACACTAAGTGTATTTGGGGTTTTTTTATTTTGGGGCAAACCCTACCCCCATTTTTATAAATGAAAAATATATTTTTTAATCCATCATTTGGAGGTTTTTATTGCTCAATCCAAGGGATTTACTCATTATTTGCTTGCTGGTAGTTATGAGTTAAATTTACAACTTAAAATTTAGTATAAACCAGTTAAAAATTTTCACACAGGCGTAGATCCAAGGAGTTCTGTCATAAATGATAGAACCACCGCCCAAAGTAGAGCATTGGTCGTGGGACTACCGCCTTTCCTGGGTGACTAACTATGAACTGCCACCCTACTGAGCGGTGGCTTTGAAACCGCCACCTTAGCGTAAGCAGCATTTACGGGACTGCCACTCTCCACAGGGCAGTGGTTCTGTTTATGAAAAAAAAAACCTAACAACCCGAGATTTCACAAAGACTAAAAGTTATTAAAAAGTGCTAAAAATTCATTCTAAGCTCATTTTGTTCACTTATAGTTTCAGTTTTGGAATTTAATTCTATTTGTTCATTCCTTAGTGAAATCTACTCATTTTTAAAGTATTATCTAATCCATTAAAAACACATTTACTTTACAAAGTCATTCTATTATGTTCAACTAGTCTTCTTTCAAATTCCATTAGCAAAAGGGATTTAAATCTACTTTTACATTGTTATTCTCTTACTACAAAAACAACATTTCCAATAACAATAAACTTCAAATTTTTTCTCTTGTTCCCATTTGTTTTTACTACAACATATAGATGTCTAAAATAACTATAAGAACTTTATTTTCCATTCAAAGTTACAATGTATACATTTTCAACATCTACAACTTCTATATTTCATCTTTATCCTTTACATCATTACAACTTCACAATGAAATTAACTTTCTTTCTTTTTCACAATGCAACTTCCAACTAAATGTTTACACAATATATCTATTTTGATTCTTTGTCTTACACAATATACAAATATTGTAATGATGATTTTCTCTGTGAAATTATTACATAGTCTTCCACTCAAGGTGGGAAATAATAAAAGAATGAATGTAAAAAAATTTACAGTAATTACACATTCCTCCACCCTAAGTGGAATTACAATAAGTTTTTCACAAAGGAAAGGTTCTCAATGTCTCCAAAAAAATCCAAGCTTCACCACTCCAACAAGATAGCTCTTCCAATATTTGTTTGATTCACAAAAAAAATGGGGGAGAGACAACGCTCTTCACCAAACCAAGATATCCAATGAAAAGGAGAAGCCATCCTCTCCATTGTCCCTCGAGCCCCAACCACATTACAATGAGAGAAGATTCCAACCCAAGGCAACAACAAGCTTCCACAATACAAAAATTGTTTCACAACCATTCCAACCAAATTTCAATCATCTACAACACAATAATGAAATAAAAACAACTAAACAACAAGTAAACAAGGGTAAAAATGAAATCCAAAGGAGCAAGACCTATGGGGAGGACACTTATGCCTCCCAATGGGAATGGGTGTCCACTTTAAAGCCTCCCATGCATATCTCAAATCCCCTACATACTCTTATGCCTCCCTCAAGCACCCCTTATACCTCTCACATACTCTTATGCCTCCCTCATAAAAGAAACAAGAAAAAAATGTAAGCATTTCATTCCTTGTATAAGGTGGGGCACCTAACCCAAACTCCCTCTAATAAAAAGGTAAACTCTTATTGCTCCCTACATGAAATTTTCCCATTGTTTCCTCCTACTCCAAACTTAACCAATCTACCCACACCCAACAAGCATTCCAAAGAAAACAATACTCAACACAAGCACATAAACACAAAATAAATCATAACATAAGCAAGGTAAAGCTCCTACCTTTCCATAGTAGAGCTTGTTTCAGGAGTAAATATCCAAGCTCCTCAAAACCATGCAAACATCCACAAGCTCCAATAATCCACAAGCACTCCCAAAAATACTTTAAATCTCCAAAAATGTAAAAGCACAAAATGATTAAGTAACCCCCAAACAAAAAAAATAACTATAATAAATAGAAAAGGGAGAGAGGAGGAGGATGTGGCTCTAAGTATGATGCCACCTCATTTCCTCTCCACTCCACATCACCCTAGTCAACCTCATATGCTAATACACAATTAATAAGTGGTTGAAGGAATGAAATTTTACCTACACTCACAATCTAAGCCCACACACCCTAAGGACAAAATTAATTACAAGAAAGGAAGTGCAATAAAAATTTTACCATTTTATCTTCCCAAAACACCAAATGGGGTCTAATTTTGACCCCCCAACCCATAGGTAGGGTTCTCATAGAAATTTAAGAGGTGTGAGAAAAGTTTGACTTGTCCCAAAAACCTCCAAAATTAGCCTCTAAGGCCAAATTCGAATTTACATGAAGGGGTAGAGTGTACAACACTCAAAATCCCCAAGCACTCATCTTTTAACACAAACTCCAAGAGAAATTTATTCTAATAAATGTATTTCTTTGGTGACATTGTAAATTAGTTTAGGACAACATTAAATTAGCTTAATTAAGACACTACAACCCATTAAAAATAAAGGGTAAAATACATACACCAAAAACTAAATAATTAATACAATGAATTACATCACTAAAAATCACATACTAACATCAATTAAAGGAAAGTAGATAAAAGACAAAACATAATCCCTTGGTCACAATTTCCCCCTAACCAAATTCAAAAACACACACAAATACATGTTTCCATGGTGACCCTTATTGAATTCATTTAGAATTTCAATGTGGTTGGTCTCCAATGCCCTCGATGATTGTTGTGAATATTTTTTCCTTAAAAACACATAAATACCTTCTTCAGCCTTGTGGCCACATTAAAAACATCTATGATTAAATATACAATATAAATCCAAAATCATCTATATATGAATCAAATATCATCTAGGAAAATACAATATCATTTACAATTTCTAGCAACATTTCCATCCAATGTTTCATCCATGTCAAGATGATCGCAACATTAATCCAATTATCAAAGCTTACTCAGTGTGGTGAAAGTATATTGCATGTCAAAAATATACATAAATAATCGTGTCAACAGCATATCAATATCAATATAAAATGTCTCTAATAATCGGCATGCATCATATATGAATTGAATCAACAATAGTCCAGTATTTATAACATCTAACATAATACTAAATCAAAAAGCTACAACCATATCCATAAGTGTAGTCAACAGTATCGAAATCAATAATAAAAAATGTGTCAAAGGGAAGTGGGCACTACATCCCCCTCCCCTTAGACTTGACTTCCTCTTGGAAGTCACTAGAATAGGTGTGGAAACTTAAATCGTAGCAATGTGGCATCCTCCCATGTAGCAAAAGTATCGTCGTACCTATACCACTTGACTCAAAACTAGTCAATCTCTCTACTACAAAGGCCCAGGGTTCTGTGCTCTATAATGTGGATGGGCTCCACCATCACCTACCACTAATCCTACACCTGCAATGCGTTCCAATCTAGCACGTGAGAAGGATCAGAAATATATCTCCTAAGCATAGAAACATGAAACACATCATGGATTCGAGACAAGCTAGGTAGCAATGCTAAATGATGGGCGATGTGCTCCATTTTGAGAGTGTAACTCCCCCTCTCGAGTTGATAGTTCATTATTATAGGCATTGGGTGTTACTCAACACCCTCTATATATACACCACCCTTTAGATTTATGAGGTTGATGTGATTGTTTTTGAGCCCCTTGTTGAATCTTTCTATGAACTTATGGTTGATGCTCGCTCCTTCATGGGACATCATCGCGGTGCCCAATTGGAACTTGTTCGATGCTCACGACATCCCACATGATCCTTGTGCTTCTATTTTTTATGTTCTCCCTCATGGTATCAAATTACACATTGTGTGGACTTGTGCAACTCTCTAGTTTTCACTCCTCTTGATTATTTTTCATGGTATAATGGTTTCTCTAGCATTTTCCATAATGGTTATTCCATTCATGCTCTCCTTGTGCTAATTCCAGGTTCAATTCATTTTTTTTGGTGCTTGCTCGTGCTTTTGAGGTTTTTATTTATGGGATTCTTGTGTTCATGTTGTCTGTGGTTTATAGGCTTTGCATGCACATTCTAGAGGTTTTTGGGTGTTTTTAGGTGTTGGTTACAATTTCAAGTTTTCAAATTCACTGTTACATTTTGGTTTCGTGAATTTTTTACGTTATAAAAAGTGCTCTTTGGGCCCAAGTCGGCACCATATCACTGAGATGGGAAATGAGTTGTCCAAGCTTGCTGCCTTGGACTTGATTCCAGCTCACCCATGCATTAGTATTCACCTCTCGTGCTGCTTCAACCTACGTTGGATTTTGCATTGCATTGAGTTTGTGTTAGATGTCTTTGACCACTTGAATCTGTGGATCCGTGGTTCATCAACATTTTCTGAAGCATTGTTCCTGTCAAGTTTTTGTTTCCATCTAATCCTCGACTTTGGATTGCATTAGTCAACTTTGCATCATTAGTTATTCTTAAGCTAGACTCACAAACATGTTCATTCCTCCAACCATAGACCTCTACCCCATCCTCTCACCCTAGCTCTCTACTCGCGCTTGATCTTCCTGGACTGGTTCAATCCTCCATGCTTCTAATTAGATACTCTAGGGCACATCAAAGGATGATTCACATGTCCACATTTCCTTGAAGATTGTTGCTGGTATTCTCCCACATAGACCTTCTAGCCAATTTTAAATAACATTAGCACCACATTCCTCAGGTCTAACACACTGATTGATTTCTTAGCAGGTCACCCAAAATCTACTCTGATACCTGTTGACAATTTTTGCACTTGTGCAGAAATGGGCAACTTGAAACTTTGTTACAATGGATAGCATTGATGAAGTATACCTAATCTAGGGGAATTTATATTAGATTATATTGTTACTGCTGATTTGTGAAAAAGATTAAGTGAAGTCTGCAGCTATGTGTTCTGTTACAAAACATAATAGATCACATAGCTTGCAATTTCATGAATATCCTCATCAAAAGAACACAGGCCCTGAAGGACAGTTGTGTTGTCTTGATGAAGACACTAGATTAAAGAATATGTGAAGTGTATGGTTCTGAGACAACAAACATAGTTGTAGTATCTAAATGATCAAATTCACTATTATTATGTTGTGCTCATCAGATTTATTTCTTTGTATTCATTAAATTTGTTTGTGATTAATGAAATTGCATCAATCTACACTGTCACAAAATGTTACAAGTGAATCCTTTCCTAGTACTTACATCAAGAAAATACCGCCAACTAAACAATGACGATAATTTCCGAATGTAAATAGTAGGAAGGAGTCAAAATGAAGAAAATATGTGGTAGTCAAACAACATACAAGGAGGCACATCTCATTCAATGGTTTCTTGTTGGAGTTACATGTATTCATTTTAAGTTTATCTCTTATATTAATTCATTTTTTTGAGATATTGAGTTACTTACATAATTATACAATCAAAGGAAAAACTGAATATAGAGATCATAAGAGATCAATGCAATTTCATTAATCACAAACAACTTTAATGAATTTATCTCTTATATCATAGAGATCATAAGAGATCATAAGTTTATCTCTTATATCAATTTAATGATTTATTCATAAGAGATCATTAGTTTTCCCACACAAGCCGTGGGATGTGACTAAGTAACAACATCATAAACATGGAAATGAGAATATTGCATGTGCTAAAGAATAAGAGTAGAGGAGTAAAAGTGAACCCATCATTTCCTTTTCTATCTTCTTTCCTGCTCTGCATCATCTCCAATTTCATCTTGCTCCATCTTCCACTTTCCATCTCCATCTTATTTTCACCTGCAAGACAAAGAGGAGTACCTATTAAAATTGAGCTCTGGGTACATTTTTATTCCTATACACCTGTTCTAAAGCAAATACATATTCTGAGTTCAATGTATCTAATGGTACTTGAAAGAAAGAAATATAGGCACATGACACAGGGTAACTCAGGGATACAAATAGAATTGGCAGCAAAAGAGAGCACAGTACATAAAGAGTTTTAGGTGATAGAATGAAATAAAAAAGCTAAGGATTGATATAGACAAACATAATTTGTAATAGCTTACATCAGAAATAGAGGTGGAGATGACACATAAACGAAGATTCAAGAAGTTTGCAGAAGGGGAATGAAGAAGAAAATAAAATCACATGGGTGCAAGAGAGGCCAAAAGCCTATATATTTCTAGCTTATTTTTGAGTTTTGAAGAAATAGGTTGCAACATGGAATGAAGAGATCAGTTTAATTGGTTAATAAAGAAGTATTTATTGTTTATTTTCAAGAGAATGGAAAGCAAACATCATTCCCAGATGGTTTACAGGAAGAAAGAAGCATCAAAATAAGTCAGGGAGGAAATTATTTTTACAAACCAGGTTAAAACTCTGGAAAAGGAGATAGCAAAATAGGATTTTGGAAAATTTTTGCCAGAGTCTCCCCTTGTAAAATTGACTTTTGATTTAAAACAGAATTGAAACACATGCTTTTTTAGCTACTACATGCTTTATAAGCTATCTGAACTTCAAAAGAAACCATAACAGTCAACAAAAGTACATGTTTTGTCATTATTAAGATGATATTATGATCAAAGGAAACATACATGTATTCTAGAAGTTCATCAAGTTGCAACTATTCAAAGTTCATTTTATTTACAAATTCAAGTGTCTATCAAAAGCCAACTACTTCATGATTTTCCAAGGATGCAATAGATCAAGCAAAGCAATCATGAATAGATTCAATAAACTAAGTAGACAATCCAAAGAGATATTTTATATGTTTTTGGAATGGTCAATTTGTAAAAATCTTGAGAGAGAAGAATTTTGAAAAAAAAATGCCAGGGTTTCCCCTTGCAAAATGCAGTTTTTCAGAAAAAATAGAATTGAAATTAATCCTAAAATTGAAATAAAGTTTCTATTTTATCATTTCTAAAAGGGAAAGCTATTTATAGGAAAGAAACAAATGATTTTCTTCAAGTTCTAGGAAAATGTATGCTACTGAACCTTCAAAGAAAATCTAGTTATTATGAACAATGAATTATAACATCATTGATTTTCTAGATCTACAGAAATAGAGGGTTTCAGAAGGAAATAATAACCTATTTTTTAAGATGTAACTATCTTCAGAACAAAATATGGAATGAAGATCTCTAAAGATAAACGGTGAATCCAGTTTCTCTTGAAACCCAGTTTACTATACAGTTTTACAAGCTCAGAAAGTGGAGTTTTGTCAGTATAAAGAAAACAATCACAGAAGGCTTGATGTCATATAGTCGTTTCTAGATTTTTAGTTCCAGTTTGTAATATAAATCATAATACTGTGCCTAAATTTGAAAAGTTACAAGCTTAACAATGACATTTAACTTAGAGGTAAGGGAAAAAATGAACTTCACACTCAAGAGTAGTTTCCTTTTGAACAAGTGATATGGCCAAATATGCATCTACAAAAAAGAAAATCAAGCACCCAATACAAAATTCTAAGGGTTAAAGCAAGATCATTTACAGTCAGGTTTCCAATAATTTGAGTCATATTTCAAAGAAAATAGAAAACACAAGATAGTTCGAAGGTTTCTTTCCATTTAAAAAAAAAACACTTACAGAGATGCTGAAGAGAGCAATAACCCAACACATTCAAGTAATGAGGTCAAAGCAAGCAACAATGGTAATACTTCCTTTACAGGCTTGTTCAAGCTTGTTAAGCCAAGCATTGAAAACAAAAAAACCCGAAAGAAATGCAAAGATTTGTCATTCCACAGAGGTCTAGTGAGCCACTAAAATGATTGAAATGAGCTACAAATCATGTACGAAAGAAAAAAAAGTACATGAAAGAAATGTCAAGCTATAGGAAAAAAAAACGAATAGAATACCTTCCCATTTCATCAAAATGCATGGTTGAAGCAAACATCCATGGCATTCAAGGCCAAAATGAGAGTGTGCAGGCCTAAAAGCCACCTAAACCACCATGATTCCCTCGAAAATGTAGAGCTAAATTTTTTTTGCCAGGGCTTCACCTGTGAATCCAAAAACCAAATGGAATGAGAAAATGTGATGAGCTCATGCTTTAACTCTCCACGGATACCAAGGGTTATTTCCACCCTAACCTTGAGTTAAGAATCAATGGTTCAATAAGATCAAGTACAGGATCAAATGGTGGAGGATCAAGCATAGGGATCAAAACAAACAACCGTAGTTACCACCACCGACTACATTAATTGCATGGGTCTAAAACCCTAACCACAGTGGAAGATCAATGGCAACACAAACAGATGTGCAAGGATCAAGGGTCCTAAATGCTCCCAAAAATCCAAGTTAACCAAGCATGGGTTAGGTTACCACCAACCTAGTTTGCAAAAGGGTTGAGTCACCGTGGGAGGGGCCAACCCACCTGGCCAAAGATTTAAATCATTGCCATGACTTTCCAAAAGTCTAACTATAGTGTGTCAAAAATAATCAAAGACCATTATAATATGCCATGATCACTGAAAAGGTGAAAAATATAATATACCAAGGTCAAAGGTGGCAGACCATATGGTATGGTATTTCCAAACACATGGTGGCCTAATATATGTATGATGCCCCCTTCAAGACATGAATTCGATTAAGTCCACAAGGTGGCAATGCAAACCAAACAAATCAAAGGTGGTCCCCACAATGAACTAGTAAAATTTGCAAAGTGTCACTCATGTGACCATTCAGAAAAATATCAGAGCATGTACACATTGGAGGACAGAATAGAGAGGATGACAAATTTTCATGCTCAAAGGAGGAAGATTTGCCTAGTAAGAAAATTGTATTTTTAGCAAAGTTTTCAACCATTCTTTCTTTAAAATAGAACAGTCAACTTCAATTTGACTATATTGTATTTAAGGTTGTTAACGCCTATTTTTATTACATGCTCTAGTTTGTATTATTTTATTACTTTATTTAATATTAAATAAAGGATAAAATTAGGATGCATAGGTGAGTACAACCTTTAGGCTATTTTTAGGAAGGGGGTGAACTTTTGCTATATATTGTGTGCCTTTACAAAGCACAAAAAATGGGGGAATTTTCTGATAACTTCCCAGAGAACTTTTGGATATATGAGTATTGAAGCCATTTCTGCCAGTTTTCCCCTCTGAGTGTGAATAATTTCATGCCTTTCCAAGTTATTTCGCAGTCTTGTGTTTGTCAACATTACTTTTGTGAATGAAAATTCCCTGATTAACCACCCTACCCTGTTGTACATTTTCCCTTTTCTGCTAAATTTTATTGTGCATACTAGCTTACTAGCACTGTTGTGAATCTCCCTTAGTATAAATCAAGTGTTTTTCCCTTAGATTTCTAGAAAAATGTATTAATTGGTTCGTGCATTAAATAATTCTTCAATAATCAGTTGTGTATTTCCCTCAGTCAAATTTCTCACTCAAATTTGGTGTATCACCTTAGTATCATTAATTTATAGTCATCTTTTTCCCTTACAACTCCCAAGAAACCAGTTTAGTTTACACCAATAAGGAACCGACCTTTTAATCCTACAGATTCACTTAACAATAGGTATACCCACAGAATTGAGGTGTCTCCATTGTATCTATGAGAGAGAGAGAGATCTTTTGTAGGCTTAGAAAATCTGCTGCCATCTCTCTGCAGAGTGCACTTTCGAGAGATAACAATACCAATGTCACAAAATAATGAATATTTAATTACATTACATGATTATAATCAAATTATAAATTCATATATATACAAGCTAGTGAGAGGGGAGACGAATGGGTACTTGTGAAGGTGGACATTCAAGTGATGTCAGTTATAATGAAATATGCCAACAATAATCAAATTTAAAACACTCTCTAGATGGAGTGTTAGATAAAAGTAAATAATGCTTGGATAAAATCCTATGTGTATGTGGAATAAGAAAAGATAGGGAAAAATAGTGAAATCAAGGAATTCTTTTGCAAATAGATCAAAAACTAAAACAATAAAAAATCATCAATGGGAATGAATAAATAAATAAATGTAAATATTTCAATTAAAAATGGATCCAAATGAAGTAATATGTGAAAAAATTAGAAAATAACAATAAAGTGATTCAATAAATAATATTTAAAAAATAAGAAATTAGAAAGAAAGAAGCAAAAACCAAATAATAAATTTGAGTTTTTCTAAATTGATATTGGCATTTTTTGTAGTTTCGTAATGTGTGATTTTGAAAACCCACAAATTGTATTCCTTGAATAAAGGATATCTTTTATCTCAAATGACATAAAGTTTGAGTACATCAAATGGAAAATTAAATTCAGTTTAATGTGTTATGTGAGATTAATAGGAAGTTACATTATAAAGACAACTATGTCATTTATACAAATAGGTCAATATGAGCTATAACAACCCAGATGGAACAAAATTAACAATTACATACACTATGTATCATATGATGAAAATATAAAAATAGAATAAAAGAGAATGTATGAAATTAAAATAACTATTTTAGACTAAGAGTTATATGAGATAGCATGAGTTCGAAGTAAAATCACATTTAGTTAATCATTTCATGATAAATATAGAAATGAAAATCCCTAAAAATTTTCAACCACTGTGATCAAGAAGTGAAAGATAAAGAATAAATAAAGTAGTCCTCTTCTAACATAATAAGTAAATCTGTTAGTAGTACCATATAAAGTACATGAAATTATTATAATCCCCTAAAATACATCCATTCTAATCTTGTGTAAATTGAGGACAAAATTGTAAATGTTTGTTAAGGTGAATCTATTTTAAAAATAGAATGGAATCATAGTTGCATGGTTATTCATAGAATGAATCTAGAAATTTCAAGTTGTTAACCATTCTTTCTTTTCCAGATACCAATCAATATAATTATTTTCAATTTTCAAAATTAGATACTCTATATTGACAAAAAAATATTAAATCACAAAGCGTGTTATTATAAATTTTCAATGTATTGATGCATGAAGGGCATATTGTCTACCATTTGGATAAGAAGTCGTGACCTGATGCAATTACATCATGACAGTCGTAGAAAACAATAAATGTTTAATTGTAATTTCTAGCATTCATAACCTTCTGTTAAGATACGTAGTGAACGTGGTCATATAGAAAATATAACACAAAAACCATGAATATCTTGGCCATCCTTGAAGTTTTGTAATGGAATTTCCAATTCTCGTGACTACCTTCAATTATTAGATGTACCAAAATAATTTAATTATGAAATCGTATATATGATTGAAGGTAGGAAATATATATTTTACATGTCCCTCCTTTGTTTAGGTAATAACTTCTCCAAACTCACATCCATGAGTAGAAGATAAGGTCTAATTTGTGTTGGTGTGAGTCATTTCCACATCAATAGGTAGGTCATCTCACCTAGGTGAGGTCATAGGTCTAGGTGTCATTTTAAGGTAATTATGAGATTCCCTTATGAGTCAGTGCATCATATGCATCATATGGGAGTTACTCCCAATTTCAGGAGTGTAGCTTCCCCTCTCGACTTGATAGTTCATCATTATATGCACTAGGTGTTTCTCAACATGCTCTATAAATTCAACACCCTTGAAATCCATGAGGAGGCTCAAGTGATTTTTTTTTAGCCCCTTGTTGAATCTTTGTATGCACCTATGGTTGATGCTCACTCCTTCACGAGACATCGTCACGCTTCCCAATTATAACTTGGTCAGTGTTCACGCCATTCTACATGATCCTTGTGCTTCTATTTTTTACATTCTCCCTCATGGTATCAAAGTGAACGTTGTGTGGATCCATTCAACTCTACAATTTTTTCTCCTCCTAACTTTTGTTTTCATGATATAAAGGATTATCTAGTGTCTTCCATAATGGTTATTCCATTCAAGCTCTTGTTCTACTAATTTTGGGTTCAAATTCAAGCTCTTGTTCTACTAATTTTGGGTTCAAATAACTATTTTCGGGTGCTTGTTCATGTTTTTGAGGTTTTTATTTGTAGGTTGCTTGTGTTCATGCTCTTTGGTGTTTATAGGCTTTGCATGCACATACTAGAGGTTTTTTGGGTGTTTATAGTTTCAAGTTGCAATTTCAATATTTCAGAGTCATTGTTACATGTTGGTTTTATTTGTGTTTTAAGGTTATAAAAATTGCTCTTTGGACCCACCTCAACCCCATCTCACCGAGCTAGGAAACAATATTTCCCAGCTTGCCGCCTTGGACTTGACTCTTTCTCTCCCGTGCATTGGTGTTCACCTGTCCTACTACTTCCACCTTCGTAGGATTTTTCATTGCATTGAATTTGGGTTGGATGTCTTTAACCACTTGAATCCATGGATCCGTGCTACCTTAACATTTGTGAAGCATTGTTCCTATCGAGTTTGTGTTTCCATCTAAGCCTCGACCTTGGATTGCATTGGTAAGATTTACATCATTGGTTATGCTTAATATTAACTCACAAACATGTTCATTCTTCCAAACATTTACATTCTCCCCATTCTATCCCCCCAACTCTCTTCTCATGCTTGATCCGCTAGACTAGTTCAATGTCTTGTGTTGCTTGAGGATTCCTCACTCGTTTGTATTTATTTTCCCTTTGGGATTGATAAAAAAATTCTATGGTTCACGTCATGCTTCGATCCTCTAAGATGCTTAGCCTAGCGCCTATGCTTTCTTTCTAAATTCTATAGTGTGTTCTTCCATTTCCACACACTTTCCTCAATGGCCCTTTGAAATCTAGCTAGGCTCACTACAAAAACAATCCACTCCAAATCATCGTGGCATATGATTTTCATTGCAGAACTTGGTGCAAACTCCTAGGCCAAAACGTGTCCCACAAAAAACCACCTCTTTCTCCTAGCTCGCCCATCATCCTGCTCAAGTTCCCTTACGCTGACTCTCCACATGGTTCACTCCTGATTCAAATAGCTCACCAACTCATCGCATCTCAAGCCAACTCACTCCTACAAGTTCAACTCGCCTCTTAGCTCACCACAATGAACTTGCTTGGCTAGATCACCGACCTCCCTGAGACATCTCACTGAGTGGCTTCTTCCTAGTAACCTCGTTGACCCCTTTTGGATTTTTTCTTTTCACCCTTTTTTGAAATTATGTAAACAATTAAAAAAGGGAAAACATTTAAAAATTCATTATACACAGGGGGCGTTATTTTTTTTTGCTCCATATACAAGGTTATTGGGATTTCCTAGCCACTTTTTCTAGCTCATCTATTGTATTGCTCCTCTTCTCCTGTGGCTAGTGAGCATTGACAATTTTTACACTTGTGAAAAAATGGGCAACTCGAAACTTCATTACGATGGATAGCATTGGTGAAATATACCTAAGCTAGGGGAGGTTCTTTTAGATAATATTGTTACTATTGAATTAATTAATGATTACATGAAATCTATACCTATGTGTGCTATTGCAAAATATAACAGATCATGTAGTCTACAATTTCATGACTATCTTCAGCAAAAGAATACAAATCCCTGAAGGAAATTTATGTTTCCTTGATGAAGACATCAAATTGGAGAATAAATAAAATGCTAAGTTTTGGAACAACAAACATAATTGCATATTGCATAAATCAGAGTTCATTACTGGGTGTTACGGGTATTCTTTAATTTTCTTTCCTTCATGATTAAGACGTTCAATTATATTACTGAGTTGTTTAGTTCATCATACAATCCATATTAGAAAGTAGAAATGTAGAAAGAAATACACAATTCAATGCTTTATTCATAGGGAATTTCAAATGTTCCCACACAAGTCGTGGGATGTAATTGGAAAGTAAAGTACAACTACTGGAATAAGAGGTACACATGCAGGAATGAGAAAATAAAGGAGTATGAGTGAACCCATCAATTCCTTGAGGTTTTTCCTTTGGTTGATGCATACTCATCTTCATTTTTATTCCCTCTTCATCTTCATTGCTGAGAGCACTATACCTAAAAATAGAAAAGAGAAAACTATTAGTTTATGAGCTAAGGGTACTATCCATATTCCTATATTGTCCTAATTTTTGCATATGGATCTCTAATAATAGGAGATATACATTACTTAAAGATCAAAACTTCATACATGCTTTGCTCACTCAAAAAGAAGGAGAAATAAGAAAAGAAAACCATGGACATAAGAGAGGCCAAAAAGCCTAAACATTTTCTAACTGTTTTCTCAAAGTGTGTAGGTATGGATTGCAGAATCAAGAAGAAACAAAGAAGTCCGAATACCAATGCCAAAGGAGTGATACCCAAATTTGGGTTGTAATATTTCAAGCCATATTTTGAAAGATACATGTGTAGATATAGAGTTTGGGAAAAATAATTCATTCAGGCAGGATAGTTAAAGGTTCATATATAGATTTTTTGCAATACAACTCAAAGGAATGAATAAAGTTAAAGATCCAAGGAAGAAAATGCAGATCCTGGATTTGATCAAGAAATACCCATTAATGGGTAGTAAAATCAAAGTAAGGATCAAGAACTCACTGGTTAAAATTGAAGCAGAGTAAACCCTTATCAAATTCAGAGACAAAAGGAGAACCCAGAATGAGTTTAAGTCAAAGGTTGATGTTGTTCTAGAAATCACATTAAAAATGCAAAGGAAAAATGAGTATCAATGTTTTTGAAGATGACATAGTAGAGACAAATTAAAAGGGTGAGCTTAATACTGATCGAAATGAGCAATATATAGTAAGGATATTACAAAAAAAACATGAAGCCACTACCATCTTGTTCAAAATAATGATGATACAGAAAGGACTGAGCTCACAAACCTCAATAATGGCAGTCATAGAATCTTCGCAAAACTTCACAGGACACAAATATTTTGAAGGAAAACTAACTCAAAGCAACACAAATAGTCAAATCGACCAAATCTTGTAGTATAAGCCAACCCAGAACTCAAAGTAATCAAAATGGTGGTCATTAAATAACAGAGAGTTCCAAATCTAAGCTCAACAAAACAATAGATGCAGATAAACCGAGATCGAAAGATCATCTCCAATGGCGGCCGTCCAGGGAATTTTTTTTTGCAGAGTTACTTTAGCTCGGATAGAGCTTGAGAATGAAAATATGAAAGACTTAGGGTTTTGAGTGTTTTATTCATCAAAATAAAGTAATTTAACTCATCGGGTGAATTAGAGATCAGCAACCATGAATCAAAAGTACAGAGATTGATGCTCAAAATTGATCACCAAAATTGATGCAAACCCCAACTTGACACAATAAAATGGTGGGTATTTTTAGCAAACTTAACATCTTTTCAACATTTTGTAAAAGTGTCAAATTGACCTGCAGGCCTGACAAAATCTAATTGGATGCGACATGACGGGGCCATTTTGCAAAACTTGCCACTTTTTCCTTTTTGTAAAATATTCAAATTGGTCTGGAGGCCCGATGCGGAGGGGTGGGCCCTTTTTGTGTTTTGATACATTTTAGTAAAGGGCGTAAAGTCGTAAAATTACCCGCAGCCCCGCTTATGTCTAAGGAAAAATTCAAGTATTGAGCCCGCATCAAAAGATTCAAAGGCAGATTGTTAGAGCTTTTTGAGATTTTGAGCTTTATTTCCAAAGGGTGTAAAACCATAAAATGGCCCACAGCCCCGCTTATGTCAAAGCAAAAAGTTAAATTTTGAGCCCACATGAAAAAGTTCAAAGTGGAGGAGCTGATCGTCAGAATGTTTTTTTGCCTTTGAAACTTTTAAGCTTTTTCGAAAAGGAGAAAAGTGATAAAGTCACCCGTGACCCCACTAAAGACTGAAAAAGGCCATGTATTCAATAAGTCAAAAGTGGATTGTTCGTTCAATTTGAGAATTTAAACCTTTTGAAAAGGGGAGAAAAGTGAAAAAATTGTCCACAACTCTACCCATGCCATCAAAAGCCTAAGGCACAAAGGTGGGCCACCGGAATTGTTTTTGTTTTTGAAACTTTGAACCTTTGTATTAGAAAGAGAGGATAAAGTTGAATGCAACCCTGTTGACATTAGATAAACACATGTGTTAGGCCCAAATTAAAAGTGAAAGGGTGGGCCGAATGTTTAAAAATGTACAATCTCTATTAGAAACAAAAAGAAAAGATTTTTAGGACCCGTTTACAGTTCAAATTTGTCCTACATGGACAACTCTTTTTCAAAATAATAAAAGACAGAGTTCTTTACAGAAACCTACAGTCAATCTTGAACAATCAACAATCGCATCCAGGGTAAAATTTAGCAGAGCTTTACTAGCTTGAATAGAGCTCAATAATGCAAATACCAAAAAAATGATTAAGTTTGCAATACTTTTACACCTTAATTCGAGTCCTGAGTTCACCAAATTCAACCGTGGTTGGAAAGTGCTAATATTATCACTACAAGTGGATAGGGTTGAATGAGTTTGCAAAAGAATAGACCAGAATATGAATTTGCATGCACAAAGAATAAAACTTGCTCATCAAGCAAGACTTATTTTTAGCAAATTATCACTCATGCTTTTCTTAAAAATAGAAAAGTCGACTGCAGTTGACTGAGTTGTAACCAATGGTTGTTAATGACTCTTTGTATTTGCATGTTTAATTTATATTCCTTTATTTATTAATAGATGAAGAATAAAAATAGGATGCATGGGCGAGTACAATTCTAGCCTATTTTTAGGAAGGGTGGGAAATAATTTTGCTATATATTATGTACTTTGGCAAAGGGCAAGAGGAGTAATTTTTAGATACATGAGTGCTGAAGTAATTTTCTACCAATTTTTCCCTTTGAATGTGAAGTATTTTTATCTTTCCAATTATTTACAGTCTTGTGTATGTTTCCATTGATCTTATGAATGTTGAATTCCCTGATTAATCATCTGACCTTGTTGCAAATTCAGTAATTTCTGCATGATATTAATGTGTATGTGTAACTTAATAGTATTGTTGTGATTATTTCCTTAATTTTTTTCAGAAATACGTTGGTATGTGCATCAAAAATTCATTCCATATCAATTGTGCATGTACTCAGTCAAAGACCTCATATAATTTTGGTGTATCACCTTAGTTTTAATTCATTTTTGCACTCATCTTTTACCCTTAAACCCCATAAATCAGTTTAGGATACATCAATAAGGAAACCACCTTCATACATGAGACTTGCCTCAAAATAGTTATACCCACATACTTGAGGTGTTTCCATTACATCTACGAAAGAGAGAGATAAAATTTACAAGCTTAGAATACCTGCAACCATCTCTCTACAGGGTGCACTTTTGAGAGATAACAATTTTTAGCACACCCGGTAGGACCAGGACTAGAAACTACTATTGACGTGTTCTGAAGATTCAAAATCTAAGAACTCATTTAGCCACTCCGTGAATCTAAGTTCAGATCAGTACAACACTTTTCAATGACATAAAATTTTTAGCTGCAGTTTTCGAATATTAAATTAAAGAAAATTAGATTTGTTTATTTGTTTTTATCAGCCGTTTTATGAGCAGCAGGTCTATTTTTCATAGTTTCAGTATTTAATGAGGTCTTGTAGCCATGAACCCTCATTTTTAACAGTATTATAAGCCAAGTGAGCAGCCCTTTTATCCAATTTCCCCTTCAGACCAGCTTTTAAACCCCTATTAGAATGAATATCCTTATGATCCAAATGTTGGAAATCAGTATGATTGTTAATATGATGATCATTACGTTATTCAAGGTCAAATTTATACAGAGGGGTATCATGAATGTGAAAGGCCTAGAGATTTTCAAGTTGAGCTTAATGAACTTAAGAAATCATTAGTAGTAAAAATTGATAGGCATCAGGTTATGGAACCCTATCAAAAGAGTTATCCCACTTACCTTCCCTATCAGAATTCAACACCTATATGTTCCCCTTGTCAGCTAAAGCATCTCGTTCATCAAATTTTAAATTATCAGGCTTCTGTAATTCTTTCTTTTCCTACCCCAAAAACATGCATCAACCCAAAATTAAAATGTCTAAATTGGCGTTAAGATGTTGTCCTAAAAACAAAGTTTGTACCCCAACCTCTCTTTAAAATATTTCTAGTTAAGGCTGACATTAGTCCCACTCCTCCTTTACTCATACTTCAAGTCAAGGGAAAAGAGGATCATAATATCATTCATGAGGGACAGCTAGCTTAAGAAAATAATAGGTTGGAGTTTTTACAGAACACAGAACAATGGGATTCAAAATTTTAGTTTGATCCTACTCCAGAATTAAAGGAGAAACCCATTCAAAAGGGACAGTCTGATTTTTCAGCAGATCTAAAGTAGATTAGGGATTATCAACAGTATTTGTGTTCCAAGAATAGCATGCATGAAAGCACCATACTACTACAAACTGCTAATTCATCCCAGTTGGTAGAACTTGAAGGAAATTTTCTAATCATTTCTGAAGATAAATTAGTTGATCTAAAGGAGAAGCACTTGGTTTTCGCAACTTATCAGTTTCCATGGTTGATGACCAAAAGGAAACAAATCAGTTTCAGAATGATTATGATTGAACAATTGAGTGTGAAGACCCTCGTTGTGCTGCATGCATGGAGATAGCTGCATTATTAGGGACTTGCAATGTTTCAAAAGGACTATTATATGGTACTACAAGTATTCAAGAGCATATATTTTTGATTGAGGAAGGAACAAAATGTTCAGATAACATTGTAAGAAGGGATAGAGTGAAAATATTTGAAAGTGCTGCTGAAATGTCAGTCTTGGTACTAGTGGATGAGCAGAATGAAAAGGATGAACAACAATTTGAATACTCTAAAAATATTTTCAAAAAGTTTAAAGAAGGAGAACAACCTTCTCATCAACTTCACGATGTTATGATTGATGATATATATCAACTTGAAGAGGCTGAAATTTTTTTAGATCGGTTTGAGTTTGTCAAAAAGAATATTTGCATAAGATTATCAATGAAACAATATAAAAATATCCCATGCTTCCATGTGTGAGATATAATATTAAGCTACTAGGCAACATAGCAACACTTGAGCAACATGAGAAACACAAAACCATAGTCAACCCAAAGTTGAAGAATGTGATCTAGTGTCATATGTGATGGGGATGATTGCAGTTTAACAATGAATTTTTCTTATTTTGGCATGTTTTGTATTCCTCCTTGTTACATTCAACATTAGAAATAGGATCACACGGGATGATAACCTTATATTATGAAATAGGTCTAAAAGGTGACCTATCAGGAGATGAGGGGATTTCTCTCTCTATGACCACCACAACATGAGCCCAAGGAATATGCCTCATCAACTCAATAAGAGGAAACTGAGGGGTTGTAGTGCCCACTTCCCTTCGATCTCATTTTGTTTTTTTGTTTTCGAGACTGATTACTTCACTATGGATTTATTATGGCTTCTTGATTTAGCATGCTAGTAGATATTATAGACATTGAACTGTTATTGATTTAATCTTTATATGATGCATATGGTTTACTGGTGGACATTTGATGACAATATTTGTATGCTTTTGACAGGGTTATTTATATTAATTATGACATGTGGTATATTTAATCATATTGAGTAGAACTTGATAATTGGACTAATGTGATGATCATTTTGATATAAATGATATGTGGAATAGAAATGTGCTAGGAAGTGTTAGTGATACCGTACTTGCATAGATGATAGTAAATCATGTGTCGTCTATTTTAGATTATATTGTATATTTGGCATGAATGTTTAATGCGGCCAACAGGCCGAAGGAGGTATTCTCTATTCTGCAGGTATATTATATTCACAACAAAATTAGGGAGTGGAGACCAACCACATCAGAATTCGAGAAGAATCCAGCTAAGGTCACCATGGAAATAAGTAATTGTGTGTGTGTTAGAATTATCTGGTAAAGGGAAAATTGTGACCTAGGGATCATGTGTTGTTTTGTTTTAATTTTTCCCTTTTATTATGTTAGTATGTGTTGCTCTTAGTAAGAGAAATTTTACTTGTGTTATTATTCATATTCCTTGGATTGGAGTTTACCCCTTTGTTAGCCATGGGTTGTAGTGGGTTAATTAAGTTAATTTGAAATTGTCCTAAACTAATTAAAAGATGTGACCTAAGAGACTTTATTTATTAGGATTTGATTTACTTGGGTTTTTGTGTGGATTGATGTGTGTTTGAGTTTGAGTGTAGCACACTCTACCCCACATGGGAAACTCGAATTTGGCCTTGGAGGCCAAATTTCAAAGCTTGTTGGACAAGTCAAACTTGTCCCACACCTCTTAAAACCCCATGCCAACCCTACCTATGGGTTGGAAGGCCAAATTTAGGGTCTTTTAGGTGTTTTGGGGGGGATAGAAGGGTAAAAATATTAATTGCACTTTCTTTCAAAATTTAATTTTGTCCTTTAGGGGAGTGGGCTTAGTTGGAGTGTGTAAGGTGCTTGCCTTTCTTTCAACCACTTATTAATGGTGCATTGGAATTTGATGTTGACCAAATGATGTGGAGTGGAGGGAAAAGGAGGTGGCATCCTACTTGGAGCCACATCATCCCTCCCTCTCTTTTCTCTATTTATTTGATCCTTTTGTTTGTTTTGGGGGTTGGAAGTTTCTTTTTTTTTTTAGTCTTTTGTATTTTGGAGAGGAGAGGATTTGGAAAGAGTTTGTGGATTTTTGGAGCTTGTTGATAATTGAGGGAATTTTGTGGAGCTTGTGGATGCTTGCTTGATCTTTGGAGGGATTTGAGACTCCATACTTGGAACAAGCTCTACCATGGAAAGGTAGGAGCTTCACCTTTGTTGTATTATGTTTTCTTCTTTTTGTTATATGAATGAGTACATATGTTGTGTTGAATGTTGTTGTTGCAATGCTTGTTGGGAATGGGTAGAATGCCTAAGTTGGGAGTGGGAGGAGACTATGGGGAGTTTAATTGAGGGAGGCATAAAAGATCATGTTCTTGAGGAGGGAGTTAGGGTTGGGTTCCCACCTTGTAAGAGAAATGCTTGCATTTTCTTCTTGTTTTACTTTGAGGGAGCCATAAGAGTTGAGGGAGGCATAAGAGTGAATGGAGGGATAAGGGGTACTTGAGGGAGGCATAAGAGTTGTTAGGGGTACTGTGTTTTGTATTGGAGGCTTTTAGGTGGCACCCATTCCCATTGGGAGGCATAAGTGGCATCCCCATAGGTCTTACTCTTATGGCTTGCTTGATAAGCCTTGTGACTTGTTGTTGTGATTTTTTTCCCTCTTGTTGTGTTGTAGATCTTGTTTTGAAGGATTATGGAATGAATGTGAAATGTTATGTTTAGTTATGTGGAAGCTATTAGTTGCCATGAGTTGGATTTTCTCGCACTGTGATGTGGTTGGGGCTTGGGGGCCAATGGAGAGGATGGCTTCTCTTCCCCATTGGGTATCTTGGTTGGGAGGAGAGCATTGCCTCTCCCCTTATTTTGTTGTGAATCAAGCAAACTATGGAGGAGCCACCTTGTTGATGTTTGAAGCATTGGAACCTTGTTGATGACAATGTGAACCACCATGTATTTTTACCCACCTTGAGTGGAAGAAAAATGTATTATTACCTTGTATTTTTAGCTTTCATTATTGTAAAATGATCCCACATTAAGAGGAAAATGTTGTAACAAGTTTTGAAGGAAGGTTGCTTTGAACTTCATTAGTAAGGTTGTAATGTGGGTGAAATTAAAAGTTGAAAGAAAAACCATCTATTTATTCTCTTTTCACTTCGCTTGGAACCTCTTATGAATGTGTTGATCTTGTTGAAATGTTAGTAGTCTTTGTTTTAAAACTTAATGAAATATTGTTGAAAACCTCTTGAGGAATGTTGGAAAATTTACAAAATATATATGTATATTGAAATTCATTTTTATTACTTAAAAGTTGTATTGAAAAGTTGGAATATTAGTGCATTTTCTATTCTTGTATTGTAGATGGAATGTTTTAAGTTTTTAGATAGTTTTCATTATGCCAATGAAGTGATCTAAGTCCTTGCTCTATTGTGTGCTCCTCATTTAAGAATTTATTATAAATCTTATTGCCAATTTTTTTTAAAAAAGAAAAAAAATGATATCAAACCTATTTGAAATCCCATGCAATGTTTATTAAAATTATGTAGAAATAAATTTTAATGCAAATACTTTTAACTTATTAAGTTCAATACCCAATACTCCTGAATGCCTAATAAAGGTACTAATAGTTTGAATATCATTCATATTTAAGTAACACTAAAACTAATGAATTTATTAATATTAAATTATAATAATATTAATGTACTATTAATTAATTTTTTATATATATTAACAAAAGCATACTATCACTAACATATATGCAAATAAACCACAGCCAATAAATAATATCAATGAAATACATACATAAACCTACGTATGAGGTGTGCATATAATAGCAAAACAAATTGTGCTTCATGAATATTCTGATATGAAACAGATCCACCTCTATGAGATTCTTTCATCGAGCTGTATATTAAAATAGGAAGGGCCTCATTAGAGAATCGATGTAATAAATTTCATCTGGTCTCCAGGTAACACTCTCACTGTGATATTATGTAATATTATGCATAGTTTTCTTCCAATCCTTGCGATCAATCTCAAAAAAAAAACTAGTTTTCTTGTCCATCTATGTGATATTATGTAACATTTTACTCTGTGAGTCCTCTCACTTCCTGGTCATTGCTTTCATATGATACACATCAACACGTCTCCTTGGGTGGTCTCTATAAACTATAAGAAGGATTGTATTCCTCTCATCATGTTGGCCACGTATGTTATTCTTGATTTTATGTTTACTTTGCTTACCATTTTTCCCAACAACCTTATCACAACAAGATTCTGTGACCTCACACCTTCTACCAACAACACAATGCTAGATATGTTTAGAAACTACCTTTTACCTTCTACGTATGAGGTGTGCATTTCATCTGGTCTCCGGGCAACACTCTCACTGTCCCTCAATTGATTTTGATAAAAATATCACGAGGGAGAGCTCCAAATTTTAAGGGTGCATTTGTTACTGTACAGATAACAACATAGTTGGACAACCTGCTTTTTTAGTGCTCAGAAAAAAAAAAAAAAAAGCGAGAGAGGGGACTTTGTTTGTTGTTGTTGCCAAAAACCTCAATCTTGGTAAGAAATGTTGAAAAAATGAAAAAATGCATGCATTGAGTTATGTAAATATTATGTTTATATGTTTGTATGACAATATAGTGATTTGAAGGCGTTTTATCCCTAAATACTCCAATAAAGAATTGAATTAGAAGATGATAAAAAATAGTTAAGGGAAAAAAAAGGTCAATCAACCAAAAATTGGAACCATTGATGAGGAAAGAGCTTGAAAATATGATTAAATAATCCATTATATCTCCCATCAATCACTCCACTTCGGTATCCAAACTTTTTCAAGTAAGGAAAAAGAATGGTGAAATCTGATTATGTGTTGATTTTCATGATTTGGACAAGGCTTCAATTAAGGATCACTATCCTTTTCCATCCATGGAACAAATAATTCAGTTGGTTTCTAGTTTGCAAAGGTATTTTTTCCTTAATGGGTGTAGTGGTTATAAGAAAATACTTTTAATGACAATTCAAAACATCATTCACAACCAAGTGGGAAAATTATGCATACAAAAAAATGTCATTCAGGTTATCCAATCCAGGTGCATCATTTCAAAGAGATATGAACATAAAATTTCAAGGTATCATTAATAAGTTTGTTCTTATTTATTTGGATGACATTACAATATTTTCAAAGTTTGCAAGGGATCACTTATATCATCTCAAAGAAGTGTTTGAAATATGTAGAGAATATTGAATGTCACTGAATCCTGAGAAGTGTGTTTATTTTCTTAATGAAGGAAGGAGACTTGGTCAAGTCATTTCAAAGCATGGGATGAGTATTGATATGGAAAAAATAAGTTCCATTCTTACATTATCTTTTCCAAAACATAAGAAGGCATTGCAAATCCTTCTTGGAATAATCAATTTCATAAGGAGGTATATTGCTGATTTTTCATAATTATAAAGGCCACAAACCAATATGCTAAATAAAAATATGAATTTTACATGGAAAAAAAAGGAGTAAACAAATATTAATCCAATAAGAAAGTTATTGCTTTAGCTTCTACACTCATTAATCCTAATTTTTAAAAATACTTCATGTTGTATGCATATGCTAACATTGATACAATATCAAGAATGTTGAATGAGAAAAACAAATATGGTTTGGATTATCCAATAGCATTTTCCTATCAGAGCTTGTTGGAGTATGAAACAAGGTATTCATTTGTTTAAAAGAATATTGTCAGATGTCTCAAAAAATTTATATATTTACTCTCTAACAACATAATTCACTTAATGGTGGCTCACCAAAGCATTAAGGATTTTTTTGTTAAAAAAGGACATAAGTGAAAAGAGAGTTGGTTTAATAACAAGATTAATGGAATATGACATCAAGATCAAAGTTAAAAAGTTGATATTTGGAAAGGGCTTGTGTGAGCATTTAGATTAATATTTTCAAGGGAACAAATAAGTTGTCCTATTTCTAAAAAATGAGCCAAATGAAGAATAAAATCAAGAACCTTCACTTTGGCTTTTAGACATGAAAATGTACCTTCATTGCGGTATGCATCCACCATACTTGAATAGCTCTAAGAAAATATATTACATATTGCAATTAGTTCCTTTCTTGATCGTTAATATTGTTGTATTCAGAAAAGATGTTAATGTTATACTATTGAGATGTAATGGACCAAGCGAGGTTGAAAAGATACTTGAAAATTTCATATGGGATAAGGTGGAGGGAAAACTTAACAAAAACAACATCCCTTAAGATCATGAAAGGCAGGTACTATTGTCCAAGTCTTTTTAAAGACTACCATGCTTGGGTAAGTAAGTGTCAAAAATGTGCATTTTTCACAGATAAAGAGAAGTTTTTTGTCTTACCATTGCAACTAATATTAGTGGACTAACCCTTTTTCTAATGGGGTTTGGATTTCACAAACCTCATTAACCCACCTTCAAGGTTGGGCCATAGATCGATTCTCACCACAACTAATTACTTTACATGATGTAATGAAGTCGTGGCTTTGAAGGAAGAAAATGAAACAATTATTTTAGACCTCTATGAAGGTTTGATAACTAGGTTTTGTATTCCTTCAACCATCACTTTAGATAATGCTAAGGATTTTATAGGAGGAAATATTGTTGCATGGGTTGTAAAATATATGCTTTTCTTGATTACTTCTCCTAATTGTTACCCATAAGGAAAGGGCCTTGTTAAATCCACTAATAAGAATATTTTGAGGACTATAAGGAGGACTACTGATGAGAATCAAAGAACTTGTCATATAAAATTGAAAGCATGCGTATGTGTTGATAGAATCACTCACAAGAGGTTGATTTATAAGTATTCATTCAAGTTTGTTTCTTGTCTTGAATCCAAGATTTCTATTTCACTTGAGCTTCTAGTCTTAGAATTAATGCACCAAGTAGAGTTGATGGAAAATGAACCAATGGAGGCACGCTATACTCATCTCATGGAACTTGAAAAAATTATAAATCAAGTAATTAAGTCAATGGAGCTAAATCAAGCACATGTGCAAAGGAATTTTGATAAGAAGGCTATTGCAAGGATCTTCAATGACAACGATCTACTGCTGAAGTGCGATGAGGATAAAACCAAAAAACTTGGTAACACAAAATTTGATTCTTTATGGATTGGACCTTACACGATTATCAGTTACAAATCTAACCATGCCTTCCAACATGCAAGGATGGATGGTAAAGAGCTTCCAATCCCAGTCAACAGGATTCATCTGAAGCCTTATTTCTAAAAAAGTTAAGTTGACATTGTAATTAGTTTTCAAGATTTCTTCTAAGTGTTTTAAACACATCCTTTTATTTTAATTTTCAATAAGTGGCTGCCTTATGAGTTAGATAGACTTGTAGGAGTTTTATCTTTCCTCTAAGTGTAGTTTTACACATGTTGTTATTGTTATGTTTTATGACAGTAAAATATTATATCAAATAATTATTGCTTATTAGAAGGCATTCAGTTCAACAAAATCACCAAATATGTTGACCGTTTAGGTCATCATGATGAAAGGTCATAAAAACACTTCAGGTTACTCATTTTTCATTGCTTGACTTGGAAATATATAAGAAGTGAAAAAGTTGGGAATCAGATTCCATGATACTTTTCCCCCTTACAATAGGTCATTCTAGTTGTCATCTTCACCAAGATCATGTACTAGCCACGAAATACTATAGCAGGATCCTAACAGAGATGGGAATGGCGTCATATATTAGAAATTAACATGTTGGAACAACAAGCAATCATGTTACATAATTGAATTTCTCAAGAGGAAGCACATTTGTTTCTGTTGTCCATTATTTTAGTCTTAGTTTCAAATAAAGGTACAAATAATTCATTTTAATTCCTTATGATTATATGCAGTTGTATTAGTCAATTAAGTTTCAAAATTTTCATTTAATTGTGTAAACTCAAAAGAAATGTAATTGAAGAAAAATACAACTCATTGCATAAAACATATGTATATATTCATAAGGAAATTATATAAGTTTTCTCACACAAGTCATGGGATATGGCTATCTAAGAAAAAATGTAGATAAATTTAAAGATGGAAATCTAGAGAAGAAAAGGAACCCATAATTTTCTCGAAGACAACACTTATTCATTGCAAACTACTACTCCAGTTTTGACCCAGTTACTACTTCATTGTAATTGAAACAAGAAAGGGAAAATGATTTTAAACCTCAGGGTTCTTTTCTTTTATATATTTTCAGCTTCGTAACTATGTGCATTTTTTACTAGAAATGAAAGTGCTGCAAATAAATCTTAAAGTGCATCGACATGAAAAAATTATAGATTCTTTTTAATATAAATGAGGGAAATAACATCCAAGTATATTTTTTAGAATATGAGTTTATGTGAATGTAATATTCGAGATATGAAAGCAAAAGTCTATGTTTGCAACGATTAATGTAATTATAAATGTACAAGGTACAGATGTATGAATCACTTAAGCTAAAAAGATCGAAAATTTATACGTTCTCATGACATACAAAAGTAGAGATGGAAAAAGAGCAATTTGCAGCAATATAAAGTTCAGGTTTTCATCAAGTTCTGAATCTCTATACCTTTGGAGTAAGAATAAATTTTAAGTAAAATGAATACGGGTTGCAAAAGAATTTTCAAAATGAAATGGAGCTACATATCTCCTTCATTATTGAAAGTTACAAGTTCGAAAATAAGGTTCTATATTTTCCAAGTATCTCATTAACTATTCAAAAAAATGCGCTTCAGAGGATACATTTGAGGATGTGATGAATTCAGATCTAAAAAATGACAATATCCCAACTGAAAATGAAGAGAACAAAATTCCAGATTAAGATCCATCATTACCTTTCAATATTTAAAAGGAGAAAAAAAAAAATTCACACTGTGACATTTCCAAAATGAGCATGAATCTTTATGCATATTATAATGTAAAATCTTTCAAGAAAAAAATACAGTAAGGATATAATTTTCGGACTTGAAAGTGTGTTTTCTTTTGCATAAGAATGAGAAAAACAGAGTACAAAGCTTCAGAATAAGGAAAAATTCTTCATATAAATAACGAAAAGATTGCGTTTATGGAAATAAGACAATGATCATGTACCATGGATACACATCTTGCAAAAGATTACATATTTTTCCCAGAA
This sequence comes from Taxus chinensis, assembly GCA_019776745.2. Lineage (NCBI taxonomy): Eukaryota > Viridiplantae > Streptophyta > Pinopsida > Cupressales > Taxaceae > Taxus > Taxus chinensis. The sequence goes on from CM034146.1 coordinate 647,890,310, forward strand.
TTGAAAAATTACAGATTTGTGAAGTACTTATCCAACAATATATAAATATTTTAGATATAAAAAGAATTTTACATAGAACTGATGATAAATTTTGTATCCATCAACTAAAACTGGGATAGAAAATGATCAGAATGATCATATCTTAGAAAGCATCTACCCAGACATGAAACAAATCCCCTTCATACATTTTCAATGAAGAAAAAATTCAGAATAAGGGCCCAACATTGTAAACATTTCCAATCCCAAAATGGAGTATTTTACCCAAAAGAAATGATACAACAATCAAAGTTAAATATGTGTGAATATATTTATCTAAAGAATAAATTTAAATGCTACAGGGTAACCATAACAGGCCCAAAGGTACAAATTCCAGAAATGTGATTTTCAAATGTGGCATAGTTTTCAGTTTCATCCAAGATCTAAATATAAAGTTGTTCTTTTAAAATATGGTTATGTTTGCTAAAAGCCACATATTTCTAAATACCCACCTATTTACAGAAACATTTCTTATGTTTATCTTAGAGTGGTGAGATTGTTAATGATCTCACAACCGAGCTAAAAGCATCACAATGAGCTATAAATGATGTGGTTATACGTTAAGCTCATGGTGAGTTGTGTAAACATCAAGGATGAGTTGAGAGAGGAAGCAGCGAGCCCGAGACATTGTGAAAGTGGACAAAATGGTGGAGATAAAAACGACGAGTTGAGGGTGGCACAATGCACGCCGAGATAGAAAACAAAAACACGCCAAGCTAGAGATGGTAATGCAAATGGGGAGCCATTGTGAACTGCACAGATCTAGGTCAAAACGATGCATGTGGTGTAGAAATCCCAGAAACTCAAAAAAAATTCAAAGTAGGTGGCCGAGCTGATGGAATCGAGGAAAGAAAACAAACATAGATGGTTTTGAATGTAGCTCATACCCAAACAACAATGAAAACTCGTCAAACTAGCCAAGCTTGGTAGTTTTGAATGGTAAGATAGCTAGAAATATCAAGCTGATTCAGGGTCAAACCACAACACAATGCGCGGTGAGCAGGTCAATAGCACCATAGTTGAGCCAATAATGAGGTCAATTCAACAGTCATAAGGTTTGACAAAGTAAATACAGTCTAAAACTTTGCTGGTTAGATATTATGCATAGCTAGAAACCTAGGCAGTCATGAGATAAATGTACCTCATTTAATGGTGAGGCTCCTGCGTAAGATGTTTATCAATTTGGTAAAGGTGAATCCTAATAACTATTTTAAGAGGATTTACCTTAATTCCCACAGCTCGTAAACCACAGCCGGGAAATTTTGCAGCAAGTAAGTAGTTGTGATTGGAATATTTACAGAAAAGGGGAAATATTAGAATTAGGGAAAGAAGAAAGGAGTATATGTAATTCAACCAATAGTTTTTAGAGTTGGTCTCATACACATAGATGTAAATAAACAAATATAGATCTCACAATGTTCAGAAGTAAAGGAAAGGAAAAGCTTCTAATCTAAATCTTAGGAAACACAAAGTATATCTAAAGATCCACACAAAAGTAAGAGGCAAAGCACGGTGGACACAAAGTTCTCCGGAAATCCACCTCTATTCAAATCCTAAGATTTCACAGAATTGACATCAAGGGTTACTAAAAATAGGAAACAATAACTGAACCGACACATGTGGAAGATATTAAAGAAACAACTGGCAATCTTTCCCCTGGAATTCCTTTCTACTTGACATGAATCTGAACACTAAATCAAAGTTGTGCATATCTGTCACCTATTCCCATGTAATCAAATTTTTCTAGTGAGTTGAAGTTACAACTTTTAAACTAATCACCTTGGTACTGCAATTTAATTGATCACTCAATTAATTTTTCAGAGAAAATAAGAGGAATAAGAAGAAAGAGGAGAAGAAATTATTACATTTGCAACACTTCATTCTTTCCCTTAATCTGTCCATTAATCTAGTGATAGACACATGCCCCATGTCGGTATAATTAACTTCAGCATGACTGGACTCTATGCGTGGTTATTTTGAATTACCCTTGTCATCACACTTCATTATTTCTTAATCTGCTTATGTCTAAGACTTCCATTTTCCACCTTTTCCTGAAGCTTTTGTAGTTATAAAATATGGATCTCTTTGTGCAGAAGCTACAAGTGCTTCCTCTGATTATGAATATTTATTAATTTTCCTGACATTTAATTTTCTTTCTTTTCACCAATATGAGCATCAGTGAAGTATTCCTGCAAATAATTCAGACAAACATGGAATCCACGACATGAATGCCCAATTTCTTCACCAAAATCTGATTATAAAGCTTTTTTCCCTCAATTTTTAGACTTTGCTTGCATGCCAAACAAGATAAAAATGTTATTTTATTCACCTGTGTAATCACATCAACATGCAAATATCCAAAAGAATAAAAAGAAAGATTTTCTAACCATAGGTGTCAAAACTGGATGCTTCCCGACAATTAAAAATATTTTTTAATGCTCACAACTTCTTACTTTGGAGCCAATACCTTCCAGCGCAGCATGTTCCACACAAAATAATTAATTTCCCTTCACTTATGGCATCCATTTCTTATATAGGCATCTGCATGTTAATTTTACAAATTGCTTCTTCATATTTTTTGAAATTTCTAAAAATAAAATGTTCTTTTTTTCTTAATTGCCGCGCCCAAGATTGCCAAATTTAACTTTCTTTTTAGCATGTTTTTCCTTACAAATTTTCCCTTAATTTTAGCAAGCTTCTCTATCTTATTTATAGAATGTAAATTTCTCTGACTTTATCCTTATTCTTGGCACCAAGTACTGCCCAAAATAATTAAATTAAATAATTATTAAAGCATGTAACAATGCCAAAGCAAGTCGTCGTTTTTGGCTATTAATTGTATGAAACACATAGGCAGTAGGCAGGTGTGAAACACTACCTTGTCGGGAAGGACAAAGTTTCACACAATTCACTTAAGTGATTTGTGTTAAATGTTGACTCAGCAAGTAGGCAAAAAGTGTCACTTTCCTGGGTGAATAAATAATATTTTGTGTGAAATAAACAAGCAATAGGAAGCTGTGAAACTCTACCCAACCTGACAGGTCCAAGTTTCACACAATTTACTTATGTGACTTGTGTTAAATTCTGACCCAACATGTAGCTTCAAAAAAACGTGACTAGCTTGCTTCGAAATTTGACTTCTAACCTTTCGCGTGGAAATCCAAGGTAGCTGGTAGGTTAGAATTATGACTCGCATAATCTTTCTTTCATGACTTGGACTAAAATATATCTCTGTGGATCACTGCATGAATTTTGGATGATGGACCAATTGAATTTATGGCTTTGCACAGAGAAATAATCCATTTTTTGAAAGTGTGACTTACTTCCAAACTACTACATCAAAAATTAGCACTTCGCAATAGAGTTCACTTTTTTCTGAGCCTATGAGTGAATTCCACAAACACTAGTCAATTGAACTGGTTAAGCAGAACAAAATAAAATACCAAGGGGAATTTCCAGATAGACCGTAGAGAAAAATTGAAAAAAAACACAAGAAATAAATAAATAAAAAAAATGCCAGAAGTCACATACAATTGCTCGAAAATAACTTGTCAATTAACCAACGTGTAAAAAATATTCCCCATGTGAATACACTACCTAGATGTGAAAGTAATACTGGTGTTTAGATCCATGACGGGTTTTAAATTTTGAACAAACAATTTTTAAAAGAACTTTATTTATTTAATAAATAAATAAATAAAATGTTTTCAGACAAAACTTGATGAAGGGATAGAGTGATTTTTAGCATGTGGGTATTGTTTGACTTTGGCTTTTATGATTTTTTTGGGATACCTTGGAGCAATTCAAACAACTGCAGAAAAACAAACACAAAACATGACCCATTACTCCAAAAGAATGGATTTTTTTAAAAGGCATAGTCCCAGATTTCAAGGTGAAATCTCAGAGACACCAGACGATTCCATCTATGGACATCTATATTTCTATCAGAATGAAAGAAGTGAAGATGATATCCTAACATTTTTGGATTCCTCTCTTGTCTATTGGGCTTAAGGTGAGATAAAAAAAGGAAACAAAAACAAAAGAAAAAAAAACAACAAAAGTTTTATTTATATAAAAACAAATTTTACCATGTTTCTTATTTCCTTAATAGCCTCATATGTTTCCCATTGAAGCTATGTTAGAAATCAATTCCATCCTGATAGGAAAGGATGAAGCTATCCATTCCAGAACTTCTTTTGATCATGAAGGGCCCTTTTGAGCCTGAATCATATTTGTCATGCATGCCCTTCGATTTATGCCTTTTATCCCACCAGAGTACCCATTTTCTGACTTCAAACTTCCTTTCCCTCACCTTCTTGTCGAATACCTTGAGAACGTCTTCATCAAATTCATCTTCTTATGGCTCATCCTTTCTTCTCTTTATGGTGAGCAAGTATTCATCAACTCCATTCTTACTCAAATTAACCAACTACATTCCTGAGGAAGAACCACCACCATATTCATTGTTTTTCTTCAAGTACCGATCATTCTTGTCAAAATTATCTTCTAAGGAAACTAAACCCTTGGGGATTTTGTTACCTTTTAGTTGGATTAATCCAATATTGTCATCATATTCTAGATCAATTTCACCTATGAGTGTTTTTTTTGTGGTGATGTACTCCCTTGAACCTTTAACTAATCAAAGTTACCTTGTTTCTGAAGTGCACATTTTTTTTTTCATCATCAGGGAATTTGGGATAGTAGACCATCTCAACTTTATAGTTTCCTTGTCTGAATATGGATGGTGGTTTATCTTGATTCAATAGTGCAGTTATTGCTGCAAAAGAGTCTTCCTTGAAATTCTTATTTGTTGGAATGAATTCGATAGAGAAGGCTGCAAAATCTAGCATGGAAGAAAGCACTCTATCTTTGTAGTGCTTCATCTTATCTCTTTTGACTTGAATTTTCCCTCAAAATTAATTTACTAGAAGTTCAAGATCTCTTTGCACTTTGAGGAGTTTTACTACTTTCCATATAGCTTTCTCCATTCCCAGCAATAATGTTTCATACTCCGCCATATTGTTGGTGTTCTCAAACATCAACTTTTGGAAGGATGGGAATATCTCATGATCTCGAGATATTAGTAGAATACCAGCTCCTCATCCAAAATAACGACTTCCTTTAAACTCCAGTATCAAAAAAATTTCCTCTTCTTGTACTGGCTCTAGCTTTGGTTAAAGTTCAAGCTGTAAAATTTCTTTATCCATTTCTAGGAAGTATACACCATGGTCAAACCCCTAAAAAATAATTTGAGATCGAGGATCTTCATATTTTGGAACAATGTACTTAGACTTCTTCTTAGGCTCCAACTTCTGACTTATTCCCTTGATAGCAATATAGTCACAAGACCCATCCATCATTACTTCCCCTATGAATTCTTTGTAGAAGTTTCTACTTAACAACATCCTGTAGGAGACATGAATATCTGCAAATAATATTGTCATATTTAATCCTTTTTCAGGAATAGCTTCAAGAACATCTTGTGCATTTTTGATCTGTTTGATTAAAGCCACTTGTCTCTCCATGGATTAGTACCTTCCTATTGTCTTCATTAAGGTAAGCCCAAGAGTATCTACAACTTTAACTGGCATGAAATTTTCATAAGCACCTGAATATTAAATGTATTTTCTCAACTTGAAACCCCTAAGAAATAAGGAGACATAGAAAGGTTTGACTCTTTCAGAAGATGATGAGGGTTTTACAATTGCATCGTTGTTATGGGGAGGAGTATCCTTGGCTTTACGAAAAAGAAATTTTGATGCATTAGATGGTCTTGGTGATTACACATATTTTAATAAATTATTTATCTTCTCGTGAAATGCTCACAGGTATTTAGCTTTTTACATTTGAACCTTGGTTTTCTTGATATGATGAACAATGTCAAATGAGGGAATAGATTCAGATACATGAGTTGTTTTCTGTGGTTGAGATAAAGAACTCGCATTCTTATATCTTGGATATAAGGAAGAAGGTAAAGGGTTTCCCCTTATTTATTCATCGGCTAATGCATCAGCTTGACAAATTTTTGATCTTGTAAATACTGCATATGTATGACCATGATCGTCTTCAAGAATCTTCTCATCATCATGTTGAGATTTCTAGTTTAGGTGATAAATGTTGGAGTCGCTATAAGGATTCACAAAATCATAATTCTGAAGCTGATCAGTAACAACTTCATGATCTTCTTCATTCATCTCCATGTTGTTTCTTGGAGAAGCTTCAATTGGTAATGTTTTAGGATTGGCAATGTGGTATCGATTGTTGTTGTTGAAACTCCAAGAAGGGAAAGTATTTTTTTGGTGAGCCATTTATTTATTCATCTGAAACATCTCATTTGCTAAATTTTTCAATAGTGAATCAAAATTAGTAGTAGAGGATGAAATTTCATCTCTTGAAGTGATGCTCTTTATCTTTCCAACCATGATGATGTCATCTTCAATTTCAACCTCCATGTTTCTAGTCGCTAACAAGTCAATAGAACGTTCTCTTCATAGTTGATAGCTTACCTCAAGAAGTAATGAATTGATGAAGAGTACATTTCTATTCTCATCATTCAGAGAAGCAGAAGCTGAAATTCTGTAAAGTAATCTTTGGAATCTTGCAATAAAATCCCGCATATGCTCATGTGGCTCCTTCTTTAGCTAAGTGATTTGATTTATCAAAGTACTTGAATCTTCAGCTAGCTTGAATATTTTCAAGAATGCACCTCACATAATATCCTAGTTATTTATGGTACCAGGAGCTAACTGGTAGAACCACTTTCTAGAAAAGCCATGCAGTGTATCTATGAAGAGTCTGATAGATACATCTTCATGTTTGAATGCAAGTAATCCACAGGATATTAGAAACGTAGCCAACTGGTCATATGGATTTTTCTTTCCATCTCCAAAAAAATTTGGAAAATTATTTCTCATTGCTTTAGATAGATCATGTATAGGAGAAGTCAGATTCAAAGGTTCAAAGGGTACACCCCATGGAATAGGTACTGTAGGGACAGGTGGTTGATTTTGCATTATGATAGGAGCATATATTCTCCAAGTATAGACTTAGTGAATAATACCAAAATTTGGATTTTGCTGGACAGGATCTAGATTTGGAGGAGTTTGCATCCACAACCTGGTGAAAGATTGGATTTGTGGCTTCTAACTTTAGGAGGATGATTGAAATTGAATTACTCATGCAATATATAAAAATGATCAGTCCTTCCTTGAGCCCTGCTAGACCAAGAGAATGGATGTTCAACCAGGTTAAGGTTTCAATATAGAAGGGAATCGGAAATAAAAATATCTAGGGTGTTAATTTATGTTGTTCCCCAGCAGAGTCACCAAAAATTGTTCACCAGATTTTATACATAGCTAAAAACCTAGGCAGTCATGATAAAAATATCCCTCAATTAATGGTGAGGATAGCGTGTAAGATGTTTATCAATTTTATAAGGGTGAATCATAATTAATATTTTCAGAGGTTTTACTTTAATTCCCACAACTCGTGTACCATAGCTGGACAATTTTGTAGTAAGTAAGTAGTTGTGACTGGAATAGTTGTAGAAGGGAGGAAATAACAACATTAGGGAAAGAAGAAAGGAGGATATGTAAATCAACAAATAGTTTTCAGATTTGGTCTCATACACATAGATTTAAATAAACAATTAGATATCACAATGTTCAGAAGTAAAGGAAAGTAATATCTTCTAATCTAAATCTCAGACAACACAAAGTTTATCTAAAGATCCACACAGAAGTAATAAGGAAAGCACCATGGACACAATGTTCCCTAAAAACCCACCTTTATTCAATTGCTCAACTTTCATAGAAATTACATCAAGGGTCACAACACAAAGTATCGTGCTCAAGAATGTTAAGTAAGAAATTGTGATTTTATATCCCTAACTTGTAGGCTTTTCCTTTATTTATAGTGTATAGAGGATAACTAAAAATAGGATACAATAACTGAACTCACACATATGGAATTTATAAAAGTAAGGACTGGAAATCTTACCCCTGGAATTCCTTTCTACGTGACATGCATCTGAAGACTAAATAAAAGTTGTACATATTTTCCACCTACTCCCAAGTAATCAACTTTTTCTAGTAACATGAAGTAACGAATTTTAAACCAATTACCTAGGTTTTAAAATTTAATTGATTACCTAATTACTTTGTCAGAGAAAATAAGAGGAAGAAGAAGAAAGGTTAGAAGAAATTATTTCAGTTGTGATACTTCATTCTTGCCCTTGATTTGTCCATTAATCCAATGATAGACATGAGTCCCATGTCTATATAATTAACTTCAGCATGCCTAGACACTATGCATGGATCTAATGGATTACCCTTGTCATTAACCTTCATTTTTTATAAATATTCTTCTGTCTGAGGTTTCCGTTTTCCACCTTTTCCCGAAGCTTTTGCAATTGTGAAATTTGGATCTCTTTGTGTAGAAGTTGCAAATGCTTCTTTTTATTCTGAAGATATATTCAATGTATCTCACATTGAGTGTGGTTTCTTTTCACCAATATGATTACCAGTGAAGTATTCCTACAAATAATTCCAAAAACATGGAATCCATAGCATGAATGCCCAATTTCTTCACCAAAACCTGATTATAAACCCTCCTTCCCTCAATTTTCAAACTTTCCTTGCATGCCAAACAAACTTAAAATATTATTTTATTCACCTGTACACTGACATCAACATGCAAATAGCTAGAATAATAAATAGAAATGTTTTGTAACCCTATGTGAAAAAACACGATGCTTGCCGACAATTAAAAATATTTTTAATACTTAAAACTTCCTACTTTGGTGTCAATACCTTCCAAGGCAGCATGCTCTACACAAAGATTTAATTTCCCTTCACTTATGGTGTCCACTTCTTATTTAGGCAATTGCATACTAATTTTACCAACTTTTCCTTCTTATTTTTAGCAATTTAAAAAAAAAATATGTGTTTTTTCTTTAAGTTGGGCACCCAAGTTTGCCAAATTTAGCTTGCTTTTTAGCATGCTTTTTCTTGCAATTTTCCCCTTTATTTTTATCAAGATTCTCTATCTTATTTTTAACATGCAACTTGCTTTGACTTTCTCCTTATCTTTGGAACCAAGCATTGCCCAAAATAATTAAATTAAATAATTATTAAAGCATGTTCTAATGCCAAAGAAATTCCTCATTTTTTCTTATTAATTGTGTGAAACACCTAGGGAGTAGGCAGGTGTGAAATGCTACCCTGCTAGGTAGGTCTAAGTTTCAAACAATTCACTTAAGTGATTTTTGTTAAATCTTGACCTAACAGGAAAGAAAGAAGTGTGAATTTCTTGGGTGAATAAATAATCTTTTGTGTGAAACACATAAGCAACATGCAGGTGTGAAACTCTACCCTTCCTGGTAGGTCAAAGTTTCACACAATTCACTTAAGTGATTTTTGTTAAATTTTGACCCTACAGGCAGCCTCAAAAAAATGAGACTTACTTCGAGATTTCACTTATAACCTTTGGCATGGAAATCCAAGGTAGCATGCAAGTTAGCAGTATGACTCGCATGAGATTTCTTCCACAACTTGGACTAAAATCTCCCTCATTGGATCACTGCATGAATTTAGGATGATAGAGCAATTGAATTTATGGATTTTCTCAGAGAAATCACCCATTTTTGGAAAGTGTGACTTGGCTCCAAACTACTTCATTAAAAATTAGCACTTCGTAATAAATTTAACATTTTATTGAGGCCCACGAGTGACTTCAAAAAACCCCAAGAAATTGAACTGGTTAAACAGAATGAAAGCAAATATCAAGGGGAATTGTGAGATACACTGCAAAAAAAACTTAAAACAAACATAAAATAAATAAATAAATAAATAAAATGCTAGAAGTCACAGACAATTACTCAAAAATAACTCGCCAATTAACCAGTGTGTAAAAAATCTTCCCCGCGTGAATACTCTACTTAGATGTGAAAGTAATATTGGTGTGGAGATTCATGACGGGTTTTAACTTCAGCACAAACTATTTTTAAAAGAACTTTATTTATTTAATAAATAAAACATTTTCAGACAAAACCTGACGAAGCGATGGAGTGAGTTTTAACATGTAGGTATTTGTCAACTTTGGATTTTATGATTCTTTGGGAATACCTTTGAGAAATGTAAAAATCTACAGACAAAACAAACACAAAACATGACATGTTACTTGAAAAGAAGGAAATTGTTAAAAGGGGGTAGTCCCAGATTTCAAGGTGAAACCTTGGGGACACCAAACTCGCTGCACAGATTTCCAATTGTGAGAAAGAGGAAATAGGGTGAGTTGATAAAGGGAACCTAAGCTCAAGCACGCAACCAATATTCCTAGACAATCACGACGAGTCATCTAGAATAGAACTCATTATATCCATTCACGTCCGAGATCAACCCAAATCGAGAAAACCCAAAACAAATACAGAGTTGAGCCAGGAATGTTAATGGTCAAGCCAACTCAAACCACATAGCTTGATCTAGATCAAGTAAAACCTGACACTTGTCAATAAAACCAAAGCTCAAGGGAGTTAAATAATTACACAGAGAGAAAACATGTAAAACCAATTCATGCACGATAAAACCCAGATCCAATAATCCCCGGCCATAGAAAAAATTACGAGTTATCTAAGAAAATAACAAGCGAAGAAATAAAAATCAATAATATGATACAAATTCATGACATGAATATAGAGATACTCACAAAAACATAGAGTAAGAAAAAATTAAATTACTAGAAGCTTGATCATGGTGGGAAAGAAAATTTTGGTCGCGTTTTCCTTCCAGAGCAGCCACCACAAACCAATGAAAAGTGTAAAATGATCTCTTCTACAGTTTCTATCCTAATTCCAAAAAGGTCAAACAAGTTACACTATCCTTTTTCAGTTGATGATATTTAGTTTTCTTACCTTTTTTTCCCAAATTCCACATGTAGAATTTTTGCCATGTTTTTAGTTGTAATTATTATGCATGCGGGGGGGAAGGTTTTACTAAGTCAAACAAAACACATAATTACTTCATGAACTCATGGATGCCAAGACTATACAAATATAGACAAGTTTTTCCTCAACTCTTGTGAAGGTTAGCATTATTACCTTCATTTCTGTAAATTGACCTTACAATTACCTTAGTTTTGGAAAGGTAGGGGTGACTAAATTAAAAAAATTGAAGAAATAGACTCTGCAATATGTATTATTAGACTTTTACACCTCATGAATATTTTAATTACAACGTTATTATTAAATTTTTATTTTTTATTTCCAAAAAAAATTGAATTATGGATGTGAATGTAAAATTGGCTAACATTGGATTTGTCTCCAATTAGCTAATTGCAATTTAATTGATCTAAGAGTGCTCTTTTTGGAGATTTATTTGAGTCAACTCCTATTTCCATTTTTCTATATTTACCATTTATTTTCAAGCAAGAAGGGATATTATCATTTGTCATGCCTACGGTATGCAGATTTATGTACTATAGTAGTTTGTAGAAGCAATAAAAGACTTATTTTCCTACATTTGCAGCTTTTTTGAAGTGTGTAACAAAAACATTTATGGGTATGTTTTACTAAATGCTTTATGTAATTTCCATGCTCATGAGTTTAAGACACCCCCATTAACTAGTTTTGTAACTTTTACAAATCATTTCAAGTACATGTTAGATTCTTGACTAGGTTATGGAAGTGGAATAGACTTTAAATATGCCCTCCCATCCTTTTCCAACATCTTACTAATGCCTTTTGTGAAGTGTAGAAGCTTGTGTATTAGATAACGTAAGAAATAAGGGATTGTGGTTCCCTAGTAGCCTTACATAAATAGATATATCGTGATAGAAACAACAGAGGAAAATATGAAGATTTAACAACAAAGAGAAGACCTCTACCAACGGTCAGCAGATCCGAAACCAAAACAGTGAATAGAAAAGCCTAAGAACGGAGTCAAAAAGAATTGACTCAAACCAACAAAAATAAGGCTCACAACCGGAAGTAGCCTTAGAGCGACAACACGTTACATAATTTTTTTTGTGATGGACCTTCGTAAAAACCACATCATAAGAAATTGGAAACAAAGAACCCAATGCGTGATCCTAATCGGGCCTAAGGAAAAGTTCAAGTTGCCCATTAATTAAATCCACTTCCCTACCACAACACGACGGACTAGGGGCAGACTTCACGTTTTGAACCACACCGGAATGGTGGTAATTAATCACATCCCCATCCTTTGTATGGAAATATTCTAAAAAAGGTCTCCCTCCCATCTAACCGGTTCTCGCAGTCACTCCTACCATATCCACCTGTCTCTAAAGTAGATCCTCCAGCGATGGTTCGAGAGTCCCCCCCTGATCTCCACGACAACAAACAAATCAACGAAGGTAAGGACTTTACTCCACCCCCCAACAACCACATTATTCATTGCTTCCCCAAGAGAATTATCCTTGTCTTGCCAGACGCGCCCATCTTTCACCATTCTTCCCTCAATTGATTACACCATAGGACTCTGCCCACAAGCGAAAAAGGAATTCCCAGCTCAATCTGGTACAATTGGGAAGAAAATCATGGTTAACTATCTATGCTCGACCCACAGACAAGAGTCGGACAAAGGTATCTTACAAAAGCTCATCAGGATCCTGCTCCTCCCCGAACGATTTCTCCCACTCATCCACCCCTACATGTAGCTAAATTTAACCGGCGGCTCCATTAGGCCACAACACTCCTTCATTTCATATCTAACCATTCTGCACTTAATGCAACAGATTCGAGAGCTCTTAACCTCAATCTCATGTTCCCATTTGCCAGCGGGGGAATACAAGAAGATACACTTAGGAAATTTGAAGTGCACATGGATGTTGATGAAAAACCTGGAACAGACAAACCTGGATTGATTTTTTGTAGTGGGATCTACAACAACTAGCAAACCCATCGATCTCACAATCCCTAAAAAGACTTTTGGTTCCCAGAACTCGAGAGGAGGGCCCCGAAGCCTGATCCATACAGGAAGATCATAGAAACATAAAGAATGGGGCATTCCAGGTTCCCATTGGTGGAAAGTGAAGGCCGCACTACAAAAAAACAAAAACCCATCCTCCAAAACACTCTTCAAATCCATCTCCTTATAGAAGCAAAAAAGAAATCCTTCCCCATCCAAATCCCGCACTTCTATTGTGTTGCACCATTTTCTTCTACCCCCTTCTTTTACAGAATAAATATTTGGTCGCAGTCCAGAAAATCTACCTATTATTGCAAGCCAAATTTTTTGTTTGGCTCTATTAATGATGAGCTTCGGGAGATCCAATAGTGGCTCCTAATTCTTCCACAAATGTGAGATCTTCATTGGTTCTCTGTTTGCTTCTTCAAATAGTTTTTTCACCCACATATTGTGCCCCTTTCTTTCAATCTTACCTTCCATTCACAACTTTTCCATTCGATGCCCTTTCATTCACTGTGTGAAGTGTAGAAGTTAATCAAATCGCTAATTAAGAGATTTTCTTCAGGCCTTTAACAGTCAATGTTTTTTTTTCAGTCATAGGTCGTCAGCAAATTGGTGTTTCACCGATTTGACATTCTTTCCATTAAGTTTATGTTTGTTTCTCTCTCTCAACCCCCGCTAGATAACTAGTTTAGGTGATTAGTCAAAGGAACAAGCCCACTATAAAGGTTCTTCTCAATCTGAGTCACCCATGCTGTGAGAAGTTTGCATTGTATCAATAGAAGAGAAGAGTTACCTTCACTTCTTCACTCATGGTAATGTTCTGAGTGATAACATTAGGGATGAATGCAAATCATATCTAGACGTTGGAAAAACATAGAACACATATTCCTTGCATAAGAGAAGTAAAAATACAAATGTTTAATTCATTCTCTTGCTTTCTTATACAATATGCCTATTGATGGCACAACAAAATTCATTCACTGCTATCTATTTTGGGCTATAATATGTTCATGACATGCCAAATATGAAAAAGCACATACCCTTGGAAAACTATTATAATTATATACGACTAAACTAATCTAATCAGGTTCCTTCACAATACTATGTACGATCCTTACAAACAACTCATAGAGTATTTCATCTTGATGAATCCCCAATTTAACCTATGCTATTTGGGTGAAATGATTTTAATATATATTTATTCTTTGAGTATTTTGAAATTATTATATCTTTATTCCTTTAATTTAGGATAGTGATTTAAAGTCTTCCATCTTCTATCATATATTGACTCATAAAAAATATATTCCCAATAATTTTTCACCTTGTTTCCCCACTCATGTAGTGATAAAACATGGATGTCATTGAAGTATTATTGTTGATATAAATCTATAAATACATGCCATCATTTTTCACAGAAGATAAATGATTCATCATTTCCAATTTCCTAAGTCATATTATCATATATCACCTTCTCTGCTAGAATTCTAAAATTCCACATGTGTAAATGATATTGCAGATCCACCATTGTAAATGTGAATTCAATTACTACATTATCAAGAAATTTATCTCTTAAAAGTTTACTCTAAAGACTATAGTCTTCCTCATAGATGCTCATGTGAAATTTTCACCTAGAAAAATGTTGTTTAGTATGATATCCTTAATTCATGCTTCACTTATTTCTTTTAGTCTACATACCTTTTCCTATTTGGTAAGATAAATTTTCCATTTATCTTATTTCCCAATTGAAATGAAATGTTGGACAATATTTTTACTTGATTAATAATTCCATTAGTTTTTTTGGCAAAGAGAAAAGGTAAACATGGATAGATTGCAAGAATGATTTTATGAGAACTATTCTACCTGCCAAACTCTTCCACCTATATTTCTAACTTGTCAACCTTCCTTACATATTATATATGAAGTTCTTCCATGGATATGATGTTTCCTTTCTAGTAAATAGAGGTACCCCTAAATATGTTTTTATGCTAATTGCCAGCATTAATCCGTAAAACACTAGAAATTATTTGTTGGTGTTCCAATTGAAATTTAACCAAAAAACAAATTAACCTTCCTGACAAAAACACAGTCATAAAATTTTATTATCTTCTTCATAACTAGTGCTTATTTTATGGTCATCTATGAATTGTAGATGTGTGCTAGGATTATCAGTAACGTTTTCTTTCAATCCCTACAAATCTCCACTTTCCCTTAGTTTCTCTATCATTCCAGCCAAGGATTTACTATATAACAAATATCTCTTGGGGCAGGAGAATCCGAATTTTGAGGATGCAAGATACAAACAAACAACAAAGTTGGAACAGCCGCTGCTGAGGCGCCAAAAAGTGACTTCTTCTTCTGATAACTATCCGGCAGTCTGGCTTTGAAACTGTGGTATGGCCTGCTGTGGATCCCCGACAAGACCACCACCTCTAACACATCCCCAGAAGAGGAGGTATATGCACTTTTACACTTCACAGGCAGATCACCCGCTTGCGCTCTCATCGATAACCACCATATCTACCCCATGGCTGCACTGAACCCACTTCTTTTTCTGTCAGTATTAAAACGTAGTGACACGCAATCTCAAACTCAGCCTCACTTGCAAAACTTGCCTCAAGATTTGATCGAGCTTCTTCCATGTTAAATTCAATTCACCCCCTATTACAAATCTAATTTTCTCAAACTTAAATGCAGATAGCTCAACCAAAAATTTAATGTCATTCTTCTACTACATACAGTTGTAAAGATTTTGCAACAGCAGATCATGAAACTGTGGTCACTGAACAACGCGCAACCAAGACCACATCGGTTTCACACCAAACGTTTCCTTGGGATCACTCTGCAGCAGCTGTCGTCCCTTAACTCTCTCTGGGGTCCACTGGTTTTTCTGACGATAAGTTTAAACACCGCTCCACCATCTATGCTGCTACTACAGCCCAAAATCTTCGTCACGCGGCCCCTCCCAGGAGAAAATCCTTCTACGCTCCACGGAACTTGCCTGTACACACAATTTTGAAGTGATCCACACACCACCCACGCAAACTCAGGCGAGAAGACCTTCATTTCACGCATTAATGAATCCCTGTTCAGAACACTCCAAAGGAGAGTCGTCAAATGAGGTGACAAATGAAAGAGGGAAAAAAATGCCCCAAGAAAGTGAAGCGCTCCCACACACCCACCTGCACACGCTTGAGGAGAACCCAAATGATTATGGCAAAGAAAAATGGGACTCCAACCCATTTCCTCACGTAAGGAACAGACATTACACGCCATAATCGTTGGCAGGTCAGGTTGTTGGGAGGACTGACCAAGGTGGCAGTGGCGGCAGGTGCAAAAGGAAAAGCCGTTGCCCCCCAGCGAGGGCAGTACATCCTCCTCCCCCTTAAGAAAGGCATTGTCCTCATGCGACATAACCATGGAAAAGAAAAAGGTTCGCCAAACCAAGAAGAGGGTACAGAAAAAGTCACTTTATGGTTAAATTTTAGTGATTAAAGCACGGTCGCAGGTAGCCCTTATGAACATCGGTAGAATTTTAACTTCATGTTCTGTGAAGAATTGGCATTATTCTTTTCTTGTTCATCATTTCATTAGTCTCTTTTCATTATCATTAGTTATAGTTTTAGTTTCTTTGAAAAAAATTTCACATTGAAGAGTTTTGAGATATCATATATTCCTTATGTGGTTGCCCAACAGGAACTGCTAACACAACACCCTAATCAGGTGCACAAGACACTACAGATTCACAAGCAACACAATTATATACTTCACGATTGTATTACAACCCACAACAGGTTACTAAAATATGAATTAGATTAGGCACCTTCCACATAGATACCACGTCACACATCACATGACTGACATCCCAAATATCAAACAAAGAGTACTACAATCCACCAGACATTTCCTCAATTTGGCATCAATGAAAGACTCACATACACAAACCTGATATAGGTACATCGTGGCCCCACAAGGGAATGAATGGCATAACCACACCATCCCAACCATATCATCTGACATAGTAACACATACATCAGAAAAAATCCACTACCAACACACAATACTCATCATATTCCTACCATCAACCATACAGACAAATACCAAATAAGCCTCTTTCCCTCAACTCTTATGTCATCCCTCAGTCTCTTATGCCTCCCTCAAACTCTTATGCCTCCCTCAAGTCTCTTATGTATATGCCTCCCCTCAAACTCTTATGCCGCCCTCAATGATGCCCGGTTGAACCCGATGTCCAACACTGGAGTTTCGAACACTCCTAAACCAAATGACATAATACGCTTGGTTTAACAACCCCTATTTATATGTACTATACTCCTTTTGGGGCGTACCCTCATACAATGAAAGCGGTCCTAGGGCCAACCAATCCATGGTGCAATCCATGACCCTATTACACCCATCAGACATTAGAACCATCACAAAAATCCAATCAAGTGCGAAGTGGCAAAGTACAAGCTTGGGCAAAGCGTAAAAATTCCAATTTAAAAGAAGACCCCAACTCAAGATAAAATAAATGGCCCAAATAGCCAAAGTTAGTATCAAAATTCCCATGTTAGTGCCAAAAACCAAGGAAATGCCCAAAATTGTAAAGCATTGCAATTAAGAAAGCTACTGGTCCTTACAAATAAAGAAAAAAAAATCAATTACGAATAAATCAACTTATAATGATGTCACATTACGATAACTGTGTTTGCCTTATCTAGCCACCAAAGGGGTACTCAACGAGTTGCTAGCACTCGGAACATCTAGCTTAGCTCGTAAAATACATATCAATAATACCACTATCATCACCTCCATCTGAATCATCCCGCCAACGCTTCGACAAGGCTAAACATAGTCATAGTTGCACTTAGGTTTGTGTACATACAACCACATATGGAGAGAGGAAAGAATCACATGTAATCTACTAACCAAGTTTTGACTTGAGTTATTGACCCATGGTACACCATTCCTCACACTCAACATACACTTCTACCGATTTCCCTTAGGATCGATTAGCGTAGGGTTCACAACATAACATAAAACAACATCACTAACATAACGGTGGCACACACATAACTACCATAACGTCTCACGTATGGTATGTATATAGGGTAGATCACAATCGTACATCCACAGGGCATAATATATCACTTTACTACATTCTGTACCCAAAGTGCAAGCACCATACGATAGGGTTCATACACTCACTGTATGACCCAAAATCACAACATGAAGCATTACATATTTGCACAAATCATACATACGATGAACTAGTACATCTCAACATAACATCTACTATTGCATAACAAGGTGGGTACACACATTTCTTCATGACATGGTAAAAAAAAAACATCACGATACAACTCATTTCTTCCAACATCAATCTAGTCATACAACCCATTGATACACCTACATATCACAATATGTCACAATATTCCAACACTCCGTCATCCACATTAGAATTTCTTTTCACACATCACAACAACAATTTACATGTGAACTCTTCATAGGAATTGACAAGAAGGAGAGAGAATACTCCCATCCCAACACATCAACATGATCACAACACACACCAAGGTGACATAACCCATCATGTGCGTTCACATATCACAATTACGACATGGATCACATCACGCTTCTAAGCACATTACTCTTCCAATATCTACCACCATCATGCAACATCATCATCATCATGCAGTATCATCATGTAACACCACCACCACCATGTAACATCATCATATAACACCAATCCGGCCCATAGGTTCGAGAGCATGAACCTACGCTCTGATACCAAAGTGTAATGACCCAAAAATTCACACAACGACAACACAGGAAAAAGATAGTATAATTTTTTTTTTTGAATTGCTTTGACACAACATGACACAAAATGTCATGACAAGGTTACAACCAACACTAGGAACCACTTGTTACGGGGGAGACCACAACGTCAGCACGGAAACGTTCACACCTATCAAGGACAATACATACATTTTTATTTTTTTCTTCTTCTTTTTGACAAGACAACATGGAAGTCCAACCACATGACAAACTTACATTTAGGGCATCCCATGAGAAAATTCTTGTTAAATTTTCTTGTTTACTAAAATGTCTCTTAATTCTTAACTTACGTTCTTATAGAATTTCATGTAATGATTCACACAATTATTTTCACAAGGGAGAACTTCTTTCTTTTCAACTATTGACTAAATAGCTTAAGGCCAGGCTTTCTAAACTAGGATCATCAGTTTTATGTCCAAAGCATTTTATTCATTTGATTTTAGAACATTTTCCACTTCTTACAAGGTTAATTAATCTTATTCGAGCCACTAACACATATTCCACACTTCTATTGCAGGGATGAAGGTATAAGCTCCGATTGAGTGGAAAGTACTGCTTAGGGTTCATAACAATGACCTTCTTGTTTAAGAATCAAATTTTGACCTTGCTTAAGAAATATTACCATGAATCAAGGCAAGGGTTAACAGAACAGGACAACAGAATTTAGCTTCAGGGTCACATTGTTTATTATCAGTCTTTCATTGAGGTTAAGAGTTTATCAAGATTGGTTAAATGTTCCATCTAGACTTCACTTAATTAAATTTGAGAAAGGAGAACATTTCAAATGATATAGAAATATTTATGGTTTTATTAATCAATTTCCCTCCTTATTAAACCCTATCATCTTCTAAAATCTAACCATTGATTTCACCATGAGATCATTTAAGGTTTCACCATAAAAGGATAATGTTTATTAGTTTAATTTTAATAAGGACTATCCAGCTCACTTCATAGTACTTACAAACTCATTGCTACTAAGCCTTAGGAGGATTTACAACTCAAAATTTTAACTCAAGACCAAAGTTTAACAATACTCATTCGCAGAAACAAAACAAGGTTATATCAATTCATTCCAACATGATGCACAA
This sequence comes from Taxus chinensis, assembly GCA_019776745.2. NCBI lineage: Eukaryota > Viridiplantae > Streptophyta > Pinopsida > Cupressales > Taxaceae > Taxus > Taxus chinensis. Next base: position 647,910,192 of record CM034146.1, read on the forward strand.
ATCAAAGGGACATACCATCTCTATTGAACCATGACTAGGGAGAAAGAGAGTAATAACATGGGACATGCCCCACTACTATACTAAGGGTTAAAATTCACTAGAATATCCCATAACCAAGCGGTAATCAAATTTCATCTTTCACATGATAACCAAACAAGCCAAAGTTTCAACAGTTCCAACAACAATACTCTACAATACATTTACTAGGCACTGACCCTTCTTCTAAAATGTCCAAAGGCCCTTTCCAAATTTTATAACATAATACACATTCGTACAAAGGAACATCATAACCAAGATTGATGCAATAATCTACAAGTCTTTCCATCATCTAACCACGTAAGCCATCTGCAACAATTAATAACCTGAGTCAGTTCGCGAGAACTGAGCAACATAAGACTATACATAGCAACAATAAGCTACTAGCTAACAAAACCATGAAAGGAAGCATTCTATTTCAAGAAATGGATCAAAGTTCTAACCTCTAATAACATTTTGGAAAAAGATATAATTTTCAACATATCAACTAAGAAGAAATCCATGAGTTTTAGTTATGAAAATACCTCTAAAACTACAAAAGTTTGGCAACCAAATACGCAAGACTATGAAATTTAAATGATTAAACACAAGAGTTGAGAGTATTATGATTTCAATCAGGTAATCCCATACATTGTGATTGAAATCTAAAGTGTAACCCATCAATCCACATTCTCAAGGTGAAGTCAAAAGATAAAAACTGGACCCGATCTTAGCTGCCAAAAAGAATATAGTTTTGGAATCATTCCGTAGGGCCATAGGCCTAATAGGCTATAAACGAACAACGAGGGTAAAAACAAAGTTCCATCATGTAATAAAAAATGTTTAAAGGATGGAAATCTTATATTCAAACCCACAACAATTATATCTTAGGTAATAAGTGACTTCATAGCTAATAAAGATGAGTGGAAAGGACGGTAAGAATGTCCGGAATAGGCATTGCCTAACAGCCTACCTACTGAACATAACCAGGGCCAGAATAGCGACAAGCCTCTTTAATACCCAAGTTGAGTAGGCAATCTAGCATTCTAAACACATCCTTGCTATTTTCATAATACCTTAGATTTATAATCCTCCCGTTCTAGAGGAACATAGCCATGAATCTAGACTTGGTTGAAATTTTCTGACATCAACTCACTTCCTAATATCATAAACGATGTATACAAAGGAAAAGGTCTCTCAACTCTCCTTAATTTACATCTCATCACTAAGTTTATGGTAACCTATGCAGTGATTAAACACATAATATACCATCGAAGATAGATATCCTCCAATAATGAACTTCTATAACGATGTTATTACAATTATTATGTTCGATACATAAACAAACTATTCCATAGCTTCTTTTCCCTTTTTAGACAAAAAAATATATTCACGACCTTCCATCACAATCATTCTAAATTTGTAATGAAAGGTCACTCATCAAGAAGGAAGTACAAAACAAGTTTGACTAAATTAAGGAACTTCATGTTACCTTAAGCAGTTGATGAAAACCTTAACTTTCACGAACCGTGAAAGATATTACCTTACTCCATCAAGGCATTATGTCTATACATAATTAAATCGATCACACAAGGAATCATCAACATACCATATCTTAACACCATAAAGGTCATTAATTTTTATCAAATTTTACTCATAGAAAGAGTCAAATCAAATGGGGTTCTATCAATAATTTATGCCCTTCTATCAACCCAGGACATATTTTTGGCCCAAAACTTCCTTCTTAACGAGCATATATATTGAACTTCTAATTTCAAAAAGCCCTAATAATTTGCACAATAAACGAAGTGCATAATCACGCTTATCATAAAAATAATAATAATAATTTAATTGTATATTTTCCTCCTGGATAATAACATAATAGGAGCCCAATGCTAGTCAAAGCTGCAACGTTCTAGGGGTGATTACATACCTAGCTTCACAAAAGAAAATAGTGACATTTTTGCAGAAGGAAGTAACTGTTAAATTATATATATATATATATATATATATATATATTTTCATATGATCAATCGAAGCATACACTGAGAACCTTTGTTTTTTTTATATATAAATGGGTTTGATCACGTCAACAAGAACAACCAACAGAGGCAAATCCAGAAGTAACAACTGTTAACCATATATTGAACACAATCCACAAAATCACAGATTTAAACCAATTTCTAGAAGGAAAAAGTTTCATTTCAAGAGGTTTATTAGATACTAGCATATTATGTATATGGTTAGTCTATCTTGCCTATTTTAACGCATCCACCAGTCATGAACATCCAGCAGGGACTGCTACAGCCACACGCCTTCCGCTTTATCCTCTTCTTCACTGGTATTTTCTTGCAACATACCACACCGGGATTCCCTTTTGAAGGCACGACTAGAAGAATGCAATAGGTGGTTGTCCAAACACTAGATTGCTTCAATGCAGCTGCTTTGGGGGTGAGAGTCAAACTACTTACCACTCAGTCCGAGAGCACTTGCGCTAGAAGGCTAAACACCAACCAGGGTTTGAAGATCAGACACAAGACATACAGATTACATCACTCCTGGTTCTAAAAGGCATCTACCGTATTGATACACAATCCTTTTCCTTCATCAGATTTGGGGACAACATCAAACTCTCGGTGCAAACATTACAGCTGTAGCTTGTAAGGTGTGATAATTCCAACAGGAAACTTTATGCCTGCCAACCTAGTGACTCGTTGAAGAGGCTCATAGTATTGCCTCTCATCTTGTAGTGATTGCTAATCATGGCAGAAAGGGATGGAGTTGGATTAAACAAGTTGCAGTTCACCACAAGAATCCCAATATCCTCGGGCCTCAATCTGCTTTTTCTCAAACAGTTCATCCAAGGCACCAAACATCACCATCACTGCTTCTGCACGAGCTTCTTTCAGGAACTCCATAAATTATTTCTCCCCAACATTTCAACCTCTACACTGAATAACACCAGCAGAAGAGGGACAACAAAGAAATACATAGCATTTCTAATCAAATAATGGTAGCCCATCTTGACATGCCTGAGATTGACAAAGTGTAAGAAATCAGGTAATCTTCTCTGGACTCTAACAGAGAATGTTTTGAATCATGCATTGGGACCAGAGCTCTCCCAAGACATTTTCTCCAACATTTCATAGATCTCCTGACAAGTTCCTACTTGCAAAGAAAATTGTGCTTCATGAATACACTAAAATGGAACAGATCCACCTCAAAGAGATCCTCTTCCACGGGTTGCATCATGAAACCAACAGAAAGGTTTCCATAGAAAATATTTGCAATAAATCTCATCAGGTCTGCTGGTAACACCCTCACAGTCACAAGGTCGATTTAGATAAAAAATATCTTGCAGGAGAATCTGAATTTGAGGATGCAAAGATACAGAACAGAAAACAACAAAGTTGGACAACCTGCTTGCTGGAGGCACTCAAAAAAGGATTCTTCCTTACTGATACGTGCCTGCAGTCTGGCTGAACACTGTGGCAGGGATCTGATGTGGATCCCCGACAAGAGCACACCTCACAACACCCCAGGAAGAGGAGGTAATACACTACTTCACCAGCTCGCGGCTTCATCTATAACCACCATATCTAACCCATGGCTAGGCACTGGAAAACTTCTGGTTAGTATTAAAAACAGTAGTTAATGTAATCTCAGCCTCACTTGTAAAACTTTCCTCAAGATTTGATTGAGCTTCTTCCATGTTAAATTCACCACCTGGACATAAGTGATTTTCCAAACTAAACGGATAGACAGCTCAACCAAAACTTTATCTCATTCTTCTACTACACTTGCAAGATTTTGCAATAACAGATCATGACTGTGGTTACGCGCAACCAGAACATCAGGTTCAGCACCAACGGTTCCTTGGGATCGCCCTGCAGCAGCTGTCGCACTTAACTCTCTCTGGAGGCCACTGGTTTTCTGAGATAAATTTACCTCTCGACCCTGTAGCTGCTGCATATAGCCAAATCTTCCTCACGGCCCTCCCAGGAGAAAATCAGTTCTACACTCCACAGAAGCTGCCTGTGCAACACAATTTTGAGTATCCACACCCACCCACGCAACATCAGGGCGACAGACCTTCATTTCACCATTAATGAATCCACTATTCAGAACACGCCAAGGAGGAGCAGGTCAAAATGAGGTGACAAGGAAAGAGAAAAAAAATTCCCAAGAAGGAAACACGCCCAACACCCACCTGCACGCATTGAAGGAGAATCCAAAAATAGATTATGGCAAAGAAAAAACGGGACTCCACCCATTCCTCATGCAAGGACAGACATGATAGCGATAATCGTTGGTAGGTCAGGTGGTTGGGAGGAGGCCAACGTGGCAGTGGAGGCAGGTAGCAAAAGGAAAAGAAGCCGTTGCCTAGCGGGGCATTACACCTATCAAATTCCTTTAGAGTTATCGAAAAAAATGATGAGGCTATCATTGACAAATATAGAAAACAACACGCTCATAGCGCATTGCAGCACCCAAGAAATGCTTTCAAGACTATAATCAAAAGCAAGAAATACCTTTCCGTGAGATTATCAATTGACTCTATAGTAATTTTTTTCAATATAAAGTTTGACCAACATCTCTAAGTTATTCTATGTCTTGAAGTTGTGTACGTTTTTTTCAGTCACTATCACTCTATCTAGAATCTTCTTTACCGATACAAAACCACATTCTTCTAGGGAAATAATTAATGTAAAAGGGACCTTTAGCATCTCCGAATTTATTTCTAAGATATTTGTCTACACAATATTGTAAATTGAAATAGACTTAAAATAAACGTCAATTGAAGTAGAATTCTTGAACTATCTGTATGAAGGTAATAAATATAGTGACTACTTTATAACGTTTATAGAAAATATATCTGAAAATGATTTGAACATATGCATGGGGAATCCATCTGTGCTGAGGATGTTATTTGACTTCATTTGCCAAATAATATCGATTACATTTTCTTTAGAAAATGGTTTATGCAAGGACACATTTTGTTCAAAGTGTTGTAATTTGTGGATTAAGAGAGAGGAACATATCAATCACTTCCTCATTTCTCTCCTCTTCTTAAGAGAAGAGATTTACTAAATAATCCAACGATGTTGTTTATATCTCCTTTATATTTTCTACAACCATCTTATCCATATTTTTTATTTTTCCAAATATGTTTACTTGTCTAGTAGCTACTGTGGATTGATGAAACACTTTAGCATATCCATCTCCTTTCTTAACCCAATATTCCCTTGGTTTTTATTTTAAAACATATCTTCTCTGAGATACACTTTTTTACTCTGGCCAAAAAATGTTTCTCATTTTGCAGTTTATCATCCATTAAGAAAAAAACTCTATGGATCTCTATTATTTTTTTCCAAGATAGCTTCCAAACCTTCTTTCTCCTCAAAATATTCCCAAAACAAACATGTTCCATGTTTTCAACAATCCTTCTCGAATTCTATGTTTCTAGGATAAACAAAACCTCTGAGAACCATAATCTGTTACTAGTTAATTCCACCATCTTTTTAAATATTCTTCAAAGTTGAGATGTCTAATCCAAATGAATTCAAACTAGAAAGGGAAATTTTTTGGTACTTCAACTAATATGATGGATAGGGATATCAATTTATGATAAGATAGAACACATTAACAACGTTAGATTGTAAAATAAAATCACCAATCATCCATAATGTAGATACAAGGAACCTATGAATACATGATTATTGTTATACCACTGAAACATTTTCTTTTATTTATCTAACTAAATTACATTTATTTTGGATATAAATCCATTAAGGAATTGGATCGTATAAACTCTTGAAAGTTCTGTAGAAATATAGTATTTTTTTTCTTGCCCAATTTTATATATTGAACTGATAATAAAGATAAAATATCCAACCATGATAATCCTTTTATCTAGGTAAAGTATCACAAAATCACAAATTTTCTTCAAAGTATGTTTTTTTCATTCCAAATGATTAGGTTTGTAGGCATTAACTACAATCCATGAGATGTTTTGTAGTGCCCAGTCCTCTTCGAAACATATTCCTTCTTTGACCATGTTTATTAACTTCTTAAAGACATGGATATTGATATTGTATTTTGGATAACATGTTTTTAGACTACATGGATATTGGTATTGTATTTTGGATAACATGTTTTTTTTATTATTATTGTGATTTGACTCTTATCATGGATTTTATGGATGCCTAGCTGACATTGGTAGATGTTGCAGTATATGTTGATTTAGCATTGCTTTACTTATATACTGATGTCTTGGATTTATAACAGTTGTGAATATGTTTTGATGCATCGTCTAACCATGTGTACATTAATATTATGGTTTATTAATTTTGGGATGATATTAGGTGATCAACAAGTATTTGAATTTCATGGTTGTTGTAAAATAGGAATTGTGATTATTGGTGATTGCAAATTATTGATTTATGTTAGAATTATGTAACATTTACAATGATGTAACTATGATGAATGATAATTATTATATGATGAATGATTTATACGTGTTTTGATTTTCTTGACGTATTGTTGTGACCTTGAGGCCAAAGGTGGTATTTTTTTTTGGTTGCAGGGAATAAAATCACACAAAATAAAGAGTGACTAAGAAGACCAACCATGAAGGAATGTCATGTGTTCAGAACATGGTCACCTTGGCAACCATTGTGTTTTGTTTGTGTCATATTTTTTTTTTTCATCTATTAGGAGGTCTCCATGGGGGAGCACCTCATATGTGACCATGGGTATGAATGTGTTTGTATTTCTAGTTTATTGTCTTGTTGATGTTGTGATTTTTATTAAGTTTTATGTTCTCCTGATGTTTTTTTTTTGTTTATTATGTGGTTTAGTTTAATTATGTTAATTATATGGGTTAATGTTAATGTGATGATGTGGCTTTTAGTGGGGGGAAAAGAGTCGTTGGGATATACCTTATCCAGTTTTCCTCTTTTATTTGAATTTTAAATTGGCATTTGTTTGTGTGTCATTCCTTAACCCAATCTCAGATTTGGGCTTTGATCCCAATTTTGAATACTTGTGGGACAACTCTTACTTTTCCCACACTATTTAGACTTCCCTCCCAGCCTTATCTATAACTTAAATTCAATTTTGATGAAAAATTGATGGAAAAGAGGCAATTATTGCCCTCATATTCTTGATCCTCTAAATTCAATTTTGAATGTGTAAAAGGGAGATTGTGTGCAAATTTGGTAATGTCATATCCTCATGTACCTCTTTATGGTGCTTTGGGTTTTGTGTGGAGTTTGTGAGGTGGATGGAAGGAAGAGGATGTGGCATCCTACATTGAGCAACTTTACCTCTTCCTCCACCAAATTTTATTCATAGTGTGTTCATTTGATGTTTTAGGGGTTACTTGGCTTTAGGATTTGGGGAGAGTTACTGGCTTGGGAAATGCTTTATTTTGTTGGAGAGGAGTTGAAGTTTGGATTTTCTTGAAGGAAAGAAGGTGCCAAAAATGGACAAGGTAGGATCTTAACTTATTGTTTTCCTTCTTGTTTTGTTGTGTATGTATATTTCAATTTGAATGTATGTATGTGTGTTTGTTTGGGTTTGGGTAGTTTTTTCCTTAAGGAAGGTGTAGGGAGAAAGAAATATGGGGGACATGGTGGAGGAATAAGGGAGTTATGTGAGGTGTGATGAAGGGAGTGTGGGTAGGGTGCTCCACCTTGTGGAGGTATAAGGGATATTTCTTGCTTTATCTTTCATATATTTTACTTGAGGGAGTGATAAGAGATTTTGAGGGAGGGATAAGAGATTTGTGTGTGTGGATGGAGCATTTGGAGGTTTCATGGTGGGACCCTTAACCCACTTGGGAGGTATAAGGGGGGTGCCCCATATTTCTTTCTCCTTTGGCTCTAGATTGAGCCTATGTGTTTGTTTGTAAAGTTACAGATTTCTGACCCTTTGTTTGATGGTTGTGTGTTGCAATTGCTTGAATGTATGTTTTGTAATGTGGAAAGCCATTGTTGTAGTTGTCCCTGGTTGTGAACATGCTACATTGCTTTCTTGGTTGGGGCTCAGAGGTCCAATGAGGGGTTGGATTCACCCCTTCATTGGAATTATGGATGGGAGGAGAGTGTTTCCTAGCTCCCTGCCATTGTTTGTGTGTTCCAGAAGATGGAAGGGAAGCAGTTGTAGGTTTAAATGAAGAAATAATGGAGCTGCTAGAAATAAGTGAAAAATTGGACATGTTGTCTCCACCGTTTTGGGTGGAGGGATTGTATACAATTGCATTTTAGATTGTAATTTATATTGTTTTGCCTTACGGTAAAAGATGTCAAGGGGATATGTATGTAATTGGAATTCTGAATATAGAAGGATTGACTTACTTTTATGTCATTGTAAAATCTGACCTTGTTAAGGCAAGTCTTGTCAATTTATTTGAAGACATTGTAAATCATTGAAATCTGCAAAGTCTATAATTTATTTCTAAATAAGTCTATAAATCATCTGAAAAATACAAGTTTGTATTATTGAAGACCTTGCAAATCATTGAAATCTGCTAAGTCTTAACAATTTTTTGAAAATATTATGAATTTTAAATCACTTGACATTTGATCTATAATTTGGCTTAAATTGCTAAGGTTTTGTATCCTTTGTAATTTGTATAGCATAGAGGTTTTGAAATTTAATATTTCACTGCATGAAATGTATAATTTGGAAATGAAGGTTTAGTATCCTATTTTATTCTTATAACAGTTTGAACCCGATCCTTTGTGATTTAAACTTTGTGCATATTCAAAGGGATCTACACACTTACACTTATGTATCTTCATTTTATATTCTTAACTAAGATTATAAATATGTTTGTCCTTGTGTGTGTGTGTGTTCCTGTGTGTGTAACCATCCACTGCACACATCATAGGAATGTATATATATTTAGAATATAAATATTGTGCATATGTGTCTAGTAATATGATACTGAATATATATAAACCATACAAAGTTAATACACTTCACATGGAACACAACACACGGACTTTTCACAACACATGTTGGTCATGCACATGCACACCAGATTTATATACAATTACATACGATACATACATACCCATACATGTATCATCATACGTATATGTATATATAGTATAATATATATATATATATATTATATATATATATATATATACCATAGGAATACATATACATATATATATATACATATATATATACATATATATGTATATATATACTATATTTTTGATCAAATGTTAGGGGTACTTATGTGTCTACAGTCTCCACGTCGGTTACATCAATTGGCATCGGCAGAACTCCATATATATGATAGATGTAAAACCCGAGATATGTAACATAGATGAGAAAATTAGATAGATAATATATATGTATGTTATATTATTTAGATATGTGTGGTGTGCATGGTCGACGCATATATATATCTGTTACCAATGTATATAGTACATAACTTTTATGAGATAGAATATAGTAACCAGGGATATAACATATCTATGTATATATACACACATGTGTATATATGTATATGTATAAATGTGTGCCTGTGTGTAGTGTCTGTCAATGTGAATGACACAAAACATATATGTATATATATAAGTATATATATACATGGTGTATGTATGTATATATGCATAGTATGTATTTATTCATCTATGTATATACATAGAATGTAACAAGTGTGTGTAAATGTGTGTATCATAATCAGAAGTATCGTGTAAATACCCACGTATAAACATGTGTGTATATTATATATGTGTGTGGATGTGATTATACGTATTAAAATGGGGAATGAATATGAGATATGGGAGAGACAATCCTCCCATTGCAGTCACACAGCTGTACACATATCCATATGCATAGTTTCTTCATAAACCTTTGCTCTCTTTCTCCATTATTTCCTTCCATATAATGTTACTCTGTGCAAATGGAGGTACATTATCTAGTTAGATTTAGAATAAAAAGAGATCGTAATTGATTCGGTTAGGGGTCAAAAGGCGGAAACCTAATGATCTAGGGTGAGGATTAAATCAATCGGTATGACTGTGATTTAACCCTCATCCCTTTAAGTGATGGGTCAATAAAATTTAATCCTCCCATTCCTGGTAAAATAAATATACATAGATCCCTAGAGAGTTTTTATTCACCAGGGAAATATATAGAAATTATATCATATATTTGGAATATATTTAGTTATATATATTTATATAAAAGTATGTGCATGGGATGTTATAATTTATTCTATGTAGAAATTAGAAGATGTAATGGGTAAGTAGTATACCCTTAAATAGTTAAAAGGTGGTATTTCATGAGTTTTTATTACAATTGTTTAGGAAATTACATTAAAGACTAACTTAGGAGATGACATTATTAAATTTAAACTATGAACCTTAATGGGCAAATTATTATGATGGAATAAAATACATGTAATTATGATAATTAAAATTGGATTAAAATTATTATTAACCTAAGAACCAGTAAAATTCACCCCCATAGTATTTAGGGATCTATGCTCTAATTGGTTCCATTCCTGCCTTCCATGCAAGTAATTAGCTGTCGTAAATGGAGGCACATTCAGGGTATGCAAATGATAATTAAGGATTAAATCACATAAAATTAATAATGTAGCCGCATTCTATGGGAGAGACATAAGATCATAGGGTGAGGATTAAAATCAACTCCTATGGATCTGATTTAGATCCTCACACCTTCTTAAGTGTATGGGGTGAATAATTACAATGTATTCCTAAATCAGGTAAATTTGATCCCAACTGGGGATGCCTAAGTAATTCTCTAACTGGAGTATGAATAAAATCTATGTCATGTTAGGATTTTTTTAATTAGTGGTAAATAAATGAAAGGTGGGTCTTAGTAAGTTCGCATGCTTATTCCTACGGGCACAAAAATTACCACGCATAATTCTGCATGGGTCCTAAATTAGAGGAATTGCCAACTTTCTAACTCAAAATGCAATTAATAGACTAAAATTAACTAATGACTCAAAAAGTAGGAAAAAACCAAACTACAACTTAAATCCTAATTTTTGGCCTCAAGATGGAGTTAGGAATTAGGGCCTAATTAAAATGTGTCGAAAACTTGCCCCAACTAGTAGGGCAGGTTGACAGCTGCATTCGTCTCATCGAAACATGTGGTTTCAAAAAAAAAACGGACTCAATTTTAGACACTCGGAGCTCAAGTTATGACCTTTTCAAGTTCCTGCTAATTTTGGTGCATCAATTAATGAAGGGGATGGATTAAATAAATGAGCTAATGTTTCCTTTATTAATCATAATTAATATAATTCTAAGATTGAATTAACGTATTTAATTTTTATCAAAAACTCTGGATAATTGATCATTATTATTATAGTCCTAAGTGTAGTGGTTTTGGTGACGGATGATATGGTAAAAAATGCAGGCATTCAAACTTTGGTATCAAAGCAGTGGGTTCAACACTTCGACCCTGGGAAAACTATAGGGACACAGTTTGAAAACCTACTGCTATATATGAAACCTAGAAACTACTTGAAATTATTTTGAAAAAATTAAAACGTGAGAAAACTTAGTAAAACTAAAACACACCTAGAATAATGGACTAAAGCCCTGCTTTTATGCAAGTCTGAAATGCACCTTGAGGTGTGGACCAAATGAGACTTGGTTCTTAGCATGTCAGAGCTAGAGGGACCCCCCTCAGATCAAAACCAGAAATTGCTGTCATATTGTCGCAGAAGTCTATAGACCTTAGAGATTAGGTCAACCGTCAGCTATATCATGAGTTTTCCTTAGTGGGATGACCAGTCAACTGTGGGAGGAGTTGTCATAGGAGGACTTCAGGATACTCCATGACATAGTGAGGAGTATTGGGCAGATAATTCTCATCTGGAGCCTGATAGACAGGACTCAGCATGAGAGAGATAGGGATTAGAGATAAAGGGGGAGATCTAATTCCCTAGATATGAGAGACTATCTTATAGGAGATGGACCTCGGGGATCAACATTCAACTAGGGGCCAATCACATTCGAGAGATCTTGAATACTTCACCCACCTCACTTAATAGCTAGAGTTAATAGCTATTGAAGTTGAAGTTTTCAGACCGATTAATGGCTAGTTAGCGGCAGCATGATGCTTTTAAGATATCAACCTGAAACTTTTGCAACCTCTTATCCTCCTATGGTTGTCACAAGTCACATTAACTTCTCTACCATAATTTTTTTTTGTTTGTTTGTTGGAGGGATATTAATATCTAGATGAAAACCTTCAAACCCGTTAGATTTGGGTTGAATAGTAGATGAGCAAACCTCACCAAGAAAGCAGTCCTAGATTCAAATCCCATACAATCTGAGAACTCCTAAATGTCATTGTAGGAGTTTGACCTCAAAAAAGTTCCATGATATATATGATAGGATAGCATGCATATGGTTCCATTCTCTTGGAGAGCTAGATTTTGTGGACTTGCTTAAATGAACTTAGATTACATGGTAGAATGATCATATCCATGATTCACAGGTTACCATCAAACAGCCTATAAATCAAATCTGGACATTTAGTGCACATGTTTTTGTCCATTATCCCACTACGATAAAATGGTCATTGAGAAGGCCTATTTTTTAAAATAAAACATGGGGAAGAATCTGTTACATGGCACCTCCATATTGTGAGGAGTCACCCATAGCTAGTTCTAGTGACAATTCTGAAATCAAAGCACATTGCACCTTTTAAATAAATCAAATGTAAGACTTGAGCATGTAGCAATTTGTAGAAATTCTCCACACTTGTATTGTCTTATCCACTTGTTGTCACTGAACGCAATTTTCATACCGACACCAGGGTCTGCATTTTCATATTCTCTCACACACTTTCAGATATGATTCAACAAATGAGCCTATCGGTATCTTCTAGAGCCTCGCAAGTAGAGGGCCCATCTTAGACAATTGAAGTACCTAAATCTCGACTCCACTTTAAGCTCATCCTTAGAGATTCCACATCTTTTTTGCTCATTTTTAAACAAGTTGTTCAGAGTATACATAGTACAGAGTTTTAGCTTAAAATTATCTCAACCATTGCTATGTCATTTTTAGCGATGGGATGACCTAGTTGTATCAGATATAGCACTCTACTGGGGCATCTTTTGTGAGTTGACTTATACACATAATCTTGGTAATCAGGGTAAGGGCACACCATGTCTTGATGAGCTGGCAGTTGGTCATATCAGCAAAGAGGTTTATTCAGATTCATGTATTAGTCGAGAATTTGAGGGTAGAGCAACCAGGGTACAGTGATCGAGACTTTTGAGTAGAATTGGTGGCTATTCCTACCTACAATGGCTCTGATCTATTGAGGCTAGTCTAATTAGTTACCACTTCACCATAACTCCTACAGTAATGTGGGCTAGTGAGAAGTTAGGCAAGGTTGTAGTTAGGAAGATAGAAATGGATCTTAGAGCCAAATTCTTTATTAGATTTTTTTAGATATAATCGACTGTGTCGTTGAACTTTGACCATTTAACCATGACAACTTCTGCTCCTATTGCATCCTCCCCTAAAGTGGTCTCAAATCACACTGGACTTCCCTACCATTGTTAGGTTTGTTTTTTTGCCTTTTTTACATGGTGGTAGGATGGATTATTAAAATATAGAAGTGATCTCTTGTGCAGATGATCTGGGATTTGAGTTGATGACTAGTAGAGACGGATCGTCACCAAGAAAAAGTCCCAGATTCAAACACCAATTATATCTGAGATGCTCCTTAGTGCCATTGTACAAGTTTGACCTCAAAAAGTAATATATATATATATATATATATATATCAACTACCGAACAAAAGTACACTTTAGGATAGCAAAGTAGTAGCGTCTTAGAACATTGAGCCTATTAACTTACTATTATAAGAAACTCTTTAGCCAAATCGACCATTCCCGATTATTTTACCTGTCCTACCTCCCACTCAAATATGAGATAGATTGCAAGGGAAATATTTAAAGTTTCTGAAAACATAAAAGGAATCTGCACACATGGCCCTCCATAGGATGACTACCCCTATGCTTTCTGTCCAAGTCTGAATATTCAGCTGTAGGGCCACCTTGAGAAGGGCCTAATCCATAATAATCGAATCTAAGACTTGGGGTGCACAGCAGCATTTTTCGTAGAAAAAGAATTCTTCACACTTGTATTGTCTGTATCCACTTCTGGTCACATGACAGTCATTTTCAGTAACAACTAAGAAATCATTACTCCCTTCCACACATTTCTGCATTTGTCATGATTAGATGGAGGTGTCTCACTATGTTTTACAAGATAGATAATAAGTAGGGTACCAGCCTACCTGAGGATCTTCTGGAGGTGTAAATCTTACCAATGATCAAACTTGTAACTCCACTTTAAGGCCACCTAAGAGATTCCCAGTCTTTTTTGCTCATTTTAAAAAAACTGACTTGTGTAAATAGCCCCCACAGTATTCATGAGCTTTATGAATTAGGGTATTCAGGCTGCTGTTATGTCATTTTTAAATGCTGGGGAACACTTCCTGGGATGATATATTGTATAATATAACCTTCCATATACATCTTATGTGAGTTGAATTTGAACAAATATTTTCTCATCTTCGCAGAAGTTCTATAGTGTCTTTGAGAGTGAGAACTTTATGGTATACCTATAGCAAGTGTGGTTCTATTCATAGTTGCAGAGGTAGACAGGCATGGGTATGAGGATCATTTTTGGGTATGGGTATCATAGGATCGTAATTTTTAAGCAAAAATAGGAGAGGGCATTGATTATATAATGCTGGCCAATATGAAAAAATTAGATATGTATATATATGGGATTGGAAAAACTAAATTATGGGAGGTATAAAGCATAAAATTTCACGTATTAAAACTCATCCCATACACTTCCCTATAGCAGTAAAGGGATCTAATACTAAATGATTAGAAAAATTTAAAACACGAATTTAGGACTATTAAATGAATGCCATACTATCATATAACCCATACTAACAGTGCTAGATCTGAAAAGCAGCACTTACTTTGTTTGGCAACTGATAGAAGGTAGTATCTCTTGCAGGATCCCTGAATAAAGGGGTTTGAGGATAGAAAAGTTGAATCTATTATCTCGGAGCTCAATGGATCACAACTCGCCTCACATTGACCTTGTATCAGTGGTTCGATGCTTTAGATGGAGTTGCTAAAGGTTAACCGAGTAGAGCTAGGAACTGGTGGTCACACTTCCGATAGACTCGTTGGGGCAGCTATGGTACCTAGGCTTCAGAAAAAGCAAATAGGCAGCTGCCGTCAACAACTTCGCTAAAGCTAAAGCTCTTTATATGTGGCCTCATAATATTGCCATTGAGCAAGGGTTGGATCAACCTCATTGTGAGAAGGTGGTAGCACAACACTATGTCAGTTGATACAATAAACAAAGAAAAATGGATCATTGTCAATTCGCATCACATAGTGGAGGACCTTGATATTGTAGCAAGCTTGCTAAATACATAGGTGCATCAATCATATTAGCTAGAGAAGGATATTGAGGCACGTAGATAATCCCTTAAAGCTAATTTTTAGGGGTTGATAATGATGATAATGAAAGGCTCGTCATTCTCTCATCACATGGGTCATATTTAATGTGCCTAAAGTTGGAGTGATTGCAGATTGCAACATGTGAGTAGAGGCTTCATCATACATCTGCATTCAGCCCATGGCAAATGTGATGAAGATGCCCACCTAATTGAAGTAGTTATTCTAATGAATTACTCTTTGGAGGGATCTAGCCTCGTTTGTGTCTTCCCATGCATGTTGGAGTTTCAGAAGTTGAAGACCATATATGCATTGTCATCGTAGTTGGA
Source organism: Taxus chinensis (assembly GCA_019776745.2). Lineage (NCBI taxonomy): Eukaryota > Viridiplantae > Streptophyta > Pinopsida > Cupressales > Taxaceae > Taxus > Taxus chinensis. Next base: position 647,926,047 of record CM034146.1, read on the forward strand.
AAGATTTATCCTCGCTTGCTATATTGAAGGTGATTAATGGAACACCATTTCCACTGGATTTCATTATTGGGATACCTATTGCTTCACAGTATCAGTCATGAAGCGATCATGGATCAAGGTGGAAAATTAGATGCTGAGACAGAAATGAGGACTCAGAGTTGCTTTGAAGGGAAAGGCCGACCTGAGAGTAACTGCCAGTGAAAGTTGATGCAAGACTCCCTATTTGCATGAGACTACTCCATTGACTAACATGCAACATTCACAGAAGATCGGTTTAGTGACCATGATCCTTAAACTCCGGCAACTTCTCAATGTCGGTTGTCTTCTGTGACAATTTGGTACTGGAATCAATAGCAATTTGAAGTACAACTGGAATCACTGGCAAGAAAGCTAGTCAAATCAATCTCATTAACTAGATACCAGAAGATATGCTTCTCATGTATGTTATGGATCACCAATTTTCAATCCGGGCGCAATATGTCCATCTCGTAGAGCTTGGGGACACAGCTGCAGTTGAAGAAGTGGTCAAAGTTCCATGAACATATCACGGGTCAGTCTACTACTAGCATTGGATACTTTGCAGAGAGTTGCTCAGGAATCCATTGGAGTAGCAGACAATGTTACTTGGATAGCCAACAACTCATTCGTCTACACATGTTACAGGATATGGAGCAACATGACATCTTGATCAGGCAGAGATTACATGAGGCACATGATAGGTAGAAGAATTATGCAAACCAAAGAAGAGTTGACCGCAATTATGAGGTGTGCTCAATGGTATTCTTGAGAGTAAGACCGTGTAATATCCCCATCTGTTGTGGAAAATGATCTAAACTATCTCAAATATTTTTGGGTCCATTTGAAATCTTGGAGAAAATCGGTGCCATATCCTACCACTTAGCCTTGCCAACCATCTTATCTTGCATCCATGATGTTTTCCATGTTTCTCTTCTTCAGTGATATATACCAAATCCTTCTCATGTATGTAATTCAACTGATTTGTAGGTGAAAGAGAAGGAACATGTGACTTTGTAGCCCATGTGCATCACATAACGCAGGCCCTTGGGCCTTTGAGGCCGTGAGATTGACTAGGTACTGTCGACACTAAAATTTTCCTCCAAAATTTCCATTTCATTAATATATGTATTAGGAATAGGATGTTGTTAAGTGTAATTAGTAGTAGCGTCTGATAGAAGATAACGGCGCCATCAGTACGGTGCCGCCAATAATGTGGAGTACGATAACAATCAAAGTACAATAGGAATGTTGTAAAAAGTAAATATTTTTCGTAAGTGGTCTGGTAATGTTAAAATGTCAAAGTTTGGGTAATTAGAGAAGTAGGGTCTACATGATTAGGAATTAGAAATATTATATTGGTAATAAGGACAAGGAGTGAGGTCATAAATATTTTGTGTATTTTATTTGTAAAAATTCTAAAAATGTGGAACCCATGTAAAATGATAAGGTTTATCTTATCTTAATAGATAAGCTTACATGTATAGATAAGAGTTAAGGTATGGAATATGATTCGTCAGAGTGGATTTCTTATCCTATCTTAGAGATAGGATGGATAAGCCTGGAAGTTCTATAATAGAGAGGCCACCCCCCTCATTTAGCATAGAAAATAAGTAGTGAGAAATATTGTAGGGAGTGTGCGAAGGAAGCCATCAGTTAAAGGTGTGTTGAAGAAGCCATCGAGAGGTGTAATTGTAAAGTTTCTCCCATAGTCTTGTTGAAGAATCTCATGGGTGAGATTGTAACAGTTTCATGTTAATATTATAATTTATTTTGATATTTCATATTTTTCGTCATTCTGTCTTATCATAGTCAATGGTATTCTTGTGTTATGTTGTTGTTTTGTTTCCAGATTACGTCCACCAAACTAAAGGCTGTGCATTAGTAAATAATCATAGCACGAGGAGTTCCCAGTGAAGAATTATCATAGTGCCGGATTGGTGATGACATTTTGGTTCCATTGCCGGGACCATTCCTCGTTGGTGGATTTTCTGGAGAGATATTCCCACTAAGTCAAAAATCAATTGGAGGGTAACCTTGTTTTTACTGTGCATAGTAGTTACCATGGTAAAGTCATTTTTACCGTGAATAGTAGTTACCATGTTAAAGGCATTTTTGCCATGAATAGTAGTTACCCTGGTAAAGTCCTTTTTGCTGGGAATAGTAATTACCGCAGTAAGGTCACTTTTTACCATGAATAGTATTTACCGCAGTAACTTCACTTTTTACTGTGAATAGTGTTTACCACAGTAAAGTCAGTTTTTACCGTAGTAAGTCAAGTTTTACCATAGTTTACCGTGGTCATTTCTATTTTACTGTAGAAAGGTGTAAAGTCACTTTCTAGTATAGTGATTCCAATTATTTGTGCACATAAGTCTTGTTAATTGTACTTGTGGGTTGGTATTTCACGGTGGTTACTTTTGAAAATGGGAAAGATTCCTGTTTTTTCAGCTCAATCTAATGAAGATGCTTCTTCTTTCATTCAAGAGTTTAAACGATCTTGTATTTGTAATGGACTTATAAGAAGGGAACAATGGACTAAATTTTTTCCTACCTTTTTGGATGGTTCAGCACTTAGGTGGTTTGAAACACTAGGTGATAATGTGAAAAATTCATGGGATTTATTAACTGAAAGTTTTCGTGAAGAATTTGGTGAACAACAGAAATATGCAGATCTCATGATCGAGATCACAAAGCTATCCCAAGGAGAGAAGGAGAAGATAAGGGATTATCATGCTCGTGTTCTAGAGCTAAGGAGGAATCTCGATGCCCAGATCCGGAAGGAAGGACTAGCGGATGGGTTGATGAATGGCGTGGATAATCTCCTCTGTAAGCACTTCATTCTTGGGATGAAGCCAGAGATCAGACAACGAGTGAAGTATGACCGCCCAGCCACCATTGAACAAGCAAAGGAGATTGCAAGAAGGCAAGAAGAAAGCATGGAAGAGGAGCCCAAAGAAATTGTTGCTAAAGTAGAGCCTACACCAACACCTTTGGTCCTGAATCCACAACCACTCCCAGTGAGCACAAATATTTCTCCTAATACATCTACTGAGTATGAAGATCTACTCAAAAAGATGGGTCAGTTAACTATTAATCTTCTTCAAGGAAAGGAATTTAGTTCTCAGGGAGGAGATAGAGGTCCAAAGAGAAATATTTCTGAAGTTGTTTGTTATGGTTGTTATAAAAAGGGTCATTATAAGTATAATTGTCCAGATAGAGCTTCTACATCTAGTAAGGGAGATAATGATAAAGGAAAAGCACCTGTGAATTCTTTTGATGTAGTAGATAAGAGCAGAAATAATGAAGTAGATATGTTTGTAACAAAAAGAAAGAAAGAAAAAGATAATCAAGATGGAAATGATCCTAAGAAGATGAAAGAAGAAACTAGTAAGAAACATAGGAGAAGAAAGTTGGGTGTGCAGGATTTTCTGATTTCACAGGGGCAAGGACCATACTCCATCTTGGAAGATCTGTCCAAAAGGCCTGCAAATATTACATATGGTCAACTCTTGGCTATGTCTTCTGAGAAGAGGCGGGAGTTGCGAGGTGGACTCAATGCTCGAAGAAGGAAGGAGGTTGAGGTCCCTGTTTTGGAGGCAGAGGCAGATCCCTATGCTCCACAAGCTGAGGTATTATGTAATGGTATTTCAATTCATGATGTCTTAGTTGATGGAGGTGCTGCAGTTAATGTAATGACCGAGTCTGTAATGAATATGTTGGGTTTAAAAATTGATCGCCCTTCAACACTTATGTTAAGGTCATTAAATAAAGGAAAAACTAAACCAGAAGGTGTAGTTTCAAATGTGGCAATATCTGTTATGGGTGTGGTATGTGTGGTAGACTTTCAGGTGATGAAAAATGGTACTGTTGCGTACCCAATGCTGCTGGGAAGACCATGGCTAAGGAGAGTTCATGCAAGAAACTACTGGAATGAAGGTTTCATGACACTTGGACGTGGTAGAGAGAGGGTGAAGATAAACGTGATCCCTCGACATCATAAAGTAGAACCTGTGGATTCAAGTGATGAAACTGATGATTGGACATCCTCTGATTACTCTAGTACCAGTGAAGTGGACACTGAAGATGAAGAAAGCGAGGTGGATGTTTCAGTCATGGATATCCTGCCAGTCACACCAACTCATGACCCCATAAAATTATCTGAAGAAGAAGTTGATGATCGTCTCCAACAAATAAAGATTGGTGATGCTGTGATGGAGAGTGAGAAGGAATCCTACCTCCAGCTCTTTCGAAGGTACATACACCTATTCACTTTTGATTACAAGGAACTCCGTCAAGTAAGTTGGGTAGAACATTCTATTGAGCTGGTAGATGGTGCTAAGCCCATAAAGCAAATGCCATATAGAATGAATCCTAATTTTTCCAAGACTATAAAAGAAGAAATAGATAAGTTGCTTGATGCAGGATTCATATTTGCTGTGGAGAATTCAGAATGGGTTTCTCCCATTGTGATCTCAATAAAAAAGAATGGGAAGCTACGCATTTGTGTTGATTACAGGAAGCTCAATAAGGCAACAAAGAAGGATCATTACCCTCTTCCATTTTCAGATCAGATCTTGGATGAAGTAGCTAGCCAGGAGTGCTATAGTTTTGCTGATGGATATAGCGGCTACAACCAAGTTCGTATAGCAGAGAAAGATCAGCTGAAGACCACGTTTACCACTCCTCGGGGAACGTTTGCTTATAGAGTTATGCCTTTTGGGTTGTGTAATGCTCCAGCAACATTCCAGCGTTTAATGAATAGGGTGTTCGAACCCTACATTGGGACCTTCATCAGAGTATTTCTGGATGATTTTTGCATCTATGGGAGCAAGTTGGACCACCTGCACCAGATGGAGACAGCATTTCAAAGGTTAGATGAAGCACAAGCCTCACTAAACCCTACAAAGTGTGTCTTTGGATGTTCTAAAGGCGTTTTGTTAGGGCATGTTGTATCCAGAGATGGTATTGGTACTGATCCTGATAAAGTTTCAAAAATCAAAGATTTACCATTTCCTATAAATAGAAGTAAGTTGAGATCATTTTTAGGCCATGTGGGTTACTATAGAAGGTTCATCAAGAATTTCTCAAAGATTGCACAGCCACTAACCCAGTTCTTGAAGAAGGATGTTGCTTATGAACCAGGAAACAAGGCGCATGAAGCTTTTGGACAACTGAAGGAAGCCCTGGTGTCTTCACCTGTTTTGAAGAATCCAGATTGGAGCAAGCCATTCATTGTGTACACTGATGCCTCAGATGCAGCACTAGGTAGTACTTTGAGCCAAAAGGATGAAAATGGGAATGAACATCCAATTTACTTTGGGAGCAGACAAATGAGCAGTGCTGAGGTAAACTATACTGTAACTGAAAAAGAGGCTCTGGCTATCATTTTTGCTGTAAAGAAGTTTAGAAATTACTTGCTAGGGCAGAAATTTATAGCTGTAACGGATCATCAGGCTCTGAAATATATTGTCAATAAGCCTAACCCATCAGGGAGGATAGCAAGATGGATAATTTTGCTACAAGAATTTGAATTTGATATTATAGATAGGCCAGGAAAGAAGCATGTCAATGCAGATGCACTCTCTCGAGCCTATGATGGTTTAGGATCATCTTGTGATGATGATGATTTTCCCGATGCAGCATTGTTCTCCCTTGACACAATCCCTAGTGAATACATAGATATTTGGAATTATCTGAATGAATTCAAGTTTCTGGATGGTGCCAATGCAAAGACTAAGAGAAAGATTACTCAAGCCAGTCGTCCATACTCAATTCTGCATGGAGCATTATTTCGAATAGGACCTAATGGACAGTACAAGAGGGCAGTTGGACGTGATCAAGGAAAAGAGCTTCTAGAAGAATTCCACAATGGTACATGTGGAGGGCACTTCTCTGGACAACTTACAGCAAGAAGGATCTTGGATGCAGGTTATCACTTGCCCACTCTTTTTAAAGACTGTTATAATTATTGTAAGACATGTGATATTTGTCAAACACATGGTAACCGTAAGACTTCATCAGCTCCATTATGTCCTATTCTTCCCCTTGGTCCCTTTGAAAAATGGGGAATAGACATTGTAGGTCCACTTCCAACTACATCACGTCAAAATAAGTATATTGTAGTTGCCACAGATTATTTAACCAAGTGGGTTGAAGCTAGGCCATTGAAAGCAGCTTCTATGGATGAAGTGGCAAGGTTCATACATGAACGCATTGTCACCAGATTTGGTTGTCCATTAGAAATTGTAACAGATCAAGGAAGCCACTTCATTAATGAGGTGGTAGAAGCCCTAGTCAATAAGTTTTCTATCAAGCACAGGAAGGAAACAACATACAAGCCAAGCACAAATGGACAGGTGGAACGAACAAATTTTGTGTTGTGTCAAATTCTAGCAAAAGATGCAGCCTTGCAGGTACATAAATGGGATAAAAGGATTCATGCAGCATTGTGGGCATATAGGGCAACATCAAAGTCAGCAACAGGATACTCCCCATTTCAGTTGGCCTATGGCATTGATCCAGTTCTTCCTATTGAGTTTGATATTCCCACTGTGAGAGTTATGAAAAATGAAAGGATGGATGAAAGTGATTCAGTAAAAGAAAGGTTGGTACATCTTCATTTGCTAGAGGAAATGAGGGAAATAGCAAAGGATACAAGCCATAAGAAGAAAATGAAGCAGAAGGAGTACTTTGATCAAAAGATCCGGTGGTCTCCATTTCAAGTAAATGACTTGGTTCTAGTTTATGATTCCAGATACAAAAAAAGAAGACAGAGAAAATTTCTTCCAAAATGGATGGGGCCCTACAAAATAGCAGCTGTGCATGAAAATGGTACGTACCGACTGGAGGAACTGGATGGCACTCCCATTACGAAATGGGTCAACCATGACAAGTTGAAGATTTTCCAAGCACCAGAATAGTCTACTCCGAGGACAGAGTAGAAGCTAGGAAGGGGGAAGATGTCGACACTAAAATTTTCCTCCAAAATTTCCATTTCATTAATATATGTATTAGGAACAGGATGTTGTTAAGTGTAATTAGTAGTAGCGTCTGATAGAAGATAATGGCGCCGTCAGTACGGTGCCGCCAATAATGTGGAGTATGATAACAGTCAAAGTACAATAGGAATGTTGTAAAAAGTAAATATTTGTCGTAAGTGGTCCGGTAATGTTAAAATGTCAAAGTTTGGGTAATTAGAGAAGTAGGGTCTACATGATTAGGAATTAGAAATATTATATTGGTAATAAGGACAAGGAGTGAGGTCATAAATATTTTGTGTATTTTATTTGTAAAAATTCTAAAAAAGTGGAACCCATGTAAAATGATAAGGTTTATCTTATCTTAACAGATAAGCTTACATGTACAGATAAGAGTTAAGGTATGGAATATGATTCGTCAGAGTGGATTTCTTATCCTATCTTAGAGATAGGATGGATAAGCCTGGAAGTTCTATAAATAGAGAGGCCACCCCCCTCATTTAGCATAGAAAATAAGTAGTGAGAAATATTGTAGGAAGTGTGCGAAGGAAGCCATCAGTTAAAGGTGTGTTGAAGAAGCCATCGAGAGGTGTAATTGTAAAGTTTCTCCCATAGTCTTGTTGAAGAATCTCATGGGTGAGATTGTAACAGTTTCATGTTAATATTATAATTTATTTTGATATTTCAGATTTTTCGTCATTCTGTCTTATCATAGTCAATGGTATTCTTGTGTTATGTTGTTGTTTTGTTTCCAGATTACGTCCACCAAACTAAAGGCTGTGCATTAGTAAATAATCATAGCACGAGGAGTTCCCGGTGAAGAATTATCATAGTGCCGGATTGCTGATGACAGTACGCACCCAGTGGGATCGATATGATGATTTGTTAGCTACATGGGAGGATGCTACTTTCCTAGGAGCCCAATTTCCACACTTGTTCCAATGAATTCCAGGAGGAAGTTGAGTATAAGGGGATGGGGATGTAGTTCCCACTCCTCTTCGATAGTTATTCCTACTTTGATCATGTTTATTAGCTTCTTAGAGACATGCATATTGATATAGTATTCTAGATAGCATGTTGCTAGACTATATATACATTTGATTATTATTGTGATTTGAATATTATCATGGATTGTATGGATGCCTACCTGAGATTGGTAGATGTTGCAGTACATGTTAATTTAGCATTGATTTACTTATATACTGACATCTTATATTTATATCATTTGCGACTATGTTTTGTTACATCGTCTAACCATGTGTACATTGATATTATGGTGTATTAATTTTACGATGATATTATGTGATCAAAAATTATTTTAATTTCATGTTTGTCATAAAATAGGACATGTGATTATTGGTAATTGCAATTTATTGATTTATGCTAGAATTACATAACCTTTTCAATGATGTAACTATGTTGAATGATGATGACAATATGATGGATGATTTATAGGTGTTTTGATTTCCTTGACGTATTGATGTAGTCTTGAGGATGAAGGTGGTATTATTTTGTGGTTGCAGGAAACGAAATCACACAAAACAAGGAGGGAATAGGAAGACCAGCCATGATGGAATGTCATGTGTTCAAAACATGGTTACCTTGGCAACCGTTGTGTTGTGTTTATGTTGTGTTTTTGTTTTTCATCTATTAAGAGGTCTCCATGGGGAAGGACCTCACATATGACCATGGTTAGATATGTGTTCTTTTTTCTATTTTATTGTTTCGTTGATGGTGTGATTTTTATTAAATGCTCTGCTCCCCTTATGTTTCTTATGTTTATTATGTGCTTTGGTTTAATTATGTTAATTTTATAGGTTAATGTTAATGTGATGATGTCTCTTTTGTGGGGAGAAATGATTCCTTGGGATATACCTTATCCATTTTCCCTCTTTTATTTGAATTTGAAATTAGCATTGGTTTGTGTGCCATTCCATAACCCAATCTCCAATTTGGGATTTGAGTCCCATTTTGAAGGCTTGTGGGACAAATTTTACTTGTCCCGCACTCTTTGGACTTCCCTCCCCACCTTTCCTATGAATTAAGGGGTCATATCTAGCCTCTAATTATGAAAATTTGATGGAAAAGTGGCAATTACTGCCCTCATATTCTTAATCCTCTAAATTAAATTTTTAATTGTGAAAAATGGAGATTGTGTACAATTTTAGTTGTGTCATATCCTCACCTACCTCTTTCTGAGACATTTAGATGTGTGTTGAAATGTGAGGTGTATTTGAGGGGAATGAGGTGGCTTCCTACATGGACCCACATCATCTCTTCCTCTACCAAGTCTATTTATATGAATCCTCTTTATGTTTTTGGGGTTTATTACTTTATAATTTAGCTTTGGATTTAGGAAGAACTTGCTTGGAGTGATTTATTTTTGAGAGGATATGCAGTAGATTTTATTTAAGGAAGAAGGTGCCATAAATTACAAGTTAGGATCTTAACATATTTGCTTCCTTGTTCTTATTGTGTATGATATTTCAATTTGAATGTATGTATGTGTGTTTGTCTAGGTTTGGGTAGTATTTTCCCTTAAGGAAGGTGTAGAGACAAAGACAATGGGGGCCATGGTGGAGGAATAAGGGATTTTTTGAGGTGTATGGAGGGAGTGTTGGCAGGGTGATCCACCTTGTGGAGGTATAAGGGAAATTTCTTTCTTTATCTTTGTATATTTTACAAGAGGGAGTGATAAGACTTATGAGGGAGGGATAATAGATTTTTCTGTGTTGATTGAGAATTTTTTGAGGTTTCATGGTGGACCCTTAAATCACTTGGGAGGTATAAGGGGGGCGCCCCATATTTATTTACTCCTTTGGCTCTAGACTTGAGCCTATGTGTTTGCGTGTAAAGTATTAGATTTTGATCTTTGTTTAGATATGTGTTACAGTCTTGAATATCTGTTATTGTGTTGAAGCCATTGTTGTATCTTCCTTGGTTGTGATCATGTTGCATTGCTGCTTGATTGGGGATCAGGGGCATATGAGGGGTTTGGATTCACCTCCTCATTGGAATTAGGCTTAGTGCAGAGAATTTCCAAGATCCCTGGTCTTATTTGTGTGTAGAAGATGGAAGGGAAGAGTTGCAGGTTTATATGAGGAAATCAGAGTTGCAAGAAATAAATGAAAAATTAGACATGTTGTCTTCACCTTTGGGTGGAGGACTTGTATAAATTTTCATTTTAATTGTATTTCTATTGTTTTGCCTTGTAAATATATGTCAAGGGACTGTATTTAATTGGAAATTAAATATAGAAAGGGTTGGCTTATTTTATGTTATTATAAAATTCCTTATAACGAAATTTTGTTGATTATTTGAAGACCGTGCAAATCATTGAAGTATGAAATTCTGTAATTTATTTGAAAACTATGTAAATCATTTAAATTTGCATTATTGAACATTGGAAAGAAAAGATAGATGTCTTGTAATTCTTAGAACAGGTTATGGAATTTAATATCACTGCATGATGTATAATTTGGTAAACTTGAGGGATTATTCCCTCTATTTTTTTTTGTTTAGCGTCATTGTTTTCCATTCAATATTTCCTATCAAAATTCAAAAGGAGCTACCCTAACTTCTTGTATCTTCATCTGATAAAGTTTGAACTAGATTCTTTTATAAATAAATGTATACACACACACATACTTAGCTTATAATTTTTTTTTCCTTTCTGTATTATTTATTTTTAGAAATAAGTCCATAAACTACATAATTTTAATTGTATTTATATGTACATCTATAAATCTACCGATCTAGTATGTCTCTTTGAAATAAAAATATTAAGGTTACACATTCTTATATAAATATATATGTATTATATATATATATATATATATATATATATATATATATATATATATATATCCTTTTTAAAACAAATTTGGATCTAGAGTAACTGACGCCGATCAAGCAATCGACATCAGTAGACCTTATGGAACCGTCACCGACCTTGTTACCCTTGTCGGTCAAACCTATGTAACCACGTTTCTTCTAGAACTATAGTAAACATGACCCATCTTCCTCTGTTACGAAATTTATAAGTACATTTAACTTTTAACTAGATGATAATATAGTAACTCAGGGAATATATATGTATATGTATACACAAACACATATCTGTGTGTATATATATGTACAAATATGCATGTGAGTAGATCTATCAATGGAATATAAAAAAATTATGTAGATATAAACTATATTCGAGTAATGGACATCGAGATACCCTCAAAGAATTGTTTTTTCATCTCTATAAAAATAAAAGCAATAAGGGTAAACAATACCCAAAACTAGGAGATCCTTGTAAATAAAGTTGTAAACAATGTGTAGATTATCATACCCTAGGATTGATTAAAACTTGAAAAGGGGGTACAAACATGAGATAAGGGAGAGAATATCCTCCCATTACAGTCTCCGAGTTAGCATATCCACCAAAGTTTCTTCCCAAGTTCTGTTTCCTACATTCTTGTCTTCCTTGCAACTTTACCTATGCAAATGGAGGAACATTAGGGTTAGATTGGGAATAAAAGAGATCATAAGGAAAAATTAGGGCACAAAACAGGAAACCTAAGATAAAGGGTGAGGATTAAATCAATCCTACGGCTCTAATTTAACCCTCATCCCTTAATTGTTGGGTGGGTTCAATTTAATATAGTTTGGGTAAAATTAATTAATAGAGCCCTAGAGAGTTATTCATGGGTATGGAGAAATTAAATCATGTTAGGAATATTTTAATTAAAGATATTTATTTAAAATTTGTGCATGGGGACGTTATAATTTATTCAATGGGAAATTAGAAGATTAATGGGCAAGTGCACACTTAGTTATTTAAAAGGGGTGGCATGGGTTTTATTGGAATTGTTTAGGAAATTAAATTAAAGATGAACTTAGGAGATGGTAATATTAAACTAAATATGAACCTTAGTGGGTAAAATTAGATGGAAACAAATTAGTAAATATTATAAATAACATTGGATTAAAATTATTATTAACCTAAGAAAGGAAAATTAAACTAAATGTATTTAGGGATTAATTAATTAATTAATCCCTATTAAATTAAACTAGGGAAGTAATTAAGTCATACTACTTGAGGAAATAAAATAATAATTTTGGATTAAATAAATAGAATTAATTCAGAAGGAGATGTATTAGATTAATATATTTAAGTTGGGTTAATGTGCTGTAATTAATGAAAAAAATTGTTCGTAGTATTATAGTCTAGTGTAGTGGTTGTCTATGGGATGACGTGGCAAAAAATGTGAGCATCACATGTTTTCTCTATAAGATTTGAATTTACATATAATAATTTTTTTTGTTTTGAGATTAATAACATTTTGATAGTGTATGAGTTCCATAAGATACCTATTTCTGTTGAATCTCCAATTATTAGAACTTTAAATGCTTTCAATTTTTCCTCTTTACTTCAAAAAATCACATAAAATTCTCCTCTTTTAGTTTAGTTTCCTGAATGAAAAAATATCATTATTTCTGAGTTATCGTTGGTAATTGATCAAATAAAAAATTTCTAAGGTCTTCATTCCCGTTAAATTCTAAGAAAGAATCAACATGAAATTAATGGAGGGTGTTTCCCCCTCCAACTAATAATTTCATATGATATAACTTATATTGTGAGTTGAAAAACCCAGATATTATATTTTCTTCATCCAAATGTGAGTTCCTTCTCGACTTTGTTCTTTTTTACCAACTTATTTAACTCTTTATTCATCTAACAAATATGAATCACGTGAATGGGAGTGTATAAATTATAAAAAAAAAATCCCTACATTAGTTCTTAATTGACTTTGGAGAGGCCTTACCTGTTATCATCGAATCACAGCACCCCTGTGTTTATACAAGTGCATATACTTGAACTCACGGTGTGACTGGATAACATGGGTACTATCTCCAAGTTTTGGGACTTGCTACTTGAGATAGACCTCCAGAGAAAGCTGGTTCTTGCTCCTAAACTACCTGCCACAATCTACTCTAATGCAGGGGAAACTAACTATTCTAATCTAAATTTCCAAGGGACCAGGGAGAGAGAATGCATAAAATGAAAGCCTACACTAAAGTGGTGATACACCAGAAAAGGAGGGTGTGAGAGTAGTCTCCAAATGCGTGAAATACATAGGCAAAATACACACTAGAAGAGGTGATGACAGTTCCCCATAATCTAGCAAAATGCATTCACAACAATATTCCAAGCATACACAATGATAATAGATCCCTGCAAGAACATAATAATAGACAAAATATTCTTGTAGAAAGATTAAAGGGGCAAGAAGAATGCAAGAAAACACAGCAGGGGAAGATATATCCACAAACTGATATTTTATTGCTTCATGATATGCACAGTTCAATCTATTACAGGATAAGGGCCTTGATCACCATGAAAGGAGTCCACTACAAGGGCCTGCAACACATTGGCTTCACAAAGCAATTTTGACTGAGCTTTTCTATCTGAAAACTCTCCCCTTTTACAATGAGACGAACACTCCAATTTATAGAAAAAATGAGATGGGAAAGAGAAGGGAAAATAGAAATCCCGAAATCTGTCCTTCAACCACTTGTAAGAGGCATTAAATGGAGTAAAATTATTTTAAATTACTTGCAAAAGGCTCACCATACTGTCCTAGGTGCTGCAGCATAGAAAGAATGATGACCAGGCCTCTTAATTGCACTCCCAACCACAAAATGAAACATTGTTATGAACCCAACAAAGTTTTCTAAAAAACCTCTAAAAATTTCTCATTAAATCTAGAATTTCTTGATTTCTGTGCATGGGGATCGGATCCGCGATTCCAACGGTACCAATTTTGTGTGATTTTGTTGAGAAATACAAAAGTTATGGCCTTCTGAGTGCAGGCAGCTTTTTGGGTCTCGCAGGCGTTTTCTGTCATTTGACTGGAATGAGCATTAACTGACTAGAGACGAATATATTACACTTAATTAAATATATATACCCTCATCAAAAATAATAAACTACGTACTTTTGTCCCAGATGTCCCAAACTTGACAATTTTTTCTCTCGGCCGGTTCGGATTTTCACGTCCCTCACATCCCGCATGTACCTTTGGCCTGGATGTCCCAAACTATCCTTCGAATTTTCAGCCGGTTCGCGTCCTCCGTGTACTTTTGGCCTGGCTATCCCAAATGTTGCGCGAAAGCAACACTTAGTCAATTTTTACCACTTTTCGGCTGGTTCGTCTTTTCGCGTCCCGCGCGTCCCGACGTCCCAACTGTCCCAAATGATGTGCAGATCGCCTGGCGAATTTTCAGCCGATTCGTGGTCCAGCATCCCAACTATCCCAAGGACCACCTAGGACAAGACTTAGCCGATTTTCTCTATATTTTGGCACCAAGCTTGGCTTTTGCAATTTTTTTCACATTTTTAAAACTTGCTGGGTTTTCTTCTTGGACAGGATAGTTAGAAAGAAGCCGAGGGGACCCTAGAAACATTATTTTTTGCCTTGAATCAATATAATTTCTTGGGACTAAAGAATTTGATGCATGTTATCAAAATTACCTTGAGGGGTGAATTTTTGATAACATTACCTTTAATAAATCCTAAGAAAAATTCAATCATAATCAGGCTAGAAGAGAAAGTTAAAGTTAAGTGGAATGAATTTGCACTTTCCTTACTCCATTACATTGTTACATGAACTTATTTCTCAATCTAAGTAATGAGATATTATGATAAACACAGTGAAAACTCCTTTGTGATCAACTGCTACTTCTAGAATCTCCCATCTCCACCTTCTATAGCATGGACCTCTTTCTTATGTCTCTAGTTCTCCTTTTCCTTATTTGTAGAGTAACTGAGGGTTAGATTTTCTATAATCTTCCCATCATCCTAACACAATCCTTATCTTGTACCTTCCGCATATCCCTTAAGTTTGAAAATTCATTATTAGAATAAATTCCTTTACCATTAACCTCTACAATCTGAACTCCTTTATACTAATTGGTTGTCATGTCTATTTTAGAACTCTTCCTTGAAGTCCTATTCTAAATTAAATATTTGGGATTTTTTATAACTCATTATGATTTTTCCTTGTTAGACATAGTATACTAAAATTTTATCTCAATCCTAAGGGGCCTATAAGAATGTCTTGAATAACTCTATCCCCATAGTTGGTTTCAATAACTATCCCTATACCTCCACCCTAAAGCTATGCCTATAACTGTTGGGGTATGACATGTACAAGTGATGAGGTGAGTCACATATAAAACAACGCTATATAATAGAGGCTCAAAATCCATTTTCTAAATAAAATTCTAATCTACACAAACATTATTAGTTTGTTGCATAGATCATCGACTATCTATCCCTCTTTTGATGATGCATTTTAACAAACACACCCAATGGGTTATCAATTACTTTTAGAATTATATGTTGCTAGTATTTTATTAGAAAAATAATAATATGATCTACATATATTTTCTAGACAACCTCCTTGGATTAATTACCTTATATCTTATCCAAGGATCTACCCCTATGTGTTGGCCATGCACAAACTATTTATTCTAGGAACCATAATATTATATTGACCCATATGAAATGCAATGAAATATATTATACCTCTTGGTAGAAAGAGAAAGCTATACATATCCGTGTAGTTTTAATTAGAAGTTAGATAGGATTTGAGATCCTTAAAGGGCATTCTTTAAGACCATAAGGTATCTATGATGGTATTTCTAAAACCATATAGGCATGAGTTCTATCACAAGTATAAAATTTTACTTCCTTGTGATTTTATTTTGTTAAGGATACTACCTTTTTAAAATTTATGGATACTTTATTAAGCTGATTTATTACCATATTTGCAAGTGTTGCGTTTTTAAAAATTTGAAATATTTTTATGAGAAACCTAAAAAAAGATCTTAAGTTACCTCAGTAAATAGGATTTCCTCCCTTGCTTTGAGGGTATGCAACAAAAACACTTTCCACCCATCATCATTAGACTAGATCCTCAAGACCCATTCTTTCATAATTTTTCCATCGCAATTCATCAATTGAGATAATTTTCCTCTCTTTTATCAAGGTGTTGAATTTCATTGTTTTGAATCAACAAGATCCCTTTATAATCCTACAATCTAATATCCTCATAATCTTATATATTCCTCAATTTTTCTCCATTCTGATAAGGTGACCCCCTTTCTTATAAATCCCATATAGAAACACCTCAACATTCCATAAGGGACCTTTATTATGCCTATAGGTTTACTAAATAGAAAAGAAAATGGTATGAAGAATATTTGTATGATATTAATTAAAAGACACCTCCACCATAAGACCTTTGTTTAGCCCATCCAAAATTGTCCCAAACAAATATCTATTCTTTATAATATCAACCAAAGTAAACAAAAAATATTGTCCTCCCCATGAAAGGAACATAATCTCCTCAAAAATTTAATTTCTTATGGGAGTTACAATAGATAATATGTGGCTAGAGTTTTTTCCTTGTTATTTCCTTGATGATTTTAGCCTAGTTCCACAATAGTGGATATATTTGGTTGCATGTGAGAAGTACCATCCTCATTTTACTTCTAAATATCATATACTTCTAGTTCTAAACCCTAACATTAGTATTCCATCATGCCTTCTATAGAAGCTAAAACCCTAACTAAATAGAGAAAAAATATCCTTTTCCAGAGCCACCCATCATAATATGAATTATGTTTTTTTTTGGAGTGATCTTATAACCACCTACTTTATATATTCCATCTATAATATATATCATAAAAAAGATTATTTATTATGATGAAGACCTCCCTTAGAATATGAAAGGAGAGGTTAAGAAAAGCCCCATGTCTATCATTTAGATGGCAACAAAAAAAAATCCTCATTTTCCAACATAGACCTAAGGATTGTAAATACTCAAACTTCCTCCGAAATGGTATGATGTTATATTTTTTCCTCTAACCCAATGGTTTTCTTGTCATGCTATGCATCATATAATTCCCTTTTGTTCTTAAACTCTATCATCCATCTAAGAAAAACTTTTATAAAATATAATAATATCCCACTTGTAAAAGTTCAGAAAATAGTTAGTTGAGAAAAACATGTGAATCATAGTTACCAATCAAAATTTATCGCATAACTAAGGTCTAAAATACAAGAAGTCATTCCTAAATAACGGGAAACCTATAATACTTGAAATTAGACAAACCAAAGGAAATAAAAGGCTTCTACGATGTATATTTTGAAAAATTACACAAACCAAAAGGAAATAAAAGGCTTCTACCATGTATATTTTTGAAAAATAGCTCAGGTCAAAAACAATTACTTTTCGGCAATAAGAAAAAGCATTGTAGAAGGGGTTTCAAATAAAATAGTTTACCCACTCCGGGTTAATAAATTACTTGGAATTATGACATGAACATTTTTTTATGAAATCAACTGCTAGTATATGTGCAACCACATAAAATATGAGCCCCACCAAAAAAAGAGGGCCTTAAAATTGCCTTTACTTTCAAAAAGATGTCATGAGTTTTTGGAAGTGTCATTTGGGAAAACACGTAATACTCGAAATCTATTGATGACTTTTTTAAAATTATTGGTAAATAGTTTTTTGAAAGGGACTATACCCTTGTACAGAAAGGATCAGAAGCCAGATTTCATAGATGAATCAAAATAAAAGTGGTCAAAACCCAGATTTAGCACAATATAACCAAAAACAGAAAAAATTCTATCATGAAAATTACAAAAACCACCATCAATCTGCAACAGAACAACAAAAAAACAACAAAAGAGCAAATACTTAATAGCTATTTTCTATGCGAGTAGCTATCTTACTTTTCCAAACCGTAATCCATTCCTCATAATGCTTTTGTAGAGGAATAAAATCCTCAAGATGTGTTATTGGCTTATTTTTTGAGCAAGGAATGGAATTAGCTGCTATAGATGCCATTGGTTCAATGCATAATCCATCCCCCTCAACTACCACCCAAATGATTCCTTGTTTTCACGATCTATGATCTCTTTATGGGGGGTTTTAGGGACTGTTTCCAACATGTCTTCCTCCTTAGTATCAGTTATAGGGGTGCTATTAGGCTCAAATACTAGATGTTCCAAGAGGGCATTTTTTAACTAGTTAGCATTCTCATTTTTTTTTGTTTTACCATCTCGCAATTAGTGGTAGAATGCCCCAAAGAGAAACATCTTCTACATCTTAAAGGAAGGTCTTCATAGTCCAAAGGCTAAGACTAAGTGCAATTTTGCACTTTAAGCTCAATGTGGGGTGGGAGATCCTTTGAAGTATTAACCTCAACAAGAATTCTTGCATAGGTTGTATGTGTAAAATTAGAGGTTTCAGAGTCAATATTAATGATACTCCCCAAAGCGTTGCCTATGGATATTAGACAATTTTGATCCCAAAATTGAAGAGGTAGGTGGGGTAATCTGATCCAGATCGGTTTGTGGGAGAAATATTCTATGAGAGGGTTAAAATATGGAAACCACGGTTTTAAGATGAGGTATTTTTGCTGACAAACCCAGAGTTGGTTAGAAATGATATCCCTATCAGCTATGGACTCAAAAGCAACAATAAAAATTCCCTTAGCATAGGGGTAGAGATCTAACCTTTTTTCTATAAGCGGCATCCAATGTTTGGAGATTCATTCATGTAGTATAGGTAGGCTAAGCCAAAGTTCAGCGAATCTACATATCAAGGCATGATCTTGATAAAATTACTTTGATTTTAGGACTTCATCTCCAAAGGTTACACAGGGGTTTCTCTCAGCAGGCCTCATGGTTTTGGATTCTGTCTTCTTTTGAAGAACCTCGGTAAATAAATGTTGAGCCAGAACTTTTTCCACTATAGGGGAAGAAACCCTAGTGGCAGGGATTTCAGGGTTGGTATTGTTTTTAGCTGTATTGATTTTATTAGATCCAAGATCAACGCATCTCTCCCTTTTTTCCCAGTATGCATGTGTCTTGTTGATTCTCCCAAAAGGAGCCGAAGCCCTAAGCATCGCTGCCAAAATCTATTGATGACGTTAATGTAATAAAGATGTGATATTTTTGACAGTGGTAACAAAAAGTGAGTATTCTCTCCTCCTCTTTTATTTCAAAATTTACAAACTTTAGTTTTTTTTCTAAAGGACTCAAGGATCATCTAATTCGTAACAAGAATCCTTTCTACATATTTTTTGAAAGGATAACTGAAATGGTATGATCCTTGCAATATAAATCTATAACAAAGTTAGAAAAATCATACTACCAATTACCTCTACTTGGATATTGTGGTAAGAACTATATAACTCTTACATTACTTATATACAAGCTCAGAATGTCTGATTGATATTAAAAAAGCTACATTTGACTTAATATGATACTATAAATCAAAAGTAAACTTTCAAATGCACAAGAAACACTACAAATACAGACATTCATAAAAACCGCTTCAATCAATTTCATCCATATGTAAATCTACAACTTGTACATAAATGTAGCGAAAGTAAGGAACTGAATATGTAATGAAATAGATGGATATTGGAGATAAATCTTCAAATAATAAAACTCACTAAATTAAAAATGAACCATAGATATACATCGAAAAACTACCATTAAAAAATTCCTACCTATGTGTTGATAATATTGAGGACATAAATTTTTATTACCCAGTGGTTGGCATCTTTGATAGTATAAGAAAAGGATGTGAATTATTTCGTAATTTTGAATATCTAATAATGTGGGTTGTCTCAGGGATTCGACTATGGCTATAGACATTTGTGTGGAAACACACGTATGTTGAAATCTGCAATGGTTACTAATAAATCATGGCTCTGACACCATGTCAAGAGTAAAAAACTATGAAACCATGTGATAATTTTAAAGAACGTTCGAAACCATGTAATAATTTAATAGTTTTGACACCAAGAGAAGGATACCAGCATACATCTAATAGGATGTGAAAATTCAATCAAATCAAATGTCATAAAAAATATCTCTAAAATGTAAGAAATCATCCCAATAAAATTTCATGGTAGAAGTACATAATCTAAATATATGATTTAGAACAATATAATTAAGACTAGTAAACATAACATGTTACTAAATAATAGTGTAATATATACAGTCTGTAGTGTCTAACAACGAGATGTTGTTTTACCAAAGTTAAGTCTCTTTAGAAAATACATCTTGTCTAAGGATAATATCTCTAAGATCCTCTCTTCACATAAAGGAAAAATCAATCTGTGTATAGGAGAAGGTAATAGGAAGGAAAGAGATGATTATTTGCTGAGTGTAATGTAGACCGTAGAAGTATTGATTGACGACACATATCTTAACCTAATCCTTCTCAACATGTGATAAAACAATTACTACACTAATTGGCACATATATAGAAAAAGAAAAAAGAATATGCTTAACCAAGATAATAATAAAAACATATGTGGAATTGAAAATAATTATGAACATGAAAAGTGAAAACAAAACTAATAAGTAAAATAAAATATAGATAAGAGGCTAAGATTAATTTGTAAGAACATAAAAAGTAAAGGAATAAAATAAAACAATACATGCAAAGAAAAACTTTAAATAGAGGAGAAAAATATTTTAGAGGATGAGGAGTGGCTCTAAAAAATGTAAAGGTGAAGGTAGATAAATTATATGCAACCTCTGAAAAGGTGGAAAAGAAGAAAGTTACTCAAGAAGATCAAAAGAAGAAAAAATATGCTCAATCAGAATGTAGTAAGAAAATAAGTATATATAATCCAAATCAAAATCTATGCATGAAGATAAGTTATAATAAGAATAAATTGTTTTGACGATGTAACATAAATGGCATAGATAGGGGATATTTCAAGAAAATATCTTCTATATTGGTGGTAATTATTAGCACATTCTAAGTGTTGATTAGATAAGATTTCCTCAAAAAAACAAAAATTATCATCATAAAGTTAAAAAAATATACATAGTTCCTCTTGGAAAATGATTCATGGCCCAAAGAAAGAAAATCTCAACAATAAATGTTGGCTAAATGTCCTCTATAAATAAAACACATCTAAGAAACATCCTACATGACAAGTACAACACAAAAGGATTAGATGAAGAGTTTACTTAAAGAAAAAATGAAGAATGCAATTAATAATAGATTCAAAGTTAGTTTGAAATATGAAGTATTTATTTATTAGTATAATGACGAGCATGGTGATAGGTAAACACTAACAAATTATTAACTACCCAAAGAAAAGGTAATTCATCTCAAATGCTTACAACTAATAAAGATAACACTAAGTGAAGTAAAAATGCAAAAGTAAAAGTCGGTGAAATAGGGTTAAGATTAGGAAAATGGTTTCATACCTTTTTTACTATATTGATAAGCTAATTATCATGTAGGAAGAAATGAAGGTATTTGAAGCTATATAAGAATTCAAAAAATAATTTTTCATGTATGATAGAAATAATATACAATTGGGAAAAAAAATTAAAGGACTTATATATCTTGGTGATAAGTATAAAATTAAGAAAGTTTCTTGAGATAAAAATCTTAATGAAATTAATAAGTATGGTAGTTTGGTAAATTATTATATGGAGAAATTTGATAAAGTGGAAACAAATATTGTGTAACGTATCGATATAATTGAATGAAAATTGTCACCTTTGGATCCTATGAAGTAGTTATGGAGAAGGCAACAATATGATAATTTAAAACAAAGGACAACCACATTATTAATGGAGTGTAAAATCGTGCTACAATATATAACCAAAAATTTTAAAGTTAGTTAATTTTCTTTTTCATAATTTTTTTTGATGGAGTGGTAGTACCATCTCATATAGGAAACTACAAAAATCAAACAAAATGTTTAAAATTTATCTTCTACACAATATGTCTAAGTTTCTAGATGATTAATGGTATTACATTCCCTTAAATTTATTGAGAAGTATGAACTGAAGATGTAAAGATAAAATATGGAGTCTTTTTTTTTTGGATATTCACAATGATTTGTACAAGGACAATATAATGTATTAAGTATAAGAATGATGACAAAGTTTTTTATCTTGCTTAAGTAGACTATATGTTTTTGAAAGAGATCCTAATTATATTGTGACTATGGGATAAGTTGTGAGATACAAAGACTTCTCATGTGGTGTATGAAGGTACTTCTCAATCTATAATACATAATCTAAATTTGTAATATATACAGAATCAATAGATGTATCATTTCATAATAGTGATATATTTTAAAATATAAAACTAAAATAGAGAGATAGATAGATTTGTGGAACATGGAAGGATATAGAGTGTGTGTGTGTTGGAGTATGTGTGTGTATAGAAATAATAAATGTGTTCAAATAAATTTTTGTAATGAATTAAGAATTGAGACTATCTACATATTTCGTGAGATTCTCTAACAGAACATTGTATTGACTAATATATTTATATATGAAAAAAATAAGATTGTTTAGGGGAATATGAATCTCTCATTTATTGGTAAGTGGTATGATTATGTGTTATGAGTGTTGAATGTGTATGTCCAATTCAAACTTAATTTATTAAGATAAGTTCTTTAAAATTTAATAATATATCTTCATCTACACAAAACAAATTATAATAATAAATTTTATGATTTTTTTATGCTAGAAATGCTACATAATTTGTGCCACTTTCATTAGTTGAAAACTCACATAGCGATAAAATTCTTGTTTCCAATATCAATATGTGGAAAAGGATGGAATGAATATCCACTATCACATAGATTTTCATTCTCAATAACTATCCATATTTCATGCTTTTTTGTAATAAATTTCTCCCATTTTATGTTTTTCCAATTTATTGCACAAAATGACATTAAATGTTACTTTGATAAAGTCACCTCAAAGTAACATGCTATTAAATCCATAAAGTCTCATTAAAGTTTCCTATTAGTGATGTGTAACGCCCACATTTTCAACGTTCTAAAACCACATTAATCCTTAAACAATTATCCAGAAAGTTGCAGAAATTTTTTATGTTTTAAATGAGTTGTAAGGATTTCGACCCTAGTATACGTTTAATGAAATTTTTATTAGGAAAGTTACATATATATATATATATATATATATATATATATATATATATATATATATATATATATATATATATATATATATATACACACACATCCATATACACGTATACATACATATACACATATACATACATACATATACATATAGATGTATACATAAATACACACACACACACACACACACACACACACACACACATATACATACATATATCTATATATGTACATACATATATCTATATATGTGTATACATATATATATTATTTTTGAAGTTAAAAGGGTGTTAAACCCTAATGTATGTTAAATTAAATTCTACCAATAACTACTACATTGCAAAGGTTGGATCCATTAATTATTATTAATTAAATGTTCTTAATCTAGTTCTAAGGTCAGTTTAATTAACATCCCTAGCTAAGTGTTCAAAATTTCCTTTCACTACGTTAAATAGTTCTCATAAATCATTTGCCTTAAAGCGCATTTAAATAATTATTAAAACATACAAGGAAATAAATAAATTAACTTAAAATAAAAGGGTTATAAATGGCCCCATTCATCCATTTACACATACCTTTAAATTATCTAAAACCATAATATGAATATCTCACCTAACAATTATAGGGTTGATTCTTGTGTTATCCAATTTTACCTCTCAGGAAAAATTGATCAAACATAACCTTGTATAGGAGAAAATTGAAGGGTTGGTTTGATCATGCAAGTTCACAGGTGATTTTTCAAATTTAGGTTGTAGATGGAATCATCATGGAAATGCTAGGGCAAAAAATCAATGGCCAATGGAAATGTCAAAGAAGATTGGAGCTCAAGAGGAAAACATGGAGAAATCCTGAAGTTTTCAAGCTCGAATTTTTGGTATTTCGGAAAAAATAGGGTAAAAAGAGTTTAAAAAGTATGAAATCTTAAAGTCTGAAAGTCTAAAATTTCAGACTTTCTGGTTTTCAGGGTTTGGAAATTATCAGGCACAAAATGGAAAAAGAATGAAAATGTCTGAAGTTTCAGAATTTTGGGATTTCGGGGTTTCATCGACCTTGGGATGCATATGGGAAAAGGAAGCAAAAAAATCTGAACCTCCAAAAGTCTTAAATTTTGGACTTTCGGGTTTTGGGATTTCAGAGTTCTTGGTGCGTGAAGTCGGAAAATGGAGGAAAAGTTCTGAAACTTGAAATTTTGAAAGTACAAAATTTTAGACTTTCAGGTTTTGAAGTTTCAGAAATCTCGAAGCAAAAATGGAAAAATTGCCACGAAATGTCTGAAATTTCAAATTTTGAAAGTCTAAAATTTTAGACTTTCAGACCTTCAGGTTTTGGACTTTCGGAACTCTTAAGCAATTTGATAGATGAACAATGTATTTTATCCAAAATGAAAATTTCCAAAAGTCCAAATTTCAAGTTTCGGAGGTTGCATGCTTTTGCGACTTTCGGAGCTCTCAAGCCTTTTTTCACAGAATGTACCTTGAGCTTTAGATGGCCATATCTTTTGAATGGGAGCTCAAATTTGAGCAAGAGAGGAATTTTTGGAAAGCTCTCGTATTTGAGAAAGATAACTTTAAATTAGTGGGACTAAGTTCTTAAAAATGGAAAATACAGTTCACCATTTTTGGGGTGTCCCAGGTTTCTCACCTATCACCATTAATGAGGTATGGGCATCATTTCTTGCCCAACAAGGAACATTACGTGGAGGCATGGGTTTTGTCATGGAACCCATCTTTTTTTATAGGAAAATTCAATGCATTTTCTTGGGTAGTTGCAGCAAGAATTTGGATTTCTTCTTTCTCCTTCTCTAATTCTTGCTATATATTATGAGGAGCATTTTTCTAAAGGTTGGACATTTTATATTTTGCACCCTCCCTTCTTCCCTTGTCTGCAAGTGAATTTTTGGAGTTTTCAAACCTCCCATTTAGGTTGTAATGTAATCTTGCCTCTTGGCCATTGTAGTTCACTGTATCAATTCTAGATCAATACTACATGTCTGTGGATGATTTTCAACCCTCTCAGTGTTCATTGCATTCATCTGATCTCTCATTCTAGTTTGGTTATCTGTGCATGGTGGTTGTATTGTAGTTTTAATGGTTTGTGTTTAATTGTAAAGAAGGTGTTCAGTATTCCTTTAGTGCATCACCCTTGTTATTTTAGGTTTATTTCATGCATCTTTCTTAACCCTATCTCCTTGGCAAGTTAGAATAGGTTTTAGAGTAAATCCTCTTCAATTTGAAAGTGTGCACCTGAGCAAAGGAATAGGAACTATCCTTAATATGAAGAGCTTCCCTGATTGCAAAGTCCCACACTTTGGGAAAAACTCCATGTTATGCAATCACATTGAGTGTCTTAACTCATCGAGTTGTAGACATTTAGGGGTGTTGTGATTACGCATCAATAGTTTTGGCACACTCGGTGGGAACAAGATGTCATTCCACAAGCTTCAAAGGCATTTTCATCAAATTCAGACTTAGAAATTGTAAGTTCTCCAATTTTAGACTTTTCACCTCTCAAGCTGAACTCTGAAATCCATTTTCTAAGGCTTCAATTTCTCAAAACAAGTAAAAAATTCACCAGTTGATAGATCTGAGGAGAACCTTCAAAAGGATATTTTTAGTTTTTTGAAATTTCAGAGTTTTTTCAGGATTTTGGGTTTCGGGTTTTTGGGATTTTGGAATTTTGGACTTCTCTAAATTTCATGTTGCAGGCTTTGAGACATTCAAAGGTCTTACATTTCTGGGTTTTCAAGACTGTCATTCCAAATAAATTTTCAACCTCTAGAATATCAAATACACATGTCCTTCAAGGTTTTCATTTTTATTCTATCAATCTTGGTGTGTAACTTGTCAAAATCTATCCTTTAAAGGCTCATTTCCCAACACATCTGGCAACTCTAAAGGGATATAATTTAGTGGTGTAGTAGCACAGGTTTCCAAAGTACATGAGAAGAGTTCAAATTGGGTCTAATAATCGAGAAGAGGAACTATTTGTCTACTTGGAATTATCACCAGGAAGAGGAAGGAGAGGAAGAACACCAAAAAGATTACCATCTCCACCTAACAAGACTTTGTCTACACCTCCACCTGGTAGACCTTTTCTTCAATCAACAAGAGTTCTCCGACCAATCAGAATGGCACAACCTAATCTGTATGAAAACTTCATGGGAAGTAGCCCACTTGCCCTAAATGCTCAAAATCCAAGTTCCAGTTGTGGAATTAAAGAAACATCCCCAATATCTTTACGGGAGAGAAACCAGACAACTCCCATTGACCACATCTAAGACATTGCAAATTTTTATGTTATTCACAAAATTAATGAAATGGATGTTTTGGTAAAATTGTTAGGTGTCCTATTTCAAGGGTAAATACTTTGAAATGGTTTAGGTTCCTGATAACTGCGGTGCATCCATCCAGAATTGGAATCCACTGTGTTACATAACCCTTTGTAGTCAGTTTGAAGAGAGAGGCAAACAACCTATCTTTATTAGAACAATTAAAAACAATCAAGCGAGCTCCAAAATGAGCATAATGGCACTAATTTCAACTTTCAATTTCTAGATGGATATGGAATAGGATCCCATTGGCCAGCTTCAGGACAACAGAAGAAGGTTCTTTCCTATACTTTCTTAAATGCCCTTAAATTGTTACATTGTTATAACGGTCTAATCAATGGGACGAACAACACTGTCACCCGTAGCCTATGAGATTAATTATAAAATCATGAAAACTTTTTTATTACAAGCAGGTAAGCTATGTTCACAAAATCCACCGATTCCTCTCTATCCAGATATAGGAACTCCTATAACTATTCAAATACACTAGAGTTAAATCCCATTCCATCTCCTAAAAACCAAAGAGACAGCGAGGCTTCTACTTCTTCAAACATTTCCAAATAGCTTGCAAGAGGCTATGAAATAGTTTCAGATCCTAGGAAAAATGAGATAGTAAGTATCAAGAGGCAATAAGCTTAAAGTTCTAAGCCCGTATCAGCCTCAAGCTTAAGTAAAAAAATAGGCCCCCTTATGAGTACAAAATAAGACCACCATATCGATGATGCAAATCAAAATCTATATCCAATGAAAACCTCAAGTTCCCCAAGAAATTTTGACCATATGATCTAAATGCAGCATTCAACATCAAAATCATTAGTCCCAACACAAAATAAAATTGCAAAAGAATATGAATGGTTTTATCCATGCAATCTCAACCTCACAATCAATCAACGTGCTTTCAGATAGCGCCCTAAATCAGACCTTGATGGTGTCAGACCAGTCGTGTGTCTAAACAACCAAATGACGAGGGAAACTCAGCAGTAAGAAACTCACACAAGATTGTCACCTCTAAACTGATACCACACATTGGTCAATT
Organism: Taxus chinensis; assembly: GCA_019776745.2. Classification (NCBI taxonomy): domain Eukaryota; kingdom Viridiplantae; phylum Streptophyta; class Pinopsida; order Cupressales; family Taxaceae; genus Taxus; species Taxus chinensis. The sequence continues at coordinate 647,953,417 of CM034146.1, forward strand.
AGAAAGCAAAAGATTTAGTGTGGTATTAAACAAAACACCTTTTCAGGGTGTATGGTTGCTAACACATGGTCAAAGGAAGAGAAACATAAAGGAAGGGAAACCTATCTAACTCCAGTATGGTTTCACATCCTCCTACCATGCCACAAGTTGTTAGCAACACACAAGGCATATCCAGTACACACAAAATCAACCTAGAGCACCTTCTTTAACAGTCCCAAATGTACAAAATAAGCCTAAGGCACCAATTACAGCAACACATGTGCCTGCTCAAACACAAAGAAATACGTTGCACCAACGTAAGGGCAAAACACAACGATAATCCCATCTCCTTTTCCACATTATTGATCAAACGAAGAAGACACATGTGAGTATTTCCATGTGGGAATTCCTAAAAATCCCAAGACAATGGGATTTGTTGTGAGATGCCATGGAAAATTGGTCTTCTCCAAATAGATCATACCAAAGTCAGGTTAAAGTTCTCACTAATGCAGTGCAACAAGATAGGGGTCAACCAAGAAAAAAATTGAAGCCTCCACCATTCTATGTGTCGTTGATTGTTGGGAAACACTTGGTACATAACTGCATGATCAATTCGGGTGCAAGTAGCTCAGTGATGCCTAATAAAATAGTAGATCAATTGGGACTAAATTATGAGCGAGTGTTGAAAGGAGTAGTGCAGTTGGATGGAACAACAGTAGGAATGGTTGGGGTTATTAAGGGGTTAAGCCTTATATTGCATGCATGTCCAAATGTCACAGTCTTGTAAGATGTGTCTGTAATTGACCTTCCACCACTCTTTTCATTGTGTCTATCAGGAGACTTCATTGCCAAAATTGGTGGAAATCTATCAGCAAATTGGTCACACATGCTATTCAAAATAAGGTATGGAGCCACGGAAACCATCATGTCATAACCAATTTCAAATTTCTACATTGAGCCCCATGTTCCAAGTCCTATCAATGCAAATTTCTCAGCATTTGAATAAGAGGAATGTTCACTAGATCTGGAAACAGGTACCAAGGTCGAAGGAATTCCAGATTTGACTCTAGATGATGGGAAAACAAGAGGCATGCATTTTTCCTGTACAAGGAGATGGAAGAATCTAAATTGGGTGTATATTTTATAAACGAAGAAGATTCCCCCATTTGTAACATCACCAAGCTGGAAAATAAGGATGACAATAAAGTATGGCAACTATTTTTCGATGGTTCAAGAAGCAAACAAGGTGCTTGAGGAGGTACAATGTTGGTTTCACCACAAAATATCAAGTATTATTCAGCTTTTCGTTTCCAGCTTTCCTATTCAAATAACATAGCTTAATATGAGTCTTTAATTCACAGACTTCATTGGGCCAGGAAAAGAGGCATAAAGAATTTGCAGGTGTTTGGAGATAGCAAGGTAATCATCAACCAAGTCAGGGGACAACACACTGTAAAGAATGACCTACTCAAGAGCTACAAAAATAGGGCATGGGACCTAATTGAAGACTTTGAAGCTTTCAACATTGTGTCCATACCCAGGAAGAAGAATGAAATTGCACATAGCCTTACAGCAATTGGAGAAACATTTAATGTGGTTGATAGTATCAAAAGAGACAAAACACAACCACAAATCCATGTGATTATAAGGCCAGCAATGCTAGATAATAAAACAAGTTGGCAGGTGTTTGAGAACAATAAACAGATCATCAATTTCTTGTAAGAAGAGGTTGAATTCTCATCTAGGAATCAAGATAAATTAGGGCAGCAGTATAGTGACCAAGTAGTGTAGCTATGGAAAAAAAATCTTCCAAAGGTTTTGATAACATTGGATTCTATCTTCAATCCTACTGATCATTTTTGTAAAGAGAAATTCAACATACGCTTCAAAGGAGAGGATTCATAACCTATTTTTGTTGGGGAAGGAAAGACACTCCAAATTGGCAAGGTGGCCATCGAGCAAGAGAGATATGAGTTCACATAACTTTTCCAAGAGTTTCGAGATGTTTTTTCTTGGAGCTATGAAGACTTGAGAGGATTCAATCTAAAGTTAGCCCAACACACAATTGAACTGGATCCAGATGCTAAGCCCATCAGGAAAAAGAAAATACCATTCAACCCTCACATTGAGCCTCTTATGAGGAAAGACCTAAAAAAGCTAATAGAGGCAAGCATTATATTTCCAATCAAAAATTCAAGCTAGGTTGCAAACTTGGTTCCGGTCAGGAAGAGGAATAGAGAAATCATGTTGTGCATGAATTTTTGGGACCTAAATAGGGCATCTCTCAAGGACCATTACCCACTTCCTTCAATGGAACAAATCTTACATGTAGTAGTAGGATCAAAAATATTCTCTCTCCTATATGGCTACTCAGGGTATAATCATATAATGGTGACAGAAGACAATCAGTTCAAAACGGCTTTCACCACTAAGTGGGACACCTATGCCTATAGGAAGATGTCATTTGGATTTTCTAATTCTAGAGACACTTTCTAAAGAGTGATGGATATGGCATTCAGGGGGTTGATAAACAAAATAGTACTGATATACCTTGATGATATCACTGTGTTCTCGAAAAATGTAGCAGGTCACCTTTTTCATCTAAGACAGGTATTTCAAAGATGTAGGAGATTTGGGGTATCATTAAATCCAAAAATATGCATACTCCTGGCTCAAGAAGGTAAAATCCTAGGCCATAGTGTGTCAAAGGAAGGATTGACGATTGACCCGTAAAGAATTGAAGCAATTCTAGCATTTCCCTTGCCAAGTCACAAGAAGGCTCTTCAAAGCTTTCTAGGAAAAATCAATTTTGTCTGTAGGTTTGTGCCAAATTTTTCTCCTCTTGTGAAGCCAATAACACTAATGTTGAAGAAGAGAATGGCATTTAGATGGACGGATGAGGGTAAAGAAATTTTTGAATCAATAAAAGAATCTATATCTCAAGCTCCAACTCTTGTCAATCCAGACTTCTATAAGGACTTCATGCTCTATGCCTTCAGTGGTGGGGATACAATTTCTAGATTCCTAGTACAATAGAACAAAGGCGGATATGAATAGCCAGTTTCCTTCTTTAGCCAAGGTTTGGAGGACTATGAAGTGAGATACTCTTTCATCGAGAAACATGTCCTTGCAGTGATCAGGATTTTAAAGATCTTCGAACACCTAGTTTCAAATAACAAAATTCAGTTGTTGGTCTCTCATGCGAGATTCAAGGACTTCCTTTTGAACAAGGATCTAAATGAGAAACGTGTAGGATGGATCACTTGTGTCATGGAACATGACATTGAAATTAAGGTCAGTAAACTTGTCCATGGAAAGGGACTATGTGAACAACTAGCCTCGAGTCAACAAGTTGATGCAAGTAATGAAAATGAAGTTGTTTTAGTACTACAAGATGGTCAAGAACAAGTAAATGATAATGTGCCTATCCCTTGCTGGACTCAAAATATGATACACTTTCTACAAACAAGCCTATGCCCTCCAGTAATGAGAAAAGAAAAGAGGAGATAATTAATATTACAAGCCATTCCATATGTGCTTATTGATGGTGTTTTGTTCAAAAAGGACATCAATGGTGTTCTATTGAGATGCATTTGGATAGGTCAAATTGAGAGATTGTTACAGGAGTTTCACGATGGATAAGCCAGAGGTAAATTTTCCCCGTAAGTAAAATCTCTCAAGATAATGAAGGTGGTTTATTATTGTCCCACAGTGTTCAGTAACTTCTACACATGGATCAAGAACTGAAAAAAATGTGCATTCTTCACAGGTAAGAAAATACTAGCATCACTTCCATTACACCCAATTTTAGTTGACCAACCATTCATGCAATGGGGATTGGACTTCATTGGGTTCATCAATCCAAACTCAAGTCAAGGCCATAAGTGGATACTCACAGCAACAGACTATTTCACCAAATGGACTGAGGCAGTAGCACTCAAAGAAGCGAATGAGTCTAGCATACTAGAATTTTATGAAGGGATAGTGACTAGGTTTGGTGTACTAGCCAATATCATATCAAAGAATACATTAGTGTTCCTAGGTTCCAAGATCACAGAATAGGCTTTCAAGAATGGGATCTACTTGAGCACCTCTTCAAATTATTACTTATAAGGTAATGGGTAGGCAGATTTCACAAATAAGAATTTACTAAGAATCAACAGAAGGACTCTAGATGAAAACTAAAGAACAAGGCATGCAAAGCTCAAATCAGCCTTGTGGGATGACAAGATCACACCAAAAATGTCAACAGGGAACTCTCCCTACAAGTTGGTCTATGGGAAAGAGATAGTGTTGCCTATAGCATTAGAGCTACCTGCATTAGAACTCATAAACCTATTGAAGTTGTCTAAGTTCTAACCAATAGAGGCAAGATATACAGAGATGATGGAATTGGAAGAAATTAATGAACATGCAGTTCAAACAATGGAGAAAGATCAAGCCTTAGTGAAAAGATGGTTTTATAAGAAAGTAAGTATAAGGACCTTAAATGAAGGGGACCTAGTTTTGAAGTGGGATATAGATCAGGAAAAATCTAATAGACATTACAAGTTTGATTCCATTTGGAGTGGCCCCTATATGGTCATAGGATTTAAAAGTAGAAATGCCTTCCAACTGTCTACATTATATGGAGAGGAGCTTCCGATTCCGGTTAACGGGATCTATCTTAAACATTGCTACTGAAGAGAAGGTTTCACCCTTGTAAATATTAGCCTATGATTTCAATTCCACTAAGTGCGTATGCACATTGCCTTCTTGTAGTTTAGGTTTCATTTCCCTAAGTGCTTCAACACAGGTTCTATTGCTCCAAGGTTGTATTACTATGCATTTCAGTGTGCCTCTAGGAGAATGTTGTAACAGTGCATTCCAGAAACATGTTAAAGTCCCAAGTCAACAAAATTTTTTACTCTCACAAACCTCATTTCTAATATTTTCTTATAAAAATTTAGAGTGCGGATAGCGAGGGAGGTTCAGGATAAGCAGGTTGAAAGCAGTCAGGCCCAAGGTTTTAGGAACATGATGAGTACCGAGCTATCATTCATGACTCCGTGCCCAATGGGTACTTCAAGGAGATTGATCTTCGCACTTAGCAGGCAGGTGATCCCAGGAGTCACATAATTCTTATCCAATTTTGCCTCTCAGGAAAAATTGATCAAAAAGGACTTTGCACAGGAGAAAACTGAAGGGTTGGTATGATCATGCGAGCTCGTAGGTGATTTTTGAAATTCAGGTTACAGACGGAATCATCATGGCAATGTTAGGGGGAAAAATCAATGGCTAATAGAAATGTCAAAAAATATTGGAGCTCAAGACGTAAAAATGGAGAAAGCCTGAGGTTTTCAAGCTGAAAATTTTGGCATTTCAGGAAAAATAGGGCAAAAAGAGTTAAAAATTTCTTAAATCCCAAAGTCTAAAAGTCTAAATTTTCAGACTTTCAAGTTTTTAGATTTTAGACATTCTTAGGCACAAAATGGAAAAAGAATGAAAATGTCTAAAATTTTGAATTTCAAAAGTCTGAAATTTTAGAATTTTGGGTTTTTCACACTTTTAGGGAATCATCAACCTCGGGATGTGTGTAGGAAAAGGAAGCAAAAAAACTCTGAAACTCTGAAATTTTAGACTTTCCAATTTCTTGATTTTGGATTTCTCATGGCATGAAGTCGGAAAATGAAGGAAAAGTTCTGAAACCTAAAATTTTGAAAGTCCAAAATTTAAGACTTTCACGTTTCATATTTTCAAAAATCTAGAAGAAAAAAATGGAAAAATGGCCACGAAATGTCTGAAATTCTAAATTCCAAAAGTCTGAAGTTTCAGAATTTCGTACTTTTAGGTTTTAGACTTTTGGAACCCTCGAGCAACTTGGCAGATGAACAGTGTTTTTTCTCCAAAATGAAAATGTTTCAAAGTCTGAATTTTGTGATTTCGGAGGTTGCATGCTTTTTGGACTTTCATAGATCTCATTGCTTTTTTTATAGAATGCATCTTGACCTTCAGATGGCCATATCTTTTGACTGGGAGCTCTGATTTGAGCAAGAGAAGACTTTTTAGAAAGTTGTCAGATTTGAGCAAGATATCTTTGAATTAGTGGCACTATGTTCTTAAAAATGAAAAATACATTTTACCATTTTGGGGGTGTGCTAGGTTTCTCACCTACCAACATTAATGAGGTATGGGCTTCCCTTCTTGCCCAACAAGGAACAATACATGGAGGCATGGCTTTTGTCATGGAACCCATCATTTTTTGTGGGCAAATTCAATGCATTTTCTTGGGTAGTTGGAGCAAGAATTCAAATTTATTCTATCTCGTTCTCTAATTCTTCCTATATATTGTAAGGAGGGGCAGTTTTCGAAAGTTTCGACATTTTTTATTTTGCACCCTCCCTTCTTCACTTGTCTTTAAGTGAATTTGTGGAGTTTTCAAACATCCCCTTCAAGTTGTAATATAATCTTTCCTCTTGGCCATTGTAGTGTACTGTATCAATTTTGGAGCAATACTACATGTCTGTGGATGATTTTCAACCCTCTCATTGTTCATTGGATTCATTTGACCTCTCATTGCAGTTTTTTTATCTGTGCATGGTGGTTGTATTGTAGTTTTAATGGTTTGTGTTTAATTGTAAATCAGTTGTTCATCATTCCTTTGGTGCATCACCCTTGTTATTTTAGGTTAATTTCATGTATCTTTCTCAATTCTGTCTCCTTGGCAAGATAGAGTAGATTTTAGAGTAAATCCTCTGTAATTCGAAAGTGTACACGTGAACAGAGGAATAGGAACCAGACTTAATCTAGAGAGGTTTTATGATTACAAAGTCCCATACTTTGGGAAAAGCTCCATGTTATGCAATCACAATGAGAGTCTCAACCCACCGAGTAGCTGAAATTTAGGGGTGCTATTATTACGCATCAACACCTTGACCCTTGGATCAAACCCATTATGGCCACTAGATTTTAGGGTTCCATACTAACCCTAACTATCCTTATGAGATTTTATTAAAAAAAAATTCCTCGCCCTAGCTTCCTCATTTGGTCCCTTCTATTTTGTTTAATTTAGAGGTTGGAGAAATGGAAGCCATGGGAGGAAAGAAAGGAAGAGCCATGGAGGAATTCACAAAATCGAGTTTAGTTTAGTTTAGGTTATGGATTTATTATTTTAATGTCTTTCATTTGAATATTGAAAGTGTTTCCACTCCAATTCTAGAGTTGTGATTTAGTTAATTCCTTTTTTATCGTCTATTTAGGAAAGAACACTACCTTATTTTTAATCTGTGAGATTGAATGCTTTTAAATACCCATTTGAAGATTTACAAGTTGAGAACAATGAATTTATGTCGTTATGGTTGGCTAGTTATTTCCACTTCAAATTTACAAGATTAAATTTTTAATTAAACCAAGTTAAAATTTACACAGATGCGGATTTTTAATTTTTGACTATTAGTGATGAAACTACCGACTATAGCAGGTTGGTGGTCCTGGGGCCACTGCCCAACCTAGGTGACGATTCACGAAATTCCACCCTTCCTGAGCGGTGGTTCAAAGACTACCGCTCTACACAGGGTGGCGGTCCTATTCTTTAAAAACAAAACCATCAATTCCATAAATTTTCCAAAAACCAATTTTACTGGAGTGTTTAATAGTTTATCCTTTGTTGAATTTAAATTCGTAAAGTCTCCAGTTGAAGGGTTTAACCATTGCTTAAAATTACCTCATTTAGAGATTTTCTATTTCTACAGTAACAAGAACACAAATACAAGAACATTTTTATTTTCTTTCAAAGTCAAGAGTAAGAAAGAAGCTTAACCTACTCCTAAGATTATTGTTTTCCTTTCCACAACAAAATGCAATATTTTAGGATAATAGCTTACTTAAAATTTATTGCATCTTTCCATCTCTACTACAACCATTTTTTCAAGTAACCATAAACAACTTCATTTCACATTAAATATTGCAATGAATACAATGCTAATGTTTTATAATTTCTATGCTCTTCTTTTCATATTTACAATAATGCAACTTCAAAAATGATAATGAACTTTCTTTTCCTTGATAATAGCTCATTTATTTCAATGCAAAGAGGTTTCTTTTTTTTCACAATACATTACAAGTTAATAAACCAAAATATACAATGAAACTTTTCTTTCAAATGCAATACTACAATTCTTCCACCTTAAGTGGAAATTACAAGAAAGTTTTTCTCACAAATAAGGATTTCTTCTGGGACTTCAAAAAATGCTCCAAATTCCAAATCTCCAACAAGATATCCACCAATTTTTCACTTGATCACAACAAAAAAAATGGGGGAGAGGAAACACTCTCTACCCAACCAATAATTCAATGAGGAGAAGAATCTATCCTCCTCATTGGCCCCCATACCCTAACTATAATGCAATAAAATATGGATCCAACTCATGGCAACTACACAATGCTTGAACATCACAACGTAAAATTTCACAATCATATAACACACATTCAACACAAAATAAAACCACAATAATGTACCTTATCAAATACACAAGGCTTGAAATGCAAATCCAATGTCCAGCAAGGATCTATGGGGAGATTACTTATGTCTCCCAATGGATTAGCTGCCCACCTTAAATCCCTCCAATATACATCTCAAAATCCCTAAACAATTTTTTTTCCTCCCTCAAGATCCTCTTATGCCTCCCACATTCTCTTATGCCTCCCTAAAATCTCTTATGGCTCCCTCAACAAAATAACCAAGTAAGAAATGGAAGCATTTTCTTGTCGAAGGTGGGGCACCCAACTCAACTCCCTCCACAACATGAAATGAACTATTATGACTCCCAACATTAAAATCCCCATAGTCCCCCTCTTACACCACACTTAGGAAATCTACCCAAGCACCCAACAAGCATAGAAAAACACTTAAAAACACACATATATGGATACAAAATAAAGGAAAACATTTAACAAGAGTTTAACTCCTACCTTTTCACGATAGAGATTGATCAATGAGTCACACACTCCAAGCTTCTTCAAGGCCAAAAATCACCAAGAAGCTCCAAAATCAATCCACAAGAACTCAAAAATCCTCTCTAACTCCCCAAAAATTGCAAGAGCACCTAATAATGAAGTAACCCCCGAATAAGCAAAAGAACTTGAATAAATAGAAAATGGAGAGAGAAGGGTGAGGTGGCTCCATGTAAGATTCCACATCACTCATCCTCATCTCCTTGTCACAAGTCAAACCTCAACCCAATGCACCATAAATTGGTGGGTGATACGAATGACAATTTACTTACAGACACAAACCAAACCCACACCCCCTAAATGCAAACTTTAATTACATGAAAGAAAGTGCAATAAAATTTAACCTTTTTATCTTCTCAAAACACATAATGGGGTCTATTTTTTTACCCCCAACCCATAGATAGGGTTGGTATAGTGATTTAAGAGGTGTGGGACAAGTTTGACTTGTCCCACAAACCTCCAAAATTGGCCCTTAAAGGTCAAATATGAATTTTCATGAAGGGGTAGAGTGTACAACACTCAACTTATAACACATAATCCAAGAGCCATCAATTCTAATAAATGAATTCTTTTGACCCATTCTTCATTAATTTAGTAAACTAATTAAATTACTAATCTAGACATAAAGTAAGTGATTAACAAAAGGGTAATACATCACTAAAATTTCACATACTAAAATTAAATAAAGTAAACTAAATGAAAGAATAACACATAACCCCTTGGTCACAATTCAGAGGTGATCCTCTCAGCCCCCCCCCCCCCCCCCCCATGGGGACCCCTAACAAAATTCAAACACACACACACTAACAACACACACACACATACATTACTTACATTTACTATCAATTTCGACATCAAATATTGATAGCTACTATTGCTAAGACCAAGTAATTTAGCAATTATTCCAATTTTAAACATTTTGATTCTACTCATACATTAGTTTGGCAACTAAGGTCATAAACTAACATCACTAATTTAAATACTTTCAGCCTCGTGGCCAAATTGCCAATCACTCCAAGATCAAAAGATACACACATAAATCAACTTTGAACCATCCTCATATAGCTAAAAATTCAATCGAATTCCAAATTTTGCCAATCCTCCAATTCAAAGAAACAAAAATAATGAACATCATATAAAAATTTGATTCTAACGATATAATTTATCTGACACACATCATTTTATTCCATACTAAATGTTTATCAAAGCTTAATCAGTTCAATTACAATAATTGTCTATCCTAAAAATTTCCATATCACAATGTGTTAATGTCATTCGTCTATTAATATCTGGTCGGTAATAAATCACAATAGTGTCTATGTGTCTAGTCACAGAGATAAACCAAATACAGCAACACAATATCGATGAGTAATGCTATCACAATCAATTTATGACAATGCAACCATTCTAGCTAAGTATCTTATCCTTAAATGCCCATCAGGGTCTACAGTACGACATATAGTTAAAACAATACTAACCAAAACACAACGGAGTCATGATGTCTCAGACGTCTTATTAGTCATGCTACATAGAATAAAGTAGCAAGGTTTATGATGTTAGTAATAATGTTGAAATTTTGATTGTATGGTTCCATATTAAAGATGGCTTGAAGGTTTATAGTGGGCATTACATCTTAAATTTGGTGGTATGACAGTGACAAGCTTGCATGGTTACCATCATGAAATGCATTTAAAAAGATAATTTTCAGTGTTGAAGAGAAGTTTACATCTCAGCACAAGCTTCATTTTATATGTGAAATGCATTTGAATTTTCATTTCTTTCCAAAGTCCTTTATATTGGAGTTTGTTACGCATGTTTGCACAAGTTATAAAAATGGTTTGTTGGACCCCAAATTCTAAAATGGCCTAAACTTAGAGTATGCCAGCCTTTTGGACTCCTTGAGCACTTTTACAATTTGACTATTATGTGCACATTGACGCTTGATAACCCACCATACACTTGGTTAGTATTGGTCGTGGTTTCCTCATGATTTTGCAACCTGAATTTCTATCAAAGTTTCAAGGTCGGAGATCTACTTTTCTCATGCTAATACTCATTGTAATGTTGATTTCATTTTTTTAGATGCTCAAGCAATCCTAGAACCCTGCTGAGAACTTTCCAAGTGTGGAGATACTTTTCACGTGCCAATGTATGAGAAAAATACGCCTAATCTTTGGCTAGTGGTTTGTAGACTTGTGGGAGGTGGGCATGATATATCTTTGCAATTTTCTCTCTCTTCCCCTATGAAATAATTGAAAAGTGCACAACGATATTGAAATACTCATAGATTTATAAGGGTCATGGTTATGGGCATATATATCTCTTGCTTTTTCTCTCTCTTCCCCTATGAAATTATTACGAATTAAATACGAAGATAAAGGGTCATGTGTATATAGATTATAAATACCTGTAAGCTAATAGAGATTCCTTAGTCAAACCCTAGTTCAATTGAAAAATAGTTGTTTGAGCCCTTAGTCACACATGGAATCTATATAAATTAAAAGTAAGAAGTTATTTTCAAAGAATCAATGAGATAATTGATATATGCTAAGTATCCCTTACAATCATGGAAATATAGTTTAGTCTTCCAAGAGTTTGATTCCTATTCAATAGATATTTATAAAAAATTTAATTGGTGGTCTTTGAGATTTCAATTCCTTTCATAACTGAACTGATATAATTAATTTCACAAAAAAATGCCATAATATAATATTCTATAGGTTATATAATAACAATTAAATTTCATAAATAAAATTTTGAAGCATCACAAAAATAAAACCTTTTAATTTGATCGCTAAACCCAAACCCTTCTAGCCCGAAACTAGTCATGTCAGTAGAAATTTATCTTCAATATATGGATACCCATTTCCTCCCATTACTTTCTTCGACTTAAACTAATTAAATTTAATCAATAATGTTTTTGCATTACATTGAATATTATCCATTTATCGATATTACATGTGGATGGATTCAAGATTACACGCTTCCATGTTTTGATTCATAACGAGGTACCATAATCACATTAGATATGATTGGTTTTTCTCATTAATAGCATGGTCACGTTGAAGAATAGAAAATAGTTCAGATTAGGATTGTATTGAGGTGCAAAACCAAGTTACATTCATCCATATCAATTGATATGTAATGATTTTTGTGCTTATTTTTACTATGTTTTAAAATTAAAAAAATTCATGGTGTTATAAATGTACATTTTATGGAAATATTTAATTTGGTTGAAAATTTAAATATTGTTTATATTAATTGTTTTCTATTTTAGTATATATTTTATTTTAATTATAAATGTAAATATGTAATAAATTCTGTCTTTGTATTATGTTCATAAAATTAATCAATTTAATTATTTTTATCAAAGGTAAATTAGGTTTTGTAAAATATTACCCATTTTAATACAACCAATAGGCTTATAACTATAAGATTTAATAATAGTATGTGCCTAATACAAAGCAATTTAATTATTTTTTACAAAATAAATTATTAATGTAAAATATTATATTTTAATACAAAATAAATTATAACTATATTTAATAATATATTTTAATACAAAATAGATTATAATTACATATTTAATTTAATCTATTTTTAAAATAATATTTTTATTGATTATTAATTTTTACACCTAATAAGAATTAACGTATGAAAAATTATATAAACAAAGCAAGTTCATCAATAAACCAAACAACCTCTAATTTTACTCTTACATATTATTTAATATCTTTTAAATATTAATTTAAGTAAGTAATTTTTTTAAATAAAATTAAAAAATACTATAAATATTGAAATAATTAATATTTAATAACTTAAATTATAATAATGTTTTTTTTTACCAAAACCAAAGTTATATGACATTTCCCTGCAAACACAATATAATAATGCTACCATATGTAGACTACCTTTCCCAATATCATTTGTTTTTGTCTAATTTGATCGTTCCCTCCACTTCTTTCTTAGTCATATTTTGAGTAGCGTCTCCAAGGCTAAGATATATTTTAAATATAATTTATGTTCATTTAAGTCATATAATTAAGTTAGATAATCGTAAGATATTTTTAAATATAATTTATGTTTCATTTAAAGTATTTAATTTAAGTTTTATAATATAAGATATTTTATTAATTAATAATCAAGTATATCTATTTTTGTTGATAAATTTATTTTGTACCAATATTTTTAATAAGTAATATTGTGAAAATTACGGTAAAAAAATTAATAATAAAATAGAAATAATTTATTTTAAAAATCCTTCTTACATTAATTAAGATTTCATTTATTTTTAAATCAAATTTTGTTTGTAGTTTTTTAAACTTGTATAATATAAATACATGTATCACACATATTCATGTGATTTATTAATATTTTAAAAAATAAATAAATAAATTATGTAGTTTATGTTTCTTCCTACTTTATTTAGGCATGGTTTATTGTTATTTTTATATTTTATTTAAGTGATTTTTGAGTAATAATTTTAATATATTTAATGTTCTCTACACTTTTTTCTCATTAATATCTATTTGAATACTTCATGTGATATTTATATTTATAAAACCTTCACGAGAGTGACTAATTGAAACCGTTTTTCTAACTTGAATATCTTCATATACCTAATCGGAATTTTTCTAACTTGAATATCTCATATACCTCACTTCAATAAAAATTATTCACTATATATTAATTGTCTAAACAATTGCAATAATTTAATCTATACATAGAATTAGATATAAGCCCTATAACATATATCATTCTACTCACTTTTATAAAGCACATATATTAATTGTATAATGTGATTATTAACTATCTTTAAACCATTTTTATTGGTGTTTTTTAGATTTTTGAAACATGATTGTTTTTATCATTTATCTATTCATTCTCTTATAATTTGTTGTCATTTCATGCATATTACAATTTATAATGATATTTTATAATATGTTGAGAATTATTTAAGTTTTGTCATCATTTAATATTTATTTTGAAAGAATTTTTTTTTTTTAACCAAAAAAAATTAAAACACGGAATAACAAGTGACATTCATACCATAATCATAATAATAATAAGACAAATATCTTCATAATACCTATCTATACCTTTTATAAGAGTTTTCCTTTCAAAAATTGAATCTATATAATTTGAATGTCCTCATATAATATCATTTGAATGCTTGATCTCTATACTTTATTTTAATGTTTGTAGTATTTTGAATAGTTTAATATGTTTTTGACTATTTCATTTAATTCAATTTTTTTAAAAATAAAATTGTGCATATTGTAAACCATGAAACCCTTAACTATTAATGTACACCCCAACATTAGCCAAAGTATCTGTTGATTTATTTCCCTCCCTAAACGCATCTCAAAACATGATGTTAATACCATAGCATAAAGTATAGGATTCATTAAAAAATTCACTTTTGATTCTACTCAAAATTTGGTTCTTAGAATGATTATTGATAATATTCATTGAGTGGCCTTCCATAATGATGTTGTCCACTTTGAGGTTCCTCACATTTTTGATGCCCCAAAGAGCTGCTAGGGCCTTCGAGTAGTGGTTATTTTCCTTTCCCATGGAACAGGCATATGTGGCAATGAGGTGATCCATGTGATTTCTAATAAGACCACCACAACCTACTAAACCAGGGTTGCCTTTGGAAGCACCATCAAAGTTTGGCTTATGCCAACCTTTAGAATTGGGAATCCACTGCACAAGAGACCTATCAATGTTGGGGGGGAGCTACTAATTATTGTGTATTTATGATCCAATACTTTATATATCTCTCCTCATCCTGGGGATACGGGGTGTTTTTGGGGGCCTTGAATTTATGAATGTTTTCTTTAGTAGTCACTGTAATTTCATTTAGAATGCTTTTGATGGTTTTTTTAGTATGTCTCAAAATGATTGAGTTGCGGGGCCTTCCATATTTTCCAAATGGTATGGGGGAAAATGATCCTCTAAAATATGTGAAGAAGAGCATGCTTAACAAGAGGATTCCATTGGAGCCAAGCTTGAATAATGTCCTCTAGGAAAGACCATTTCACACAAAACCTGTTAAATATGTGCTTCCAGAGAGCACTAACAACTGGGAAATGTAGCAAGAGGTGTTGTATGGTTTCATTGTCCTTTTTACAATAGTAATATATACTAGGCATGGTAGATCCCCTTTTGATAATATTATCAATAGTGATGATACATTTACTTAGAAAAAACTAAAGGAATTGGTTAATTTTATGGGTAAGCTCTTTGAGCCAGATCTTGCTCCAAAGAAAGTTGTTAGCCATTTCATTAGAAAAAAATTGATAACCAGATCTCACCGAGTAGTTGTCATCAAAGGGGTGGACCCAAATAAATTCAACCTTAGTTTGAATTTGGATAATGGGAATATGACTTAGGATGTTTTGAAGGTCTCACGAAAGCTTCTCTTTGTTAGGGATGATAGTCTCATGTTTTTTCCATTGCAGTTTACATTCTGCATTCTAGATGTAGCTACTAACATGCTACCTGAAGGCTACAATGAGGTTGTCTTTAAGCTATTTACAATGTTTATTGCTAGCTAGAATGCTAAAATCAGCCCATCTATCTTTCCAAAATTTTATTCTTTCTCCCATTCCCATTATCTATTTACATCTAGATGCAATCTCTTTTATGATCTTAACCAAATTGTTCCCGAAATTGGAACTAGTGGGAAGACTAGTATTACTAAAAAACTCTTGAAAATTACCCTAGTTTAATTACTTAGCTCTAATGAGATTGGGCCATGGATGTTCCTCTTTAAAAAGTCTCCAGCCCATTTTTGAAACCAATGTAGCATTCATAGTTATGATTTTTTTTATGCCAGTGCCCCCTGCTTTTTTATTGTTGCAGGCCTTTTCCCATGTGACCAAGTTTATTCTATTATTATCTTCTATTCCCATCCAAATAATGTTCTTTTTTATTATCTCTATTTTATCAGCGATAGCTACTGGAATAAAGAATGGAAACATGATATAAATTGGCAGGTTTTGGAGTGTTCTTTTGATAAGAAAGCATTTCCTTGCACTAGAGAGGGTAGATCCCTTCCAACCAACAAGTTTTCTTTGAAACCTATCCAGTAAAGCATTCCAAACCTTGTTAGTACCCAGAGGAAGCCCAAAGTATGTGGTACGAAAAGAGTTAATCTCAAAACCAAGGATTTGGGAAATTTTCCATTGCCTGGCAGGAGGAGTGTTAAATAAGTACAAAGATATTTTTTCAAAGTTTATTTGTTGTCTGGAGGCCTCTTCGTATAGCTAGAGTATATGCTCCATAGTTTTGGCTCTAAGGATAGAGTCAAGAAGGAGGAGAATAGTGTCATCAAAGAAGTGTTGATGAGAGACCGTAATATCAAAACACAAAGGCTTAAAACCATTAAGATAACCCATAGAAACAACTCTATTAATAGTATGACTAAGACTATCCACCAAGATAATCAAAAGATTCGGAGAGATGGGGTTACCTTGATGGATTCCACTATTGCATGGATAGAATCCCACACGGATACCATTAACAATAACTGAGAATCTGGGAGTAGAAATACAGGTCCATATGATCTTTCCGAACGGAGAATTGAAGCCAAACTTCTCCATAACTTTATCTAGGAATATCCATGACACTATGTTAAATGCTTTGTTCATATCCATATTTAATACCATGCCTTCCTTTTTGTTTTTCTCCATCGAGTGCATGATTTCATGCACCATGACAACTCTATCTTGGATTAATATTCCTTTAACGAATCCCCCTGTTAGTTTGGGATGATGCTAGGAAGCAAAGGCCGAATCTTGAAAGTGAGAAGTTTACTAAAAAATATTATACCACATGTTAGAAATGCTTATGGGTCTGAATTAATTGAAGTCATTTTCCCCCACTTTCTTAGGTACCAAGACTATAAAGGTATTGTTGATTTCTTTAAGAAGCATGCTTGTCCCAAAAAATTCATTGAATATTTTTAGGAGATTATCCGAACATATCTCCTAACACTTTTGATAGAAAAAATCAGGAAAACCATAAGGGCCTGGTGATTTGTCTCCCTCCATAGAGAAAGCATATTTTTTAAGTTCTTCTATGGTCACTTGTTTATGGAGAGAAAGAAAGTCTTCAATCTTCACAAGGTTGTTCGGAATAGAATCCAACAATGTGTTAACATCAACTGAAGACAGAGTGGGTGAATCATTTAGAAGGTTATTGTAGAAATTGATAGCTTCCTCTCTGATGTATTTTGGATATGTTCTTGTCTCTCCATTTTTCCTAGTGACTTAAAAAAATCTGTTGTGGGCCCTATGCTTTAGGGCTTTCATGTGAAAATAAATTGTGTTCATGTCACCTTCTTTAATCAAGACAACTCTCGATTTAAGTCTCCAGAAGGATTCCTCCCTTGCACAAATGGTATGAAATTAAGGTAACATGATTTTTTTCATGGACATAGTCCTCTTGGTTCATCCCAAACGTAGAAAATTTATTTTCCAATCCTTCAATGTCTTCTTTAATCTGTTTTTTCTGATTGGAAATGTATCAAAAAATGTCTTTGTTCTAAGCCCAAACTTTCATTTTAACATTTTTGAGTTTTTGTACAAATATGTATTGGAAAGATCCCTTAACTTGGATCCTCTGCCATTCCTTATTTCTGTCAATGAGTTTCGAATGATCAAACCATATCCTTTCAAATTTAAATGAGGACTGAGAAGGCCTCTCATTATTCAACAAATTTAGGATAATGGAGTTATGATCAGAGGCAATTTTGGCAAGAGAGGAAAGATGAAAGTATCGACTTTGGATCCAATCAGCTGAAATGAGAGCTCTATCTAGATGAACTTGGATGAAATTATTACCAAGTCTTTTATTACACCAATTAAATGAATTACCATGAAGTTCAAGGTCTAGCATATTGGCTTGAGATATGAAGTCAGCTAGATTATCCATCCCAACTATGTGTTCAGAAGCACTTCCTTTTTTTTCATTAGTGGAGAGGGGAGAATTAAAGTCCCCCATGAGCATCCAATTCCATTTGGAGTAAGTGTTTTGAAATCTTCAAAGGTCCCTCTAGAGCTTCCTTCTACCATGAAGAGTGTTTGCTGCATAAATGACTGAGAAGATCCAGTTATATTTGTTAACAGGAGTATGGAAGGAAAGACCCAGGTGGGAATGGGATGAAATAATGGTCTTACCAATTAGCTTTTTAGGGTCTAAGAAGACAACCATACCCTCTGAGGATCCTCTTGAGTCGACTACCAACCACTCTATTTTTTTTCCATACTTTCTTACAACATTAATGTAAGGATTCAGTGCCCATTTTAGTTTCTTGAATAGCCATGATGGTTGGATTACAAATCTTTCTTAAATATTTTAGCGTGTGTTGTTTTCACTACCATTAAGGCCTCTTATATTCCAAGAAACAATCTTCATTAAAAGATACAAGGAGAGGAGTGGATGAGGTGGTCCAAACAATACCGAGCTCCATCAGCCAATGCTTTACTAATCTTTGTTTTGTAGTGTTGGCACTTATATTTTCTCTTATGGAATATTTAGTCACCCTGGAAGTGGAGGCATCCCAACTCCCTAGAGACTTTTTCTTGTAATAAAATAGGGCATCTGGAATGTTTTCATAGCCTTCAAATTTTTTATTTTTTCTGCATACCAGCGTAAACTCAGGGGAGTTATTGGATTCCTTTAATACTGGGCTCTTTCCAAGAGTGAGTTCACCCTTCTCCTTTTCTGGACTAGGGGAATTCTAAATTCCTTCAATAATTTGCTTTGAGGTTGGTGAGGGTGAAGATATCAAACTGTTGAGGCATTGCTGAGAAGAGATAATGGTAGGGAGGTTGCAAATATATTCTCTCCCTTCTTGATTAGCAAGATCAAGAGTTGGATTGTTATGCATGTTGAGTATTTTAGTGGTAATGTCAGAGATAGGATGTTTTAGTACTGTAGAAGGGCTGCCTCTTGGAGACAAATAATCAACTTCTTGAGGGATTTCAGGAAAAATATTTTCTTCATGAATAGAAGTGAGACCCATATTCTCCTTTTGTCTTGTAATGCAAGGTTTGAGAAATACCTTGAATGTTTGTTTTTCTACATCAACCCGAAGACTGAGATCAACCATGTTTTCTCTTGATACCTTAGGCTCCAAAGGCCCTTTGAGTGGATCTACTTTTTTGGTCGGTGTCTTAGGAACCCAAAGAGACCTTTGTACAAGTTGATTCTTTATGGGATTTTTGATGATCTTTCATCGTCTTTCTCTCCCATTTTTGGTTATTATTTTTATTATTAATAATATTATTGCTTTGAGTGGTAGCATTTTGGATTAGGACACTTCTTGATGAAATTCCCTAGCTTTTGGAATATAGCCCACCTCATTTGAAAGGATTTGTTGATCACAACTTGAGTCCAAGGATGAAACTTTGTTTAAAGAATGATTTGGTCAATAAGCTCCTGTTCCATGTCAGAGGAGACACAAAAATGAGCATAAGCTAACCTCGATTGATTCCTTGTGGAATTGTCTAGGACGATGCAATATCCAATCAATTTAGTAATGATTAACCTGATCTCATCATCCCAAAACTGCAGTGGGAGTCCAGGAATTCTACACTAAACTGATATTGTATTGATATTTTCTTTGAAGGATTCAAATCCCAAAAACAATTGCTTTATAAATAAACCCATGTTTCCAAGGCACTAAGGTCCTCCCAAGAGAATAATGTCTTCTTCTTGCAGAGAAAATTTGATATAAAAAAATATGTTAGCCATGGAAGAGACAAACACATCCCTAAGACGACGTCATTTCCTTAAATCCCATCTTCTAACAAAATCAATATTAGGTCTAGAACCCAGGAACTTATCTGTTAATGCCATTTGGTTCTTTTGAATTTCTTTTTTCAAGCAGTTATTAGGTATATTGATGTGGTGTATTCCTTTCTCGTCCTTTGAGCTTGAAAAAATAGAGGGGTCCAGAGGGGCGCTAGTAGCATTAGGGTCCACATTCCGCATTGATTCATTTTTGAAAATCCTCAACCACATGCCTGGCTTGGTCGATGGGGGGAATGTTTTTTTCAGAGCATTGTATGTACCCACTTAAGTGTGTCCCACAAGTTTCAACAGAGAAGCCATAGACACTTCATTGGAAAGCCTGACAGTTTCATATTATTCTTGGTTTGATGCATCTTAGAAGACTCAGCAGCCACATGACAGCTCTCAGGCACCTCCAGAGCGGTGCCATGGTGTCCAAAATTCAAATTTTCAGCGGTTTGAAGAGCAGACACCTCACATTCCATGATTTCGTATAGACCGTATTTTAAACTTTGGATGGTAAACACTTTTATTATACCAGACCTATGAACTGAAGTGGTGGAGGAGCACTTTCTCTAAGTGGGACATGGGGTGGGCTTGGGTCCTTAATGTCCACTGATCGATCTACATTTAGAGCGCCCCGCTATGTTCCATTTTGTCCATATGGAGAAGTTCAACCCCTACTTGAAGGTCTCCCCATGACAATTTATTGAAAGCATCCAGTGAACTCAATGGGAATGGAACTTGGGTTGATGATTACAAACTACTTGTAACTCACCAATAGCCCAAGACCTTGAGTTCTAACTTTGTATGGTAAATGCTTTTATTATACTAGAGCTATGAACTGGAATGGTGGAGGAGCACTTTCTCTAAGTGGGACATGGGGGTTGGTTTGGGTCTTTAATGTCCACCGAGCTATCCACATAAGGAGTGCCCTTTTATGTTCCGCTTGGTCCATATGGAGAAGTTTGACCCCTACCTCAAGGTGTCCTCATGGCTTGAAAGCATCCAATGAACTCAATGGGAATAGAACTTGGGTTGATGATTACAAACTACTTGTAACTCACCAATAGCCCAAGACCATGAGAATATAACATGTTACTATGCAATATTTATTCTTGAGAAGATAAGGAAACATGTTTTTGATCATGTCATGAATTAACGGAAAATGGGAAAATGTGTTATAGATTATATTCAATCCACAATTTGTAATAACATATTTAGGGAGATAATAAATTTAAGCAATTAAATAATTGGATTTTAGAATTCCATAATGGATATCATGACCATCTATTGCAAAACTAATGTGACAAAATGGTGAAATTTGAGATGGATAAGTTGACATGCCATTATTCTACTTTAGAATTTCCCACTTGGAAAATTTCCTGTCACGAGTAGATGACACTATTAACAAAGAAGAATTATGTACACACGTATATGACTTGTATTCACATTTGTTAGTTTCCAAACTGAAAAAGTTTTATGTAACGGGGAAATTGACGTCGTTACGACCTTTGGATAAACATGTCCATGCCCATCTACAAGAGAACGACATTGCAGTCGTAGAATCTCCGCTTCCTTCTCGTTTTTTACGACTTTAATGCCACTCTATGTGTTGTTTTTTTCAGCCTGCATCAACCCGTTTCATTTCCCTTTCATGAAATAACTTCGCTCCTTGTCTATTAGTAATGATAGCGCCCGTGAATGCTGTCAATGAAATTATTTCCGCCAATCGCTTTTTACACAGAAGTAGATTCATACTTAAGATTCTCCTTCCATTTACATTTACTCGATCAACCATTTTGGGCCTTAACCCTACTACCCCCTAAAAAAAAACAATTGCGGTTGCAGAACTACTTATGACTTATCAGTCTGGTCATTATCAGATTACCTCATGCTTACTGTGTTTTATGAGACTGGGTATAATTGAAGCATTTCTGCACCAGTTTTAGAACCTATGCTTTCAGTCATGAGAACCTTTCCCTCATCCTTCAGAAGGAACCATAACTGGATTCTGACAATTTGAAAACGAAATCTTCTTTGTAACGTGTGCGTACTATGTCTTGAACTAGTACAATATAGATAAATTATTGAATCCAATCGTATCTCTAATAACAAATTGCAGTGCAACTAGTAAGAATGGTGTGAGTTTGAATCCAATGAAGTTTGTTAAAAGGTAACACACTTACTGTATGATGTTTTTAATATTGAATATGCTAACAGAGTTGGACTTGGATTAATAAAGGTTACGAGTTCCATAGCCAATAATTGCAGAGGATGGTTTTCTTTTCCCAATCAAATAACAAAATAAATATTACTTATATTTAGAGATTTTAAAATTTGTATCATGATCATATTAAAACAATAATTAAGAGAAATTGATATACAAAAAGAATAAAAATATCGTATAAATTATCATAGAAGAACACGAAAAAATCCATGGATGGAGATAATTAATCATTGGATTCGTTCAAAATGTAATAAATTCAAGTTTTATAAAAGGTTGCTAACATGTCCGATTGACCAATATAAAGTAGGTGATGGGACTAAACCGTGAACAAAACATCATTTTCTTGCAAAGCAATTAAAATTCTTATGTATCTCCCATGATTTTATGAGTGGCATCTAGTTCATGGTTACCAATTCCTCCATAAAAAAGACATTCGCAAAAAAAATAAAAAAATAAATTAAATCCTTATTTCCAAGTATACTCACCTCTACTGATCACACCATTGATATCATAAATAATGCATGAAGTTTTTCCAAAAAAAATTATACACCCGCATTATCTAAAGCTACATTAGGGAATGGTTAACAATACTGGAACAAAAACAAATGAGCTAAATAATATGCTATATTTGCTTTTACTTTCAAAAAACATAGTACATTTTTTATTTCTATGGATGAATTTTAAGTTACCATATAGTATTGCCAATAATAGACTCAATTAATATTAAATATTAAGGTAAATTACTTTAAAGTTAAGTTCTAAAAATAATAGACAACAAGAAAAATCATTCAATTTTGGTGGGTTTGACTATTGGTGCCTTATACAGTTGCCTAGCTTACTTAAGTTTTAATTACCCTTGTATGTTGAAAAAACAACATTATTTATGTGAGAAGAAATACTATCAATTATAAATAGACCATCAATATGCGAGGAATACCATCAAAATAATAGTTAGTCAAATAACTCTATTTCATGAAGTGTCTTCATTTTCTTTTTATTAAATTTCACTACTTTCAACCTTTAAAGAAATGTGATTATGACCATTTTTTAGTTGTTCGAGAAACTTTTCTTTAGTATTAAGGGAAACATATAATCCCTAATTCAAAATAATACCCTGAAGAATTGTTTTTTGGAATAAAGATGATAAATAACTAATCCTTGAGAAATATTACTATTAATCAAACATGTATAGAATATATTTTTCCAAAATTGCTTGACAATAAATTAACTAAATGTTTTAGATATTAGATTGTAAGATAATGTAACTCTTAGAACATCACTTTTTCAAGTGTTTTTTTACTAAAATAGTGTTGGCATACCAGCTTGTGAATGAAAATTCATTTATTCTTACAATTACATGATACATGTTTTATAGTTTCATCATTCTTACAAAAGGAACATGTCATGTAAACATTTCATACGAATTTTATCCTATTAGAAGTAGGTAATTTGTGTTAGGTAACTTTCTGATCAAGGAGTTGTGCATTCGAATAAGCTTTTCATTTCCATTTACTAGAATGTAGATGAATTCATTGTTATTTCGAAAGATTCACATTATATTTTAAATTTACCATCACATAAAAAACCTTCTAGGAATCATTCATAGGTTGTTCTTTTTATAAGGAAGTTGGATGAATCTTCCTCTATTTGTTTATATCCAATTTTTCATGAAGTTGCATGGAATCTTCTAGAACACAGAATCAAATTATCATGAACTAGAAAAAGTATGAGCTCAATAATGCATTTATATTTAAAAAATATTACAACCGACAAGTAGGAAATTTCTATAATGCTCACATTTTTCCCAACAAGAAGGAACGACAGAACCCAAAATCAATTGATGGAAATTTATGGCATAATTTTTTTTTTAAAGATACAAGGTTACACGACATTAGCCAAGGTTTAATTAAATCCTGATTATAAAATTTTACATAATAACATGATGGTCAGATAAAAATTTAATGACGATTAGTTAATGTTGAACCAACCCCTATCAAAACTATATCACGATTTTATAATTTTTATTTTGAAGGGTAGCGACGATAACATCCACCGTGATTTGATTTAATTCTTCAATCTATAACATTTTCACTACATAGCCCAATACAGTGATGACTAATAATTTTTGACCGATTTAATCAAGGCAATGACTATTATGATCCTAAATCTTTCTCTTACTAAGCACATTCAATATTTAGATTATTACTCAAAAGGCAAAGGGTCCTCATTAGCTTTTCATGGGCTTAACTCCGTTAATCCCTTTTAAAATTAATTTGTTTAAGGTCACATACACTTAAGTTTATTATTAAATTAGACAAGGATAATAACCTTGCATTGTTAAAGACATGTAGGGTTCATTATACAGTTCTTTAGATCCAAAAAGATCTAAGCCATTACATCTAACTTAGTCTAAAATCCCCCTTAGAAATCCTTACGCAGATCTCATATACCCACTGCTTAAACATAATTAAGTTTACACTCCCACTAAAATCACTCCCCAGGTTAAGGAAGATGTAGGGTTAAGATCTTTGAGCCATGGAGGATTACATCTATCCTAGCCCTTAGATGTTCCAAGTTATACTAGGATGAAATCCTAGAAATCCTTAGGAGGAGTTCTTTTATATTCAATTTCTTAGACCTATTCTCTCATTTCATCCTGTTTTGGATTTGTTAGGTTAAGGATCTCAGGCCATGGAAGGGAGCTACCCAAGATTAGGTTGATGGGTATTTACACACAAGACAAACTGGTTTTTTTTTGTTAGATTCCTTATTTTAGAATCTGCATATATTAACATTGTGTATTTAGCAGTTAGCATATGTGTGTCTCAATTAGACACCCCCATATATATATACGGATTTAATCTGTTCATATATATCTGTACATTAATACCCATTATAAAACTTGAATGTGTGTGGATACAGGAACATACATACATATATATATCTTTATCTATGTGTGTGTGTGTACGTATGTATATATATACGCATTTAATATGTATTATATTTATCATGTCATTTTAAAAACCATATTAAAAGTTACCATTCAGCCTGAGATAGTTTTACAAGACATTAGTATATATATATCGCTGACCAAACTAATTTCTTGGTCGTGGGAATAACAAAATAACACATGATTTGTGAAAAGCCAGAAAATGCCACTTGAAGGGAAAGAAGTGGAGTATAGCTTTTAAGGATGGAAGCGGGTTAATAGTTGGGGGGGAGGGGCCGCCGACCTCACCTCCACCCCACCCCATATATGGGGTGGGGGGTGCGTGTCAGTTTGGGGTGGGGTCGCCGATCGCACCTCCCCCCAACCTTTATTAAAATAAAAGTTATTACATCAGTGGTTGTGGCACATATAGGCCAATAAACATAATTTACATCCTAAATTAATTTTGTATGTGTTTTATTTATTAAAACAAGAAACTTTCGCACTTAGCCGATTCGAACGGCTTTTATTGTTTTAATTTATGCATTTATTTATTTATTATTAATAGGAATTAATTCATATTAAATATAATAAGTGTGTATATATATATATATATTTGGTAACGCATATTAATATATTATTAATAATATGATCATGCTGATTTTATAAATTTATAATAAAATTAATATATGTTATTAACATGCATTTTATTTACATTAATAATATGTATTGATTTATTAATTACGTTTACCATTAATATGGTAGGTTTGTAAATTTGTGTGGGAGAATAAATTTGAACTTATAAAATTTATATGGATATAAACTTACATACACTTAGATGAATATAGTATAGCAAAATTTTGTGCATTTATCAAATTTGAACAAATCATCACTTTCATATTTCATTTGTAATAACTAACTATAATGGATTGGATAATTTGATAACTTTCATGTCTAATTCGAATATGTAGGTATATGAAATAAATTTCTATTGTACAACCAAGGTAACATTTAGATATGTAAAGTTTGTCCCAATATACCCATTCTTACATAATCATTTGATTAGGAGAAAAGATAAGGTACACGTAAATGAAAATTGTCTTTATTTTTTTTAAATGTAAACAAACTTGCCAATAATGCAAGAAAATCAACATTCACTTTCCTCTCAATAACACTGATAATTTTCATTTTATTTTTAACAGATTTTACCATACAATTCTTAATCAAAACTTAGATTTGAGAGAATCTTTACTTCCATTACAAAGCCATTACAAAGATTCCACAATTCATCTGAAGTTATGTAAGTCGTGAAAAACTCATTTGTAAGAACTAACCAATGACATAACAGATCTACCTCCAATGTACTATTGGTACAATTTACAAGTTAGTAGAGTCATAATAGAATAAGTTGAAACTTTACATGCCTTTCTCCAACAAGAGCACTTCTTCCATTGAGCTCCACCATATTCATCAAAGTCATACACACAAAAAAATAGGGGGAGTAGGAAACACTCTCCACCAAACCAAATATCCAATGAGGGAGAGGAAGCCTTCTTCCTCATTGGCCCCCAATCCTCAACAAAGAAGCAATGAGGGGTATAAAAATAACCACTGGAAACTCTAAATGGCTTCCAACACACACATTTAATCAATACACTCAACACAATGACCCATTTTCACCAAATTTACAACAAAACCAACAAGTTTCCAAACACAAAGGCTTACATGTCTAAATGCCAAAGAGGAGAAAGGAACATGGGGGTTCTTCTTATGCGTGTCAAGGGTTTGGGTGTCAACGCTATTGAGCCTCTCAGGAACTCCATCACAATACCCATAAAAACTCTTATGTCATCCCTTCAAGAAGATAAACAACTCGTATGCCTCCCTCAAGAAATCAACCCACTCTTATGCCTCCCTCACTCTAATGCCTTCATCAAGAAAATAACAAGATAAACACAAATATTATTTATCATCAAGGTGGACATCCCAACTCAACTCCCTCCTAAAATACCCAATAACATTACTCTTATGCCTTCCAAAATTTGTACCCCCTATTTCCATTTCTCTCACAACCTAAAGATCAAATCTATTTTCCACAACCACAAGTGATACAACAATCATCATCCACACATATGAGCACAACAAAATAACAAGGTAAAAACAAGTGTGAAGATCTACCTTACAAATGAAGACGATCAAAACAAAACAAAATTCCAAGCCTTCCAAAATTCTAAGAAAGAACCATCCATTCCAAGCTCAAATCATCATTCTTAAGCAAGCTCTCCAAAATTACAAGCATACCCCAAAATTAACAAGTACCCCTGAAACCCCCCACACAAATTGGAATAAATAGAAAAGTGGGAGAGCGAGATGATGTGGATCCATGTAGGATGCCACATCATTTCTCCTCCATTCCACATCACCAAGGTCAAAACCAAACCCCAAAGCATAATAAATTGGTGGTTGGGGAATTGACCACCCTCTTACACACTCAACCCAAACCCACACCCCTAAAGGACACAAATAAATACCCTCGTAAGAAAAATTCAATTAATTGCTCTTTTCCTCCATAAAAACATAAAATAGGACCTAAAATAAGCCCCTCACATAATAGGCCTAGTGGGTGGGTGACTTTAAGAGGTGTGAGACAAGCTTAACTTGTCCCACAAGTCTCTAAAATTGCCTAGAAGGTAAAATTCCGAATTTCACTTGAAAGATTGAGTACACACTACTCCAAAAAATTAAATTCATTCCAATCCAACACACATTAAGGCTACCAACTCACATTTATTTCCCCCCTTTTGTCACATCCTAGTAAGCACAAGTTAAACACTTTTAAATGAATTTAAGAGGGGTGCTAAAAATAATAATAAAAGTGACTTCACATACTAAAAAAATACAATAACTCACAATTAAATAAAATCAATAAGACAAAATCAAAAACTTACCCAAGGTCACATTTGAGGTCACCACACAATGGGCACCTCCTAACATCCAAACAACAAAACAACAACCATACACACTAGTTGCCAAGGTGACCTATTGCCAATGCCCCACATTCCTTTGTTGTTGGTCTCCTATCCATATAGTTTGTTGTGTTATAATTTCCTGCAAAATCAAACAATATCTTTTAGGCCTTGTGACCATATAAATGATGTCGAAATAATAAAACACAAGCATGTATACATAACAATTTACATCATCAAATATCATAATTAACCCAATGTTAGAATCAAGTAATTCACCAATTGTTCAATTTTCTAACATTTTCGATTCTACCAATTCATTAATTTGTACTAAGATCATAACATCAAAATCATTCATAAATATCCATAAATCACATCCAATATGTCATTAAAGTAGTAATAGTTAGAACATCGAATACTGATATATGAATCACGTGTATAATTTTTATCGCAATAGTCACATCATGTCACAAGTCTAACCCGTCTGTATCGTCTATCTAATAAGTACAAGAGGTGTATGAATACACATCTAGAAATGTCTAATATATCTAATGCAATATCAAGGTCTACGTTTTCAATACAGAGTGACCAGAGAAAACAATATAAAAATAGTAATGACATAACAATTTGTCTGTAACAAGGCAACTATTCTAGATCATCATCATATCCTTAAACTTCCATCAAGGTCTACAATGCAACCATCCAGTCAAAATAATAATCAAAACACAATGGTAATCATGATGTCCCGCACATCTTATTAGAATGATAACTAGAATACAACAACAAGGTTTGATATTATAATGAATTTAAAATTGAAAACATGGTTCATTTAGTGTTGAAGAGGAGTGGACATTATAATTTCATAATTATCTAATTTCAAATATCCTTGAATTTACAGATTCCTTTACTTAAGAGGTTGAACTCATGAAACGAATTTTCAAGAACAATGTGAACTACAAAGGATAAATGGTTCCACTAAATGGAGGAATAAAAAAAGATAAGTCGAATTCATAGTGACGCACCTTTCCATTAAATTTGTTGAGAGGTTTCTATCAAGGACTTACATAGGATCATTTCGAGTGGAGAGTTCCTTAATTTGAATAACTTATAGTTTTTATTTTCAAAGCTATTAAATTTTATTCACTTAACTCAACGAGAGGTGATTTTCATATTGTTCACTATAAAGAATTTTCAATCTTTCTTAGTAACTATGAATTTTAAAATCAATTTAGAAATCATGAGTTTGGTTTGGATTCAAGGGTTAGTGATACCTAATACTACCAATTAGAAGTAATCCCATTTTAGCTAATGAAATTATCTTAGTTTATAAAGAAAAATGATTAAAAATATTAGATAGAATTTAAAAGGAAAAAAATATATGTTATATAATTTAATATATTCATATTTTCTTTTTCATTAGAATAAAATATCTTATTCTTTAATATCATAGTGTAAACTTAAAGTCATTTAAAACTTGTTTTCCTTCTTTGAAACTTAAATTTCACATGAGAACCTCATTAAATGTAAAAAATTTAGGATTTAATTCTATGGCCAATATTGATATATTAACTTTACATTAGGAGTAAATACTGATGCCTATCTCGATACCTTAATTTTTCTTTAGCACCTCTTTAAATTGAAATAGACTAAAAGTGGATTCTCTATGTTGTCTCAATACCTTTATTTTTCATTAATGACTAAAAAAAAATATTTAAATGTTTGTGATACATTCTTTTAAACCAGCACATATATAATACAAGAATTTTGGTGTAATGTAAATTTCAAAATTTTATTATTTTAATGTTTGTAATAAGCAATGCAAACTTATTTTTCTATAGGTATGCTCACTTTACAAAATAAATTGTTTTTATTGCAACATTAATATAATTTATTTATTTTTTAAATATTCATCATTTATAAAATATTATTTATGATCTTCATTAATTATAGAATTTTCGGATTCAAATATGGCCCTCACTAACCTACATGACCATATAAATAGATGATAACATTTGATGAAAAGGAAAAGCTTATTAGAGCCCCAAAATAAAGGTCAAATGGAATTTGTAAAAATGATCCCCTGAATGGTCCCGTTATGATTTTAGTTGGCAAAAAAAGTACAATACTAAGGATTATGTTATTAAAAAATGTACTACTATAGTTATGGATAAAGAGAAAATAAGATTAAATGGAAGAGAGGGTGAAAATCATAAATAGAAAAGTATATAGGGTAGAATAGAGAAGAACATAAAATTAGTAAGAAAAACATAATTATAAGAAATAAATATGATAATGAAGAGTCTCATAAGTTGTAAAATAAAATGTGAGGATGACATATCAAAGAATACAAGCATTACACACAAAATTACCTAATGTAAATTAAACTCGATAAACATATAAATACCCCAGTATAATAATATTTATCTAATCTAAAGTCTAAGATATGTTTATTCATTTAGACATTACCAACATTTCCTTTGTCATAATATTTAATAAGAAATTACTAAATGCATTTATACCTAAAACTATAACAATATTTTGTATATCATAATAGATAATGGCGTTTTGGGGTCACTAGAAAACACCTTAATCATTGGCATGACATTACAAAAATAACCCAATTACCTAATGATATCATCATTTATTAAAAGAAAGAGGATCTATATTATGACTTAATTCATATAATCAGAGACATCATTTGAAGTTATGGGGTTATGATGTCTTCACACAGATAGACTTTAACTTCTCCATGTTTTTAATGAAGAAAACCATAATTTAATTTAGCCCTTCGATGACATGAATGTTGTGAATCACTTATGGTGCCATCAGAGAACTGTTTGCGGTCTGTAAATGGGTGTCTTTCTTTCTTCTATGGGAGGTGCTTTTTGTAGATTGAAATTGGTTTGTGACGTGGCTGTGGAAAAACAATGATGAGCTCTAGAAGGTGTTGAATGTCGATGGATTCACATGCAGTGGATCATAATCCATGAAAAACATATATCAATTTCCTGTGAATTTTATTTTAAAGAAATGGTTACCATTTATAAAGGTAAGGAGTATATAATCACTGAGAACCTGATTTACTTATTTAGTAGTCATGTTATGGAAGGTATTAAGTTTTCTAGCAAATTTTTTTTCATAAAAGGGAATAAGGAATTAAAATTTAACAAAGGAATTGTTATCTCTCCAAAGTGCATCATGTAGAGAGATGATTGTAGGTGTTCTAATCTTTCTCTAGATCTCTCTCTTTAGTAGATACAATAAAAACACGGCAGATCTGTGGGTATACCTATTGTTAAGGTGGGTCTCTGGTATCAAGGCTAGTTCATTTTTTATGTAACCTAAACTGATTTTTTGGGGGTTTTGAGCGTAAAAAACTTACTATAAATGAATTGAAAACTAGGGTGATACACCAAAATTGTTGAGGGATCTGACTGAGTACATGCACAAATATTTGTGAATGGATTCTGGATGCACAAGCGAATAGTTTTTTAGTAGAATATTAAGGCAAAACACTTGTTGTATTGAGGGAATGATTCACAACAATACTGTTAAGATAAACATGCACACTAATATTATGCAAAAATAACTAAATTTGCAACAAGGTAAGATTATCAATTAGGAAATTTTGACATTCATAAGAAATAATAAAGTATACATAACACTACAAATAATTGGAAAGGTAGAAAATCCATTCTCATTCAGAAGGAAAAACTGGAAAAAATCGTCTTCAACACTCTTATGTCCAAAAGTCCTCGCCTTGTGCTTTTTCAATGCACACAATGTATAGAAAAAATATTCATCCCGCCCTTTCTAAAAATACACTAAAATTGTGCTCACCCATGCATCCTATTTTTATGCTTTATCATGAATAAATAAAGGAATAAAAATAAACATGCTAATAGAATAAGACATTAATAGCCTTGATTACAAAAATATAACTCACTCAAACTACAATTGACTGTTCTATTTTTAATAAACTTAGATGAATAATTTGGATATTAATAAGCTTTACTTGATGAGAAATTCTTTTGCAATGCATACAATTTATGTCTTCTAGCTAATGATGTCACATCTACAACTTGATCCACTTACAATTGCAAAAATAGCATTTTAAAATTGCCCCTTAGATGCACATGCAAGAATAAATCCCTGTGTGTGAGTAAAATAATTTATTTGTTTGCAATGCTTTGAAAAAAATAATCACCCATGTATTCCATCTCTTTGAGGATCACTTTTGATGTGCACTCAAATAATATTCCTCATTTGTGGAAAATAAGGTAATAGGCCCTAAAAGGTTCTTTGTACTCTAATGTTGACCTCAGCTTGTCTTCTTGCGGTCATATGAAGAATTGCACTTGTGCACATAATGTTATTGTTTGCTTTCTAAACCTCCTACTATGGGGGACCATTCTGTGATGTGAACACTTTGTATTCATTCTAGATTTGACCTCCTTTTGAATAATCATTGAATGATATAAAGTTTTCATTCTATCACTTTTTTAGAAAACGTAGTTCTTTAATGGCATAGCTTGATTGCTTTTGATGAAAGAATCATAGAAAATAATATGAGGTTTACCTTTTGCTTGTTGGCACATGGACTATGGTTTTGTCTTGAATTTAATCATTGGTAAAGCATTTGATTACACTATGTCCATGGAATATATTAGTACATTGTCACCTTTTTCTCATATGAATATAAGGTAATGCTTGCCCTTTTTGCCAATCATTGTGGTCGAATTTTAATCATCATATTTGGGACTATAGTTTGGAACCCCTTTTTACAAAATCAATGTGAATAATTTAAAAAACATGGGGCCAAACCCCTCATAACAATGACTCACCCTTATGAATTTTTTGGTGATAATGATGTTAACCTTGAGTTAGCCAACCTTTATATTTTCTCAACATGTGCTAATATTTTTTTCAACCCTAGTTTGGTTTGGATTAACTCAGGAGTTTGTATGGAATTTGATGATTGATTAGTGGTCACTAATCTATGTCCTTGATGATATCGCACCATCGATCCTCTGAGCATCTTTGTTTGCATTGATTATTAGCTATATGAATCTGTGAATACTTCATGGCTGTTGATCACAAGTATTTTGATCATCTCCACCATCGATCTGTTAATTCTTGATGACAGGGTAGTTGGCTGTAGTTAAGGTTTTCAATCATTGATTCTTGCACGGTTTGATCTTAGCCATCAATAATAACTCTGGATTAGTTAGTTTTGTTTAAAATCTCCTTGAGCTTATCCTTTATTCATTTTTACATGCTCATTTTGAGTGGCGAAGCCATGCCAAAAAAATTTAGACCACCATGTTTTGATATTTCAAGCTTGACTTCCTCTACAAAAATGGTTCTCTGAGGCTCCAAATATCTATAACTTCATTGTTTTTTTCTCTTTTTGGAGCTTCTGAGTGAGATTTGGTCTATGTTCACCATTATTAATATATCCTTCGAACTCATTTTATTTGCATAGAATAAATTTGTCTATTCAGAGGCACTACACATGCATTTTATCATTTTATGAAGTTCTATGAGTGTAAATACTTCCCTATTTCTATCATTTCTATTATTTCTGAGTTCTGTGTAAGATCATTGTGGTCATGGCCACCATTTTTGAAGGTGAGATTCTTTGTTTCAAAATTGTAACTCAATGATTTCTATTTTTTCACTTAAGCTCTATTGTAATGGATTCTCGAGTTCAAAAATTATTGGGTTTCACTACTCTGTGAATTTTTTGCACTAATACTTGTCTATTTTTACATTTCGACCCAAGTTCGAAACTCCTTCTAGGATCTTATCATCTCTCGGCAAATTAATATTTTTTGGCTTCTATTTAGCTCTCCATGAGGTCTTGTGGCCGCCATTTCTTCTGGCAAGTCAAGATTTGTATCTTGATATTTTATGGTACTATAAATATTGATCTTTGAACTTCCTTGTGGGTTTACATAGCCTTGATATTTATGTAATATATGAACGACCCAAGTACATGTATTTGTTTTCTTTTCGATCCTTGTTATGGGTTGTTG
Organism: Taxus chinensis; assembly: GCA_019776745.2. NCBI lineage: Eukaryota > Viridiplantae > Streptophyta > Pinopsida > Cupressales > Taxaceae > Taxus > Taxus chinensis. The sequence goes on from CM034146.1 coordinate 647,987,356, forward strand.
TTTCTCTCAATTTGATCTCTAGTTCAAGTTTTGAAACACCATTTATTGGTTCAGTGAGGGTGTATTGGTAAATAGATTCTTCCTTTTCCATGTTGACTTCTGTAAATTATTCTCTTATTTTTGTAGTTGTTTATTAATCTTCAACCCTTTTTGTTCTGGGGATTTGTGAGATCTAAGGCCTACTCTGAATATATGTGATCATTTGGGGCTTCCTATGCAATTGAAATAGTTTTCTGACATATGCCCTATTTTTTGCTATGTGGGTCTGTTAGGTTTACAGAAAATGCCCCCATATATTGAAAATTTGAGGCTGGATATTTATTGCTTTAAAAATCCTTGCATTCCTTAGTCCCTGGGTATTCTTGTTTACATGAGGGATTTATGTAAAGCTTTGAGTATGATTTTTTGGATTGTCTATACTTTTGTATGAATGATTCTGTTTAAGTTCATCTTCTCTTCTACAGGCTTCAAAATTTAAGGTTGCAAAAAAACTAAGAGATATGTGTTGAAATGACACCCTTTTATGGTTGTTCAATGTTTGATTTGGTGTTGAACACTTGAAACTCTATCAAATGTCTTGGTAGTTGAGAAAATGTTTCAAACTATACCTTGTTTGTTTACCTAAATGATTATTGATTTTACTCTTTTGACCAATTTTGGAATAGAATACCAGGATTTCCTCTGTGGCATAGATTTGTTGGTAGAAATTTCTTTCTCACTGTTTAGAAAAGGTCATTTGTGATCCGAAAACGGGTGTTTTATTTTTTCCACTTTTAAACGCTTTCAAGGATGTTCAATTTTAATTAACTCAAGAGGTCTTAATACTCCAAATTATTGATTAAAAATCTTATTTAGGAATAATTTCAAACTGAAATTAAATTTGTAATTTTTACTCAAAATTTCACTGTTTGATCGAAGCCCAAAAAATCATTGTTTCTTCATTTTAATTGATTTTCCAATTTTATTAATTATTGATTATAGTTGCATCCATATTCATATTTAAAATTTAAATTACTACAAATAATCAAAAATTTCAAATAAAAATCAGAATACAAAACCAAATTGTTTACAGGGTTCGGAATTCTTACGTCCCCCGGGTTTGTGATGAACGGATCTATTAATAATGTTTAAAAAAATGGAATAAAATAACATTTACATTAACCAATAATGAATCAAAAACCTAAAAAAACTATTCTTTAGACCTTTCAAGGACATTAATGGATCTCAGCCTCTTTCCTTCACCTTTTTGATCCCCTTGTAATGGTGTTTCCCTTTGGTTGTACGCATTCATGTGAATATAATAGAACATAACTCTATCATGAAAATCTCCAAATCGTACATATGATCACACCATCGTGATTATCTCAAAATTATGAGTAAATTTCATATATAAACTTCAATATATGGAAGTGAGCAGAAGTGCCCCAAAACTGTACTTTTCAAAAACTATTTGCTTATTGACTCAAGAAAGCCCTGGCATTTGTTTATTATAAGTACAAGTGAGCTTTATTTATACCACTTACAAGAGGGTGGTTGGTTGGTAAGGCTGCTTAACTTTTTAGATGAGGTGTTGGGTTCAAATCCCCTTTCCATAAGTTTGTGCACCCAATTTAGCCATTGACCCCACATTTGGTGGGAAAGTAATAGGATAAGCCTTTAAATAGCTTTTTGTCCACAAAATCCTCCTTATCTCATGGGATTAGGCTTATTCCGGTGAAATGGATTAAATAAAATATTATTATTATTATTTTAAATAAAAATCCACTAAAAACCTACCAAGTATCACACCCATAATATGTCATTTGTCCACGTTAGAGTGTGTTCATGTCATCATTTGACCACAACTTTGACTATGCATATCTTTCGCATACGAACTCAGATTTGGTCCGTTCAAAAGTCGTCACAAAGCTTACAACAAGCTCTATACCATGGACCTGATTTTTTAAAAATTAAAAATCCATCGCTTTTTATTGTCACTAATTTCCACGTGTCACCTTGCCATTGGTCCACTTGTTGACCTGTTGACCAAAGTTGACTTCCATGTTGATTGAACTTTGACCAGAAATAACTTGAGCTCAAAGTGTCTATTTTTCACATTCTTAAATTCATGAGAAATATCTCTGAAGGATCTACTAGATTGACATGGTCTAGGGAAGTTTGGGGAACTTGTGAAACTGAAACATATCCCCCTGATCACTCCTCCCTATTGAGAAGGCCTTTTGTCCACAAAAAGTTGTTTATCAACCCTAAAATAATGCTATCTCTTCTTGCATTACACACACAGACACACATACAAGAACCCAGAATAATATTATAGGTTAAAATTAATGTAAATATTTAATTAACTACTCAAATAACCAATTAGATAATAACACCCACTTAAGCTAGTATTCAACTGAAACGCTGCAATCCTATCAACTCTACACACAACTGTGAACTATCATACCCCACTGTAATGCCATCATAAATAATTGACCAAATACTAACACCAATTCTAATATGGAAAGCTGGTGTTCAACAGTCACTTTGTGATACAACTGATTTACAAAAATTACAATTCCATAGCATAGATTAATATACAAGACATCTAAACTACCCACAATTAGGCTACTTCCCACTGTCCATCTGAAACTGTAATAATTGCATTTATTCATTATCCAGAATAAAATAGACTATCAATGCTCAAAAAATTATAGTCAATAACCGAATCCACGTGAATCTGCCACAAACATTGTATCGTCATCACAAATATTAAGTCAGATAATAACACCCATCTATAATGAAATCTAGTGTTCAAATGAAAATTTGTGATTATGCTGATAACAACTGCAAATAATCACATATCCAGAAAAATTAAACCATCAACGCCAAAAATGGCTATAGTCAAAATTTGAATCAACATGAATATGCAAATATTCTGTCCATACAGTGAATTGTAAAGAGATATAAAGTGTATTCTTACCCAAAATGGTGAACTACCATAATATGCAAAATGATCACCTGATACCTTTGCAAACCAGTATGCTAGTGTAATAAATTTACACCCTAATTGCAACCACATCTGATAGTTACAAAAATCAAATTTTCCCTAAATGAGGGGCTTATAAATTAGTGCAAATAACACATGTGGATACAAAAAAAAATTCTATTTATTACAATATAAAACAGGTGTGAATGGGTCTTATAAGCATCCATAAATTTGCACAAATGACAACACTATTAAACTATAAGTTTCAAAATCGACATTCTGATGATGCCCATATCCCTATATACTGTTGTCAAAAATGGAATAACCAACCACAATGTGAGAAAATTAATATCAGTATGATGAACCTATCACTCAAATCTTCTTTACAGCTACTTCCAAATTATTTCAAAGCTAAATATTAACATAGGATCAAAATCCCTAAAATATAGCTTTGAAAATGTTTGCATACTATCACCAGTTACTACAATGCAAACATAAAGTTGAGGAATGTTTTACCCATCCAATTACTTGGATTTCTTTGTTTAGGTGGTTTTACTTCCCCAATACTAGAATGAGCATTTACATGAATTAGATCAAAAAAATTTGGTTTGACATTATTTTCCTTTTTAGTAAATTTCCAATGGTGCACTGAAGGAACATACCAACACATCTTAACATCATGACCATTCCTTTTACAATGGGAACAAAATTTAACTTCCTTATTTTTAGGAGTCTTAGCCATTTTTGCATTCCTTGAACTCTGTCTAGGAAAATGATTCCCCCTATTTAGGAGAGGTAACCTTTTTTCCATTTCTTTCCTTACCAGAGTGAGATTGGTCTTTTACACCTGGCGTATCATTCACAAAAGGCATTAACTTCTTTATCATATTTTTTCTCTTCAAACAATATGTTGCAGAATGATTAGTACCCTTCACAAAACATGCAAGGAAAACCATACTTTTGTCTACCAAAGCTATATTGTTGAAATTGAAAAAGTGTTTTAGAAGTCTTAGGATTTCCTTACCAGAGTGAGATTGGTCTTTTACACCTGGCGTATCATTCACAAAAGGCATTAACTTCTTTATCATACCTCTTCAAACAATATGTTGTAGAATGATTGGTACCTTCACAAAACATGCAAGGAAAACCATACTTTTGTCTACCAAAGCTATATTGTTGAAATTGAAAAAGTGTTTTAGAAGTATTAGGATTTAATTTCCCCTTCGTGCTATTTTTAGTGTAAGTGGGAGGAGGTGGAATTTCATTACCTCATTTACCTATTTTCTTACACCTTTCATTGTTCCTCTTGATGGCAGAATCCTGCATTTTTGAAGGTGTAGATCCATGGCTGTTGGAAGCTCGCCTTCCTTAAGTTTCTTGGGTTAGCAACTCCTTGTCCATTTTTTACCAAGGCCCTTTCCATTAAATCACATCTTAACCATTATTTTATACCCAATTCCCTTAGTGTGTTTTTCAAACTGACCCAAAGGAATATCGGAAACTTAATGAGAGGAAGAATTAAAATGTGAACAAATTACAATGCATTCTGTTATAGTACCTACATCTTATTTGGAAGGCATTTCCTTCGTATGTTCACCTTGTTGTAGCTTTACTAAGAGGGCATCCTTGGTTCGTATTTCTTCCCACAACTCTTTAACAAATCCCATCAACTTCTTTCTCTCTACAAGCATCTCATTGACATACTCCTCTTTCATGGTTATAGAGAATTGTGCCTCAGATTTTAACCACACTATTTCCTCTTCCAAGGAATAAAAATTAGATCTTAGGAAAGAGTTTTCTTCCTAGAGTTGGCGGTTTATGGCTTCAAGTTCAACCAGTTGATCCTATTTGGATGACTTGCCCATGATTCCATGTTCGTGCAAACACAACCTGTACTTCCAAAACTACACACTGCAAAAGAAGATTAACAAGCCCCAAAATGTCTACACACTGAAAACTAAAATCAATACTGAAACTGAAGCCAAATTTTCAAACATAATTAGAAGATAATCCAACAATCTAACTGCTCTGATACAAAACTTGATCTAAAAACGAGTGTTTTATTTTTTCCACTTGTAAACACTTTCAAGAATTTTCAATTTTAATTAACTTAAGAGGTCTTAATACTCCAAATTATTTATTAAAAATCTGATTTAGGAATGAATTCAAACTGAAATTAAGTTTGCAATTTTTACTCAAAATTTTACTATTTGATCGAAGCCCCAAAAATCACTATTCGTTGATTTTAATCGATTTTCCAATTTTATTAATTATTGATTATAGTTTCATCCATATTCATATTTCAAATGTAAATTACTACAAATAATCAGAAACTGAAAATAAAAAATCAGAACACAAAACCAAATTATTTACGGGGTTTGGAATTCCTACGTCCCTAGGTTCGTGAATGAACCGATCCATTAATAATGTTAAAAAAATGTAATACAATAACATTTACATTAACCAATAATGAATCAAAAACCTGCAAAACTATGTTTTAAGACCTTTGAAGGACGTTAATGGAGCTCAATGTCTCCCTTTGGTTCTATGCCTTCGTGTGACTTTAATAGAACATAACTTTGTCACAAAAGCTCCAAATTGGATAAATTATTACACCATCATGATTTTCTCAAAATTTTGAGCAACTTTCATATATAACTCGAGATCTGAAAGTGAGCAGAAGTGCCCCCAGAACTACACTTTTTAAAAACTACCTGCTTATTGGCTTGACACAGACATGACATTTGTTTATTACAAATCAAGTGAGTTTTATTTATACCACTTACAAGAGGGTGGTGAGTTGGTAAGGCCGCTTATCTTTTTAGATGAGGTGTTGCACTCAAATCCCCCCTTCCATAGGTTTAGGTGCCCAATTTAGCCATTGACCCCACATTTGGTGGGAAAGTGATAGGATAAGCCTTTAAATAGCTTTTTGTCCACAAAATCCTCCTTATCCCATGGGATTAGGCTTATTCCCATGGAATGGATTAAGTAAAATATTATTATTATTATTTTAAATTTAAATCCACTAAAAAATTGCCAAGTGTCATGCCCATAATATGCCATTTTTCCATGTTAGAGTGTGTCACATCATCATTTGACCACAAATTTGACTATGCATATCTATCGCATACGAACTCAAAGTTGGACCATTCAAAATGCATCAGAAAGCTTGCAACGAGCTCTATAGCATGGAATTGATTTTTTAAAAAATACAAGACCATCAATTTTGCCTTGTCACCAATTGCCATGTATCACCTTGCCATTGGTCCACTTGTTGAGTTGTTAACCAAAGTTGACTTCTATGTTGACTGAACTTTGACCGGACATAACTTCAGCTTAGACTGTCTATTTTTCACATTCTTACAATCATAAAAAATCTCTTTGAAGGCTCTACTACATTGGTATGGTCTAGGGAAGTTTAGGGAAGTTTTGACACAAAAATATTCCTTGATCAACTTGAATGCTTCCTTTTCTGATGAATTCCTTTGGAAAGAGTAGTTTTCTGAATATTTTGATAATCTGTAATGTTTCAGGAGATAAAATGAAGCTTGAGACTTTTGTGTTCATCTAGATATTTTCCTAAAAATTCTACCTTGATGGAGTTGTAATTTATTGATTTCTACTTTGATTGCAGAACTGAAACAGTCTTTGAAAACATACTTGAAGATGATAGTTTCCATACATGTACTTTGGTATTTTCTTACTTATGAATTAATTTGTTCCTTTTGAATTATAGAAATTTTAGGCCTTTCTTGAGTCTCTTTGAGAATGTGTACATTCGGAAATATAGCCATATATCTTGCTTAGCACCTTTATCTATTGGTTTGCTCTTGATCGTGACTGAAATTACCCTGAATCTGGAAAATTGCATCTTCACCACTTAAGAAAAAACTCTATTAATCTATATTATTGTTCTTTACACTTTTAAAATCTCTTTTGACCTAAAAATGTGCTTGTAATTGTATTCTAGTCTTGATCAGATGTTTAATTTCCTCTACTTCTATCTCTTAGCATATAAACTGTGTTTTTACTCTGTTGACATTTGATGGGGGAAGGGCTAACTATGATATGGCCTGAGATGACCATTAGGTTCCTGTAATGAATAGTGAAATCTAAATATTTTGTAGCTCTTATGTAGCATTACCTAATAAGTTCTGCAAACTAAAAACAATTGTAGCTCCCTTTTCTGCTCTTATAAATATGAATATGCTAAATTATTCTTTGTTCAATCTGATTTGAATTTCTGTAAAACTTCTCCTTATTCAGATTACTATTTAATCAATACAATAGTTTATCTTTTGTCACATATTTCAAGCATGTATTAGTTGTGAAATAACATGATGGAAAAATGTAAATTGTCCATTTTACATGGCGAAGCCTTGTCAAAATTTTCTTAGATTTCCTTTTTCATTATGTTTTAGCTACAAGTCTATCTCATTCCATTTGTTAGAAACTGCAGCACTAAACTTTATTTTCTTTTATGGATTAGTACAAGTACATCTTTCTATATTCATCCTTTAGTCTGAAATGAAATAAATGTACTTTTATGATTCAAGTTACAGAATGTAATACTTCAGATATGTAAACACAACCGTTAGTTTTTATTTCCTTCTTCTTACGTGTACCTACACATTTAGAAAAACTAGTTGGAAAACATTAGGTGTTTTGGCCTATCTTCTGTTCCATAGTTTTTGTTTCTCATATTTTCTCTCTAAAATGATTATGAGAATCATATGTAGTGATGTAGAATAATTTTGCTTGTCTGCTATGTATTTATCTTTTCTGTAATCATACCTCCTGATGTCAGGAGATTCATTTGCAAAAAAATAAACAGTACAAGAACATGATTTAATCCCAATATCATCACTAACAGTATCCTCTCTTTTTATCTTTCAGGTACAGTGCAATGTTGAATAGCAAGGATGAAGATGGAGTAGCGAGGCCAAAAACAAAGGCAATTATGGATTCCTTCATATTATTTTTCTTTTATTTTCATGCACATGCACCTTTTATTTCAATAGTTATGATGTTTACTTGAGTCACATCCCACAACTTGTGTGGGAAACCTTTGAAATTACTTATGAATAAAACATTGAATTTTGAAACTAAGTTGTGTACTTCCTTCTACATTTCAGCTTTGTATATGGATTGTATAATGAATTAAACAACTCAATAACATAATTGAATGTATTTAATCATGAAGGAAATAAATTTAAACTACTTGTAATCTTAGTAATGAAATTTCACTGCTTCAATTTGCAACCTCGGTTGTTATTCCAAAAGATAACACTTCATCTAATTTGTATTTTTTGTCTTCATCAAGATAACACATTTTTCCTTTAGGGCGTTTGTGCTCTTTTGCTGGAGATAAACATGAAATTCAAGACTATGTGATTTTTTACGTTTTATAATAGCACACACACCTGTAAATTACATGTAGTTATTAATTAATCCAATGGAACAAATATTAAACTAAAAGAATCTCCCCTTGCTTAGCTTCACTTCACCAATGCCACCAATCGTAATGAAGTTTTGAGTTTCCCATTTTTGCATGAGTGTAAAAATTGTCAACTTGAACCAAAATTGTTTACTTTGTTAAAGTAGTACTAGTGTGGTCTTCAATTTTTGCCCCTTATAACAATGTTTCCCACATCGTGGTACAATATGTGACTCTTGATGTGTACTTTACAACCCTTCCCCTGCATCATCTTGTCCTATTTAACAATTTTTCGTAGGATCCCTATATTTAAATCACCTTACTATATGCTTATTCCCTTGAGAAATACATTTGAGTTGTTCACTCTGACCTACATGGCCTCCCTCTTCATTAGGGATCTATTCTCCTTCTTCACGAATACTACTACACCATTTTGGCTAACATATATTTGCACCTCAATCCTCCCAATGAACCTCCTTTACAACTCAAGTTGAAGACTAAAAATATTATACCCCCATCTCCCCCTCCGGCCAAGTGTGTCCTTTGTAGAAGTGAAAAATAAAAGGAACTTTGTATTGCTGAGAGCCTTCTTACCTTTGGTCAAGCCTCTCACGACACTGCTACCCATTCCCATCTAAAGGCTCAAGTTATGAAGCATAAATAAAGGATCAAGACCATGAGAAAAGAGATAACTCAACATAAGGTAGGCCCTAAGGGAAAATATCTTGACACTAACTCTGTGCTTGAGGGCAAAATTTAATAAATTTTTAAAAAACAAGGTGCTTTTTAGGAATCTCTTGAACATATTGTCAACAAAAAAATTGATCACTTATCCATGCATAAGTCCTTTCTAGATTTCATTGAAATTCAAGATAAACAGGTTGTAATCTCAACAAAATTCGTCATGGGCTAGGGAAGGGTGGAAAGGAGAAGAAACTTGCTACCTCCACCATAGATATGGAAGACCCCTCTTAATTCATTTCCTTCAATAATTTTAATGCTATGTAGGAGGTTTAAAAGTGTTTCGACAAGGTGTTCAAGTGAAGGATTTTCTAGTTTCCACTCAAATATCCTTTTAGATGGTTCTTTGCAGTTGTGTGGTTACATTGATGTTGTTGTGATGATATTTTTTTTCTCCGTTCTAGCAGGATGTTCCTTACCTCTGTTTTTATCTTCCTATTCTCTGGGATGTGGTCCTTACTTATAAAAAAAATCATTGTTGTTACTTTGTTAATCTAGTTTTGTAACTTTTTCTTATATTTTGGGGTATGGTCCCTTTCAAAACCATTTACCAATAATAATTTAAAAACTTACATAAAGAGGAAATACACATACAATAACCTAGAGTGGTTGTTAGTCCCATATGAATTTCATCATATTAATGAGCTTTTATAAAGGGTTTAAATTTGATGGAAATGTATGTTACTCAAATATTTTTTTTAAATAACAATTAGTTTTTTAGTATTATAATTCAAAAAATATAAAACAATATTATAACATGAAATTAAAATAAATAAATTGCTTTTATTTTTATTAATTTTAATAAATATTGATCGATATAAAGTGTGTATAGATTTATATAAAAAATAATTGTCTATATATTAATATAAATTATTTATAGATTTATATAAAAAAAATAAAATAGAGTTTATAGCAATTGTAATGACTTCTATGTGCCCTAACCCTCATTCCCCTTGTGATGGTGGAAAATTCACTTGTGTTATAAAGGAGGTCTGTGACAAGAGGAGGAATCTTTCAGAGATTTCTCAAAGAAATGGCTCAGTTGCTGAAGTGGGTGGATCCTTCATAGAGAATATAGGTGGATCCCTTTGGCACTAGCAAGAATGTAGGGTACCCTAACCCTAGGCCTATTCTAGTAAGAAATGGGCCACTGAAGAGCCCTTGTGTAGTGTCAAGAAAACCAACAAATAATAATTAAGTAAATAAATAAATGTAATTAATGTTTAGTTTGGAGGAAGTGGGTGGATTTGGTAGGGAAATGATGGGGGACGTGTTAATTAGAAATACACATAGCTATTAGGATGTGTGGACTTGGTATTGAATGGAGTAGGTTACCCCCATGTGAAGGCATGTGGGAAACATAATGGCCCTCAGACCTGTCTCTTCCCATTGCATAATAATAATTACAATTTATTTGAGATCAGGGGACTTTACCCATGCTGAAACACAAATTGAAGTTACAAATTTAGCAATCTTTTGATAGTTGTAGCTAGGGAAGGATGTTGCAGTGTATGAAATACATGGGCTTCCTCACAGGAAAACCACACTATTTCACCATTGCAAAAAATAGGTCTCCAAACTGATCAGTTTACATCTACCTACGCAATTCAAACCTATGCCAAAATGTAAGCTCTGGAGTAGGGTTATGGACATCTAGCAAAGCATAAAAGATAGAGGAATATTGTCAGATTTTGTAGTTGTAAGTACTCTGGTAGACATTGAAGCAAAATGTGAGAGCATACAGATGGTAGGTGAACTATTTGACATAATTTTTTAAAGAAAAATGTTGTTTTCTAGACATCATTGACTACAAGATATGCATGAAATGGGTTTGTTGAAAAGGATTTATAAACATTTAGCAAATTATTTTGGCTTGTTTAAATCAAAACTCCACATCATCTTCCCCCTTTCCCCTTCCTATGCCAAGGTAATAGCTTTGGAAACTGGGGTTGGGAAGCTCGAGCAAAGGTTCTTTTGTTAGATGTTTAGTTGCAGGTGTGTTTGCAGATGTGTATGAAAATGTGAAAGCCTACATAATGATTAGGAATATGTTGGTTGTGAGAAAAAAACATGTGATTTCTCCGTTCATGTGTTTTTTTTTTGTTTGAGGGTGTTTGTGGATAGATGGAAAGGTTTGAGTTATGCACAACCCTAGTTTTGTTGAAAAGGCGTTAAATTCTTAGCAAATGAAATGACAAGTGTAAAGTTTGGCTCTAGAACTAGCATAAGATTCTTTTCCTACTGCCACTTTTTCTGAACTGTTATTTTTAGTTGGGATTTGGATGACCTTGGCGTCGTATGACAATCATTTTACTTTTACCCAAAATGTGGAAGCATGCGCTTGGCATGCAAACTATCTGAAAGAATTATTGAAAGAAACATGATCCCATGGCTTAGAAAGGAATACCAACATGCCAAATATCTTGAGAAAACAATAAAAATTTTCATCAACATGTGGTGGATTTTTGGTTCATGCAAAATGCTCGAAAAAATTCCTTATGGAGATGTGGAATCAAGCTTGACAACATTATCCGATTCATTTTATGCTCAGGTATGGTCTCCTTAACTTTATATTTTATATTTATTGTATAATTTGGTTATCCTTTTATAATAAAATTAAAATATTAAACTATTAGATAATAAAACAATTGGATATTTCTACCAGATGACTAGTTCAATCAATAAAACAACACCTCGCGATTTTGTGATCGAATTTCAAATTGACCCTTAACCATGTCGCAACCACAACCTCATGTATTGTTAAACCCAGCATGTCTAAACTTGGTGTTTGTGTCTTTGGTTTAGGTGAGAGCTAGATAAGTTAACAAAAACAACCATTTTATCTACATTACAAAGTTACAAAAATGTTATTTCTAGAAAATTGCAAAACAACACTTTGAGCCCCTTAAAAGAGATGTCAAATGTAGTATGTGTTTCTTGTTATGTAGAGAGTTGCATCAAGCATTAGCTTGACCTCATTTTAACATTTTTATTCTCTTAATTGTTCCTCTAGGAGCCCTACTACATTTGTTTGCACCTGTAGGAAGTACTTAGAATTGAAAAGTTGGGTTTCGTATCGGCTCGTGATTTGCACCCTGAACAATGAAATTAATGCTTATCTGCCTTCGGAAAACTCTAGTATTGTTACTAGAAATTTCCCTTGAACCATCAATTTGGGAAAATACCAGCCCTAGTTAGTTTTGAATAGGAGTTTCATAGGCCTCTAGTGTTGTTTGACTAGGTTAAACCTAACTAATTACAACCAGTGGATCCAAACAACCATTCGCCAATTGTACACCATTCACTAGTTCTGGACTCCGTTAGTCCATGCAGATTCTTGGAATATATGTGTATATGAAGTAGTTCTCCTATCATGAATTTTCTCATCAGAAGAAAGTTTTTCAACGAATTTTCTTATCCTCTGAGCCAAAATTTGGCATTTTTGCAACTAGCAGGAAAATGAAAAAGAAAGTTATAGGACCCTAGTCAAGTTAGAACACCATCATAAAAAATTAGTAACACTTATAAATAACTATTTGAAAATCTATCTTGTGACTTGTTGTATGAAATTTGAATTTTGGAAAAATAGTGTTTCTCTCTCTTCTCTACCTCTTTCTCTCTCCTCTCTCCGTTAAGGAATGAAATGAATATATGTCCTAACCCTATCTTATTGTGTGTGTATTATTGCTACAATGTAAATGGAAAACCAATAACATTAATTATGTTAGATTTAGGTGGATGCCATGCCAACTATTTACTATTGATTACATGCCCACATGGTTTTGTAGGATGCAAGTAAGATGGCGAAACACCGTGGTTGCAATTCGCTATGTATTATTGTAATTTATATTTGAAGCAATGTAATTGTACAGGCTGAAATTTTTTTTTGTATTGTATACAAAGAATTATTATTATAGTTTGGTAATATGTATGAGATGCTAGTTTTAGGGGTGCTTTGGAAAATGTTCTTTTGGCTATAGGTGTTCTTTTGACTTAGATTTACATATGGTAAAACGTGGTCTAGAAATATATGTTAAGTGAAATTGTAGAGGATATTTCAACATTTTATGAAGTATTGAAAGGTTTATTAGTGAAGGTTTGTAACATTTTAAAGATGCTCGTGTTTAAAGGAAATGTTCATCCAAACATGGGTTTTATTTTGATCCCAAGTTTTATATTGTAAAAGTTGCATGTGTTAAATGAAATTGAATCTAATAGTTTATAGTGCAATTCCAGTGTGCAATTGATTATTAAATAATTATTGTGTTGTGTTTCTTGCCTTTAAAATGTAATAAAGAGATCTAAATGAAACATTCCACCCTAGTATAAAATTTGTGTATAACTACCCTATTGGTGCTCTATTTGATCCCGCCTTGTTTGTTCTAAAAATTTCCCAATTTGTCTAGTTCGTCATATTTTCTATCTCCCTAAATAGATGCGTAAAAGATTTATCTTTATCAGGGTGTTATTGTAAATTCTTCTTTGTGGTTATGGATGTTGTCGAGACATGAATTTTTTACAAATTCTTTGTCCTTGAAGAAAAATTAAATTATGGGCACAAATGGTGATTTCACTACATTTTACGGTTTTACGAGTGTCTTTTCCCCGTCAAATTATATCGCAGCATCTTTAGCTACATGGTCTGTTTTGATTGGATGAGGCACGTTGGGTCTATTTTATAACTTGTAACTTTTTTCTACATTTCCAAAAAGATCAATTTGGCCCCACAGCCCCATTGAGTTTTGATTGGCCAGTCAAATTTATAAAGGCGGAGCAAATTTCTCTTTTTTGCCCCAAAGGTGTATACGTGTTCATTTTTGATTGGTTGCGGCTCGGTGGGTCTTTTTGGTGAAATTTTCCACTTTGGTCACATTTGTAAAAATTACCAAATCAGCCCCATGGCCCTGATAGTCTTTGATTGGCTATTCAAAAAATATGAAGCAATAGGGAAAACGTCTTCCTTTAACCCCAAAGGAGGACACGTGGCCATATTTCCAAGTTCAAAGCGGGGAGGTGGGTCGCTAGAGCACTTTAAAGTTTTTTGGCTCAACATTGAAGCATCAAAGCGGGAAGGTAGGTTGCCAAAGGTTTTTCAAGATTTTTGCCTTTTTGTGAAAAGGAGGAAATTATAAAAGGTAAAATTAAGCTCGTATTTCAAAGGTAGAGGGGTAGGGATAAATGTGAAAAAAGGTAAAATTACAAAGGTGGAGGGGCGGGGATAAATGTGAAAATTGTGCATTTTTTCCAAAAGTCATAAAATGCAAAAAGCAACCTCAAGCCCTCTTTGAATCAGATTTATCCACATGGATGGCTCTAATCTAATGTTGAGAAAGGGTAGAATTAACTATTGTTGGGTAAGTGCAGGAAGTTGATGGACAAATATACGGTCATCCGTGGACGTCATATTGCAAAAAACAACAAAATCTCAACTTGTAAGGATTATTAGCTATACACGCACTCTAAATTAGAAAAATTATATAAATATGAATCGTAGCATTCAGAATCTAGTTTCTAAAATACTAATTTTTGTAAAAAACAGACAAGTTTAGCTATATTAAACACTTAAAATTATATGACTTAGTTTTTTTTTTTTAAACTTATAAGATTGTAGTCCGTTTGCCCGCATTTTGGATGACCAAATCTTGTTATTTTTTTTTTCCTTTGGTGAAACGTTAGATGTAGTTGTCTATCTTGGGATGGATTTTATTTTGTATTTTTTTTAGCAATTTTTTTTTTTTTAATGATTTTTTCCGTGAAAGTGGTCTGAAAATATTTAGAAAACGGAGCGCTTTCCGTTTGCCCACCATAACTATATCAAAAAAATATCAAAATCAATTTTTTTTTTTTAACATGTATAGAATTTTTCCACGCTTGGGATGGTATAAGTTTTATCATATTTTGATAAGCGAAACAAAAGTTACAGTCTTAAACGTAGACATGAACATTCACGGGAAAAAATGTCTTAAAGACCTATTGTTAGTAAGAAATTATAAAATGATATTTATCTTATTCTATTCACTTTAAAAACAATATTTCTATGAAGCTAAGAGTCTCCCCTACATGATGGCACCATTTTTGTGAAATGTTTTCAGTTTTTTAGCATGGTTCAAGTCTTTGGAAGAGCAGATTTGAGGTTTTTTGACCTTTTACACTTCATAATGACCTTCCATAGCTTTGGTTGGGGAAAAACAAAGATTTTCTGAGGCTTAGGTTCGGCAGATAGATCCACATCATGGATTTTTTTTAAACATAAACCACTGAGCACGGTTTATAAAGCGCGCTCGCGGTTCATAAAGCACGCTCGTGGTTCATAAATCATATTTACACACATCCCAATGTCTGAATTACCATGTGATTTTTACTCTCTGACCTTACCGTATGAATTACTGTGAAATTATGTCTTTTTCTACACGTTTTTCTTATCACCGGAAGCAAAACATCATGGGAGACAAAAAATGAAGTCAAAAAAGGAAGTCATTAAGTAAAAAAACACCAAACGAATTAGAGGCCAACAAAATTCAAAATGCTGAGCGAATGCGGAAACTTCGTGAATCTAGAAGAGGTTCATCTTCAATCCCAACTATTGTAAGCAATGAAGAACTAGGTAATGTTTCTACTGTCAATGTTGAAGTTGAATTAAATACTCGTGATGAAGAAGTTTTTACTGTCAATGTTGAAGAAGAATTAAATACTCATGATGTAGCAAATGTTGAAATTGAAGGAGACAATGAAAATGTGAATAAGGAAATTCATGTTGAAACTGTAGACAAGCAAAATTTGACAAAAACACCTCCTAGGATTTTACGTAAGAAACCTAATTTTTTTATTGAAATTGATGAAAACATTTTGAAACCAATGTCTGACAAACTTTGTGAATGACAAATCAGAAGAAAAGCCACTGTAAATTTGGGATAATCATTTTGAAATTTAAATGATTCCCAAAGATGTCAGTTGTTGGTTAGTTTGATGAAATTGATTAAAATGAGACCTACATTAAACACCTTAGGATTGACAACATCTAATATACGTGGTCAAACCTCTACAATTGTTGAAAACCTTCATGATGCATATCACAGTTGTTGGTGTCAAGAGACGCACTAGGGATAGTAATATTGTGCGTCGTGTACTTGCTACTAGTGATTGTAAGTGAATCAATAAAAAACAATGTTTGATTATGCAAACAAGTCGAATGTTGCAAGTTAATCAAAAAACTCTAATGTAAAGCAATTGAAAGATGTAATATCCTTCAATCACTCAATAACGTCGATTTTTGGGCATTTTCTGCTAGAGCACCGCGTAAGGACAAAAATAATTCTAATGCTATAAGATAAGCTTGTTATTTAATTTTGGCATGATAACACTAGAATTTCACCTAATACAAGAGATGTTATAAAAGGGAGAGTTGGTTCTACTAATCGTGAACCACATCCAAAGCATTCGGGCCTTAGTCTATGACGTCAAACTCAATTGTTTCGTAAGTTTGAACAAGAGAATCTGGAAATTAAAATTAGTCAAATTTTTTTTGAAATGTTGAAACCATTCTATGTGAAAATCAACCATGCTCGCACCACTTGTTGTTGCTAGGCAACATGTTGAATTTAGTGAAACATTATGCTAAATGCACATTTTACGTATTCAGTTCTAAGTTTTCATTCTAAAACTATGTTATCTGAATGTGGTGTTCAAAGTTCCACCAATATCTTTATGGATTTCATTCCTACTATATTTTGTGAAAAAGAAGCAATTAGACAATTATTTATATAGTCACTGTGATTGTTTAGATGGAAGTTGTAGTACATGCGGTTGGATTACCTAAATTGGAAAGTTACATCCATGAGTAAATTGAAGGTACAATAGGACATAATTTAGTTGATACTTTTGATAAATATTAAATCAGTTGCATACCAGTTGAAAGATGGAAAAGAGTCTAAACGGTGTGAGCTATTACAGAACAAATGCCCATTTTTCAATTTAATGAGAAAATTTAAGGATGAAATTGTTTATGAGTATGCGAGGCATAACACATAGAGCTCGATGGTTGGATGAAAATTTCAGTGCTAATGCAAAGACACATTTGCTATTGGTACTGGGATTGTTCCAAAGTGGTTGATTTTGCAGAGAATTACACATTACAACCACAAATGGAGGTTAATCGCAATATTAACAACTTAGTACAAGTTGCCATTTTTGTGCATATAGCAATTTCTTACATTCTCCTGGGTAGTACATGAGAATGATCTAAATGTTTTTTAAGAGAGTACCACCTTTATATCAAGATGATGATCGAACTCATTCTACTGAATTTGTGCAACGTTGTTTCTAGTTATTTTATGGAAACTTGTCTGATAGGGACATCCACTTCAAACAACATTATATGATGGTCTAGATAATTACATGTCTTAGTAATAGAGAATGCACTAAGCTCTTGAGTATTGGGTGAGAAAGAATGCATGTCAAGATGGGTGTGCAACATATTTGGAGTTTCACTAAGGCTGGACATGGAAAATGAGAGCATGATGGTGTAGGGGCAATGTGTGAAAAGAGATCTTGCAAGAGAAGAGTTGAAGTACAAAGATGGATGCTAAATTAAAATATGCAAAGATGCCAGTATTGGAATGGTGTGACTGACAACATAAAATGAGGTTCTACATGAAACACCTTAGATTGAAGACATCTAACATGATAGAGGTCAAACCTCTACAATTATTGAAAACCTTCATGATGCATGTCACATTGTTGGTGTCAAGAGACGCACTAGGGATAGTAATATTGTGTGTCGTGTACTTGCTACTAGTGTTGTAAGTGAATCAATAAAAAAACAACATTTGATTACGCAAACAATTTGAATGTTGCAAGTTAATCGAAAAACTCTAATGAAAGCAATTGAAAGACGTAATATCCTTCAATCACTCAATAATGTCGATTTTTGGGCATTTTCTGCTAGAGCACCGCGTAAGGACAAAAATAATTATGATGTTATAAGAGAAGTTGTTATTAAATTTTGGCATGATAACACTAGAGTTTCACCTAATACAAGAGATGTTATAAACTGGAGAGTTGGTTCTACTAATCGTGAACCACATCCAAAGCATTTCTTAGATTTTGACTCAAACTCAATTTTTTCATAAGTTTGAACAAGAGAATCTGGAAATTAAAATTAGTCAACGTTTTTTTGAAATGATGAAACCATTCTGTGTGAAAATCAACCATGTTCGCACCACTTGTTGTTGTAGGCAACATGTTGAATTTGCGATGCATTATGCTAAATTTTTACATATTCGTTCTAATTTTCATTCTGAAACTATGTTATCTGAATGTGGTGTTCAAGTTCCACCAATATCTTCCAGAGATTTCATTCCTACTATATTTTGTGAAAAAGAAGTTGGATAATTTTTTATAGTCAGGATTGTTTAGATGGAAGTTGTAGTACATGCGGCGGATTACCTAAATTGGAAAGTTTCATCCATGAGAAAATTGAAGGTATAATAGGACATAATTTAGTTGAGTTTGATAAATATAAATCAGTTGCATACCAGTTGAAAGATGGAAAAGAGTCGAAACGGTGTGAGCTAGTTACAGAACAAATGCCTATTTTTCAATTTATGAGAAAATTTAAGGATGAAATTGTTTATGAGTATGCGAGGCATACACATAGAGCTCGATGGTTGGATGAACAATTCAAGCTATGCAAAGACACATTTCCTATTGGTACTATTGTTTCAGTGGTCGATTTTGTAGAGAATTAAATATTGCAACCACAAATGGAGGTTCAATCGCAATATTACAACTCAGTACAAGTTGCCATTTTTGTGCATATAGTATTTCTACATTCTCCTGACAGTACAGAGAATGATCAAAAAAAATATAAGAGAGTACCACTTTTATATCAGTGATGATCGTACTCATTCTACTGAATTTGTGTAAGGGTGTTTCCAATTATTTTATGGAAACTTGTCTGATAGGGACATCCATTTCAAACAACATTATATATGGTCAGATAATTGCAGGTCTCAGTTTAAGAATGCACTCATGTTTTATTGGATGAGAAGAATGCACGTCAAGATGGGTGTGCAACATATTTGGAGTTTCACTGAGAATGGACATGGAAAAGGAGAGCATGACGGTGCAGGGGCATGTGTGAAAAGAGCTCTTGCAAGAGAAGAGTTAAAGTACAAAGATGGTGCTAAATTAAAATATGCAAAGAGCATAGTGGAATGGTGTACTGACAACATGGCCCGAGGTTCTCAAGAAAATTCCACAGTTTGCAGATATTTTTGGTTGATAGAGGAAAAACATATTGCTAACTATGAGGATTGTATGACACTCACTGGGTCCAGTGATATGCACTCATTTTGTAGCTCAGACACTACTTCGTGGGCCGTATGGACCAGAAAGTTGACATGTTTTTGTGCATCTTGTATCGAATTTGTCACTACTGAGTGTGATTCACAGGAATGGGTGGAAGGATGGATTTGTAGGCCTCTAACTCCGCTTCCTAGTTATCAACCTCCACAAGCATTACAACTTGTTTCTGCAGATGAAGTTTACAACATCCAAGGACTTTGACAAAATTTTGATTTTGGTGTGACAAGGTATTTATGGTTATTTATTTAATTTTTGTATTGAGTTATGTCCATTGAAATTTTAATATGTAATTTAAATTTGAGTTGTTCAACCTTGGTTATTTTTTTGTAGGACATGTGTTTGCAGTAATTACGACAAAAGACAATGAAGAAGGAACAGACTATTTCTTATGTCATTGCATCGAGGAAAGAAAGAAGTTGACTTCTCCTATTATAGATGGCGAAGATATTGAGTATCCTACAGGGTCAGTGGTAGTTACTGGAACTTGGCTTCGACGGTATCCATTAAAAAAACTCATCTGTTTGGGTGTTTGAAGACTTTGAGACACACAGGAAAATACTCTTATATTCACATCTAGTTCTAGTGACAAATATTCAGCTGTATAAATATCGAGGAAGGCCTAATAACAAGATTCTTTGGAAGGTTTGAGAGTCAGATCATGAAGCAATCTTGTCTGCTATTCAGAGTAGATCCGATCCTGATGGTTCATTGGAATGAATTTACAATGCTCATGTCTGGTATATATAATTTCTTTTCAATTTTTATATATATATATATAATTTTTTTAGTTTAAAGATCTAGATTTAAGTTTGAATATATTTTATTTTAAATTTGTGTATTTTGTGTACATATATAGATAGTATATGGTTTTGATTTAAAACTTAAATTTCTTTGACTAACACTTTTATGTTTAGGTTAGTGGTGCCAGAAAAGCTTCCACCTTCACGTGGTTGGCACTGTTAGTAGAGAATTTTAAATTCTCGAAGCTAAGAGTAGCTTTCATTGTTTGAAAAAGTTATAAATTTTGAAAAAGTCAAGTAAATTTTGAAAATATTGTAAATTTTGAAAAAGTTGTAAATTTTGAAAATGTTGTAAATTTTGAAAAAGTTGTAAACTTTGAAAATGAGGTGTCAGATCAGACGAGGCCTCTTGTACGGAGTCTGAATTCACCTTGAAAAAGTTGCCTAGAAGAAATGAACCTTTCATGCACCAAAACAAATTTTGACAACCTTACACTGGCTCCAACTGTACTATTTCAAAAAAGTTGTAAATTTTGAAAACGACTCCTCTAGGTGCCATGGAGTCCGAGTAGTCACCCATCGAAGTTGAACGATATTTTGGTCTCAGGGCTCTTAAGGGACTACGCCCGAACGAAGTAGCCTGGAAGCAACGACCCTTTCACGTATCGAAACACCACCTCCTCTAACGTTCACCTAGCCACCCGGACATGCCGGCACAATCGGTTCGGTGCCACGACCCACCGTTTGCAAAATATAGCATTTGACAACCTTACACTGGCTCCAACTACACTATTTCACGCGTTTGCAAACAGTAGGACAACGAGAGCACCAAAATGATAAGGAAATAAAAGAGAGGCTATTATAGAGGGTTCCTACATGTTGAGGTGTTGGATTAGATGAGGCCTCTCTAGGTGCCACGGAGTCTGAGTAGTCACCCGTCGAAGTTGACCGATATTTTGGTCTCATGGCTCTTAAGGGACTACGCCCGAACGAAGTAGCCCGGAAGCAACGACCCTTTCGCGCACCGAAACACCACCTCCTCTAGTGTTCACCTGGCCACCCGGACGTGCCAGCGCATAGTCGGTTCGGTGCCACGACCCACCGTTTGCAAAATATAGCGTTTGACAACCTTACACTGGCTCCAACTGCACTATTTCACGCGTTTGCAAACAGTAGGACAGCGAGAGCACCGAAATGAGAAGGAAAAACTGAGAGAGGCTATTGTAGAGGGTCCCTACGCCGATGTTTTGGATTAGACGAGGCCTCTCTAGGTGCCACGGAGTCTGAGTAGTCACCCGTCGAAGTTGAATGATATTTTGGTCTCAGGGCTCTTAAGGGACTACGCCCGAACGAAGTAGCCCGGAAGCAACGACCCTTTCGCGCACCGAAACACCACCTCCTCTAGCGTTCACCTGGCCACTCAGAATGTTCCGATGTATTCGGTTCAGTTCCACGACCCACCATTTGCAAAATATAGCGTTTGACAACCTTACACTGGCTCCAACTGCACTATTTCGCGCGTTTGCAAACAATAGGACAACGAGAGCACAGAAATGAGAAGGAAAAAATTGAGAGAGGCTATTGTAGAGGGTCCCTACGCTGAGGTTCCAGATCAGACGAGGCCTCTCTAGGTGCCACGGAGTCGAGTAGTCACCCGTCGAAGTTGAACGATATTTTGGTCTCAGGGCTCTTAAGGGACTACGGCCCGAACGAAGTAGCCCAGAAGAAACGACCCTTTCACGCACTAAAACACCACCTCCTCTAGCATTCACCTAGCCACTCAGATGTTTTGACGCAGTCGGTTTGGTGCCATGACCCACCGTTTGCAAAATATAGCGTTTGACAACCTTACACTGGCTCCAACTGCACTATTTCGCGCGTTTGCAAACAGTAGGACAGCGAGAGCACCGAAATGAGAAAGAAAAAACCGAGAGAGGCTATTGTAGAGGGTCCCTACGCTGAGGTGTCTAGATTAGATGAGGCCTCTCTAGGTGCCACGGAGTCTGAGTAGTCACCCGTCGAAGTTGAACGATATTTTGGTCTCAGGGCTCTTAAGGGACTACGCCCGAACGAAGTAGCCCGGAAGCAACGACCCTTTCGTGCACTGAAACACCACCTCCTCTAGCATTCACCTAGCCACCTAGACATTCTGGTAGTCAGTTTGGTGCCATGACCCACTGTTTGCAAAATATAGCGTTTGACAACCTTACACTGGCTCCAACTGCACTATTTCACGCGTTTGCAAACAGTAGGACAACGAGAGCATCAAAATGAGAAGGAAAAAACTGAGAGAGGCTATTGTAGATGGTTCCTAAGCCGAGGTTTTGGATCAAATGAGGCCTCTCTAGGTGCCACGGAGTTTGAGTAGTCACCCGTCGAAGTTGAATGATATTTTGGTCTCAGGGCTCTTAAGGGACTACGCCTCGAACGAAGTAGCCCGGAAGCAACGACCCTTTCGCGCACTGAAACACCACCTCCTCTAGTGTTCACCTGGCCACCCGGATGTGCCGGCATAGTCAGTTTGGTGCCATGACCCACCGTTTGCAAAATATAGCATTTGACAACCTTACACTGGCTCCAACTGCACTATTTCACGCGTTTGCAAATAGTAGGACAGTGAGAGCACCGAAATGAGAAGTAAAAAACCAAGAGAGGCTATTGTAGAGGGTCCCTACACTGAGGTTCCAGATTAGACGAGGCCTCTCTAGGTGCCACAAAGTCTGAGTAGTCACCCTTCGAAGTTGAAAAATATTTTGGTCTCAGGGCTCTTAAGGGACTACGCCCGAACGAAGTAGCCCGGAAGCAACGACCCTTTCGCACACCGAAACACCACCTCCTCTAGCGTTCACCTGGCCACTTGGATGTACTGGCACAGTCGGTTCGATGCCATGACCCACCGTTTGCAAAATATAGCGTTTGACAACCTTACACTGGCTCCAACTGCACTATTTTGCACGTTTGCAAACAGTAAGATAGCGAGAGCACCAAAATGAGAAGGAAAAAACAGAGAGAGGATATTGTAGAGGGTCCCTACGCCGAGGTGTTGGATCAGACGAGGCCTCTCTAGGTACCACGGAGTCTGAGTAGTCACCCGTTGAAGTCGAACGATATTTTGGTCTCAGGGCTCTTAAGGGACTACGCCCGAACGAAGTAGCCCGGAAGCAATGACCCTTTCGCGCAACGAAACACCACCTCCTCTAGCATTCACCTGGCCACCCAGATGTGCCGACGTAGTTGGTTTGGTGTCACGACCCACCGTTTGCAAAATATAGCGTTTGACAACCTTATAAGTTTATAAAATATAAAATATAGCGTTTGACAACCTTAAATATGAAACTACATGCCAACAATCTCCCCCTTTTTCATTGATGAAAAACTAGTTATACTTATCCCCATTTTTTACATTAATGATAAAGGAATACATTTAACAACATGTTCTTCATCTTTCTCCTCCTGATAGGATCACCTCTTCATTAGAAACATCAACCAAATGTCTTAAATAAGCTCAAAATCTTGAAATTTCACTCAAAAACTGATTTTCGCCTCTTTTCAAGCATAGAGACACTAAGCTTCCCTGGGAATAACATATGCATGATCTGAACATGTTGATAATCATTGATCTTTATCATCATCATAACTTTTCTTTTAGTAAGAACACCATCATTCACCTTGTAGGTATGCAAAAAAATTCATTCCTCACAAAAGTTTTTTTTTCACCTTCAAGAATCCACTATTCCAGACCTACATACCTAAAACAGTCATCTCTATAGAAAAATGATCCTTCTTACCTTCATCTTTGAGCCAAATCTACTTGTTAGTCACCAAAACTTGATTTAGTCACATGTTTGTAGCCTTCATGTATTGGGAAGAAATAATGCATTCATGACTCATACCTTACTTGTTCTTGGAGAATACACTCATCCCAGACCTCAAAAGCCTTTAAATAAACAATGTCCCCTGAGTGTTTTGTATCATACACATTATCATATAGCTCTATAGAATCTCCTTTTCATATCATTGTAAACTGATTATCATAAAATCATCAACCTTCCCTCCAAATCTAGCTTCATCTTGTCGAAAAAATGTCTTTCTAGCACACGAAATCACCTAGAGTACCTTCAAGAATCTATCATATATGTACTCCTGTCAAGATTAGGCATTGAGCATTTTTTTAAGCACTTTAAGTAACACCTACAGGCATGTAGGTTACAAAATTAGAGAAAATTTGAAAATTTCAAGTCATGTAGCTCACAATGGACACTAGACAGATACTTGTATTTTGGAATGAAACACACTTCTAGACCTGACAATTGACCACTTTGAATGCATCATAACATGCCATGGTTGGGCTTGACATGTACACATTTCACCTGTGAAATATTCTTTACAGACGCATAAGCAAATTATATGTATATACTGATTCAAGAAACCTCAAGTCATAGACCAAACTAGCTACCTGCCTCACTAGTTTATTCTTATAATCATGAACAAGAACAATTCTTGGAGCATATTACCAATTTAAGAGTATACTCACCATATTCTTTAAAATAAAGGCATGCTCTACCTCTTGAAAACATTTTCCATAAGTTATCAGATAATCGGGCTATAGATCTATTGGACCTTATTACACAAGTGAATGATGCGATATGTGAATTGTTCCAAGACAAATCAATGCAAGCACAAGATTGTAAGGTTCTGAAGATACCTAGATATAATTAATTTTGTATTTTAAATCCAACAACTTAACCATTGACCATTCAGGAATGATTTGGGTACAAAAACCATAATGATCCATCACTTGTATTATAATGAGAGTGAGAACATAGGTACTATAGTGGTTCCAATATAAATGAGGATGGCTCATCTCATTATCATGATCGTGATGCAAATTCCCAATGTCCTTAGGGTACCTATGGCACGATGTCATCATTTACATCAAGATCCACAGTATATTAAAGTCTACTACATTGAGTATATGTTGGACCTTATAATAGATTCAAGGATGCAAAATCAACGCACAAAGAAGGTTCCAGAACCTATTCTTATTCCTTATTTTAAATTGAACTTGAACATGACCTTGGAATCAGGCCCCATAATGATCCACCTTATGAGATAGACACAACCTATTCAAAAAATGAGGATGGCTCATCTCATTTTGACAACGTGATGCATATTCCCAATGGAGGTCCTATACAAGGATCTTTACTCAAGTAACATATTTCCTAATTGAGTTCTTTTTTACCTTGTCATATAATTAGATACTCCATCCAATTGAAACTTTACCCTACTATATATTGAACCGATAGATTGGAATAAAAAATTTCACATGCCAATTTATTTCTTTGATCCAAGTGCAAGAAACACAAACATAAGTCTCATAGTGAAATCCTCTTTGAGTCATTATTAAACAAACAAGACAAAGAACATATAGAAAAACTGGTATACCCATTCAAAGCTGATGATTAACCACGTTACACTACTTGTTAAAGAAAGTTGAAAAAGTCATAAATATGAAATTTAACCAACACACATGGATATATATATATATATAAGAATCAAACAAAGTGTGCTCCAGACGCACATCTCTGAAAATATATATGTACATAAGTTCATAATGTATGTGTACATCTCGAACTAAGTGTGTCATACATGTATATGGGACCACATGCGGTCGCAAAAGGCTATATATGTACAATGAACTATATGAAGAAACATGTTCACTAGGACCAGATAGCCCATATATATATGTACATCCAAGTGGACTATGAATCTAATCATGAAACATCTTCCCTCTCTTCTCCCTACTAGAATTAGCACATCCACAACCTGGGGATGTAGTGGAGGGAGATGCCACTACGGATTTCATCCGTGTGGTCCTAAGCGTCTCTAAGAAGGTCTGCAACCTAACCTGCACATTCATAAACAACAAATTTTTAACACCCAAAATTTTAAAATACATTCAAAAATTTAGAAACTTGTACAATTTAGTTAAAATGCATGTGAAATCTTACCGCAATGTCATGATCCCTATCAATTTGTCGTTGACACATCGCAAGGACAATAGTAGACTCACGAAGGGTAAGCTACATACAAATAATTAATTTTTAAATTAAATATTTCACATATATACATACAAAATTTGATATTGTAGATTTAAGTTTAAAAAGAAATAATGAACCCCCAAAATTTAACAAATTTAAAAAATTGTGTAGCTCAGTTAGTGGATTTGCAGATGTTATGGTAGTATCTACAACAGCCTCCACAGTCTGCATATATGGAGGAGTCTCTCTGGCAGTCATAAGCTATACAAAAAACTTTTACAAATCAATATTAATTTACATGACTGTCATATAACAGAGGTCCAAAGCATGTAATCCACGTGAACTTCCAGTAATTAGAAACAAAGTGTAAAGAGATTTACTAACCTGTGTAAAAGTCATGTGAGGCATGCCAGTAGCCTTAGTTCCTAGAGCAGATGATGACCCTGTTAGGCTCCTGTGTATAAAATACAAACATATTAATACATGTACAACATACACATGAAACAAATTATAATAATAATAGAGTGCAATCAAATGAAATTAAAAATGTAACTTGTACAACTTGAAACTTACATTTGAAACATGCCCAGCTGCAGTAGCTAGCATGTTGACGCTGGATGTTTCCTTCACCAGCTCTTGCTATTTAAAATAAAATAAAAAATTAGTTTTTTACATGTATGTACATGACGTACAATCATATATACATATATATATATTAATATCTCAAACATGTGAATTAAACTATTGTATATATTATATTATATTTATTTGAAATTCACCTCTGAAAGACCAATATCAGTGGCACCAGTTCCAAAAACATCCCCCATCATCTCATCTAGAGAAAATAAATCATGTGAACCAGTAAATGATGTCTCGCTCTGCAGTGCATACGACACCACATGATCCACAGTGGTGTGGTGCGCTAGAACTGGAACCTCCACCAACATCACCATATGCAATCTAGTCACTATGTTGGGTTAGAGTATCAGTGAGCTCCCTCAATGCATGTAGTGTGTCAATATCCACAACCTCCTTCACTATAGGAGGGATAATTGAAGGTACTGGGGGTTTTGGGGCATGGGGGATCCTTGGTTGACCTACGTGTGCACCAGGTTTACTCTGTGCAGAGCCACCACCTCACCCAATTAACTCAAAAAAGTCAAAATAATTTGGGACCTCATTAAGCACAAATTCGCAATATAATTTCTTCAAAAAATAGAGAGGAACCTCATCGTTATTGCATGGTGGATAATAAAAAACCATCCACCATCAGTCCCAAAAATTATTTTTGATTCATCATCGTGGCACTAATGGATTGGGAACCGTTTGTAAGTAGCTGCGGGGGGGGCATTGGTTCTCGGGTCAGTAAATAATGCAAAAATGAGGTATTTTGCAATTTTTTTGTCTTTTATGGCCGCATGGGATAATTTATCTGCATACCACCACCTACAATCACCTCTAAAGGTATTCCATATATGTATTTGGTTGGTTATGGAGTCGAATTTGCCAATCAATGTTTGTAATGTGTTGGCTAACGTCATGCGAGACGGATTTGTGGTATGATTTTGTCTTATAGTCTGAATAAGATTCTCAATGAAAATTTTATTTTCTCGGATTCTTCCAATGATATTATCTTGTGTTCGTGCTGGTTCAATGGGGACAGAAGGAGCCACATGAGGCATATCTACGTTTGGAGGCGGGTTTTGAGGAATTTTCGAAGGGTTTTGAGGAATGTTCGGAGGGTTTTGAGGAATTTTTTGATGGTTTACA
Source organism: Taxus chinensis (assembly GCA_019776745.2). Classification (NCBI taxonomy): domain Eukaryota; kingdom Viridiplantae; phylum Streptophyta; class Pinopsida; order Cupressales; family Taxaceae; genus Taxus; species Taxus chinensis. Next base: position 648,015,421 of record CM034146.1, read on the forward strand.
GGATTTTGAGCTTGCCGACCAACTGACAAAAAAAGAAAATTGTATACATAAACAAACATTTCAAAAAACCCATGAAAATGCAAAAAAAAAACCTAAAATGTAAAAAAATAACCTAAAATGTAAAAAAATTGATTAAAATCGAGGGCTTACCTCCTCGTCTTGGCGGCATGGTTGAATCTATCACGATCCAGAAGTCCGATGAGCAATTTTGAGGTGGTATTCAAAGCTTGAGTGAAAAATGTCTAGGAGAATTCACGGTTTGAAATGAAAAATGGGGAAAATGAGGACTCGCGGGACTACTTTTTTGTCTCAGAGTTCCGCAATCACAGTTTTAGGTTCGGTTATTTCCGAACCTGCTAAAAATAACCCCGCGATCGCGGTGCCTGAATTTCAGGTTTTTATGTCCATGAAATTGTCCACCAAATTCATGCACTTACCCTTTATACATCTTGTATTATCAGCGACATCTGGTACGGGACAACGAAATTGATGTAACAGACAGTGAAGGTTTTAGACCATATGTAGAATCTGTGAAGATCAGTTTATGAGTTTTTATGCAGACCAAGAAACCCAAATTGTAATGGGTTTAGAGTGCCCATAAGGTGCCCCAGTCCCTCTCCAGGAATGCTCCAGGTTGATATCTAGATCCTCCATATCCATCTTTTTTGGAGCTCTTGCACTGTCGTAAAAATGCAAATTACTAGATTTTCCAGTCAGCTGCATCAACACAGTCTGCAGATGAAAGCATATGTTATTCATCTGAGTTCTTTCCTATTCCTTCTTGCACATTAAGTATGAAGCATTTTTCCAGAGGAGATTGCAGAGTGCCCCACTTAGATCAATGATGGACATATTTTCTTTACTGTATTTATTTACTTTATTGAACAATTGTTCATAGCTTAGATTAACTATCCCCATACACTACATAGTTAAACGTCAATTTCTAGTTAATCATGATCAATCATATAACAAACAAAGGTTCCTCGAATAATCTTATCCAAGTCTTCCCAAGCTTGGATGTCCCCAAATTGGGGGATTTTAAACTAGGCATGTGCATCTATAAAACATGATAACAGGTTGGGGGTTGAATTGTCGGAGAACATTTGCAGTCGCAAGTTCCTTGGAAAAAATATGATATAACCTGTTAATCTCTTATGTGGAAAATTTGATTATGTCAAGTCAGTTGCAAATGTACAACCATTTTTTTCAATATAAGAATGTTAAAGAAGCGTACCCTATTGATGGTAGTGTAACCAATCAAATTAGATTTGTGTTGATCTTTAAAAATATGTGATTGCTTTGATTTCAGAATGTCTGCAAATAGTATTTATTGTTCCTATTGCATCTCTAACATGTTAAAATCCCTCTGAATCACACAGGATCTCATCCCTGTGATAGTTTAGTGGCATTTGAAATTTCATTACGAGAAGAGCCTTCATCCTGTATGAGATGGGAATTTAAAATCACTTTACTGTCATTTTGTTGATAAAGATTGTCTATAAGCCTTTAGTGTATCTTAAAATGAGGAAAAAGGGGTCTATAATGTTTAATTGAGTCTTTCCTCAAGCCTTTATGTTAAATTCTTGGAGATTGTGTGAAAAGGTGCAAATATGGGCCTCCATTGATGCACAACTTCTGGTTGAAGGAATATTTTAGCTATTCTGAAAGCACTGTCATTTAGTTTTCCAATTGTTGTGAAGGTGATCAAAGACTGGAAAAAATGAAGTTTATCCTACTTAATCTCCCACCAAAAATTATTCAAAAACAATGAATCCTACCAAACTACCCTCTTAACTCCAAAGTATGTCCATTGAAATGAATAAATTCTACTGCTTAAAATATGCAGAACAATATGATTCCATAAGTGTCTTTAGTAACCTTAACCTTGTTTAGAAAATATCACCATTGTTTAGAAGTGACAACTCAGTGAGAGTTAAATTGTGGTGCATTGATCATATTTTCTCAAGGTTTCCTTTCAAAGCTTTGAGCTACAAAGAAGGATATCTTCATTCTCCTTCACCAACAAAGGTTACAAAATGGGTCCTCTTGTTGAAAGGCACAACCTAAAGTAGTGAGGATAGATCAAATCCTTTTGATATGGTGTATGTATCCATTTCTCTAACATCTATAGTGACAAAGTTTATTGCTAGAGTGAATGGGACCTCCCTGGCTACAAAATGACATACATGATGATTTATCTATCTCTAGGCTTCTTGATTATAGCTTGGATGATCGACAACTTTATGCAAGGTAAAGGAAATCTTGGATAACAACTTCATAATGGATACTTGCTAGGGATGAACCTTGTTTCTAGTACATATCAGATTTGTCTCATCAACAACACCAGATTGGCTTCATCGTGGGTATCTTATTGTTGTAGAATGGGAAAAGGGGTTGAACTCTTTGTCCCATGTTGTTATTGCAACAACCTGAATGGCACCGTTGGTTGGGGAAGTATGTAGATTTCAGGAGATTATTTGAACTCTAGGACCTATTTGTGTGTAACAACACTTGATTGGTAGCCATTTTTGGGGACTATTTGAACAAACGTGTACACATACCAACCCTGAGTAAAGTTTATTACATGATCGTGGGAAGTGCAAATATGGTTGTTTGAAATGTCATCCTTTTGTTGAGATCTGTAAGATTTGTGTAAGTTACAAGTTATGTGTGAAATATTTCAAATGTTTTCCCCCCCCCCCCCCCCCCTGTTGGTTTTTTGCACTAAGTTTACATCATCAATGTTAAATATGGGGTAAAAGGAATGTAAGATCTATGAAGCTTTGCATGAATTTAGTGTTGATAAACATTTGTACAGATCAATTTTTAGTGCATTTTGCTATAACTAAGGTGAAAATCCTTAGTGGCGAATCCATGTTGAATTAATTTTTAGATAAATTCTATGTACCTTAACCTCTGTCAATTGAAATTTATCACTAATATTTGCAAAGCTAGAAGGAAGAAGATATTTGACTTCATTAAATACCCTACTAGAAGCGTTATTTCCAGAATTACCGGAAAGAAAAACTTCTAAAGGAAGAATAATCTGGAAAGTTGTTGGAGATCATAAATTAAGAAAAGAGTTATCAATTATGGAAACTGATCAGCCTATCATTAAACGTTTCCATACTTCCTCAAGTGCTTCTGAATCAGGTGACGTATTTTTGTAGATCAAAATTCTCCGTCTCGGAGAGGGGACTTCATTTAGTATTTAGCGAAAAAAACTTGTGTCTCATTATGTCCTTGTGTTTTCCAAAGATGATAGGATACCTTCAGTTCAAGAAAAAGAGTGTTTAGAGAACATTCATTTTGAGAATTGCATTCTTGTGCCTCATAGACCCCCCTCACTCCTCATCATTTTTGTATCTCCTACAAATTCACCACCTCAAAACGAATATGGCCCAGCCCCCACCCAGACCTCCATTTTTTGTCAATACTTTTGGTCCTATAGGTGAATTTTATAGGTATGGTTGGATATCCAAATGTAGTGCCACAAGATGTTAGAAATAGACTACCTAAATTTTAAGGAAACAATGTTATCACCAGTTTGATCATACATTTAAAATGTTTTTGTCAATATGATGGAAGACTTTGAGATTGAATTTTGAGGATCGTTTGTTCTAAAAATGTTTATTCGTATACTCTTGAGCAGGATGCATGTGACTGGTATAAATATTTACTAGACAACTTAATAGACTCATGGAAATAAATGAAAAATTCTTTTAGATTGCAATATGGGGATAAGACAGATCCCAAGTTTCTTTTGTAAAGAATTTGAAAATATTAAGAAGAACCCTAATGAATCTATTCATGAATTCAATACTCCAGTTCAATAAGACCCTGAATAGGATTCCTTAAATCCTGAGGCCAAGTGATTACAATTTCTTGTTTGAATAAAATACTTCCTGATGCTTTTGATAAGAAGGTTTACTCTATTATTTCTCTGGATAAAAACCTAAGAACTTTGAGGCAAAGGCCTTCACCATGGCTTTGCAGATTGAAAACAATATCAAAGTCTTCTTTGGTAAGCTCTCCTAAGAGGGAAGGTATCAAGTTGATAAATGTCAGAGAAGCCTCAGTGTAAGTAAGTTCCATGTCAGATCTAGAAGAGGTTGTAAAAACTTTGTTGCAGGAGCTGAACAAGAGAAATAACTTATAAGATGTGATAGTAGAGAAAGGAATTGGAATGTAAAGTTCCTAAGGTCAACACAAGCCACAAGGTCAATAAATATTTGAAAATCATATGTATAGGTGATCATAGATTAGATGATATTGGGTAAAAGGCCCATGGGATCAGGAAATAGATGTCCCGAACCCCAGGAAAATAGATTGGTGCCTGATACTTTAGCTGTCAGAGTTATTGTTATTGAAGAAGCTCATGAAATTGAGTGGTGTGGTTTGTTTCCTTAACCACAATGCTCCATGTGAATTGTTGAAAAGGGGGTTAAGGAAGAAGTTGATGATGATGATACAGATGATTATGCATGCACGAATGGATTTCTCTACAAGTTCACAGCAAAGAGCAACCTCAACTGAGCTAATGAGTGCCAGAACTGTTGAAAAATACCTGGGATTTCATTCATCGGGTATTTCCTCTTCTCCCATTAATGCTGTTTGAGATTGAAATGGTACAAGATTTTTAGTTTCCTAATAATAATTTATGAGTAGTTAAGGACATTAATGATTAAGAAGTATGATGGAGGAATTCCTTCAGAAGAGGAACATACAGTTGTTAATAAATGTAGTAGCTGGCCATGAAAAAAGTATAACCCCCTTAGGAGAAAAGTTGTCAAAGGTACCCTAGGGCCTGGAGGCCAAACTTGCAAAAACTTCATGGTTCTTACCAGATTGATCCCTAAGTGAATCTAAATTATGTGAAAGATGCATCTGGAAAAGGCGTTTGTCACCCGACAAATAAAACTTGTGTTCCTACCCATGCTCAGAATATGAAAAATATTGTGCCATCAGATAAACTTGTAAACCTTCCACCCAATACTTGCCTTACCCCAAATATGTTCCTTGTGACATAGCCCAAATCTTGAGTCAGATCAAGATTAATGTTCCTATTGTTGAATTGCTTATAATCCTTGAGCATAATAAGACGGTAATTTGAGTATTTGCAGCTTAAGGAAGAAAATGTCACCCAGGGTAAAAAGGTAAATAATGTAGAAGTTCCTCCTGCCATTGTAAAATTAGAAAAAACCACAAGCATTGGAGGAATTGTGTGAACCACCTAAGGTTTATTTTGGGAAATTCTCTAGTTGAGTCTCAGTTGAATGTGGATCCAGCTTTTACTACTCTAATTATTAAGGATAGAGTTGGTACATAACTGCATGTTTGATTCAGGAGCCTCATGTAATGTAATGCCCCTTGAGGTCATGAATGAGTTGAATCTCAAAGTAACAAACAACTTACTGGGAAATGTACTACAATGGATTTAAGAGAGGTGCTCCAATAGTTAGATGTGACAAGGGTTTAGTTAGTGCAATTGGAAGTGTATCTAGGCAAGTACTTAACTTTGAATGTGGTAATTGTGGATTGTCCTCGCTAAAAGGGAAATGTTATTATCCAAGAAAGTGGGAAGCTAGTGTGGGTGGAAGTGTGTAAATTGACATGTATTATGCCACAATAACCAATTGATGGGAAGCCTTGTGAAGTTACCTGGTGAAAATAAGATATTATATCTCATCGAGGAACCCCAAAAATGCTTCTCATGAAGTATTATAAATAGACATTGATGTTGATAACTCAATGAGCTATGTTGTTATACAAGGAGTATGAAATTGATCAATGTAGATATCCCGAGAAGATTGATTTTCCTGGGACTTTGATGTTTGATGTAGCCTCGAGAGATGTTTAAAAAAATTGACATAGGCACAAAGGATAAGCCCTAAAAAAATGTGGTTAGATAGTAACTTGGATGGGGATGAGAAACAATCATATGACCAGTTGTTAAAGACATATCAAGAACTACTTAGCATGGTCATTTCTAGAATCGAAAGGAACTTGAAAAGTAGTCCTTGATTGTTTTCCTCTCAGAATCAGGGCATGCACACCATTGTGTAGTGTATAGTCTTTTTATAATGGTATAGTGCTTTCATTTTTTCATTATACTTTTGTGTTTCCTAGTCCCTGGTGACCATAGTTTTTGTTGGTTTCTTCTCAGCTTATCTTAGGGGAATTTGGTTATTATCTTTATGCTCTGTAATATTCTTCTTGACTCCATGTTGCCCCAATGGATTTTTGGCACACGGTATAGTCTATTATTCCTTGCAAGCACTCTGAGGGAGTGCCCATCCCTGAGTCGGAGCTGATGTTGGTTGCTCAATTTGATCTCACCCCCCGTTTGTTCTAAAAAATTTCCCAATCTTCCTAGTTTGTCATATTTTCTATCTCCAAAAAATGGATGCGTAAAAAGTTTTATATTTACCAGGGTGTTATTGTGAAATCCTTCTCTATGGTTGTGGATTGTTTTCGAGCCATTAATTATTTGTGAATTCTTTGTCCTTGAATAAAAATTCAATTCTAAGCGCAAATGGTGATTTCCCTGAATTTTATGGTTTGACGGGCATGTTTCTTCCCCCATCAAATTATATCTCATTATCTTTAGCTATGTGGTCTCTTTTGTATTGGATGAGGCACGTCGAGGTCTATTTTATAACTTGTAACCTTTTTGCTATGTTTGTAAAAAGATAAATTTGGGCCTCACGGCGCTATTGAGTTCTGATTGGCTAGTCAAATTTATAAAGGTGGAGAGAATTTATCTTTTTTGTTCCCCGAAGGTGTATACGTGTTCATTTTTAATTGGTTGTGGCCCGACGAGTATTTTTAGTGAAATTTTGCCACTTTGGTCACATTTGTAAAAAATACCAAATTAGCCCCCGTAGCTCTGATAGTCTCTGATTGGCTATTCAGTCAAATATGAAGCGGCAAGGAAGTAGTCTTACTTTGACCCCAAATATGGACACATGTGGTAATTTTTCAAGTTACAAGCGGGGAAGCGGGTTGGCGGGTCTTTTTGGTGAATTTTGCCACTTTGGTCACATTTGTAAAAAAATACCAAATTATCCCTGTGGCCCTGATAGTCTTTGATTAACTATTTAGCAAATATGAAGTGGTAGGGAAAAAGTATTACTTTGACCTCGAAGATGGACAACGTGGCCATTTTTTCAATTTACAAGCAGAGAGGCGGATCACTCAGAGCACTTTGAATTTTCTTGGGGTCAACATTGAAAAGTCAAAGTGGGAAGGTGGGTCGCCTAAGTGGTTTTTGAAGATTTTTTTTGCTTTTTGTAAAAAGGAGCAAAGTATTAAAATGAAGCACGAATCCGTTAGGGCTCACATCAAAAGATAAAAGTGGGAAGCGGGTCGCCGGAGGAAAATTGGAAAATTTACCTTTTTGTTAAAAAGGGGTAGAATTGTAGAAAATGATTCATGACTCCATCAAAGGCCCAGATTAAGCCACGTGTCAAACCTGTATTTCAAAGGCAGAGGAGCGGGGAAAAATGTGAAAATTGTGCATTTCTTCCTCCAACATTCATAAAATGCAAAACGTAATCCCTAGGCCCACTTTCAAATCAGGATTTTCCACGTGGATGGATCTAATCTGAAGTTGAGAAAGGGAAGAATCAATGGTTACTATGCATTACATCTGATTTTACCGCTATTTTTTCTCCAAGACACCTAGAGATGCGAATACAAATTCTTTTTCATCCTTTTTGATGAAATTCCTTGTCATTTTTGTCTGAAAAGTGCAATTGAATGGATTTAGTGCTTAATTTGTGAGTCCAAAGAATGTAAAGGATGATATTTTGAAGTTGGAATTTCTAAGACACTTGCAAAAATGTGAATTACTAGATAATTTGGATGCAGAGAAAAGTTATAGAGGAAAGAATCAGAAAAATATGGAATGATGGAGGTTACATGCACAAAGGATAAAAACGTGCTCCTAGTTAAAATAATGATGGATATATTTGTAATGATTCACCTTTTTGACCAACTGACAACTTTTTGTTGCAAACCTGTTAAACATCATTTTCTGGAAATCATGATCAAATATGTAACAAACAAAGGTTCCTCGAATATTCTTTTCTTGTGGAGAAAGCTTGGATGTAAATTGAGTGTTATAAAAAGCATGCTTTAGTCATGAAAAATGTCAGGGGGTTAAATTCTTACGAAATTTTTTGATAAATCCCATCTTCCTGAGAGACCATATGAGAAACTTGTTAATCTGTTATGTTTTAGTTTTGATCATGTCAAGTTGGTTGCAAGTGTACAACCATTGACAAGCTCTGAAATTGTTCAAGAAACCTTCCCTTGCTGATGAATCTGATCAACTTTGAATTAATTTGTGTTAATCTTGGGAAAAATTGTGTCTGCTTTATTTTAGAATGTCTGCAAATAGTATTTCTTGTTCCTATTATAATCTTGTGTTGAAATTCATTTGAATCACATAGGATCTCGTCCCTATGATAGTTTAGTGGCATTTCCAATTTCATTACGAGAAGATCCTTCATCATGTAACGAGATAAACAATTTAAAATAAATTTACTGTCATTTCATTGATAAATATTGTCAGTAAGCCTTTGAGTGTATCTTAGGCATGAGGAACTAGGGGTATTTAATGTTTAATTGAGTCTTTAGCTCAATCCTTCATGTTAAATTTTTGGAGATTGTGTGAAACAGTACAAATCTAGGCCACCTTTGATGCACACCTTCTGGTTGAAGGAATATTTTAGCTATTCTAAACCATTCTATCATTTAGTTTTCTGATTTTTGTGAAGGTTCTCAAAGATCTTGAAAAATCAAGTTTATCTTGCTTAATCTCCCACCAAAAATTATTCAAAAACAATGAATCCTACCACAAACTATCCTTGTTTTCCCTCTATTTCCACAAATGAATAAATTCTACTACTAAAATATGCATAAGCAATCAGCATTCCATAATGTCTTTAGTAACCTTAACGTTGTCTAGAAAATATCACCATTCTTTAGAAGTAACAACTCATGAGAGTTAAATTGTGGTGCATTGATTATATTTTCTCAAGGTTTCCTTTCAAATTTATACAAAGAAGGATATCTTGACTCTCCTTCACCAACAGAGGTGACAAAATGGGTCCTCTCACCCTAGTTGAAAGGCACAACCTAAAGTAGTGAGGATAGATCAAATCCTTTTGAATGTGCTATCCATTTCTCCAACATCTGAGTGACAAAGAGCCAGCTAAATCACCTCCTTGACTTAAAAAAAAAAATACATGATGATTTATTTGTCTCTAGGCTTCTTGTTAAATATGTGATGATGCTCATCTTGTAAAGGAGAATCAATTTGGATACCAACATACCCTTCTTATGTGATTATTTTTTGCATAGAAAACTAAAACCTTATAATGAAATTAAAATATTTACAATCGATGAAACCTTCTAGTTAAGTAGATAAGAGCCCAACTAGAGATTTTCCTCCTAGCATTCAAGCTTACCACCATTGTCATAAACCTAGAAATTAGGAAGGACATGGTTAGAAAAATTTGGTGTATGTCATCCCCTAATAGGATTGATAGCTAGTTGTGTATTAAGGAGAATGTGTTCTCCTAAGGTAGGGCTCCAAAGGAAACCAAAATTAAAACATAATGTAAAACCCTCTTGGTCACGCACACATTTAGAGTGAAGAGTGTTATGTGGCTAATATCGCCAACCACCCTTGAAAGTCAACCTTAAGAGCTGGGATTATAAATGAACTTGATGCCCAATCTCAATTATCATCTGGGTTCTATGATGGAATACTAAGAGTTAATTGTGAAACTTAACAATATTTGTTTTATGACTAGTTCAAGAAAATGTAACCCTAAGATGATGTTCTTGGATAAAGGTTAAATTTTAGATCATTCTTATAACGCATTTAAACAATATTATGATGAGAAAAAATAGGATCCACATTGTGTAATCGCTAATGTGAATCTTAAACCTTTAAACAACGAACTACACCATCTTTCTCTTGTATTAGTCCTATGAGGTAATGAATGTTTGATGTGAATCTATGTGATCATGTTCTTATAGACAAATCACTTAAGATAAAGACTAGTAGTCTCATGAGGATAAAAAATTCCATGTTAACAAGTAGGTTAAAAAATTCATTACAAAAGGCACATGAACCTAGTTAAGGAAAACCTCTTAAGTCATGCATAAAACAATACTTTAAAAACCTAATCTAGAAACAAGAAAATAAGGAAGTATGTTGCCATGTTTAGAGCCTTCGAATCCATAACTAATTGTTGGAACATAACTATGGTAAATTTATAAATGATGTTTGGCCTTGGGAAGTAAAATTGTGGGATGACATCCCATAGGTAAAGTAAAACATGATTTTCCTTGTAATGTGATTAAATGCTCTTGTTGTGAATGAAGAACTTTATTGTGTATTAGATCAAATAACAATTCATAAATGAATTAAATAAATTTGACCATAAATCCTTGAGATAAATATGTAACCTTCCCTTCTTTGGGATCACACATATTCCATTGTGTAACAAAGGTAGGAAATAAGATCATGATGCTTTCCCTTAGGAGTGAATCCTAGGGATATTACCTAGTAGTCTTGTGTGTATGTAAATATGCTTGTGTATAAATAAATATCTTGTTAACAAATGAATGAATTAGATAAGTAATTGAAATAATGTAGATGATCCTTATTTAATGAGATACATCGTAAGTTAAATGTTTAACTTTATAAATGAAATGTTGGAAAAAGGAAAAGAAAGGTATGATTCACACATTATGATCCTTTCTAGATCTGAAGTTAAAGATTTAAAACATGATTGTAATAAGTTTGCAATACCAAAATATCATACCGTGGGAAGACCCTATCTATAAGTTTATAATGTAGTTGAAATGTTATATTGTACCTTATCATTTGACAAAAAGATGTTTTGATGTGCATCAGGTATTTTCATGTAATCTATCTGGGTTAATTTTTGTGCAAACCCATCATGTGTTGTGTGTTGTCCTAAGTGATCTCTTGTAATGTCGTGTGTACTAAAAAGTAAGTAAAAAATATATATTCTAGTATTTTTACCATTGTATTTGTGTGTGTTAAATTTTGGCGTTACATTTAGTATCATAGTGGAGGTTCATACTCTTGAACCTCTGGGATGGATTTGAATTCTGATTATTTTTACATAGTGGTGGTGGATATTGGAAGAGTAATGTGATATATGTTGTTATGTGACAAATGTTGTAACTGTGATATTATGAACACACATGTTGTGCATGTCACTTAGTGTGTATTTGTTACCATGTTTATGCGCTTATGATGAGAGATTTGGCTCTATTTTTCATGGATTCAATTAGCAGATCACATGTGATGTGTCACCTTGGTGTGTGTGAAAATAATGTTATTGCGGATTTTAGAGTGTTGGAGTTTCTTGTTATTCTGTGGTATGTATTTGTATTGATGTGTTGTGCATGATATAATTGGTGTATAGTGAATTGGATTGTATCCTGATGTCACCACCATATTGTGATGAATTGTGTGTGTCACCATGTTGTATAAAAATTGATTTTATTTTTTTAATGTTACTCACTGTGTTCATCATCTGTATAATTTGTGTAATATATGATGGTTCATGTTGTGATTTAGGGGCATATGGTGAATGTATGATCCCTATTGTACAATCATTGCACTTTGGGTTCAACACGTGGTAATGTGATATATCTTAACCCATTAAAGTAAAGATTGTGTTATACCCTCTATATATACCATGCATAATATGATATGGTTAATGTGTTTGAATCACCATTGTGTTAGTAATGTAGTTATGTGTTATGTTGTTAACCCTACAATAATCTACCCTAAGGGAAATCAGTGAGGAAATGTGTATTTTTAACGAGTCACTAGAGTCGAGTACAAGAAAAGAAGTGGAGTGTTACATAGGATGAAAATCCACTTTGTTTCGTTTGGTATGGATGACACTTGCTCAATGGATTTCATGCATATTATGTTTTGTGGACACCTTAAGCTCAGTAGATGGTGACCAACACTCGTTTATCTCTCCCTATATGGTTCCCATATGGATTAAACCTAAGTGTAGTTACAATTATGTTGAGCCTAGTGGAAGCGGTGTAGGGATGATTCATATAGAGATGATGATAGTTGTATTATTTGATATATTATTTTATGAGATGAGGCTCGATTTCTGAGTGCCAAAAAATCATTGAGTACCCCTTTGGTGGGCGTATAAGGAAACATACTTATTTTAATGTGTTATTTATCTATACGTATTTTATCCATAAATTGATCATTATCTCTTTTCTTGTCAAGACCAATAGTATTCTTGATTGATTTATTATATTTTGGGCATTTTATTTGGTTGTTACACTAACAATGGCTATTTGGCCTTTTTTTTTCTTAGTTTTAAACTTTCATATCAAATTGAATTATTTTATTAGTCTCATCCAAGGCTTAGGGATTTTTCCACTTAGCATTCGAAATGGATTGTTAAACTGGTTCTAATGTCGTAATGTGTTGGAATATGGTCATGGGATTCACCATGGAGTGTTGGAACCTAAGGAACCACTTCTTTGGATTGGGGTATGCCCCAGGGACTTAAAAATAACTAGCGGGTTGTTGAACCATGATTTATTATGGAACTTGAGTTAGAGGTGTTTGTACCCTATGTGTTCAGGGCCATAGGGTGACCGACCTCTTTTGTGGAGCTAAAAGGAAAATTTATATTTATGTTATATCTTGGGAGGTATATGGAGTTGTTTTGTGATGCTTAGGAAGTATATGTAGTTGTTTGTGATGCTTCAGGAGGTATGTGGAGTTGTTTCTTAATGATTTGGGAGGTATATGTAGTTATTTTGTGATACTTTGGGAGGTATTTGGAGTTTTCGTGTGATGCTTTGGGAGGTATATGGAGTTTTTTTGTAATTCTTTGGGAGGTATATGGAGTTGTTTGGGATTTTTTGGGAGGTGTATCGAGTTGGCGTTATGATTTATGTGTACTCTTGTGAGTATGTTTTATGTTTTGTGATTTTGTTTCCATCTTGACCCTATATAGCTATAGTTATGATTTTAAGTTGCGTGAAATCCTTGTATGTGTACATGTTGGGAATTCCATGTTGGTGTAGTTGGTGTATGCTACAAGTACCTTTTGTGACCGGCATGTGTGTGACAAGTACTATATTGAGTGGGTTGTGTATGTTCTTTCCATAGTTTGGTTGAGTTCTTGTGGATGTTGATATAATCCTGGGGGTACATATCATGATTTCTTGTGAACCATTAGTGTTATGTTTTTCCTGGATGTGGTATTGTGATGCGAGTTTTTTTGGGCACCCATGAACATAAGACAATTAGAATATTAAAAAACAAAATAATAAGAGTTGAGATTATTAAATACTTTAAAAGAAAATACTAAGTAATAAAATAAAAGAGAACTGTCAATATCCATAGAACATTAAAATTTAAGATATTACCAAAATTAGTTTGCTTCCTTGTGGTTGCTTTATACTGATAAGTTGTTTTGTCAAATGGCATCTTTCGTTATTGAATTTCTTGCCTATATACCCTTTGATCTTTGGTGTTGTGTCGCATCGAAGATGCTGGTTTTATAATGGGAGGGATATGTAATGTCTAGCAAACCAATAAAAAAATTAAGTAAATAAATAAATGTAATTAATGTTTGTCATGGAGGAAGTGGGTGGAGTTGGTAGGGAACTGATGGGAGGTAGGTGTTAGTTAGAAAAATACAAAGTTAGCGGGATGTGTGGATTTTGTAGTGAATGGAGTACCACCATAACCCATGTGAATGTCTCCTGGGTAGCATAATGGCCCTTAGACCTGTCTATTCCCATTGCATAATAATAATTGTAATTTATTTGAGATCTGGAGACTTTACCCACACTGAAACAGAAAATTCATGTTACACATTTAGTAGTCTTTGGATAATTACAGACAGGGAAGGACGCTGCAGTGTATAGAAGACATGGGATTCCTCATGGGACAGTCACACTATTTCCCCATTGTAAAAAACATGTCTCCAACCTTATCAATTTACATCTCCTTATGCATTCCATCTTGTGCCAAAATGTTAACTATGAAGGAGGGTAACTACATCCAGTAAAGCATAAAAGATAGGAATTTTGTCAAATGTTGTAGTTGTAACCTCTCTGGTAGACATATATGCAAAATGTGGAAGCATACAAATGGTAGATGAATTGTTCAACATAAGTTTTTAAAGAAAAATGTGGTTTTGTAGACAGAATTGACTATACGATATGCACTAAATGGATTTGTTGAAAAGGATTCTAGAAACATTTTAGCAAATTATGCAACAATTGATTTAAATCCAAATTCCATGTCATCTTCCCCCTTTCCCACTTCTTATGCCAAGGAGATAGCTTTAGAAACTGGGGTTGGGAAGCATGTTATTTTATCAAATGTTTAGTTATAGGTGTGTTTGCAGATGTGTATGCCAATGTGAATTCCTACATAATGATTTGGAATGCGTTGATTGTGAGAACATTTTTGAGACACATATGGTCTCATGGATTCATTTAGGATTGTATTGTTTAAGAGAAAGTTAATAATAAAAGACAATATGTATAATTCCATTCATAATAATAAAAGACAATATGTATAACTGCATTCATATGTGTGAATGATATTCCCTTGACACAGATTTATTTTGTGGAAAATATAAACTTTATCATCTTCGAGGAAATCAAACATGTGATGTCTGTGTGGAGTTGTTTTTTGTGTTTGAGGGTGTTTGAGGATAGATGGAATGGTTTGAGTTATGCACAACCCTAGTTTTATTTAATCCTCCGTTAGAGTCTTAGAAAATTAAATGACAAGTGTAAATCTTGTATCCAAAACTTGCACAAGATCCTTTTCCTATTTTCACATTTTATGAGCTGTGAGTTTGAGTTGGGTTTATTTTGGCTTGTATGACTATCACATTACTTTTACCCCAAATGTGGAATCATGTCCTTAGTGTGAAAACTATTTGACAGAATTCCAAAAATAAAAATGGCCCCATGGCTTACAAAGGAATACCAACATGCCAAATATCTTGAGGAAACAATAAACTTACTCATCAACGTGTCAGTCCAATATGTGGTGGATTTTTGGTGCATGCAAGCCGCTCAACGAAATTCCTTGTGGAGATGAGGAATCGAGCTCCACAACTTTGTTCGATTCATTTTCTTTTCAAGTATGGTATCCTTACCTTTATCTTTTATAATTATCTTATAATTGGGTTATCCATTTGCAATAAAATTAAAATATTAAACTATTAGATACTCAAACAATTACATATTTTAACCAGATGGAAAGTGCAATCAATAAAACAACACCTCGTGATTTTTCTACCAACATATAATTTGATCCTCAACTATGTCCTGAGCACAACCTCATGCATTTTTAAACTAGGTATGTCAAAAATTATTGTTCGTGTTCATTTCTTTCGGCAGTAGCTAGATGAGTTAACTAAAGAAACCATTTTATCTACATTGCAAACTTAGAAAAATTATATTTCTAGAGATTTGCAAAACATCACTCCAAGCCTCGTAAAAGAGATGTCAAGCATTGTATGTGTTCCATGTTATGTAGAGAGTCACTTAAAGCATTAGATCGACATCATTTTACCGTTTTCATTCTCTTTGTCGCTCCTCTAGGATCCCTATTACCTCATTTTACACTTTTAAGAAGTTAACATGTTGAAAAGTTGGGTTTCATATCGGCTCACCGTTTGGACCTTGAACAATGAAATGCTTATCCACCTTCACAAACCTCTAGTACTTTTACTAGAAAATTTCTTGGAACCTTCAGTTTGGGAAAAGCAAATCCCTAGTTAGTTTGGAAAAGTGGTTTCCTAAGCCTTCGAGTCGTTGTTTGACTAGGTCAAACTTGACCGATTACAACCAGTGGCTCCAAAAAACCATTCGCCAATTGTACACCGTTCACTAGTTCTAGACTCTGTTAGTCCCCTACGGATTCTTTGAATATAGGTGGACACATAGGAATTCTCCTGTCATGAATTTACTTATCAGAAGACACTTTTTGAATGCAATTTCTTAGCCTTCAAGCCAAAACTGGGAATTTTTCCAACTACCAGGATAATTTAAAATAAAATTGTAGGACCCTAGTCAAGTTAGAAAACCATTGTATAAACTTATTAACACTTATAAATAACTATTTGAAACTCTATCTTGTGACTTGTTGTATTTAATTTTACTTTTGGCAAAATAGTATTTCTCTCTCTTTCCTATCTCTTTCTCTCTCCTCTTCCGTTGAAATGAAATGAAATGAATATATATCCTAACCCTCTCTTGTTGCATGTGTATTATTACTACAATGTAAATGGAAAACCAATAACATTAATTATGCTAGATGTAGGTGGATGCTCTGCCAGCTATTCATGCCCACATGGTTTTGCAGGATGAAAGTAAGATGGTGAAAAAATGTGGTTGTAATTTGCTCTATATTATTGTAATTTATATTTCAAGCAATGTAATTATAGATGCTGAACCAAGTTATTGTATTGTATAGAAAGATTTATTATTATAGTTTGGTAGTATGTATGAGATGCTAGTTTTAGGGGTGCTTTTGGAAATGTGCATTTGACTATAGGTGTTATTTTGAGTTAGATTTACATATGGTAAAAAGGGGGTTGGACATATATGTTAAGTGAAACTATAGAGGATAGTTCAACATTTTGTGAAGTATTAAAAGGTTCATTAGTGAATTTTTGTAACATTTTTAAGACACTAGTTTTTAATGGAAATGTTTATCTAAACATGCATGTTATTTTTATGCCAAGTTTTGTATTGTAAAAGTGTGAGACGTGTTAAATGAAATTGAATCTAATATTTCATAGTGCAATTCTAGTGGGAAAGTGATGATTAAATAATTTGTGTGTTGTGTTTCTTACATCAAAAATGTAATGGAGAGATCTATACAAAACAGTCCACCCTAGTATAAACTTCATGTATAACTACCCTTCCTGTGTGATTATTTGTAACATAGAAAATTAAAACCTTAGAATGAACTTAAAATCTTTACAATCGATGACACCTTATAGATAACTAGATAAGAGACCAAGTTGATATTTCCATCTTAGCCTGCATGCTTACCAACATTTCTATAAACCTAACAATTAGGAAACACATGGTTAAACTTTGTTCTAGTGTATGTTGTCCCCTCATAGGATTGATATCTTGGTGTGTATTAAGGAGAATTTTTTTTCCTAGGGTAGGGCACCAAAGGAAACCAACATCAAACATAGTGTAAAACCCTCTTGGTCAGGAACATGTGTAAAGTGAAGAGTGTTATGTGGCAAAGATCATCAAAAACCATTGAAATTTACCCTTAATATTTGGGATTATAAATGCACTCAATTTCCAATCTCAATCATCATCTGGGTTATATGATGCAATACTAAGAGTTAATTGTGAAACTTAACAATATTTTTTTTATGAATATTTGGTGAAAATGTAACCCTAAGACAATGTTCTTAGAGAAAGGTGAAATTTTAGATCGTTCTTATGACACTGTTAAACCATATTCTGGTGAGAATAAAAAAGGATCCACATTGTATAACCTCTAATGCAAACCTTAACCATTTAAACAACGAACTACTCCATCTTGTGATCCCATTAGTCCTTTTAGGTAATGAATGTTTGATGTGAAACTATGTGATCATGTTCTTATAGAAAAATACCTTAAGACAGGGACTACTAGTTTCATGAGGATAAAAATGTCTTGTTAACAAATAGGTTACACAATTCAATACAAAACACATATCAACCTAGTTAAGGAAAACCTCTTAAGTAAGATGTAAAATGATACTTTGAAAACCTAATCTAGAAACAGGAAAATAAGGAATTATGTTTCCATGTTTAGAGCCTTTGAATCCTTAACTAAGTTTTGCAACATAACTATAGTAAAATTATAAATGATGCTTGTACTTGGGAAGTGAAATTGTGGGATTTTATTCCAAAGGGAAAGTAAAACGTGATTTTCATTGTAATGTGATTAAATACTCTTGTTATGAATAAAGAACATACCTTGTATATAATACTTATTGTGTATTAGATCAATTGCCAATTTATATATGAATGAAAGAAAGTTGACACTAAATCCTTGATAAAAAGGTGTGAACCTTCCCTCCTTTGTGCTCACACTTTTTCTTTTATGTAACAAAGGTATGAAATAAGATCAGCATGATTTCCATTAGGAATGAATCCTAGAGACAATACCTAGTAACCTTGTGTGTATGTAAATAGCCCTGTGTGTAAATAAATATCTTGTTAACGAATGAATGAATAAGAAAAGTAATTGAAATAATATAGATAATCATTATTTAATGAGAAACGCCATAAGTTAAATCTTAAAATGTATAAAAGAAATCTATTAAAAAGGAAAAGAATGGCATGATTCATAAATTATGAGCCTTTCTAGAACTTAAGTTCAATATTTAAAGCATGATTGTAATAAATGTGCAATCCTAAAATATCATAATGTGGGAAGACCCTATCTATAGGTTTATATTATAGTTGAATTGTTATGTTGTGCCCTGTCATTTGACAAAGAGTGGCCTTGATGTGCATCACATGTTTTCATGTTATCTATGTGTGTTAATGTTTTTGCAAGCCCATAATCTATTATGTGTTGTCCTAAGTGATCTCATGTAATGTCATGTGTACTACAAATAAAGTAAAAAAATATTATTCTGTTACTTTTACCATCGTATTTGTGTGTGTAAAATGTGGGCGTTACATTTGGTATCAGTGCGGAGGTTCATGGTCTTGAACCTCTGGGATGGATTGGAGTTGTGATTGGAGTTGGCATGGTGGTGGTGGAGATTGGAAGATTAATGTGATATATGTTGTTATGTGACCAACATTGTAAATGTGATATTATGAATGTACATGTTGTGCATGTCACTTAGTGTGTACTTTTTACCATGGTGATGTGCTTGTGATGAGATCACTCACTCTCTTGTTCATGGATTCAATGAGGAGCTCATGTGTGATGTGTCACCTTGGTGTGTGTGTGAAAATAATGTTATTGTGGATTATGGAGTGTTGGAGTTTCTTGTTATTCTGTGGTATCTAGGTGTCTTGATGTGTTGCATGACATAATTGGTGTATAGTGAATTTGATTATATCGTGATGTTGCCACAGTGTTGTGATGAATTGTGTGAGTCACCATGTTATATAGCAATTTATGTTATTTTGTAATCATACTCATTATGTTCATTATACGTATAATTCGTGTCATATGTGATAATTCATGTCATGATTTAGGGGCATATGGTGAACGTATGATCCCTATTGTACAGTGATTTCCCTTTGGGTGCAGTATGTGGTAATGTGATGTATCATAACCCGTGAAAGTAAAGATTATTTTATACCATGTACCCAGCCATATTTGTCGGACTCCTTTTGGAACAAAGTCACTGAATCTAAGTATTTCTTCAAGATATTTTTTTTTATTTACAGGTTCATTAACTTTTTACCATGCCTTCTAGATCTACATAAGTGGATCTACGAATAATGAAACCCTGTCTTAGAAGGTAAAATAAATATTTAGCCCTCAACCTGTGGTATTTTCATTGTTGTTTCTAACAGTCCCTCTAATAAGGATGAATTTTAAAAAAATATATGGTAATTTTAGTTTCATGTCTTATTTCTTAAACCCCAGTTCCCTCTTTTCAATCCCTTAACAAAAACTATTAATAATAGACCTGTCTAGATAAGAATTCCTTGTTTTCCTCTACAATTCTATGGGGAAGATAGGTTTAGAGCTATTAGTAATGCTCAGGGAGAATTCCTTATTATAGATCCCAAAATCAAATTATTTGATCACACTACATATTCCCATATACTGGTAGATATGGGCATGATTGTTGACTTTCTAGCTACAATGGAGCTTAAAGTAAAGGAAAAAATGTGGAAACAAAATATTGATTATGAAGGATTTCCTTTTAGATGCAGAACCTATTTTTCTCTCGATCATTTGGCCTCTGATTGTCACATTGTTGAAATAGATTAGGGGTAAAGTTTCCTGGTGGATGGAATTTAATATTGATCATTTAGTTATCAAAGGATGATTGGATAATGACATTGACAATGTTTCTATTAGGGAAGAAGATACTTCCAAGCTTTATGAAGAGAAAAAATGTGAGGAGAACCTTTTTTCCTAAAACCTAGTTAAGCATATGGAAAATATTACAAAGTAGGATGATGTTGTTATTCATAAACCTCCTACTTTTTCGAATAATCATAGCCCAAAAAACAAAGAGATTACTAAAGTTCTTCTACTATTTCATCCAAATGAGAATGTAAATCCAAATAAGGGTGAAGGATGGATGGTGATGAACAAAAAAAAAGAAAATTAAAACCTTTAATGACCCTCTAAAAATGAACCATAGGTCTCAAAGGGTGGAGAACCATAGAAAAAAGGAATGTTTTTAGTGCACGTTCAAGTGTCTTTGACCTTCATGCCTTTGCGATCCTACATTTTTTTGTGTCTTTTTCTCTTGCTTTTGATCTTGGGTTGTCTATTAGTTTCTATTATGGTCTTGTTTTCCACTCCACTTTGTTTTGATTTTGATCCTTGACGCTTATCTTTCAGTTTATACAGGATTTTTTTATCCCTTCAAAATCAAATATTTACATAATCTAAAAAAGGAAATTTAAATTTATACAATGATTTTAAAACAAATTCAAATACTTTAAAGTTAAAATATGAAAAACATGTAAACAACCACAATTTTGGTTAAAAGTGGCCATTAATAAATTCATTGGAAGACAACCGTTGGAAAAGAATGATAAATATTTTATTCAAAGAGTATCCTAACGCATCGCATATTGCCATGAGTTTCTCTAGTTTTTTTAGGTTACATAGGATACATATCCCACGATGAACATTCATTAACCCATTTCAAAATTTTATATAAAATAGTGCAACAAGTTTTTCCTTTGGATGTTACATGAAAAAAAAAAGAAAAAAAAAAGGTTTTAAAAAATCATATCTTTACGTGTTAATAAAAATGGATTGTTAGTGTTTCTATATTTTGTGTGGCTATCAACTCTTGATGTTCACGATTCGTTACATTTTATAAATAATCTCTCATTCACATAATCTATTTATTTTGACTCTATTGGACTATGATGTCATTTTCAAGGAGTTAGTTGAGGAAATTTGTGTCTAAACTACTCCATCGAGTATTTTTTCTACCCTTATATATTATTCATTATTGAAGAGATTAATAGTTCATGTCATTGGTTTGAGAAATTTTATATGATTGGTTATTTTATTGGAAGGATTGCACTTGAAAGCATGCTTCACTCTTGGAAGAAAATATCTTGGTTTGAGTTCGATATCAAAGTATACTCCATCCAAAATATGACCAAAGGGTTTTTTCTATTTAATTTTTCGTGAAACACAAATGTTTTTGTGGTGCTCAGTATGTCTCCCGATTGGTATGTTCATAGTTTGTTGAAGTGGTTATCATTCTTGTTGTGAAAAGAAAAGAAATTTGCATTAAGGATATGGTTATATTTCCTTCTCTTCTTAAACATTAAATGCATTATAGTTGGAAAAAAAATCTTGTATTCAAACTACATACCTTGTAGCAATGGAAAGGTTACTCATTTGGTGAATTTAATCAAAGAAAGTATACTTTTGCGCTTATATTTTTTGTTATAAAATATCAGTGAGTTTAGAACTCGGATTGGGCATAAATATGTTTATATATGTCTCTTTTAACAAAATTTCTTTTTACAGAGTGACCGAAGTCAGTCGACCAACCAGCATCGATAGAACATATACCGACATCAGTTTGTGTAGAATTGAAGCTTTTTAACAAAATCATCCTCTTCTTTAGTTGTATGATTCTTGCACTAATAAAATAATAAAACTGAGATGTATAACTATCTTGAAACCTGTAAAAGCACAAACAAATGTATATATTGAAGAATATATACATTTTTGTGTGATTTGACAAAAAATGGGTCAGATTTGTAGTAGCTGACGTCGGTAGCCCTACCGACATCAATAGCATAGTGGGAACTATGGCTAGTTAAGCCACTGGTATCGGTCGCCTATGTGTGGATCTTATTTTTTAAAAAACTATGTTTTATCAAACCAGTAGCTTAAATGTCTATTTCTGAAACCTTGGGGTAGATCCATCCACTAAATAGAGATATATACATGTATATAAATATGCACAAGTATGTATATATGTATACGAGTGTATAACCTCATAGATCTAATGAAATGGGGTTTTGCCGAAATAATTAATTCAAATAATATAAATGATCAAATAACAAAACCAGATTCATGGTGGAATATTTGCAATGAACAAGGACCATTGTTATAAAAAACCCGTGAATAAACCAAACTAAATAAATAGAAGCGTGGAGGAAGATTTCCCCATTTGCAAACTAGATATAAAAAAAATTCTCCATAGTTTCACTTCTTCCTTCCATGGCTTCCACTCCTCCAACCTGCAACTTAAAATGGAACAAATGAATGAGTTTAGGGTAAAATAAGAAATAAGAAGACCCCATAAGGATGATTACGGTTAATTTGAAAATATCTAGATCTAAGGGGTCATGTCCATTTAATCTAAGGGTTGAGAATTAACCCTACACATTTCAAGTTGTGGTATTTTATGGGGTTACGTGTTTTTAATTAAGGTATGGGTATCTAATGGATGAGGCCACTCAATGAATAGGATAAGTTGAGACCGATAGCCTTAGACTATTAAGGATAAATTAAATGATTGTGAAGGGGTAACTTAGATAATGAATTATAAATGTTAATTAATTGGAATTTAAAATGTTTAGTTAGGTAATCTCTTGAGCGGTATTATTGACAATTGTTGCGACAAGAATTATACTTAAGAAATATTGACCTAGTTAATAGTTTAAATAAAGTGAGTCAATGGAAACCCTAGAAAGGGATTTATCCTGAAGTGGCATTAGTGTAATTAATATTAATTATTATTTAATATTCGACGACTTTAAAAATGCGTGAAAGTTATTAAACAAGAAATAATTAAATGTAGTTGCTAGTATCTTCTTGCAACCCGTTTAAACAAAAAAAATTATTCAGTATTTTACCTAATTAATTATTGATTTATTCTTGGGTTTTGTGCGTAAAAAATGTGGGTGTTACAGTTTCTTAGACTAAAATTTAGCAGCTAATTTTTTTCTTGCATTCTAGATTTTTGTAGTGAACCATATTACGTTTAGAGGAAAAAATAATGTGGGTGTTACAGTTTCTTAGACTAAAATTTAGCAGCTAATTTTTTTCTTGCATTCTAGATTTTTGTAGTGAACCATATTACGTTTAGAGGAAAAAATAGTTGAGTTGCACCAATGGGATAGAAACCATGAGCCTTGTTTCCCTTCAAAACCCTTATTGTTGCTCCTTAAATAAATACACTTATTGTTACTTTGGTTGTTTTTAATGTCATTTCCACTGTTGTTGTGTTGTCTCTTGTCTTGGAATTTTGGATAATGATGACTTGAGGCCTTCTCATAGATCATTTTACTGACATGGCATTGACATCTAGATTCTTTGGGGGGTTTATGATAGTAATTTTGTTGGGATTTTTTTAGTTTTAGTTAGGAATTATGAGTTGTGGTGATAATAGAGTCGTATAGTACTTGTATCATGAAAAAATTATATTTCTATACTCATGAAGTTGTTTACTATTGAACATAAAATTATATTCTTTCACTAAGGGGCATGTGCTTAGATTGATATTTAGATTACATCTAACCAAATAATATACAATTATTGATCGATCTTTTCACTTTGGATATTACAAAATGTTTATTGAATATTTTCATGGCATGGATCTAAATATACTTTATATAAAATTGATTTTATACATTTTAATTATAAAATGGTATATGTTTCAGATTCTATTTAGCATTGTGTGTGTGTTAAGGATTGGGTTTTATAAATTTATATTTATTTATTATTAGATAGGGTAAAAATATGGATAGAATCCTAGAGGCCAAACAAAAGAGAGTACATCATAATAGACACAACCAAGAAGAAAACAAGAGACCTCTAGCAGTGGTCAAAAGAAAAAAACCCAAAATGATGTAAAGCCAAGCCAAGGAGCAAGTCAAGAAGACTTGACTCAAGCCAAGAGCGAAGGCTCACCACCAGACGTCCCTTGGAGTGACTACGAGTTACATACTATTTTTTTTGGTGGACCTCTTTTCACCCCACATTGTCGATCATGGGAGGAGAGGAATTCATAGAATGATTCATATCAAACCCGAGGCATACCTCAATCCTCCCCTCAGTAAGGACAACTGACCTACGTCCCAACGGAGGGAAAAGGTGCTTGGACACCGCAATGACCCCCACTCGAGATGCACTGATGGTGGCCATCCCCATATCCATGCAACATTTCAAATTTAAAATCTCCTGCCCAGGTGACCTGTCCACCCTGTTACATCCAACAACATCACCATTCAACATTGACCTTCCCCCAACAACCATGGTTTGAGACTCTTCCTCAAACTCCTATGTACGCTATGGATTAGCATGGGATAATGTTGCAGTACCAGACAAGGCTATCACACCAGCAGAATTTGACCTGGTGAGGCAAGTCCACCAGTGATCGTATGACCCTCCATAGGATACACAACCACGAACTCACCCATTTCTTGTTTCTCTTCATTTGAATCCTCCTGCACATCCTCCTCTCACGACGACTCTTCCGGCACATCATCCCACTTAAGATAGTTGAATTTCACCAGCGGCTCAACAGGTGCATAACAATCCTTCATCTCATATCTGACCATTCTACACTTGCTACAGAAGATCTTGGAGCTTTCAACCCCTATAACTTTTTCCCATTTGCCAGTAGAGGAATGTAAGAAGATTCTCCTGGGAACTTTGAAATCCACAAGTACATTGATACATAGCCTTGCAAAAACTAATTTGTATCTCGATTTGGTAGTGGGATCCATAGCAATAAGCATACCGATTGATCTTACGATCCCCAGGAAGACCTCAGATTCCCAAAATTCCAAAGGGAGGCTCAGATGCCGAATCCTGACAGAGAGAGTATGGAACCCAAAATCATGGGGCATACGAGGCTGCAATTGGTGTAAAGTGAAAGAAGCACTACCAAAAAAACATGGACCTTTGTTAAATACTCTTTGAATTTCCATCTCGGAAAAAAATGAAACCTTCTCCATTCAAGGCACGGACTTCTACCTTGCAGCCCCATTTTCTCTTGCTCCATTGTCTTACCGCATCAACAGTTTGTCGCATCCCTGTGAATCTACCCATAATAGAAAAATGAAATCTTTGTTTGGTTCTATCGATGATGAAGTTCGGAATATGAAATCTTTGTTTGGTTCTGTCGATGATGAAGTTCGGAATATCCAGCATTGGCTCCTCATTGTTCCATAAATGCAAGAGCTTCACAAGCTCCCGGTTCACCTCGCCAAACAGCTTAGCCGTCTGAGTGCTATTCCCTTGTCCTGGGCATCACCCTTCCATTCGTTACTCCATTCTTCTCACAGTGCCTCGCCAAACAGTTTTTAAAGTTAAATTTAAAATCTCTTTGGAGTTGTTAAATTTATATTTGTAGTGATAATGGCAAGCCATGTATTTCAGTTTCATAAAGCAATACTTTTTATACCTTTTCGGAAGCAGTATTATATATTGATGAAATATTAGTGGCGTTTCAATGGTGAAAAAAACGTATTTAGAGTCCTAAATTAAAAAATTTGTGATTAATAATCAATTTCAAAGCCTTCGTTTCTATGTTTATTACAATGGAGGAATTCCTTGTTGAGGGAATTATTCCAATGAAGTTCCAATCCTTTCTGGAAATAATTTTCTTTTATCTTTTTATATAACTTTTCCAGCATCCAAAATCGATGGAATTTTTACCTTTTAAATTTCCTTGTTCTTTCATATAAATTTTATATCAAATAGCTTATATATTTTAAAAATATCTAAGGTATTTCACTTTTTTGTTGGAATTTCATGAAATTAAATCTATAAAACATTGTTGTCAAGCATTTAAGGATACTCATTTTTCATTTTTCTGAGATTACAAATAATTTTGTCCATTTAGTACGGCATGGGAAGACATTTGCCAAGAGAATATTAAAAACCGCACTTAATGACCAAATTTTTTTGATGTTCTAAATCACCATCTCAATGTTTTGTATGCGGATGTTGTGCTCACCGTGTTCCAAGAAAAAATATGGGGTGTTTGATCCAGGAGCAACCAACAATGGTTTTTTGGAAAAAAAAAAATCTGTTAGGTATTTTATGGCAAATTGTCCCTTTAGTGATTCACCTATTCCAATTGACAATAGAAGTGTTACTGCAATCTTACAATATCTTAGTTCAACCAATAATTTTTTTTTCCTCCAACTACATTATTATGTTGTGAATCCTATCTCTAAATAACACCACATATTCCAACAACTTTAGTAATGCTATCAAGATCTTGAATTTGGTAGAATTCCTAGCAAAAGTCCATGTTGACATTTTTTACACCCTACGCGAAAAGGGTCAACTCAAAACTTTTAAGTTTCTGAGATTGATCAATTTGGAGGTTTGGTTATGTTTGCGACAAACACCTCAAAATAACATATAGATTTTAATTGTTTGGTTTTAGATAGTTGGGATTCATTTTTAGATCAAAATCACAACTTGGGTATAGTTATAGAAAGCCATGCCTCATAGATGCGGCCATTCCGTTTGAAACCCTCGTCAGAACTATGTAACAGTCGTAAACAACCATTGCAAGGCCCTGAGGAAGGAAGGAAGGGCAGCATGTATAAGACATTAAGTTCTGAAGCTACAGGCAAGGTGCGGAATAAATTTCAGTCATCCAATGAACATCAAAAGGTGTATTTTGATTTTAATTTATTTCCATACATAAGTGAATTATTTAAGTGTTTTGAGTTGTATAAGTTTGTTATTCATTCAAA
This sequence comes from Taxus chinensis, assembly GCA_019776745.2. Lineage (NCBI taxonomy): Eukaryota > Viridiplantae > Streptophyta > Pinopsida > Cupressales > Taxaceae > Taxus > Taxus chinensis. Next base: position 648,042,415 of record CM034146.1, read on the forward strand.
ATGAAGAAAGTACAAAAGATAAAGATATACATCTCATTACATGAAAACAGCTCATTTATTCATAAGGAATAAAAGTACAGTGAACCCACACAAGCCATGGAAATAACTCTAAAATCAAGTACATGTAATGAAAGGACATACACATAAAGTTGTTAACAAAGAAAGGATGAAATCCATCATTGCCTAGATTTTCATTAGTTTGGGTTGAGTTTGTCCTCGCTACTCCTCTCCACCATCTTCACTAGCTAATGCATTGTATATGAGAAGGGAAGTAAAGAATTTCCAAGGCTCCAGATTTAATGCTTGGTGTATTCACAGCTTTGAGCAGGTGTGCTTTCAAATAATGAACTTGAAATCAGTACATAATGATAAAAGAAGCATTTACACAATATACAATTCAGGACCAGTAACAATGAAGTACCTAACAACATTATTCATATTCATTTCTCATTCCAAGTAAGTAAAGACACAGTTTTGCCGATGAAAAGAAAAGTTAAAAGCTTGAATTGTAAAAGGTACAATCAATTGCAGCTGATCAAATTTGCATACAACATAATAATTGCATCATTATTGGCGAAAGAAGTTCAAAATCAAAAAAACTGATAGTCCTCTCAAAGCTATAAAATTCACAGAGTAGAGTGCTTAAGCCAAACAAGAAGCATTTTACAAGCTAAGATGGAAACACTTTCCATTTTTTAAGTTTCATAGACTTGCAAGTAAGTTACAACTCATGAGCCATAATATCATCATTCAGGAAACATATGAAAATAAATACAGCTGGTTCACATCAAAAGGTTCATGGTTATAGTGTAGCTCCAATTGAGGAAATCTTTAAGGCCATAATGTGTTAAGCACATTTTCAGGAGAAAAGTTTCAGTGTCATGGTCATTACAATTTTCATTAAATTTTGTAGAGAACTTGGGAATAGAGTTCAGGTTACTAGTTCTTCAGAAGTCAAGCCTATCAAAGAGTGAATCATGACAAACCCATTGAAAATTCGAAAAGTGGAGCTTCAAGAAAATAGAAACAAGATGAAATAGATTACAGTCCACATCTCAAAGCACCAAAGAGCATAATGAAGAAAATGAATCACGGGATGTGCTTGAGTTCCCTCACAAAACATTGAGACACATAAGCCTTGATATTTACCAATATTCGTTAACAACAAATGATGACATCATTTTGTAGAGATAAAACTATTGGTTTGTGCAAACAAATTTATCTGAAGCTACTTTTATGATCAAAACGATTTATCAAAACTAGCTTACAAGTATATAGGTTTAGAACATCACGCCACCTACCTTCTAAAGGTGGCCATTAAATACAAAGGCTCAAAATAAAATTTCTATACAAAGAGCCAAGTATGTTGAGATTCCTAAATAACAAGCAACACAACAGTCTAAACCCTCACCACAATATTCAAAATAAAAATCAGAGCAAAATCTAAGCTTCAGCTCTAAATATAGTAGCTAAGGTGCCTTTTGAATAGAAAAATATGAGTACCTACAGTAAAAATCAGAACCCAACCATGGAGAAATATAGAAACCCAAATGAGCATCGAATTATTGTGAATCTGTTCAAGCACAATATAAAGTGAATAAACCAGAAACCAAAGATGGCGTTTTACAATAATAGATTAGAATCTCAATAGTTCAAACCCAAATAATAAAATCAGAGAATGGAGGTGACCAGAAGTTGATACTTCCATGTTTTCAGTATATCACCATTCAACAGAGTAAACAATACAGAATTTCAAGCTTCGAATTAGAGACACATGCATACACAAGTCAAATAATCACAAATCCATTAATGGGTATTAGTAGACCTATGTTTTGCAACCACTTACCTAAAGATAAAAGGGTAAATGACCTCTAATAGGTTCAATAATTTAGGCTACAAGGAATGGAATACACAAATCAGAAAGAACCCAAAGCTCTAAAATGGCAAGAATCTAAAAACCATAAACAAAGATGAGTATTTACCCAAGAAATTAGAGTATGTCTCCATAGCATCACAAGGAGGGAATCATGAAAATATCATAGCATAAGAAACTCATACAATGGAAAAGGCAGAGCGAGTCTCACCTCTAAAAATGACGGATATCAATAAGATAATCATTTTTTAGCAGAACATAGAGCTCCACATTTTTTTAGCACATGCAAACCCCATGAAGATATAACGGAAACCATAGCGAATTGGAATAGCATGAAACCAAGTCCAAAATGTTTGAAACCTTTAACATCCATGTCAAACTTTAGGTCAAAGATGAAGGGAGAAAGCTCGTCCATATACATCTCAGCTATGAAGCAGATCTAGAGCTCAGAAGTGATCAAAGTGACCACCACATTGAAGCAAGAACAAAGAAAATAAAACTCTCACAACTTCTACTTGTATAAATGGTGGTCAAAAAATCATCCAAAGAGAAATATCATAATAGGAAATGAGCCCTACATTCCACAGAATCCTCCACTCAAGATCAAGATAAAAACAATGGCTTCTATAAAAAACAAATTTTGTAGAGTTCTTTTAGCTCGAATAGAGATCGAGAATGCAAATGAAACCTATTAGGGTTGCCTCTTTTTGTCCTCCTCAACTCGTGGGGTGTTACTTCACTCAACCATGGTTATCAAATAATACACGTGCCATGCCCAAGAAAACCCTAACTCACCTTGGGTTAGACTTCCGACAGACATTGCACAAAGGATCAATTCATCACGAGAAAGGGGAAAATTCTTTCTCACTTAAATGATTAATTTTGACTGTAACTTTAAACTATGATTTATAATCATTATGGCTTCAAACTATATTCTATGAAAATGTTTCCAAAATGGGGCCCAAACATTATAAAATCAAAATTATTATATACCATGATAAAATGGTCCAAACATGAAGCAGTCAACATCATAAATTAGCACATGGTCAACCAAGATGACCCTTTATTGTTATGATCACCTTTTTCTTAGATGGGAGGATTATTTTCTTTTGCATGTGCATAGGTGGAAGTGAGCAAGAAGATATGATTATTTAATCATTCAAAAGAGACAAAGAGAATTATGCATAGAGATGTCAACATAAGAGCTTGGAGATGATTTTTGCATGTCTCCACAAAAGGACAGATTAGTAATAAGACATAATTGTATGCACATGGAAGAAAACATTCTCATCAAGCAAGATTTATTATTAGCAAATTATTCACCCATTCTTTCCTTAAAAATAGGACAGTCAACTATAGTTTGACTGTATGTAATCAGAGGCTATTAATGCCTCTTTGTATTAGTTTTCTTTATTTTTCCTTTATTCATTATTAAATAAAAGATAAAAATAGAATGCATGGGCAATTACAACCTTAGTCTATTTTTATGAAGGGTGGGTGAATTAATTTTTCTATATATTGTGTACCTTAGTAAAGCATAGGAGAGGACTTTTTAGATACAGGAGTGCTGAAGCAATTTTCTGCCAGTTTTTCCCTTTGAATGTGAAGTATTTTATGTCTTTCCAATTATTTGCAATCTTGTGTATGTTGCCATTATTCTTGTGAATGTTAATTCCTTGATTAATCATCTTACCCTATTGCAAATTTCAGTAATTTCTGCTAGATATTAATGTGCATGTTTAACTTAACAGTGTTGTGATTATTTTCCCTCAATACATCCGAGTGTTTGCCTTTAATATTCTATAAAAAACTTTTGGCCTATACATCAAAAGTTCATTCCATATCAATTGTGCATGTACTAAGTCAAAGACATCATACAAGTTTGGTGTATGACCTCAGTTTTAATTTCATTTTTTACAGTCATCTTTTACCCTTAAACCCCAGAAAATTAGTTTAGGATACATCAATAAGGAACCGAGCCTTGACACCGGAGACTCACCTCAACATAGGTATACCCATAGACCTGAGGTGTTTCCATTGTATCTATGAAAGAGAGAGATAAAATTTGTAATATTATAATACTTGCAGCCAATATGCACTTTTGATAACAGTTTTTGGCACGCCCGGTATGAGAACTACTATGATGTGTCAGAATACTTGTAGCCATCTCTCTATAGGGTGCACTTTTGAGAGATAACAATTTTTGGGCACGCTCGGTGGGACGAGGATGAGAACTACTATTGGTGTGTTCTAAAGATTCAATTCCAAGAAGAACACATTTAGTGACTCTATGAATCTGATTTTAGATCAGTACAACACTTTTTCAACATCATAAAATCTTCAACTGTAGTTTTCAGGTATTTTTCAAGAAAATCAGATCTATTTATTTACTATTGTCATATATGTTTATGAGTAGTAGACCTGTTTTTCATAGTTTCAGTATTTTATGAGGTCCTGTAGCCATGAACCCTCATTTTCAACAGTATTATCAGCCAAGCTAGTAACCCTTTTATCCAATTTCCCCTTCAGACCAGTTTTATAACCCCTATCAAAATGAATATTCTTATGACCAAAACCTTGGAAATCAATATGATTGTCAATATGATGATCATTACATTGTTTAAATTCAAATTTATGTAGATGGTTATGCTGAATGTGAAAGGTGAAGGATATCTTTAAATTGAGCTTAATGAACTTAAGAAATCATTTTTAGCTGTCAAGGAACTATACGAGTGAAAATCATTAGTAGTGAAAAATGATGGACATCCGATTGTGGAACCCTGTCAAAAGAGTTTTCCCACTTACCTTCCCTATCATAATTCAATGTGTATATGTTCCCCTTGTCATCCAAAGCATTTTTTTCATCAAATTTTAAATTATCAGGCTGCTACAAATCCTACTTTTCCTACCCTGTAATTACGCATTGAACCCAAAATAAAGTGTTAAAATTGGCATTCATTTGTTGTCCTAAAACATAGTTTGTACCCCAGTCTCTCTTCAAATAATTTCCAGTTAAGGATGAGATTAGTCCCACTCCTCCTTTACTCATACTTACAGTCCCAGAAAAAGAGGATCATAATATCCTTCAGGAGGGATAGCCAGCTGAAGAAAATAATAGGTCAGAGTTTTTATAAAACAAATAGCAATGGACTTCTAAATTTTAGTTTGATCATACTCCATAATTAGAGGAACAACCCATTCAAAAGGTACAGTTTGATTTTTTAGCAGATCTAAAGTAGATTAGGCATGATCAATAGTATTTGTGTTCCAAGAATAGTATGCATGAAAGCACCATACTCCTACAAACTATTGATTCATCGCAGTTGGTATAACTTGAAGGAAATTTTTAAATCATTTCTAAAGATAAATCAACTAATCTAAAGGATGAGAACTCATTTTGCAGCTTATCAGTTTCCATGATTGATGACCAAAATGAAACAAATCAGTTTCAGTATGACCATGATCAAACAATTGAGTGTGAAGACCCTTGTTGTGTTGCATGCATAGAGATAGCTGCATTATTAGGGACTTGCAATGTTTCACAAGGACTATTATATGGTACTGAAAGTATTCAAGAGAAACTATTTTTTATTAAAGAGGGAACGACATGTTGAAAGAACATTATAAGAAGGGATAGAGTGAAAAAAATTGAAAGTGCTGATGAAATATCATTCTTGGTAGTAGCGGATAAGTAGAGTGGAAAGGATGAACAACAATTTGAAGACTCTGAAAATATTTTCAAACAATTTAAAGAAGGAGAACAACCATCTCATCATCTTCATGATGTTATGATTGATGATATACAACAACTTGAAGAGGCTAAAAAAAATTTCAAATCAGTTTCAGATTGTCGAAAATAATATACAACATTTTATAGAGGAAGATCAGTTCTTAGAACATCTTCATAAAGAACCCGTGATCAAAAATAAGGTTCAGTTTTTAGTACAAGACAAGAAGATTAACTTTTCCACTATTTGAGCCCATGCCCTCTCTGATATCTTGTTGGTTCACGACATGCCATGGCAATACCAGAATTCATGCCCATATCAGAGCCTAAGAATGAGTGTTAGATACTCAAGAATTAGTTCCAAATCCCTTTAGAACAATTAGAAAGATTCTTCATGTTGTGGGCTAACTTTTTGGAACAAATTCAAGGTACACATCTCATTTTTAGTTATGTCATGCTACTTGTTTTACAAGCTGAATTCATCATCTCGGTTCTAGAGAAAAGGAAGCTATTTTTCACTACCTATGTTAGGTTTAATTTAGCCTTGATTTGCAGTTGGTTAGAATAGGGTAGATTAGGATTTCCCTTTTAATAAGTGTAATTCATGCACATTGCATTTTTCAATTCAATAAGTGCACCTGTGCACATGATCTGGTTTACCAGATCCTTTCTAGTTTTGGTGTGTTTTTCAGAAAAGGTAGTTTTGGGTGTATGCATTTGACTCCATGCCCAATGGAAAATAGTAAGGCACTGATATACAAGGTAGCAGGTAGCTTTCCCCATAGGATCACTAGAAATGTTGACATTTTTCACACCCTACACGAAAAGGGTCAACTTAAATTTTTTAAGTTTCTCTAATTGAATGAGTCGGAGGTTTGGTTATGTTCTGGAAAACCACCTCAGAATAACATACATATTTTAATTGTTTGGTTTTAGATAGTTGGGACTCATTTTTAGATCAAAATTACAACTTGGGTACAATTACAGAAAGCCATGCCTCATAGATGCAGCCATTCCATTTGAAACCCTTGTCAGAACTGTGCAACAGTCGTAAACAACCATTGCAAGGCCCTGAGGAAGGCAGGAAGGGTAGCACGTATCAGACATGAAGTTCTAAAGCTACAAACAAGGTGCGAAATAAATTTTAGTCATCCAATGAACATCAAAAGGTGTATTTTGATTTTAATTTATTTCCATACATAAGTGAATTATTTAAGTTTTTTGAGTTGTATAAGTTTGTTATTCATTCAAAATGAAGAAATTACAGAAAAGAAAGATATACATCTCATTACATGGAAATAGCTCATTTATTCATTACAGTGAACCCACATAAGCCATGGAAATAACTCTGAAATCAATTACATGTAATGAAAGGACATATACGTAAAGTTGTTAACAAAGAAAGGATGAAATTCATGATTGCCTAGATTTTCATCAGTTTGGGTTGAGTTTGTCCTCGCTGCTCCTCTCCACCATCTTCACTAGCTGCTACATTGTTTATGAGAAGGGAAGTAAACAATTGCCAAGGCTCCAAATTTCATGCTTTTTGTATTCACAGCTTTGAGTAGGTGTTCTTTCAAATAATGAACTTGAAAGCAGTACAGAATGAATAAAGAAGCATTTACACAATATACAATTCGAGACCTGTGAAAATGAAGCACCAAACAACATTATTCATCTTCATTTCTCATTCCAAGTAAGTAAAGACACAATTATCCTGATAAAAATAAAATTTAAAAGCTTGAATTAAAAAAGGTATAATCAATTGCAACAAATCAGATTTGCATACAACAGAATAATTGCATCATTACAAGCCAAATTAGCTCAAAATCAAACAACTGACAATCCTCTCGTAGCTGTAAAATTCACAGAGCAAGGAGTTCAAGCCAAACTTGAAGCCTTTTACAAGCTAAGATGGAAACACTTTCCAGTTTTAAAGTTTCATACACTTGCAAGTAAGTTACAACTCATGTGCCATAATATCATCATTCAAGGAACATATGAAAATAAATACAGCTAGTTCACATTAAAATGTTCATGGTTAAAGTGAAGCTCCAATTGAGGAACTCTTTAAGGCCATAATATGTGAAGAAAATTTTCAAGAGAAATGTTTCAGTGTCACGGTCATTACAATTTTCATTAAATTTTGTAGAGAACTTTGGAACATAGTTCAGCTTACTAGTTCTTCCGAAGTCAAGCCTATCAAAGAGCGAATCATGACAAAGCCAATGAAAAGCCAAAAAGCGGAGCTTAAGGAAAATAGAAATAAGATGAAATAGATTATAGTACACATCTCAGACCACCAAAGAGCATAATGAAGAAAATGGCTTCAAAATCAGGGGATGTGCTTGAGTTCCCTCACAGAACGCTGAGACACATAAGCCTTGATATTTACCAATTTTCATGAACAACAAATGATTACAACATTTTGTAGAGATAAAATTATTGGTTTGTGCAAACAAATTTATCAAAAGCTAATTTTATGATCAAAACGACTTACCACAGCTAGCTTACAAGTATATAGGTTTAGAACATCACATCACCTACCTTCTAAAGGTCGCCATTAAATACAAAGGCTCAAAATAAAATTTCAGTACAGAGAGCCAAGTCTGTTGAGATTGTTGAATACTGAGCAGCATAACAATAAAAACACTCACCACAATATTCAAAAGAAAAATCAGAGCAAAACGTGAGCTTTAGCTCTAAATACAGCAGTGAAGGTGCCTTTTACAAATTTCATTTAGCTCGAATAGAGCTCGAGAATGCAAATTAAAACTATTAGGGTTGCCTCTTTTTTTCCTCCTCAACTCGTGGAGTGTTACTTCGCTCAGCCATGGTTATCAAATAATGCACGTGTCATGCCCAAGCAAAATCTAACTCACTTTGGGTTAGAATTCCCACCAACATTGCACAAAAGGTCAATTCATCATGAGAAAGGGGAACATTCTTTCTTTCTTAAATGATTAAGTTTGACTATAACTTCAGACTATGGTTTACAATCATTATGTCTTTAGAATATAGTATGTGCTAATGTTTCCGAAAGGGGGCCGAACATTATAAAGTCAAAATTATTATATGCCATGATAAAGGGGTCCAAACATGAAGGAGTCAACAACATAAATTAGCACATGGTCAACCAAGATGACCCTTTATTGCTATGATCACTTTTTTCTTAGATGGGAGGATTATTCACTTTTGCATGTGCACAGGTGGAAATGACTAAGAAGATATGATTATTTAATCATTCAAAAATGACAAAGAGAATTATGCATGGAGATGTCAACATCAGAGCATGGAGATGATTTTTGCATGCCTCCACAAAAGGATAGATCAACAGTAAGATAGAATTTGCATGCACACGGAAGAAAACATGCTCATTAAGCAAGATTTATTATTAGCAAATTATTCACCCATTCTTTTCTTAAAAATAGGACAATCAACTACAGTTTGACTGTATGTAATCAAAGGCTATTAATTCCTCTTTGTATTAGTTTGCTTTATTTTTCCTTCATTTATTATTAAATAAAGGATAAAAATAGAATGCATGGGTGAGTACAACCTTAGTTTATTTTTAGGAAGGGTGGGAGAATTAATTTTGCTATATATTGTGTGCCTTAGCAAAGCATAGGAGAGGAATTTTTAGATATATGAGTGATGAAGTAATTTTCTGCCACTTTTCCCTTTGAATGTGAAGTATTTTTTGCCTTTCCAATTATTTACATTCTTGTGTATGTTCCCATTAATTTTTTGAATGTTAACTCCCTGATTAATCATCTTACCCTGTTAGAAATTTCAGTAATTTCTGCTAGATATTAATGTGTATGTTTAACTTAACAGTGTTGTTGTGATTCTTTTCCCTCAATACATCCGAGTGTTATCCTTTAATATTCCCCATAAAACTGTTGGCCCATGCATTAGAAATTCATTCCATAGCAATTGTGCATGTACTCAGTCAAAGACCTCATACAAGTTTGGTGTATCACATAAGTTTTAATTTTAGTTTTTACAATCATCTTTTACCCTTAAACCCCAGAAAATTAGTTTAGGATACATCAATAAGGAACCGGCCTTGAATACTGGAGACTCACCTCAAAATAGGTATACCCATAGACCTCAAGTGTTTCTATTATATCTACGAAAGAGAGAGATAAAATTTACAAGCTTAGAATACTTGCAACCATCTCTCTACAGGGTGGACTTTCGAGAGATAACAGTCCCTTGGACAATAGATTGGATTTTTCGATCACCGTGGGACTTGCATCAATGTAAATTTTAGAGTCTAATATTTGTTATTTCATAAATATTTGGGATTTTGAAATTTGGATTTGGATAATTTCGAGGGGTTAGTTTATTTATTATTTTGCCTAAATTTTTTGGGAACAAGTTAAAAAAATTTGTTGATTTGCCTAGCATTTATAGTAATAGCATGATATTTATATTGAAATTCTCTTTACTACACATAAAAGAGAAAATTTCTATTAGTAGGTAGCGTAATACTACCACCCGATAGTTGATACCCTCTAACATCATTTCCTTTTAATTTTTGGCGGTCATAAAGATTTCATACTTCATTTATAGAAATTTTCCAAGTAATATATATGGTTATTTTTTGGGAGTCTTAAAATTTATCTTGGATTTCACTAGATTCTTTGCTCAACTTTCTTGAAAGGAATTCATTTGTCTGCATCAATCACCAACATTATCTCCATCATTCTCACTACTTCCCTTCTCGAAACACATTATAAAAAAATCCAATTTTTCTCAACAAATTTTCAATCGTCCCATGCCCTTCAATTATACGCGAACCCCTCTCAAGAATAGGTTGAATTCTAAATGAATTATAAACTCTCTCCTATTATACAATTTAAAAATGTAGTTGGTACTTTAAGACATGAATGTGTTAATAGTGGACACCTATCCAATCTCTCTACATGGATTTAATTTCTGCATTCTTGGCACAAGATTTGGTAATTAAAACCCTAACAAAGACCTGCCCAAATAACATTTGGTAGACCCTTTAGAAAGTAATATGTAGTAGTGCCTAGTAGGAATTGAGTTTTTATTCGATTCATTACAAACAATCTAGGTATTGTATTATTTCATTTAGCTCCAATATCTCATTCTAATGATGGATTGTGATTTAAAACATAAGTTTAAAAAAATTGTATCCAGTTTTTTTCTTTGGATTTTAGGGATTGAGTATGTTATATTTCAGGTAATAAGCAATTGAATTGATTGAAAGGTGTGTGGTTCACCCATTATCTTTTGGAAGTACATTCTCTTCCAAAATACACTGATACAATAGGGTCATTGGATACCATGAAGTGTTTTGGGTCCAAGACCTAGATTCTCAAGTTTTTGGACATTGAACTAACACAACCTTTCTATAAAGCTTTTCAATTTGTTTCCACTATGAGGGCAAGGAAATTGGATTTTGTGAAAAATATGGGGCATATGTGGTGGTAGATTATAATAAGAAACGCTATGATCAACTGTCGGAGATATTTGATTTTATTTTTGACATGAGAGGTTTATACTTCAATTTCTCTCTCCCCTTATTTCAATTGAAATGGGTTTGAAACTATAGCATGTAGTAGATATTTATGTAGGGGAGTGCCTAAGGTCTCATGTGGTTGTAAAGGAGGAAGGTAAAATTGTAGATACAATATCTTTTCCTCTACATCCAAGAGAAACGTTAGCACTTGTGAAGCATATTGATAGCAACTTAAGTAGAATGTTTAATTTCATTTAGAGTAGGAAGTTTAAGGAAATGATTGATACCAAGAGCCCATTTACATTTTTTGTGGTTAGAGACGGATTCACACACATGGAGACACGGCGAGCCACATGAAATATAGTTATTTCTCCCATTGAATGAAGATGGTGATAAATATTGTCTTGAAGAAGAAGGGCATAATGTGTTATTTAAATGTGTTAGTAAATGGTTGGTCTATTATGATGATTTGGGGAGTTAATACGTCCTACATTTAAATATATTTAATAATATTTAAAGTTATGGAATTTGTAGCAACTGTTACAATATGTATCGAAATTTATTGTTAGTATATCATGTTTTCTGATTCTAAAATATTTTTTATTTTTAATTCTACTTATTATATTATATTAATTCAACACTAAAATTATTAAAATACATAATAATAATGTAAATACTTATGTCTCTATTTAATACTTGCTAAAAATAAAATAAAAATTATGTAATCCCTTATCTTACACCAAAAAATGACATGGCTATCTTAGATGTTTTATATCCGCTACTACATAATAAAACAAATCCATAAAAATATTAAATTTTGTTTTCTTTGTGACAGTTCTTACACCTCAAATGCAATTGCGTGTAAGAGTTCCTTCTTTTCATTTTCTACATATCAATGACAATGTATTTTCACAACAATATCCCAAAAATGTGTTGGCTTGATTTGGACTAATTTGCAGTGAGAAAATGAATTAAATAAAAATGATATGCATGGTGTCAGTCAATCGGAATCTGCTCATGTAAGATGGGACTAGCGACTACACCACACCGCCTTTGACAGGGCCATCTATGAGAAAACAACTGCACACGCTATTTCGACTCTTTTCTTTTTCGTTCGCTTATTCGATGGTGGTCCACGATCGTTTCCTTTCCCTTTGCGTTACTATTACCTGGTTGCCATCATATATTTACTAGCAATCATACGTGAAATGTACGATGTGAATGTAATTCCCTGTTCTACGTTACACCTATTCTTCCTGTGGCGATCGAATGCTAAGCATGGTGTGTCGTTGTGCCTTCGTCGACCTCGATTGCTGACCATTATGTCTATAATTGATAATTATTTTACAAGCTGTAAAATGATAATAATGATAATGATAATAATAATGACATTATGATTGTATTATCGATCAACGATTGTATTTTATTATTACCTTCTTTATATCGATTGTTATCGATATCATCCTCTGTTATCGTTAAACTATCCTTTTGATTTGTTTGTCGCTCCCGCTGATCGAGCCTCGTTGCACAAATGAGGAAGAGTAGGTTTTGTGGTGGCGTCACGGTTTGGGAGTGGCGTTCACGTAAATACTTCATTTAATCACTCAACCCACCCACTTATTCAGGAGATACAACATGGTCACGAGCCGACGCATGGCTAGTTAGCTTGACTGGGCGTTTTAGGCTTCAAGACTACACAAGCAATATTAAGGCTCGTGTAACCATTCGCTTATTGTGGTGCCCCTTTCCTTTTACTGCTGGGGCATACCTGATATCTAGAAAAATAAAAATAAAATAGAATAACGATATAAATAGAAGAGTTTTAGAATAAAATAAATAAAAATAGAATAATAATAATAATGAAAGTAAAAATTTTGAAATAAATAAATTTTAAAAAAATGGAAATGGAGTGGAGGGCATGGGAATGCACATGATTTCTTGGCAAGGCGCAGAAGTTTGGTGAATGTAATCAAGTGCTTGACCAAATGAAAGAAAGGGGACAGCTTTTCAGAGAGAATTGAAGGCAGAGTGGACTTTGCAGGCATGTGGGTGAGAGTTGGGTCAATTTGGCAGGGGGCGCCCTCAATAGTTGTCACAGTCTCACCAAATGCAATAAACAATTTCCCAAAACCACTCAATGCTGGAATAGCACACTCCTAGCCTATGCCTATACCAAATGTGGAGCGTAGAACTGAACTTCTCCTAGGAAAGTGTCGTGAGGAAGTGATTGGCTATATGCAGCAGCTACAGGGCAGAAAAGAAAACTTATCCCAGAAAATCAGTGGCCTCCAGAGAGAGTTAAGTGCGACAGCTGCTGCAGGGCGATCCCAAGGAACCGTTGGTGTTGATCCTGATGTTCTGGTTGCACGCGACCACAGTCATGATCAGTTGTTGTAAGATCTTGCAGCTGTAGTAGAAGAACGAGATAAAGTTTTAGTTGAGCTATCTTGCCTTTTCATTTTGGAAAGTCGCTTCCGTCTAGGTGGTGAATTCAACATGGAAGATCTTACTGAGGTGATAACATCAGCAGAATTTCATCGTAGTCACTGCAATATGTTAGCATACAGTAGCTCCAAGGGTACGGTGCACCTGATTGACATGCGGCAATTAGCTTTGTGTGACAACCATGCAAAATTATTTGAGGAGCAGGAAGCACCTGGCTCAAGATCATTTTTTTTACAGAGATAATTGCTTCGATCTCTGATATTAAGTTTGGAAAGGATGGCCGATATATCCTATGTCGTGATTATATGACTCTCAAGCTCTGGGATATAAACATGGAATCTCGCCCAGTTGCAACATTCAAAGTCCACGAACATTTACGGCCCAAGTTATATGATTTATATGAAAATGATTCGATATTTGACAAATTTGAGTGCTGTCTAAGTAGGGATGGACTTCGTGTGGTAACTGGTTCATACAGCGACCTGTTTCGAGTTTTTGGCTGTGTTCCTGGCAGTGATGAGGCAACCATGTTAGAAGCTAGCAAAAGTCCTAATAGAAGACGGAATATGCAGGCCTCTTCAAAGCCTTCAAGATCTCTTACCAGTCTCACTCGTGTCCGTACTAGATGAGGTTGTTCAGTAAAAATCTTTCCACCATTGTTAAATCTTGGGCCATAAATTGCTTTGTAAATGTGCATCATAATTGTTGATAATTTAATGAAGTTATTGATAATATAAGTGTCCTCGCATCTTTGTAATCTGCATTCATATGTTCCTTGTTCTCTACATCTTTTTCGTCTTAGATGATGGTTGCATTAGTACTGAATATTGCTGCTGTTGTTGCGGTCATTTTCTATTATCTAAATGTTCTCCCTAATTACGTTACTCTATCAGGGAATGAGAGCCCAGGTAGTGAGATGAATGGAGGTGCGTATGACTTTAGTACCAAGATGCTTCATTTGCCGTGACATCCTTGCTAGGTTCTTCTCTGAATATATCTCCTCCAACCTTGTGTAGATCACTTGTATTTGTGGTAGCACGTATAGGGTATGTGAGTTGGTTGTCGAATCCCGCGAGAAGTAAAAACTCAAGGAAAGCAATAGTTGAGCACAAGTGCATGGATTCATTTCAAATACAAAAATGCTCATGAACTGTTTGACAAAAATCCTCTTCAATTGCATGGTCTCGCGGATCGTGAATGTGGACCGCTTAGAACTGATACACCCGGATTCCAGTACCTACAGTTCTTATGTTGACCTGCGCGGAGTCTGTACGACCTGTTGAAGCTGGAGAAACAGGCAAGATATTTCTACACTTTTCTACTATTATTTTATTTTAAAATATTGTGAAATCGAACCACTTTTCCTTGCATTGATTTGTCAGTTGGATGTCATGATGGGAGATTTCCCTTTTTGCTTGTTTCTTCTTGTTTTAGCTTTTATCGATGATAGTATGTGGGTCGAAAGGATGCGTGTGCCCTCTCCTCTGAATGTTATGTTTCTCTTACTCGAATGATAGTCCTTCGTCTGTATGTTTATGCATTAACTCTTCTCTGCGATTGAGTTGCAAGTTATTATGTTGATCAACTAGTATTTCGATATTATGGAAGTAAGTTACGATAACTATGAAGCTCCTCCCTAGCACCCAAGTCGTCTTTTGACGTTTTTTTTGTTAGCCCCTTCGCAAGTCCCTTTGATAACCTTTTGGCATCGAGAAAGAAAGGTTGTAGGATTGTGTGAGCAATGCGTGGGCTAGCCAGCGTAGAGTTTTGGAATTAAAACTGGTAGAATGAAAAGGTTTGTGTGCAATGTGTTTTGCCGTCTCACGTGTTTAGACTCTTATACTATCTTTCATCTTGTTTTTAGGCTTTTAAGGCCATCCTCAAGAAGTACCTTGACCATCCCTATCAACTTGAACCATAACTAGCTTTTCGGATCAACTAAGCTGGAGGTTTCATTGTGCGAATCCAGTACCTTGTTGACACTATAATAGTTTGGTCTAATCCCCCTCTCAGAATTATTGTTGATGGCGCTCTTCTACTATTCCTAACTTGCATTATTTTCTCCCTTGTAATGTTAATGCTATTAATTAATATTGGTCGGTTTTATGCATGTAATTACCGTAATAGTTTATGATGGAAATTTTCTTAAATGTGATTAATCTTTGGGAAAAACTCAGCTTTTCAATTGATAGTCTTATAGATTCATAGCGGAAGGTTTTGTTTTGATAAGGTCACTTAGAACTTATGTTGTATCTATTTGTGCGACGGTTGACTGTGTTACTAAGGGTTGCATTAAAATATGGTTATTTTGGGATATGGGTAATTTATTTTAAATTAACCAAACATTAGTAGTGTAGTGGAGGTTTGCAAATCTTTAGTGTTATAAAAATTTGTTGATGACATTGTTGTATACTCTTGTTGGATGGAACCCCCCTTCTTCTCTCGTGTGTTTGCTACTAGCCTGTAAGACTTTGACCCTTCTTGGATGATTGGAAAATCTTTGTAGTTAATGGTTAAAAACTAATATACTTTGCTTTCGCCTCGAAAATTATGTTGTGTGTATACTTTATTTGATTTCCGGTTTGAAACTCGATTATACATGGCTTTTTGTGTTAATTTTTGAAACCCGTGGTTCCCCTTTCTTGGGCCGATCAACTCTAGTTCTTTTAGGAATATATTAATTTGGTCTATGCGTTTGGTACCTTTGATAAATTTCTTGATGGTTGGTGTATATATCAGATCTTAATCTTGTAATTATGGTTAGATTACTTACTTGATGGGAATTCTATTTTTGCTAGATTATTTGTTTTCTCCTTATAGGGCCAAGGGCCATTCTCATATAATTGTTATACTTTCGTTGCTTTTTACCCCTAACTGAAGTACAAGGTCTTCTCCTTCTTTGATTGGCATGATGAAGACTTTATTATAACTTGATGTGTTGATAGTGTTTAGAGGTTTGAACCAATTCTTGTAATATAGTGTTTCCTTTTCGTGGTATTGTTAAATAATAGTTATGGTGGTTTTGTGTAGCCTTATCTTGCTCAGTTCTCGTGAACTGACTCTTGTAGAAAATTATCTGCAGATGGATTTTGCGTGTAGATGAGGGATAGATTTGTAGACTTTTGTCATCGACCTCAGTTGAGAAGATCCTTTGCTCGAAACCTTTTTTTTAATGTTGTTCAACTATTGTTAATGTCCAGTGGAAAGTTTAAAAGAGGATTAATGTCTTAGTATAAAGTATTGTGGACTTTGTCATCTAAACTTTGGAAACCTTGTATTGTTTGTCTGTATATCATTGAAAATATAAGAAATTTTGTTTACCGCTTGTTGAGTGACCTTAATGGATTATCGGTATTCTAAGAATTGATGTAACCTTATTTCGTCTTCGTAGATAAATATTGTTAAACTTTCTCCCTACGATTAAATGTTAAGTTAAATCTTTCTAAGACTTAGTAATTGTGAGATATAGGTAAAAGAAAATGGTTTGTTCAATACTTAAAGAAGTTAAGCTAATAGTTATATTGCAAATAAATTGGTGTAGAGGTGACCAACTTAAGAGCATGTAATTCCATAAGTGATCAAAGATGAAACTATCCCTTGTTGAGTAACAGTATATAACTTGATATCCCTAGCTAAACTAGTGAACACTACTCTTTTGGTGAATGCTTAAAACAAGCTTAAAGGAAAACAATGGTTAGCTTCTAATAAGATTTAACAAGTAAGAGAAGAAAATTTAGAAACCACTCAATTTATCTCTCAGCCTAATTGAAAGTAAGTAGTTCGCTTTTGAAAATCTCTTTCGGTGAAGCCTAAGTAAAGTTGTTGATAATTCTGGTTAAGAGCCCTAGCTTCAATTAAATACTGGCAATAACTAATGAGGTCCTAAAGATGTTTCATCTCGACATCCTCCCTCTAACCCTTTTCCAAGGCACCTTGTATCTCTTCTCTTAAGTGTGTTGAACTTAAAACCATGTTGTCTTGTGGGCAAGAACGAATCTTAGTAGCGTTAGTGGTGAGCAGACGGTCTTGTGGAATTTAAATACTCATTTTTCTTGTTAAACAAATTAAGCAAATAAATGTCATAATAGAGAAGATTTAAAGATGATTAGTCAGTGTCAAGGGAATAAACTTAGCTTCGTAAGATGAATTGTATGAATCATATCTTGAGCCTCCTTGAAAACGTAAGCTAAGAATTGCAAGATGTCCTTTTAAAATAAATAACCCTCAAGAATATCTCCTTGTGGTTGGCCCTAACTGTAAGTGTGTTCAGTGATTGGACTTCTATGTTGTCTTGTCAAAAAGAAAAGTAAATTGTCCTTGATAGGTGTGAACGTTTCCGTACTGCCTTTATGGCCATCCTTGTATCAAGTTGTTCACAGTGTTAGTTGTATCCTTGGTGACGACATGTTGTGTCATGTTATGTGTCAAGCAAGCCAAAAAAAATTATCCTGTATTTCACTGTGTTGTTCGGGTGTGGATTTTTTTGGGTCGTTACAAAGAGTAAGGGAAAGGCAATGCTCTCCACCTAACCAAGGCATTCAATCAAGAGGAGAATCCATCCTTCTTCATTGGCATTCGAGCTCCAACCAAAATGCAATAAAATATGTAATCCAACTCATGGCAACAACAGGCTTCCACAAACACACAAACAACATTTCCACAAGAAAATACAGTCCAAAACAAAATGTAGCTTACAACTACATTAAAGCATGACAAGCATTACTGAGGCTTCATCTAGCAAACCAAAGGAGCAAGAAACTATGAAAGGGGATGTTGCTTATGCCTCCTAAAGGGGAAATGGGTATCACCACCTGAGGACAAACCACTTGAGTATATATATATATATATATATATATATATATATCATTTCTATTAATCCCTACATGCCCTTATGCCTCCCCAACGTCTTATATGCACCCCATAAGCTGAGTAAATAAATGTAAGGGAATTCTTTGTAAAATATGGCAAAACTACCAGAATCCCAACTTCCTCTGTCCTTATACCTCCCTAAAACACACTTGTTCCTCCCACAAAATAACCCCATAGTCTTCTCCTACACCATTCCTAGGCCATCTACCCAACATCCCACGAAACATGCCAAAACATTCACACATTAAAATTTAAATTTATAAAAGAAGAGAATTTCAAGAGCCAAGCTCCTACCTCTCCATGATGGGGTTGTTCCAAGTTCCAAAATCAGCAAGCTTTATCCCAATGCAAGCAATCCAAGAACAACCAAGCACAAGCATGGAAAAATCTTCCCAAAACTTCTTCAAAACAAAAGCTCCCAAAACAGAAAGAAATTCTCCCAAGAATCTAGTCTCCAAAATGAAGCAACCCAAAACAAGGCAAGGAATTCAAATTTTATAGACAGAGGGAAGGGAAGTGATTAAAATAAAATTTAGGAGGTGGATCCATGTAGGATGCCACATCACACATCCTCAACTCCAACCCAAAAAGTTCACTTCATTATCCAATGCACAATCAACTCCAACCCCAAAAGTTAGGTGAGTGAATAATATGACAATTTACTAACATACTCAAATCCAACCCACACCCCAAAGGACTGAAATTAAATCATGTATCCTTTAGGTGCAATTAAAACCTGTAGGGTTTGCCTTCTAAGATAATAAGCATTACAAAAGTCTATGGTCTCAACTCATCCAACCATAGGTATAGTTGGTATATGGAAGATTTAAGAGGTATGGGACATAATGAATTTAGTACTTGCTAAACACCATACGACCATATCCAAAATTAGCTGACCTTAAGGATAACATTATGAATTTCCAAGAAGGTGATAGTGAGGTTTCACTTTGTCAAAATTCAATTCACACATCACTCACATATCTCTTACACATCACTTACACATCACTTACGACATTACTTATAATACTTTAAGAAAATCATGAAAAAATATGGGGAAAATGCACTTTGTTAATATTTTATTTTAGTTTTTATTGTGTCAAAGTTTTGGATTTGATGTTTACTCTGTTACGTAAGATGAAGTCATGAAAGAAATGTTGGAGAAAAAAATATGGGAAATTAAATACATGCATGTCCTACATCTATTCCACATCTCAAATTGTTCCCTACCAAAAAATATTTTCTATATGTGCTATAATTCATCATCTTAATTTCACTTGAAGTATTTACGTGAACATAATTAATCCTTAAAAAACTAAAATAAAATATAGGGAAAATATAGTTGCAATGATAACTTGTTGCAACACTTTGCATTCTACACTTTACAGTCAATCATATTAATGTTTGTGGCAATGATTCTCAGGTTCTTCTATATAAGAACATGGTCTTATGAGTACTCGCTATGTTATGAACATCGAGGGAAAATAAACACAACTAATGCCCATCGAGTTTAGAATATATAAAACATTAGCAATGTAACAAATCATTTATAGTATTATCAAAAAAAATCTCATCTTCAAATAATTTATGATTTAACTAGGAAATATCGCCAATGAGAGGGTCAATTCAGAGGACTGTTGACTAGGTTGGAGATCTATTTGTTCAATGTATGGTGAAACGGTATATGTTCATCAAGACAACTTACATGTCTTAATTGTACGCTGCCATAATTGTTTCCATGACAACTTTTCTTGTTCTTTCATTTGGTGAAATGATTTACTATAAAACCTATTAACACATAACATGTGGAAAAACCAAGAAATAAATAGAGCATGGAAAGACTTTGAGTTTCATTTTTTGCTTATAAAGATCTATGTTTTCCAAAATGGTAATGTTTAATATATCTTACACAACACTTTATAATATAAATGATGATGTTCTCACTACAAGTGTCTAAAAAAATTATTATAGGATATAATATATTTTATATTTTAATGAAATTTAAGTAATTTACCATGAGGTCCTTGATCCGTGTTAGACTTGAATGCAATTTTTAAAACCTCATATGGACACTTTCAGGTACATATACTAAGCTTCAATGTTCATGTTGAGGTGCTTCCATTTTAATGTACAATATGGACATCGTAAAGGGATATAGTGAAGACCTTGAAAATAGATGAAGAGAAACAAGGGAGAGGAAGAGGGGTCATCCAACAAAATGCATTTAAGTGTGGAGAAGTGTAGGGGAAAGGAAATAGGAATGGAAGAGGAAACATGAGAATATATTGTCTAAGAATTGGATGACATATTTGTCATCCGGAAGGAAAAACCCATGTTCTAGAAGATGCTAAATGAAACTATCTCCAAGGGATATATCTTTCCTGCAGAATTCAATCACTACTTGTTGCAGAACATACAATGAAACGTTTAAAGTTGTGAGGTCAACTAATTGTAGGAATTAGATGTATGGACTACTGTCCCTAATTGACATCTTCCATTGATTGGTTACAATTCAAACGTAGATCAATGATTTAGTTGCATTCCCTACATGTTTTCCAAGGATCATATTGTCCCACACCAAATATTATTTATTAAGCATATTCCACTCATAAGCATTTATATCTCATAAAGATGACACAAGAAAAACTCTGGAAACATGGAAAGTTTTATGGTTTGAAACATGTGGTAAATAGATGCATTTAGGTAGTAATTTGTAGCCTACCTTTTAAATAGTAAGCTCAAGTAAGTGTAGGAAAAGAGATGGTGTGAAAAGAAACATCACTAATTGAGAAGTAGAAAAAACAAAAAAATTAGTAAAATATTTTTTTTATCTGTTAAGCAAGTTGATTTTTTTTTATTTTAAAATATCAAGGTTTTCTTTTACTGGACAAAAATTACTTGGATAGGTAAGACTGTAGACATGAATTTATTGTTGTAAATCAAAACTCTTTAAAGGTCAGAAAAGTAAATATCTGCATGCCCCACAGCTATTCCACAAAGTGGGTTGTTCCTTGAGCCAAATAATATCTACTATATGTGTTCCATTAAATTTTCATAATCTCATGTGGTCTATTCACATGAGTGAAAGTGAGTTTAAAGGGGCCAAAATAAAAATTTACAAAAATTCACAAGGGCTACAATGTGAAACCTAAACACGCTACTTCTTTCCTGTAGCACTTTGTAGACATGTTTTTTACAGGTTCACGCTAGAAAAATTATAGTGAAGTGGGTGATGCAGGAGTAATAATTGATAATTGAGCCCTTCTAGGGAATGGTGTTAAAGATAATAATCCAATTACCCACTCCAATATTTCAAAGTGTCAACTATGTTGTGTTTCTCAATCAATAACAAACCTTTTCTTGGGAAACATTATCAATTTCAACATGCAATGCACCCAAATGTTTCATTGCATGTTCATATTTTTTGTTGTATTTTCTCTTCTTGAAAGTTATGATTGCAGGAAGAGTAATTATCTTATAAGCTACACCCAACTCCAAACTCCTTTGCATAGCCTTCTATATACATAATTTTGTAAATAGTTTATTCCCTTGTTTTTTTTTCTTTTTAGATTTGCTTGATTGCTTTATGCTACTTTTAGTAGTTGTTTCTTTTTAATTTTTACAATTTACGCTTCTCAAATGGGGCCGCCATCATAGAATTGATAAGATAATTAATTTTTTGGCTCTTTAATTCCACCTTCTCGATATCCTTTGTTTGTTTGCCTTACGGCCTTAAACGATAGAAGACATGACCTCATTAGAGTAAGTTGTATGTAGAACAAATGTTCAACATGAGAATGGGAAAATGTAAGGGGAGCGACAAAATAGTAAGATGTGTATTTGACAATACCTATAAAATATTTCGTAGTGATTTTTCGCTCATGAGTGCTAAGTTTACACATTATAAGGCATTATGTAGAACACAACATGGGTTGCATAGATTGTTACAAGAACCCCACACTCTTCACTTCCCAATGGTTTTTCCAATTGTCTTATTTCGTAAACCATGCATCACTTCCCTTCCAAACATTATGTTGGGTGTGGATCTCTAAATTCTTCCCTACTCTAATTTTTCCATAATCAATGTCTTCCTCAAACAAAACTTCATGGTAAACTTCATGTCTCCTTTACATGTGTCTGTAGCCCCCTGCCCCAACCCATATGTGAAACGTCTTTTGTGTCAAAAAATTAACAATATAGATATATACAATGTTTAAGCACAACTATTATATGTTATGTTTAAGCTCATCACTTCCCAAATAACATTCAAATAGATATACCTTAATATATGAATGAAAAGATCAAATAAAATGGCTATAACACAAAGGGATAGAATTCAAAATCAAAGGACGCCATACCAAAGTCATAACGTGGTCAATAAGGAAACACGTTTTATGTTACAAATGTTTAACGGAGCTACATTCTCACAATTCACCAAATTATCAATAATCTCTACAATTTAGGGAATTTTGGTGCTTTTGTGCTTTGGATGTTGACGGTCAATAAACTATTTTTCGAACTAAATTCGATGTTGTCACTTGTCCATGTCTACACTGCATGCCAAACTAAATTTCCACTAGAATTTACTTGCAAAATGCTCCACTATATGCCATTTCTTTCCCTCTTTCTCCTCTTCTTCCACCCATTTTCCACTGATAGTTAACACCCTACTTTCTTCCACTACAATCTTTATCTCGTCTTTTAACTTCCCTGTAAACATATCAATGCCTGCATTATAAACCATTAATAAAATCAAATGACAAAAGAAGGAAAGGAAGGAGAAATTACTCGACACATTAACAATAAACACATGAGCTTCAGGGGATTCCTTCTAGTTACCCTGGGGCTTTCACATATTGGGAAACAAAAGAAGTGATTTGGTCCAACATTTTAAAGGAAACCAACATGTCGTCACATAGATCACTGAAAGGCCTCGTATATGGAAAAAGTGTTGACACAGAACTCAACAAGCACGATGTACATACAAGTAGGAGACCTAAAATTATAATTTTTTCACCATTTATAAATAAAACCTATAAACCCTTGATTGATGGAAATAAACTTATTGCAATCCATCTGAACAGCATTCTTTATTTATGTTTCTGTTTCTTGTTCTATTTTGCATTGGGCTTGTAAAAACCTCAATGCTCCCTCCTGCTTGGGATGCAACTAAATAGGAATCCACAACATTTTTTCATTGACTTGAGTCATGAAATGAAGAGAAATTAATGCAAGATCCAAATCCAAGCCACCTACCTCACGATTACAGTGGCTAAATTTGATGGTCGTTTAAACATTTTTCATTATTTTAGCCGTAAAATACTTGCAAATATTTGAAAAAACCAGTCACATGCGAATTTCATTTAAAATATGAGAGTTATTTTTTATTATGATTTATTGGTAAAGTATAAAAATATATTTTAAATATAATTAAATATATATAATATTTTTTTATAATTCTTATTACCAGTATAGAAATAACATTATTTTACATTCTTAAATAGAAAAATTTGAAAGTTATAGTCACCTAAAAATTGTTTGACAGGCACAGGTGGCTGTCAAATTTAACCCCTACACTGACGAGACGGACATCGTCATCCCAAACTTGGAGTGCATCTCTATAAAGATACCGAAACAATCACAACAAATGAACGAGCAAGTAAGCCACTATGACTAAGTACACAACCATTTCATTTTATATTATTATATTTTCTGTGTTACTGTCAATGGCTTCTTGATGTGGACGTCGGAAGGAAAGCATTTCATAATCCTGAGTGAGAAGAATTCAAAGGTGGCGAACCCGCACCTGGACTCTCACATTATCCTCTTACCAACATCTGCAAGCATCACAAACCCTTCTAGCGCACGAAAATCCTGTCTCGCCTAAATGGGAAAAACCAAACTCTCACACAACACAATACCTAGGTAGCACCAAGCTAAAAATGGTGACACGTCTATATTAACCAGGCATGCTCTGAAGGCGGTTTGTATCTTGATAGCTGCCCAACCGTCTACGTAGGGATATATAGAGCAGTAATAAGACCTCTTGACACCAAAATCTTCCACAGCTGCAACATTAATGGAATGTTTTTCACCTCCTTCGTTCATCTTTTCCTTCCCCTTTTCTAGCTCGAATTCCCCCATCAATTTTAGCACTGCCTTTTCTCCATGATCGTGAAAATGTGAGACTTTCCAAACACCCATTTTCACTACTCCTTAGAGCTTTTCTTCGACACATAATAAATTAATACCCTACAAAAACCTAAACGAAAAAGTCCTAAGAAAAAAGAAGGGGTGCAGGAACCTCTTATTCCTTGCATGCGCTTCGGTAATGTTCGCCTTTAGCTTTGGAGGAAGAATGACACCTTTCACAGTTTTTACATTCAGAATCTTTGGAAGCAGATCTGAATACCCATTTCATGGCTCTAAACCAAGAGGAGCTCCCCTTCTTTCCTATGCTGCCACATTAATCATTCCTCGATACCCTGTAACATTCGTCTTTAAAAGATATAAATAGGTGTATGTAACCAAACAAAAGAAGAAGAAGAAACATAAGCTTTTATTCCAGGGATGGGACACAGCAAAACAAATGCACACAACATTCTTTGCTCGAAGGCCAAGCTACCTTCCTACTACCTGCTACTTAATGTGGAAAGCACATTCCAGACTGCAGGTGCGTAATTATTTGCGCATAAAATATTCCATATTTTTACTTATTTGTTTTAACCTCCCTAAATTCTCGGATCTTCCACCTGATTGTGGTTGTGTCCAACTTTGTACAAATACATATCATTTCGTAATGCAAATTACTTCAAATATTTTCTTCTCTATATTCTCTCTTATGGTTTCTCCCTCAAATCAGGTATCAGAGCTATTATTTTCTCTTCGACCCTATGTGAAAGTGTAGTGAATCTGTGTGCAAGGAAATTAGAAGTGATTAACTTATTTCATTTGCTATATGAAATCACACCTTTGTGTATGCTTGAAATACAAAGGGTGACCTATCAGTTAGCCTATTGTGTGGTCTGTAGAAGAGGCTGGACGTGTCTGGCAATCTAGTCGCTGAGGAGCTTAAAATATTTCTGTTTTGCCAAAATGTGGAGTGCATATCTGCTAACATGCGTGGATTTTTGTTTTGAAAACTCTGCCAATCAAATCATCCAGATCTGCAGAGGTATTTTCCAACATGGAATTCAATTTCTACGAAGAAAAACCAGCCGTGTTTTTTAATGTTCATACGTGGCATTTAAGGAAAATCGATATGAATTATTTATGAGGCATTTCAAAGAGAGGTGGACATCAAGGAAAAGAGAACACTGACCTGGAAATTTGTTTTACTTTCCAGCTGGGATGATTAGACCGCATCATTTATTTATTATTATTATTTTACTAGATGCCTGAAGTTAAATCCTGTTGTAACCAAGACATGGCTGCTGCTCAGTCAGCTCCTTAACATGTACCCTTATTCCAGAGGTTTCAATTATATTTAAGAGAAAAATGGACAAAATTATGAATGACACAGATTTGTTCGCATTCAACGTCCTCTTGTACCACTGCATCTACTCCGTTGGTCTCTCTGACATGTGTCAGAGCTTCCTAGCCCCAACCCAATTGTAAAGAACGCCTTCGGCGTAAAAAGCTTTCCCGCTATGAAAACCGGGCGAGCGTACTTCGAAATCTCCCGCAGACTGTTTACTGAGATTCTGCATTAACAAGATGTCTCAATACTTAGCCAAAACAGACTGTTATCTGTGGCTGTACTCCTGCAGCGGTCCCCACTGCTCAGTAACCGCCTCTGCCATACTTCTCCAATAAAACAAGTCAGATCTCCGACTCCTGCTGCCTTGCTTTGTAAATAAATTTATTATTATATTCAATATAAAATCACCACAGCGCTTACTTAGCTATAATTTTCTGCCTTTTTTGAGAATTGAACAACATTAGCATTAGCAATAGCGACTCTCCGAATTTGGGAATGTTTCCTCTTCACTAACAGACGGTAAGGCCTTAAGAATGTTGAACTACAAGAGTGCATATTTTGCCTCGGTAATGACGAAAACTGTCCGAAGGACTCAGGAGTATCTTGTTAAAAAAAAAAGGGATTTGGTATATCCTGCCTCTACCTATTCATTGTCTGTCTATAACTTGTGCTTGTCATTAGAAAGCTATGAATTCGTTTACTATATTTGGAATCTTTCCTCTACACCTCTACACCATAGACCATGTAATTGTTTCGTTTTTTGAAGCCAAACAACATACGATGCGAGGCTATCACGTGACAGCCAAAGTAATGGAGTAGCGAGTTAAATCCGTAGGGATTTTACCAAGGATGTTTTCTAGGTGGTTATTATTTAATTGAGTGTGTTTGTGAATTGTCATTCTGGCAAAAACACCTCAAAATATAGATTTTATTTTACAATTTTGTCCACCTATTTATAAAAATTAAAAACCTTTTTTCCCTGACCCATATGAAAATGCCAATATCTTAACCATTCATAACCCTTGTTTAAGGAACTGTTTTCTACTTATCACGATAGATTATCATAACCATTCATTTGGTTGATCATAAAAAAAAAAAAAAAAAAATTCTAATGAAGAAATTCATTGTGATGTAATGTCTCTAAATTATGAATTTCAGTGCTTTAAGTTCTTCTCTAACAAATGCTTGACATGTCACGAACTATTATAAGAAATCAATAATATTTATACTTGACTTGTTAAATACCTTAACAAGAATGGATTCTTAGATAGATGATAGATGCTTACATGAACTAAAGTGTTTTTTTTATTATATTCAATTTATGTTCAAACAAGGACCCTAGACCCTAGTAGCATGTAAGATGACTTGTAATTGTACTTATAAGAAAGTTGAGATAATGGCTAAATGAGGAATAGACAGAAAGTGACTAGTGCCACAATGTTAAGCCTATACATTTAACATTCATAAATTGTTAAGAATGTAGAGTCCGTGATTTGGATATGTGAGAAGACAAATTAGAAACTCGAGAAAAAAAGAGTTGGTGTAGACTACAAAATTTGGTAAATTTGGAAATTAATGACGGTTGTTTTGGCTTCTATCCTTTATGCATGATGTATGTGAATTAAAATATCTCTAAAACACCAACATTGATATACAAAGTAAGTTGATATTCCATATTCCTCCCAAAGACCAACACAATAGTAACTTTACTACGGAATGACGCACTTATTGTTACATAAAGATGCCTTTTGGGCTCAAAACTTCTGACGCGACATATCAATGCACCATGAAACACATCTTTCACAATCTCATACATAAATTCGTTGAAGTCTATGTCAATGATCTACTCATCAAATAGCGACACACTGATATTTACGCTCACAACTTAGACATTACCTTAAGACGCTTTTGCAAATACAAGGTTCACCTCAATTCCATAAAATTCATATTCAAGGTAACACGAAAAACTATCTTAGGATCCATAATATGTAAACGTGGTATCGATTTCAACTCAGTAAAGATTAAAGCTATCCTTTACATGCCACCACCATCTTCCATAGTAGGCATACATACGTTCCTAAAAAAAATTGGGTGATCCGATGATTTGTCCACGTGTTTACCTATCAAACTAATTCCATTAATAATATCCTCGAAAAAGTCACTAAGGTAGAGTGAAAAAATTACTATCAATAAGCATTCGACAATATGAAACACTCTTTGTCCTCATTTCCAACATTACAACTGTAGTGCCCGACCAAAATATAAAAAGGGACCTTAGTGGGTTGGCTAGGAGTGGGGGGATCTATGAGCGACCTATCCTTTTATGAAGCACTTAAACCAAGAAAGTTTACAGCGACAAAATTAAGTGCCTTGCTCTTATGTCTGCAAAAAGATGGGTGAATGCGTATGGAAGGGGGGAAAGTGGTGATGGTCTTTGGGTGGTGCATTTCCTTGTGGGGACTACTAAGTTTAATATTGAATTCATTAATCCCAATCACCGACCCTTACCGACTAATTCTTAATGCTGGGCGCACTTGTTTTCTCCTCATTGCATTGGATTCCTGGTTTATTAGTGTTTATTGTTGGCAAGTGGGTGCATGGGGTTATTGGCCACCTGCTCATCCTTATTATTTTTAATTAATGCATGTTTTGTCTCACCTTTTGGGAGGATGAAACGCCAGATTTGTGTTGGCTGCGTGGTCTGTCTTGGTTCACGTTTCACATCAGATTGGGCTTTGTTGTAAAGGCTTAGAAACTTTCATACAATGCACTCGTAGCTGTAGAGTCTCCTGCCATTGCCACATTCTCCCAGCCTGTGTCAAAAAAAAATGAAATCTCTGGAGCAGGGTTTCATCTTCTAGCACAACGTACAGGTAAAGAGGAAGCATGTTTGACTAGTTGCAAGTTCCTGGTAGTCATGTACGCAAGAATGGAGATACATACGCAAGACAAACTTCTTATGTTCAGCAAAAACACATCAAGAGATGTGGTCTAATGTAACACGTCTTGACCATGTAAGCTTCAATTTTTTTTCTTTCTGCAAGCACGTAGGTTTTGTGGAAAAGAGTTTTAAATACTTCAATGGCATAGGCGCTGGTCATAACATTCCACCTAGAACCGAATTTTTATGCCTGTTTCGTCGACGTTCTTTGTTGTGCTGGCTATCTTGAGGAAACTCTAAACTTTAACATCCACACACCAATTAAATAGGTGGTGGTTTTGTGGACGTGTTTGATTGTTACCCCCTGTAGAGCACATAAGAATACGTGGTTGCAATAAATTACAACAACTCTTCTTTTGAGCTAGATTGTTAAAATGCTGCAACTTGTCTTCTTCTGTCAAACATCTATGAATAAGTGAATAGGTCTGGTGAGGTTCAAATGGCAAAGAAATCGATGAGGGATAAAGAAATTATTCCTTTGTCGCCTTACTGAGAGGTTGGAAATTGCGTTTGGATTGTTAAGTCATGCATGGGACAACCAATGGAGTTGTCAAGAACCTCGGTGTCGTGGAGTGCTACGGGTTTTGTTGAAAAGGCCTTCGAAACATTGAAGAAAATGTGATTCATTGGTGTAGATCAATCCTACATTGTTGATGCCACATAGACCTAACCTGTGCCATATCAGAGGGAGCCTGGAATAAAGCATGAACGCTCAATAAGAAAAATCAGAGGAAGATTGTCAGATGTTTCAGTAGCAAGGGCCTAGTGGATGTCTCTGCAATTTCAGAAGCTTAACAAGCATGATAGACACTACTCATTTGATTTTATGCTAGCATTAACAATATCATGAAAGGAATTGTTTTTTATTTTTGGAAATGGTATTTTGCATGGAATTTTATCCATCTCCTCGGCTATTTTTTTTTAAAGGAACAAATTTCTTTTGAATGGTAATTTTATCGGATGTGGATTTTATATGCAATAGGTAGATATGTTATTCTATACTAAATCCTTATCTTGGTGATCATGCTTCTTGTTGCATTATGGTCACTTTATAATTTAGATTCGTTGTTTGAAATAGTGAGGAACTTGACGGTTGAAAAAGGTTGTCTTTTGATATATGATGTAAAAATAATAATAATAATAATAATAATAATAATAATAATATGTATTATCAGGGATAATTTTAGTGGTGAATATTTGTAATATGACGAAAATTTCATTTTAGGAAAATTTGAAAAGGCAATTTTTTCGGAGCGGGTCGATGTCCTGTTCGCTTGAAATATACAATATATGTTTTTTTCGGCTTCGCCTTCATTTGAAAACATCTCCTCTAAACACCTAGGTGATTTTCCGGGTAGTATACCTCAAGTAGCTTACCAAATTACCAATACCGTGAAGTTTGAACTCGCATACTCTTAAGTACCAAAGATTGCTATTAGCCTATTAGGGTTAGTTGTTGACACGTGATAGGGATATAGTTGACACATGAAAAAGAGGTATTGCAAATGCGCAACAAGGAGATATTACAGATGCACAACAAAGGGGTAAGCAGTTGACGCGCAAGAGGAATAGATTTGACGTGCGACAGAGAGAGTTGACGCATGACAAGGCATAGGCAGTTGATGCGCAACAAGGGTAGAGTTGATGCACAATAGATACCTTAGACAGTGGACACCTGCATGACGCGTGACAGTTTCAATTGATGCCTTGCTGACGCTCGACAGGGATTATTGACACGCGACAAAGGGTTAGTTGTTAATGTGCAAAAAGCAGTCACTATTTGGTTCTTTTGCTGACGCATGACTCTCTTCAGAATAATGGAAGGTGCTATTCCTAAGAATGTGAAGACCCTAAAAGTAACTAAGAAATCTCAGAAATCGATGTTCAAGTATTTTGGAAACTCTGCGGATACAGATACTGAAAATACCAACCATATAGATCCCACCACAAAGAATCAAAATATTGACTGTGTGGAAGGTATTATTGAGGTGGACATGCATTCCACATAGTATCAAACAAATGACACCTACGATAATATGTGAGATTTTGAAGATATTGTTCCTGTTGGGGTGCAACCAGAAGTGCATCAAGATATCACACATACAAATACTCAGAAAAATGGAACACAGAAATCAAATTCAAATTTTGGTCCAAGAGAGAGGAAACCAGGTGATTGTGATATTGCTCAAAATTCCACTCAAAAAAGTAAAACATTGAAAACGAACAAGAATATGTGAACCATTGGCAGGTCATACAAGTTTGATTGGGTAGCTAAATTTTTGTTTATCGAACCTGTACAATCATCTAATTCTGAAGAGATCCCATCTGAATGTACATGTACAATATGTACGTGGAAATTGGGAAAGCAACAAAAAATGCAAATGAAGTTGGACACTATAGAAAAACATTGTAGAAAACAATATTTGACTATAATGGGGGCGGATGGCCAGAAAATCAAAACACACAGGTGGAAAACTGAAAAAGAATACATGCATGTTAGATACGCAGTGGAGTATGAGGCAGAGCAGAAAAAACACAGAAATCTCTTGGAAAAGGGAGGAACGATCACATTGCATATTGGTAAGATGAATCAAAAAAATCTACATGCAAAACTAATACAATTCTCTACTCTATTTCACATACTAAAAAAGGGAAGACCGATTTTGGATTTCCTCGATTTCAAAGTTTTGTATCAATATAATGGAATGTTGAACATACCTTAGTCTCATTGGTCTAAAAGTAGAGGATGGGAAATGGCAAAATGCCTTTCAATGATAGAGAAGGAAGATTTGAAATAGAATGTAAAAAAAATCAAAGTTTATCTCTCTTTCAATTGATGAAGTGATAGTAGTCGACAACACTACATGGGTTGTATCCACATCTATACTTTAGAAAATCATATAAGGATACCTCATCTATTGGGTGTTATTAAAATGGTTGAAAACTGCAATGCCGAAAACCTACATAGTATAGTTGTTTCTCATTTGAATGATATTGATGGAATGACTGATTATGAAATTTCTACGAAGTTGGTATGCGTTGGAGCAGATGGTGCATCTATCATGCAGGGTCACCAAACAAGGCTATGTGTTAGATTACAAACAACAATTGCCCCATATATGCTACCAATTCACTGTATGGCTCACAAAGTGAATTTACCTTATAAAATGGTAAGCAACCAAAAAAAGTTGCTAGATTAGAAGACCTTATAAGAAAACTTCATGCCTATATGTCAAGTAGCCCAAAGTGATTTCTTGAGATCGAAAAATTTGCAATTGGAATTACAGATGGCAAAAAGGTTCTGAAAGATGTTGAGAATAGATGGATCTTGTAATGCCCCGTGCATTGAGGACTTCTTTTTCTACCACCTTGGCCTCCTCCCAACCACCCGGCCTGCAGATTTTTGACCACAGCGTCTTTTCTGTCCTTGCGTGCGGGAGACGGGAGTCGGTGGGCGCGTTTTTCTTCACCTAGATCTTGTTTTGATCCTTTCATTCAATGCATGGGCGCAGTCTGGTTGACATGATGGTTAGATGGAGCTTCAAGCCAGTGAAGCAGGCGTGTATGAGGCATTTCCTTCCTGTTTCCTCCTGGGCGCATCCTTTTTGTCTTCCCTGGCCGCATGAAACCTCCTCACGCCTTATGCTGGTGCGCAGATCCTGGACATGGTTATTTTTGTTGTTTCCGGATGCGTTTGGGGGAGAAAGGCGCTATGTTTCCCTTTGCTGGCCACGCACAGCTATCCGCGAGTGAGGTAGGCGTGTTACTCCATTTTCTTGGATGTTGCGAGGTGTATTCTTGCCGAATATATCCTATGTCGTGATTATATGACTCTCAAGCTCTGGGATATAATCATGGAATCTCACCCAGTTATAACATTCAAAGTCCATGAACATTTACGGCCCAAATTATGTGATTTATATGAAAATGATTCGATATTTGACAAATTTGAGTGCTGTTTAAGTGGGGATGGACTTCGTGTGGCAACTGGTTCATACAGCGACCTGTTTTGAGTTTTGGCTGTGTTTCCTGGCAGTGATGAGGCAACCATGTTGGAAGCTAGCAAAATTCCTAACAGAAGACGGAATATGCAGGCCTCTTCAAAGCCTTCAAGATCTCTTACCAGTCTCACTCGTGTCCGTACAAGATAAGGTTGTTCAGTAAAAATATTTCCACCATTGTTAAATCTTGGGCCATAAATTGTTTTGTAAACGTGCATCATAATTGTTGATAACAGTGCTTTAAAGCAAATAATTGCTGCTCTTGCACAAGACAAGTTTTTTTTTTAAGGATGTACACTGTGAAGCATTGAAAAAGGAGGTGTCAAGGCTAAGACAACTACATCACGAGCAGCAGCAACATTTGCAAAAAGAAATGCATGCATCCTCAATAGGGGCATATGACTTACAACAGCACCAGTTTGGTAAGCTAGAGCAAGGTTCATCTTCACAGGTGATGGATCAAAAACCCGAGATCTCTTATCCTTCTCCAAGTCATCTGAAGACTACATCAGGGATTCCAGATCATAGAGAAAACAATGCTTCCCACAACCATACAGCACCTGGTTCTCAGATGTTGAAAAACATGATGCCTTCAAGCTACCTTATGGGAGAGGGCAACAAGAGCTAGGAAGAAAGAATTATAATCAGGCATGTTAACTTTACTCCTTGTAATAGTTTTCTACCTTCTTTCAGTATCTTGAAATGAATTTTCTTTCCTCTTGAGTGGCGCCTAGAATAAATGTTTTCGTGGTTTTTTATATCGCTACCTGAATGTGTTGGCTGTTCTTTTAAAATCTCGTTCTAATTTCGCTAGTTTTTCTTGGAATGTTCTTTTCCCTCTCTTATAGCTTACTCTATTTCATATTTGTCTAAATGGGCTACTGCAATATTGTGTGATGCAGTCTAGTTCATAGGGAAGGAAACATTTTAGAGTTTCGTTTGCTTATATGACTCTCTTTTAAAAGAATTCTGTGATGGAATTTTGTAATTAAAGGCTTACTATATGGAAGGTTAAGCCTTCATATCTCTATTTTTTTACTTGATTGAATACGTATTTCCTGTTTAGGGCTCTCCTATTTTTTGGTGAAAAGGTACATTAATAGTGGCATTGTGTTCTAAAACTTGTTTAAGCCTGTGGGCATTCCTTACTTTTGTTTGATTAGAAAATGGCATTAGGGTTTTGTTTCAGAACTGTACCTGATCGATTTTTGTACCCAGTTCTAGAGGATGAATAACCTGACTTCTA
Source organism: Taxus chinensis (assembly GCA_019776745.2). Lineage (NCBI taxonomy): Eukaryota > Viridiplantae > Streptophyta > Pinopsida > Cupressales > Taxaceae > Taxus > Taxus chinensis. The sequence continues at coordinate 648,076,488 of CM034146.1, forward strand.
ATTTTGGCCTCTACGTGTTGAGAGAATCACTATATTTACTTCCTGGTTCAAACCCTTGTTTGATTAAAGTAAGGGGGAAACATTGTAAGTTTAATTGAATGAAATCTCTACAATTTTTATTAAGGGCCGCAAGCAAGCTACTACTAGCTGGACTGAAACAAAAGTTGTAGGTGAATCCATGGTATTGGACTTGTGAACTCGTTTCCTGTTAGATGACAGCTGATTATAGTGATAATATAATAGGTGGCTATTATCTTCATCTGTTTGATTTTTCTAGACTTTTCCTTGATAAGCCCATATGGATCAAGTAAAATTCCCATCTTCTATACCATTGGCAAGGAACTCATAGAACTTCTAGGTCTGACTACACTACGTAACCTTCCTGATGGTTTTGTGCGTTGGTTATTATTTTTGTGCTTGTACTCGTGGTAAGGTCTTTTGAGTCTGGGGCATCATTGGTGTATTACCCACCGTGTATTGAATCCCTTTGTTTTCAAAATCGAATATCTTATTCTTCGAACTTGGTTACTAAAATTCCCTTTTCGGGGCCTTGTTAAGGAAGTCAATTTTTATTTTTATTTTAAAATACTTATTGGCATTGTCGGAAATATATAAAAATTATTAACGACCTTTGGGATTAGCCTTCCCTTATATTATGTAGAGAAGTTGACGATTAGGATAAGGTTTTTTGGTAGAATAATGGCCCTTTCTGTGTCTCTTTTGTACGCTTTTGGAAAAGTGGATTTCTTTTGGTTAACTAGTACCACATTTAAGAAATCCTATAAGGAGGTAGTGGTAAACTCCTTGGTTAAAACTGAAACTATATTTGTGTTCTTTTAAGGGTGTCGACCCCATATTACTATGAATCCCCCCTGGGAGATTTGGATAACATCGTTTTGCTTCACGCCTACGATCATAATTAGTATGTTTTGTCTTCTCTTGGACCCCTTTAGTTGGATGGAGTAAGTTTTGGATTCCAATCACATAATCCATAGGATTACATGAAGGAGATATCAACACTCTTGACCTTCTTGTTCCTAACCCATAAGGTCTTGCCTTGATTTATGTGATGTTGTTCTTACTGGTATTTTGACTTTCTCCTTACTGGATGGTTTAGATTTCTTTCTCATGCAAATAATTTTGGAGTTGTGGGTTGTGTTTTAATCCATTTTTGAATTTGAAGTTTCCTTTCTTGATATTGTTAAATGTTAGCTTACTGTTGCAATGAGTAGCCTTAACATGCTCAGTTCTCATGAACTGATTCTAGCTAGTATTTGTGAAGATGGATTATGCGAGTAGATTAAAGGAAAGAGTTGTAAAGGTTTCATCAGTGTAATTTTTGAAGTTCCTTGTAAAAATGTCCAATGTGAAGTAAATTTTGTAATAGTGCTTGCAAAGGAGTTTAGAAGACCTCTTGTCTTGGGTTGTTCTGAAATTTCGTGATGATGTTGTTTTGTCCTTCTGTAGGTTAACTTGTAAATTACCTTTGTGAGAAATAATATTCAATCTTGACCTTGTTATGAGTATTCTTTTGGTGATATCAATTATAGTCATGGAAATTTTGTAGCATGGCTTGGCTTATTTTGCTACCTTCTTGTTCTTGACCCAAGTGAAATCCAATCTCTTGACTCCTTGGGTTCATGTGCCATGTTGAATGAAAATGTTATAACCATGGTTTTCATTCTTGTTAAATAACGATAATTTCTCCTTTCTATTCATAATGCTTATTGGTTTAGTAACCCTCCATGGTACTAGTATCAATGTTATTCTAGGCATATTTTAGTGGGTTGAAACCCCCTTTTTCTAAAGATAATCAAAGATAAAAGAAGAGGAATACATAGATGAATAAATAAATAAGATAATAATGAAGTTGTATTTGGTTGATAAAATTAAGGGTCTTTAATTGGAAAGAAAGTGTTTATCTAACGATGTAAAAAAAAAATACCTACCAGTGCTAACCTTAAGCTATGGATTAAACATTGTCCTCTTGTTGGGAAACATTAATTAATTTTAAAAGTAATATCACTGTTGGCTTTTGGGGATATCGGTAGATTTTATTTAGTACAGGAGTTTGAATAAAAACACATTAAGTATAATGCTTCCATGTTGGGAACCCATGTGTATCCCCCGACGAACTTAAATCAAGATGATTTCTAAATGAAGCTTTTACCAAAATTCAATTGAAACTCTTAAGACTCATTAAAATACCGGTTAATAACTAAATAGATCATAATAAAATAAATTATCTTCTCTCTCTAACCATTACCATGGTACCCTTCTAGTCCTTGTCTAAGCTATGATAAATTTTTAATTCTTGATCAAAGATGATTAGGGTTCTGAACCTTAACGATACTCCTCTCCTTTTGATCTTACACTTGCCTCGTTATGCAATGTGGGTATGAAACGAGTTTCAGTAGTGGGGGTTTAGATAGATAGCCTTGTGGAATTGCTTACCTCCTAGTTTCGTAAACAAATTAATCAAGGAATGTTCATATTATAGGTGATCCTAGGATAGTCCTCAAGTTATATAAAAGAAAAGAAACTTAATCCTATAAGAAGAATGGTATGAAACATATCATGAACCTTCTAGAACGTAAGCTAAGAATTGTAAGGTGTCTCTAGTAAATCAGTAATCTTAAGAAGATTTTCACAGTGGGATGTCTTCAGCTATAACTATGTAATGTGGTTGGTCTTTTGCCATGTCCTTTCACAAGAGAAAAATAAATTGTCCTTGATAGGTGTGAACGTTTCCGTGCTGACTTTATGGCCATCCTTGTATCAAGTTGTTCACAGTGTTAGTTGTATCCTTGGTGACGACATGTTGCATCATGTTATGTGTCGAAGTAAGTCAAAAAAAAATTTCCTGTCTTTTACTGTGTTGTCCATGTGTGTGTTTTTGGGTTGTTACACTTGGTATCAGAGCGTAGGTTCATGCTCTCGAACCTATGGGCCGGATTGGTGTTATATGATGATGTTACATGGTGGTGGTGGTGTTACATGATGGTACTACATGATGATGATGATGTTGCATGATGGTGGTAGATATTGGAAGAGTAATGTGCTTTAAACGTGATGTGATCCATGTCGTAATTGTGTTTTTTTGTACACACATGATGTGTATGTCACATTGTACGTGTTTGTGATCATGTTTATATGTTTGGGGATGGGAGTATTCTCTCTCCTTCTTGTGGATTCTATGAATAGTTCACGTGTGAATTACTGCTTGTGATGTGTGAAAAGAATTATAAAGTGGATGACATAGTGTGGGAGCTTTGTGACATATTGTGCTATGTAGGTGTATCAATGTGTTGTATGACTAGATTGATGTTAAAAGAGATGAGTTGTATCATGATGTTTTTACGATGTTTTGGAGAAATGTGTATACCACCTTGTTATGCAGCAATAGATGTTATGTTGATATGTACTATGTTCATCGTATGTATGACTGCGCAAATATGTAATGCTTCATGTTGTGATTTTGGGTCATACGGTGAGTGTATGAACCCTATCGTATGGTGATTGCACTTTGGGTGCAGAATGTGGTAAAGTGATGTGTTACACTCAGTGAATGTATGATCGTGATATAACCTGTATATGTACCATATGTAAAATGTTATGGTAGTTATGTGTGTGCCACCATTATGTTAGTGATGTTGTTGTATGTTATGTTGTGAACCTTACGCTAACCGACCCTAAAGGGAATTAGTAGAAGTGTATGTTGAGAGTGAGGAATGGTGTACCATGGGTCACTAACTCAAGCCAAAATTCAGTTTAGTAGATAACAACTTGTGATTCTTTCCTCTCTCCCTATGTGGTTGTATGTATGCAACCTAAGTGCAACTATGAGTATGTTTAGCCTTGTCGAAGTGGTGGCGGGATGATCCAGATAGAGGTGATGATAGTTGTATTATTGATATGTATTTTATGAGCTGAGGCTCGATGTCCAAGTGCTAGCAACTCGTTGAGTACCCCTTTGGTGGCTAGATAAGGCCACACAGTTATCGTAATGTGACATCATTATAAGTTGATTTTATTCGTAATTGATTTTTTTTTCTTTATTTTGTAAGGACCAGCAACTTTTCTTGATTGCAATGCTTTACAATTTTGGGCATTTCCTTGGGTTGTGGCACTAACATGGGGATTTTGATACTAACTTTGGCTATTTGGCCATTTATTTTAGCTTGATTTGGGGTCTTCTTTTAAATTTGGAATTTTTACCGCCTTTCCCAAGGCTTGTACTTTGCCACTTGGCACTTTGATTGGATTGTTGTGCTAGTTCTAATGTCGTGATGTGTGATAGGGTCATGGGATGCACCATGGATTGGTTGGACCTATGGACCCACTTCGTTGTATGGGGGTACGCCCCAAGGAGTACATATAACTAGCGGGTTGTTGAACCACGCGTTATTATGTCACTTGGGTTAGGAGTGTTCGAACTCTATGTGTCTTGGACCATAGGGTCAACCGGCCTCCTTGAGGGAGGCATAAGAGTTTGAGGGAGGCATAAGAGACTTGAGGGAGGCATAAGAGTTTGAGGGAGGCATAAGAGACTTGAGGGAGGCATAAGAGTTTGAGGGTGGCATAAGAGTTTGAGGGAGGCATAAGAGACTTGAGGGAGGCATAAGAGACTTGAGGGAGGCATAAGAGTTTGAGGGAGGCATATGATATTTGTGTGTATGGTTGATGTTTCGGGATATATGTTGAGTTATTGTGATGTTTGGTAGTGGTCTTTGATGTATGTGTTACTCATGTCAGATGGATATGTGTTGTGATGTTGTGGACATGTCATTGATCCCCTTGTGGACACTATGTACCTGTAGCATGGTTTGATGTTATGTGAGTTTTTCATTGATGCAAATTGAGGAAATGTCTGGTGGATTGTAGTACTCTTTTGTTTGAGTATTTTGTATGTCAGTCAGTGATGTGTGACGAGTACTATGTTATGTGGACTGTGCTAATTCCATTCCGTATTTGAGTAACCTTTTGTGGTGTAATACAATCTTGAAGTATATTCTTGCATGCTTGTGAATTTGTAGTGTCTTGTGAACCGATAGGGTGTTGTGTTAGCAGTTCATGTTGGGCACCCACAATAAAGAATGAACCAAAACTCTTCAATGATGAAATTTTAAAAGAAATTAAACTAAGAATAATGCTAATGGAAAGGGACTAATGAAATGATGAACAAGAAAGAACTGCCAATCTTCACAGAACATTGAAAGTTAAAATTTCTACCAAATGTTCCTAAGGCTACCCTATGGCCGTACTTTAATCAACTAAAATTTTAAACCATAAAGTGTACTTTCTCCTGTACTTGTTCTTGGTTGCGAACCATTTCTTTTCTGTTGTGTTATGTCGCACTGAGAACGATGCTTTCTTAAGGGGAGGAGAATGTAATGTCCCGCTGGGCATCGGACTCCTGTTTCTGCTACACTTGTTGCCTAGGGGCCTCATTAATGCTGGCTACCCTGCGTGCAGGGTTGGGATTACAGCGTCTTTTCTGCCATGCGTTGTTAGACGGGAGCCTTGCAACGCAACTTTCTAAACCTAACATATTTTTTTTATCCTTCTCCTTCCTATGCATGGGCGCATTCCTGGTTGACCTGACCTAGCTAGATGCAGCTTCAAGCTAGGTGTTTAGCTGGCGGTGGGTGGAAGGTGTTTCCTTCCTGTATTCCTTTGGGGCGCGCCCTTTATGTCAATGCGTGGCCGCATGAAACGTCCTGGACGTGTTATGCTTGGTGCTGCAGATCCTGGACATGGTTATTTTTGTTGTTTCTGGATGCGTTTGGGGGAGAAAGCTTTGTTTCCCTTTGCTGGCCGCGAACAGCTATTCGCGAGTGAGGTAGGAGTTTTCCTCCATTTTCTTGGATGCTGCGAGGTGTATTCTTGCCGAATATCCACAGCAAACAGCCCGTAACAGGAGTTAGCCAGGCTGCAGACACGTTAGCAGTTTGGTCGAAGTCTTTTGAGCGCCTCCACCAAGCAGGTTGTACAACTTTGTTGTTTCTGTTCTGTATCTCTGCATCCTCAAATTCAGAGATTCTCCTTACAAGATATTTTTATCAAAATCGATTAAGTGACAGTGTGAGTGTTACCAGGAGACCCGATGAAATTTATTACAGATGATTCTCTATTGCAACCTTATTGTTTTACGATGTAACTCATGGGAGAGAATCTCATAGACATGGATCTGTGTACTCTCCTGGCTGTGGCTCTGGATCCACCTTTGGCTACGTCCTCATCTTGAAGGAAAAGGTTTATATTTCACTATGTGGATTTTTCTAGACAAGGCTGAACTGGATCTCTGCAATATGTTAGCATACAGTAGCTCCAAGGGTACGGTGCGCCTGATTGACATGCGGTAATCAGCTTTGTGTGACAACCATGCAAAATTATTTTGAGTAGCAGGAAGCACTTTTGCTCAAGATCATTTTTTCTACAGAGATGTAAATTGCTTCGATCTCTGATATTAGTTTGGAACTCTAGGATGGCCAATGGATATCCTATGTCGTGAAATGTATTTGACTCTTAAGTTCTGGGATATAAACATTTTGGAATCTCCCCAGTTACTATTAATTTCAAAGTCCACGAACATTTACGGCTCAAGATTATTGATTTATAGAAAATTGATTCGATCTTTGACAAATTTGAGTTTGTCTAAGTGGGGATGGACTATCGTGTGGTTAACTGGTTCATAAGAGACCTGTTTTCCATCTTCTTTTGCTGTGTTTCAGACTGGCAGTAATATGAGAGCAACCATGTTGGAAGCTAGCAAAAGTCCTAACAGAAGACGGAAGATGCAGGTTTCAAAGCCTTCAAGATCTCTTACAGTTTACTCGTGTCTGTACAAGACGAGGTTGCCAGTAAAAATATTTCCACCATTGTTAGATTTGGCCATAAATTTTTTTAAATATGTGCATGATAATTGTTGCTAACAGTGCTTTAAAGCAAAGCTAATTGCTGCTCTTGCACAAGACATAGTTTTTTTTCAATGATGCCACTGTGATTAGCATTGAAAAAGGATGAGGTAAGACATCTATATCATGCAGCATCAATTTTGAAAAAGAAATGCATGCATCCTCAACAGGCACATATTTAGACTTACTTGTATAAGTCACCATTTGGTAAGCTAGACTCAGGGTTCATGCTCTTCAGCAGGTGCTGTTTATCTCTTCCCGAGATCTTGATCCTTCTCCAAGTCATCTGAAGACTATGTTTCAGGGATTCCCTTTCATAGTGAAAACAATGCTTGGCCAGATACAGGGTATGGCCCCTACGTTCTCAATGTAGGAAAAAATGATGCCTTCAAGCTGCCTTATGGCCTGAGGGCAAAAGAGCTTGGAAGAAAGAATTATAATCAGGCATGTTAACTTTACTCCTTGTAATAGTTTTCTACCTTCTTTCAGTATCTTGAAATGAATTTTCTTTCCTCTTGAGTGGCACCTAGAATAAATGTTTTCGTGGTTGTTTATATCGCTGCCTGAATGTGTTGGCCGTTCTTTTAAAATCTCGTTCCAATTTCGCTAGTTTTGCTTGGAATGTTCTTTTCCCTCTCTTATAGCTTACTCTATTTCATATTTGTCTAAATGGGCTATTGCAATATTGTGTGATGACAGTCTAGTTCGTAGGGAAGGAAACATTTTAGAGTTTCGTTTGCTTATATGACTCTCTTTTAAAAGAATTCTGTGATGGAATTTTGTAATTGAAGGCTTACTATATGGAAGGTTAAGCCTTCATATCTCTATTTTTTTACTTGATTGAATACGTATTTCCTGTTTAGGGCTCTCCTATTTTTTGGTGAAAAGGTACATTAATAGTGGCGTTGTGTTCTAAAACTTGTTTAAGCCTGTGGGCATTCCTTACTTTTCTTTAATTAGAAAATGGCATTAGGGTTTTGTTTCAGAACTGTACCTGATCGACTTTTGTACCCAGTTCTAGAGGATGAATAACCTGACTTCTAATTTTCACCTCTACGTGTTGAGAGAATCACTATACTTACTTCCTGGTTCAAACCCTTGTTTGATTAAAGTAAGGGGGAAACATTGTAAGTTTAATTGAATGAAATCTCTACAATTTTTATTAAGGGCCGCAAGCAAGCTACTACTAGCTGGACTGAAACAAAAGTTGTAGGTGAATCCATGGTATTGGACTCGTGAACTCGTTTCCTGTTAGATGACAGCTGATTACAGTGATAATATAATAGGTGGCTATTATCTTCATCTGTTTGATTTTGCTAGACTTTTCCTTGATAAGCCCACATGGATCGGGTAAAATTCCCATCTTCTATACCATTGGCAAGGAACTCATAGAACTTCTAGGTCTGACTACACTGCGTAACCTTCCTGATGGATTTGTGCGTTGGTTCTTATTTTTGTGCTTGTACTCGTGGTAAGGTCTTTTGAGTCTGGGGCATCGTTGGTGTATTACCCACCGTGTATCGAATCCCTTTGTTTTCGAACTCGAATATCTTATTCTTCGAACTTGGTTACTAAAAGTCCCTTTTCATGGCCTTGTTAAGGAAGTCAATTTTTATTTTTATTTTAAAATACTTATTGGCATTGTCAGAAATATATAAAAATTATTAACGACCTTTGGGTTTAGCCTTCCCTTATATTATGTAGAGAAGTTGACGATTAGGATAAGGTTTGTTGGTAGAATAATGGCCCTTTCTGTGTCTCTTTTGTACGCTTTTGGAAAAGTGGATTTGTTTTGGTTAACTAGTACTATATTTTAAGAAATCCTATAAGGAGGTAGTGGTAAACTCCTTGGTTAAAACTGAAACTATAGTTGTGTTCTTTTAAGGGTGTCGAACCCATATTACTATGAATCCCCCCTGGGAGATTTGGATAACATCGTTTTGCTTCGCGTACTACGATCATAATTAGTATGTTTTGTCTTCTCTTGGACCCCTTTAGTTGGATGGAGTAAGTTTTTGATTCCAATCACGTAATCCATAGGATTACATGAAGGAGATATCAACACTCTTGACCTTCTTGTTCCTAACCCATAAGGTCTTGCCTTGATTTATGTGATGTTGTTCTTACTGGTATTTTGACTTTCTCCTTGCTGGATGGTTTAGATTTCTTTCTCATGCGAATAATTTTGGAGTTGTGGGTTGTGTTTTAATCCATTTTTGAATTAGAACTTTCCTTTCTTGATATTGTTAAATGTTAGCTTACTGTTGCAATGAGTAGCCTTAACATGCTCAGTTCTCGTGAACTGATTCTAGCTAGTATTTGTGCAGATGGATTATGCGAGTAGATTAAAGGAAAGAGTTGTAAAGGTTTCATCAGTGCAATTTATGAAGTTCCTTGTAAAAATGTCCAATGTGAAGTAAATTTTGTAATAGTGCTTGCAAAGGAGTTTAGAAGACCTCTTGTCTTGGGTTGTTCTGAAATTTCGTGAATGATGTTGTCTTGTCCTTCTGTAGGTTAACTAGGTAAATTACCTTTGTGAGAAATAATATTCAATCTTGACCTTGTTATGAGTATTCTTTTGGTGATATCAATTACAGTCATGGAAATTTTGTAGCATGGCTTGGCTTATTTTGCTACCTTCTTGTTCTTGACCCAAGTGAAATCCAATCTCTTGACTCCTTGGGTTCATGTGCCATGTTGAATGAAAATGTTATAACCGTGGTTTGACATTTCTTGTTAAATAACGATAATTTCTTCTTTCAGGTCATAATGCTTATTGGTTTAGTAACCCTCCATGGTACTAGTATCAATGTTATTCTAGGCATATTTTAGTGGGTTGAAACCCCCTTTTTCTAAAGATAATCAAAGATAAAAGAAGAGGAATACATAGATGAATAAATAAAGAAGATAATAATGAAGTTGTATTTGGTTGATAAAATTAAGGGTCTTTAATTGGAAAGAAAGTGTTTATCTAACGATGTAAAAAAAAAAAGGTACCTACCAGTGCTAACCTTAAGCTATGGATTAAACATTGTCCTCTTGTTGGGAAACATTAATTAATTTTAAAAGTAATATCACTGTTGGCTTTTGGGGATATCGGTAGATCTTATTTAGTACAGGAGTTTGAATAAAAACACATTATGTATAATGCTTCCATGTTGGGAACCCCTGTGTATCCCCCGACGAACTTAAATCAAGATGATTTCTAAATGACATCTTTTACCAAAATTCAATTGAAACTCTTAAGACTCATTAAAAGACCATAGGTTAATAACTAAATAGATCATAATAAAATAAATTATCTTCTCTCTCTAACCATTACCATGGTACCTTGTAGTCCTTGTCTAAGCTATGATAAATTTTTAATTCTTGATCAAAGATGATTAGGGTTCTGAACCTTAACGATACTCCTCTCCTTTTGATCTTACGCTTGCCTCCTTATGCAATGTGGGTATGAAACGAGTTTCAGTAGTGGGGGTTTAGATAGATAGCCTTGTGGAATTGCTTACCTCCTAGTTTTGTAAACAAATTAATCAAGGAATGTTCATATTATAGGTGATCCTAGGATAGTCCTCAAGTTATATAAAAGAAAAGAAACTTAATCCTATAAGAAGAATGGTATGAAACATATCATGAACCTTCTAGAACGTAAGCTAAGAATTGTAAGGTGTCTCTAGTAAATCAGTAATCTTAAGAAGATTTTCACAGTGGGATGTCTTCAGCTATAACTATGTAATGTGGTTGGTCTTTTGCCATGTCCTTTCACAAGAGAAAAGTAAATTGTCCTTGATAGGTGTGAACGTTTCCGTGCTGACTTTATGGCCATCCTTGTATCAAGTTGTTCACAGTGTTAGTTGTATCCTTGGTGATGACATGTTGCGTCATGTTATGTGTCGAAGTAAGTCAAAAAAAAAAAATTCTTGTCTTTTACTGTGTTGTCCATGTGTGTGTTTTTGGGTCGTTATAGATCTCCTTGTATGAACCTGCTTGCAGAGTTTATGAGAAGTATCCTTCGTTGGTTGGTTTCATGCACAAATACCATCATGAAGTTGATAGGGCGAGGGACTTGTTATTTCGTTTAACTAATTTAGATACATTTCTTACATTGGTTAGTATTCTTCTAATGTTGTAGCAGATCAATACACTGATGAAGAATGCACAGGGAAGATTAATCTATATTGTGGATTTTATATGGATGAGAAAAATGGTATGTCAAAGTCTTGATATCTTATACTGTTACCAAGATAGTTTTGATACACCTATTTTTGAGAATTGGAAAGTTTTATTAGATCTTAAATATCCCAGTAACTATTTTAGATTTAATATCCATGATCACCTCTGCATCACTATTAATGGGAGGGACATACCACTACACATTGTGTAAAAACATCAAGATATTACAGGATCAGAATTAGAAGATGTTCCTGCGACACATAATCTCTTTGAGTTTGTTATAGTTGAAACAAGAATAAAGCTTAAGAAAATTTTAGAATCCTTATCATCAGAAATTGGAGAACGTTTCTCCAAAGATAAAATATTTGAAGCCATGGGTGTGATGAATCCTAATTTTTTGAATACTGAAGGTGGTCATGCCGACTTTGTAAGAAAGCATTTCCATAAATCCATGGGTACAATAATGGAATATTTCGCAAAGACTTCAGAGTTCAAGGGTCTGGAAATCAAAGGTATACTGAATGTTGATTTATTAAAATTTCAATCAGCAAATTTTGCAACAATAATGAGGAATCAATATAAAAATTTAAACAAACCTTTTGAAAGTGGTGTTATTACAAGGTTGTGGCGAGGAATCTATCAAAGTTTTATCTTACAAGAAGATATCAGTGAATATTTCATATTATATGAGCTATGCCAAACAATGATTTTGGGGTTTGTGTAGGACAGAAGGGTTTTCAGTGCACTATCATTTATAAAATCAAAACTGAGAAACAGGTTGGATAAAAATCTGGAAAGTTACATGAGGTGTTATGTTTCTCGATACTCAATGGAAACCTTTCCTTTCGATAGAGAAATTGCACATTAGAATTCCCTTTGTGAAAGAAGAGGTGTGAATAATACAGCTACAAGTACAATTGTTCCCAACGTTGAGAGTGGAATTGGCACATCGCCACACTCTACAGAAGAGAACATCGTGTTTGAAGAAGCTATTAATAATGGATTGTGTCAACTTTAAATAGGTATCTTCTTCACCTTAATCTTATTGTTTGTCACTTTACATTTTTTTGAACTCTTGTTATCATTAAAGATGTTAAAGGTCTATATATTTACATTTATTTAAATACAATCTTTTTAATTTTTTTGAAAACTTGGGTTGACATCCATCCGAGGAAGCTGGTACTTCTCGAGACTGCCAATGTTAGGAAACTCACCCATCTATCTACTAATCCATTTCTCGTGTTGAGTTTTCTTAAAACAAAGATCTAGCACATTACCAGTGATGATTTCGTAACAATCTAAAACACTAGAGGTAAGTTAAACTCTATCATATCATCTTTCTTGATTTCTTACAATTATGTTTAATTTATTTTTTATATTTACAAAATCCTTTGATATATTTTTAAAACTTTGTGGGATAAAATGACACAATTGAATTTTACAGAGGAATATATTTCCATACTATACAATTCATAATCCACGATACATTATACAATTTATAATATTCGTCCACATAAAATTCATCAGCATCCATATATATCATATCATCACCATATCATTATCATAATCTTGAGTCCTGACACTACAATTATTATTAAAACAATTATTTATCTAATTTAAATTTATTAAAATAATTCCATTTTCTTAAAACAATTCATAATCATATCATTACAAGTATATCCATTCTAATGTCATCTATATCCATTTTAATACATTCCATTTATTTATCATCTATGTCCATTCTAATGACATCATGATCATATCATTACAAGTATAGAGAAGAAGAATTATCTTGAAATAAGTTTAAATGTGTAAAGAAGAAGAATTATCGTGCATGAATTTAAATCTACGTCCACATACAATTCATGATAATCCAAGTAAACAAGAAACATACGTCATCATGATTCATCTCTATCTAATGCAATCACCATTAAGATTAAACCAAAAAGCATAAACTCCATATACAATCTAAAAATTCTATCAAATCCATATGCAATCAAAATTAAAGATTATATAGTATTTCAAATTTTAAAAGGCTATCAAATCCAAATAATAAAATTCAAATACCATGACCACAACATTCAATGTTACAAATTTTCAAATATAGTCTCAATATTTAAAGTTTCCACACTCAATAATATAAAGTTTCAACCCTCTTTTTCTGTATCCATTTCAACTCATGTGCTCCTTTCCCCAATGGTTTATTCACATGTGGTTGTACCCCTTTCCACAATGACATAAATAACCCCAGAACTTATAAGATCTTCTGCAGCACTGTCCAGAATTTTTAAAATTCTTTCTTCTTACTTTGTCACATCTCCATGGGACAAAATTTTTGAATCAGTTGCTACCTTAGCTTTGAATAATATTTCAGGGTCGAAGCCATGCTCTTTAATTATCCGCTTCAGTGTATTGTTTTGTTTGTTAACGAAAACAATATTTTCCTTCAAATTCTTTGCTGCAGATAAACTATTCTTCGCTGTTTCCAAGTGAACTTGGAATACCTTTGCTTGACCCTTCAAATTTTCATATTTCAACTGCAAAAAAAAAGTAATGTCAATTCAACATATTACTTAAAAATGAAAATTTCAAATTAACAAGAAAAATTGTTTGAAAGTGATAGTACTTACAACCGCTCTATCTCTCTCGGCATTTGCAACTGCTAACAAATCCTTGTCCTTAGACCATTTGTTAAAATATGCCTGGGCCTTAGCACTAATATTTTCCAATTTGTTTAATGTCTTATCCAAAATGTCATCTTTATAGTTGTTGTTATACGTGACAGTCCCACTTCTTACTTGGGTAAGTAAGGAATCCATCTTCGTAGGTTGATTTTGGACTGTAGCATATAAACTATCTCTTTGCCAATAATTTTCAAAATGACTAATAATCTCATTGATAAGAACTTTAGGCCTTCTCTCCCATTCTATGAGTTGATTGATATGAGGTAGAATAAACTCACTGACATGGGATTGACAATCATAACCAATTAATTTCTCTAAAGGAAAAGGTAGTAATTGTTCACCATCTGTATCTGATTAAAAAAATGAAATCATTGTAGCAAGAAAGTGGTATGTAATTTCTTACGTATCCACACCACACCTGGATTTATTGACGTGAGCTGCAAATGCCAAACAATGGGAATTAATATAAATTTATAACACTAAATTATATCACAATAAAAAACAGAATAAAAAATGATGAACGAAAATGAATTATACTTATAATCAAAATGGAAACCGAACGTTGATTCAAGATATTTCTTGTCGTCTTCCACGAGTGTTGCTTTCATTGTAACAATTGGTAAATTTATGAATAGAAGGCCCGTAAACTAATGGATGTCATTTGCTTCAATACCGAATTGAAACATCTAGCCGTTGTTTAAAGTAACATAAAAAGGCCATCCTTTGTATTGTAGGATGTGAGAAGGTAATTAAAAATATTTGGGTCTATTTCGAAATGGGGCATGTCAACAAGCCCACTAAACTCACACGCATCGATCAAATCTTTATATTCGGAAGACATCTTTAAAATATTATGGATGTGGGGGCACAAAGGATTCCTGTAGATGATCTTGCTTGTGTTTTGGACTGGATTCTCTTCTTTATTTTTTTCCTGAGCTTGTGGTTGGGAAGCACTTGAAGTTGCCATTGTAGTTGTGCTTGTGTCTTTGATAATGATAGATTCCTACAAAACAAATTGAGAGCCGGAAAGTGTAAATAAGAAAATGACTAGTGGGAGGGTATTTATAGGCCAAATAAAGCATCAATGGCCTCTATTGATGTGCGTGAATGGCCTCTGTTGATGTGCGTCAATGGTCTCTATTGATGCGCGTCAACAGGGGTCATTGACATGCATTAATAGAGGTCATTGACGTGCGTCAACAGGGTCCATTGACACGCGTCAGTATGGGAATTAACGCTTGTCAAGAAGATTCATTGGTGCACGTCATTAGATACCATTGACGCGCATCAAAAAAATAGTTCTTCTTGACGTGCGTCACTGACCTTTGTTGACGAGCATCAATGCCCCTGCTGATGCATATCAACGAGTTCAATTGATGTTGTGTTGACACGCATGTCAATGAGGGTTATTGACATCGTGTTGTCGTGCGTCAAAGGTTACTTGTTTTCTGGAACTCTGTGGTTTCTCCATCTCGAAAAACTTGGTGAAAATTTGGTTTTGGAATACTGTCAAATTTGCCTTTCGCTGAAATTGGTTCCGGGGATATTCGCCAGGTATTTTCCACCTACAATTTTTTAGAGGTGTGTTAAAATGAACCCTGTGTGTTATATTTATCCCCAGAAACATTAAACCCAACTCTTGGGAGGATAATAAAAATATCCAAGAAAATTTTATTCTATGCATGTTATGGGAATGTTATTGAAACATGTAATGTAATTTTTAAATACCTAAAGACTATTTATTTGTTTATGAATAGGCATGTGATGTGTGTAGGGTTTACTCATTTAGCATATTTCTAATCTAACCTACTATAGGTATAACCTGGATTGGTAAATTGTCGATTTTCCTTCTGGGTATCTTTGTGATGTATTACTGTTTCAAACAATTTTTAAGAATAAGAAATTGTGGCATATATTTTGGGCCTCATTTCCATAAAACTTTTCATAGTGTGACTGATGTGATTATCATTTGGTTGAGTCAATTATAGGTATTGGAAAAATTATGGTTTGAAGTGAATACTTGGGTTGAATTGATTTATGTTTGTTGTTGAACCCTTACCATGTTTGCCGATGTATACACCCCCACCATTATTATTTTTCCCTTCTCTCTGTGTTATAGTTGATTTGCACATTTTTGTCTTAATGCATGTTGGGATTCGAGCTTATGATTACTATAACCATTCTTGATTACAAGGGGTTCTGAAAGGGAGAGAGGTTTATTTGATTAATATAAATAATTGTGTTTTGGTTGTTTAAGGTATTTTAATAAAATGAGGGTATTTGACTAAATTAAGGAAACCTGGGATTTTTAGTTATCTATTAAAGGAGATATGACTAAGTACAATTCATATAACATCTATATATTACTTCCTTTGGGATGGTTTGGTTAGGATCTATTGATATAGGTTTAATGGTAATTAAATTGATTGAACTATAATTTAAATTTTTGGTAAAAGAATTTTTAACCAAGATATCGGTCTTTGGGAGAAATTAGGGAAAACTTATATGATAACGAATTATAAGATCCTTTTGTTTTGTGAGATTTTTTTTTCATCATACTTTTTTTAGTTGTTATTACTGCCGAGTTAGACTTCTATAAGTTTTATGTTTTAAGTTGACTTATTGTATCAACCGTAAAAGGGATATACCCTTAGTAATGTAGTAGTTGACACTTCTTGTTCATTGTTCTTGATAGATCATTAATGAGATTGCTATTAAACCTGTGTTTCAGAGATAGGGAACAATAATCTTGTGGAAGTTCCATCACTTTCATCCGAGCCGCTATGAAGTCGTAGATAGTTTTGTGGCTTTAGTTGAAATTTATTCAAGTTGTAGTTGATTCATATAGAACCACATTGTCTAATATTATTATCATTTATAAGTTGTATTAAACTTAATGGAACTTTCTTGAAGACAAATATGGTAATACTGTAGCATTAGATTAAATTTAATTGTTTATTTTACTCAATATTGGTTATTTATTTTATCTTACATGATGACTGTTGTGCATGGCATGGCAAGATAATCAGATGTTATTTGAACTTTTCTTTTTATAACATATTCCGTATGCTAATTTGCAAGTAGTAAAGTGTAAAAATGTGTGGAGTTAATTTTGAAGGTGGTAAATAGTGTTAGGTAAATGATGATAGAATTCTAACTGAAAATATATTAGATCACCTGACTTAATTAAGGAAATGTTTATTGATGTTGAGTATAAGATTTCAATAATATAATCTATATGATTACACGATTGAAATCCTAATACACTCGACACTCTATTTTGAACTTATCGGGTCATTTAACCTACTAAAATGATGTTTATACTTTTTTTATTTTAGAAATAATGTTCATAATGGGTTCTTATGGCTTCTCTCTTAATTTTGACATGGTATAATTTCTGTAATGATTATTGAATTTGTTAGTGTTTCAGAGTCTAACACCATTTCATTAAATATAAAGTTCCTCTTATGATATTATTAATGGTAGCATTCTATTCCAATGTGTAGTGTTTATCATGCCTGGTTCTCACAAATGGACTTAAGCTAATAAATGTGCAAATGGATTTTGCGAGTAAAAAAATGAAAGGCTTGTAGAAGTTGCTTCGTTTTTTCTTATGAAGTTCATTTTTATGAATGATTAATGTGTTGTAAGATTATGGAATGGTGTTTATGGAGTAAGGTTATCTTAACAAGGTGAAACAAAAAATTTAAAATATTTTGTGAATGATCAAAATTGTTCAATTCATTGTTATGAGTAGTTATGGTATCATCACAACTTTGAAAGGTAACTTAGCTTGTTTGGACTATTATTGTTTTCAAATAAAGTACATTAGAATATATTTATCATCCTTGGTTGTGTATCTTTTAGATAGGGAACTTTGTATCCTTGGCTAGTTCAAAATAAAAATAGTAAAAAAAAATTCTTTGAGTCATAATTTTGTGTAGTAAACTTTTCTAGGTCATGGCAATAATGCAATTCTAGGCATAATAAAATGGGTTGGTAATCCTTATAAAAGTTATAAAAAAATAAGAAGTTGTGATCTTCCAGATAAAATCAAGGGTCTTAAGTAGAAGACAAGGAAACTATCTACTTATGTTAAACAAAATAATATACCTTCCTACCCCTAATTTATACCGATAAACTTTATCCTTATTATTGTGAGACGTTAAATGATCTCAAAGTCTAATCAATGTTTAGATTTTTTGGGAAAATAAATAGGTCTTAGTTAGTAGGTGTGAGTGATCAAGAAACCACTAAATCTAACTCATCTATTTTGAAACATGTTTTGTATTCTTTGGTTGAACTTAATCAAGAGAATCCTAAATGAAGTTTTTACCCAATCTAGATAAGTTATTAATCCTTAATAAAAGACTCGTTAATAAATAATGAGATCATGAAGATGGATTGAATTTTACCTCCTTCCACTAAATTTTTCCAAGGTACATTGCAACCATCTCTTAAATGTTGTTATACGTTGATGCTTGCACAAGGAGGTTATAGTACTAAATCAAAATGGTACTTCAATTTAATTGGAGCTTAAGATCATCAACTTGTGCAATGGGGGTATGAAATGAGTTTCAATACCATGGTTTTAGATAGATAACCTTGTGGAATTAAAAACCTCCTTTATTAAATAAACAAATTAGACAAGTAATTGTCATATTGGAGATGATCTGAAGCTAAATACTCTTTAGTATACAAGGAAGAAATCAGGCTTGATAAGAAGAATTTTACCAATCATCTCATAAATATTCTTGAATGTAAGTTAAGAATTGAAAAATGTTTTTAGTAATTAAATAACCTTAAAAATATTTTACACCATGGGATGCCCCTAACTGTTAGTGTATCCTATGGGTAGGATTTTTTGTTTTGCCTTGTCGAAAAGTAAAGTGAATTATTTGTGATGAGTGTCATGGGTTTCCTTGTGCCTAACTGATAAATTTATTGTCAAGATTATAGTGAGTTGGAGGTATCCATTTTGATCACCTGTGGTGTCATTTAAACTTCAGACCAATAAGAAAAAAAATTATCTCATATTTTCTGTGTTGTATTCGTGTGTGTTTTAGTGGGCGTTACAACAACTTCCTTCACTAAATCAATCTAGATGTTGCTATACACCTCTTCCACTCTACTAATCATTAGAGAAATGCTAGCACAAGAATATGAAAAGGGAAATGAGCATTATGTTTTTTACATTAGTCAAGGCTTACTAGATTATGAAACACGATATACATCTATTAAAGGAACTTTCTTAGCCATATACTACACAACTACAAATTTACGTCACCACACGTCATGTCAAACCACCTACATCATTATACATACATATTCCTTGTGGAATTTATTCTTAAACAATTTCCTCCCAATGGATCATAGTGGGAAGTGGATTACCCTCCTTATGGAAATTACCCTTTTTATCATCACATAACGGGAGGTAAAATTCAAAGTCATAACAGACCAATTTCTTCTTGCACCCATTTATATTTCTCAACCTATTCATGATGCATTATTAGATGAAGAAATACTCCTCATTGAGGGATTATAATAAGGTGTTTCCATAAAATAACAATACTATATAGCTTCACTAATTGTATTGAGGCACAGTCCTACGATGCTAGTTTTGAAGTGTTTCCCTAACCTAAAACAAAACTGACAGCCACAACCACCAAGATGGAAATCATTATATTAACATCCATGAGGATACATTAACGTTAGAATTCGATGGGTAAAAGTCCCTGGAAGGAGATGGGGAAAGCTCTAATATCTCTAACCCCTCTAACCACACTTTCCCTCTCTCCTATCAACTTAAATTTGAAATCCCCAGCAACATAGCATAATATAAGGCTCTTATCTTAGGTATACATGTTGCCTTAGCTGATGTAGGAGCATCATCATGGTAGCTTGGAAAGTACAATAAAGTTAGAACAATCCTTTAAAAGGCATGGGGAATGTACTAGGAATGTCAACATTTTCCCTCCATTATATTAAAGGTCAAATTCAAATTTGAATGTGCATTTTAATAGTGAAGGTGGAAATCATTCTAATAAGTCGTAAATTGTCAAGTTTGACAAGTAGGAGTGGTTGAATAGGTAGAAATGAGTTGTCATGAGATAGATAAGGTCATGAAGACCATAAAAAGAGGTTTGTAATGAGTTTTGAGGTGTTTTAGGTTAATATCATCTAATTTTTCTATGTTAAGAAGCATGGTTGAGATTTCCTAGGGTAGGTATTGTCAAACCAGGAACTAGTTGAGATTCTTAAGGGATTAGAATAGGTAAACAATAATGAATAGAGGAAGGAGTTTGAGGGGAAAATATTGTAGTAGAGGATTCAATGATGAATAAATAAGGTATGATGATGGGAATGAAGAATTTGCTTCTATTTTAGTGAATTTAGCATATTTCTAGTAAATTGTGTTGAAGGAATATAACAGGAAAGTGGGTATGAAACCCTCAATGGAATGTATATGTTAAAATTATCTTGACTGCTAATGTGGTAATATTTTGTAGGTGATGAGGAACATAATCATTGTTTTTGTAAGTATTGCCAATGTGTAATTTGGTTTTATATCAATTATTGTGTTCTTAGGCTCAAATTAGAGCCTTCTAGATCTTCTATTTTCACTAATAAAATAATATTAAAGTTTAAAATTATCTCTATATCCACATGAATTAGAGACCCTGAAATTTTCATGGTGATTGAGCAATTGCACTATAAGTTATCAATGACAGAGTTCGAGGCATAATGGTGGGAAAACACAGTGTAAAACCAAGCATGGAAAAGGATAGAATTTTCCATAGGGATTGATAATCCTAACCATACACTTCATATCTATATGGAATAAGGAGGAATTAAGGATTTGAAATGATCTTAGAGATCAATGCATGAAGGAAAGGTAAGCATTCCAAGGTATGTCTAACTGTATATGTTGAAAAGCCTCATTAGATCACTGTGAGAAGTTACAGTAGAAGGTGAGATGGGAAAAATGACCATAGAGCTAGTACATGTAAGTTTGAACATGGTGAGGGATGTCAATGGCACATGGATTCAGAGCATGAAATCCCTCCATTTGTATTTCAGGCCTTGAATTGGGAAATAATGACCACAAGTGATCCATAGGGATCCAACATAACTATACTTCATCAAAAATAGTCACCACAAAGAGGAAAAACAATAAATGAAGGTTCTATCTTGTAAGTAACAGGACCACCATCCTATGCAGGGAAGCGGTTATAGAACCACTGCTGAGCATAGGGCGGTGGTCCTTGCCATTACAGATAGAAAAAATAAATTTGAAACGAACAACCTTTGAATTTGAAAGGATGTTCATTTCTCTTCTCCTTCATGACCTTTCCCATTCTCCAGTGCATGGGAGGACATGAGAAAGGCTATAAATACATTATTGTAGAAGTGTAGAAGATCATCGAAGCATGAGAGCAAGTGAGCAAGAAGTCTTAGTGCTGGAAATTGTATTTTGTAGAAGAAAGGAGTGTTGAGACAGAGCAAGCAAGTAATTGAAAGGAAGTGTTGAGATATTATCTACTTCCATTTCATAATTATTGTAAATTATGTACTTGTTGATCTGAATTGGCCAATAGAAGTGGGAAGAAAGAGCAATTTCCCTTCCTGACTAGTTTTTCCTCCATTGGAGATTTTCCAGGATAAAATTGTTGGTGTTATGAGCTTATATTCTTTCCTTTACTACAATTGTTTATTATAAGCACAACAATAACTCATTTACTAGATATCTCTGTTATTTTCTAATAGAAAGTAAACAACATCGATTAATTTTGATTTTGTGAATAATTCCAAAGTTCAAGAGTTTACAGATCATTTTGGTGTCAAAGCTAACAAGTATCCAGGACTTGTCGTATTTCGTTCTAGAATTTGTATGAAAATGAGAAGATATAAAGGTGAAGAAACCTTACCTTGTGATCCAGATATTTCTACAAAGAATTGGAAACAAATAATTTGGGGGAGAAATGGAGGAAGAGAACTTGGTCCGTAGAATCAAGATACTGGAGACCATGACGGATAGGATGTTTAGAAGACAAGAGGAACTTGTAGATTTGTAGAAGACAGTTTCTGTCAAGCAAGACTCCATGGAGTCGGTGGTTTGAGGCTTAGCCAAAAGTTTTAGTATAGGAGAGAGACACCATGAGGAAGATTATGGGGAAGAGCATGAAGAAGTGAATTCTAACAAAAGAGAAAAGGTAAAATATGAACATACTCTTTTTAAAGTTGAGACTAAAGTTGAAATCAAAATATTTAAAGGACAAGTAGATGTAAAGTTACTTAATAAATGGTTTGAAACAATTAGAAGTCTATTTTAGTGTCTATAATGTCACTGAGGCACAAAGGATCACCTTTGCACATCTCAAAATGGAAAGGACATGCTCTAGTTTGGTGGGAAACACATCTAACTACTTGTGAAAAGAATAAGTGTCCTATTTTGAAGTCTTGGCAAGAGTTTAAGGAATTACTCCGAGCTAAATTCTATCCTATTGGCCATAAAACTGACCAAATGATTAAATGGTAGTATTTTAGATAAGGCAGTGGGAAAAGTGTTCAAGACTATACTACGGAGTTTTGGAGGCAAGCCAAGTTGCTAAACATGGACTTGGAGGATGAGGATATTCTGACCAAGTACTTGGGAAGACTTCACACTCACCTTCGAAGAAAATTCATCTCCACAAATCCCAAGGATCTCAATGAAACATGTGTGTAGTCATACTCCAAAGATGATTAGAAAAAGCAAGGAGAAGCAGAGTTGAGGGTAAAGCAGTTGAAAAAATCATCATAACAAGGATTATGGGACAAACAAGTAACAAGAGTAAGTGGAAAGGGAAAGGTAAACACAATGACACTACTTTAAAAAATTGTAAAGATCCCCAAGAATTATTTCAAGAATTGCGATATTAATGGTCATACTAATGCTACATGCTAGAAGTTTCATCTGGAGTTACATCCAAAGAACCGAACTAGGGACTCCAAGAAGTACATGATAGCACTAAAGACAAAAGGGGAGGTTGAAATTGAAGATGAATTTGATGTAGATGAAAGGGTTGGATGCACGGCCACCAACATGGACAGCGAAGCGGAGATGAGTAGACTATTCTAAATCAAAATCTAGATCAAGAGAACTAAGGTAAATGCTTTGGTTGATACCAGTTCTCAATCTAAGTTGATTTCTGAGGCAGTTGTAAAGAATCTTGGTCTTGAGGCTTACATGCATCCACACCCTTATCCTTTCGGTTAGGTGAATAAGTGTGTTGAAATTTACGTAGACAAGAAGATGTAAGGTCAATTTTGGAATAAATTCCCAATATATAGATGTTTTTGAAGCTGACGTTATTTGACTTGATGCTTTTTGTGTTGTATTCAAGATTCCTTACTTGTATGTTAGGGATGCTAGATTTATGAGAAGGTAAAACCAGTACAGATGGGTCAAGGATGGGATGAGCTACAACATCTGGGCATACAAATGTAAGACACGGGTTACTATGGTAAGTGATAACCAAGCAAAATGGCTTATTCAGGAAAATCATAATCAGTTTTTGTTTACTTTTGTTAAAGAATAAACAAGATGGGGATGAAGTTTCAAAGATTTAAAACCAAGGAAAACAAGATTTGCATAGTATTATTCATTCTTTTTAGGAAGTAATTCAGGATCCTAGTGGGTTACTACCAAAACAGGAACTAGAGCATGAGATATCAACTATTTATAGAGTCTCTGCTACTGAACATCGGGTTGTATATGCATTCCTTGCTTGAGAGTACGAAAGTAAAGAAAAAACTCCAGGAACTAATAGACCAAGGGGTGATACATCTGAGCACCTCACCATGTGGTTTTCATATTATGATGGTGCCAGAGAAGGATGGTTCTTGGAGAATGTGTATTGACTACCACGCTTTGAACAAGATCAGTTCTTGGAGAATGTGTATTGACCACCATGCTTTGAACATGATCACCATAAAGAACAGATATCCACTTCCTCGCAAAGATGATATCTTGGACCAGTTTTAACATGCAAAAATTTTCACGGAGTTGGATCTCAAGTCAGGTTATCACCAAGTCAAGATGAAGGAGGAGGACATATGGAAGACTACCTTCAAAACAAAATAGGGTTTGTATGAATGGTTAGTAATTCCTTTTGGATTATGCAATGCACCCGCTACATTCATGATATTAATGAATGATGTGTTGCGGGATTTCATAGATTCTTGTGTCATTGTATATCTAGATGATATCTTGATTTTTTAGTGCCACATGGGAAGAACATCTAACACATTTTGCAACAAGTATTGCAAGTTCTCGGGGAGAAACAACAGCTTCGTAATATGACGAAATGTGAATTTTCCAATTAGTCACTTTTCTATCTTGGGCATGTGGTTGGAGGAGGAGAGCTACGAGTGGATCTAAAGAAGGTGGAAGCCATCAAAAATTGGCCAACACTAATAGGAGCCACAAAGACTAGAAGTTTTTCGGGAGCAGTACAATACATGCAGAAATTCGTTCTAGGTTTTGTTATCCAAAATTCACCCCTAGGGTAATTTTGATAACATGCATCAGATTATTTAGTCCCAAGCAAGTAGATTGATTCAAGGCCCAAAATCATGTTTTTCGGGGTATCCCTCGGCCTTTTTCTAACTCTCCCATCCAAGAAGGAATCCCAATAGGTTGATAAAATGGAAGAAATGCAAAAAATAAGGTTGCAGGATTGTGTTTAGACATTTCGGGTCTGAAGGGTTCGGGTCATACTGAGGTTCGTTGTACCAAGCTTGGGGCCGAAGAATGAAGAAAATCAGCTAAGTCCTAGTCCAGGTGGTCTGCGGGACAGTTGGGACATCGGGACGCGTGGGATGCAAAAATCTGAATCGGCCAAAAGAGGGAAAAAATTTCCTAAGTCTTGTTTCGCGCGGTCTAGGACATCAGGGCCAAAAGTACTCACGGGATGTGGATCAGCCGGTTTGGCGCAAGTTGGTCCATTTCAAGCAGTTCGGAGATATTTGTCCCAGACGGTTTGGGACATCTGGGTCAAAAGTACGCGGAGGACGCGAACTGGCCGATTTGGCCGAAACAGGGGACTTTCGTCTGGGACATCCGGGCCAAAAGTATGTGAGGGATGCGAAAAGCCGAAAGAGCTGCCAATGAATGGAATATTGCCATACATCTTCATCGCAAACAGAGACAAGGAGGCCCGTGGATGAATCAGAACGTGCCACGTGTCAGAAGAGGGAAGTTTGAAAAGTTGCTAAGTGTTTGGCGCAAGGTAAAAATGCGGCCCTTAGGCCCGAACCAATAAAATAGTGCCACGTGTCTAAGTTTAAGGGCCTGAAAGGAATTTTCAGAGGATGAACCGGCAGAAAAATCAGAGCCTGACACGTGTCATCTAAGTGGCAGAGTGTGGAAAAAATTCAAATATTTTCCCCCCGATCCATTTTGGCCTATTTTTACCCTAAATCTTCAGATCGCCATAACTTTCGATCCAGAGCTCAGATTTTCACGTTCTTTATATCAATGGAAAGCTGGTGAAATTCTCTACACAATTCCAGGGTCAATCTTGCATTTTGGTTCATTTTGGAGAGAAAAAATCAAGAAACGTCTCTGGCACGTGGTAATGGCTAGAACTCACGTTTCAACAACCAGTTTTAATGCGAAATGGGTTGCCTTCTTCTCCAGCACGACCAAAAATGTCAGGGCATGGGTCTGTAAGGATGCTCATGCTGTTTTAATGCATCTGCATTCAATGAGGAATGAATCCCATGTTTTTACACGTTTTCTCTCTCCTAGGCTCGACCCATGCATTGTAAAAAGCCAGATTTGGCTCATTTTTAAAGGGTAGTTCATCTTTTCAGCTCTGCCCTCCCTTCTTTTCTTCTCCAGGGTTGAAAATGGAGTTCGAACCTCCTCCCCTTCTCTGTAATGGCATTTTTTCCTTTTACCATTAAAATGATGTTCTGTGTAAACTTCTGAAGCAACAAAAATGTGTTTCGTGATGCATCTGTCCATCCTTGCTCATTCTTTGCTTGTCTTTCTTCTTGCCTCTCTTCATTGAAAGTATTTGTGCATGTTTTAATACTCATTATAGGTTTGGAGCTGTCTTCATGGAGTTTTGGGACATTTTCTGTGTGAAATCTATCCTTGGGCCTATGATGCATCTATCCATCCTTCCCATTGCTCACCTCTCCTTGTCCCATGGTAGTTTTGATAGATGTTCAACATTTTCCTTCTCTGGTGTATCACCGTTTTAGTGTAGGTTCTGTTTTTCCCTTTTCTCTCTCTCTCTATCTCCTTGGCATGGTTGGATTAGGATTAGATTAGCTTGCCTGCACTAGAATAGCTTGTGGCAGGTAATTTAGGAATAGGAACCAGCCTTCTCTGGAGATTCCTTTCTCATTTTTGCAAGCCCCACACTTGGAGAAAGGATTCCATGTTGTGTAATCAAACTGGATGCTAGTATGATCAAACTTGAAATATGATCAACATCCAGGGGTGCTGTGATTCTTCCCTAACAGTTCTGGCACACCCGGTGGGACCTTAGAGGTCTTCCACTTCATCTTTTGCAGGTTGGTGTGTTCCTGTGAAGATTTTAGCCTTTAGAGGCACTTGCAAATACATTTGGTGACTCCATCTAATCAACAACCCATTTCTGAAGTTACAGACCTGTTTTTCATCCATTCCCATCCATCCCTTTCATTATTTTCCATTCCATGAAGTTGTGTAATCATGACTTCATTTCCATCATGGAATTCACATTTTCAACAACAGCAGCAATGTTTCCCACCTCCAAAATGTTTTTTAAATCCTCCAAATCAGCATTTTGAACAAATTCAAAATCAGCATGCATACCCATATGAGCAGTAATGCCAAAATCAGTTTGGCTATGGAGCTTTCCAAGAGCAAGAGTATGCATATAATGAAGACAATTAGATGCAAGATGCTGGTCTATTGGAGAAAATCCAAAAGATGGAGGTAAAGATGGTGCAGTCCAGAGCAAAAACTCAAATGAGAGCTTTCAGAATTGGTTGCAAGACTCCTTGTCCATGGGGAGGCCCTTTTCCAAGACACTTTAGCCCTCAGGAGAAGCTAGACTTCATGATGAAGATGCTACCCCAACTCACACAATGGACAGCAGAAATAGAGGCCTATACACCTGTTGTTGAACAACCTTGTCAATGGGTAAGTTCTACACCATCATTTGGTTTTTCTCTTCCCATTACTCAAGCAGCACCATCTCATTTGGAATTGCAAATTCTAAACTCCCCATCTTCTGTCCCAAATGTTGATCCCATGTCTCCACCTCTCAGTCTTCCACCACACCTCAATTCTTCTTTCCTTTTTCCTTCCAAACAGTCATCCCCTCCACAAGAGCTAAAATAAATACACTCTCCCCCAAAGAAACAAGAGGTTTCACCTCCTCTACCACCACAAAAAATTTCCAAATCAATTGAGTTACAACCCATCCCTCCTCTTGCATTCCTAATTCCATGTGGGGGAGAAGAAATTGTAAAAATCAGCCATGAAGGACAGCAAGAAGAGGATCCCAAAAAAAAAGAAATGACAGACAACTTGAGGGTTTGGGCTGCCAAATTTGGGATGACAAAGATCCCCTTGATGGTTAAACCTATAGAAGAGGCTAAGGTTGAACAAATGGTGGTTAAGACTGATTTTGTGGCAGCAGAAGAAGAGCAAAAAGAAGAAGCAGATCAACAACCAGATTGCTCAGAAAGTAGTGTCCACGTTGGCACTCTATTTGAAGGGAATGTTGATTCAATTTAAGTTACACAATCAGCCATAAAGGAAGAAAGCTCAGAAGAAGATCTTGCAGTCCCAACTTGTCCTCTAGAGCAGCAGATTGAAGAGTTTGACTTGACAAACTTCGTGCTAGAGGAAGATTTCTATCAAGAGCAAGATTGTCTTCAAGCAGTAGAGAAAGGAGAAGCTGCTCCAGATCCAAAAGAAGAGGAGCACATTCTAGTTGTGGAGGAGAAAATTACAGATCCAAGGGGTTTGAGCACAAAGCAGGCTACAGGAGAACCTTCAGTTCTTCTTTCTACTTCACCTCTCTCAAGTTCTAGTAATGAAGAGGAGTTTGATTTCTCAAACTCAATGTTGGAAGTTGAAAGAAACCATGGTGGTCAAGTTACAGATCAAGAAGACACCATGGAGGAAGTGGAGCATTTGCAGTAGGACAGCCATGAGGTAGTTTATCCGTCAGATTTGGAGGACTGTTTTGATGGAGAAGAGCCGGTTGAGTTTCCACCATCCTCTCTTTCGTCAGCCACATTCCAAACACTTGAGTCTGCTGTCATGAAGGAGAAAATTCATTTGCAGTAGCCTGCATCTTATAGAAGCTCTTTGGAACCAAGATTGGAAGATTTTAATCTTTCATGTCCTTTATTGGAGGAAGAGAAAGGGCATAAGGGTTCTACCATTGCTTCCACACCATCCATTCAAGGTCTACAAGAGAACTCGATTCTTGGAGTTGAAAATCAGAATTATGGGCATACTCAACAGATCAGACCTTACCCAATCAGGTATTTGGCTTCATTGGAGCCAAAGGAGAAGTCACAACCAGTCATGCTTGCTTCTGAGCATGAGGATGAGCTACAAAGTACCAAGGATCAGTTGTCATACCTCTTCAATCCAAATGCAAAGCAACTAAAAGAGGTATTGAATTTTCCTTCAGCTGATACCTTGATGATTTGGGTGGAAGACCAACTTCTTGTTGATTTTCCATCCATCCAATCAGCCATGTTCAATGCCAAATCAGTTGCATGGTTGCCAATTTTGAAGAAAGGAAGCTATTTTGGACAACCAGTTGCAGGGTTTGTTTAGCCCACTTTTGCTTCCGGTTAGAATAGAGTAGGTAGGTTTGATTTCAGTTGAAGAAGTGCTTGTGCACACTCTGCATGTTCCATTTAGAGCATGTATGGTTTTTAGTTCTGTACATAGTTTTTGTGGTGCTGGTTTTGCTCTTGCACGGTCCATTTCAGTGGCATTTTGGTGAGAACGACTCCATTTCAGTGGGTTTCCAAGTGGCTCAGAGAGGAGGTTTTCAAAGTTCAGATCAGTTTATAGGTTACAACTCATGACTCCATGCCCAATGGATGCTTCAGGAAACTGGTAACTTCATCCCGTAGGCAGATGACCCCGCTGAGTCGCCAAATTGTTATCCAAAATTCACCCCCCAGGTTAATTTTGATAACATGCATCAGATTATTCAGTTCCGAGCAAGTAGATTGATTCAAGGCCCAAAATCATGTTTTTCGGGATCCCCCTTGGCCTTTTTATAACTCTCCCATCTAAGAAGGAATCCCAACAGGTTGATAAAATGGAAGAAATGCAAAAAATAAGGTTGCAGGACTGTGTTAAGGCATTTCGGGTCTGAAGGGTTCAGGTTGTACTGAGGTTCGTTGTACCAAGCTTGGGGCCAAAGATTGAAGAAAATTGCCTAAGTCCTAGTCCAGGCGGTCTGCAGGACAATTGGGACGTCGGGACACGTGGGACGTGAAAAGCCGAATCGACCGAAAGAGGGAAAAAATTGCCTAAGTCTTATTTCGCACGGTCTGGGACATCTAGGCCAAAAGTACGTGCGGGACGCTGATCAGCTAGTTTGGTGCAAGTCGGTCCATTTCGAGCAGTTCGGAGATATTTGTCCCAGACGGTCTAGGACATCTAGGCCAAAATTACGCGGAGGACGCGAACCGGCCGATTTGGCCGAAACAGGGGACTTTCGTCTGGGACATCCGGGCCAAAAGTACGCAAGGGACATGAAAATCTGAAAGAGCCCCCAACGAATGGAATCTTGCCACATGTCTTCACCGCAAATAGAGACAAGGAGGCTCGTGGATGAATTAGAGCGTGCCACGTGTCAGAAGAGGGAAGGTTGAAAAGTTGCTAAGTGTTTGGCGCAAGGTAAAAATGTGCCCCTCAGGCCTGAACCAATAAAATAGTGCCATGTGTCCAAGTTTAAGGGCCCGTAAGGAATTTTAAGAGGATGAACCCGTGGATGAATCAAAGCCTGACACGTGTCATCTAAGTGGTAGAGCGCGGAAAAAATTCAAATATTTTCCCCCCGATCTGTTTTGGCCTATTTTTGCCCTAAATCTTCATATCGCCATAACTTTCGATCCAGAGCTCGGATTTTCACGTTCTTTATATCAATGGAAAGCTGGTGAAATTATCTACATGATTGTAGGGTCAATCTTGCATTTTGGTTCAGTTTGGAGAGATAAAATCAAGAAATGTCTCTGGCACGTGGTAATGGCCAGAACTGACGTTTCAACAACCAGTTTTAATGCGAAATGGGTCGCATTCTTCTCCAGCATGGCCAAAAATGTCAGGGAATGGGTCTGTAATGACGCCCATGATATTTTAATGCATATGCATTCAATGAGGAATGGCTCCCATGTTTTTACATGTTTTCTCTCTCCTGGGCTCGACCCATGCATTGTAAAAAGCTAGATTTGGCTCATTTTTAAAGGGTGGTTCATCTTTTCAGATCTGCCCTCAATTATTTTCTTCTACAGGGTTGAAAATGGAGTTCGAACCTCCCCCCCTTCTCTATAATGGCATTTTTTCATTTTACCATTGAAATGATGTTTTGTGCAAACTTCTGAAGCAACAAAAATGTGTTTCGTGATGCATTTGTCCATCCTTGCTCGTTCTTTGCTTGTCTTTCTTCTTTCCTCTCTTCATTGAAAGTATTTGTGCATGTTTTAATACTCATTACAGGTTTGGAGCTGTGTTCATGGAGTTTTGGGACATTTTTTGTGTGAAATCTATCCTTGAGCCTGTGATGCATCTGTCCATCCTTCCCATTGCTCACCTCTCCTTGTCCCATGGCAGTTTTGATAGATGTTCAACATTTTCCTTCTCTGGTGTATCACCATTTTAGTGTAGGCTCTGTTTTTTCCTTTTCTCTCTCTCTCTCTCTCTATCTCCTTGGCATGGTTAGATTAGGATTAGATTAGCTTGCCTGCACTGGAATAGCTTGTGGCAGGTAGTTCAGGAATAGGAACCAGCCTTCTCTAGAGACTCCTTTCTCATTTTTGCAAGTCCCACACTTGGAGAAAATATTCCATGTTGTGCAATCACACTGGATGCTAGTATGATCAAACTAGAAATTTGATCAACATCCAGGGGTGTTGTGATTTTGCCCTAACAGGTTTCTTGGTAATTGCAACAACTCTACACATAGTGGCTGTAAAGAGTAATGGTTTTGACGGGGTTAAGGAACAAGACAAATCCTTTGAGTTATTGAAATACAAGATTAGTCATCCTTTAGTACTTTCTCTTCCAAGTTTGCAGTAGCCTTTTGAAGTAGAGACAAATGTCAGTGATTTCACTATGGGTGTAGTGTTGCTTCAAGGCAGGTAAACCCGTATGTTATCATTCTGAAACCTTCAATTCAACAGTTAAAGGACATTCACTATATGATAAAGAATTATATGGAATAGTTCAAGAAATTAAAAAAGGGAAAAATTATATGTTGGGTAAAGAAACTATTGTGCACACTAACTACAAACCTCTCCAGTATTTGAAAACATAATCTAAATTGCAGCAGGCGAGGCACTAAAAAATTTTGGGGTTTCTTCATCAATTCCATCTAGTGATCAAATATAAGAATGGTAGTATAAATTTGGTGGCGGACATGTTGTCTAGGCCACCCACATGGGAAAATTTCTCGTGTTTGGCCACTATCTCTCAGATCGAGCCCTTCACAAAGGAATCTTACGGAGAGGCATATGCCCGAGACAAAGAATTTTGGGTGACATTTCAGAAGTTGCAGTCCCAAGGGGCTGAAAAGACGGGAATTGAAGATTGTTATCACAAGGATGGGCTGCTCTACTAATAGGGGAAAATTTGTGTGCCTAAAGAAGAAAGACTTCTATTGATGAGGGAAGCATATACCTCGAAAGTAGTAGGACATTTTGGTGTTGGTAAGACCCTAGCCCACTTGCAAAGTTATGTATATTGGCCCAACATGCAAGAAGAAGTATCAAAATTTATTCGTGGATGTAAAATTTGTTGTACTGGAAAGCCTAAAACTAAGAAGGAAGGTTTATATATGCCTTTACCAGTACCTACTCGTCCATGGGAGGAAATTTCTATGGATTTTGTGCGAGGATTACCTATTTCTAAACATGGCCATGACCATATCTATGTTGTTGTCAATAGATTCAGTAAAATGTGTATTCTTATGGCATGTAAAAAGAAAGTAAAAGCACATGAGGTGACAGATCTTTTCTTTGCTAATGTATGGGTGAATTTTTCTTTGCCAAATTCTATTGTCTCTAACAGGGATTCCAGGTTCTGGGGGAAGTTTTGGACTACTTTGTGGGACAAGATGGATACCAGGTTATTGAGGAGCACAACTTTCCATCCATAGACAGATGGAAAAATAGAGGTGGTAAATAGGACTATGGTATAATTGATCAGAGGGTATAATAGTAAGTACCCAAGGACTTGGGATAATTCCTTAGCCTACATTCAACATTTCTGTAACTAGGTAGTACACACATCCACTATGAAGTCACCATTTGAAGCATGCTTAGGATATATACCTAAAAATCCACTAGACATAGTAGTTGGATAGCAAGATGAGGATGATACATGAGACACAGAGGTTACTAGAGCTAACAAGTTAATTATGAGGCCATAAAATTCATCTCAAGGTCGAAGAACAGCTAAAGAAATCTCAAGAAAAGTACAGAGCTAGGCACAATCAGCATAGGAGGGAACACAACCTTCATGTTGGATATAAATTTTGGCTTTACTTGAGTAAGGAGAGACTACAAGGTCAAGCACGGAAGCTCAAGCCACTATGATATGGACCCTTCACCATACTGGAGAATATTAGAGAAACTGATTTTCGATCATATTTTTCGACATTCACGAGGATGTACTCTATAGTAAACTGTGAGAACATACACCTATATGATCCATCCATGCTAGATTAAGATGAAGAACTACAATTGCTACCTTCCATTGAGGATTGTGTCTTGGACTCACATGACGAATTGGAGGAGAATGTAGTGCTATAGTAGAAGGTCAAAGAAATTAGAAGAGATCTATAGGAGTCTTAGTAGATTGGACTAAAAGGAAAGACACCAAGGTAGGCCCGGTGGTACTGGAAGGACTAAGTGAGGGAATTATTTCCTAATCTACTCCACCCACTAAGCTTTTGTGGGACCAAAAGCCTCCTAAGACGGGGAGGTGTGATCCATAGGGATACAAAATAACTCTAATTCATCAAAATCAATGAGCACAAAGAAGAAAAACAATAAACAGATATTTTGTCTTGTCAGTAACAGGACTACCTCCCTATACAGGGTGGCACTTATGTAACCGCAACCTAACATAGGGCAGTGGTCTTGGCCATTACAGATAGATTTTTTTTTTTGAAACGAACAACCTTTGACTTTAAAAGGATGTTCATTTCTTTTCTCCTTCATGACCTTTCCCATTCTCCAGTGCATGAGAGGACATGCGAAAGGCTATAAATATATGATTTTAGAATTGTAGAATATCATCAAAGCATGAGAGCAAGTGAGCAAGAAGTATTAGTGGTGGAAATTGTATTTCGTAGAAGAAAAGAGTGTTGAGACAGAGAAAACAAGTAATTGAAAGGAAGTGTTGAGATATTATCTACTTCCCTTTAATACTTATTGTAAATTTTGTTCTTGTTGATTTGAATTGGCTAATAGAAGTGGGAAGAAAGAGCAATTGCCCTTCCTATCTGAGTTTTCCTCCATTGGAGGCTTTCTAGGATAAAATTGTTGGTGTTATGAGCTTATATTGTTTCCTTTACTATAATTGTTGATTATAAGCACAATAATAATTCATTCACTAGATATCTTTGTTATTTTCTATTAGAAATTAAACAACAATGATTAATTTTTATTTTGTGAATAATTCCAAAGTTCAAGAGTTTACAGATCAACAAGAACTGTGGCGTAGAGCATTAGGAATTTACATTGAAGACCATTGTTTGAGCACTCATAGGAAAGCTTAAACCTTTGGATTTGATTCCTTTAACATGTATGACCAGGTATGAATGGTATTGCTACTCTGTTTGAATAATGACTCAATTGTAAGGTAAATTATGGATAAGAGAGCTTAAGAGGTATATGTGCTAGTAAACTTATGTCAAGGAAAATTTTAGTTACACATGTTCATGAATTTTTGAATATTCTCGTTTTTGAAATTTGGAATTGTATAATTTTTAGGGTACCAGTTAAGAATAGTTCGACAAAAATGTTTTGGGTGAAATTCAATTTTAGGGGTTAATTCACCATTCCTGCGAAATAGGAATTCAAAAAAATCACCTAAATACAATTAGTCGGTAGCATATTTTTATGCTACTAGCCGACATCATATAGTATGGGGTGAGCTGGTAGCATAGAAAATGCTATCGAAAAGTAACATTTTCTATACTACTGACCGGAAACATACTATATGATGTCGGTCGGTATCATAAAAAAGTATACCGGCCGGTAGCATTTTCTATGCTACCGGTTGATAACATAGCATATGTTGTCATCTGGTAGCATAAAATATGCTACTGACTAGTAACATATAAAAAAATACAATCTAGTGACTTTTAATAGTGATGTCATGATGTCTTGATATTTTCCATTTGTGTGAAAGATAATTTTCATAAATTCGCCAAATATTTTCTAAGGATTTTTTTCAGAGGGACACTTAAAAATTTCCCTACCTCATGAATGGATTTGTAGTATGAAACAGTCTTGAATGTGAAGATAGGAGGCTTGAACATTAATATAAGGCATTTATTCATGATTACAACTTGCCAAGATGATAAATAGTACTCTTTATACCTAGTGACTATCATGGAATGAGCTTATGGAGCCAAATCTAAGCCTAGCATAAAATAGGGAAGTATTGACATGATTGGTTGATGATCTTCTAGCGCATACATGTGGGTTAAGATCTATGAAGGTGTAGCAAGTGAATTATTTTTGTATAAGGAGGTTGATTATATAACTCAAGAAAGTTATGATAAGGTTCTTGACCTCATGAGAGAGTTGTGTACTGAAATTAAATATGTAGGGGCATATAATACACTTGAATGTCATGGTTTGAAGTATTTGTATCCTTTTGGTGGAGCAGCTAACAATTATTTGAAAGGTTATATAGGTGGAGTTCGTTAGGCCACCTAGTGAAGTTCAAAGGCATAAGATATAGTTTTATAGGAGGTGAACTAACAAAAAAGAGGTTATATAGAAAGATAAACAAGGTAAGTACATGGAAATTTGAGACTTGAAGCATTTGTCATTAAATATGACAGTAAAATAGTCTTAAATATTGCATAGGGATAAAGATAGGTGTATGCATCATATGAAGGGATCAAATTTTAATTTCTAGTGGTTTGAAGGTTATCTAGGAGAACATGATATGATCATCATGGGGAAAAACTGAGCTAAGAAGGACATCATTAGCTAAGTGTGTCTCTTATCTTCATGCCATGAGGGGTTCTCAGTTAGTGTGTCGAAAGGTTAGTTTTGAATATAAATGTTTTATTGAATTCCTTAATACTCATCAAGATTTAATTCAAAATTTAACTCCACGCATCACTTCATTCACCATTTAATCAATCACAAGTGAACAAAATGCCTTGCATGATTCCCTTGCCACGTGTTCCACTCAGTTTCAGTCACAATCTAATTCACATAATGATGTCCTTACAATACAAATCTGTCAAAACCTAGTCACTTCACCTTCTTGAAACATTTAGGATTTCTGTCAGATCAAGTCACACAACCCTGCACAGGAACCTTGGTATCATGACTTACATCAATTTATACAATACTAAATCTACCAAGAAGTCACCAAACCCTGAATGCACCTACAAATATGCAAAATTATCTCATTTATATACTAAGAGACGACATATTATACTAACACATATTCAAAGGTATTGTACACCATTTATTTAACAATGATGAGGTTCCTCTTGTCTTGGAGGAGGAGACGCATGGTGTCACTTGTGGTTTCCATTGTAAAGGTCATGTTACTACACAAAACTACCTATATGGGTTATTGTTGGCCTACCCTAGAATCAAAATCTCATGCCTTTGCCAATAATTTCCGATCTTGCTAGTTTCACAATGATTTGATTCACTCCCATCTAGCTAAGTTACAATCCAATGCAACTCCTTGGCCCTTCACTATAAAAGGATTGTATTATATTAGGAAGTTACAACAGTTTCAAGACAGTCATGTCTTCATCATTACAACCACAAAATACTTTACAAAGTGGATTGAATTCATACCTCTAACTAAATGTTTGGCCTTACCACATCCAAATACATCCTTACTCAAATCATTTACCACTTTGGAATAACCCATATTATCATATCTGACAATGGCGAGAGATTCTAATGAAAAGAAATGGTGTAACTTTGGGCTAAGTTCAAAATCATACATTGATTCTAAACACCATATCATCCGTAATACAATGGACAAGATGATTCTATAAAAAAAATCCTCACAAGATCATACAAAAGACGACCTATAAAGAGTGCACTTATTGGCATATGAAGCGATATCCTACATTATGGGCATACCACACGAGTCTCCGTACGACAACTGGGATAACCCCATTTTCACTTATAGATGGAATAAAGGTACTCCTTTAACTCGAGGTGGAACTCCCTTTTCTTTAAATTTCGCTTCATGATATAATTTCAAATGGGGAGCTCCATGAAGCACGTCTTTATGACATCAAACTATCATTATAATTACATGACAATGCATATAATTTCAATCAGAAACATAAAATATGCCTTGTTGAATAACATAAAAAAATTGTTCATCCTTGTAATTTCAACGTGGGTAACCTGGTTCTCAAACTCGATTATACACATGACAAAGAAGGGAAATACGTTAAAAAATCGTGGGGTCATTACCTCATGAAATATATCATAGGTCATAACACATATCATCTTCAAACTAATGAAGGCCACATCTTGAAAGAAAAAAAAATGCTTAATTTTCTCAAAAAGTTTCACACATAAGGAAACTCAGGTGTTTTGTTACTCAACAACCAGATGTTTCCATTTCCTTCATAAACTCACTATTTCATCAACCTTCTTTAATAATAATATCAAAATTTTGGATTTTTATACCCATGTCTTTCCTAATAGATAATCGCGAGAATATGCACATCCTCACGTAGGCTCATGGTCTTGCTTGGATTTATCTAATTAACTTATAACTTCTACCTTATGGTTTTTTGGTATTTTGAGAATTGCTATCCACCCCTCACCATCTTCTCATTTACATCTACCTTTTATTTTTTTTATCTTTTTGTGCTTTTTAACGTTGCAATCCGCAGTTGACTATGACACTATGATCATTATGACACCATAACATTATTACATCATGACACTATGAAAAAACATTCATCTCATGGGCCCCTAGCTAGGTGATTTATGTCTTAATTTATTGTTGATCATGTAGTGATTCCTTTAAGTTTGTATTCTTCAAGGTTCTTACAGCATTGTTCCCACACATGGTAAGAAGAGAGACACTATCAATTATGCATTCGTGGATACATTTCATTTCATCTAGTCTTTTGAGCATTCCCTTTCATTATTGATGTTACAAACTATCTTCTTCTATTGACCACCCCACATTTTTCTATTGTGAGATGCCATGATCAATGACTGTGGCATATGTATACACCTAATATTTCACTTTTCATCTTTCATAACTATTACTAAAAATTTCCTAGTGCATGTAAGGGTCAATGATTCATCTATTTATAGAATGGATTCCTTAAGGGTAATGTCATGAATGGGGAATCATTATTCACATAACCATTATGGGTTAAAGGTAGTAAATAGAGAGAGTGTCACTATTTGGTCTTAGCCTTAGTTGTTTTTTCATTAGCTATCCTTTCCCCTTAGGTCTCGTGCAAATCACTTTCACAACTTCTTTCTTGCATTCCAAAACTTTGCACCTTTTTTATGCACATCTATTATCTACAACACATTATTTTTACTTTTTATGACATGTTACCTCTTTTAACTTCCCATGGCCTACACCATTAACCACGTGCAATGGTATCAGTGTCATTTTTTTTGTCTGATGTAATCATTTGTGGGTGATGACATCCTATTTATACACACCACTCATTTTAAATTCATAAGAGAAAGGAATCTAGGTCATTCAAATTGTCATTTTTGTTTCTCTTTTGTGCCATCTTCGCATCTGCTCACCTAGTTGTTTGTTAATCTTGCATATTGTTTGGATTTGATTAGATAATATTCTTCCTAGATCGTTGATTGAACTATTATGTCACTTATAATGAGTCTTGAACAAGAACAATGTTCCCCTTCTCCACTAAATAGTGATTCTATCTCAGTGTGCTTCTTCTCTACAGAGATAGATGCATCAATGACAACCGTACAGGTAAAAGTTGAGTGCTCTAACCATTTCTTGTCATTTTACATAAATAAGTTCATTTCCTTTTCTCACTGTGCTATATTACCTTACTATTACACATGTTTAGATGCTAGTTATAGTACTATTATCCATTATCATCTCCTTAGGTATCACCATTTTCATTTCAGTTATATCATGCATGTTTATTGTTGATGTATACTTCTCCACATCCAACTACCAATATCTAAGTAGATTTCCTTCCTCTCTCTTGACTGTGGGCCTTTGAAACCCTAGGTTAACCTAATGTAGGGATTACTACCCTCTAGATATGTGACACTAGTGCTCATTGTAGCTTCTTTAAGTCCACCCCCTTGTATGTCAGTACATGTGTGTTTCCACTCATTGCCTCGATATCGAAATGTAGAATGGATTATTTAAGAGTGCAATATATTGAGACACATCTTTTGCCCACATACAATATGTAAGAGAAGAGTATTAATTTAGGGGTTTTAAGTAAGGACACCTAACTACATATAACTATTATTAAAATGTGATAGGATAACTACTACCATCATAAGCTGGACTTTAAAACAATAAAATTATAAATGTGAGATGCACTAAACATCGTATCTCTTGTGTAAACTTCTCCAAATCATCAAATGGGATTTTTTCCTCATTGCATAAAATTGTCAAGTAGGGATAGGATCAATTGGTCAATCTTGTCTTTCCAGTTGGTCTTGTCCAAGGCCTCTAATAGTTAAAATTTTAAATGGGTATCTTCTTATGAGTAATTCATTTCCCCATAGGTAGGCCTTAATGAGAACTTTTACCTTTGGATTCTTATAAATAAAAATCAAACCCACTCACTTACTTACTTGGTCACTACTTAGAAATCACTTAGTAAAACTTAGTCTATCTCTCCAAAAGTAAGTAAATATGTCATATTCTTCCCTATCACATGATATTAAAGTAGGAGAAGCCCCTAAGCAGTTTTGAAGCACTTTAAATCAAGCCAAGTCAGATCATTCAAAGTTGAGTCATAGAAAGCATTATCAAGTGTTCAAGGGATAAATTCTAGTTGCATAAATGTAGCTGCATACACACACACACACACACACACACACACACACACACACACACACACACACACACACGTGTGTGTGTGTGTGTGTGTGTGTGTGTGTGTGTGTGTGTGTGTGTGTGTGTGTGTGTGTGTGTGTGTGTGTGTGTGTGTGTGTGTGTGTATGTATATGTATATGTATGTATGTATATATATATATATATATATATATATATATATATAATATAATATAAAATCCATCATAAATATAAAATCCAAAAATAGGTATGAAAATAAGGAGAATACCCAAAATAACATTCAAATTAGACAAATCAAAAGGAAAATATGATCCTTCCACATTGTATATTTTGAAAAATAAGGTAATGTGAGAAAGAATAGCCTTATAGTCATCTTGGGTCACATAATTATGATCCCTATATAAAATGTGTTGTAAAAAGGGGTTTTAAATTATTATCAGCTAGCTATTTGATGATAAGAAATTACTATAAGTATGGAATATGATAAACTATGCCCACAAATAGAGGGTGATGGATGCATGAGAAACTATGAGAATATGAGAAACTATGGAGTGCTTGGATGCATGAGAAGGGGTTGAAGCTGAAAATCATATATGCAAAAACATAAATAATTACCCCACGCAAAGTAAGGATCATGTAGACACTCAAATCTGGAAATCCTTCCTTCAACAATAATCAACTTGACATAACACGCTTGGATATATAAATGCACTCTCATCGCTCTTGCTTAGGACACCTTTATAGCTATTTGTCTACTTTCTTATATTTGAACGCCTCTTTGTTGTCACTTTTTGAATTTTAGAGGCATAAAACCATTTTAGAAAAAAAAATCCTTTGACCCATTAAGTCAAAAACATGATTTTTCCATCCTAGCCAAAAACTATCATTTTTGATTAGTTTGTACAATTCTAAAAACTGACCCTAGTGTACATTTTTAGATACACAACTTGTGCATTAAAATTTTCAATTCAATTTTCTTCTTATGGAATAATATTCCCCTAAGGTCAGCTTTTAATTTTCCATAATAAAATTTTGAGACATATAATAGAAAGTAAATCATACCTCATTTAAAAAAATGGCACTTTAAGATGTCATATAAAATCAAGGAGAAAAGTAACGCCAAACTCCCTAAACTGCGACATAACTCATGCATATCTATTAGGTAAACACTCTCTACAAGTTTGGACTATCCTTCTACGTCTATGAGTATTCATATTATTTGTATAAGAAGGAAAATTTACCCTTCCTAAGTATTTGACGAAGTGCGAAACTCAAGTTCAAGAATTTTCAAACCATGATTATCGATTATATATAGAACTACAGTAGGTATCTCATGCTATGGGAATGATGCATGATTTTATCACTCTTCAATCTAGTGGAAACATCAATGGTGAATAAGGGCACCCAAAACCCAATTAATTTAACTTTTAAGGAAGTCTTTCTTGAACTAGAAGGGTTATAGGGTATGAGTATACCTTACAGAGCCATTATGAAGGTGAGCGAAGAAAACCGACACATGGAGACATCCATTTCTAGATATGTGAAACGATTAGGAATTTGTAGACCCATATTCTTAGTAGGCTCAAAATTTATAAAAGGGTAAGGACTGTATGAACACTCTTGAAGTACTTGTATATTTATGAATAGGTTCAATCTTAGGTTCCTATTTTGTAACAAAAACATTTCAATATAAGATTAACATGTTTTTGTATTTGTATAATTTATAATATCATAGATCCACACACAATTAGATAAGTTTAATTCACCATTTTGTTTTAAATAGTTTCTATAGTTTTTATTTAATAGGGTAAAAATCAAGGATTGTGGCTCCTAAGGGCCTTACAAGAGAATACATCGTGGAAAAAACCAGAGGAGAAGGAGATAAATCCATATATAATCAAATGTAAAGACCTCTCCCAATGGTCAGAGGAAACTAAAATGAAACAAGGAACCCTAAATTAAATTAAAGGGGCTTGACTCAAAATAGGATTAATAATTCTTGCTATAACCAAACTTTTGAGAGTGACCATGAGTAATAATCTATTTTTGGTGGACCTCCATCCATCCCACATCCCAGGAAGGAGATCCCACACACTCCACATCCGGCCCAATGAGAAAAAATACCTTCCCATTGTCATTAATCAACTTTCCATTAGTCTACCTATGGTCCAACAAACCGTTTCAAACTTCCTCCACACGCATCTCATTTAATGTAGTTTCACGTACCTCAGATTCAAATTTTGATTCCCGGTCATCACACTGGATCTCCTCGTTACCATGATCAGTATTACCCATCATCTGCAAATCAATCCAAGATCAATCCACACTGTGCCTTTGTGGTGAAACCAACTCCATCTACTCCTCGCTAAAACCAGAATCCTCCCATCTAACCTCCTTTGCTCCAAGTGATGCCTCCATCGAATCATCTTCCACTCTCTTAACACTTTGTCTCACCTTCATTTTCCTTTATAGAAGTAATGCTTCCTGAATCCTAGCCCACCAACACCTGTTCAGAGACCCTGGTTGTACCATTATTGTTCTTCATCAAGCTAGCCATGTCATCATCTCCGTGTGGAAAAGAAATATCTGAAGGAAGCTCACAATGCTAACAACACACCTTCACATCATATCTTACTTTCCTGCAATGGCTACAGAAGATCCTAGAGTCTTCAACAATGATTTCCTGGGTCCATACTCCAGTAGGTGAATGAAGGACAATACATTTAGGAACTCTGAAACCTACCATAACATTTATTCCTAGCCTGGAAAAAACTAGTCTCGATCTATCATTAGTGGACAAATCAAATGTAATGAGCATTTTGATTGACATGGCTATCCCCAAGAAGAATTCCGTTCCCTGAACTCCAATGGGAGTCCCAGAAGCCAAATCCAAACTGGAAGGGATTTGAAACTGAAGTTGAATGGTAAACCAGGAATCCACTAGTGGAAGGTAAAGGTTGCATTACCAAAGATCCACAGTGCACCAGTTAACACATTCTACAAATACTTTTCATTTTCGAACCCGAAAAGGAAACCTTCTCCGGCAATGGCCCTAACCTCAACTTTGGAAGACCATTTTCTGCTACACCATTCCCTTCCAAAATATATATTTGGTCATGATCCTACAGATCTTCCTACAAGTGCATATTTTAGTTTCTATATCAATAATATCTTTGAAAATCAATAAATCATGATTTTTTCAATTAATGTTAGAGGTTAATTAGATAAGGTTATCCACCTATTGCATTATTTCATCCTTTTTATGTATGCTAATAACTAAAAATGGAATGAAATAGGAATCCAAAAAATTGAAATCATTTGGTTAAACCTACCTTCTCTAATCAAACATTGCATATTTACCCATATAAGCTTTATGATTTTATTCTTTGGTTTTGGCATTCCATTTTTCCTCATCATGACACTTCCATTAAATTCTATGAGCTTCACCTCTAGTGTAGTGTTCCTGATTATCCTACTATTAGGGGATAGTATCCTTCTCACTAGATCTATTCA
The DNA here is from genome assembly GCA_019776745.2 of Taxus chinensis. NCBI lineage: Eukaryota > Viridiplantae > Streptophyta > Pinopsida > Cupressales > Taxaceae > Taxus > Taxus chinensis. The sequence continues at coordinate 648,119,294 of CM034146.1, forward strand.
CATCTTATGTAATTCCAATGAAGGACCTTATACTAAACCTACTTGTTATATCGATGATACCTCTCCTTCTTACATTCACATTCAATTTGAGATCAATCCTATTAATACTTATCATCCACCTTGAATTTTTTATGCTAAAGTAAATGCGGTAACCGAATGGAAAAATAAACAACTTATTGGGGTAAATCCACATTTTCATCCCCCACCCTATCCTCATATGCCTAAATCTAATGTTCCATATAAAGGATACAATCTAATTGAAAAACTCCATAAAGTTCCTGTTAAAATATCTATACTTTAGTTGCTTCAAAAACATCCTATTAAAAAATAGTGTTTTATCTTTCACATTAGCTAATAATACTCATCTATCTAACTTTTCTTCTCTCAAATATACATTTAATGAACTTAAAAAATCTATTAATTTCACTTCATTTGATATCCCACCTAATGATGAGATGCATTGATGTCCACCTTTATTGATCGTTGCATGTATTCAAAGAATCTTTCTCAAAATGATTTTAATAAACAATGGATTTGGTCTTAACATACTTCCAAAATATAATGATTACATACAAATATAGGCATTAATCCTCTTTCAATCAATCATTCTTGTACTACTTTACAAGGATTTGATAACATCACACATTATACATTAAAAAATATTACTTTCAACCTACTTGTTGGTCCTATGACTTCACCCACTACATTTTTCATCATAAAAACTGATTTACAATAGAATTTACTCTTGGGCCATCCTTGGATCCATGATATGCAAGACATCTCCTCTAGTTTCTATCATTGCATCATGTTTTTACATAATGACACTGAGTATATTGTACATGTTGATCCTAATCCTTACCATTGTTACAAAGTAGTTTTTGTAATCCACAAGAACATTCATTCACTCCCCCATCTACATCCTATTCCTATGGACAAACTTGATACATATGTTGTCAATGTGACTAGTGCTTTTATTCGACATTTATTATCTAGTGAGTACTTTACCAACATTCCTCTTATGAATCTATCCACATCCTCTATAATGAAATCACAGTGTCACTTTATACATCCAATCTATTAGATGGTTTTGTTCAACATATTGATGTACTTTAATATGATATTGATAATGGTGATGATAAAATCACACTCACAGATGATAACATACAAAAAAATTAATTCTAATCCTTTTGATGTAGGAAAATATATACTTCAATCTCTCTTTGTATGTACTAGACCCATATATTATCATATTAAAGAAAATGCCCTTAATGATAGTAGTTCATATTCTCCTAATCATATTGACTCTAGTGATATGGACATTGATGTCATGGCCAATACTGTCAATACTCTAGAGCACCTAAATGCATGTTACATATTTTTCCATACCAACTCATCTTGATACACATGATGAATTAATTTCCATTTTAATTGATTTTTATTTGCAATTACATTATAAGAATCATCATTCTACTCGTAATATTTCTAGGTATCCCAATCTTCCATGATGTTATTATCACTATGTTACGGTTCATGACACTAATAACTTTTAATCTTTGAGTGATAAAATCAATACTCTTAGTAATAATGGAACTAACACAATCTTGCATGACACACCCCAATCCTGCAGAATGGGAATCCTCATTTGATATATTTAATAGAATTTTGTATATTTATAAGTAATACTAGCCACATGTGCCTCCTAATTTAAACTTATAATGATTTGAATACTATAGGACTCGTGCAAACTAAAATTACACCCTCCCTCATACCGGCTATCGAGTTTCAGGGATATATTATACTAATGATATATTTTAGGTTACATGTCATCACCACTAAAGTTTTGGTTTGTCTTGATCCCAAACCTACCACATAAGATTTTTGTAGACCTTGTTGTTGTCACGTATTTCTAGTACTATTGACAAGCACAACACCAACATCATTTTCTCACTTATTGCTGGCACGATCATTTTCACAATGATTATTTACCTTCCTATCCTCCCAATATGAAACATTAGACTTATATTATTCATGTACAAGGTCTCCCTTTCATGAGATGCAGGAATGTACTATGGAACTCAATCACTTCAATGAAAAAGGAATGTCTCTCACTAGACACTTCAAAAAATTTAATAATATGCCATATCCTTGACCAGTTGAGTTAAATCCTTCCACTAATGATCTCCTTCACGATGGTTTCTAACTATCATGTTGTTCCAACCCCTCATTTCAACTGATGACACACTCTATTTACAAGTTTAACTTTATATTTTAGGTAGGATTTGCACACTTCAAGCTTACTTTACACACAACCGTACTATTGAAAAGGGAGGATTTCCATACTTGAACCTTATTTTATGTACACATACACAGGGGGGAAATCTACCATTCCCTTATTTTTGTTATATAATATCTATGTATTCCCATTCATGTGGTCATTCTTGGATCACCCTTCCTTCTCTTCAAAAAATAATTTTTTCATGTATGCCTTTAGGGAAGTCATCAAAAACAAAAGAATTCAATTATTTGAAAAAATACAAAATTAAGACGTGTTTTAATAGCATAAATGTTTTTCAATTTACATTCTACTTGTTGTTTATTAATTTGGTTTAATAGATATCATTTCTTCTTTACAGAAATGCACTCTTATGGTATACTGAGCATGATGTGAGACATACATAAATCAGTAATCGATGACAAGTGTTGGTCTTCCCTTTTCCCATACTGCTAGCCCTTGTGGGCATCTACATTTGCATACTACATCTAGATTTTATATTTCAATTATAGTTCATTTGTTTCCTCATTACACTTGGTTACCTATATATATTGTGTATTTTCTATTTTTTGGACTAACAAGACTAACACGTGTTTTTGGAAATGCTTACAATTATTTCTATCTGTATTATATTGTATGTTCTCCGTTTGTTTAGATACACTTACTTTTCATATATTTTTGCTAGTTGCATGTGTGTATGCTCTCTCTACCATCATTATTACAAAAGGGCCTTGATTATCATACAATACCATGGATCTCCCACGGTTTTGGTGTTATATATTATGCACAGTATGTGTATCTCTAGTTTTCATGCTCATGAGACTTGATTGTCTTGTGAAACCAGTAGTGTTCCATGTTTACATGAATTTTTTATTTTGTATGAAATTTCTTGATATGTTTTCACTTACATATCTATCGTATGTTTTTTTTCTATTAACACATCATTTTATATATGTTTTTATTGTTATTTTGCTGCATTGAAACATTTTTTATTATCATGTTTATTATCCTTGTTGCTATTATTTTGTGTCATGGTTTCTACTATGTGTAGTTCCCACTTCACTTTGACACCATTTTTATTATTGTTTTGATACTATTGACTACACTTATGGATATATTATAGTTTTGATATAGCATGTTAGTAGATATCAGAGATACTGAACTGTTATTGATTTGATTCTTATATGATGCATATGGACTACTGGAGACATTTGATGTTGATATTGATATACTTTTGACATGGTTATTTATCTGTAATTCTGACATGTGATATATTTAGTCATATTGAGTAGATCTTGATAATTGGATTAATGTGATGATCATTTTGACATGAATGAAATGTGGAATAGAAATGTGCTAGAAATTGTAAGTGATATCGTATTTGCATAGATGATATTAATTCATATATAGTTGATTTTAGATTTATATCACATATTTTGGCATGAATGTTTTAATGCGGCCACGAGGCTGAAGGAGGTATCCTCTGTTTTATAGGTATATTATATTCACAACAACATCGGGGGAGTGGAGACCAACCACATCAAAATTCAAGAAGAATCCAACTAGGGTCACCATGGCAACATGTAATTGTGTGTGTGTTAGAATTATTTGGTTAGGGGAAAATTGTGACCTAGGGGTCATGTGTTGTTGTTTTAATTTTCTCTTTCTATTATGTTAGTATGTGTTTTCTCTTAGTAAGTGAAATTTTACTTGTTTTATTATTTATATTTTTGGATTGGTGTTTACCCCTTTATTAGTCATGGGTTGTAGTGTCTTAATTAAGCTAATTTTAATTTTTCATAAACTAATTAAAGATGTGACTAAAAGGAGTTCATTTATTAAAATTGATTTAGTCTTGGATTTTGTGTTGAGTGAAGTGTGTTTGAATTTTGAGTGTAGCACACTCTACCCTTCATGGGAAACTCGAATTTGGCCTTAGAGGCCAAATTTGGAAGCTTGTGGGACAAGTCAAACTTGTCCCACACCTCTTAAATGCCCATGCCAACCCTACCTATGGGTTGGGGGGACAATTTTAGGCTCTTTTAGGTGTTTTGGGAAGTTTAAAAGGTGAAATGTTAATTGCACTTTCTTTCAAATATTTAATTTTTTCCTTTGGGGGAGTGGGCTTAGATGGAGTGTGTAAGGTTCTTGTCATTCCTCTAACCACTTATTAATTATGCATTGGAATATGAGGTTGACCAAGTGATGTGGAGTGGAGAGGAAATGAGGTGCCATCCTACTTGGAGCCACATCATCCCTCCCTATCCTTTCTCTATTTATTGAATTCTTTTGCTTGTTTTGGGGTTGGATGATCATTTTTAGTCTCTTGAATTTTTGGAGAATGGAGAGGATTTTGAGAGAGTTGTGGATTTTTGGAATGTTGTGGATGCTTGCTTGATCTTTGGAGAAGCTTGGAACTTCATACTTGGAACAAGCTCTACCATGGAGAGGTAGGAGCTTCTCCTTAGTTTAAATTGTATTATTTGTTTTATTGCATGTGTGTATATGTTGTGTTGAATGTTGTTGTCTCTTTGGAATGCTTGTTGGGTATGGGTAGAATGCCTAAGTTGGGAGTGGGAGGAGACTATGGGGAGTTTTTCTTATAGGGAGGCATAAGAGATCTTTTTTTTCGAGGAGGGAGTTTGGGTTGGGTGCCCCACCTAGTATGAGGAATGCTTGCATTTCTTCTTGTTGTTATTATGAGGGAGCCATAAGAGTTTGTGAGGGAGGCATAAGAGTGTATGGAGGTATAAGGGGTACTTGAGGGAGGCATAAGAGTTGATCGGGGAAATTGTGTTTGTATTGGAGGATTTTAGGTGGGCACTCATTCCCATTGGGAGGCATAAGTGGCCTCCCCATAGGTCTTACTCTTTTGGATTTCTTGATAAGCCTTGTTATATTGTTGTTTTGTTGTTTTCTTCTTGTTGAGTTGTTATTGTGTTTTGTATGTAAATGGAATGAATGTGAAATTATTTTTTAGGTATTGTGGAAGCTAGTAGTTTCCATGAGTTGAGATCTTCTCCCATTGTAATGTGGTTGGGGCTCAGGGGCCAATGGAGAGGATGGCTTCTCCTCTCCATTGGGTATCTTGGGTGGGTGGAGAGCATTGCCTCTCCCCCTATTTTGTTGTGAATCAATAAACTTTTGGAGGAGATATCCTTATTGGTGTTTGGAGCATTGGAGTCTTGTTGATGACCATATGAAACTTCCTTGTATTTTTACCCACTTAGAGTGAAATAAATTGTAATAATGTATTCATTCTTGTATTTATATTTTGCATAACTTCCCACATCAAGTGGAGGAAATTGTATTTATATTGTAAAGAAACATATTGTATTCCTATTGTGTCTATGGAAGTGTATTATATATTGAAAGGAAATAAGAAAGATTTGTGAGAATTAGTTTTGAAATGGGAAAGAAACTTTATTATCCTTCGTTTGAAAGTTATGATGTATGTGGAAAGGAAAATTTTTATAGAGGAAATATTTCATTCCATTGAAGTTGATTTGTTCCCACAAAAATATGTTGTTCTTGTTCCAAATATATTACTAGAAATGTTGTTGTAAACTCTCTTGTGAAATGTTGGAAACTTATATTAAGAAATATTACATGTCATTGTGTTACTTGAAAGGCATGTATTGCAAAAGTTAGTTTCCTTATTGTTGATAGAAAGGAACTTAAATTACAATTGTTTTTTAATTTGTTCAATAAAGTAGTCTAATCGCTAAATTATAGCATGTAATTCTCATTTGAAACTTATTGCAAGTTATTAAAAAATTGCTAAGGGAAATGAAATGTACTCTCTCTTACCTTCCACACTATTTTTTTTTATCAAATTATTAAGATAACAAAACGATAGTGTAAGTAAGCTATATTTCCTTTACCACTTTTGATAATAATATCAATATTTAAAATATTATTAATAATAAAATATTTTAGTATTAGAGGGAATATTATTAATTTAATATAATTAGATATTATATATATATATATACACTAAATAGAATAAAATACACATAAAACTATATATACTAGGTAGAATAAAGTTTAAGTAAAATTATGTACATTAAATAGAGTAAAATTTAAATAATGTTAAAACTTTCAAATAAAACCAAAAGTGGTAATAAGGCTTAAAAAAAAAAAGACACAGCATACTTTAAGTGCTTAAGGCTTTAAACTAAGTGGAAATGGTGGGAGGGGTGGGGTCAGCTACCCCACCCCATAATATTTTAATATTTGTTTTATTTTATCTTTTTTCATCCAAATTTTACGGACTGTACCCTAAACCATGTGGCCCCCTTACCTTTTTAAAACCTGCACTTCACATTTTTACGAACTATGATATATAGTGGTATGTATGTATGCCAATATTCTCCCTTGTTATGTGCACGCGTATATATATATATATACATTTATGATACATACATTACATACATACATACATACATATATATATATTTCAGGTTTGTAATATTGGATCAAATAATTAGAATAAAAAAGTAAAGAAATACATATATGTTTATGTTACCCAAATGAATATGCAAACCAAATAAAACCATGTATCAAAATGGGCAAAACCCACAACCCCTTTTTGGAAAATCAAAGAAAACTAAGCTAAATAAATTAAATAAATACTTTTAAAACCCTAGGAGAGGGTGTGAACAAAAAAAATATTGGAGCTTGCAGTGTCTCCCCAAAAGCTTGAGATGGCCTCCAATGGCCTCTCTTCCTCCTCCTCAACCTACAAAACAAATGGAAATAAAATGAATCAAATGAAATGAGAAAGAAGCTTTCATAAGGATGCTTTAGGGTTAGATTGCCTATTTCCAAATCAAGGGTCCAAATTTAATCCATCCAAGGGATAAGATTCATCTCTACAAAAAGTAGGTGGAGAGTGGGTGAGTGGAAATTACCCTTTTTAATTTAAATGTCTTAATTTTAAAACATGAGTTGACTTTTAAGGGGTCACTTTATGGGGTAAGGGGATGTTTATTCTAACCCCATGTAAAATGGACCTTGTTATTTATTTATTTGTGGAATATTTAACTATAGTAGGAATTTAATTGTTTATTAAATTAACACTTAGAGTGAACTAAACCTTTGTTGGACTAAATCTACTTATTAGTTTTAATGCAGACTTAATAATTGGCTAAAATGAGAAATTATTAATTATTAAATATCATTGACCTTGAAATATTATCGTGACAATTGTAGTTTCCAGCCTGTATGCAGGCACACTTTTCAAAAAAAATTTATTCCATAATTTTTCTAACTAAACCTAGGTTGTTCTTGGATCTTGTGTGAAATTTTAGCGAGCGTTACACTATGCACATCCCTTTTTATAGATATATTTTCATAGGTTATCTTCAAGTTTTCAACATTTCATTCATGGCTGCATAGATGCTTTCTTTTGAGCCACGTGCTCAAAATATTAATCATATGTACACCTGAAAAAAAGTGAAAACATTTGAAGGCATACATAAAAAACACCTTAGATTTGGAATCACGAACACAAATTTATCAAAATAAAGATGGTTCAAGACCATATAGCCTCGTCTGGATGATATGGAAATTCTTGACCTTATCATATAGATTTTCCTAGCGGCATTTTCATAAACTCTATCACCAGTATTAGGTTTTTCTTCACTTTTAAAACATTGTCATATGGTTTTTTAATTAAATGGAATAAGTTTGACACAAATTCTATGGTCCTAAAGTATTTCATTTTCTTTCTCCATGCTACTCAGTTCTGTCTTTAGTTTTTGTCACATTGGGGGATTACACCGTATAAGAAGTTCTATTTAGTTTCTAATATCATCTGTACAAAACATGGGTGGATTATGGGGGAACTTATTTCTCTAATTTAATTTATGTCTTAAGTTACCAAATTTTCCTTATAAACATATGTTATAGTATGGTCCATGGGGTTTTGGAAGGTATATAAGTTCTTCACAAGTAGAACTTTCCTATCCTCATTCTACTTAAGGAAAATATATCATATTCATTGGATATATTGGGTACATGGTATTCCTCCTCAGTAGGTATGCTTCAACTTCTCTTTTTGTTTCTTTTATTTGGAATTTGTGTGCTAGGATAATAAACCTAATGCATCAACTTATCCTTTGCACAAATTAGGCACTGAATACCATCAATTATTCATCAAAGTTCAAAAAAATATAGAATCTCAAAAGAACACAAATGTGAGAACATTCCCTCCATAAAATAAAGAGGTGTACTCTTTCCATATTTTTAATATCATTTGAAATTTCTTGTTGTACATTTAATTATAGTATTTTCATTACATTTTGAGTTATTTCTTGGTTTCTTATATCGGGCATCAACTATACTATGTGTTGTCGGTTTAATTTTGGAGCATGCCAACACCAATACAATAGGCATACTGCAAAATAAAGTTATTGCAAGAAAAGATAAAAAATTTCTACACACTCAAGTATATTTAATATTAACCATCCAATTTTATTTCATACTTAAAGGGGGGAAATGTAGAAACTAAAATTTTATAATCTATCATTTACAATTGTTGATGTTGACATTCCACATTTGTATATACAAATGCACTCTCATCACTCTTTCTTCTAGCACACCCTAATATCTCTTTGACTAATATCTTATCTTTTTACACCTATATGTTAGTAGTTCTAGAATTTTAACAACATAAAACACATTTAGAAACATCCAACTTCCAACACATAAAGTTGAAACATGATTTCACCTCTAGGTAAAATTTTCCATTTTTATCGGTATCTGTAATTGTACAAAATAACCTTATTGTATGGCTTTAGACCGCTACCTAATTAAATGAAGCATTGAATTTGATCATATTAATATGGACTTATATTCCCACTTGGTTATAATTTGATGAAATAATAACAATCAAAGATATATTTAAGCAAGTAAATCATACTTCATTTGAAAACATGGCACTTTAGGGTGTCCTCATACAGAGGAATACTCAAAGGGAATTCGAATCTACCTAAACTATGGTATATATCACATTCTAGGAGAATGACGTGTAGTTTGAACCCTCTTTGGAGTAGTAGTGACATCAATGGTACATATGGGTGCACATAACCCACCTAACTTTTTTTTACAAGAACTTTGTCTTACAATACAAGGGTTTTAGGGATTAATAAGAGTTTATGAATACATTATGAACGTGATAAAATGAGGTCGACACACATTGACATATTTTTCAAAGTAGGTGAAGAACTCAAGAATTTGTAGAACTAGATTCCAATTAGGTCAAGGATTCCATAGAAGTGTCAGGACCATATAGAGGCTCTTAACCTAGTTGTATTGTTTTGACAAGGTTCAATCTCAAGTACCAATTTCTGTAATGAAACATTTTAAATTTTAGATTGGCTTGTTCCTACATTCAATTCACTTTAATTGTCATAACTCTTCCTTATGTTTTAAACATTTGCTAGATCAATAGACACTTTATAAAGTGTTATTAAAATTTATGTAATTAATGTTGACATTTAATTATATTATAATATCCATCCACTACATTATTTCATCTTTTCTATGTATGTTAATTAGAAACACATTTATAAACTTAAAAAGGATTGAAATAGGAATTCACAAAATTGTGAAATTAGATCGAAAAATAATCCCTTAACTTTAAAAATGATGCTACAAGTACCTTGGTAATCGAATTTGGGATAAATAATAGTGACTTGGAAATCTATATTGATTATCCAAGTGAAAGAAATTAATATCTATAACATTTTTTAATGAAAATATTGTAAAAAAAATAACTGTGCTCTTTTAATCCTATCGTTTTGTTCTAGTATCAAACCCAAAAAGTCATCACTATTGGAGATGAGGCTCGTTGATTTGGTAAAAATATGTTTTATAATAATCTTTTGACATGAAAATCAAATATTAACAACCCATTAATATAATTGTATATAAAAGTTACAAAAACGTGATTGTATTTTAATTCTCCTCGGTTGTGTTTAAAATTAAAATCTAAAATTCCTTCTATTGGAGATTATGATGTCTGATTCATGTTAAAATAATAAACATTTGAATTTTTTTTTACAATTGAAATCCCAAATTATTGTCTGATATGCATAAAAATCACTCTAAAGAATGAATCTAGTGAAAAAATCTTCAAAATATATGCTCCATGTGAAAATATATAACTTGCAAATGAAACTAATAGAAGAAAGGAATCAAATATGTGATAAAATAGATTGATTTTGTAGATTAAAATTAAAATTATGAAATTCTATCTATTATATGACTCTTAATTTAGTCTAAAAAAACTTCTTTCGTAATATTAGTGCCATCAAAATTCCAACCTATGGGTTAGTAATTTAAAGATTATTTGTTACACATAGGCTTATAACTTTGATTCCATAAGAAATGACTATCATTATGTTCGTAATTTTGACAACCTTGTAATGTGAGTTGGTTCAAGGATTTGAATAGTGTCATAAGAAGATTTATAGGATTACATATTAGTATAAATCCAGAATGGCTACAAATAAATCATAGCTCTAATACCATGTCATAATTCGAGCACTATGAAACCTTGTGATGAATTAAACATACCTTTGATACTATAATTACCACTCCTCTTTGACACTTATTTTACTATGATTTTGAGAACTGTTGATTAGAGACTTGGATCTCATTTGATATTTTGATAGACTACGTGTTAGAGACTATGGATGTTGTGACTCGTTTTGTGGTTTTATGATTCTTAAAGTCATGGATATATATTTTTGTATTGACAATGATGAGGTGTTGTTATTTACATATATGTACTGACACTCAAGATTCTTGACGTATTTATTATGTTTTGATGTTTGGACTACTCTTGTGATCTCATTAATGTTGGTAGAAATGGTATAATTGAAATGTTAGAAAAATGTAAATGATTAATAACATTGCTTAGATTTGATGATGATATATGTACGTGATATGATGATTTTTGTTGATGAATATTCATGTATTTTATTTTGATGTATTTGATGTAGCCACGAGGCCGAAGAGGTATTGTTTGATTTTTGCAGGAAACTATATCACAACAAACAAGAGGGGGTTAGGAGACTAACCATAGAAGAATATTGGATGGATGCAACGAAGGTCACCATGGCATCTTTTTGTTTTGTTATATTGTTGTGTGTTGATATAGTTTTTAGGAGGTTCCCATGGGGGGTTAACCTCAAAATGTGACCATGGGCTTTGAATATTTTCTCTTTTTCTTGTTCTTTTTCTTTTTCCTTTTACTTGTGGAGTATGAGATTTATTATTGGAGTGCATTTCACTTTATTATTGTTAATTAGTGTGCTCTTATTTATGTTTATTAATAACTCTAATTAAAGTATTTTTGCATGTGAAAAATGGGCATTTAATTGAGGTAGGTTTTACTTGCGATCTTTTGATTTGATTTGGATTCTATTGATTTGACTATTGTGCACCCAACTCATCCCTCAAATCCCGAATTTTGACTTTGAGAGTCATTTTTGGAGGTTTGTGGGACAAGATAAGCTTGTCCCACACCTCTTATTCTCACCCACCCATCATACTTATGACATGAGGGGTCAAAATTAGGCCTATTTATGTATTTTTAAATGAAAATGGTAAATCAATGTCACCTTTTTGAATTACCCTGCAAATTGCTGTCCTTAGAAAATGGCAGTAGTGGGTTTTGTGGTGAAGGAAATTTGTCACATCTTCACCCACCCACTTATGACTCTTGGATTTGTTTTGACTTTAAGGTAGAATTAGAGGGAATTGATGTGGCATCCTACATGGAGCCACCTCACTCTCCTCTCCACTTTTTCTATTTAATGGAGTCATTTTAGAGTTTTGAGGGGGTTACTTGATTTAGTGATACACTTCTATTTTGGAGATTTGGTTGGAGTTTCTTGCTTGGATTTTTAAGAGCTTGTTTGGATTTGGGATTGAGCTTGGAAGGATCTTAGTATTGTGGTTTTGGATCAAAGCTTCTTTTAATGGCGAGGTAGGAACTTAAACCTTGCAATTTCATTTTATTATATGTATGTTGTTTGTAAAATGAATGTTTTTGTGTGTTTTTTGGGACTTGGGTAGAATGGCTGTTAAGAATGGTGTAGGAGAAGGAATATGGGGATATTTTGAGGGAGGGATAAGAGTATTGTTTGCATATTTTGGAGGGAGTTTGGGTTGGGTGTCTCACCTTTTAAGATAAGAGATTTTTACTTATCTTGTAAGAAATACTTGAGGGAGTGATAAGAGTATGAGGGAGAGATAAGAGTTTGAGGGAGGGATAAGAGTTTGGTTGTCGTGTGGAAGAAATTTTTTGAGGCATTTAAGGTGGGTGCTTAACCCATTGGGAGGCATAAGTGATTTCCCCATATTTCCTTGTCTCCCTTGGCTTAAGATTTTAAGCTTTGTTTTAGAAGATTTGCATTCTTTTGGTGATGTTTTGTGCTTGTATGTGTATTAGAATATTGTTGGCATGTGTGTTGTATTGTGGAAGAATTTTTGAAAGTTTCCATTGGTTGCATCCATTTCTTATTTCTCTATGGTTGGGGCTCGGGGGCCAATGAGGACGATGGCTTCTGCTCCTCATTGGAATTATGGTTGGGTGGAGAGTGTTGCCTACTTCCCCTTCTTGTTTCTGTGTTTAAAGATGAAGGAGAAAAAATATGAAGTTGGGAATTGATCAAAGGATGAATATATGTTGTAATGAAGAAAAGAAGAGAAACTTTCTTGTAAACATTATCATATTTCTCCTACCATTCGAATGGAGGATTGTAATACTTATTTATAAAAATTTTAATTGCATTTATTTATTTATTTGTAAAATTGAGAAGAAATGTACCTTGTTGTTGTATTGAGGAATTGCAAAAATGACATTAAAAATATGGAAAAGAAATCATTTTGATTTTCATGGTGAGTGTTGTTCCATCGGAAACTTGAAATGATCAAATGAATGTTTTTTTTATCAAGTAAATTAACTATGTACGCATGTTTAAACTCGCATTTTAGAATGAAGCATTTAATATGCTAAATCATATAATAAAAATTATTTGGCTTTGGAAATGCAAAGATTAAACCCTCATGAATGCACAAACAATTTTTAAAAATCTGAAAATTTTGTCTACAAAAAAAATTTATGGACTAGCTTAAATTTGACATCTATATGGCCGTCATCCTTGCCCTATGTTCTAGGAACTGTTGTGATGGTCATTTGGCCGTCAAATTTAACATAGTAAAACCTCTGTGTAAATTTTCTAAAACGTATTTAAGAGAAAATTTAGGGAATTTTAATCCCATTAAACTATCATATTTCAACAAAAAAAACATAAAAATAAAGGGAGTTATGTAGTAATTATTTGTTAGGAGAATATTTAAATATGGTTAAGAAAATTAAATTTAAATGACGTCCTTGAGAAGGTTGTTATGTGAATTTTCAATTAAATGTTATTCTAGGTGTTTGATTAAATTTAATTAGGAAAATATTAAATTTATATTAAAGTGAATTAGGGAGAATTTAGCCAAATCTTAAGGTTTCAATTATTAAGTGTGAACTAATTAAATAAATTATAATATCATAACGTAAGGTGTTAATCAAATAAGCAAGAAAACTTAATTACTTAATAAGGTTAACATAGGAAATTGTTTTGTATTAGATTTATTTAAAGATTATTGTTAACCTTAGTGTGAAATTAAATGAATTTGATTTAAGGATTGATTGTTTAATAAAAAATAATTTTTTTCATAATGTTTCTAGCTTAAATAATGGTGTTTAGAAATAGTTTGGAGTGCAAACATTTATGGGAATTACACTTGGTATCAGAGCCATGGGTTCAATGCTTAGACATTGGGTACACATGGAAACAAAAATAGATAACCTATCATAACCTACACTTAGAACACAACATTGTTTGATTTTTGTAAAATGTAGAAAACATAGTAAACCAAAACAAACCTAAACAATGATGAACTAAATCCTGACTTGGTTTGTTAGGAGGCACGAACCAGACAGAGGTTTTACACATAGAGTTAGATGTAACCCCCAGAGCATGCAGTCGCAACTATATTTCCATAGATCCTATAGACATTTACAGGAGGTCAATGCTGCTATACGAAGAGGATCATTAGGAGGACGACCTAGCCGGACATGATAGGGAACCATCAATGGAGGTTGCATGCACCTTGGTGACATAATGAGGAGTATAGGGAAGAGAACTTCCATGCAGAGTCAGTTAGACCAGATTCACCTCAGAGGGGACATGGAGATAGGGTTTCAAGACATAGAGAAAGATCTAGGAGCCCAAAACCAAGGGATAATTATGTGGAGGGACCTAAGGGCCAACAGACTTCAGCTGCAGATCATATTAGGGAGATCCTAATGCTACGACCATCTCATTATGCTGGTGATATAGGTGGATTTCAGGAAGAGGCTTGGTTAGTAAGATTGAGTGGATGCTTCAAGCTTTGTCCATGTAATAGCAACACGAAAGCTCATGTTGCGATTCATATTTTAAAGGATGGAGCAGGAGTTTGGTGGAGGACCGAGGAACAAAAGCTCCATGTAGATTCAGAGACCGTGACATGGGATCTCTTTAAGGAATGATTAAGGAGTCTATACTTATCTAAATGGTTTATCTAGTCAGAGGATTGACGAGTTCCATGATCTATGATAGTCATCTATGATAGTGACTGAGTATGAGAGTTGATTTTGGGACTTGCTTTATTATGTTGACTACATGCAGGATGAGCAGGTCTAGATTCACAGGTTCATCAGGGGTCTCAATTTGGATTTGGGAGGGGATGTGCATATACATTGTCCACAAACCTTAGCTGAGGCCTTGTTGAAAAGGCCTATATTGCAGAGGAGAATAGGGGGAAAACACAACAGGATAGAGACAAAGTGAGGAGCCGTATTCAGCAGATGCAAGATACTCGATCAAAGGGGATAGCTCCTCCTCGTGGTGGACATGGTTTGACCCAAGTATTCCTTCATGCCACCACATTAGCCACATCAACAACAACATCAACAAACCCATCCACCATTTAGACCTCAAGAGAGATTTGATGCACAGAGGGGATGAAGTATGGGGCCTCCTTGGAGAGGACCTGTTAGGACACATGCACCACCTAGAGCTCAGTCAACTGAATCTCATCCACATCAGCCACAACAGTCCATGGTAGGATCATCAGGGTCTACAGTACAAAACACTAGGGAACCTGGGGGAGTTGTTTCTCATTAGAGAGAGCCTGGTAGTTGTTACGGATGTAGAGTACAGGGACACCATTGGAAATATTGTCCACAAAACCCTAATAACAAGGGTAAGGGTTCCATTTTAGAGCCAACAGTCAATGATATGGCATGAAGCCATAAGATATATGCACTAGCTAGAGAAACGATCAAGAAGAACATCAGGGCATGGTGATAGAGACTTCATGTAGCATCGGTGGTATTTCTACTTCTATCTTGTTTGATTCAAGCTCTTCTGATTCCTTTATTTCTCCATCATTAGTAGAGCGATGCAAGCTCATGGCATATAGGCAAGGACATAGTTGGGACATTGAGATGGCTTTTGGAGCTAAGCTCTCAGTGGACTCCTTAGTTAAGAAATGTGTAGTTGGGCTAGGACCCTTCACCACGACCTTGGATCTTCGCATCCTTTTGTTGGGTTCTTATGGAGTTATCTTGGGTATGGAATAGCTATCTATACAAAAAGCTAGAATAGATTGTTACAAAAAAATGATATCTTTTATGTGATGATTTGGGGATTGAGTCAGAGATAGTTGGAATTAGTAGACCCATATCCATTCACACCATATCTGGTATGCAGCTGAACTGGTGTGCACATTCAGGGATGTCAGCTATATGCGATTACTGTTAGTGACAGGTCAGAGGATTGGATTAGTGGGCCCTCATAGGACGATCACCCCATTTTTCAAGAGTTTTTAGATATCTTTTCCAGTGAGTTACCTAGTCTACCTCCCCCATGTGAGATAGATTTTCACATAGATTTGATTCCTGGAGTAGAGCCTATCTCACACGCACCATATAGGATGACTACCCCTGAGCTTTGTGAGCTCAAGTTACATCTTGAGGGCCTACTCGAGAAGGGTCTAATCCATCCTAGTGTATCCCCTTGGGGTGCAACACTATTTTTTGTAAAGAAGGAAGGATAGGATATCCTTGAGATTGTGCATTGACTACAGAAAGCTGAACAAAGTAACGATTAAGAATCGTTACCCCCTTCCACACATTGATGATTTGTTTGATCAGATGAAAGTGGAAACAATATTTTCCAAGATAGATCTTAAGTCTAGTTATCATCAGCTAAGGATTGTGGAGGTGGATATTCATAAGACAACCTTCCACATGAGATATGGACACTACGAGTTTTCAGTTGTACCATTCAGTTTGACGAATGCTCCCACAGTATTCATGAGTTTAATGAATGGGGTATTCAGCACATTCTTAGACCGATTCATTCTCATATTTCTTGAAGACATATTGATATACTCAAGAACACGTGAGGATCATGAAGAGAACCTTCGACAGGTTCTGTAGTATCTGTGAGAACAAACACTATATGGGAACCTAGAAAAGTGTGCATTCTTTCAAATAAAGGTTCAATATCTAGGGCATATCATATCTGATGAAGGCATTACAGTTGACCCTTCCAAAATTAGAGCTATTATTAGTTGGCCAATCCCGACTAGTGTGACCAACGTACGCAGCTTCATGGGATTGGCAGGATATTATAGGAGATTCGTTCAAGAATTCTCACGTATTGCTCATCCCATGACTTCCCTTCAACGGAAAGGGAAGAAGTTTGTTTGGTCAGATAAATGTGAGCATGCCTTCAAGAATCTAAAGGATTGTCTAACTACAGCTCCTATTTTATCTATGCTAGACCCACAGAGGACTTCTTTGTTTACACAGATGCTTCGTTGGCAGGGATAGGAGGAGTTTTGATGTAGGATGGCCGTGTTATTACCTTTGAGTCACATAAACTCAAAGATTATGAAATCAATTATCCAAATCATGACCTTGCGCTTATAGTAGTGGTACATGCCTTAGTGTGGTGGCACCATTTTTTGTTAGGAAGGATGTTTATTCTTAAGATAGATCATCTGAGCCTCGACACCTCTTCACACAACATAATCTTAACACCCGTCAACGACATTGGATGGAGCTGTTATGTGAGTATGACATGAAGATTGAGCATATATAAGGAAAGGAGAATATGGTTACAGAAAATTTGAGTTTTCAGAGACATGTAAGTTATGGCTACTTCAGTTGATATGGACTTATCAGAGCAAGATCTTGCAACAACTTCCTCATGATAGCTTCTACCTATCAGCTAGAGAAGAGATTGGGTCCCAAAGACCCCTTAAGGGTAAATTTGAGGAATTGACACTAGATTTAGATAGAATCCTTAGATACAAAGGTCATATATATGTGCCTAGAGATGGATATTTGAGGGAGGTAATTCTAGCAGAAGCACATCATGCACCTTATTTAGTTCATTCAGGGGTGAAGAAGATGCACACCAAGCTAAGACAACTATTTTATTGGAGAGGTCTTAGGAGAGATATAGCTTGATTTGTGTCTCATTGTTTGGAGTGTTAGAAGGTGAAGGCTGAGCATCAACATCCATTTGGTCTTCTTTACCTGCATGCTATACCGGAGTGGAAATGGGATATGATTTCCATGGATTTCATATTAGGACTTCCCATGTCAAGATATCACCATGATGCCATCATGGTCAAGGTGGATAAATTGACGAAAGTGGCTCATTTTTCTCTGGTAAAGACCACCTATATAGTCAATACAGTGGCACAAGAGTATTTGGATGAGATAGTGTGATTGTATGGGATTCCACAGTAGATCATCTATGACCGATATCCCTTGTACACATCACATTTTTGGACTACTATGTAGCTTGCCCTTGGGACACATATCAGTTTTAGCACAACCTATCACTTAGAGATAGATGGTTAGACAGAGTGGGTAAACCAAATTTTAGAGGACATGCTTCGGATGTACATCATGGATAATCAGTTTATATGGGAGGATTATTTTTATTTGGTTGAGTTTTCTTATAACATCAACTTTCAGAGTTCTATTTATATGTCACTGTTTCATGACTTATATGGCAAAGAGTACAGGAATCCATTGAGATGGGACATCCTACAGGATAGGCTGACTATTAGGCCAGTTATGTTACATGATATGGAGTAGAAATTCATCTTGATAAAAAAAAGGTTATAGGAGGCACACAATAGATAAGAAATATGTAGATCAGAGGAGAGTTGACCGTAGTTTTAAAGTTGGCACAAATTTTTTTCTTAGAGTCAAACCTCAGAAGAGCCCCATCCATTACAGAAAAGGCTCTAAGATATCTCTAATAATTGTAGGACCATTTGAGGTCTTGGAGTAGCTCAATCCAGTAGCCTACCACTTATCCTTGCCACCCATTTTTTCTCATATCCACGATTTGTTCCATGTTTCTATTCTTAGGTGTTGCATACTAGATCCTTCTCATGTATTGGATTTGACCACATTATAGGTGCAAGAGCAAGGATAGGTGAAGGTGGAACCCATGTGAATTTTATAGCACAACACCTTGGGCCTTTGAAGGTGTGAAATTGATCAGGTGCATGTCCAGTGGGATCGGTGTGATGAGATAGGAGATACGTGGGAGGATGCCACACCTTTGAGAGAAACATTTCCACACGTATTTCAATGACTTTTTAGAGGAAGTGAAGTCTAAAGGGAGGGGAATGTAATACCCACTCCTCTTCGACACTTATTTTACTATAATTTTGAGCACTATTGATGAGAAAGTTAGATTTCATTTGATATTTGTATAGACTACTATTAGAGACTATGGATGTTATGACTCGTTTTTTGGTTTGTATTGATTCTTAAAGTCATGGATATATGTTTCTATATTGAAAATGATGAGGTGTTGTTATTTCATATATGTACTAGCACTCAAGATTCTTGTCATATTGATTATGTTTTGATGTTTGGACTATTCTTGTGATCTCATTAATGTTGGTAGAAATAGTAGTAATTGAAATGTGAGTAATAATAAAAATGATTGATAACATTACTTAGATTTGATGATGATATATTTACGTGATATGATGATTTTTGTTGATGAATATTCATGTATTTTATTTTTATGTATTTGATGCAACCATGAGGCTAAAGAGGTATTGTTAGATTTTTGCAAGAAACTATATCACAAAAAACAAGATGGGGTTAGGATACTATCCATACAAAACTATTGGATAGATGCAATGAAGGTAACCATGGCATCTTTTTGTTCTGTTATATTGTTGTGTGTTGATAAGTGTTTACGAGGTTCCCGGTGGGGGGGGGGGGGGGGGGGGGGCGGGGGGGGGGTTAACCTCAAAATCTGACCATGGGCTTTGAATATGTTCTTTTTTATTTCTTTTTATTTTTCCTTTTACTTATGGAGTATGAGATTTATTATTGGAGTGCAATTCAATTTGTTATGGTTATTTAGTGTGCTCTTATTTATGTTTATTAAACATTCTAATTAAAGTAACATTTTTTCACACCTCTTATTCTCACCCACCCATCATACTTATGACATGAGGGGTCAAAATTAGGCCTATTTATTTATTTTTAAATGAAAAAGGTAAATCAATGTTATCTTTTTTGACTTACCCTCCAAATTGTGTCCTTAGAAAATGGGAGTAGTGGGTTTTGTGGTGGAGGAAATTTGTCACATCTTCAACCACCCACTTATGACTCTTGGATTTTTTTTTGAATTAGAAGATAGAATTGGAGGGAAGTTATGTGACATCCTTCATGGATCCACCTCCCTCTCCTCTCCACTTTCTCTATTTAATGGAGTCATTTTAGTGTTTTGGGGGGGGCTACTTGATTTAGCGATACACTTATATTTTGGAGATTTGGTTGGAGTTTCTTGCTTGGATTTTAGAGCTTGTTTGGATTTGGGCTTCATATTAGAAGGAGCTTAGAATTATGTCTTTGTATCAAATATTCTTTTAATGGCAAGGTAGGAACTTAAACCTTGCAGTTTCATTTTATTATATGTATGCTGTTTGTAAAATTAATGTTTTTGTGTGTTTTCTTGGGACTTGGGTAGAATGGCCTTAAGAATGGTGTAGGAGAAGGAATAGGGGGATATTTTGAGGGAGGGATAAGAGTATTGTTTGCATATTTAGGAGGGAGTTTGGGTTAGGTGTCCCACCTTTTAAGATAAGATATTTTTACTTATCTTGTAAGAAATAATTGAGGGAGTGATAAGAGTATGAGGGAGAGATAAGAGTTTGAGGGAGGGATAAGAGTGTGGTTGTTATGTGGAAGAAATTTTTGGAGGCATTTAAGGTGGGTTCTTAACCCATAGAGAGGCATAAGTGATTTCCCCATATTTCCTTGTTCCCTTGGCTTAATATTTTAAGCATTGTTTTAGAAGATTTACAATCTTTTGGTGATTTTTTTTGCTTGTATGTGTATTAGAATATTGTTGGCATGTTTGTTGTATTGTGGAATAATTTTTGAAAGTTTCCATTGGTTGCATCTATTCCTTATTTCTCTATGGTTTGGGCTCAGAGGCCAATGAGGAGGATGGCTTCTAATTCTCATTGGAATTATGGTTGGGTAGAGAGTGTTGCCTACTATCCATTCTTGTTTCCGTGTTTAAAGATGAAGGAGAAAAATGATGAAGTTGGGAATTGAGAAAATGTTAAATATATGTTGTAATGAAGAAAAGCAGAGAAAATTTCTTGTAAACATTATCATATTTCTCCTACCATCAAATGGAGGATTGTAATACTTGCATTTAATTATTTGTAAAATAATGTACTTTTAATTGAACGACAAATATGGAAAAGAAATCATTTTGATTTTCATGGTGAGTCTGTCGAAAAATTGAAACGATCAAATGAATGTTTTTAATAAGTAAATTAACTTGTGGGCATGTTTAAACTCGCATTTTTCATGAAGCATTTAATATGGTAAATCATAGAATAAAAATTATTTTGCTTTGGAAACGAAAAGATTAAACCCTTATGAATGCAAAACAATTTTTAAAATCTTAAAATTCTGTCTATAAAATTTTTTATGGCCATACAAAATTTGACGTTCATATGGCTGTCATCGTGCACTGTTCTAGGACTGATGTGATGGTCATTTTGCCGTCAAATTTCACAAAGAGAAATTTCCATAACGCATTTAAAAGAAAATTTAGAGAATATTAATCACATTAAACTGTCATATTTCAACAAAAAAAACATAAAAATGAAGGGAGTTATGTAGAAATTATTTTCTAGGAGAATATTTAAATATGGTTAAGAAAATCAATTTAAACGACATCCTTTAGAGGGTGGTTATGTGATTTTCAATTAAATTTTATTCTAGGTGTTTGATTAAATTTAATGGGGAATATATTAAATTGTATTAAAGTAAATTTGCGAGAATTTAGCCGAATCTTAAGGTTTCAATTATTAAGTGTGAGCTAATTAAATAAATTAAAATATCATAACGTAAGGTGTTAATCAAATAAATAAGAAAAATTAATTACTAAATAAGGTTAACATAAGAAATGTGTTTTAGATTAGATTTATTTAAAGATTATTGTCAACCTTAGTTTGAAAATAAATGAATTTTTTTTTAAGAATTGATTGTTTAAAAAAAAACATAATGTTTCTAGCTTAAATAATGGTTTTTTGACATAGTCTGGAGTGTAAACATTTGTGGGCATTACACTTGGTATCAGAGCTGTGTGTTCAATGCTTGGACATTGGGTACACATGGAAATAAAAATAGATAACCTATCATAACCCACTTAGAACACACCATTGTTTTATTTTTGTAAAATGTAGAAAACATAGTAAACCAAAACAAACCTAAACAATGAAGAACTAACTCCTGACTTGATTTATGTAGGAGACACAAACCAGATGAGGGGTTCTTACATATAGAGGTAGATGTACCACCCCCAGAGCATCCAGTCACAACTATATTGCCACAGAATCTCCTGTAGATATTATAGGAGGTCAATGTTGTTATACAGGGAGGATCAGTAGGAGAACAACCTAGCCGACATGATAGGGAACCATCAATGGAGGTTCATGCACCTTCGTGACATAATAAGGAGTATAGGGTAGAGAACTTACATGCAAAGTCAGTTAGACCAGATTCACCTTAGAGGGGACATGAAGATAGGGTTTTAGGACACAAAAATATCGAAGAGCCCAAAATCAAGGGATAATTATGTGGAGGGACCTAAGGGATGACATACATCAGTTGCAGATTATATTAGGGAGATTCTGAAGCTACGACCATCTCATTATGCTAGTTATATATGTGTATTTCAAGCAGAGGCTTGGTTAGTAAGCTTAAATGGATACTTCAAGATTTTTCCATGTACTAGCAACACGAAAGCTCGTGTTGCAATTCATCTTCTAAAGGATAAAGCATGAGTTTGGTGGAGAACTGAGGAACATAATCTCCATGTAGATTTAGAGACTGTGATATGGGATCTCTTTGAGGAATGATTTAAGAGTCGATACTTATCTAGATGGTTTATCCAGTAGAGGATTGATGAGTTCCATAATCTATGACAGTGACTGAGTATGAGAGTCGATTTTAGGACTTGCTTCACTATGTTGATTACATGAAGGACGAGAAATTCTAGATTCACAGGTTCATCAGGGGTCTCAATTTGGATTTGAGAGGGGTTGTGCATATACATTATCCACAGACCTTAGCTGAGGCCATTGAAAAGGCCTATATTGCATAGGAGAATAGGGGGGAAGACACAACATAATAGAGACAGAGTGAGGAGCCACATTCAATAGATGCAAGATACTCTATCGAAGGGGATAACTCCTCCTCATGGAGGACATGGTTTGACCCAGTATTTCTTCAGGGCACCACATCTTAACAATCTCCCACTTGGAGATAAATTGTTGAACCTGTACATGTACATGACGGTCCTCTACACACCATGAAGACCATCTATTCTTTATATCAAAAATTCTCTCAAATGAAATCAAGAAGATTAAACCATCTTCTAAAACCAAGAAGATAACAAACCCTTGACATACATTAGACCATCTGTGTGCAAAAAAGATATTTTCCTCATCATAGAATCAAAAAATAGAATCTTTTGACATTTATAAACTTACCATACACATCCATCCATATCATCAAGCTCTCCAGAAGCTCCAAGTCTCTCACAAACTAACTCTAAAGCCATCTATGAATCTTGGGCTCATCAATGTCAACAACAACAACCCTATTGACCATGCTATGAATAATTAGTGCAAATACCAGAAAAAAATTTCATCAACCTACTGCACAACCATCTAATATGAAGGAAAATAAGGAAAACATCAATAAGATGTAAATATACATTGTGGTCACACTATAACCTGTAACAATTTTGTTTTCCTTCTTTACCATTCAATGTCAATAACATTTCTCTCTCTTCTTAACCCATTTGAACATCCATCAAATGCAATCCCATAGGGATATCCAAGCACTATAAATAAAACTATAAGTTATTTCATCATGTAATAAATTCAAAATAACCAAAAAACCATGTTTGTCCTCCAAAACAACTTATGCCTCATGCAACACAAACATGTAGCATACTCCTTTCACTCTGCATGTGCATATATGTCCAACCTATAATGCCAATAAGCATGTATTACTCCCACTTAACTTTGACTCCCTAGCACTGCTTCTAATCACCAAGCTCAAAATTTATATATGTCAGTGAGAAATAAAACAGATGGAAAAAATATAACTTGATTCCCTTCTTATCAAAGAGTACTTCTACATCACAGAAGTTTTGACTTATTGAGAATTAGGTGAATCAACATCTTTTCATCCTATGTACTCAAAATATTTCGTTACTATAACTATGTCTAAACATGACTTTTCATTTAGGATCCCATCCTTAGACTACATATTCTTGTCCTCAAGATTCGAACATACCCCAAAAATAAAATTCAATCTCACCAAATATCCATGGTGCAAATTTTACTTCTACACACAATCCAAACATAATATCAGTTGCTCCAAATGAAAGAAATAAAACATGAATCATATAGATATACCGGACACAAAATCTCACTAGACTAACTGATCAAACTTCATCCTCTTTCTAATCCAAACATTGAAGTGATCTTCATTGTTTCTACTTATACACACTATATCAGAAACCCAATCCTCCAAAATAGGAAACTAAACCATCCATGCCCTCTTCTATTGTAAGAAACCCTATGCAAAATCATTTTCACAAAGACTGACCACGGTTCACTAACCGGTAATGGTTTCCCTATATGAATGATGTTGGTTCCCTACTTGATTTCAGTGTTGCTAGAATGAACACAACACCAAAAATTGGAATGGATAACCAAGCTAGGTGCCTACACGACGAAAGACGATAGTTGTGCTAAGCCAATCATTTCAAGAAGAACTCAAATCTTGCACAAAAAACTTAACAACAATAATACATGTAATAAAACTACACCAATATGAAATACATCACCTTACCAGCACCAATATACCCAACCACATATTTAACAAAAGAACATGCTTCTCTGATGGAAACCCAGTGTTCAATCTCTACTAATTTATTATACTTCTCTAATGAATCACATGCATCTAACTGCACCAAAGTATGCATAACTACTCCTCTATTTCATACTCAGATCTACAATCCCAACCATGCATGTGTAAGAAAAAGAATACAAGCACTGCAATACCAAGGTAACAAAACCATACCTCTATAAACTAGATCTGTAATCTTACAATTATTCTTTTTCCTCCAAGAACCAAGGACACCTCAACAAACATGATACATTCACTACATCTTATAAAAAACTTCATATATGTGAATTTATCTTTAAAACCAAGTCACCCAGTAACTATCCATGGTCACCTTATAACCCACCATGGTCACCCTGTCAATGTCAATTTCCACCTAACTGATGTTGGTCACTATATTCTCTAGTAACCTCACATTTCTAGCTTCCACTTGATATTTAAATCTCTTCATATGATTTTTACATCAGGAAAAAAAACCATACTCTCATAAACTTGTCAATAAACCACTAATAATATACTGAAGAAAAACCTTTCTCTAAAATAACCAAGCTATGATACAAGTTGTTGGGAATTCAGGACTGTGGAATAGTGCTATGATCTAATAACAAACCCAATCATCCACACAGGATCTAAACAATCACCCAAAATCTGTACAACATTTGAAGTATAAACTATAATAATCCAAATCAAAAAAATTACACAAACATAACAAAACATGTATCATGGTTCAGCCAATATAGGATACGTCCACCAAAGATAGAGATATCATATATATAATATAACAGTTGTAAAAACCAACTCTTTAATACAAGAGTACAATGCATCTCTCCAAGAATATATTCTCTCCCCCATATCTCTAAATGGATCTACATGAGTTCACTACATCCGTTCCTCTAAACACCAACAATATTTCTCACATGTACCAGGAACTACTTTATCTCTGAACTGCTACCAAGTTCTTAGTGGATCTACAACTAGACTTCTCACATGGGTCTACCAATATGTAACCATGACTGTGCATAAAGAATTAATTCTGTCTTCCATCTCACTGCATCTGCCACTGTAAACCAGAAGACAACCTCCTCTACAATATCTAGATACTATCTATATCCACAAGCTCTCCACCAAGCTACAATACTAGATTCTTATAGATCAACATTACAATATGATCTCATAGATCTACAATACAATATCTCACAACAACCTGTGGATCTACAATACAAGATCTCACAATAACCTATGGATCTACAAGATAAAACACTACTTGATTTGCATACTATGCAAGCCATTAAATTTAGACAAGACACTACAAAGGAAATACAAGAAGACATAACCAAATTCTCACCATTCAGATGTACCTGTTATTTCCTTCTGCCCATCTTCTCTCTATTGAAGCTCTGTCTTCATGCAACTTTTTTCTTTTTCTTCTTCTTCTTCTTCATCCTGTACCAAGGAGAATTAACATTCTTCCTCTATCCTTATGTTCTAACCCTAGTTTTCTAGCTTATTTAAGATTAGAAAAACTCAAGTCAGCTAAGCTATGAATTTAGAACCTTTAGATCAAATTTATAATAAATTCAGATCTAATTCCCATGAGTAAAATATTAACTTTCATGCACAGGTAACCGGTCTCGGTTACCTTGACTAGTGTCGATTACCCTGATGCTGACCTATGTTGGTTACCCTGACAGACTCTGGTTACCCTCTGAACGGTGTTGGTTATTGAGTAAACCAACAAGGTGTAAATCATGTTAACTGTGAAGCAATTCATCTCTGCAATCCTAACATTTTTAAATAATAAACATGCAATATAATACTATAATAATGAAATATGTGGTGGATAATGTGTAATAACCATTTTTGGTTACTCCAAAACAATGCCTTGTTAGATAATAGATCTCATCCAACTAAAGATACACTATTTTTTTGTGAATGATTCTAATGTTGGCATTTAAAATTATGCCAAATTTAGATCATTTATATTTTTATAAACACTCTAACAAAATATTTTTAAGAAATTTTAGGACTTAGTGTTTGATTTATATGATTGTTTTGGTCATGTAGGACCAAATTAGTGATTTTTCAATGATTTCATAAAAATGTCTAAAAATTTAATATCAAACTGTCAACTAATTGTATGGTTTTGACAATTTTCAATCTCAAATACCAATTTATTTAACATAGTATTTTCAATTTCAGATTAGCATGTTCCTAGATATAGATCACTCAATATATTCTAGATCTACATAGAATTGGTTAAGTTAACTTCTTCCACGTTTTCTTGACATTTGATAGATTAATAGTCACTTAGTAAAATTTTATTTTTTAGTGCCCAAAAAATTTAATAAAATAAATTAAAAAAAAGGTGTATGTGGTAATCATGATGGAGGGGAGTTAAGAGGAGTAGGTGAAGTGAAGGGAAAATTGATGTAGTTGGTTGTGGAAAGAGTGGAGGTTGGTTTGTGGAGGAGCTCTAACAGGAATGGGCATCCACACAACATTCATACCTATCACTTTCCTTACACAATATTACAAGCACTTATTTTAAGATCCAAGGCATTGACCACGTTGAAACCCAAGTTAACATTGTAAATTTTAGCAGTAGTCGGTTAATTGTAGTGGGGCAGAGTGTGACAAGAGCATCTAACATAGCATGGACATTGTTACAATGTTTGACCAAATGAAATAATGAGGCATTCTCATGGAATATGATTCGGAAGTGTATAGAAGATATGGGTTCCGCTCATGAGATAGTAACACTATTTCACCTATGTAATAAACAGGTCACCAATGTGATCAGTTTACATTTTCCTATGTACCCCCAGCTTGTGCCAAATGATGAGGTCTAGAAGAAGGTATCAACATCCATCAAAGCATAAAAGATAGAGTAATTTTTTAGATGTTGTAGTTGCATATTCTCTGGTAGACGTGTATGCAAAATTTGAAACTTTACACAAGGTAGTTGAACTATTTGACAAAATTTCTTTTAAAAATGTGGTTTTTTGGACAGCCTTGACTGCAATATATGTCCAAAAGGGAAATTTATCCTCTACTTCTATTTATTTTTTTTGTTAATGAGACTTGGTATTTTTAGTTTTAGAAGAGTTTGAAATTACTACAATGGCTTAGAAACAAGCAAAAGAAGCTATTGTGGAAAATTATTCAAAAATGGAAGTTGAACCCAAAGACGGTGAAAAACAAATTGATGGCGAGGAAGATGGTTAAGTGAAAGGAAAAAAATTTAAGAGAATGTTTTGGCATGATGGATCTGTTTATGATACCTTTTCATGTGTAATTCAAACCAAGTTGCATAGGTGCTTTTAACGTTTTTCTATCCATTATCTCAATCGGGAATAGTGTCTGGTATCCTCTTCCAAATATTATATGGTCTGATGGGTAGCTGGACAACGTACATCATCAACGTTATACACATGGAGTACCGTACGAGAAAGGAAAAAGGAGAACTATTGTTTCAGAAATTACATTAGTTAGTGGTTTGAAGTGTCGGATTGACTTTTTGGGCCCTAGTAGAAAGGAGTAGGTTTGGCGTTCAATTATACATTCCTATTATTCAAATATGTGATATAACTCATAGCCTATGCAGGATGTAGGATCTTTCCAAGGCATGTGGACTATTATATGAAATGATTCAACCATATGTAGTCTCATGGAATGCAACCATTGTTGAGTATGCAGGTCTTAGGTTTGTTAAAAAAGTTATAGAAATTTCTAAGAAAATGAAATTAGTGAAGGGAAGTATTCTTTTTCCACATTTGTCCCCTGTATCCTCCGTATTCTATGTCAAACGGGGAAATTGGAGTAATTTAATGAACCACATACCCATATGACCCTGTCGTTTTTGGCAAGAGTAATAGCTTGTTGAGTGGTTGCGGTCATGGTGGACTCTTTTGTTGGCAAATGTGTATTTTATAGCGAGTTGGTTGATTTTATGGAAATTTTGTTGGTTTAGTTGCATTCATCATGGTTAGTGGGATAGTGAATACACTTCCTTGGATGTTTTCCTAAATGGTAAATATGGAAGGGTTATGAGTGCACATGAATTGTTTGATAGAATTCCAAAAGAGAGTTGGAGCCTTGTAGAATGTGAGTAAACCCACTTGGAGCACCACTTGCACTATGAACACTAGTATGGATAGGCATGGTATCCTTACATGCATATTTTATAATTTTAGTATGATTTGTTTCTTCATTTGTAATACAATAGAAATTTTAAACCATTAGAAACTTAAACAATTGAATATTTTAATCAAACAGATAGTGTAATAGAAAACAACACCCCGTAACTTATGGTACCAAAATATAATTTGACCCTCAATCGTGTCAGGACCACAACCTTATGCACTGCTAAACCTAGGGTGTCAAACTTAGTGCTTGTGTCCATTGGTATTGGGGAGAGATAGATGAGTTAACTAAACAACCATTTCTGTCTACCTTGCAAAGTTAGAAAAACACAATTTCAAGAGACATACAAAACAACATAGAGTGCCCCATAAAAGAGATATCAATTGTCATATGTTTTTCTTGTTATGAAGACATTCGCATCAAGTTGTATATTGAACCCAATTGACCATTTATACTCTCTTTGTCACTACTCTAGGAGCCATTTTACTCTGTTTTACAATTTAGAAAGATGTTAAAAATGAAAAGTTGACTTTCATTTTGATCCATCGTTTGAATCCTGAACAATGAAATGATTTTCTACCTTCACAAACCTCTAGTATGTCAACTAAAAAATTTCTGACAACATTTAGTTTGGGTTAAAACACATTTCTAGATAGTTTGGAAATGGAGTTTTGTAGGCCTTTAGTTGTAGGTTGACTAGGTCAAACTGGATCAATTGTGACCAGTGGCTCTGTAAAACTCAGAGTCATTTGAAACTTGTTTTCCATTTCCCAGTTCCATAAAATTTGACATATTATCCATATATAAGAGCGGACATAGGAATGTTCCCGTGGAAATCCCATCCATTGAAAGTCATTTTTTAGATAAGGGTTTTTATCCCTCGAGCTAAAATTGGGAGCTGTTACGACTAGCCCAATTACAACCGGTGGCTCTGGAAATGTAGTCGCTAACTAAAAACCATTTACCAATTTTGAATTCTATCAGTTCTTTTGAATCTCTAGTATATAGGAGAACACATAGAATTTCACCCATTGAGCATTGCCCAAGAAAAGGAAGCTTTTGAATATGGTTTCTTAGATTTCGAGCAAATTTGAGACTTTTTTACAACTAGTAGAAAAATGTAAAATAAGGTCGCAAGACTCTAACCAAGATGATAAAATCACCATGAAAACTTATTGAAAAGTATAATTAATTGTATGAAATTATCCCATGTGGCTTGTGGTGTGAAATGTGACTTTTAGAAAAATAGTGTTTCTCTCTCTTCCCTATCTCTTTCTCTCTCCTTAGTTATGAAACGAAGTGAAATAAAATGAAATTAATATATGTTTCTAACCCTCTCTCTTTGAGTTTAATCATTATTAGTATGTAAATGGAAAACTAAAAAAGTGGATTATGCTAGATTTAGAAGGATGCCATGCCAGCGATTTATCACCAATTTCATGCTCACATGGTCTTGGAGGATACAAGTAAGATGGAAAAATGACATGGTTGTAATTCACTGTGTATTATTTTAATTTATATATGTAAATGAAATAAAAAAATGTATTTTTATGTTACAATAAAGTTTATTATTTAAATTTGGTAATATGTATGAGATACTAGTATTAGGGGTGCTTTGGGAAATGCCCATTTAACCATAGGTGTCATTTTGATTCAAATTTACTTATGGAAAAGAAAAAAAGAGGGGGTTGGATGTATATGTTAAATGAAATTGAAATCAATATCTTATAGTGAATTTCTAGTGTGTAATTGATGATTAAATAATTGGTGTTTTGTGTTCCTTACCTTAAAAGTGTAATAAAGAAATCTAAACGAAACAATCAACCCGAATTTAAAATTCATGCATAACTATTCTTCCTGTGTGATTCTTTTTAGCATAGAAAACTAAAACCTTAGGATGAACTTAAATATTTATAGTCGATGACAACTTATAGCTTAGGTAAATAAGAACCCAAGTTTCTATTATCATCATATCTTGTATGCTTGGTGGGATTGTCATGAACCCAATAGTTAGGAATGACATGGTAAAACTTTATCTGGAATATGTGGTTCCGTCCTAGGACTGTAAATCATGTGTGTTATAAGGATAGTGTTTTCTCTTAACGTGTTACCTATGGCAAACCAACATTAAACATATTGTAAAATCCTCTTGGGCCAACACACATGTTTAGTGGTGAAGATTGCCAAATAAATTTTGAAGTCACCTTTAAGAGTTGGGATCATAAATGAAATTGATATCCAAGCTCAATTATTTTTGGGTTTTATGGTCAAGTTCTAAGAGTTAATTGTGAAACTTAGCAACATTTTAATTTATGATTAGTTTGTAAAAACGTAACCATAAGCTGATCTGCTTGAAGAAAGGTGAATTTTAGTTCGTTGTGATATCGTGTGTTAAACCATATTCTAGTGAGAAATGAGACCCACATTCTGTAAACTCTAATGTAAACCTTAACCCCTTAAGAAGATGAACTATTCCATCTTGCTCTCCCACTAGTCCTATTGTGTAATGGATTTCTGATGTGAAACTAGGTGATCATGTTCTTAGAAAAAAATATCCTAAGTTAGACACTAGTGGTATCATGAATATACAAATGCCCTTATTAACAAATAGGTTACACGATACATTACAAAGGCATACGAACCTCGTTAGGAAAAAATCCCTTAATTTGGGCATAAATTGACTCTGTGGAAACCTAATATAGAAACAAAAATAAGGAAGTATGTTGCCACATTAAGATCCTTCAAATCCTTGACTAATTGTTGGATTAGAACTATAATATAATTATAATTGATGTTTAGCCTTGGGAAGCGTAATCATGTGATTTTATTCCATAAGAAAAGTAAAACATGATCTTCCTTGTAATGTGATTAAACCATCTTGCTTTGGATAAAAAACCTCTTTCTTATATAACACTTATTGTGTAGTAAAACAATTATCAATCTATAAATGAGTGAAATAAACACAACCTTAAGTCGTTAAGGAAAACAAATATGTGAGATTCACCTCAATTGGACTTACACTTGTTCCATTGTGAAACTAAGGTATGAAATAAGATCAATATGCATGAGCTTAGGAGTGTGTCCTAGGAATAATACATAGTAGCCTTATGTGTAAATAAATACCCTATCAAAAAATGAACGAATTAAACAAGTAATTGAAATAATGTTGATGATTCTTATTAAATGAGATACACCATAAGTTAAATGTTAAATAGTATCGAGGAAATATAGCAAGTGGAAAAGGAATATATGATTCACATATTATAACCCCTTTGATAAGTTAAGTTAAAGATTGAAACATAATTATATTAAATGTGAAATTACAAAAGATCATGTCCTGGGAAGACCCTATCTATAAGTGTATATTGTAGTTCATTATGTTGTTCCTTGTCAAAAAACAAGTGGCCTTGAAGTGCATCACATATTTTCATGTTATGTATGTGGGTTAATGTTGTGCATATCATGTGTCATGCATAGTCGGGATTGTCTTTAGTGTCATGTATACTATGTAATTCCCACTCCTCTTCAACACTGGTTATACTATGATTTTAAATTTAGATGATTAGAGAAATGGACCTGATTGTTATATCTTGTAACTAGCTTGTTGTTAAGATACAAAAGGCATCATGATTTTTATTGTGTATAATTGTTACTCTAAAATGTATGGATGCATTGTGGTCCTTGATGGACATTAAGGATATGATGATAATCTAGAATGGTTACCTTGTTATATATTGAAGTTTGATTTCTTGACATACTGAGTATATTCAGAGTGTTCGACTAACTGTTGATAGTTTTTACACTCGTGCAAAAATGGGCAACTCGAAACTTCATTAAAATGGATGGAATTGGTGAAGTGACCCTAAGCTAGCGAAGATTATTTCAATTCAATATTTTTTCTATTGGATTAATTAATGACTACATGTAATTTGCAGCTATGTGTGCTATTACACAATGTAATAAATTACACAGTATTCAATTTCATGATTGTCTTCAGTAAAAGAACACAAAGGCCCTGAAGGACATATGTGTAATCTTGATGAATATTGAAAATTGAGAATAGATGAAGTGTTAAGTTTTGGAACAACAATAAGAGTTACAGATTACAATAGTATCAAAGTACATTACTAGGTTACAAGTATTTTAAAAGTTATTTCCTTCATGATTAAATACATTCAATTATGTTATTGAGTTGTTTAATTCAATATTCAATCCATATACAAAGATGAAATATAGAAGGAAGTACACAACTTAGTTTCAGAATTCAATGTCTTATTCATAAGGAATTTCAAATGTTTCCCACACAAGCCGTGGGATGTAACTCAAGTAAACATCAAAACTACTAAAATAGAATGTGCATGTGCATGAAAATAAAAGCAAAGGAAGATGTAGGAATCCATCATTTCCTTATTTATTTTGTACTGTTGCTCCATCTCTACTCCTGATTTTGCTCCATCTTCATCCTTGCCAATCAATATTGTACTATACCTAAAAAAAATAGGAAAAGATACCATCAGTCACGAGCTCAGGATTAAATTATGTTCTTGTACTTTCTATCTTCGTACAAATGAATCTCCTAATATGAGGAGGTATGATTACAGAAAAGATAAATACATAGTGAATAAACATCAGTATTCTACACTAGTACATATGATTCTCACAATCATTTTAGAGAGAAAAGATTAAGAAAAACTATGTAACAAAAGTGAGGGCAAAAAGCCTAGTGTTTTTGGACTAGTTTGTCTAAATGTGTAGGTACAGGTAAGAAGAAGGAAATAAACACTGACTATTGTGTTTATATATTAGAAGTATTAAATTCTGTAACTTGAATCAGAAAAGTACATTTATTTCAGTTCAAACTAAAGGCTGAATACATAAAGATGTGCCTATACTAATCCATACAAGAAATGCACATTTAGTGCTACAGATTCTAACAAATGGAATGAGATGATATTGCAGTTGAGACAAAATGGAAAAAGGAATCTGAGAAAAATTTGACATGGATTCGCATGTAAAATGCACATTTTATATCTTTCCATCATGTTATTTCACAACTAATACATGTTTGAAATCTGTAGATAAATCAAATAGTATGCAAGAAAGAGAGAAATCTAGAGCAAGCATAGAACACCTACAATCATCTCTCTACAGGGTGCACTTTTGAGAGATAACACTAACCATGTGGTCTAAATGATTTGGTGAATTGCTAACAATATGATCGTATTAGGGTTCGGTAATACGTTATTGAGTGTATCTATTAGTTAGGAGTTACAGTAGATATAGAGAATTTCATAATTATTGTAGAATGTGAATTGGATTATTGATGATTGTACATTATTCACTAGAGTAGAATTAAAATGTTAAGTGATTTCAAATAATTGATAGAAATTCATAAAATTTATGATAATGATTTAGTTACATTAGACAACGATGTTAATTAATAAATATGTGAGTGAGTTGCATTACTTAATGTACGCTGAGGATTGTATGACGAATGTTTTATATACATTTATTCCCCTGACATATTGATATGGATTTAAGGCCAGAAGGGTATTTTGTTTGTGTTTACATGGACATTATATCATATACATTGAAATGGGATAGGGGATCAATCACGGAAGGATGTTGGGTATTGTGAAACATGGTCAAATTTAACAACTTGTGTATAATGTTATGTTGTGTTGTTGCATGATTTATTAGGAGGTTCCCATAGGGGGGTTAACCTATTTTATGTGGCCAAGAGGGTAATGTATTCCCTTCTTTCATTTTTTTTTTCTAATTCTTGTGCATGTGTTTAATTATTGGGAAATATTGTTACTTTGTTAACACTTGTTAATGTATCTTAATTAAGTAATTAAACTTAAATTTAAACTAAAAAGGGAAGATAGTCCCTGTTTTTATGGATGATGCAAATTGAATTAAATGCATTTTGGTGGTGTGTACTCCACCATCCTTCCCAAATTCCAATTTGGCCTTGTTGGCCACTTTTAGAGACTTGAGGGACAAGTTAACCTTGTACCTCACATCTCAATATCTCCTACCAACCCTACTTATGAAGTATGGGGCATATGTTTACCATTTTAATTCATTATTCAGTGTAAAAATGGTAAATAATTGCACTTGTTTACATACCACATTTAAGTTTGTCCTTTATAAGCATGGTGTGCAAGTTAGAGTGTAATGTGGGCATGTCATCAGTATTACATGTGCATTTAATTACTTTGGATATGGTGTTTGACTTGGGTGTTGGAATGGAGGGGTGATGAATTGGCATCCTACATGGATCCACCTAATCATCCTCACATCCCTTTTATATTTATTGGATGATTTTGATGGATTTTGGGTTACTTGTCTTATTTGCTTCTCTTGAATTTTTTAAAATTGGTCTTGGTTTTCATACTTGGAGTTTATTTTTGGAGTTGCATCTTGGATTGATCTTGGTGTGAAGGATTCAAAGCTTGATGGAGAGGTAGGCACTCTTCTTGTTTTCATTTTTGTATTATTGTATTTGATGTAGAAATTGTGCTTGTTTGCATATTGCATGAATGTTATAATTTTTTTCATTGTTATTGGGTAGTTTGCCTCAAGTTAGGTGTGGGAGATGGATTTATGTGACCATTGTGTAGGGAAAAGGGATATGTGAGGCATGCATTGTGGAGGGAGTGCGAGTTTGAGTTCCAACTATGTGGGATAAAAAGGATAATATGGATATATTTTGAATACTTGCAAGTGCAGAGATAAGGATTTGATTATGTTTTGAGTTGTGCACATGGTAGCATTGGGTGGAACTCCTAATTCACTTAGCGTTAAAAAGGATGCGGTTCCCATATTTCTTGCTAATTTTGGCATGTTGTCAAGCCTATGTGTTGGTTGGAAATACTAATCTTTTTGAGTTTGTTATTTGAATGTGTTTTTAATTATTAATTGCTTGTTTGGAGGAAGCCATTTTGTGATAGTTGTCAAAGTTTCATAACACTCATCATTGTTCTTGGTTGGGTTTCGGGGGCCAATAAGAAGGATGGATTCTCCTCTTATTGGATTATAGGTTGGGCAGAGAGCATTACTTATACCCCTTTCTTTGTATCATGATCCATGATTTGAATAATTTGATGTCGTGGAAGAGACCAAAATGAAGTTTTGAAGGAGGTATGTTACATTGAATCAAAAATTCCAATCTTTTAATATTCCCTTTTTTTGTAAAGTGGATGTTGATATCTTGTAAATTGTTATTTCTAAATTGTTGTAAATAAGGACTATTTTATTGTAGGGAAAGATAACTATGACCATTGAGAAAAAATGTATATTGTTACCTTGTTGTAATTGCTATTTCTAAGCATATGATTTTATTGGAAGGTAAGAAAAGATACACCTTCTCATTTTTTTTATTTGTAAGAACTAGCTCGTTGAATTGTTGAAATTATTTAAAAGTGGTATTATGGACATTCATTTTTAAAGGATGATGCTATTGTAAAGAGAGAGTTTTTTGAGTTCGTTTGTTGGTTGAAAATTTTGAAACTAAAAGGAATGAATTTGTAGTTGGTGTTATCCTTAAATTTTACATTTCATTGCAAAGGAAAAATAAGGAAAGTAGTTATTCCTATTACTCACTCCAAACTAAGTTTTGAAAAGAAACTATTTGTGTTGGATTTATAGGCAAATTTTATAAGGTTAGAAAGAGAAAGTTATATATTTTGGAGTTTTAAATCAATAAGTATCCTACTTATTTACTTTGGGTTAAATAAAAGGCCATTACATATCACCATCTCACCTATATGAATATTTGGAGATAATCCACTACTTGACTTACACTTCATTATACAACTAAATTTGATTCTTTGAATAAAATAAAGTAAACAAATATACAATCATAACTTGTTATACTTATATAAATTGATTCTATATATATATATATATATATATATATATATACACACACATACATACATACATACATACATATGTGTGTGTGTGTGTGTGTGTGTGTGTGTGTGTGTGTGTGTAAAAAGAAAAAAACATATTTAAAAATAGCCACATGGGCTCGGCTTAGGAAGAGTTTATATTTTTTGAATTAAAAAAAGAAAGTGATTATAATTTGTTTGGTTTGGGCTGATTTGTATTGGGCCTTAAAGATATAAGTGGGTTGGGGGAGGGAATGGTGCCCCCACCCCAACCCATATTATAATATGCTTTGGGGAAGGGGTGCTATATGGGTTGGGGTAAATTGTTTTTTTTTTGCGCGTAAATTATTTTTTTTTTTCCTCGAAAAAATGCACCCGACATATCAGTAAATGTGCTCTTCTCATATGAGCGAGATTTTTGACCCATAGATTTTTGGGTTGTTTTTGGCCCATGGTTTTGAAACCCATGGTATTGTAAATTGCTTAAGCAATTGCCTACTTATATGGTTTTATGCATATGGTAGGTAAGAATGAAAAACATTACAGATGTGCTTTGAATTCAGCTGTGAATTCTATAGAGTTTGTTGAGCATAGCTCCAAACGGATCTGGGTATTGTATTGAGAGAGCGGTGGCTTGTAATAAAATATGAGCAAGTAATTCTTGGTGGATGTAGCCCAATTTGGGTGAACCACATTAAATACTGTCTCTTTGTGTTGTGTTATTTTATTCTGCAATTTTATTTGAGATCTGTATTAACTTCTGCACATTATTTTCTACTATTGCGATTCTGTGAGGGATTATTCTGCATATTTATCACTTATTTCCTAACAATTGGTATCAGAGCCTGGTTTGGTTTGCTGAAATGTTGAATTGTAAGGAAAGTTTTATCTTGAGTGGGAGATATGGCAGATGATGGAAGATCTAGGGTTGATAAATTCAATGGGTAGAATTTTAGTCTTTGGAAGATGTAGATGGAAGATTACCTTTATCAGAAAGATCTTTATACTTTGTTATCTGAGAAGGTGAAAAAACCCTCGAGCATGATAGATGCAGAATGGGATTTGCTGGATAGGAAGGAACTTGGGACAATCCAGATGTGTCTTGCATCTTCGTTATTATTTAATGTTTCAAAGGAAAATACTACAAAAAAACTGATGGATGCATTAGGGAAGTTGTATGAAAAACCGTCTTCCTATAATAAGATATTTTTAATGAAAAATTTGTTTAATATGAATATTTTTGAGAATGGTTCAATAGCAGATCATCTAAATTATTTTAATACGGTTGTAAATATGCTAGCTTCGGTTACAATAGAATTTGGTGAAAAAGTTAGGGCTTTATTAGTTCTGTGCTCTTTACCTGAGAATTGGAATAGCTTAGTAATGGTGGTAAGCAACTCGGTTCCAACTAACTCAAAGTTGAAGTTTGAGGATGTTGTAGGGGTGATTCTAAGTGAGGAAATGTAAAGAAAAATCTCTGGTGAATCTTTTACTTCAGGGAATGCTTTGACAGTACAAACTAGAGGGAGACAAAAGAATAGAGGAAGCTGTGGAAAATCAAAGGATTGAGCAAGGTCAAAATCCAAAAGCAAGATAGTATGCCAACACTGTGGAAAGTCAGGGCATGCAAAGAAGGACTTTTAGGAGCTTCGGGACAAGAAGAAACAACAAGAAGAAAATGAGGAAAATGTGGCTACGGGTAATGTATGTCAGGATGCTTTGATTGTTTCTTTGCATAATATTACTGAATCTCAGGTATTAGATTCGGGGGCTTCTTTCCATGCTTATCCACATAGACATTATTTTGTTGATTATGTTCAAGGATATTTTGGGCA
Organism: Taxus chinensis; assembly: GCA_019776745.2. Taxonomy (NCBI): domain Eukaryota; kingdom Viridiplantae; phylum Streptophyta; class Pinopsida; order Cupressales; family Taxaceae; genus Taxus; species Taxus chinensis. The sequence continues at coordinate 648,158,057 of CM034146.1, forward strand.
TGGTTTTCTTGGTGATGATGAGCCCTATGGCATAGTTGGAAAAGGTTATGTTCAAGTTAAGATGCAGAATGGGAATACTTGGCTATTGAAGGATGTCAGACATGTGCCTACATTAAGACGAAATTTGATATCGGCAGGGTAGTTGTGAAGTGATTGTTGTACTGTGATATTTACAGCTGACTCTTAGAAGGTTACCAAGGGTGCCCTTATGGTGGCAAGAGGTAAGAAGGTTGGAACCTTGTATTTAACCACTTATAGCACTAATTTTTGTAATCTTGTGGCTTCAGAAGTAGATACAACATTGTGGCACTATAGGCTCAGTCATATGCGCCATAAGGGCATGGAGATCATAAAGAAGGATTTTACTGGATATATAAAAATAGGTTTGGAGTTCTGTGAGGATTGCATATATGGGAAATAAAAGTGAGTAAGTTTTCTCAAGGTTAGACCTAGAAAGAAAGAGAATAAGTTAGAGCTGGTGCATTCTGATGTGTGGGGGCTAGCTTAGGTATCATCTCTTGGGGTTTCAAGTTATTATGTTACTTTTATTGATGATGCAACAAGGAAAGTTTGGGTTTATTCTATTAGAAACAAATATGATGTATTTGACACTTTTGTTAAATGGAAAGCCTTGGTAGAGAATGAAACAAGTCTTAAGCTAAAATGTCTCAGGTCAGATAATAGAGGGGAGTATTACAGTAATGAATTTGATGATTACTATTCTAAGAATGGAATCCGTAGGTAAAAGACGATTCCAAGAACTCTGCAGCAGAATGAGGTGTCAGAAAGGATGAACATAACAATAATGGAACGTGTTAGGAGCATGAGGTTACATGCAGGACTGCCTCTTTCTTTTTGGGTAGAAGAAGTGAGCACAGATGTGTACTTGATATACAGAAGACCCTCAAGTGCCTTGGATGGAGGCATAGCTGAGGAGGCTTGGTATTATAAGAAAGTTGATTATTCATTTTTTAGAGTCTTTGGATGTGAGGTGTTTGTTCATATATACAAGGATAATAGGACCAAGCTAGAGGCTAAGTTAGAAAAATGTACTTTCATTGGTTATGGTGGTGATGACTTTGGATATAAATGTTGGATTATTAAGGACAAGAAAACCATTCGATCTAGGGATGCGGTCTTTAAAGAGAAAGTCATGTATAAGTAGAAGTTGCAAGAAAACATGGAAGAATCCAAGAAAGAATATGCAGTAGTAGAGGATATTCTGGATGGAAAAGTGACACATAAATCAATTCAGGAACCTCATCAATAGGAACCCCAAATTCCTATATTGAGGAGGTCTTCTAGGGTAAGAAGAGAACCTAAACGTTTTTCTCCTTCTCTTTATTATTTATTACTCACTAATAGTGGAGAACCAAAGAGCTTTGATGAAGCAATGCATGTAGATGCCAGGAAGAAGTGGGAGCAAGCCATGGATGAGGAGGATTAGGCTCTCATGGAGAACCAGACATGGGATTTGGTAAAGCTACCCAAAGGAAAAAAGAGCATTACAAAACAAGTGGATGTTTAGAGTCAAAGAGGAAGAAACAAGCAAGAAAAGATACAAGGCCCAGTTGGTGGTGAAGGGGTTTGCACAGAAAAAAGGTATAGATTTTGATGAGATTTTTTCTCCTATAGTAAAAATGACTTCTGTTAGAACTGTTCTAGGAATAGTTGTAGTAGAATACTTGCACTTAGAACAGCTTGATGTAAAGACTGTATTTCTCCATGGTGATTTAGAGAAGGAACTATATATGCAGTAACCAAAGGGCTATGAGGTCAAAGGTAAAGAGGTGATGGTGTGTAAACTGAAGAAGAGCTTGTATGGCTTGAAACAAGCTCCACATCAATGGTATAAGAAGTTTTATAGCTTCATGATGGAGCAAGGCTATATTAGATGTCATTCTAACCATTGCATGTATACAAAGAAATTTGAGGATGGCAGGTATATTATCCTTTATTTATATGTGGATGACATGCTGGTTGTAGTTAAAAACATGTAGGAAATAAAAGTACTCAAGAAGAAGCTAAGTGAATCCTTTGCTATGAAGGATTTGGGGGTAGCCAAACAAATCCTTGGTATGAGGATATCTTAGGATAGGAAGGAATGGAAGCTGACTTTATCTTAGGAAGAGTACATTAAGAAAGTCTTGGAGAGGTTTAATATACAAGATGCTAAATTGGTTAGGACTCCTTTGGAAGGCCATTTCAAGTTATCAAAGGAGCAGTGTCCCAAGATAGAGTAGGAGAGAAACCAAATGTCTAAGGTACCTTAATCATCAACATTTGGTAGTTTAATGTATGCCATGGTGTGTACCAAGCCTGATATTTCCCATGCACTGGGAGCGGTGTGTAGATTTATGAGTGATCCAGGAAGAGATCATTGGCAAGTAGTAAAGTGGATCCTTCGATATTTGAGAGGGACCATGGGGACAATTCTATGCTACAGTGGATCAGAAACCACTTTGTGTGGTTATGTAGATTCAGATATGGCTGGAGATGTAGATAGCAGGAGGAGCACGATAGGTTATGTTTACACTATAGGTGGGACAGTAGTGAGATGGATTTCATGACTACAAAAGCTAGTGGCTTTGTCAACCACAGAGGCTGAGTATTTTTCTGCCACAGAGGCAAGTAAAGAAATTATTTGGTTACAACAATTTCTTAAGGAGTTAGGGGCATAAGCTAAGAGGAAGGAAAGCTACATAGTGATAGTCAGAGTGTTATACACCTAGCTAAGAACTCTGCTTTCCACTCTAGGACAAAGCATATAAAGTTAAGGTACCATTTCATCAAGAAAAAATTGGAGGAAGAGAATTTGAAGCTGGAGAAGATTCATACCATTCATAATAATGCAGACATGATGACCAAGGTGGTCATAAGGGAAAAAACTGAAGCTGTGTTCAACTTTTGATGGTCTTCACAGAAACTAGTGAAGGGTTGAGAAGCTTGTTCAGAGGAAAAACTAGTCTCCAAGTGGGATATTGTTATGTTTTGGAGCTTGTTTTCATGTGTGAAAGTGTTGAAGATTGTACAATAAGAGTATTTTACACTTTTCATGTATCCTCACCAAGGTTCGGGGCAAGGCCGAGCCTATTTTTTTGGGCATAAATTGTTTTTTTCCTTGAAAAAATGCACCCAACATATCGGGAAACGTGCTCTTCTCATATGGGCTATTTTTTTGACCCATATGTTTTTGGGCTATTCTTGGCCCATGGTTTTGATACCCATGTTATTGTAAAACTGCTTAAGTAGTTGCCTACTTATATGGTTTTATACATATGGTAGGTAAGAATGAAAAACATTGCAGATGTGCTTTGAATTCAGTTGTGAATTTTGTAGAGTTTGTTTAGCATAGCTCTAAACAGATCTGGGTATTGTATTGAGAGAGCAGTGGCTTTTAATAAAAAAATGAGCAAGTAATTCTTGCTGGACATAGCCCAAATTGGATGAACCACGTTAAATACTGTCTCTTTGTGTTGTGTTATTTTATTCTACAATTTTATTTGAGATCTGTAATAATTTCTGCACATTAGTTTCTACTATTGTGATTCTATGAGGGATTATTCTACATATTTATCACTTATTTCCTAACAACTTGATGATCCTCTAAAGGAAAATTTTGAATTGGGTTTCAAGAAAACACGGTTCTGCTAAGCGTTTAGTGTCAAAATAGCGGTAGAGTTGGTTGAATAGTCAATGAATGGGCATTACCTGTCAGAGGCTACCAAGTGTCTAAACGGCACTGATTTAAGGATTGAATAGAAAGATTGTATCCAAATTAGTGCCATACCTTCCACAGTGTCCCATGTCAAGAGATGTGCCCTCGTTAAGAAAAATACTTGGCCAAAGTTGCAACATGGCCCGTAGCTCTGCCCAAATGAAACAGTCAATGTTTGAGCCCGAGTCAAAGCCAAAGCGGGGAGTTGAAGGAAACAGGTGAAAAATTCCTTTTGAAAAAAATGCACAAATGAACAAAATTGAAGTGCACCTCCCCAGCCAAGCAAAGGGTTCCACGTATCGAGGTGGAGTTTCAGGGCCGTGGGAGTTTTCTAAGTTTTGTGGAAAAGGTAAAAGATGAGTTACGGACCTGCAAACCTGAGTTTTGTTCTAATCTGCCGTCAATGTGTCCCATATTAAAAAGGAGCCCATTTTTCAAACTGGTTTTCACATCTGATTATACGGACTTGATACAAACTTTGAAGGGGCATATATTTCGACTCAAAGATCTAAATATTGTAAATCTGATGTTGTTAGAAGTGTCTCGACGTCTTCTACACCATAGAAAGATAAAAAAATAACTTTGCAGGCCCTGGTAGGTAAAAAATGAAGAAAATTCTTCTAGGCCATTAACACAAAATCCAATCTCTTCAACTACCAGATCTAATTTGATTTGATCTGCTGAGGAACCAGAAGTGACATATTATGGGCGGATTTGTAAAAGGCATTGATAGTTCAGTGGTTGAGATTTCAAAATAGGATTCAATTCATATCTTAGGGTGGATGGAGCAGGATTCAACTTTTTCCTCTTCTCTCTCTCTCTCTCCCATTCTTTCTATATATTGTAACAAAGGGGCACATTCAATGGTTGTTCCTTTTTTTTCTTCCTAGATCCCCTTCTTTTCCTCCCATAGGGTCAAAAATGGAGTTTGAACCTCCTCCCCTGCTCTATAAATGGTGTTTTTTGCCTCTTTCTCGTGTACGATTCTCTGTGAAAAAATTTGAAGCAATAAAACTCATTTCTGTGATGCATTTTTCCATCCTTTTCTTGTTTTCATTTCATCCTCCTTCCTCTCATCATTCTGGATTATTATGTTCATGTTTTGGACATTTTATTTGCAAATCTGGGAGCCATTTTCATGAGGATTAAAAATGGAGTTCTGTGTGAATCTGAAATTTGGTTATTGATGTTGTTGTCCATCCTCTCAATTTCTCACCTCACCTCCCTTCATTTCATGGCCATTTTGATAGATGATCAACATTTTCCTTCTATGGTGTATCATTATTTTAGTGTAGGCTCTATTTTCCTTGTTTTCTTTCTCTCCCTATCTCCTTGGATAGATTAGGATTAGATTAGCTTGCCTGTAGTAAAATAGCTTATGGTAGGTAGTTTAGGAAGAGGAACCGACATTCTCTAGAGATTTTTCCCATATGCAAAGTCCCACACTTTGGGGAAAACTCAATGTTATGTGAATCACACCAAATGAATCTACCTTAGAAAATTATATCTAACGACTCATTTGGGGGTGTTGTGATTTTGTACTAATATTACCACACCACAAGAGCTTAACCAAATATGGAAGAGAATAGAATCATTCCACATAAACCTAGTACTTACATCACACATCTATGACTATCATACCATACTCAAAGACAAGTGTACTACAACAACCTAGAAATTTCCACAATTCCACAGATGAAGATTTTACATAACTTAGAAAAATAGATACATGTACATAGTATCAACAAGGGCATCAATGCCTTATCCACAACATCACAAAAAATATCCAACTAGCATGAGTAACACATACATCATAACACCATAACCAAAACATCATAAAAAGTATGCATACCTCTTGAAGCATCGATCACACACACACACACACACACACACACACACACACACACACACACACACACACACACACACACACACACAGACACAAAATCTCTTATGTCTCCCTCAAGTCTCTTATGTCTCCCTCAAGTATTCTTATGCCTCCCTTAAGTCTCTTATGCCTCCCTCAAGTAGTAATAATAAAAAAAATATCCTTTTTGCTACCCAAAGGGGCCAGTCTCACTATGGCCCTAGGGACATAGAGTCCACGCACCCCTAGCCCAAGTAACATAATAACTCATGGTTTAGCAACCCACTAGTTATCTATAACTCCTTGGGGTGTAACCCCATAAAAAGAAGTGGGTCCATAGGTCTAACCATTCCATGGTGCATCCCATGATCCTATTCCACACATCATGATAGTAGAACCAACATAGCAATTTGATTCAAATGCCAAGTGGAAAAGTAAAATCCTTAGCCAACGTAGTAAAATCTTAAAATTTTAAAAGAGGATCCAAATCCAAGAAAAAAAATGGCCAAATAGCCATAGTTATTGCAAAAAATCCACATGTTAGTACCATTAACCAAGGAAGTGTCTAGAAAATATAAAACATTGCAATAAAAAAATGTTGGTCCTTAAAAAAATAAAATAAAAAAGTTCAATTTATGACTAAAAATACACATATAAGAATAGCACATTATGAGGACTATGTGGCCTTATTTGTCCACCAAGGTGGTACTCAACAATTTACTGGCACTCATAACATTGAGCCTCAGCTCTGCAAATGACATATCAAAACTACAATTCTCATCATCTCTATTTCAATCATCCTACCACCACTTTGACAAGGCTAAACACAGTCATAGTTACACCGAGGTTGCATCCATAGAAAAACTAAAAGGAGTGAGAAAGATAGGATTACATGTCTTCATCTACTAATCCTAAAATGAGCTCAAGTTACTGGACCATGGTGCCCATTCCCTCACTCCAAACATACACTTTTACCAATTTCCCTCAAGGTCGGTTAGCGTAAGGTTCACAACATAACATGTAATTACATCGCTAAAACAGTGGTGGTTCATGCACATTAACATAGCATTTTACACATGGCACCAATATGGGGTGTTGGTAATCAACTCGATTCTCCTACAAGGGTTGAGCAGCATTAAGAAACTAGACAAGATGCTTAGAGATAGTCAAATCATGATAAAGGTCATTTTTTTAAACAAGGAGGGGATTTTTTTTACTCTTTCTTACTTAGGCATTGAAGAAATTGATAACTCCTCACTAAGGGTTTGATCTACCCCCACTACTTTAGGTTGTGCCTTCAACTAGGGTGAGAGGACCCATTATGTAACCCATGTTGGTGAAGGATATCAAGATATCCTTCTTTGCAAAATTTTCGTGAAAACCTTATGAAAATATGATCAATATAACACAATATAACTCTCACAATTTGTCACACTAGAGAGTGGAGATGTTTCCTGGACAAGGTTCTAGTTACTAAAGACAATAATTGAAACCTGATTGTCCCTGCATATTTTGGAAGTGAAAATTTTTAAATCTTTGTCAATACACAGTACAAATAGGGGTAGTTCATGTAGGATTTATGATTTGATAACTTTTTGGTGGGAAGTTAAGAAAGATAAAGTTAATTATACTAGATATTTGAGAGCCTTTACAAATATTGGGAGCCAAAATATTCCTTCAACCAGAAGGTGTGTATCAAAGGACGCCCAGAGATGCATGATTTCATACACTCTTCAAGAATTCAACACAAAAGCTTGTGTTAAAGATTCAATTAAACGTTGGAAATCTATGATTAGTCACACCTAGGATAAACTCATAGGCTAACAAACAATCTTTGTCAACACAGTGGAAGTAAAATGATTTTAAAATTTTTATTTCATTACAAGATGAAATCTCTCATCACAATGAAATTACAAATGCCACAATACTACCACGTGGATAAGATATTGTGTGATTCAGACGGATTTTAACATAATATTGCAACAGGGACACAAAAAACTATCTAAAAACATTCTGAAATAAAAGGAAACACAATAATGTTCATGATCAACATAGATTCATTCAAGGTTCATTAGATTCATCAACAAGGGAAAGTTTCCTCAACAATCTCAAAGCTTGTCAATGGATGTACCCTTCCAACCATCTTGACATGACTAAATCTACAAACACAAGGAAATAAATAAGTTTCTCAGATGGTCTCTCTGGAAAATGGTTTTTCTTAAACTTTCTTAGAAAAATTAACCCCCCTATGCAAGAGTATTCTCATTGCACTTATACAATTTCACTCGCTCACTCCTCCCATATTTTCCACTGAAAAATTCTAAATATTCAAGGGAACAGTCATCTTTACAATATACCATTTAATCATGTTTAGTCCTTTGAAAATATCCTATTTTCTGTTGTCAGGTAGATAAATCATGAACTAATCACATTTCTCAATTCCTCAACTATGAATGGGATGCCATGTCATAACTTTTGTTAGTCTTTTTAATCATTATTTTATTTTTTCATGTAAGAAATCCCCTTTTTAATAATTCTCAGGTGGCTCCATATGGCTTGATCTGACAAGCAATCCTTTTCACCTTCGAGAATACACCTTGAGGAATAGATATTTGCATTCATGCTTCTTAGAAATGAGTGTCCTCACATGGATTATACCACATATCTATGTTGTGAGTCCGAGTCGGCCAAGTATAAAGAGGAGCCAACAGAAGCCTCCATGTGTCTCTTTGGTGCAATTGCAAAGGTGAAGTCTAGAGGTAGGTTCCCAAACAAGTGTAGGCCCTCCACATGTTCAAAACCTGAGAGATTTACACCAGTCACTAAAAATTTTGAGCATGGGAAGGTCTAGCGGAAGCTTCCATATGTCTTTTCACTGTAACTTCAAAAATGAAGTTTAGAGGCGGGACCTCAAATGAGCGTAGGCTCTCCACATGCTTTTGGCACAAGAAAGTTATCTCAGCCATTGTAAAGGTCTCCATATAAAGAAGAGCCAGCGGAATCCTCCAAGTGTCTCTTCAGCAGAATTTTGATATGGTTCCCAAAAGCAGAGACCCAAAACAAGTGTGGGCTCTCCACGTGTCCTGGTCCAGGAAACATTGTATCGACCGTTGAAAAAGTTTAAGAACCAACGGAAGGTATCACTTGCCTCTAGGGTCCAAGAAAGTTGCATCAGACACTTGAAAAGTATAAGTATGGGAAGATCCAGTGGAAACCTCCACGTGTCTCTTTAGCACTCTTTCAAAAGTAAAATTCAGGGGTAGGTCCCCAAAAATCCATGGGCCCTCCACGTTTCTTGGGCCTAATAAATTTTCCTTGGTTATTGAGAAGTATCAATGTAAAGAGGAGCTAGTGGAAACCTACATGTGTCTCTTTGGTGCACTTTTCATATGGTGCCAACGAGTGGAGACCCCAAACAAGCGCGGGTCCTCTGCATGGAAAATATTCGAGTTCAAGCGGGCCTGGGGGTGCTTTTCACATTTTGTATCACTTAAATAAATTGTGTATTTTTGGACAATTTGGCCCACCCATCCGCTTTTGATATAGGATTTACATGTGGCTTTCCTGGGCATCAACGGGGCTGCAACTTACTTTATGACTCTCATTCTTTTTCAAAACAAAGATGAGAATCTCAAAATGCCCCTATGATCCACCTCCCCACTTTTAACTTTCGATGTGTTCATTAGTGGGGCCACACTTCACTTTTATACTTTATTCCTTTTTCATAATAAAGATAAAAGTTCCAAACACCTTCGGTAACTTGCCTTCCCATAACCACTTGATTTATGAAACGTGTACACTTTTTGGGGCCAAAGTAAGAACTTTATATGCCGCTTCATATCATTGAGTAGCCAATTAGAAATTATCGGGGCCATAAGACCAATTTGGCATTTTTTACAATTGTGACAAAAGTGACAAGTTCACCAAATAGACCCATCATGCCACATCCAATTAAAGAAGACCACATATCCATAGATGTTGGGACAGGATTTATAGAGGAGACACAATCGTGGAAGACGTCAAACAAAAATTTTCCCCACAAAGAGAAGACTGTAAATAATAACAAGACTCAATGTGATCCATTACCCAAGGAAAGGACTGAAAATGGAAACTAAATGAGGGAGAAATTTTTCATGCATCCATACAGGGAGATAGAAAATACTTCTAATCAAGCAGGTTGGAAATTTTAAATGAAAAAGGGGTGAGATTACAACTGAGCACCAAACCTGGCTCTGACTCAGGGATGGGCACTCCCAGTAAGTGTTGCAAGAACAACATAACGGACCATTCACCAAAACTCCATTGGGAAATAGAGTCAAGAAAAATCTTGCAAAGCAGAAAAAAAATTTCTAACCTCCCAAGAACAAACTGAGAAACCGACAAAAACCAGCCACCAAGGACTAGGATGAACCAAACCAAAAAAATAGAAAAACTAAAAAGATTAAAAAGACTATACACTGTAAAATGATGCGTCCCTTGATTCTAAGAAATCAATCAAGGAAATATTTCAAGTGCCTACCATTAACAGGAAACTCAATGAATTCCCCATCTAGATCTTTTATGAAGAAGGTGTGCTCACCGATCCTAATATCAATAAAATAAGGGCCTATCCATAATGCATCAAACTTTCCATGTTTTCCCTTATCCTCATGTATGTTATCCCATAGTAGCACCAAATCTCCTACACTGAAAAACCATTGGGGTAAAATTTTTGTCAAATAATTTCTTCATTTTCTCCCTAAACTTCACATGTATTTGACGATATTCCATTCTCTCGGATGAATTGATATGAAGATAATTACATATGCAGGGGAAGTATAGCTTGAGTTCTATACACAAATGCAAATGGACTTTTTCTAGTAGCTCTTTTGACAGTAATTCTATCAGCCCAAACAACAAACTTCAACTTCTCACCCCATTTCCGTTTGTTTAATTCTAAGGTCCTTCTGATTATCTTCAACAAATTCTTGTTGCTTGATTCTACTTGTCCATTACCTTGGGGATTATAATTTGAAGCATATGCTAAATTGATCCCATACTCATGACACATGGCTACAAAAGGTTTAGCTTGAAAACTCATAGCATTGTTAACAACTATCTTTGTAGGCACTCCAAACCTACAAATTATATGTTTCAGAATGAAGTCCATAACAATTTGGTGGGTATATTTCCTGGTAGGGATTACCTCCACCCACTTGGTGAAGTAATCAGTGGCCACTAATATGCACTTGTGGCATACACTTGAAGAATTTCAAATCTCGCCAATGAAGACCATTTGCCACTGCTTAAATGGGGCTTCAATTGATACAAGTTGTAAAGGGAGGGAGCCTAAATCTTTCAATCTTCCTAAATTTTTTGACAACTCTCACACTTTCTTACCAACAGAGTTGTGTCTTTAAATAGAGTTGGCCACTAGTAATCAGCCCTTAAGATTTTATGAGATGTGACTCTTCCAGCAAAATGCCCTCCACAAAATCCTCCATGGAAATCATCAATTATTTTAGGGGCTTCATCTTTAGTGATACATCTCAAAAAAACTCCCTCAGGATTCTTCCAAGCTAACCCATAATCAGTGATGATGTATTTCTTGGAGGCTAACTTAAGTTCTCTCTTTTGATTCTTGCTTAAATACTCAAGGCACTGTAGATGTTTTAGATAAAGAATAATATCCTTTTACCAATCAAAAATTTTCAATTTCTCAAGAATATTCATTCTTTCTTCTTTAACCTCATTTATCTCAACTATTTTTAGGTTGCTTTCTTCTATTAGCTTTGCTAGGCCCAATCCTCTAACTAATTTTTTATTTTGGATGTACATATCATATTCTTGCAATTTATTTTCCCATCGATGTATTTTACTTGAAACTTCCATCTCTGATAGGATATCCTTAACCATGGTGTGGGGAACATAAGCTATGACTTTATAACTTAAAATATATGGCCTAAATATCTTTGTGTCTTTGACCAAAGAAAAGGCGTGTTTCTCCATGATAGTATACTTCAATTCTGCCCCTTGTAATGCTTTACTATAGAAAACAATTTCTCTTTCAGCTCCTTCATCATCCTTTTGTAACAAGAAAGATGCAATGGTATTCTCAGAGGCAAAGGAAAACATTTAGAAATCCTTTTTATAATCAGGAGTTGTTAAAATAGGGGCATTCTTCAATACTTCCTTAATATCAATAAAGGCTTGAATTGTTGCTTCTTCCCATCTGATATTCTAATCTTTCTTCAACATACTGGTTATTGGGATAGTCAATTTGGAAAAATTGGAAATAAATCTCCTAATAAAATTTATCTTCCCGAAATAGGATGGGATTCCCTTTTTGGTTCTTAGAATAGGAACTTTGCTAACGGCTTCCACTCTCTCAAGACCAATCATGACTCCTTCTGATACAATATGTCCAAGAAACTTAGCCTTTTACACCCCAAAATGATATTTCTTAGGGTTCATTGAGATACCAAATTCTCTGGACCTTATCAACATATTTTCTAAATGTTGTAGGTGATCACTTCTCTTCCTTGAAAAAATGTCACATCATCCTGATAAACAACAATGTAGTAATTTATATATCCTAAGAATGCTACATCCATTGCTCTTTGAAATGTGGCTTTGGCATTCATGAGGTCAAACAACATTCTGATATACACATAGGTTCCCCATTGAGTGGTGAAATTAGTTTTGATTCTCTCTTACTGCTTTAAAACCACTTGGTTATACCCAGAGAAACCATCCAAAGTGGATAACAATTCAGAACCAGTAACTAATTACAACATGTTATCCATATTTGGCAAGGGATAGTTCTCCTTGATTGATGCCTTATTTAAATTTCTGAAGTCAACACACAATCTTATATCCCCATTTTTCTTTCGAATAGGTACTAGGTTTGCTACCCATGAAGAGTACCTTGTAGCTTGTATGATTCCTCCATCCCTTAATTTTTTCAACTCTTCTTGCATTTTTACAGAAATAAGTGGGTTAATGGGTCTTTTCTTTTGCCTAAACGACTTGGCATTAGATTCTAGTTGTATTTCATGTTGAAAAAGGTCTTCCCTATATGCTTTCAGTTCTGAATATGACCAAGCCAAGCACTCCTGGTACTTTTTTAGCAATTGGACATATGACTTCTTTTCTTCTTTGTTGAAGCTGCTGCCTAGCCTTATTCTCCTAGGTTTATCCTTTGTGCCCAAGTTATATTATTCAACATCCCTCGAGGCTCACATGTGTCTATTACTAATGTAGTCAACATTATAAAATTTAGATTCCAATGCAACCAAACCTCTGGGAATAGTATTAGTTTTTAATTGGATAATGTATTTACCAAACTTGGTATCTTTTCAATCATTTACAAAAAACATCGGTTCCAAGTCCATACTTTGATTGGAAAATTCTCCTTTATTCTGTAAAAACCTTTGGACCTGAGCATCATCTTCAAAAACTTATCAATGCTTAATATTATCAGGGACAAACAACCTAGTAAATATTTTAATATCATATTCACAATAGGAGGATACTTTACAGTTCTCAAACCCTGACTGTAACATTGCCAACTTGTCTGCTACAGTATTGTACTTCCTATCATGGTGCGTTATATTGAAAGAGTCAAACATTTCAATGAATTCCCAAACTGCATGATTGTATTGCTTAATTCTTTGAATCTTTATAGCATACAACTTTCTAACTTGTTTGACTATTAACTCTGAATCTCCATTAAAAATAATTTCTCTGACACCATACTTCCATGCAATCCTTAAACCCAAGAGCAGTGCTTCATACTCAGCAATATTGTTCATGCACTCAAAATTGAGTTTAAAAGAAAAGTTAAACTCCTCTTGGCTTGGAGATATCAAGACAACACCAACGCCATTACTAGATCTAGAATAAGTACCATGAAACATTAGGTTCCAAGGAGAACCAACCTGCTCAGGATATTCCCACTCATTAATTTTATGCTCCTTAAAATCAGCATAGCCCAAAAATTTACTGACATCAACATCTATGTACAATACTTCATAAAAAGCATTGTTAGGGTCCTCAATGATATGCAACATTTTCTTCTCACCATATAACTTCACAAGGCTGCCCATAATTGGAATAGTTACATAATACATGTCCATTTGCACACTTCCACCCACACTAGCTTCCCATTTTCTAGACAATAACCTCCCCCACTTTCTCCTTTGACATATCCAATTACTGGTACTTCTCTTGAATTCATAGTAGTACATTTCCCAAAATTTGTTGTCACCTTGATATTTAACTCGTTCATTACCTCAAGAGGCATTACATTACATGAGGCTCCTGAATCAAACATGCAATTATGTACCAAGCTATCTTTAATAATCAAAGTGGTAAAAAAATGGATCGACATCCAACTGAGATTCAACCAAAGAAGTTCCCAAATATACCTCAGATGATTCACCCAGTTCCTCCAATGCTTGGTATTTATGATTCTCTAATAATATGAGGAACCTCTACATTATTAACACTTTTTTCCTGAGTAATATTTTCTTCGTTAAATCCCAAATATGTGAATGCCCTTTTCCTATGCTCAGGGATCTCAAGTAATTTAACAATGGGAACAGTGACCTTGATCTGACTCAATATTTGGGCTATGTCACAAGGAACATATTTGGGTAGGGCATTATTAGGATGGAGATTCACCACTTTCAATGATAGTATAGGATTTTTTAGAGTCTGGGCATGGGCAGGAGAACAAGTTTTATTTGGGGTAGTTAGGCTTTTTCCAGATGTATCTTTCTTGGGGGTTTCCCTCAGGATATTGTTAAGAACTAGAAATTTTGGCTTGGTTTGTGACCCTCCCCCTTTGACAAACTTACTTCTGGTGTTATATTATTTCTCTTGAGAAACTACTACATTCATCAACAATTTTTGATCCTCTTCAAAAGGGATCCCTCCATCATACTTTTTAATCATCAAGGCTCTCAAGTATTCAAAATCATGATTAGGATGATCAAATGCTTGCACCATTTCAAAAGTCTTAATAGGAGGAAGAGGTAATACTCGGTGAACATAATTCCATAAGTTTTCAATAGGTCTAGCACTTATGAATTCAGTTGAGGTTTCCCCCTACCGTGAGTTTGTAAGGCATTCCATCATGCACACATCATCATATGTCTAATCATCATCTACTTCCTCAACTTCTTGATCTACATCACATGAGAAGTGTGGTAATAAACACATATCACACCACTTGATAACATTGGCCTCCTCCACAGTAGCAATCATGACAGTCAAAGGATCAGGAACCAATCTATTTTCCCAGGGTTGAGGTTGTTTATTACCTGATCCCGTGGGCCCTTTCCATCAGTCATCTTGTCTATGATCACCTCTGGGTTATTTCAAAATCTCTCCTGACCGTGTGGCTTGTGATAACCCTGGGAACTTTGTCCTATCCTTTTTTCTACTCTAACTAGTTTATAGGATATCTCTTTAATTGCTCTAGCCAAAGTTTTTACAACCTCTTCCAGATCCAAAAATTTATTTTATTGAGGCCTTTCAGGATTGATCAAAATAAATTCTTCTATCTTAGGAGGCTTTCCAACTACTTTGATGTTATTTTGTATTTGTAAGGCCATGGTGAAAGATTTCCTAAATGTTCCTGGGTTCTTATCTCTTAAGTAATAAACAACCTTTTTATCAAAAGCATCAGAATATTTTATCAAACAAGACTCATCGCTTGGCCTTAGGATTATAGGTAGCCTATTCAAGGTCTTATTGAACAGAGTATTAAAATCATGGACAGATTCACTTGGATTTTTCTTTATATTTTCAAATTCTAATAAAAGGAACTTGGGATCTATCTTATCCCCATATTACAATCTAAAGGCATTTTCCATCTCGGTCCATGAATCTATTAAATTATCTGGTAAATCCTTGTATTAGTCACATGCATCCTCATCAACAATATGAATAAACAGTTTTTATATACGTGTCTTCAAACTAAATTTCAAAATCTTCCATCATATTAACAAAGACTCTTAAATCATGGTCACCAGTGATTGCATTATTCCCTTGAAATTTTGGCTACTTATTTCTGACATCTTGTGGCACCATATTAGGATATCCATCCACACCACTGAAATTTATAGCTCTAAAGTTGTTGACAAAAAAAGGAGGTCTAGGTGGAGGTTAGGCCATATTGCCTTGAGGTGGTTAATTTACAGGAGAAACAAAATGATTGGGAATGAGGGGTATTTGGAGCACAAGAGTATAAATTTCAAAATAGGTATTCTCTAATGACTCAGTATCTTGGAAAACCCTATCAACCTTGGAAGAAACAGGGGGAAAATTAAGAGGCACACTTTTCAGACACAAATGATGGTCCCTCTCTAGTTGGAGAACTCAAATTTATATAAATATTACTTGGTTTAGAATCACTTTAAAGACGTATGGTAGTCCTCAACCACAAATTGATCACCTTTCAAAACTCATATCTCCTTTTTTGATTCTTGATTTCCAACAAACTTTCCAGACTTTTCTTCCTTCTGAATTTTCTTTTCCTAGTTCTGGAAATAACTTTTTAGTAGGATCCCTAGTGAAGAAATACCTTCTTCCCCTCTAGCTTTGTAAATATCGATGAAAAATTTCACTTGACACATGTTAAGACACTAGTAATCATCAAAATTTCAATTCAACATGGAGTCGCCACTACAGATTTTGACCTTAGTTGTGCAGATCCACTATAAATAACTTGCCAAGTTTATATTAATCCCTTAATTTTCTACAAAGCTTAATAGATCTAACCTTCCTTTACCCACATTTATCACTATTGATGCAAATTTAGTGCAATAACCACTAAAAATGGAAATACTGCACAATGAACTTGTAATCTTGAAAAAATCTTACAAATCTCAACAAAGGATGACATTTAAAACAAATTTTTGTACTTAAACCATGTAAGATGCATTACCAGGGTCAGAATGTGTATGCATTTGTATAAATAGTACCTAGAAATGCCTCCACTTGGGTGTTGTTTCTGCAAAAATAGGTCCCCAGTGTTCAAATAATCCTCTACAATTCAAATAATCCCCGGAAATGGTGCCACTTGGGTTTTATTTCCACACAAACAGGTCTCGATCTTCAAATAATCCTTTGCAATTCTAATAATTCCTGACAAACGGTGCCACTTGGATGTTGTTGCAGCTCAAATAGGTCCTGATGTTCAAATAATCCTCTGCAATTCAAATAATCCCCAGAAGAAATGTCACTTCAATGTTGGTAATTAAAATTGATTCTCTTGCGAGGGCTGAGAAACATCATGCAACTAGAAGTATTCTTAGAGACATACAAATCACGATATAGGTCATTTTTGTAGCTAGGAAGGGGATTCAACTGACTCTTTGTTACTCAGGCATTGGAGAAATGGAAAGCAGCTCACTAAGGGTTTGATCTACCCTCACTACTTTAGGTTGTGCTTTCAACTAGGGTAATAGGACCCGTTATGTAACCCGTGTTGGTGAAGGATATCAATAGATCCTTCTTTTGCACAATTTTCATGACAACCTTGAGAAAATATGATCAATACAACACAATATCAATCTCACAAGTTGTCACACTAGAGAGTGGAGATGTTTTATAGACAAGTTTTGGGTTACTAAAGACAATAATTGAAACTTGATTGTCTCTCCATATTTTGGTAGTGAAATTCGTTAAATATTTGTGGATACACAGTACAAATATGGGTAGTTTATGTAGGATTTATCCTTTAAGAAGTATTTGGTGGGAATTTAAGTAGGATAAAGTCGATTATACTAGATATTTGAGAGTATTTACAAATATTGGAACACTCACAGACAAAATGCTTCAAAATAGCCAAAATATTCCTTCAACCAGAGGTGTGTATCAATGGAGGCCCAGAGATGCACGATTTCATACAATCTTCAAGAATTCAACACAAAGGCTTGTGTTAAAGACTCAATTAAACATTGGAAATACCTGATTAGTCACACCTAAGATACACTCATAGACTAACAAATGATATTTGTCAACACAATGGAAGTAAAATGATTTTAAATTATTTATTTCATTAGAAGATGAACTCTCTCCTCACAATGAAATTGAAAATGCCACAATACTACCACATGGATAAGATCTTGTGTGACTCAGAGGTATTTGAACATAAGATTGTAAAAGGAACACTGAAAACTATTTGAAAACATTCTGAAATACAAGTAAACAAAATTATACTCATGATCAACACATATTCATTCAAGGTTCATTAGATTCATTAGTGGGGGAATGTTTCCTCAACAATCTTAGAGCTTGTCGATGATTGTACACTTGTAACCATCTTAAAATGACTAAATCTACAAACACAGGGAAATAAATTGGTTTCTTAGATGGTCTCTTAGGAAAATGGTTTTTCTCAAAATTTCTCAAAAAAGTTAACCCCCATATGTAAGAGTATTCTCATAGCATTTATACAATTTCACTCACTCCCTCCTCCAAAATTTTCCCCCCAAAAGTCTAAATCTTCAAGAGAATATTCCTCTTTACAACATACCATTTAATCATGTCTATTACATTGAAAATATCCCACTTTCTATTGCCAGGTAGATAAATCATGAATTTATCACGTTTCTCAGTTCCTCAACTGTGAATGGGATGCCTTGTCATAAATTTTGACAATCTTTTTAATCATTCTTTTATTTTGTCGTGTAAGAAATACCCTTTTTAATAATTATCAGGTGGCTCCATATGGTTTGATCTGACAAGTAATCATTTTCATCTTCGAGAATACACCTTGAGGAATAGATACCTGCATTTATGCCTCTCAGAAATGAGTGTCCTCGCATGGATTATACCACATATCTACGCTACAAGTTCGAGTCGGCCAAGTATAAAGAGGATCCAATGGAATCCTCCACATGTGTCATTAGCACAAATGCAAAGGTGAATTCTAGAGGTAGGTTCCCAAACGAGCACGGGCCCTCCACGTGTTCAGAACCCGAGAGAGTTGCACCAGTCACTGAAAATTTTGAGCATGGGAAGGTCTGGCGGAAGCTTCCACGTGTCTGTTAATTGCAACTTCAAAGATGAATTCTAGAGGCAGGACCTCAAACAAGCACAGGCTCTTCACGTGCCCTGGGCCCAAGAAATTTTCCTCGAACATTGTAAAAGTCTTAGTATAAAGAGGAGGTAGCAGAATTATCCACGTGTCTCTTCGACGCACTTTTGATATGGTGCCCAAAATCGGATACCCCAAACAAGTGTGGGCTCACCATGTGTCCCGGGCTCAGAAACGTTGTACAGGCCATTGAGAAATTTTAAGAACCAGCGGAAGGTGCCACTTGCCTAGGGTATGAGAAAGTTACATCGGATGCTTGAAAAGTCCAAGTATGGGAAGATCCAGTGGAAACCTACATGTATCTCTTTAATTCTCTTTCAAAATTAAAATTCAGGGGCAGGTCCTCAAACAGGCGTGGGATCTCCACATGTCTTGTGCCTAAGAAAGTTACCTTGGTCATTGACAAGTCTTATTTTAAAGAGGGGCCAGTATAAGTCTTCACGTGTCCTTGGCCTAAGAAAGTTTCCTCGACTATTGAGAAGTCTCATTGTAAAGAGGACTCAACAAAATCCTCCACATGTATCTTTAGTGCAATTTTGATATGGTGCTCAAAAGCAGAGACCCCAAACAAACGAGGGCCCTCTATGTGGAAAAGATTTGAGTTAAAGCGGGCCTGGGTATGTTTTTCACATTTTGTATCACTTAAAGAAATTGTGCATTTTTGTACATTTTGGCCCACCCATCTACTTTTGATATAGGCTTTACACGTGGATTTCTTGGGCATCGACAGGGTTGCGGCTTACTTTACGACTCTCATTCTTTTTCAAAACAAAGCCAAGAATCTCAAAATGACCTAGCCACCTACCTCCCCGCTTTTAACTTTTGATGTGGGCATTAGTGGGGCCGCGCTTTACTTTTATACTTTATACCTTTTTCATAATAAAGCTAAATGTTCCAAACACCTCCACCAACCCTCCTTCTTGCAACCGCTTGATTTATGACACGTGTACACTTTTCTGGACTAAAGTAAGAAATTTCTCTGCTGCTTCATATCATTGGGTAGCCAATTAGAAATTATCGAGGCCACGGAAACAATTTGGCATTGTCTACAATTGTGACAAAAGTGACAAGCTCACCAAATAGGCCCTTCGTTTTGTGTCCAACTAAAGACGGCCACATATCCATGGATGTTGGGACATGATTTACAGAGGAGACACAGTCATGGAGGACACCCAACAAAAAAAAAATCCTAACGGAGAGAAGAATGTAAATAATACCAATACTCAATGTGATTCTTGATCCAAGGAAAGGACTAAAAACAATAACTAAATGAGGGATAACATTTTCATGCATCCATACAGGGAGATAAAAAATACTTCTAACCAAGCGGGATGGAAATTTTAAACGAAAAAGGGCTGAGATTACAACAAACCAACCTTGTCATATAACATAGTTTAACACATGCCACATCACCACATGTTATACCCCAAGTGCAATAATTATACAATAGGAATCATATACCCACCATATGTCCCTAAGTCATCACATGAATCATTATATATATATATATATATATATCACATGAATTATAATTATGATGATCACAATTACAACATACATTCAACTGGCATATAACAT
This sequence comes from Taxus chinensis, assembly GCA_019776745.2. Lineage (NCBI taxonomy): Eukaryota > Viridiplantae > Streptophyta > Pinopsida > Cupressales > Taxaceae > Taxus > Taxus chinensis. The sequence continues at coordinate 648,178,310 of CM034146.1, forward strand.
GGGGATACACACATTTTAATATAGATGATAATGACATCATTAAGAGATCCAGTTCACTACAAACCAACCTTGTCATATAACATATTAACACACCCACACATCGCAAATATCAAAAGGATACAACAGTCTGAAATCAACAATCACATTTCTTCAACACACACAACAAGACAATGTTTCACACTCGAATTCTCATAGAATTCCTAAAAAGGAGGAAGAATAATCTAATCTCCAACACATCAACATGCTAACAGTTATCCACTAAGTGACATACACATCACGTGCCTTCACAATATCACCATTACGACATGGATCACATCACGCTTATGCCACATTCTTTTACAATATCAACCACCATCATGCAACAACATCACCATCATGCAACACCATCATGTAACACCATCACAACTCAAATTTGGCCCAGAGGTTCGAGAGCATGAACCTCCACTCTGATACTAAGTGTAATGACCACAAACTAGACACAGAAGACAACATAGCAAAGTACATGATATAAGTTTTTTACTTGTTCGAAGTATAGAATGACACTACATATGGTCACAATGGATATAAATATCTCTTCAAAAATCTTGATAAAATGATGATCACATAGACAAGAAGGAAACATCCAACACCCAACAAGGATAGTGTACTTTTCTCTTTGACAAGGCACCCCGAAATAGTCCAACCATAATACATAGTTAAGTGCACCCCACGGTGTAAAATCCTTTTATGGTTATTGTTATCTGTCAAAATTTCACCCTATAGAGAGATGGCTGCAAGTGTTCTAAGCTTGCAAATTTTATCTCTCTTTTGTAGATATAATTGAAACACCTCAGGTCTATGGGTATACCTATTTTTGAGGTGAGTCTCCGAGTACCAAGGTTGGTTCCTTATTGATGTATCCTAAACTGATTTTCTGGGGTTAAAGGGTAAAAGATGGCTGTAAAATGAAATTAACACTGAGGTGATACACCAAACTTATATGAGGTCTTTGACTGAGTACATGCACAATTGATATGGAATGAATTTCTAATCCATAGGCCAACAATTTTCTAAAGATAATTAAGGGTAAACACTTTGATGTATTGAGGGATAGAATTACAACAATACTGCTAAGTTACACATACACATTAATATCATGCAGAAATACTAAACTTGCAACATGGTAAGATGATTAATCAGGGAATTCAACATTAACAAGATTAATGGAAAACATACATAAGACTACAAATAATTGGAAAGGTAGAATATACTGCACATTCAAAGGGAAAAACTGGAAAAAAATAAATCTTGCTTGAAGAGCAAGTATCCTTCCTTGCGGATGCAAATTTTGTCTTCTTGCTGATCTGCCCTTTTGTGGAGACATGCAAAAATTAATTCCCTGAGAATGAACAAAATTAATTACATTATTTGCAATAATTGCAATAATAATTTATCCTAATATCTACTTGATGGGGACCACCTCCAAGCTCAAGTTCTGATGTTGACATTTTTTTACCTTCTAGTGGTCACATGGATAACACACTGTAAATCAATTCCATATCCTTCAATAATGGGGACTACCATTGCAGTTTAGTATTAGTCTCACCATGGTTTGGATTTTGCAATTTTAAGAGGATAAGGTTTAACTTTACCTTATCCGTAATTATTGTTAGCATGTATAGTGATTGGCTCTCTTTTATAATGAGGACATAATCTATGGTTTAGAATTTTGAAATTCAATGCAATGATAATTTTTCTTTAATCGTGGGGTTGGCCCCCTCTCCACAGTGACTCACCCCTTCAAATTTTACGTTGGCACTTTACCTTAAATATATTTCCCACTATGATTAGCTATGACCGTTGATTCTAGCACTTAGCTTCTTATGAACCACTGATAATTGATCTTCATTTAGGGCTTTTAATGCGGTCTTTGGCATTTAGCCATGGTGATTTTATTTGAAATTTGGTGATGATCTTATCCATTGATCTCTGTACAAGACATCTTCAGGCCATCAATTTTTTGACCGTGGTTGAGTTTGAACCTTACCCAACTCTTGAGCTCTGTGGTAAAGCTCATTCAACCTCAATGATCACTCTATTTGTTTTTTTACTATCCTACAGGTGAATCCCTGGAAAAAGTTTGTTTCGACACCATTGTTGTAGCTTTTGAATCTCAGATCTTCTTTGGCTTTTCTGAATGAGATTGGTTTTGGTGTATATGGAAGCATTGTGCTTCATTTCTTGTCGTTGTTTATGAGCTTGACAATTCTTTGAATCTCTCTGTGACTATAGATGTTCTGATTTAGTCTCTCGTGGATGTGGCCATGTATTTTTTTATTTTTCAAGCTCTACCTCTTGAAACTAATGGTTTCCAAGTTTAGTTGAATTTTTATCTTTATGGTTCTACTCTGTTTAAGTTTTCTAAGGAGGTGTCGTGGAGTTTGTCACTGCTGTCATGATCTTCGAGCTTGGCTCTTATTGCAGATGGGTATTGCTTTAGTATTTTTTGTGATCATTTCTTTGTCGAGCTCAGCTCTTGAACTCCCTACAAGGTTTAATGGCCCACCATTTTTTTATTATTTTGAGTTTCTGAGTTGGATCTCCTTACAAGATTTTGTCGATTTTACTAGTTGTCATTGTATTCGAGATTGGATTATTTTTTTAAAGAGATCTATGTTCTTGGATTTTTTGTTCCGCCTCTAGGAGCTCGGATCTATACTATTAGCATCACTAGCTTGATGCAAGGATGGTAATTCTTTGACTTATCAGCATGGTAACTTCTTCGTCATTATCACTTGACTTCGAGATATTGATATATTGCTCTTTCTTTTGATATTTTGTGATTTCCTGGGATAACCTTGGTATCTGAGCTAAAACCCGTAATGGGTCCTTTTTTTAGTCTTGAAATGATCACCATTCGAGGGTTTACTCAAATTTGGTTTAATTAGTAAGTCCTTATTTCATTACTCTGATTTTGATATACCCATTAATGGGTCTACGATGAAACCAAGATCTCTATTTTTCTTCTTCTATTCTATAACCTGAAAATGATTTTAATGGGGATGATAATTTGAAACTTGAATCTTTCTTAAACTTGGATGTGCATGCATTTAATTCAAAGCTTTTCTATCTGAGCTTATGTCCTGAGTACTAAATGTGTATTTTTATTTACTCGAAACTTGCCAAATAGAATGTTTACTGATATGATTATTCAAAATCCTTCATTTCTTTTATTTCTGCAAACTGTTCTTAAGGAATATAATGTTTCCTGAAAATTTGAAACCCACTTCTCACTATCTCATTTTTTTCATTATCTGACTTGATTCAACCATTAATATCCACTGAGTTTGTGCTCTGAGTATTATTTTCAAAATATGTTTACTTGGTACTTGTTTTCATAAGGAATCCCCCTTTAATCTAAACTATTTATACCTTTTCTTTTCAACTTCCTGCACATTGATACTTATGAATTCTAAAAACTTTCTACCTTCCTGCATATAAAACTAGGAGTTTTAGTTTGCTATTCTAAAACTTATAGACACCTGAGAGATGTCATTATTCTTCAGTACAAGGATAGAACCATGTATCTTGATAAATTACCCACTTTGTTTTGGTGAAACCACTTTGAGTTCTTTATAAGGTGGCTCCTTTTGAAACTTTCTGAAAACTTCTTTTGTTTTGATTTAAAGCTTAGACTATTCTTTTTTTTGTTTCAGTTTCATTGAGTTGAGCCATGGTTAAGTCGATATTCCTTTGAATTTTCTGGGTTATTATGGTTCTATTTAACCATGAATCTTGTATTTAAATTTGGCTTTGAAGTATACTATAACATACTATACACTTCCATCTATCCCAAGTTTGGGCTCGAGGTCTTGAATCATTATGTAAATTTAAAGTTGTTTGGTTGCACTTGTAGTTCCTCTGTTACAAACATCTATTCTGCCATTGATTTCATCTTCTATCTTTCTTGATTAATGTAGCTTGGATCTTCTTGATAGAAAGATAGGCTTGCATTTGATTCTAAAACTTATAGTATTGGTACTTTGACTGTTTCTCAATTTCATGAGATCTTTGTAACTGTAAAATCTTACACTTATGAAACTAGATTTGAATTTTTACTGTAGCAGTATGTATAATTGATGATTTATTCTTGAAAGTAGTACTTAGGGATGATTTTACTTTGTAAAATTATGACCTTGAATTCCTTGATTATTCACTATTTGGTCCATCATGTTATAGATGAGTACTACTATGCTTGAATGGATGTACTTCAATTGATATTGTAGTATTTCTATGCTTTCATATTTGCTTCATTCTGAAAACTGCAACTTAGAATAACTGAACCTTTTAAGATTATCTTGAAACTTCATTTTATTCAATGTTATGTTATAATTAACGCTCCAAAGTACTTCAATTTGATGACTGAAAGTGTAGTCCATTTGTTTTTTGTTTAAAATAGTGCATTTTTTTTTTATTACATCTTTGATATGTATTCTAGAAAATTTCAAATGTCCTATTAGTACCCAAATTTATTCTCACTTAGAAGCTGAGAAGCATCACAGGTCTGGTAGGAAGCTTAGAGGAAAGCAGATCTTGTAGTGTGTCATTTTGTAGCCAGGGATGAAATGCATCTTACTCTTTGTCACTTAGATGTGGATAAATGGGTATCTCCCGCAAGAGGATTTGACTTATCCTCAGTACTTTATGGTCTTTCCTTTCAACTAGGGTGAGAGGACCCTTTTGTAGCCTGTTGTTTATGGAGGAGATGGAGATTTACTTCCCTGTGAAGTATTAAGAAGACCTTGAAGAAAATATGATCAATGTAAAAAACACCTAACTCTCGTGAGTTGTCACTTTGGTAGTAAAAATTATGCATTTTTATACACACATGACAAATAGGGGTAGTATGGGTATGATTAATTGTTTTGAATGAATTTTGGTGGGAGGTGAAAAAGGATAAAGTTGATTATACCAAATCTTTGAGAAATTTTACAAAAATGGAAAACTTAAATAATAGAATGCTTTCAGAGTAGCCAAGATGTTCCTTTAACTAGAATATGTGCTTCAATGGAGGCCCAGATCAACACTTTTCACAAAAACTTCAAGGATCCAAAATGAAGGCTCAAATTGGAAAACTTAACTGAACATTATCAATCTCTATTTCATCATGCTTAAGATACCCTCAAAGGCTAACAAACAATCTTATAGTCATGCTAGTTATCACAGTGATTTTAAATTTGTTTATTTCACTATCAAATGAAATCTCTTCTGATGAATGCAATTGCAAATGCCACCAAACTATCATAAGGATAAGATCATGTGTGATTCACACAAATTTCAATGTAAGAATGCAACAAGAACGAGAAAAGATTCTTGCAAACATTCAGAAATGAAGCAAACACAAATTTTGCCCAAGATTAACATAGATTAACTCAAGTTTGGTTAAATTTATGAGCAGGGGAAATTTCCTCGAACAATCTCAAAGCTTGTCAATGGATGTACACTCGCAACCACCTTTAAATGATCAAATGTAACACAAAGTAGACAAAAAGGCTTCTTTAGATAGTTTCTCAGAAAGATGGGCTCTATCAAGATTTTTCTTAGGAAATCAATTTTTGACTCCTAATACTTTCTACGTTCTCAAACTCGCAACCCTTTTCACGATAAAATCATGCCTATTTATAACATTTTACAACAAGATATTTTCCCCCAAAAAATCTGAACATTGAATGCACCAGTGCTCAATATGATTCTGATCACAATTCCTAGAATAAGATCTGTAAAAAAATTTCAGGTGCTCAAAGGGTGTTTCTCTTTGAATGTCTCCTATATTCAACTCCTTCTTCTGGTAGATCACTTTTTCCTCTACTTGCCATGCACTTCTACCCCTAATATGTCAAATATGGCTCTTTGCATGCTCAGGAAGAAGAAATGGAAGACTAGATCAAGCTCAAAGGTAAGGTCTCATCTTAATAGTAAAAGGTGTGTCCCCATATTTTTCTCACCAAACCCAAATATCAATAGGTATTTCATGTTTTAAGGAAAGAAAAATCGAGCCGAATCCAACAGTCATATTGCATATTAATGGTGAGAGACATTTGAAAACCTTCCCCCACCAAACTAGCATGCTAGATTAATGTTCCTCTTCATTTGGCGTACATGAGACTCCAAAAAACAATAAAAAACCACAAGAATACACATCCCCAGGAGCTCTAGAGTGAAAATGGCAGAAAAAATTAGATACAGAAGCACAACTACCATTGATTTCTACTTTGAATTTGGACTGTCCACGTGGGATATCTAATTCAACTTGGGCATGTGGGTTCCTTTTTCCCTGTTATAACTTTTGGAAAAATGTTAAATTTTTAAATTTTCTTCTGCACCTTCGTCCTTGAGAAATGAGCCTGACACGTGACCTAAGGTGGGTCCCATTCTGCCATTTCACCTCTTTTTTTGGAAAAGGGAAAATTTTCTAAGTTTTCCCCATAGCTCCGCCCTTGAAAAATGGTGCTAACATGTGTCCCAATGTGGGTCCCATCAGAACCATGCTTCCCTTTTAACTTTCAACTCCTTTTCGACAAATGGAAACAATTTTCCTCCGAAGGTCCGCACCTTCTCCGATGACTAGAGAAAGTTTTGAATTTTCTCTAGCAGGCCCATAGGCCATTTTTATGATTTTATTAATTTGAATAAAAAGGGGAAAAAATCCAAGTTATCACCAATGGCCCGCATCTTGGCAATTAGCTTTGCCACGTGTCCTCCTGTGGGGTCAAGGCAAGACTATTTCCCTGCCATTTAAAATTTTCTTTAATCAAAGCGTGGTGGGGCCACAGGGCGTGTTAAATTTTTTTTCCAAAGTAGCCAAAAAATAACAAGTTGAGAAAAACCACTTTTCATGCCCCATCCAATTGGAAGAAGCCACGTAAGCACCAAAAGAAGGAATCATATTTGAGCAAAGCTGCAGGACCAAATTTTCCCTTTTGCCAAAAAGATAAAAAACGATAAGTTAAAGCATTTTCCCGCCATCCTCTAACCAAGCAGAAGAAGTCACGTGACCACTGAACACTGAGGAATAACTTTGACAGGAAAAAGACACCCATCAAACTGTCAAAATACAGAAAATCACCATTCATGCCCATAACCCAATTTTTCGCTAAGGATGATTTTTTTTTGAAATAAAAATAAGTGAATCATGGTTTCTGAGCATATTTTCAACCATGGATTTGTATTTTTAAGGGCATGAAAATATAAGTTAACCATTCTTGAGTTTCCATGGTTGAGGAGAAATATGAAAAAATGATAAAGCCCACAAATTTTGAAGAAATTAGGGGTAGAAATAGCGAAAAATCAGAGACTCCTTCAAGGAGGGACATGACAATGGATTTTACAAAAAACATGAGGCATTTCAAATGGAGGTAGAAGCTTCAGAACATCCACATTGAGAGATAAAATGTTTCACAACACGTAGATTAGAGGAAAATAATGGCAAATGGGGCAAGACAAATATGAGCGCCAACATCGGATTCGACTCAAGGATGGGCACTCCCTATGAGTGCCACGAGAACAAAGGTATACCAAGTGCCAAAATATCCATTGGGAAAAAGATTCAGCTTGTATAGCACAAAACTAGGACCGTCCCCCATAATGAACAGAGAAACCACCAAAAATAGACCACCGGGGGCCAAAACGAACAAAAACACAAGAGACAGAAAACAAACCAACAAACTATACACTATACAGATGATGTTCACCTTGGTTCTAGGGAATCAATCCAAGAAATGTTTCAAATTCCTACCATTAATATAAAATTTGAGCAATTCCCCATCCAAGTCCTTCACAAAGAAGGTGTGCTCACCAATCCAAATATCTATGGAGTAAGGGCCCATCCACAATGCATCAAATTTATCATGCTTTCCCTTATCTTCATGCCTACTATCCCATAACAACATGAGATCTCCGACATTGAAAGCTCTTAAGGTGACCTTCTTGTCGAACAAATTCTTCAACTTCTCTCTAAAATTTATATGCCTTTGGTGGGATTCCCTCCTTTTTTCATCAAGTTCAACAATCTGGTTAATGTGGGCATCATATGGACTTACCTCTTGATCCTCCAGTTTTTGCATGAACTGATATGAGGATAATTACATATGCACCTGGGAATCATGGCTTGAGTTCCACAAACCAACTCAAATGTACTCTTTCCAGTGGCCCTTTTAACAGTAATGCGGCCTACCTAGACAAAAAACTTCAATTGTTCACCCCATTTTCTCTTTTTTCAGCTCCAAGGTTCTTTTGATAATCTTCAACAAATTTTTATTACTGCACTCATCTTGTCCATTTCCTTGGGGGTTGTAATTAGATGCATATGTTAAGTTGATCCCATATTCTTTACACATTACCACCAAAGGTTTTAAATCTAAAGCTCATGGAATTTTCAGTAGCAATCTTGACTAGCACCCCAAACCTACAGATGATATGGTTCAACAAATAATCCATGACAATTTGGTGTGTTTCTCTTTTTGTGGGTATTTCCTTCACCCATTTTGTGAAGTAATCAGTGGATACATGAATCCACTTATGGCTAACACTTGAAGGGTCTGAAATCTCACTAATGAAATCCATTCCCCATTGTTTTGAATGGGGCTTCAATTGATACATGCTACAAAGGAATGGATCCCGAAGCTTTCAATCTTCCAGAGAAGTGCTGACAACTCTCACATATTCTAACCAAAAGAGTTTTATCCTTGAAGAGGTTTGGACACCAATAACTAGCCCTGAAAATCTTGCATGTTGCGACTTTTCTAGTAAAGTGCCCCCCATAAAATCCTCCATGAAGAATAGTAATTATCTTGGGGGCTTTATGTTTAGAAATGCACCTTAAGAAAACTCCCTCAGGGTTCTTTCAAGCTAACCCATAATCAGAAATGACATATTTCTGGGAAGCCAACTTAAGGGATCTTTTCTCATTCTTACTTAAATACTCAGGGAAGTTCAGATTTCTGAGATAAAATATTACATTTTTGTACCACTCAGAACTCATCAATTTTTCAAAAACATCTACCCTACCTTCTTCTACCTCATTTACCTAAATAGTTTGCAAGTTGCTCTCAGCCATAAGCTTAGCCAAGCCCAAACCTCTCACCAGCTTCGTGGTTATTCTTGTAACTTTTTCACCCTTATGCATCTTTTTCTTGAGACTTCCATCTCTGATAGGATGTCTTTCACCATGGTGTGGGGAACATAAGAAAAATATTAGAACTCAAAATGTAAGGCCTGAAAACCTTTTTTTGCTTTTACCAAGGCAAATGCTTTTTTTCTCCATAATAGTGTATTTTAGCTCAGCCCCCTGTAATGCCAGACTGAAAAAGGTAATTGGCCTCTCAGCCTGTTCATCATCCTTCTGCAATAGGATAGATGCAATAATGTTCTTTAAAGAAAAAGAGAATAGTTGAAAGGGTTTCTTATAATCTGGAACTATTAGAACAGGTGCATGCTTTAGTTCCTCTTTAATCCCATTGAAATCCTGAATGACATCCTCTTTCCAATTGATGTCCTTGTCCTTCTTTAACATTGAAGTGATTAGAATCTTTAACTCAACAAAGGTTGATATAAATATTCTAATGAATTTTATCTACCTAAATAAGGATTGAATTCCTTTCTTGGTTCTTGGGATTGGAACCTTTTTGATGGCCTCTACCCTTTCTGGATCAATCATTACCCCTTCTTGTGACACAATGTGACCAAGAAAATTTTCCTTTTGCAGTCCAAAATGGCATGTCTTTGGATTGATTGAAATGCCATATTCTTTGCATCTTATCAACATCTTTTCCAAGTACAGCAAGTGATCATCTCTCTTTCTGGAGAACATAGTTACATCATCTTGGTAGACAACAATAAAATCATTAATGTAACCAGTAAAAGCAACATCCATTGCTCTTTGAAAATTTTCTCCAGCATTCATCAGTCCAAAGGGAATCCTGACATATACATAGGTTCCCCCAAGGGGTGGTAAAGGCTATTTTAATCCTCTCTGATTGCTTCACCACAACTTGGTTATAACTAAAGAAACAATCTAGGGTAGAAAGTAGCTCAGAACCAGTCACTAGCTACAACATGTTTTCCATGTTTGGTACAGGATAATTATCCTTCATTGATGCTTTGTTTAGATTTCTGAAATCCACACACAACCTGATGTCACCATTCTTCTTTCTAACTAGTACTAGGTTTGCAACCCAAGAAGAATACCTTATGGGATGAATAATCCCTCCATCTCTTAGCTTATTCAATTCCTCTTGCATTTTAAGGGATAAGAGTGGATTGATTGGCCTCTGTTTCTACTTGAATGGCTTTGCATTAGATTCCAAGGGAATCTCTTGTTGAAACAGGTCCTCTCTGTATGATTTTAGTTCAAAATAGGTCTAAGCAATGCAATCCTGATACTTTTTCAATAATTGGATGTATGATTGCTTCTCCTCCTTGCTAAGATTACTAGCTAGCCAAATTATCCTTGGATTCTCATTTGTACCAAGATCATGCTCCTCAACATCCCTCGAGGCTGCCATATATTTCTATTAATAATGCAATCAACATTATCAAAATTTGATTCAAGAGCAACCAACCCTCTAGGAATGGTATTAGTCTTTAGCTGGATGATGCCCTTACAAAACAAGGTTTCCTTCCCCCCTGTGGCACATGCCATTGGCTCCAAATCAATATATTGATCAACAAAATCTCCCATGTTCTATAGAAATATTTTGATCTAAGAATCATCATCAAATACCTTTCAATGTTAAATATTGTCAGGGAGAGAGGGGCCTTGTCAATATTTCCACATCATAATCACAATATGGGGACACTACACAATTGTCAAAACGAGGCCCGAACACTACAAGTTTGTCTACCAAGTCATTGAACTTCCTATCATGATGCACAATGTTGAATGAATAAAACATCTTAATGAAGTCCCAAACTAAATCTTTTTTTTTTCATTCGTTGATTCTTTGTGGCATACAGTTTTTTGAATTGTTTTTACAATTAATTCTAAGTCTCCATTAACAATGATGTTTTTTGACACCATATTTCCAAGTAATTCTTAAACCCAACAACAGTGCCTCATATTCAGCAATGTTGTTAGTTCATTCAAAGTTGAGTTTGAAGGAAGAAACAAATTTTTCATGACCTGGAGAAAGTAGGACAACGCCAGCACCATTCCCAAACTTGGAGCAAGCTCCATCAAACAATGGATTCCAAGGAGAGCCCATCTATTCAATACATTTGCATTCTTCAATCTTGTGCTCCTTTCCATCAGTAAATCCTACAAAGTTATCAGCATCAACACTTGTGTACAATACTTCATAAGATGCATTGTTAGGATCTTCAATAAGGTGCACCATTTTCTTTTCCCCATACAATTTGATAAGGATGCCCTCAATTGGGATGGTGTCATAGGAAATATCTATTTGAACATTCCCACCAACACTTGTAGCCCATTTTCTAGACAACAACATACCCCACTTGGCTGGGCAGTCAACAATAACTACATCAAGCTTCAAATTCCTTCCTGGATAGGCAATAATTTGTACCACCAGACCCTTCACACATCCCACCATTGGCACCTCTCTAGATTCCATAGTAGTACACTGAGAACTAAATTATTTTCCTTGAAGAAGATTAATAGTTAACTGACCCATCTTCTTGAGCAGATCTTCATACTCAGTAGATGTACTAGGAAAAAGATTTGTGCTCACCGAGAGTGGTTGTGGATTCTGGACCAAAGGTGCTTGTGTAGGATCTACTTTAGCAACAATTTCTTTGGGATCCTCTTCCATGCTTTCTTCTTACCTTCTTGCAATCTCCTTTTCTTGTTCAATGGTAGTTGGGTAGTCATACTTCACTCGTTGTCTGATCTCTGGCTTCTTCCCAAGAATGAAATGCTTACAGAGGAGATTATCCATGCCATTCATCAACCCATCCACTAATCCTTCCTTCCGGATCTAGGCATCGAGCATCCTCCTTAGCTCTAGAACACGAGCATGATAATCCCTTATCTTCTCCTTCTCTCATTGGGATAGCTTTGTGATATTGATTATGAGATCTGCATATTTTTTGTTGTTCACCAAATTCTTCAAGAAAACTTTCATTTAATAAATCCCATGATTTTTTTCACATTATCACCTAGTGTTTTAAACCACCTAAGGGCTGAACCATCCAAAAAGGTATTAAAAAAAGTCAGTCCATTGTTCCCTTCTTATAAGGCCATTACAAATACAAGATCGTTTAAACTCTTGAATGAAAGAGAAAGCATCTTCATTAGATTGGGCTGAAAAAATAGGAATCTTCCCCATTTCCAAAAGTAGCCCACAGTGAAATACCAACCCACAAGTACAATCAACAAGACTTATGTGCAAAAAAATTGGAATCACTATAATAGAAAATAGAAATGACCACGGTAAACTATGGTAAAAAAATGACTTTACTATGGTAAACACTATTCACAGTAAAAAAGTAAAGTTACTGTGGTAAATTACTATTCATGGTAAAAAGTGGACTTTCCTATGGTAAATACTATTCATGGCAAAAAGTGACTTTACCATGGTAACTACTATGCACATTAAAAACAAGGTTACCCTCCAAATAATTTTTGACTAAGTGGGAATATCTCTCTAGAAAATCCACCAACGAGGAATGGTCCCCAGAAATGGAACCAAAAATGTCATCACCGAGAACTCCTCATGCTATGATTATTAACCAATGCACAACTTTTAGTTTGGTGGATGTAATCTACAAACACAACAAACATAACACAAGAATACCATAGACTATGATAAGAATGAATGATGATAAATCTAAAATATCAGAGTAAATTATAGTATTAACATGAAATTGTTTACAATCTCACCCATGAGGTACTTGTATCCAAAATTCACCCCTCAAAGTAATTTTGATAAACATGCATCAAATTCTTCAGTCCCGAGCAAGTAGATTGATTCAAGGCCAAAAATCATGTTTTTGGGGGCCCCATCGGCTTCTCTCTAACTCTCCCATCCAAGAAAAAATCCCAACGAGTTAGAAAAATTGAAAAAAATACAAAAGATAAGGTTGCAAGACTATTTTAAAGCATTTCAGGTCTAAAGGGTGAAAATCGTATTGAGTGCGGGTTGTACTGAGGTTCGTCATACGAAGTTTGGGACCAAAAAGGGAAGAAAATCGGCTAATTCAGACATTTTTGTCCCAGGCGGTCTGCGGGACAGTTGGGATGTCAGGACGCGTGGGACGCAAAAAGGTGAAATTGCTGCCGGTAATAAAAATCATCAAATTTTTTTTTACGCAGTTTGGGACAGCTGAGATAAAAGTACGTGTGGGGTGCGAATTGGCTGATTTGCCGCAAGACAATCTATCACGAGCAGTGCAGAGATTTTTATCCGAGACAGCCGAGAAAAAAGTACGTGCGGGACGCACAAAGATGAAAAAGCCAAAAAATGGTATAAGGAAGCCCGAATCAGCTGATGCGGGAGAATTCGTATGGGACATCTGGGACTCGTGGACCTAATTTTGCCAAAATAGCTGTAGCAAAGAAGAAAAGTCAACGTTTGACCCATGAACTTCAAACGGCCATAACTTTTTACTCTGAGCTCTGATTTTCACAAAATTTGACTTTCTGGAATGAGCACGATGTCCTCTACCCCAGAAATCAAGACAAGCTAGAGTAGAAGTATGGTGACCAAGTGGTGTAGCTAAGAACTAACAAAACCAAAAGGCCTCATAACCTTGGAGTCAATCTTCAATCCGAATGATTAGTTCCAGAAGGAGAAAGTGAACATTCAAGTAAAGGGTGAATATTCAGAACCTATTTTAGTAGATGAAGGCAAGACATTGCAAATTGGTAGAGTAAGTACTCCACAAGAGAAATCTAATTTTGTTCAACTTTGTCAAGAGTTCCTAGATGTCTTTGCTTGGACTTAAAAAGATTTAAGAGGTTTCAACCCAAAGTTGGCATAACATACTACTGAGCTGGATCCAGAATCCAAGCGTGTTAGGTAAAAAGCAAAGGCCAATGAATCCCCATATTGAGTCTCTCATGAGAAAAGAGTTAAGCAAGCTTATTGAGGCCAATATCATCTTCCCCATCAAACACTCGAGTTGGGTTGCAAACTTGGTGCCAGTAAGAAAGAGAAATGGAGAAATAAGATTGTGTGTGGACTTTCACGATCTAAACAATGCATCACTAAAAGATCATTATCCACTTCTATCAATGGAACAAATATTGCAAGTTGTAGTTGGTTTAGAAAGGTTTTCATTACTAGATGGATATTCACGCTATAATCAGATAATGGTGAAGGAAGAAGATCAATTCAAGATGGCCTTCACTACAAAATGGGGCACATATGCTTACAAGAAGATGACATTTGAACTGTCAAATGTCAGAGTAACATTTAAGTGAGCTATGGATATGGCATTCAAAGGCTTAATCAACAATATAGTGCTGGTATACCTAGATGATATCACTGTCTTCTCAAAGAATGTAGCAGACCATCTCTTTCACCTCATAAAAGTGTTTATGAGGTGTAGAAGGTTCGGAGTGTCGTTGAATCCAAAGAAGTGTATATTCTTGGTACACGAGGGAAAATTGTTGGGCCACATTATCTCTAGGGAAGGGCTAACAATTGATCTTGAAAGGGTTGAATCCATCCAAACACTTCCATTGCCACATCACATGAAATCTCTTCAAAGCTTCTTGGGAAGGATAAACTTTGTCCGTATATTTGTGCGTAATTTTTCCACTCTTGTGAAGCCTTTAACAATGATGTTGAAGAATATTCTTGCATTCAAATGGACAGTAAAAGGCAAAGAGAATTTTGAGAACATCAAGTATGCAATATCACAAGCTCCAAATCTTATCAACCCTGACTTTTCAAAGGATTTCATGTTGTATGCTTTTGGAGGGTCAGATACAATCTCAGCTATCTTGACACATCTGAATAGAGAAGGTTCATAACAGCCCATAGCATTCTTCAGTCAAATCTTGGAAGATTACAAAATAAAGTATTCTTTCATCGAAAAGCATGCCCTTGCTGTTATTAAGAGCTTGAAGAAGTTCAGACACTTGGTCTTGAACAATAAGATTCAACTACTTGTGTCTCATGCTAGTGTCAAGGACTTTCTCCTAAACAAGGATTTACATGAGAAGAGAGTAGGTTGGATCACTCAGGTGATGGAATACGATATTGAAATCAAAGTGACCAAGCTGGTTGGTGGCAAAGGTTTGTGTGAGTAGCTCGCTTCCAAACAACTAGACTGGGTCAGAAGGTGAAGAAGATGTTGTACTGCTACTATAGAATGATCAAGAACAACCAACTCATGATGCACCCAATTCCATGTTGGACTTAAGACTTGGTGCATTACCTCTAAAGAGGTCTGTGCCCTCTAGAAATAATAAAATCAAAGAGGAGATACTTTAGATTACAAGCCATCCCATATGTACTCATTACTGGTATCTTGTTCAAGAAGGACATCAATGGTGTTCTATTAAGATGCATTGGAACATGTCAAGTTGAGAATATCTTACACGAGTTCCATGATGGGGAAGCAAGAGGCCACTTTTCTCCATGAGTAACAACTCTCAATATCATGAAAGCTGGTTACTATTGGCCTACTATGTTCAATGATTGCTACGCATGGGTCAAGAAATGCAAGAAATGTGCATTCTTCACATGGAAAGAAATCTTAGCAATGCTGCCCCTTTATCCAATTTCAGTAGATTAGCCATTCATGCAATGGGGATTGGACTTCATTAGGGTTATGAATCCCAATTCAAGTCAAGGCCACAAGTGGATACTTATGGAAACAGACTATTTCACCAATTTGACTGAAGCAGTGGCACTTAAGGAGGAAAGTGAATCCAACATATTATATTTATATGAAGGGATAGTCATGAAGTTTGGTGCCCCCGCCACTATCATATCGAACAATGCATTGGCATTCCTTGGCATAAATATCATTGAATGGGCTGTCAAGAATTGTGTGTATCTCAACACTTCATCAAAATATTACCCTCAAGATAATGGTCAAGCCAAGTCTACGAACAAGAACCTACTAAGAATCATCAAAAGGACTCTACATGAAAATCAAAGGACTTGGCATGTAGAGCTCGAATCAGCCCTATGGGCTGATAGAATCACACCCAAGAGGTCTATAGGAAGCCCTCCATATAAGCTTGTGTATGGGAAAGAATTAGTTCTACCTATATCACTTGAGTTACCAGGATTGGAACTCATAAAACAGTTGGAACTAGCGTGAGTTTGAACCCATGGAGGTTAGATATGTAGAATTAATGGAGCTCCAAGAAATTAGGGAGCATGCAGCCCAAGCAATAGAGAAGGATCAAGCCTTGATCAAGAAGACTTTTGATAGGAAAGCGAAGGCTAGAACCTTCCAAATTAGAGATCTAGTGTTGAAATGGGATGCAGATCGTGTAAAGCTGGGAAAGAATTCCAAGTTTGATGTCATTTGTAGTGGCCTGTACATGATCATTGAATGCAAAGGTAGCAATGCCTTCTGACTGGCTAAGTTGGATGGTGAAGAGTTACAAATTCTGGTCAATGGAATCTATCTCAAACGTTGCTACTAGAAAGATAGCTTCTCACCCTTGTAAATATTAATTTAGAATTTCCATTCCTCTAAGTGCTTATGCACATTGTACTGCTGTTAGAATAGTTTTTATTTTCCTAAGTGCTTGTGCACATGTCCTATTGCTTATAGTATGTGCAAATGTTTGTAGTTCATCTAGCTCCTAGAAAAGGATTTGCATCCACAGGAGAACCAGATCAATAAATTTTTCAATGGCTTAAGGATACAGGTTTTCAAGTTTCAAATTAGTTAAGAGATTATCAAACAGACTCCATGCCCAATGGATTGCTACAAGCAGCTGGCCGTTCTTCATCTGGTAGGCAGATAACCCTCCTGAGTCGCCAAAATTGTTATCCAAAATTCACCCCTCAAGGTAATTTTGATAACATACATCAAATTCTTTGAGTCCCGAGCAAGTAGATTGATTCAAGGCCTGAAATCATGTTTTTCGGGGCCCCATCAGCTTCTCTCTAACTCTCCCATCCAAGAAAAAACCCCAATGAGTTAGAAAAATGGAAAAAAATGCAAAAGATAAGGTTGTGGGACTATTTTAAAGAATTATGGGTCTGAAGGGTGTAGATCGTACTAGTGCGGGTCGTACTGAGGTTCATCGTACAAAGTTTGGGACCAAAAAGGGAAGAAAAATTGGCTAAGTCAGACATTTTTGTCCCCAAGTGGTCTACGGGACTGTTGGGACATCGGGATGCGTAGGATGCGAAAAGGTGAAATGGCCGCAAGTAATAAAAATCATCAATTTTTTTTGTTTCACGTGGTTTGGGATAGTTGGGAAAAAAGTACACATGGGGCGCGAATCAGCTGATTTTCCGCAAGACAGTCTATCGTGGGCAGTGCGGAGATTTTCATTCGGGATAGCCAAGACAAAAGCACGCGCGGGATGCATAGGACACGCAAAGGTGAAAAAGCCAAAAAATGGGATAAGGAAGCCCGAATTGGCTGGTGCAGGAGAATTCGTCTGGGACAGCTAGGTCACGTGGACCCGATTTTGCCAAAATAGCTGCAGGAAAGAAGAAAAGTCAATGTTTGACCTGTAAAACTTCAAACGACCATAAATTTTGACTCCAAAACTCCGATTTTCACAAAATTGGAATTTCTTATTTTTAATGAGGGTAGATATATTTAAATAAAAGAAACATATTCAGCTCTAGTCAGTTAATACTCATTCCTGTCAGATGATAGAAAACGCTTGCCAGACCCAAAATAGCTGCCTGCACTAAGAAGGCCATAACTTTTGTATTTCTCAATAAAATCACAAAAAATTGGTACAGTTAGAATCATAGCTCTAACCCCAACGTAAAAAATCAATAAATTCTAGATTTTATTAGAAATTGGTAAGGATTTTTCATAAAACGTGGCCGGGTTCATAATAGTGTTTTATTTGGTAGTTGGGAGTGCAATTAAGAGGCATGGTCACCATTCTTTCTCTGCTGCAGCACCTGGGACAATATGGGGAGCCTTTTGCAAGTAATATACAATAATTTTACTCTATTTAATTCCTCTTACAAGTGGTTGAAGGACAAATTTTAGGATTTCCATTTTCCCTTTTCTCTCTCTTCTCATCTTTTCTATAAATTGGAGTGTTGGGCTCATTATAAGGGGGGGAGTTTTCAGATAGCAAAGCTCTGTCAAAATCACTTTTTGAAGCCAATGTGCTGCATGCCCTTATAGTGGACTCCTTGAATGGTGATCCAGGCCCTTATCTTGTAATAGATTGAACTATGCATATCATGAAGCAATAAAATACAAGTTTGTGGATGTATCTCCCCTGCTGTATTTTTTTTTGCATTCTTCTTGCCCCTCCAATCTTGATTACAATAATATTGTGTGTACTTTATGTTCATGTGGGAATATATTATCATTGTGTATGTTTGAAATGTTGTTGTGAATGCATTTTTGCTAGATCGTGAAGAACTGTCATCACCACTTCTAGTGTGCACTTTGCTTTTGTATCTCATACATTGAAAGGATACTCTCAAACACCCTCCTTTTTTGGTGTATCACCACTTTAGTGTAGGATTTCATTTTATGCATTCTCTCTCCCTGTTCCCTTGGAATTTAGATTAGAATAGTTAGTTTCCCTTACATTAGAGTATATTGTGGCAGGTAGTTTAGGAGCAAGAACCAGCTTTATCTGGAGGTCTATCTCAAGTAGCAAGTTCCACAACTTGGAGATAGTACCCATGTTATCCAATGGCACATGAGTTCAAATATATGCACTTGTATAAACATAGGGGTGTTGTGATTTGCTGATAATAGTACTTCAAGTGTTACTGACTTCACTTGTCTTCCACCAATAACTATGGGAGAAACTTCACAATTACACCTCTTAATGGCTTCTTTAGCACACCTTCAAAATGATGGCTTCTTATATAGACTTACTCATACAATATTTCTCACTAATTCCTTCTATGCTAAATGAGGGGGGTGGCCTCTTTATTTATAGAACTTCCAGGCTTATCCATCTTATCTCTAAGATAGGACAAGAAATCCACTCTGACAAATCATATTCCATACCTTAACTCTTATCTATACATGTAAGATTTTCTTTTAAGATAAGATAAACCTTATCATTTCACATGGGTTCCACATTTTTAGATTTTTACAAATAAAATACAAAAAATATTTATGACCTCACTCCTTGTCCTTATGACCAATATAATATTTCTAATTCCTAATCATGTAGACCCTACTTCTCTACTTACCCCAACTTTGACATTTTAACATTACCAAACCACTTATGACAAATATTTACTTTTTACCACAACATTCCTATTGTACTTTTGACTATTACCATACTATACATTATTGGTGGCATCATACTGGCAGCGCCGTTATCTTCTATCAGACGCTACTACTAATTATACTTAACAACATCCTATTCCTAATACATACATTAATGAAATAGAAATTATGGAGGAAAATTTTAGTGTTGACAGTACCTCTTATTTTAGTAGTTGTACTTTACTTTCTAATTACATCCCACAGCTTATGTGGGAACATTTTTGAAATTCCTTATGAATAAAACATTGAATTGTGAAATTGAGTTATGTATTTCTTTCTAAATTTCTACTTTTTGATATGGATTGTATGATGAACTAAACAAATGAAAAATATAATTGAATGTCTTAATCATGAAGGAAATAACATTAAAGATTGCCTGTAACATCCAGTAATAAACTCTAATTTCTGCAATTTGCAGTCATGATTACTTCTCCAAAACCTAACACTTCATCTATTATGTAATTCAGTGTCTTCAATAAGGCAACACAATTGTCCTTCAGGGCTTTTATGTTCTTTTGCTGAAGATATCATGAAATTCATGGGTATGTGATCTGTTATGTTTTGCAATAGCACACGTAGATGCAAATTTCATCTAATCATTAATTAATTCAACAGTAATAATATTGTCTGAAAGAACCTCCCCTATATTATGTTTACTTCACCAATATTATTCATCGTAACGAAGTTTCGATTTTCCCATTTTTGCACAAGTGCAACAATTGTCAACAATTATGTATTCTCTAAAAACCTCTTTCAAGACCAGACTTTATGACCTAGAAGATTCATGTTTGATTTGAGCAATTTTCCTGATAAAGTGTAACTTCTTTCTTTTATACTAAAGACTAGTTAGCTTAAGATCAAGTTTTTTGAATGAGGATCATATTAAAGATTGCCAAAACTAGCTTAATTTGTTTGATCAAAAGGGAAACCTTCTATCTCTCACAAGGTTTCTTATTCGTACCCAAGCTACTAAATCTTGATCTAGACCTCCTTTACACAAGGTGACGAGCATAAGCTCTAACTGAAGTGGAGTGCCATTAAGGTTCAGAACTACAACCTCTTTGTGTAAGGATCAACAATTAACCACACTTAAGAGAAGATTAAAATGTACTATGGAAAAGGTTAAAGAAAAGGTCATTTTATTTCATTATCATGATCTCTTTATTTATTAAGCAGTCTTTTAATGGGACTTATGAGTTCAACTAGATTGGGAAAACACTACATTTAGCATTCTCTTGATTAAATTCATCAAAGGATACATGTGGGGTTCACAAAAATGAAGCAGAAGAGTTAATGTGTTCTTATTTGAACTCCTTTACTAACTAAGATCTAACTATATCCCCAAAAGCCAACAATGATATTACTTTTAAAAATAATTAACGCTTCACAAAAAAGAGGATAAAGTTTAATTCGTAGCTTAAGGTTAACGAGGGTAGCTTCTTTTACACTGGTAGATAACTCCCCTTTTTCGAGCTAAAAACTCTTAATTTTATCTACAAAATCTCAACTTCATTATTATCTTATTCATTTATCCACCTATGTATTCATTTTATTTTATTTTTTATTAACTTAGAAAAAGGATTGTCAACCCACTAAAATATACCTAGAATTGCACTGATGCAAAGACCATGGAGGGTTATTATACCAGAAATTTTAATGAATCAAAAGAAGAATTTACCATTACTTATCGAGAAAACTAAACATGGGATAAAATTTCTATTGAACATGTACAAACCAAAGGTGACAAAATATTCGATTGAACTTTGGCTGAGAACAAGGAGGTGACAAAATTGGTCAAGTCACACTACAAAATTTTCATGACTGAAATAATATCACAAAAAGAATACTCATAACAAGATGGTGAATAAATTTTATTCCTCGCAATAATGTTTTCAAGTTTTGTTACAAATGGTAAGACAACCTTTCATCATAAAAATATAGAAAAACCAAGGCAAGAGGTCTTCTAAACTCCTCTACAAGCACCCATCCAAGATTTACAGTACATTAACAATTCGTAAAAGGGAATTTATAAATCAAACCAATGAAAATTTTATCAATATTTCCTTTTATCGACTCACAAACTCCATCTACACAAGTATTAAGTTGAGTCAGCTCACAAGAATTGAGCATGAAAAGGCTACACATTGAAACAGTATGCTAACATTCAACAATATTAGGAAAGGAATTTTCTATTTCAAGAAATGGATCAAAACACAACCACTAATCAAAATTATTCCCACGAGATAAAAAACTTTCACCAGCCAACAAGAAGGAAGTCAAATATTCCAGTTAAGAACAATATCTCAACTAACCAAGGCAAGGTCGTAGACTATATAAGTTGGGGAAAAAAATCTAGGGTATTGGTATTTCAATCATGTAATCCTATAGATTACGTGATTGAAATATAGTACTCGATCCATCCATACTCAAATATTTGAGAAGTTCAAAACATACGAGATACAATCATAAATGCAAAAAAAAAGGTAAAACAGTCCTTCGAGGAGGAAGGTTTCAGTGGTCTAAAAGCTAGAGCAACCAAATGAGTGTAAGAAGGGAAAACCATCACCTGATCAGAGGAGTTCAAAACTAAATTTCAACCCAAAAACTATATTCTCTCATTTAAAAGAGAATCCACAAGGTAATGATAAGAGAAAAATGGTAGCTAACAAAACCAAAGATGGGCATTACTCAATAGCCAAGTTACTTGATAAACAAATCATGGTACAATGAAAAGCCTCCTAACTTTCAAGTCCATTTAAGCTGAGATTAGCATTTAAACATCCTTCTAGGTTTCATAACATTATGGATTTGTAACACTCCTTAAAAACAATCTATAGTTTCATTCTAAACAAGAAGTTTACCACCTCCTCCTTCATGATCTTTTAAAAGTAATACTAGTTAACATAATCAAAACCACTCTTCAAATGCATTTAACTGAGTCACAAAAGTCCATTATTCTAACAAAAAACCCCATCATAATTGTCAAATTATCTAAATAATATAAAGGAAAAGTAACCCTAAATGTCATTAATATTTTTTAACAATTTTCCGACATAGGTCAACAATGTATTTATATAAATATATTCAATTCGTAACCTCATGACTATCCTCATAACTTATCATCAAATGCCATGAGTTAGGAAGAGTCCTGTATCGATTATGACTATAGTCATCCCAAAAAAATTTCAAATTCTAAATGCAATATAGAGGTTTGGTCATAAACTTATGACCATTAATAATACATTCACTAATTATTCACATATTATCAATAACCTCTCAGCAAGGAATAATTTTACCAAGTTAAGTTAAGAGTAACTATAACAGGGCCAGGGTTACGAAGTTACCCTTCTAAAGACATTAATCCACTCTAACCGAGGAGACCACTCAAAGAAAATAAACCCAATTACTCATTCGATCCAGTCGTTGTTACCAAAAGAAAATGACATCACATTCAAGATCGAAAACATAGAAAAGTTACATAATGAAAATATTAATTGATCACAGAGTTCACAATAGTCATATAAGTTACATGATGTACATTATAATGTACCATAACCCATTTCAAAGATTTAGGTATGCAAACACATGAAATGAAATCCTTAGAAGAAATAAGTACAATGACAGATCTTCCCAAATGATTATGGATTTAGATCATAGTAACTATCTCCAAGGTAGAGATAAGGGTTCAAAAATGTCCCCAAAAATATCATAACAAATAAATGGAGATAAAAAATGAAACCTACTCCATTAAACAATGAAAACACCTCAAAGGATACACCAACATAATGAGGTACGATTTCAGGGATAAAGTAATTGTGTTCCCAATTCCTATACTCCATGTTTTAGCGTATAACTAATAGCCAGTATCTAGGAAGTCACCACAAAGGTGAAGCTAACAAGTAGAAAAATAATAATACCCAAACAAGGTAATAATACCTTTTTTTTAATAAGTAGAACACACACCTTCAAAATACCGTGAAGGCAAAATCACAAGACAACAGAGTGCCAAATTTTTGGATTCATTTACATATGACATTATTATCTCCCATAAATGAATAAAATACAAGATTCTTGTTGATAAAAACTAGATTCACTCAAAATGTTATTTCCATGCATGAAAAGACTAATAGATAACTATTTCGAGCAAACCTAAAGAGCTATAATTACTATTATATTTCTATTGCCTTATATCCAAGATTTACCACTAATCAAAGTAGCTAAGCATTCATACCATCCAAACCCATTACCAGTTTTCCCTATGGGAAGGTGTGTGCAAGAAATTCCCAGCTGTATAACATTGCTCACATCGAATTAAATGTAAAAGAGTAAACAAAAAATTGTTGTTCCCCTTTTTCAAGCCAATCATCCAAAACCAATGATTTAGAAGAAGAAAAAAGGGACAACCAATACACTCAAGGTAAGTAATAATCAACTACCAAATCCCATTTCTATACGCCATTTCAGGAAGCAGAACCATTCATTTCATGGAATTGTAAAAAGGTAGAAAAACATTGCATGGTTTAAAATTAACATTCCTGATTGGAGCTTCCACGATGGCACACACATGACAGAGCCATTGTACAACCACAACATGAAACCTATCCATTTTATTTCATAGGTCAGACATCCATGCTTGCCTTTAGTCTACAATCTCCTCACCAAACCACCCATGTGACCAGTAACTTAATCTTGGCATTTCCCCCCCTAAACGCAAGCAAAGGAGTCAAATAAAAACAATAAATGAAAACAGGCGGCCATCAGGGTGAAGTAATGTTTGTGGTGCCATTCATTCAATGCATTCACAAGATAGAAACCAAGGAACAAAGGAACCCAATACCTACGCCAACCAAGAAGATTAAAATGCATACAAACTGGCATGATGGAGAGACCAAAAATCATATTCTCCTTTAATTGAAACAATTGAAACAACAGACAAGTAGGCCTAATCGACCAAGGGAAAGAAAAATAAAGGTTGACATTTCGAAAGAAAACATGGGCAATGACTAACCATAGTACCACGATGGGGGAAATCATTCTTCAGCACGGAACGAGGTTCGTTCTATAGAAGCAATCAAAATGATACAACAAAACAACATAGAGATAATTAATACTAATATCGATTACAACCGATAATAAAATAAAATAATAATAATGTTAATAATAGTCGATCGACAAATAACTTAATAATATCATTATTATCATTTGTATTATTAATTTTACAACTTAAAAATAATTATTATTCATACTAATAATGACTAGCAATCAAGCTCGACAATTCAGAACATGATTTTACTTTAATAGGACAATCGTAAAGGACGTTGTGGGGGCCAGAAACTAGAAACATGATAATGACACAACAAGGCACAATGAAGAGGGAGGATTCTAATTATTTTCTGTGACAAGTTCGAAGGAAACTAATGATCAACAAAAGCACAACAATGTTCAACGCTTAGCAACAAGGTCACCGAAGTATGAATTGAAGTAACCTCAAACGGGGCATTACAAATCTTCAAAGGAAACATTTTTTCTTGTCATCTTGAATTTCACAATCAGTTGAGTACTTGGAACTTTATCCATAATCACACATTAATTTTATTCAATGTAAACTTTGTATCCTTTTTATACCAATTGACTAATGCTCATAAGATCATGCTTCAAACCTACAACATAATAAACATACTGCATATTATTTTGCTCCCACTTTTTTGTTAGAATGTTGATTGTTCTGTTTCCATTTATAGTCACTGTATTATTATTCCCAAGGGTAAATTTTGTCTTTATTGACCCATCGAAATTAGAAAATAAATCTAAGTTACCTGACATGTGATTACTGTAACCAAAATCCAAATACCACACATCACTAGGACTCTCTTGTGATAGATTAAACTCAATAGGTGATGCTTCAGAAATATTTGTACATGTAATAAACATGGAGTATGAAGTAGATCTCCTAACCTGATTTTGATTCTGCTTGTTTTGATCATACTTCTTTTTCATGTATTCATAAGCACAGTGCCCATATCTCTTGCAGTAGCGACACTACACATGCAACTTATCCTATCTCTGACATGAAAAATTATTATGATTGTTCTCTTGACTATTTCCTCTTCCACTTGAATTTGATGGACCGCTACTGTGTCCTCTATATGAACTTCTTCCACTAGCTCAAAGGCTGAAATTTCCTATTATTTTCTCACTATTTCCTAGTACTTGTGATGAAATAGGTTGACCTACAAGTGCATGTGATCTATTCAACCTCTTTTCATGATTTATTAGTGATGCATGCAACTCATCAATTCCAAAATAAGTTAGATCTTTAGTTTATTTAATAGAAGCTACCGAAAGATCAAATTTTGCATGCAAACTTCTAATCAATTTTTCAATAATCCTTCTATCGTGAATAGTTTCACCATGAGAATTGTTTTTATTCACTAAAAAAACTCCAAAAGTAAAGAATGATTCTACAGAATCTGAATCTTTCATTGACATATTTTCAAAATATCTACAGAGTAACTATAGCTCATCATTTTTTACTTTCTCTTTACTTTGATACGCAACTTGGAGAGTTTCCCATGTAATTTATACTTTATTGGCTACTACCATTCTGGGTAGGATGCTTTCATACATGGCTTGACAAATGAAGAAAAGATATTTTTCGTCTTTCTTTCTTAATTCCTTCAAAGTGTCTTTCTTTGGCTATGAGTGTATGTTATATGTTACTGCATCTATGGGATCTATGCACCCATTCTCTATGATTTTCCACACATCCTCAGATCTGAATAGTTCCTTCATAGTTAATGACCAATATTCATAATTCTTTCCTATAAATTGTGGTGTCTACAGATCGGATATAGAAGCCATAACCTATTGTCAATTAGAAACTTGCTTAACAAATCTATGCTCTCATACCAATTTGTACAAATTAGGCACATAAAATAATAACTAACAGAAATAAAATAGATAATTGCAAATAAAATAGATTATTGCAAAATAACTTCAGCAATGTTGTACATATATTTCTTCTTCCTTGTCAGAGCTCCGGTCTATACAATCTCTTTGAATGTGTTATGTCAGAACACTTTCAATTGCCTCTAATAAATATATGGCTTTCATCTAACAATAAAACACTCCACTTTCCTAAAATTAGCACATGCTTTTATGCAATAAAAAACTTTTGATTTATTTTCTTTCTTAGCTTTTCCTAAAACTAGGAACATCTATTTTAAAAAAAACTATGCATGAAAAGTGAGTTGCTTTTTTTTTGTTTTAAAAACTTTTCCAAAAAATAAAACAGGGAAAAAATAAAAGTCTTTTTCTAACAGACTAGTCTTAAAAGAAAAAAATTCCAAAACAAAATCCTCCCATGTAGAAAGAATGCAAACAACCATAGATGACACCTCCACATTTCCAATCCGTTGTATGTCGTGTTAGACATATCTGTAGCGGATTTTAAAAATGAAAAATGGAAAGAAGGTTTCAAATGTGCCCTTCAGTACAAATGCCAAAGGATTGGGACACATGTTTCTGGTAGGACAGATTTTTTAAAGCACCATGATTTTCTCCTCTAAGCAATAGACTACATGTCACTAGTAGAAGGAGCAGGTCGCAGGTTTGAGAAATAGCTAGTCTGGGTGTTGACGAGAGAAAATACACCAAAACCATTGCAAATTTCATATCATCTCTCAGAGGAACAAATGAAGTGATATGATACCAACGATATGAAATATTATATTACATTGGATGTTCATAATCAAATATTACATCTATATTTACACACGCAGTAGAAGGAATGGAATCCTAATGGACAAGTGGAAGTGGAAGGTCAAGTGTCAGTCTAAGTAAGAAGGTGGATAGACTGGTTTAATAATGTAATACGCGAACAAATTTTATATTAATGTATTACATGAATCCATTCATAAAATGACTATCAACATAAACTATGATAACCACATGTTCAAACAATAATATTGTATTGCATGAATCTAAACTTAAGGGAAATGATGAAGGAATAAATTGACATTATGTTTGACGTTGACATCATATATCCTAAAGAAGAATCTGAATAGGTAAGTCCCATTGTAGACAACATAAATAAGGATGGGAACATACACGTTTCCATGGACGTTTATGTATTAAATGAGGGTTGATTCATTGATCCCCTATCGATCCCCTGAGTGAGGAATTTTTGAAAGACATCATAGGATTCAAGATCCATACCTTTGTAAATGTAGTTTTAGGATACCACCAATTTCATACTGTAGAGTAGGATATGGAAATGAAAGCATTAATAAGAGAATGCGACTCCTTTAGGTATAGGTTTTAAAGAATGTTCCTAAAATTTTCTCATACATATTGATTGAACAATTCAAATATTCTATTCATGAATTCCTACATGTGTACCTTGACGATTACACCATCCGTGGTTTAGTGAGATATAATCATGCAAACTTGAAGTTCATTTTTGAGACATATAGGAAACAAAAAAAAACTTAAACCTTAAGAAGTGCATATTATAACACATTTCGGGGTCCTCATGGGATAGATTATTTACAATGAAGGAATGATCATTGATCCATAAAATTTTGTAGAAATTAATGGCTTTGAGTAACCGTAAAAACAATGTACTGTGCATATAATTTTACTACATGATATGGCATACTACTAAAAATTCATCAAGGAAAATGGGAAGAAAGTAGGTACCTTGGCTGAATTGCTCAAGAATGAAGGATCTTATTTTATGAATGATGTAATAGCCATTGGAATTAGAGAATTATAAGGATATGTTGGCATGCACACATATCTTACTAGAACAGTCTATGATAAATCATCCTACCTACTTTGTGACAAATACATTATCTTTTGCATAATGAAACCATACAATCCTTGATCACAAGCCTTTAGGCATGGCCTACGTGCTCCAAAAATTTTTAGCAATACATGTGGGATATTCAATTTATATTTTTCACATATCATGAGGCCTTAAGAGTATTTCGTCAATTAGACAATATTAGACGGGTATGCATATGTAAATGGATCATCCGGATCGAAGAGATCAACTTCTCTATCATGGTAAAGTTAGGAAGACTCGATTATTGACAAGATCATCAATCAAGAATCAATAATGCAGATGTTGCACATGGTATTGATGATGAAATGATAGGTGTGGAACAATATAAAATTTAAACAGTACCCAAGGAATTAGAGGACATTTAATCTTTCCTCACATCACGTGTAGAACATACTAGATGGACTTCAAATGAGAAGAAATGACTCGTGGTGTGTGAAATTACATATAGTCTCATTAAAGAAAAATTGTATAGTTAGAATGGTACAAGGTCCAAAGACCTTATGATCTAGCATATGATCATGAAAAACAGTTACATGATGTTCATGAAAGTATAAGTATAGGGAACTATGGTCTGAAGCCACCACACAAAAGATTTAATTCTACCTGATGTGGAATCGCATGATGTTCAAGTATGTTAAGCAATATTCCACCAGGTGTGATACATATAGAAGGATGCGAAATCCCAATAGAAGATATGAGATTAACCTACTACAGCTATGTGTAGTAGATAATTTTTAAAAATTAGAGATTTACTTTCCTGGACCCATAACTCCTACTATACGCATGGTTAGAGAGAAGTATATCCTATGAACATTTAAAATTTAACAATATGGATAAAGGAAAAACCCACAAATTATTTACTAATTGAACCAAATACAATGTTTTTACATTATAACGTCATCAACATGTATATTTTCCCACTAAGATTAACCAATGATTAACGAAGTCACTTCCTCGAAGAGACCATGCACACCACTTTGTAAAAATAATGACAATACATACTAATAATGATTCCTATCGTCATGAAAATATAAATGTTGAGGCGTTCAAAATAATCATGGGAAATAATTTCGTAAAGATCTGTAATGTATGGTATAAGGTTTGGGATAAACATGTGTCTACTACACTGTAGACTAACAAAAACACACACAACTAGCTCATAGAGATTACACAATTTAAGTTAGTGTTCAAGCGAATGAGGCATCACCACATATAGAATTTTTAGTACCCTCACTTAGCAAGTTCTAATAGGAAGTTTTTTTAATTGAGAATCTTTAACCTTAACGATTGAAACATTAATTGAACTACAAGAAAATAATTCAATTGCAAGTTTGAGCCAAGACATAGAGAAGACAAGCTAGGAGGTTTGGAATGATAAAAATATCAATAATAATATATTGAGAACAAGGTACATCATCCACTATCATTCCTATTATGTCAAACACATAGGAAAGGTATAATGTAAAAAGTTAGGAACCAACATCATCCTAAAAATTAGATAATGGCACATGAAAGCTATACGGACTCAATGCAAAGCCACTTCTTAGAAAAATTAATGGTTAAATATTGAATCCCTATCGCTCCTCAAAAGGTAAATCTATAATAAAGAAAGGATCTAAGATATAACTTAGAAAGATTTCCCTGGTTATTTTATTTATCCCATTTTTGTGTTTTTGTAAAATTCGCAAGATATATGTGTGAAGGAATGATACAAGCAATAAGGAGATAAGGTATTTTTTTTTAATTCATTTTTTTTGAATTTCGTTCAATCACAACTTCAATGGCATAACACCAAGTCTAAGTTTTAGTAAGACATAGATAACACACCAAATTTGAGGATCGTCAAATATTTCCCAACACACTCAAGGTGCATATCATAAGATAGTAACCTTAAATAACATTTCGACATGTTTGTTATTAGAACTACTTAAGAGGTTTCAAAATACATAACACAAATAAGAATAAATTGTAAATTGAATATGGTAATGATCTATTCAAAGATCATGGATGTATGATTAATTGGGATGCTATTTGAAGAAGGAATCAAAAGATGAATTGAGAAGGTAGGCTCATAATGCATATGACGTGGATGGATGTACATGACTCCGAAGTCATAACAACATCAGTGGTCACACTTCGGTGTAAACATCATTTATAAAGGAGAGAGAAATCAAACGAAATTAAATTCCTCGTGAATTAAAAGTGTTTAGCACATTCTCCTAATAATATTTTTATATGTAGAATGTTGATGTGGTTGTGAAATATGCCAACCAAACACATTAAGTACCCTCATCAGGAAAAGAAGCATTCATTGCCCACATTTGTGCTTCAAACAATAGATTAAAGAGGGATATAATCATGTGAGCCATGTGAAATATATTTTACAAACCTTACACTCTTTATATCCAATCAAAGAGAGACTAGTACCAAATGATAGATCATGAAAACTAGATGTCAAGGAAGGTAGTTTGCAGAAGTCCACATGAGTTAGAGGGGAGGAAATGTAATTTATCTCACTCCCCTATCTCCCCTCACTTTCTTTCTCCCCCTTATCTACCCCTTCTCCTTCTCTCTCTCCCTCTCCACCTATCTCCCTCTTTTGTGCTCTCTCCTCTCTCTACCCTCTCTCCGTCTATCTCCCTCTCTCCCCCTCTCCCCCTCTCTTTCTCTCACTCTCTTTTCCCTTCCCTCCCCATCCCTCCCTCCATACTTTAATCTCTCTCTTTCTATATCTCTAAATCTCCTTATATCTATATATATCCTCCTCTCCCTCCCTCCTGTATTTTCCCCTCCTAGTTTTCTTTTCCTTACATTTTTTTGGTTGAATTAAACCAAATATAAAATTTGTACAATATAAGACTAGTTGGCCAATTTCACAAACATAATTTTTTCTCACCATCTTTATGGGTTCTTATTCACCTTGATGTTTAATTCTTAGAGTCTTGTGAATTTTCTTTATATGCTCATGTTCTATGTTGGAATGTGTGCTATTAAGGCATTAATTTTATTTCGATATAACTCATAAATACTAACATGCATCAATGCATTAAAAATGTAATTAATAAATTATATAAATTTTACTATATTAATTATATTAAAGTTAAAAGAATATAATTTACTATCTTTTCGAAGCTTCCCTTAGAACTTTTTTATATTCAAGTATTTAAGGATCAATTCTATATCTTCTACAAATTACTATATTCCCTAAAAGTGGGTCAATACACTTCCATTGACCAAAATGCAGTTTTTGCATTAAGTAAATTGATTACGACTTACACAAGTCACAGGGACTCTAATGATAGTGGAGGATTAAGACATGCCCTTATAAAAAATTGTAATATTTTATGGAGTTTTTCATGTGTTGATTTATGTTCTGATTTGAAGAAAATTTGATACCACATTAATTATTATATATCCATAGAATGTTAGGGATTATTTTCATGGTGAGGACTAGATGATTTCATTTGTTGATTCATATTATCATTTCATCACTGTAAGAATTTGTTTAAGATTTCAACAATTTTTGTATAACCATGCATTTGTGGTGACTTAGTGTCATGTGGTTTAAATAAATTGAAATATTCACCCCAAGAATGCGTTGAAATGAATATAAAAATTATAATAAGGATCTATCATGCAATAAATGAGATATTGTAAGAAATAGTGAGATAAGAATGAATTAGCTCTAATATGGAGATATGGGTTGATTCTAGTTTGGTAAATGAGCTAAGAAGATTAAATCTAAATGTTTTATGTTATGAAGAAGGAATTTGGATCTAAAATTTCTTCAGAAAGGACCACCTAGGAACTTGCTGCTGAATTGGATGCTAATGTCATGACAAGAAGTCTAGTTTTGGTATTTTTATGGCCTAATCTTGTCTTCTTCCTCTAAATTTTTGCCATACTATCTTTGATATAGGTTGCTTGTTCCATACCTAATCATGTAAAACAAAACATAACTACCCACAAAAGGCTCAAGAAAACATTAGATGGAATAAATTATGCATATGCTTGAGTCATACTTACCTTGGATGTCACCCCAATATGATTATCACCAAGAGTGGTACTACATTTTATAATATATGTAGTTATAGTGTGTGGGTGTGTATCTAAGACATTGAATTGTTTCCCTTGAATCTTGGTTGCTATTTTTTGAGTTGCACTAAGATTGTGAGCTACAACTACTTTACTCTAAAGATGTGTGTGATGGATGGAAATTACAAGTAGCCCCTGCTATACATTGAATAATGGAGCATAAATGTAGTCATTGGATGTTGTTCTTTTCCCAAGTAATAAATACTACATAATATCTCAAGTTGTCTATCCCCTAAAAATAGGAATTAATTTGTATATATATAGGACTTCCATGTTTGAATTTCGATAATTAGTGACTCCAAAGCATGACCTAAATTTAAGTTAATAAGGGTTAAGTTAGTAAAATAAATCGAATAGATAAAATTTCCTAGGAGGGATACTAGCACTTGGGTGGTAGTGTCATTAATGAATGGTATTGTCTCAAAGACAAGAACAAAAAAGAAAAAGAATAAGGACATGGATCCCTAAGACTGGACTGAAATATATAAATGTAATAAGTATTAAAAAATGTAAAAATAAAAATAAATGAAAGGCAGTAGAAGCACTAGGAAAATGTGTCACTAGTTTCTAATCTTTGTTCCTAGAAATCATGTGTATAACAACATGTTAGAGGCGTGATGTAATAGTAATAGATGCATAATTTGGTTTTTATATTTACCACTTAATCCTAATCGGAAGAAATTTAATAGTATTAAGGATATAATAAGAAAATACCTACAGAGGAATGGAGTACTAACCAATACTTTTCCATGATAAGCACGTTACCATGTCGAACCATGGATAACCGTTTTCATTCATGTCGGGTGAGATTGTTTTCACTGAAGGAATTTTTAGATATAAAAATATTAAGGACATATATCAGACTTTTAAAATGGGAGATTAAATAAGGATTAGGGAGTGATTGATTCCTGAACTTGTGTGACAATTGTTTGAGTTTGAGAATCCTATTGCTAGAGACAACGTGTTCGGAGAGTGATCAAATTTTCTCTCCTCCATGAAAGTTACTCAAAATAGCTTCCACTTCTCTAGACAGAAACAAACCAATTGTTAGTTTCCTACTAATCAAATAATAATCCTCGTAATGTGGTCAAGATAATGCAATGACAACTCATTTCCCCGATTGTACCATGTAACGGTGTAAACCAAGACAAATGGAAAAATGATTGAGCTTGATTAGATCCCAAGTTAGGTCACCTAGGAGGGGTATTTGTATTGGTGCAATTATCATTTCAAACTACTTTGAAGAGTTGAATTGTTTCCAAATTAGGTCATTTGAGGGTAAAGTTTTGAGAAATCAAGAAATTTTTAGAATCTAAGATAATTTCATAGTTGGAATAAATTGACCTTTATAATTTTGAGTGAGATATTGTTATAGGGTTTGAATATTACTTGCATTCAATTAAAAATAGCTTGGAAATGTGTAATGTGGTTGTATTTTTTCATTGGAATTTTTCTTAAATCATTATACGAGGTGTAATAGGATAAACCTGAATATTTCCACCCTTGCAGTGAAGGTTGAAAAGTGATATAGTGAACCATGTGATGGAAGAAAATTATAGAGTTTTCATGGATAGGATTGATATTTATAGAGAATAAAATAGGTATTTTTGAGTGATAATAGAAGCACAAAATGTCAAAAATTATAGAAAGTGTTTTATTCAATTATAGATGTGGTTGACATATAATATACAGTTCTAAGGCCATGTTGAAAATGGTCGAATGAAGTTCCAGATATGATGAAAAAAAATTCAGTGGATTAGTTACCATGAGAAGAAGTATAACAACTATAGTAATTTTAGTAGAAATAAAATATTAGTATTTATAATAATGTTTAAAAATTCTATATCAATTTCATTTATGATGTTGGACTATATTAATTCCATGTGCATGAGATGTTATTCCATCAAGGTTTGAGAGTTTTGTAAAGGTGATATCCACCTAAACGATAGATAACCTAGTAATTATTATGTACTTGATGTAGGTTAGGAATTATTTTAAAGTTTTTATCAATTATGTTGATTTTTACTTTTTCCAGAATAATAGGGTTTATATCTAAGATAGAGCCGGTGATAGTGGTTTTTCCATTTGGATAGTATCATTTAATTTTGGGTGTTACAATCCATGTAATGGGAAGTAGTGTCTGGGATGATTAGCATTTTTATATAGGAGTCAATGTGAGGTTTGTATATTATGTTTGTATGACTAAATCACTAATGTGGGGTTTTTAATTCTATTCTATGTTGTGAAGAGAGATATACATTAATAAGAAGACAATGTAGGTAGGAATTTGTCAGCCATGTTTGCCTTGGGATTAGAGCATGATGAGTGAGATATATTACACCATGTCGGGTTGTAGCACATCACAATATTGGAGGAGGTTACCATATTCCTAAGAATCAACATGCGACTCAAGGAAGACGTGATATCCTGAGGTTGTGCCAGGATAGATGCAATGAAATAATCAACAACTATGGAATGGATGAATAGGGATAGGAGGAATAGGTGGAAATAGGATATGAAGAAAGTCAAGGGAAAAGAATGTTCCCAATGGACATGATAGGTAATTTCTCATTGAGGGAAATGAATGATTCTTTAACCTACTCGAGTGATATGGAATGGTTAAGGATAATGGCCATACAAACATTTTGATCAATTTCAGCTAGGCCAAATAAACCTAAAACTAGTTGTGGAACTCATGGGAATCATACTTTGTCTCTTGTAAACTTATCATCAGAGAGGGCCATGAATTTTAGATGAGAGCTGGAGAGACGAAATTCCTAGTCTCTACTAGACTAGGTTTCCCAAGAATTATTAGTGTTATCGTCCTCATCATTCAAATTAATCAAATTCAATGTATGATGTTAGGTGGGACAAGGGTGGTTTTAAATATGAGTTGTTTAAGTCCACACTCATCCCACCTAACATTTCCATTGAATTTTATTAATTTGAATGATGAGGAGGATAACACTAACAATTTCTGGGAAAACTAGTCTAGTAGAGACTAGGAATTTCCTGGATCAAATACTCATTGTCTAGGTTATCTAGGTGTTGGATGGTCATGTGGAAATCAAAAAAATGACTTATGGAGATAAACAAAGCACACAAAAATTCCGAAAGGAGCTAGGGATAATTTTTGGGTAACCTAAGCCACTAGCAAAACATAGGGAGTTCGTTATAATTTCTATCTAATTAAATTGATGTTCCTAATTTAAACAAAGAATGAAAGTAGATTTAAATTTTTTATTATTATTATCCTTTAATTTAATCAAATTTATGTCCAAATAATTAATTTATAAAAATGAAATTAATTGATTAAACTAATGAAACTAAATAATTAAAACAATGAAATTAATCTAATATATTTGTTTTTGTAATTTTCAGAGACTTTGAAATGAAAGGGAATAAGAAAAATCAACAAATCTAATTGATTTAATCTATGTTTGTGAGGATTTTATGGTTTTGTGGAATTAAATAAACAAAAGCTACATAGACAATGGAATTACTTCTTATTAAACAAAAATTACTTCTACGCTAAAATATTATTAACTAAACAGAGAAATAGCCGAATGCGGCTATTTCCCTATTACAAAATGAATTAAATATAATATCATTAAAAAGAGGATTTGTCTAATTTCTAATTATTGATCTAATTTCCTCTGGTTCTACGTTAGAATCAT
Source organism: Taxus chinensis (assembly GCA_019776745.2). NCBI lineage: Eukaryota > Viridiplantae > Streptophyta > Pinopsida > Cupressales > Taxaceae > Taxus > Taxus chinensis. The sequence goes on from CM034146.1 coordinate 648,214,334, forward strand.
GGGAATATTGGAAAGCTTATCAGAAAAAATTCTTCCCTTTAAACTTCCTAGATAAAACACGAAAATTTCTACAAATGCTTTCTAATGTGAAGAAATTCAAGAAGGTGCAAAAAAATAGAAGCTTATTCAAACTTACTTCCCTTATAGATTCAACAGGATAATTAGGGAGAAGATTTCAAGGTAAGCTTAAATTCTCGTATGAACGTACAATCTAACGAATAAACCAAAATGGAAGGTACAAGTGTTTCTAAATAAATAAATGAAGAAATTTAAAGGATTGTGCACATAAAATTCTTGCAAAACTTTCCTAAGAAAATCAACAGGGATAAAATGAGAATGAGTTTTAAATGGAAGATACTTATAGACAATTAAATTACTATGTAAATTCTACTTCCCTTAAAATAAGGATCTAAACTGATTATGAAATGAAATCTAATTACCGAAACAAAGCTTGTAGCAGTCTATGTACACCTCCAACCTGAAAATGTAGAATTGAGATACACTCCAATGTTGGTTGTGGTTTTGTTGATCTTCTAAGCTTCGTTTCCAATCAAGTATCCAATATTTTCCAAGGAGTTGTGCTAGTTGTTATGCAAGAAGAAGGTGTAAAAGTGTTGGAGCAAGCTGGTTTACAGTAAGTATGGTAGTAATGTAGATAATAGAGTAACAAGGAAAAGTATTTCTATTTACTTGTGTGCTTCTGTGCAAGATTTTGACGGCATAATAGTTTAATTCCAATTCAAGAGACTTCAATAAATTATTTGAGAATTTTTTTTGTTTTTACAGAAAGTTGGCAAGGAAAAGGTGCAACACACTTGGCAACCAAGAAGTACCAATTCACCATGGGAAGGGGCAATTAAATTACTAATAATAGTAAGTGATGAAGAAGAAGAATTCTATACGCATCTAACAAGCTCAAAGGTAGATGATTTGGTCAAGAAACATGGAATAAATAAACTTGGGAAGAAACAACACACATATAAAGCATGTTGGTAAAGTCTCAAGTTAATGCATAAGGAACCAATGGTCTGCAAAGAATGATGGTTATGAAATCATTGCGGTAGTTGCATAACTACCACTCAAGGAATACTGTTGGTTACACAACCATTGAGGATATTTTTTAACTTAATGAAAAATTGACAGAAAAAATGAGGAAAAAATAATTTACCGAAGAATGCAAGGCTAGGAAATTGAGACATAGTAAACTAAGTCACATAAGCAAACACAAATTGAGGAACTTGGACTTGGAATCATCATTTAATCTAAAAATGAAATTTATCATCATTGGGGATTTTCACGGTTCCAACAATAAAGAACCATGTAAACTTGGGTACGTATAGTGCCCCATAATATGCCTTTTATGACTACACTATGTGAGAGATGGTGTGCAAATCCATATAATTTTTTGTTTCCTATTGGAGAGATATCAATGAAATTGTAGGATTTTTATAGGATACTGCGGCTGAAAATTTTGGGAGATTGGGTTCAAGCTATACCACTAGGTGATACATTATGACAACATAGAGGTGCGGGGTAGTATTTCATAGGGTCAAACATATGAACAGTCATTGATTACCCTAGATGGTATAGTGAGATCAGGTGTTCCGTGGTTGTGGAAGTTTATAATAGTTATATTAGTGTCTGGTTTCACTGGAGATGGACGAGGTGTATCTATATCATATAGGATGATGATATTTGCACGAGTATAGAAAAAATAGGGAAATGGTATGTTTGGAGGAGTTACATGTAGGATAACATGTATAAATATTTGTGCAGGTTCACACATGAGAATGATGATGGTGGTATTGGTGACAATATAATGTTACACATATGGGATTATGTGCACATAGCACTAGTTAGGAAATTGAATGGTCAATGAGTGGGTTGGGTATGCATGGAGATTTTTGTAATGTGATGGTTTGGACCAAGGGGTAATGGGTTTACTACCATGGAAAACATATCTATTTTTGAGAAGATGGGGCATGGTATTTGATTTGGAGACAATGTAGAAACCATGGTGGCAGAGAAGAGGATGGTGCTTAGTAACGATGCATTCCATGTAACATGTGGTTAGATGCCACATTTCTAGGAGTGACCAAATTATTCGAGTATGAGTATGTGGAATTGTATTTTGGGATATCCAATGATGTTCCTCGGAGCCATATTTGTGACATAGATCAATTCATGATGTAAGGAGAGTAAGGGAAAGGCCACGACCCACAAGAGCCTAGTTGTAGATGTTAGTTTTAAAAGAGGTATATGTGGATAATGTACAGATTAAAGTAGATGACGCATGATGCACACTAACTTATGCCAAGTTGTAGGAAGAGCACTGATGGGTGCTATTGTCTCATATAGTGGTGGTTGCAGTAGGAGAGCCACCAGGTGCACTAGAAGGAGAGGGCTAGGAGGAGGTTATGAACCTTCCCGCAAGGGTGATGTTGTAGTAGTAGTAGTTTCATTTTGTAAGTATGATATATTGTTATTTTTATTTTAGGTTGTGAGTCATAGTTTTTATGTGTTGCAAAGATGAGTAGGTAGTAATATAGTTTGTATCTTGCATGTGATTAATATTAGAGTGTGATTATACATATGGATGTATGTAGGTTGAAATTCAACATGCCATTAGATTTCTTCGTAGCAGGAGTAATCTTAGAGAGAGTGGATCAAATTTCCTCAGAACATGCTCACATATTTGATTATGTTTTAGTGGTGTTAGCCACGTGCGTACTTCTATTGTCAAATCTAGATAATGATAGGAAAACACTAGCAGGAGATAGAGAGGAAGTTGGAGGAGATGACCTAGTATGAAGAATGTTTAAGAAATACATAGAGCTCTAGGGATGATATGTAGATTTATATTCAAAGGAAGTGTTCTTACGTGATTTGTTAAAGGAGCAATGTCCCCAAGCATAAAGGTGTAGATTATGTGGTGAGTTTGTGAGTTCAGTAGACCCAATAGTAGCCTCAAGTAGTAGTGAGGAGGAAATATGATATATGTCTTATTATTCATCTTCCCTTGATTTTGTATTATGAAACTTTTGAGTGATGTATACATCTGATGATATCTTTTTTATATGATGATATGTAATTGTTTTATTCTATGATTGGTCCATTATTTGATTTAATAATACATGTCGTTACAATGGTGATGATTTAACTATGGTTATTGAAGTTGTAGAGTAGAATATATATGTTGATAGGATAGATAATATCCTTATTATGGTATAATAGATAGTAGGATGATAATAGGAATGTTTTATAAGATCATTGTTCAATAAGGCCTATACTAAAATTGTTAGTGGTGCTAAAGAGAAAAAAGGAAGAATAGACCTCACAAAGTAAGAGAAAATAGTAACATATATTTGCAGAATATGCATGAAATCATATATCACTAAAGAACATATGGAATCTAGAAAAATAAAAGGTTACGACTATGCATAAGTGGCTCAAATGATGCAGGGCCATGAGCATATGTACTAAATGTTAAGTCCAAAGTGATAGTAAGAAAACTACTAATACATGTGAATCATATAATGAGGAGTTAGATATAGCGTGTATGAAAATTAGAGGGGATGGATCATGTGTATTTAAATCCACGTGAGGAGGAGAAAAAAAATTAGGAGGACGAGAGGTAGTCATTGTAACAAATGTCAATGTGAGGCGTTGCATTGTGAGAGATTGTTATCTATCAACATGTTGTGCATAATAAGAAATGAAACCCTTTTCCTCAAGTAAATTAATCTTATCATATAGTACATAATAATCACTATACTTATGACCATTGATCCTAAGAAAATTACATAATTGATGGTTACGATTATGGTGTAGTTGATGAGGATGATGATGCTCATTATAGGGTAGCCTAATCAACCTCTTGTGAATCAAATATTGCAAAATATCATGAGGTTGAGAAGAATGTCATAACTATAATGGCCCCCAATTAGAAGTGGGAGTGGAACATGGTTTTGGTCTATGAAAATGTGGTGGATGATAATGTGTATGTCTAGTAAGGAATGGAGAACATGAGAGTGGTTCAATAGGAGGAAGAAAAGATGTACTAGGTGGAGAAGTTGTAGAATAACTAGAAGAATGGGCACTAGTAATTTCATTAAGAATACCTTGTATTAAAGCTATAACCTTAAAGAAAATAAGTGTAGAAGATTCACATGTATCACATAATAATTTTCTTTCGAAGAAAGAATCAATCCATGACAAAAGATATATTGCATTTCTAGATCGATATGCTGATAAAGTAAATGATCTATGCAAGATTCGAAACGTAAGATATAATCATTATTATGCTGTTTATTTCCTTAATGCAAAGAAGGTAGACACAGTTTTTGTTTAACTTTAAGACTATTTTTATGAATAAAACATTGAATAAATTATTCTTCTATATCAAGATAATTACTAATATATCAAATAGAGAAATGATCAAACTAATGAGAAGTAATATTAATAAGACTGCTAGGAAATTATTTGAGAAGTAATCTATCATTAGAATGTGAATCCATAACTAATATAAAATCCTTGAGATGCATATAAGGATTACTCGTTCCATCAAAAACTGTAAAAGTAGGGAAAGTATTTTTTTAGTAATATGATTGCAATGAAGAGAATTGTTATCAATGCTAGCATAATAGGCCCTACTCTTAAAGTAAGGGTAAGGATCTTATTTTTCAAATCACCTACAACATGCGTAAGAGAAAGAAGTTATGTTGGAGGAGTGAAACAAACATTAATGGGTCGAATCTTGCCATTATAAGAATTCATACGGACACTATTGGGTTGAAAGTTTAATTTTCTTAGCAGAAATTGGAAAACTAGGAATAAGAAGAAGAGAAGAAGATTCATTAGGAAAATTAGTTTACATAATTTTATCAACAAGCTCACTAGGAGAAGGAAGACAAATAACGTGCATACTATCCTTATGATCATCATTTTATACACTATGTTTGGAAATATAAAGAGTAAAAACACATGCATCGTTAACTTTAACATATTTTCACACATCATAAGCAGGGAAAATGAATACTAACATCATTAGGAAGCACACAAGAGGTGGAAGAAGAAAGATATGACTTTGGAGGCACAATATTCAATGAAGAATCACTTTATTGAGAACAAGAATGTGGGAGAGGAATAATCATTATAAAATAAAATAGGATCAGCTTTAATTATTTTTGTATACGTAAGTGGAAGAGATGGAGTATAGTGAGGGAAAATTATGATATTATCAACAATATCAAATGTGGGCAGAAAAAAAAAAATGGAGGTGATCACCAGGAGCCTTTAAATCTCTCTCCTACCTACAGCAATGACGACCCAGATCTGCCGATTCTGAAGTATGTTGACGATAGTGATAAGGTGAGATTTAAACACATGAATGTAGGTTGTTTTGTTGGCCTTGGACAAAATATCATTTTTTTAAGAGACTGGTGCATGAGGAAATGGGCTTGTAAGCTAAATGCTAGGGCTCTAGCGGGGAATAGTTTTATTTTCTATTTCCAAAAAGAGTTGGATCTACAAAAGGTGCTAACACGATGCGTCGTAGTTTTACGGGAAATATTCCTCTAGCCTCCATCTCTGGAAACCTGGTTTGTGTTAAGTATTAAATTTTCAGGAAATCCCTATCTGGATCCACATCCCGAAACTCCCATTGGATTTCTTGCAGTCTAAAGTCTGTTTGGGGATTGTGAAGCCTATGGGGGTGTTGATCGTAATTAATCCTGTAACAAAAGCTTGATCTAGGTTGGTATTTTCTCATCTATGTATCAATGTTTCCATGGGATCCATGGTGCCCAAAAGATTATTTTTCGGAATCTTCATTTGAAAAATGGGAAGAAATGGTAGAGATTGAGAGTTTGTTGATTATTTGTAACAAATGCAGAGTGGTTGGCTATGAAATCAATAATTTCTGTTGAGGCGATCCGTAGACTCAGGTGGAGAATGTGGAAAGTTGCGAACTTCGGATGCCTATTTCAAAGGTCAATGACGAGTCTGCGGAAGAGGATTCGAATGATACAGGTGAAAACGTGGAGGAGGATGGCGAGATAGCAGAGTGCACGGGGAAAGATTTTCAGCCTGTGGCCTCCTGCGGATGTGGAAGTTGGTTTCAGCTTTGGTGTTGCATAAATGGTGGGAGTTAGTGTCGACTTGGAGGAGGTGGTGTTGGGCACTGTTGGTGACTGTTCTAATGGGGAGAGGTTGGGAGGGTCCCAATGGGTAGGGAGGGGCTCGTTGTAAAATTCAAAGTTTGAATAATGCATTAACCTAGTAGGATGGATTTATAAATTATTTAAAATGTAATCCCAGTTACATCTTGGGAGGTTTAACCCTGATAAGCGGAATTGGTTCAGTGACACGGAAGGTAGGTTAGAGGCGGTCCTCGATAAAGAAAAAGGTGTGTCTCATAATGGATTTTTGGCATCGCTTGTCTCTGCGATTGATAGGGGTGGTAGGACTAAGGTCCATCCTAAGAAACACAAATTGGTATGGTTTGATCGTGTGATGTGAAGTCGTATTCTTGCAGCTTACAATGAAGGGTCTTATTTCACTCTTTCCTTTTTTGGGGTCAAGTTTCTTTATTGTTATATCTTACTTTGGTTTGGCCTTTCTTCCTTTTTGGTTTCTCCCTTGGTTATCTTTTTCTGTCACTTATGACCTGGATTGTGTGTTGATGGTGTGGGTATCTATCTTGCCAACTGGTAGAGGCAGTCCTTTCTTACCCACATTGTTATATATTTGTCTCCCTTTTGTATCTATCGGGTTATTGGGTCCCCTTCAAAACCATCATTTTTTACCTAATAAAAAAAAGAATTATGTGTATCGTATGAATCATTAAAAAGACCCTATGCACTTGAAAAATTAACCAAATCTGTAACAAAATTTATCATTTGTAGCAATAGAAATAACATCGCTGTCATATTCGGAAGAGCTAGTGGCCTCAATAGTGGGTAGGAGTACATCATCATGACCAAGGTTAAAAATATTTTTGAAGACATGAGGATTTGTGGGATGACCTGTAGTAGTAATATGTGATTTGTTATAGAAGGTTTCGTTCTCTTGGGCATTTGAAAAACTAAACTAAAGGCTAGTCATATAAATTGGGTCGTACTTCGGGAGAAAGAAGCTTGGGATGATGGTTTTGCAAGACATTCTAATAATCCATGAGTAATATACATCAACCTAGGAAATGATAGGGTTTAATCTAAAAATGGATCCACAAAATGAGTTAAAGATATTTGTAAAAAAATCAGAGGACTAAGATCAAATAAATATTATAGTAATATGAAAAATATTTCATGATCGAAATAAGATAGTGTAAGAAATACTGAGATAAGAATGACTTATCTTTCTATCTATATATTTGAGGCTGATTTTGGGTTCGGAAATAGGTTTATAATCTTCAATATGAACTGTGTATATTCTATCTCAAGAATTTGGATCTAGAACTTGTTCGAAGTGGACCACTAAGATGAGGACATGACTACCTAGGTGCTAGTGTTTGAACTGAGCAGCAGTGTCCTTGAAGTAACTTTTCATTTGATATTTTTAGGGTGTAAACTTGTCTTCTTCCTTTTTATTTCTATCACACTAGATTCGTTTTAGGGTTCTTGTGTCGCAACCAAAAATGTAAAGTAAACCCTAACTACTAGCGTAAGGGATAAAACACATATTAGATGGAATAATTAAACCATATGCTTGATTCACAATGACCTCAGTGGTCACCCCAATGTGATTTTCATTGAGCTATGCATTACAGTCATACGCTATGTTGTTTTAGTGTGTGTGTGTGTGTGTGTTTTTGTGTGTGTGTGTGTGTGTGTGTGTGTGTGTGTGATTGAATTATTTTCCTTGAATCCAAGTTTTCCCATATGCTAATCGCACAAAAAATAAGGCTAAAACTACTATTTTCCCCAAGATGAATGTGCGAGATGGAATTCAAAAAGATCCCCTCCTATGTAGTGAATACTACAACCTAAAAGAATTCCTTAAATTTTTTTGTTTTCCCAAATAGTATATCATAACCCAAGCTAGCAAGCACTTAATAATAACTTAAGTAAGTTGTGTATATATATGACTTTCTTGTTTGAAATTTGATACATAGTGACAACAGAGGTCAACCCAAAGAATTAGAGAAGACCCAAAGGTGAGTTTCAAGTGGTAATTTAGAAAAATAAAGAATAGACAAAAGTGCCAATAAGGGAGACTTGCGCCTTGGCTATAGTGTCCTTAATGGGTGCTACTGACCCAAAGTGAAGATACATAAATAAGACCAAGAATAGGGATAGGGGTCCCTTTGACTCAACTAAAATAAAAAATTCCAATAAATATATGATAATGTCACAATAAAAAATAATCAAAGGAAATAAAAGGACAAGGAAAATGTATCACAAGTGTCAAATCTTCATACTTGGAAATCATGTGTATAACAACATACTAGAGGGGTGATGTAATAGTAATAAATGCATAAATTTTTGTCTAAACCATGACCATGATGATTGTCTTCATCACGACATAATGGGTCCTCTTTCTTTAAGGTTAAGTAATATTCTTGTATTAAGCTTTCCTTTTCTTCCATGTTAGTCTACATATTCACATGAAATGAAATATAATCAAATAAAAATATAATTTTCTAATACTTTGTAGCATTTCTTTTATTTTATGATTTCTTATATCCTAAACTAAGCTTTACTTTCTAAAATTAAATTTGATTTACTATTTTAATTGTAACTTAACTATACTTACTCAAATATAATATTAATCCTACACCATTTTCCATAGCCTCGATATATTGTGGTGAGCCATGTTTAAGAACTAATGTTAATTTAATTTTTTTGAAAGAATAAGAATTTCAATATTATAAAATTATTTCCAAAATACTCCAAAATGCCAGAGTAAATCATATATTTATAGCTATAAGAAGGATACATTGGTTAATTACCAATGTAAGAATAAGTTCTTACTCCTTCACAAATAAAAAAGTTAAAGGATACGTATATAGTTATGACCTATAGTGAAAATTCATTTCTAGTCAGCACCCATGTGATAGTTTAACAGAATTGAGACTAAGATTCTATGGACTTGCATATTATTGGAAAGATTGAAATTTCTATATTTATGCCAGTTGCATCTCCTAGTGAGGGACTCATTTTGTTAAGCCTTTCTAGAAATACTTTTAGTGCATCTTTCTAATTTTACAAGTAGCCATATATAAAAATATTTTATATCATTCTATGACTTACAATGTTTTTTTAGTGGTATATTATATTTTTATTTTACCGTACCCTTTAAATTGATACCACATATAATAAAAGTGGATGTTGTTCCATATTCATATCAAAATTTTCTAAGTTGAACTGTGATACCTCTTCATCAAAATAGGCATGGTCAACCATGATTATACATAAGCATGTGGCCCTATTATATTGTAATTTTATTGTATGCTTTAAATTGATACCGCGTTGAATAAAAGTGGATCTTATTTCATATTCATGTATCAAAATTTTATGATTTGAACTGTTATACCTCTTCATCAAAATAAACATGGTCAACCTTGATTATACATAAGCTTGTGGCCGCTTCACCATATTCATCATTATTAGTAAATTTTGGATTGTTGGGTTCTTTAATATTAATCATGGAATTTACATATTTGAGCCAATAGAAATCAGTACATGAAACTTTAATTCATGGAAATTACACGACCATCGCAAGTTTTTCTACAATAAAAGGTCACTATATGAGTTGTGACTTAAGGGAAGTGTTTCTGAGACTAAATTTTTGGAGCTTATTTGTTTCTTGCATTCTACATTTTTTTTGGTGAACCATATCACGTTTAGAGGAGAAAATAGTTTGTTTTGCACCCATGGTATAAAAAAACATGAGAGCTTTAATAAATGGGATGAGATGCTTAGGTTTCATATTGTTGACACTACCGTATAAAGGTAATAGAACCTCACCATCATATTTTGGGGATTTTTTATATGATATTAATGTCTATATTATTTTTAGATATAATTTTAAGTAATTGGCAAAGGAGGAATTGTTTCTTTATGTGATGTAAGAGGTACTCAAGAAAGTAATAACACACCATTTATAGTTACAATATTTGATGATTTCCATGTGGTGTTGAAGTTTAGTAAGGACCAATTTACTTTATCTAAAATACATAGGGACACTCTTAAAAGCATAAAAATCTCATGGCCATGGTCATGTCTTAGGGGGCTCGATGTAGCACAATTTTTCTCATTATCCATCTCCTGAATTTTTTTTGCAATGTGTTTCTCTTATGTTTCATTATCTATTCCCTTCAGAACCCTTATTGTTGCTCCTAAAATAAATAACCTTATTTTTACTTTGGTTGTCTTCAATTTCATTTCCGTTGTTGTGGTTTACTTGAATTTCCAAATAATTATGACATGGGACCTTCTTCTAGATCATTTTACTGAAATGGCATTGAATTATATATTCTTTGGGGGATTTATGATAGTAATTTTTCTAGGTTTTTTATGAGTTTTAGTTAGGAATTATGGGTTGTGGCTATTATAGATTCATAGAGTAGTTGTATCATGAAAATATCACATTTCTATAAATATGAAGTTGTTTACTATTGAACATAAAATTATTTTTTTCACTGAGGGGCACATGCTTTCTTAGTTTGACATTTAGATTACATCTAAAAAAATACTATAAAATTAGTGATCATTATTTTCACTTTGGATATTGTAAAATGTTTAATTGATTATCTTTATGGCATGAATCTAAAAAAAGTAAATGGAACTTTGATTTAATATATTTTAATTATAAAATGGTATATGTTTAAGATTCTATTTAGCATTGTGTGTGTTAAGGATTGAATTTTATAACTTTATATTTCTAGTGATGATGGCAAGCCATGCATTTCAGTTTTTTTAAAAAAAAAAATTCCTTTGTTGAAGCAGTATTGTAGTGCCCACTCCTCTTCGAAACTATTTCATTTTGATGTTGTTTCTGTTAGATTTATAATTAGACATTTGCATATTATATTTTGATCAATAGATGATGGACTATGCGGAGATTTGAACTATATATATATATATATATATATATATATATATATATATATATATATATATATATATATATATATATATATATATATATATATTGATTTGTGATATTCTTATTTTTATACTAACATGTCGTAATTTGGATGTATAACATATGTTGGATATTTTTCAGTTGAATTATGTTTTTATGGATGCCAAAATTAAATCAATTGTATGATGCTAGATGATAGAATTTCTAATTTCGGATGATGAACATTGATTTTTATATGTATATTTGTCTCGATGTTGTTAATATGATCGTAAGGCTAGAGAGGTATTTTTTCTGTGTTGTAGAACATTCTATCACATACATTGAAAGGGGATAGGGAACCAACCACAGAATGATGTCAGGTGTTGAGCAATGTGGCCAAAATTTGACAACTTATGTAATGTTATGATGTGTTGTTGTTGCATGCCTTGTTAGGAGGCTTCCCATTGGGGGTGAGATCACATGTATGGCCATGGGGTGATATTTTTTCCCTTCTTTTTATTTGTGTGTGCTTTGTTTTGTGTTATATGTACTTAATTTTTTGAAATTGTTGTTACTTTATTAGCAAGTAATAATTGTGTCTTAATTAGCTAATCCAAATTAATTTATTTACTAAAATAAAGAAGTGACACTTAAATAATTAAGAGGGTAGATAGTCCTCAAAATATTTTGAATCTAAGTGAGATTTATGCTGGTTTGTGTGTGATGTACTCCACCCAAACTTTAAAATTCAGATTTTGACTTAGCCATAAATTAATAAATTATTAATCGACTTCAGGAACATGATGCGTTTGTCTGAATGGAAGGTCAAATTAGACATAGCCATAAATTACTAAATTATTAATCGACTTTAGGAACCAAATTATTAAAATAATTAAGGATTATAGGAATGAAGTTTTTAAACCCAAATAGAGATGAAATAGTATAAATTAATTGTTAATTGATAGCGATAGAGTATTAACTGAGAAATGGAACTCAACATTGCATTTGTTTTTTTAAATTATACATTAATATTTCTAAATTAAATGTTGGTTTGTCTTGGGTTTTGTGTGGGTAAAATTGTGGGCATTACACTTGGTATCAGATTTGTGGATTCAGCGCTTGGACCCTGGGCACACTTGAAAACACAAAACATAAACAAATAAACATAGCACAACTCTAAACCTAGAACTCACAACATTGTATGATATTTCTATAAATGTAGAAAACTGAAACAAAAAATTAGATGATGATAAACTAACTCTCACCTTGGTCTATGCAGGACGTGCAGCCTAGACGAGGGGTTTCTACATGCAAACCTAGACCTACCACCCCTAGATCAGGATGCAATAGCTATTTTGGCTCAGATATTACAAACACTACAGGATGTCAATGCCACTATACGTGGATGATATTTAGGAAGGTAACCTAGCAGACAAAAAAAAGAGCCATCAGTGGAGGCACGTGCACCTTTGCATCATCGTGCGGATGATAGGGAAGAGAAATTCCATATGGAGTCAGTTAGACACGAATCACCTCCTAGGGGACACAAAGATAGAGTTATGGGGCTTAGAGATAGGTCTAGGAAACCTTGGCCGAGATATGATCATGCTAAGAGACCTAGGCACCGATAGTTGATGGCAGCGGATCACATTAGAGAGATATTGAAGTTACGCCTACCTCATTTTTCTGGAGCCATAAGGATATTTCAGGCCAAGGAATGGTTAGTTAGCTTTATTGAATGCTTCAAGTTATGCCCTTATTCTACCAACACAAAAGCTCTTGTTTCCATCCACCTTCTAACAGACAGAGATGGAGTTTGGTGGAGGAATGAGGAGAAAAATCTCCATGTGGATTCAGATACATTTACTTCGAATCTCTTCGAGGAGCATTTGAGGAGTAGATACATATCCAAGAGATTCATCTAGCATGGAATCAATGAGTTTCATGATTTTTGACAGGCATCCATGATAGTGGCATAGTATGAGGTTTAGTTTTTGGATCTCCTTCAATATGTGGACTACATACAAGACGAGCAGGTGTGAGTTCATAGGTTCATCAGGGGCTTGAACTTAGACTTAGGTGGGGAAGTGCGCATTCATTACCTATAAACATTATCAAAGGCTGTGGAGAAGGCCTATATTGCATGGGAAAAGCAGGGGGAATACTTATTAGGCTCGTGATAGAGTGAGGAGCAAGATATAACAAATGCAGGATAGCAGGTCGACGAGATCAGCTCCTCCTCCTCATGGTGGACACACTTCATCACAGTCTTCCTTCCGGCCTCCTCCACCTCCTCAGCAATAGTAGCTGTAAACCTGACCTTCCTTTCGAACTCCCTCAGTTCCATGATAATTAGAGAGCGTGTAGTATGGGACATCCATATAGGGGGCCCAACAAAAGATAGGCTCTACCTCGAGCACAGTTGGTATGAGTTACATCCACTGTAGCACCGACAAATATCTATGGTAGGATCATCAAGTTCTTCACCATGTATTACTGGCCCACCTGGAGGACTATCTACTCAGTAGGGAGGAATAGGTACTTTATATGGATGTGTTGTGCATGGACATCATTGGAGAGAGTTCCCTCAAAACCCTACTAATAAGGATAAGGCACCTGTTTTTGAGCCTACGGTTGGTTACATGGCTAGGAGCCATAGGATATATGAGGTGGTTGAGAACCATGAGGAAGAGCACTAGGGAATGGTGATAGAGACCACGTGTAGCATTGGTGGTATTTTTAACCCCTATTTTATTTGACTCAAGATCATCAGATTCTTTCATTTCTCCATATTTAGCAGTGTTGGAGGTTGGTGGCAGTTAGGCGGGGCATTAGTTTGGATGTTGAGATTCCTTTTGGAGCCAAGATCTTAGTAGAATACTTATTCAATGAGTGTGTAGTGGACCTAGAACCATTTACCACTACTTTGGATCTTCGTATCTCTCCTTTGGGTTTATATGGAGTTATATTCGGCATGGATTGGTTTTCTGCACATAGAGCAAGAGTTGATTATCACAATAAGGTTATATCTTGTGTTGATGATTTGGGAGTGGAGTCAGTGATTATTAGAGTCAGGAGACCCATCTCTATTCACGTTATTTAAGCTATGCGGCTAAAGCGGTGTGTGTGACGGGGTGTTTAGTTGTATGCTATTACAGTTAGTGATAGGTTGGATGATGGGGTTGGTGGACCCTTTACTTGATGATCACCCCATTTCGTAGGATTTTTTTTTATGTTTTTCCTAGTGATCTACCAAGGCTTCCTCCCCCGCGTGATCTAGACTTTCGCATTGACTTGTTTCCAGGAGCTCAACCTATCTTACGTGCTCCATATAGGATGACAATACCTAAACTATGTGAGCTCAAGTTGTAGCTAGAGGGCCTTCTCGAGAAAGGCCTAATTAATCCTAGTGCATCCCCTTGGGGTACACCAATAATTTTTGTAAAGAAGAAGGATGGATCCTTACAGTTGTGTGTGCAATATAGAAAACTGGAAAAAAGTAATGATCAAGAATTGTTACCCCCCTTCCTTGCATCGATGTTTAGTTTTGATCAAATGAATGGGGCCATAGTGTTTCCCAAGATAGATCTTAAGTCTAGATACCATCACCTGAGGATTGTAGAGGCATATGTCAACAAGTTAGCTTTTTTTATGAGATATGGCCACTATGAGTTCACAGTTGTGTCATTAGGTCTGAAAAATGCCCTTGTTGTGTTTAGGAGTTTTGTTGAACGGGGTGTTCAATACTTTCCTAGATCCCTTTGTACTCATGTTCCTCGATGAAATTTTGATTTTCTCTCATATGCATGAGGAGTATGAGGATCATCTTCGTTAGGTTGTATAGTTTCATTGTGAGTAGCACCTTTATGGGAACCAGGAGATGTGTGCATTATTTTAGTCAAAGGTGTAGTATTTCGGGTCACATCATTTCTAGGGAAGGTATCATAGTCAATCCCTCTAAGATTAAATCCATTATGGATTGGCTAGCACCCACTAGTGTGACCAAGGAGCGCAGTTTCATGGGGTTGGCAGGGTACTACCTAATATTTATTCAAGACTTCTCTCAAATTGTGCATCCCATCACTTCCCTTCAGTGGAAAGGGAAGAGGTTCATCTAGTAAGATAGATGTGATCATGCCTTTAGAAAATTAAAGGAATACCTTACAATAACACTAATTCTTGTAGTGCCAGATCCTCATGGAGAGTTCTTCATATGAACAGATGCTTCTTTGGTAGGATTAAGAGGTGTATTGATGATTGAGGGCCATGTAGTATCCTTTTAGTATCGTAAATTAAAGGATTATGATCTCAAATATCTGACTCATGACCTTGATCTTGCAGCAGTTATGCATTCTTTGGTTTGATGGAGACATTTCCTTCTTTCCATGAGATTGTTATCCCAATTTTTCCCCCCGGGAAAAAATGGTCAAACACAACCCTGTACAGAATAAAAACCTAAGGGTCAGCTCTATCTTGCAGAGCTCACATTCGAATCTAATAATCAAGGATGGAAGGCTCTACAATTAAGGAGAAAGGTTGGAAAATCGGGGCCGAACAACATCAAAGGAGATCAGAGCTTAATAGAAGAAGATCGAATCAAGGGGCTCGAAGTTTCAGACATCACATACAATTTAACTCAAGGCCTAAACTGCCCAAGTATAAACAAAATAGCGGAAGGCGCCATGTGTCATCTCGGCACAAAATAAAGGGGAGAGTCCAAAATGGTGACCCCAAACAAGTGCAAGCTCACCATGTAGCCAAGAGTCAAAAAGGGGGCAGAACCAAAAGTTTAACCACCAAATCGACTAAGTATAGAAAGAACCGACAGAAGCCCCCACATGTCTCAATGGCACACATTCAAGGGGAAAAGAAAAAGATGGAGACTCAAAAAAAGTGCCAAGCCTCCATGCGTCCCATATCCGAAAAGGGATAGATTTGGTCATTGAAAAGTCAAAAATAAGGTAGAGCCATTATAAGATGCCATGTGTCGACACGGCGCATCTTTAAAGATCAACTCCAAAGGTGGTCCCCCAAACAAGTGCCAACCCTCAACGTGTCCAGCGCCTCAAAAGTTACATCGGTCATTTTAAAATTCTTTGAGCCAGTGGAAGATTCTCCAAGTGTCTCTTCCATGTAACTTTAAAATGTAAATCCAAAAGCAAGTCTCCAAATGAGTGCAGAGCTTCCACGTGTCCCAGGACCTGACGAGGCAGTGTTCACTCGATACCCTAAATCAGATAAGGTATAATATTGTCAGCAGAGGCTTCCATGTGTCTAATCGGTTAAAACACCAAGACTAGGTCCAAAGAGTGGAGTCTCAAACTTACGCCAGCTTGCCACATACTTAGGGACTGAGAAAATGAAACAGGCCCAAATCGGCTAAGTATAAAAGAAACAAAGCTAAGCTGTGGAGGCCTCCACATGTCTAATCTGTGTAATTTCAAAGGTACGGCCACCCCAAGCAGAGACTCAGATGAGCATGAGGCTTTCATGTGCCCAACAAGAACATCTTCAAAGGTCAGACCCAAAGGCCAGTTCCAAACAAGCGCAAGCTCGCCACGTGTCCTACGGTAAAAAAGTGGACAAAGCTGGTTGTTTAAATCGACTAAGTATAGAAGGGTTAGTGGAAACCTCCACATGTCCAAGATCGGACATATGACCCCACCAAACAAAGGGGACATGTGGCCATGTTTCAAGTGAAAGTGAGAAGGCGGGTCGCCAGAGGTAGTTTGAAGATTTTGACCTGAGAAGGCGTAAGGTATAAAAGTGGGACACACCTTCACCGACGTCGAGAGAAGCCATGTGTCAATCCTAAATTACATGTGAGAAAAGCAGGCCTTGGAAGGATTTTTTGCCAAAGTGGGACAGCGGACATAGGGAAAGAATTTTCGCCAAAGGGGGAAAAATCGGGCCGGTGGACCCAACATGATTTCTTTTGCTAAAGTGGATCTGGGGGGCCGCAGAGGAAATTTTGCCAAAAGTGAATTACAAGGCTGCGTGGAGTTTTTTACACTTTTGTATTTTGTGCAAAACGTGTAAAGTAAATTTGAGGCCTGCGGACCCGTTTTGTATCAGAGATTGACTGTCAGATACCCCTTGAAGGAAATATTGATGAATTTTCATTAGAGGAAGATGGCATTCTTTGGCAGAGAGGCTGAATTTATGTACCTAGGGATGGAGGTTTGAGACAGGATATATTGGTAGAGGCTCATCATGTACCTTATTCAGCCCATCAAGGAGTGAATAAGATGCACACCACCTTGAGACATTTAAACCATTGGAGAGGTCTATGGAGAGATGTAACTCATTTTGTGTCATGTTGTTTATAGTGTCAGAGGATGAAGGCTGAGAATCAACATCGAGTTGGCCTTCTCTACCCATATGATATACCTTAGTGGAAATGGGACACCATTTCCATGGATTTCATAATAGGGCTACTAAGGTCAAGATACCACCACAATACCATCATGGTCATGGTGGATAGATTGACGAAAGTGGCTAATTTTTCTTCAGTGAGGACCTCCTATACAACTAGTGTAGTGGCACAAGCATACTTAGATGAGATTTTCAGACTGCACGGGATTCTGTGGAAGATTATTTGTGACTGCGATCCCTTATAAACCTCTCATTTCTAGACTAACATGCAATATGCCTTTAAGATGAGTATCAAATTCCATAGAACTTATTATCCAAAGACATATGGATAGACAAAATGGGTGAATCATATCTTAGAGGATAAGTTACAAATGTATGTTATGTACCATCAGCCTAGGTGGGAGGAGTACTTGTATCTAGTGGAGTTTTCCTACAACAATTTTTAGAGTTTAATTCAAATTTCTCCTTTTTAGGCACTATATAGTAGGGAGTGCAACACACCACTGAGTTGGGACAAATCAGAGGACATAATTTCTCTTCAGCTTTCATTATTACAGGATATGGAGCAATAGGCTGTCATGATTCAAGAGAGGTTACATAAGGCTCAGGATAGATAGATGAAATATGTAGATCAGAGGACAGTTCATAGTTTTAAGGTGGGCACAAAGGTGTTTCTCCGTGTCAGGCCTCATAAGAGTCTTATTTGTTATGGAAAAGGCTCTAAGTTAGATCCTATATTTGTAGATCCCTATGAGATCTTGGAGCATATCGGTCTTTTGGAATATTGTCTAACATTGTCACCCATCTTTTCTTGCATCCACAATGTATTTCATGTCTCGGTACTTCATAGATACATTCAAGATCCTTATCATGTTTTTTATTTGACTGCATTACAAGTATAGGAGCATGGATAGGTGTGAGTGGAGCCCTTGTGCATCATAAAGTATAGGACCTTGGGACTTCGAGGCCATGAGATTGACCAGGTGTGGGTCCATTAGGATACATACAATGTGACTTAGCCACATGGGACGATGCCACTTTATTTTGAGCCTATTTTTCTAATCTATTCCAGTGACTTCTAGGAGGAATTCAAGTTTAAGGGGAGGGGGATGTAGTTCCTACTTCTCTTCGCCACTATTTCATTTTGATGTTGTTACTATTATATTGATACCTAGACATTTGTGTATTATATTTTGATCAGTAGATGATGGACTATGTGGATATTTGCACTATTAACATTATGTGTTTTACATTTTTATTATGACGCACTAGATGGCGATGATAGACAGTTATATATATGTTGGTTTGAGATATTCATATTTTTATACTAACATGTCATAATTTCGATGCATTACATATGTTGTATGTTTTGAGTAGAATTATGATTTTATGGAATCCAAAATTGAATCAATTGTATGATGCTAGATGATATAACTTCTAAATTTGGATGGACGAGCATTGTTTTTTATATGTATATTTGTCTTGATGATGTTAATGCGGCTGTAATGCCCAGAGAGGTATTTTTTTTATGTTGCAAGAAATTCTATCACATACATCAAAAGGGGATATGGGAACAAACACAAAAAGATGTCAAGTGTTGAGTAATGGGGCAAAAATTTTAACAACTTATGTAATGTTATGAAGTGTTGTTGTTGCATGACTTATTATGAGGTTTCCCATTTGAGGGTGACCTCCACATGTGTGACCCATGGGGGTGATATGTTTTCCCTTGTTTTTATTTGTGTGTGCTTTGTTTTGTGTTATATGTATTTTAATTTTTGGAAATTGTTGTCACTTTATTAACAAGTAATAATTGTGTCTTAAGTAGCTAATCTAACTTAATTTATTTACCTAAAATACAAGAAGTGAAACTTAAAATAATTAATAGGGTAGATATTCCTCGAAAGCTTGTGAATGTAAGTGATATTTAATGTTGGTTTGTGTGTGATGTACTCTACCCAAACTTCAAAATTCGGATTTTGACTTGGGACGCATTTTTGGAGGCTTGTGGGACAAGCTAAGGCTTGTCCCCATACCTCTTAAATTTACCAAAGAACCATAACTATCAGTTTGGGAGTTTATTTTTGACTTATTTATCCTTTTTGGAGTGTAAAAGAGTGAAAATAATTTCACTTTCCTACTTACCTCAATTAATTTTGTCCTTAAAAGACATAATGTGCAAGTTTGAGTGTCTTTTGGGTTGTCATAGACTTATAAGTTCATTTATTGTCTTCGGCATGGTTTTTTGGCTTAAGTGTGGTAATGGAGGAATGATGAAGTGTCATCCTACATGGAGCCACCTCATCATCCTCATATCCCATTTTCTATTTATTGATGGAGTTTGTTGGATTCGGGGTTATTTTTTCATTTTCTCATTGTGCGTTGTTTGGATTTGGGAGCTTGTTGGAGTTGCTTTTGGAGTGTGCTTGGCTTGGTGGTGTAAAAATCTTATTGAGTGAAATATCTTGGAAGCTTGATGGAGAGATAGGCTCTCCACCTTTGTTGTATTGTTTTTTATGATTTTTAATGTGAAAATATTGTTCTTATTAATTTGTATGACTGTTGTGAAAGTGGTTGTTTTTTTTGTGTTTGGGTAGTTGGATTAAGCTTGGGCGTGGGAGATGGAATTATGGGACCATTGAGAAGGGAAAAAGAGATTTTTTTGATGTATTTGGTGGGCTTTTGATTAGGAGTTTCACTTATGGGGAGTGAAAAGGAAATCATGGTCATATTGTTGCATACTTGCAAGGGAGAGATAAATATATTGTGTTAATTTATTTTGCGCACTTGGAGGCTAAGGGTAAAAATCCCACTTCACTTGGGAGGAAAAAGGAGGTGTTTTCCCATAGTCCATGCTCCATTTGGTTTGGTATCAAACCTATGTATTTTTTTGAGAAGTTATAAAACATTTTGTCTATGTTGTTTTAGTTTTGTTGAATATTTTAAATGTATGTTATTAGTGGAAGCCATGTTTTTTTTAAAAAGTTGTCAAATGTTGCTCAAGATCCCTCAAGGTCTTTTGTTGGGTCTCAAGGGCCATTAAGGGGATGGATTCTCCTCTTAATGGATTAAAGTTTTGGGCAAAAAGTTTTTTCTATTACCCCCTTCCTCTTTATTGTGATGCTCGTTGTGAAAGATTGAAGTGAGCTAGATTTGAGCCATGTTCGGAAAGAGATTATGCAAATGGGAGACTTGTATTTTTTCCTTGTTTATAGCTATCATGTGTTAATTTTCTCATGTATTTATTCCCACTTTGGGTGGAAGATTGTAAATTTTTTTCTTGAGAGAAAGTTGTACCTTCATTTGGAAATCTCTATTAAGTTTAATCTCTTCTAAGTGTATTTGATTTAGAAATATACATTTTAAAAGGTTTTAGCTTTGTTAAGAAGAAAATATGAAATGTACATGGTTAGGTGAAAGAGAAAATTTGATATGGTTCGAAAGGGAAAAGCATCTCCTTTAATTAAGTTGTTTCATTATCCTCAACATGTGATATGTTTAAATTTATAAGACTATTGGGAAATCTTGTTTAAAACTTATTGTTGTTGGAAATGGTTGTCGCTTATATCTTGTGGAGGAAATGAACTAGTTACATTTTGTAGCATTTTTAGACAAAAGAAATAATTGATGAAAATTCTTTAAAAAATAATAATCTCCCCCTTATTAGCTATCGAATGTTTAATGAAATATCTTATTAGTTTTTCCCCCAAAGTCTACTTTTAAATGAATAGGGAAGGAAATTGTAAAACCTCTTGTCTTGTATTTCTCTTACCTTGTCAATTTTTTTACTCTTAATTACACAACCAAACCATATATATCAAATTTTAAATCATAGGTAACTGTACACTTTCATTTTCTATATACATTAAAAATATCAAAATTATTAAACCATCGATTTTAGACAAAGAAACCCATGACTGCTAATGTTAATATTAATAATAAATTGAATTAAATTATACTAATATATATATATATATATATATAAATATATATTAATGTATGTATGTATGTATACATACATACACACACACACACACACACACACACACACACACACACACACACACACACACACACACACACACACATACACACATACACACATATATATATATATATATATATATATATATATATATATATGGGAGAATATGTTTTTTTATTGCCGTAGCCACTGCAGCTATGTCTAACGGAGGGCTGGTTTGTGTGGTGAATGGGGGGGGCGTCACCGACCCCACCAGCACCCCTCCCCATAACTTATGGAATGGGGGGTGGGGTCGGTGAGGCATCCCTCTTTTTGTTTTCATTGTTTATAATGTGGGTGGGGGTTGAGACCCCACCAAACCCTATCCATCTTTCCATAAATTTAGTGACCATTGTGATTTTTACAGTCGGCCTCAAACCTTGCTTTTTTGCTCTATTAATTGTGGCCACATAATTATTTTAATATATATAATCTTGGGTTTTTATATATATGTATATATATATATATATATACTTCAATAGTTATGAGGTATATATACATATGTATATATATTTAACAATAAATGTTTTCTCTTTTGAAATAGATCTATAATGGGGAAAATGTCCATATAATCAAAAGGGTTTGATTTATATTGAAGTAGATTAATAACAAATAGAAATTCCAAGAAAACCCTAGGTGAGGGAATATTAGATAATAGAAAAAACAAAAAACAAACAAACTTGGGGTTGTGTGTATCCATCCCAAGCTTTATTTTCCTCATCCATGGCTTCCTCTCCTTTACTAAAACCTGCAAAGTAGAAATGAGAAAATATGTCAAATGAAAGAGTAAAAGCTTCCTAAAAGAGGATTAGTGTTATTTTTGAATCCTAGATCCAAGGGCCCAAATTCAATCCATCCAATGACCAAAATTCTTACCTACATAATTTAGGTGAGGGGTAGGTGAGAATACTTGAAGGGAAATGCATTGGTCTTTTTTAATGGCACCACTTAAGTGGTGTAGAAGATAACTTTAATATGTTATCATTATGGTTAATTAGTAACTCCTAAAAATAAAAGGGCCATGGACCTTGTGATAATTAAAGGAAATTCATTCCCTTAGTAATTAGAAAACAATTTATAATTGGGGATCAAACTTAATAGCATTTTTCGAAATGGAAGGTCGATTTAGACTTTAACCCTAAATTAATAAATTATTAATCAACTTTAGGAACTGCATTATTAAATTAAGTAAGGATTATAGGAATGAAGTTTTTATACCTAATTAGAGATTAAATAGTATAAATTGATTGTTAATTGATAGTGATAGAGTATTTAGCTGAGAAACAGAACTAAACATTGCATTTGTTTTTTTCTAAATTATTTAGTAATTTTATAAATTAATTGTTCATTTGTTTTGGGTTTTTGTGTGGGTAAAATTGTCGGAATTACAAGCATTATATATTGATGAAAATATTAGTGGTGTTTCAATGGTGAAAAATCATATTTACAGTCCCAAATTATAAAATGCATGATTAATAATCAATTTCAAAGCCTTCATTTCTATGTTTATTGCATCGGAGGAATTCCTTACTGAGGGACTTATTCCAATTAAGATCCAATCCTTTCTAGAAAGAATTTTCTTTTATCTTTTTGTATAAATTTTACGACATCCTAAATGAATGGTTTTTTTACCCTTTTAAATTCCCTTGTTCTTTCAAATATCTTATATATATTTAAAATAACAAAGTTATTTTATTTATTTGTTGGGATTTTTTGAAATTAAATGTATAAAAATTTGTTTTCAATCATTTAAGGGTACCGATTTCTCATTTTTCTAATATTATATATGCTTTTGTGCATATAGTACGAACACGAGGAAGACATACTTCCTCAGAATATTCAAAACCACACTTAATGACTAGCTCTTTTTTGATATTCCAAATCACCATCTCAATTATTTGTACATGGATGTTATGTTCAATAAGTTGTCCAAGACCAAATATGTGGTTGTTGATCTAGGAACAACGACCAATGGTTTTCTTACCAAAGAAAAATTGTTAGGTATTTTATGGTAAAATGTCCCTTCTGTGATTCACCTATTGTAGTTGACAATAGAACTATTACCGCAATCTTATAATATATTAGTTCAACCTACTATTTTTTTCCATCAAACTACATTATTACGGAGTGAATCCTATGTCTAATTAACACTGCCTTTTCCAAAAACTTGATAAATGATATCAGGATCTTGAATTTGGTACAATTCCCATCAAAAGTCTCCTAGATAGTAGATTGGATTTTTTTATCACTAGGGGGCTTGCACCAGTGTAAATTTTAAATTGTAATCTTTGTTAATTCAAAAATATTTGGGTTTTGAAATTTTGGATTTGAATAATTTTGAGAGATTAGCTTGCTTGCTATTTCACCTAAAAAAAAATTAGTACAAGTTACATTTTTTTTTGTTGATTCGCCTAGCATTTATAGTAATAGCATAATTTGTATAATTAAATTGCCTTTAGTACATGCATAAAAGAAAACCAATTATGCTATTTGGAAGTGTAATACTACCACCCGATAGTTGATACTATTAATAATCATTTCCTTTTAATTTGTGATATTCACCAAGATTTTGAAATTCATTTATAGATATTTGTCAAATAATATCTATGGTTATTTTTGGGGGGGGTTTTAAAATTTATCTTGGATTACACTAGATTCTTGCTTAACTTTTTTTAAAGGAAATATTTTGTCTACATTAATCAACAATATTATCTCCATCATTCCCACTACTTCCCTTCTAGAAATACATTATAAAAATATCCAGGTTTTCTCTACAAATTTTCAATAATCCCATGCCCTTCAATTATATAGGAATCCCTCTAAAGAATAGGTTGACTTCTAAATTAATGAGAAACTCTCTCCTATTATACAATTTTGAAATTTAATTGATAGTTTAAGACACTAAAGTGTTCTTGATGGACAACTATCTAATCCATCTACATGGATTTAATTTCTGCATTCTTGGCACGAGCTTTGGCAAATAAAACCCTAACAAAAACCCACCCAAATTAAATTTGGTAAACCATCTTGAAATTAATATGTGGTATTACCTATTAGGGAATGAGTTGTTATTAGATTTATTACACACAGTTTAGGTATTTTATTATTTTATTTAGTTTCAATATCTCATTCTAATGATGGACTACAATTTAAAACATAAGTTAAAAAACATTGCATCCAATTTTTTAGTTTGGACATTGAACTCAATATATTTTGGATTTTAGGTATGACTATGTTATATTTCAGGTATTTGGCAATTAAATTAATTGAAAGGTGTATGGTTCACCCATTTTCATTTACAAGTACATTCTCTTCCATAAAATAGGGATGCAATAGGGTCATAGGATACCATCAAGTGTTTCGGGTCCAAGGCCTATATTCTTAAGTGCTTGGACATTCAACTACCACAACATGTGTAAAAATATTATAATTTTTTTCTCACAATGAGCACAAGGAAATTAGATTTTGTGAAAAATATGGGGCATATGTGGTGGTGGATTAAAAAAGCAACATTGTAATCAACTACTGGAGATATTTGATTTTTTTTTTTGACATCACAAGTTTATACTTCAATTTCTCTTTCCTCTTATTTCTATTAAAATGGGTTTGGAGTTGTGCCATGTAGTAGATATTTATGTAGGGGAGTCCCTTAGGTCTCATGTGGTTCTAATTATGTAGATTAGCCAATCACATCATGACATGTACAACCTCTCACCCATGTACAAGTAAAAAAAATCAATGTTCAAGCATTTTCACCCATATTCAAGTATTCATCTCCACTATGGTTGTAGTATAACTCAAATTTATTATTTTAAATAAATTCAAAATATGGCTTTCCCTCCAATTGAAAATTTCAAAGAAAAAATATAAGATAACACAAATCTAAACAAGATATTAGTGAAAAAATCACAATCCCATATGATATACAATTGATTTTGTGGACACCTTAACTTAGGGTGTACCACTACTAACCCCTATATCCTACAAAAAATAGTCTTTGACAGGGCCGTCTATTAGAAAATAACTACACATGGTACTTCGACTCTTTTCTTTTTTGTTTGCTTATGAGATGGTGGTCCAAGCTTGTTTCCTTTCCCTTTGCATCACTATTACCTATTTTCCATATTATTTAAAATATTTCCCACTAGGAATATGTGTCTCGGGGAAAAAAATCTATTTAAATTTGGTGAAAAAATGGAGTCGAAATTTCTAGGGTTTTACAATTTTCACCACCATACCGCTGCCTTTTCGGGATCTACAGGAATTTAATGCTATAGTTTCTCTTAAGGTTTCTCTCCCACTAGGAATCCCCTATATAATGTCCTCACCATATTCCTTCCTAGTTTTTTCAACCATAGCTAGAGATAGTGGCGATTTGAGCAATGGCATTATCAGGGAAGCGACTGAGGAAGTTCATTCCGTATGTATTCCACAAGGTAATATTTATCCTCTTGATGTGGTTTTTCCTATTCCTGAATTTAATGTTGTATGTCAATGGCGAGAGCTATTTTTGCTAATTCGGTATTTCGTGGGTCGCATCCCCTCTTAAACAATGTTCAAATCTTGGGTGAACACCTTCTCGACACCTCGTAGAGTTATAATGGAAATTGATCAAAACATGACCAAGGGTTTATTTCTCTTTTACCTTTCTAACCCTGCTAATGCACCCAATATTTTGGCTAAGCAAGCCACTTTGTATGTTCACAACTCGTTGCTTGTAATAACCCCATGGCACAAGAAATTCGTGGTATATAAATATACCCACCTTAAAGTTCCTATCTGGGTTTAATTTCCTTTCCTTCCTTTGCCATGTGTTTCTTTTTTGTCACAAATTGTTGCTTCTCTTAGCCAAGTTATTTTCCTTGAAGCCGAAAGGATTTTCCATTCCATCCCATAGAGACAAGTCTATTTTGAGATTGATCTCTCTCAAGACCTTAAGGAATTTTTAGATATCTAGATGGGGCAAAAATGCTACTCGCAATGAGTCATGTATATAATTCTACCTAACACATTCTTCCATTTTCAGGCTTCTCATCACAAGATCAAAGAATATCCTCTCTATGTGCCATGAAACCACCATGGGGCCAAAACAACTCCTGAACTAGTAAAAATCCCATAAGAGGAAGGTTGGAAAGTTGCTAGAAGCTAGCGCAATAAGAGCAAAGCCTAAAAATTCAATGACTCTGGCTCTAATGGCCATCGAGACTCAACTGTTAATGAATAACCATATAACGTGCATGCTAAAGAGCCAACAACTGCTGCTAAAGAACCAACTACCACTACCAACTTAGCTACCCCATTGCAAAAGTACTCCAACACACCCCTTGTGGCATCAGTTGTCATGGACTAGTCAAATTACATTTATAATGTTCCCATCCAACAATCAGTTGTTACTCCTTCCAAGTAACTCGCAAGGGCCTTCTAAATAGATCTATAGCCATTTTCACATCTCTCGGGGCCATAGTCCAAGTCACAATGTTGACTCCACTGAAGCAGAGTACAACATTGAGTACACCAATAAGAAAAAAGTTGATTTCTAATATTTTTTACACCATAAAACTACTCATTTCCTGCAAAATCAATATGATGCCCTTGATGGCTTGGCGGACTGGGATATGGATCTTGACCATCCTTTCCCATGAATTATATATCCTAGAATGTTTAAGGTCTTATAGAATCCTATCATAAATATTTTGTGCGTGAAACTCAACAACAATGTGCAAATTTAGATGTTTTTTTTTAGAAAGTAAAAATTATAGGTGTTTAGTTATAGATGGTTTACAAATCTATTTGGCCTGATAGCTTAGCTTTCTATAAAAATCATGAAGTAAGACGTGGGTGTTTAAATTTAGTTGTTTCTCCCAAATGATAACATTTAATTATTTACCACGACATAGACCCTACCAACCATGAGATATGGGTCCTCTTTAATGTGGATGACCCGCCCTTTTGGCCTCAAAAATATTTATGCCTCAAATGATGCATCCGAAAGTGGCCGATCTGTGGGTGATGGATCACCAACTCCATTCTAGACGCTTACCAGGAAATAAGTCGAGATTTTAATATGGTTGAGTCACCTAATGATATATGTGGCCACTTACCTATGAGGTGGAGACCTGGTGAAAGGGAAACATTGTATTTCATGCATAATAATTTGGATTTTTTTATTCTAACATATCTCACTTTCCCAATGTTGAAGCTTGGTATACATGGACAAATCTATATGGAGGAAAAGATCATGTTCTTAAATGGCTTGAAAGGGCCATGCTATCAAATCAGGATTATTTTGAGTTTTGTAGCATTATATTTCTATGCCAGTGGAGGTCATCCCTGACATTTTCCTTTTGGATCATTCTCCAATACGATTTCTTATCAACTGGCATGATGTGTGCCCCTTTTGGTCATAAAGACTAAAAAATAATTCAATACTGCCTTGATGGATCAGGGCCCCCACCATCAATCATATCAAGCATGTTTGGAATTTAATTCCATGAACCATTCATTTCCAGTGATTTCATCCACCTATGTAAGCTAGTTCGACTCAGTGGTGGGAGGACCGCATTGACTCGGACAACAAGCTTCTTAGAATCTACAACTGGACAACTAGAAATAATTAAACACCACTCATACTCTGTTAATGCCTTATCTCTCAGCTGGGATGTGGTGTTGCTTCAAGGTGATACCTTCTCTGAAACTTTGTAACTTCAAGTTGTAATGCTTTCAGTACAAATCCAAATTGTGGATAATTATAATGTCATGACTACACAGATCGGGGCTCAGATGCAATAGCTCAAAATTGGAGATTGGGTTTCGAAAGAATTATTTCTTTCACTCAGAGCCAAAAAACCTTCCCAAAATATCTAAGCTATTATGGATGGCGAATATCATAGTGCTAACCCACAACTTATGTTGCAAGCCTTTGTGCACCACTACAAGCTCGTGTTTCAATCTGAACAACCCTCTACAGCTTGCCCAACTGTTATTGATCAATGTTTGGGTGTTGTGCCACACAAATTATTAGAGACTCAAAAGGTGATCTTCGAGAAAAATCTCACCATTAAATTCCTCCATGAAGCCACCATGAAAATGGTGAATGATAAAGTGTCAAGCCTCGATGGGTTCCCTTGTGAATTCTATAAAACCCTTATGGATTCGATCAGTCAAGACCTGTTTCAGGGTTATCATGAAGGTTTCCAGAAAAATTCCTTAAGGCCACACATTAATAAGGGAAACATCAAATTCATCCCTAAACAAGGAGACTTAGAGAAAATTATCTGCTGGCATTGGATTGCGCTACTGAATGTCTCTTAAAAAATCATTTCCAAAGTGTTAGCTCTGCGGTTACACAATTTTCTACCAGATGTTTTTCACGCAGAACAAACAAGATTTATATAGGGATGATACATCCTAGATAACATCATTACAGTGTGGGAAGGCATGGATTGGGCTCGTAGGTCTAATTATGATGTTATGTTTATCAAAATTGATTTTAAGAAGGCTTATGATTGGATTGAATGGCCTTTCATACTTTCCATGCTCCAAGCCCTTTGGATTTGGGTACCATATTTATTCAATCTGTCAATATGATTTTTTGTGGATGCTTCTGCTTAGATCTCTATCAATGGCCTCAGATCGGAACCTTTTGGGATTTTTTTTTTATATTTAGAAAGGATTTAGTCTTGCCCCTACACTGTATGTGCTTGTGGCCGAAGGTTTTGGCTATTTGTTTGCTCATGCAAAAGCATAGGGTCTTGTTCACGGAATCTCGCTTCCTGCTGATCCCACTTCTTAACTTCATAATGGTCATTTTGTGGATGATTCCTTTGTTACACTCATTCAAGATGAAACCAACATTCGCAATGCTATGCAATGTTTGGATATTTTTCTGTTTACCTTATAGCTCATCCATTCAATGGTGAAAAACCCTAGTGTTATCGACAATATTTCCTTCATGTGCTTGATTCTCGTACAAACTTTGAATGGAAAATCCTGACACATGGTGATATTTTTAAAATTATTAGGTGTTCTTTCTTCTTTTAGAGCCTCCATGACCAAGATATGACAATATGTCAATCAACGGGTTGCAAAAAATTTGGAATATTGGATCACCAAGACTTTATCTTTGGCTGAAATTTCCAAATTTGTTCCAAAGTTCTTGTAGTCACACATGTTTATTACTCGTCATGCTAGGTTCCTTCCAAAGATTCCATCTAGAAGCTAGAAAAACTACTCAAATATTTTTTATGGGTTAATGTTTCTGCAAGGAAAAGGTTTTCATTGGATGGCATGGGAACTTTTTTGCTTTCCTCAAAATTCTGGGGGTCTTGACCTTATTCAAATTCAATGCTAAGGGAAAGATCTTTGCACTGAACAGATTATCAGAAGCATTATTGGCCAAGAATCCTAGAAATTTCTTATACGACATGGTACTGCTAAAGGTTCCCCTTATGGATTCCCTACATGGAAAGGATTGAGGTTTTTCAATTTCCTCATTACCACAACACCTTCCAAAATTGTTGGCACATTTGTGCTGAAGAGCATTTGGAAACCCTTGGAATATATTAAACCCTAAATTTTGTGGAAGGGGGATGGCTTTCAAAATGGGATTTCTGTCAACCAGTAATCTCTCTGGTGGTCACCAATTTTTCAATCTAAAGATAAGTTTTTATCTAATGTCCCAGGAATCTCTGTGCTCAAATTCTTCAAATGTGGAATTTGAACCATCGAGTACTTCTTCTATAAAAATACTCAATCTTGGTTCTCTTGGCTGGAATTCAAAACTATATTTCAGCTTTCCAACCAAGAATAGGATAATTTTACAACTATGACCAATTTGGTTCGCTGACCACATGTTGCATAAGATTGTTTAGCATTTCCTCTCACCCATGGTGGATGGACTGGAAGTGGTATGTAGATTACCCCATTCTGTAATCACAAATCCAACAAAGGATATCGTTGGCTCTCACCTCATTTACCCGTGGTGGATAAACTTAATACAAGTTGGAGAAGTAATTCTAGACTATCTACCTAGAGTAGGAGATTTGAAACTATTTGGACTCTATGTGTGGAGCCTAAGATTGCTCATTTCCATTGGTGTATTCTTCACCAAGTTCTTCCTATTGGGGATCGTCTTGTTTGAAATCAGATCCCATCTCCCAAATGTCCTTATTGTGGTCATCTAGAAACAATCTTGCATGTTTTATGGTTTTTTCCCAAAGCTCAAAATGCCTAGAACTGGATACATTAATTTTTCTTTCCTTTACGGCCTCATTGCTTCATTTGGCAGCATATCCTTTTTGGAGATAATCCCAAGATTCTACTTATTTTCACCCAAACTAGGCATGTTTTCAGAGAGGATATTTTGTTCTGGATATGGAAAGAAAGAAATTATTTTTTCTTTTCTAATTTTGCAATTCATCAATATTTGTCTATTTATAATAAATCTATGGTGATCTTCAATGTGCTTTTGTAGATACAAACTCAGGCCAACAAGGTTGTGCTGGAAGTGGAGCACCTCAAGACCTTGATGCGCCACTAGGGGGAAGCCCCATGTAATGTTTCTCGAGTTCCTCTTTATCCTACTAGACTCCCCTTTCTTTCTACCTGTTTTGGTTGGCGTAACTACTTTAAGCATCATGCTTTTAGTCATGTTTTTCTCTCCCCGGGCACGTTGCATTAGCGCATTTACTCACCAGCTCGTCACCATGGTCACGACTCACCACCACCTTCATCATCTCACCAACAAGGTTGGGGATTTTGACCTCATCAGCGATGGGTGTGGATCTCCTCTTGCCTCTACTGCACATCATTATGTTTGGCATCCTCCGCCTCAACCACAGTCAGCACAAAAATTTTCCCACCTAAACCTTGTCATTCCTACTCACAGGGAAGTAGACTCGGAGGAAGAATTTGTAACGCCCATAATGTTTTATGCTAAAACCACACCAAAGTCTAAGAATTTAATGGGAAAATTTTTGCGAAATGTTTTATTTAAAGGGTTTGCGAGGGTAAATGTTATTCACAATTTAATTAAATTTCTTGATTAAAGATTTTTAGACAATCTTGAGGAAGTTGGAATTAAATTAATAATTAAATATTATTCATTTATTCCCCCAAATTAATTTATGGTTTAAAAGTCTCCCATTAAGTTCATTCACTTAATTAGAGTATTGTTTTTAATTATTTTATAGTCATGTCCCATTAATTTATCAACTATAGCCTTACTATTATTTAATTAAAAAAAAAACCTTTTGGTTCATTTTTTAATTACCATGCACAATGTTTAATTTATTTCCTACAATAAAAGTTTAACAACTTGGCCTAACAACTAAGTGGCCCAATTCATTCAATTAACCCATAGCATTTTAAATAATTCCATTCCCACAAAATGCCACAATTTAAAATTCAGGATTCATTCCCCACCATTAGATTAGATTGATATTGACCCTCAGATCTTAGGTTTCCCAAAATGCCCTAAAAATCCTTAAGTTTTTTTTTTATTCACTTTTACACTAATCCATCTCATTTTTGTGTTACATGTTTGGGGAAAGAGGAGGAGCCATGGAGGCTGTGGGAGCTATGAAGGGTTACTGTTATGCAAATAACTCTCCTAGCTATTTGGATGACTTTTACTTTCATTCTAGCTTTGATGCTTCACATTTTAGGTTGTGCATCTATAGGCTTGCTCATTTGGCACTATTCATAGGTTGTAGTCCTCCCGCTAACTCCTTGCACCATGTAATTCTTCTGCATGCTCCTCTGTTGATGCCTTCCAAATCAGCTAAGTTCTAGGTCTTCCTATCATGTGCCTTGTTTTCTTTCTGCCGTCTGTGTGCCCTTTCTCAGTTTAATATTGATGCCCTGCTTCCATAATCTTCTTTCACATTCTTCTCTCCTTCCATTTTCCCATTTTGAGCTTCCTTCTTGCATGTGTTCCCTCCTCATGCGTGCCTTCCCTCTATTTCCCTTCCGCACCTCGTGTATGACTCCTAAACTTAAAAATCGAGCCCAAAGTGAGTCGAATCGAAGAAAAGAAAACAGTTTCACAAAAGGTGCCATGTGTCAGGCTCAGTGCACCTTCAATAGGTACGATAAAGCAGAATCCTCCACATTCCTCATCAGCATAACTTCAAAGGTAAAATCCCAAAGAAATATCCTCAAATGAGTCGCAGGATCTCCATGTGTCTAGGGCCTAAGAAATTTGCACTGGCTATTGAAAATTCTAAGATTCAGCGGAAGCTTCCACGTGCCTCATTGGTGAAACTTTAAAGGTGGGACCAAAAGCGGGGTCCCCAAACAAGCACAAGCTCTCCACATGGTCAGAGCCTGAGAAATTTGAACTGGTCGTTCAAAATTCTAAGCATTGGTAGAGCCAACAGAAGCCTCCACATATCAGCTCAGTGTAGCTTCAAAGGTAAATTTCAAGGCAAGTACCGAAACGTGTGTTGGCCCTCCATGTGTCTAGGGTCCAACATAGTTGTTCCTAAACAGAAGGGGCTTAAGGTAGAACACAAAGAGAGTAGAGAAATCTTGCGGACGATGCCAATTGTCAAACCATCACAACTTCAAGAGTGAAAGGAGGGGGTAAAATCATAAGAATGTGTGTGCCTTCCATATGGAGCTAAATACAAAGGTCCCACTTGAAAAGGGGTTTTGACATTATATATAGTGGGGCCCTTTAATCGCCCAAGGGAACAAAGCAACATGTTCATGGATAGTACCAAGTGTCAATACAAAGCATTCCTAATACCCAAAAAGGCAGAAAAAATCTTAAGAATGCACGGGGCTTCCACGTGGATCTCACAAGGATAGACTTCAAACCCAAAGTAGTTTTGAAAAGATTTGTAGAAGGTCAATTCAATGAAATATTAATGATGAAGCCCACCTAGAATTATAAATGGTTATATATATTAAGATATTGTGAGAGCACGCGTTTAACTCCTGACCCTGACCTTCAGATGATCTCAACTACGACTGGATATCTTTAAATTAGTGAGACTAAGTTAGTCAAAATTAATAAATACAGTCCACCATTTTTGAGGTTGGCAGGCTTCTCACCTACCACCATAATGAGGCATGGGCTTCCTTTCTCTCCTAACAAGGAAAATTAATGAAGGCACAGGTTTTGCAATAGAACACATCATTTTTGTAGGCCAATTCAATGCATTGTTGGGGTGGTTGAGGTAGGATTTGAATTCTCCTTGTCTCCTTTCTCTCTCATTCTTCCAATATATTGTGAGGGGAATTTTCTAAAAGGTTGGTCATTTTTTATCTCCTTCCCCTCTCTCTTTCTTCCCTATGGTTGAAATTGGAGCTTAAGCCTCCTCTAATTTCTTTGTTATGGCATTTTCTTGCATCTTGCCCAATGATGATGTGCTATGTGAATTCGTGGAGAAATAAAATCTGTTTCGTGATGCATTTTGTCCACCCTTTGCTTATTTTATTGTCTCTTCTTGCCTCTCATAATTGTAGGGTATATTTTTCATATATTTGATGGAGCTATGTTTAATGGGTTGAAGTGGTATTCTGTGTGAAATTTATCTTTGGTTTGTGATACATCTTGTCCATCCTCTCCGTTGCTCACCTCTCTTCATTTTAGGCAGTTGGATTATGATCATCAAGTCTCCTTTTCTAGTGTATCACTGCTTAAGTGTAGGAATTGTTTTCATGCACTCTCTCTCCTTGGTCTCTTGGAAAGTTACATTAGTATTAGATATTTTTCCTGCGTTAGAGTAGTTTGTGGCAGGTAGTTTAGGAGCAAGAACCAACTTTCTCTGGAGGGTAATCTCAAGCTCACAACTCCCACAACTTGAGAGATGATCCAATGTTACACAAATTACACCGAATTCCCCACTCAAATCTAAGGCCATTCGGGGGTTCTTTGATTTCGTGTCAACAATTCTACAACACCTAGTGGGATAGGTTTGAAGCACCTTACCACTTCATTTCATCGACCTAATGTGTTCTTGGTGAGATTCATCCTTTAGAGGCACATCGAAATCACATATAGTGACTCCATTTGATCAACAACCCATTCTCTGAGTTGTAGACCTTCTTTCCATCCATTTCCAGCCATTCTTATTTCCCCATCTTTCATCTTCTACCATTCATGAATTTTTGTAGTCATGGTTTCATTTCCATCTTAGAACTCAAACTTACAGCAGCAACAGTGTAGTCCACCTCCAATATATTTCTCAACTCCTCCAGATCAACGTTATGATTAGATTCATAGCCATTATGCTTACCCATATAAGCAAGGTACAGATCAGTTTGGTCATCCACCAAACTATGGAGCTTAACAAGAGAAAGGGTGTGCATATCATGATAATAGCTATAAGGAGAATGTTGATTTGTTGGAGAAGATTCAAAGAATGGAGGATGGCATGGTTCAATCTTGGGCTACAACACAAATGAAAGCTTTCAAAATTGGTTGCAGGGCTCCTTGTGCATGGGAATGCCCTTTTCAAGGACATTATAACCCACAGGGGAAGCTTGACTTCATGGTTGAAATGCTACCTCAACTTTCACAGTGGACTAAGGATATTGAGGCTTATGATTTCGATACAAGACAACCTTGTGAATGGGTAAGTCCACCACCTCATAGTTTTTATTTTCCTCTTTCTCAATCAATATCATTTCAATAGTGTCAAGATTCAAGCAAATTGTATGGTACCCCAAGTGTTGATTTCCCTTCTCCATCTTATAATATTCCATCTCATCTCAATTCCTCTACCCTTTTTTCTTCCAAACAATCATTCCCTCCAAAGAAATAAGAAATTTCACTTCCCTCACCACCAAAAACTATCTCAAAATTGGTTGAGACCCCACCAACCACCCCTGCTTTTCTAAGCCCATGTTGAGAAGAAACTCAAGAATCTAGTCAAGGGGAGTAGGCAAGAGAAAAAAAGTGAAGAAAAGAAGAAATGATTAGAATCTTGGTGAGCTTGGATCTTAGATTCAGGATTAATAAAATCCCCTTGATGGTCAAGCCCTTGGAGGAGGCATAGGTCAAGCCATAAGTGGTGGAGGCTTCAATTACAACACAAGAGAGGGAAGAAGCAGGTACTCCAAATCCAAAAGAGGAGGAGTGTATTTCAGCTATGGAGGAGAACCATAGTTTTAGAGTCTTTGAATATAGAGAAGGACATAGAAGAACCTTTAGTTCTTCCTCCCACTTCATCACCTTCGAGCTCTAATGTCGAAGAAGATTTTAAGCTTTCAAACTTCATGTTTGAGGATGAGGGGAACCATGGTGAGAAATTTTTTAGATTAGGAGGACACTATGGAGGAGGTCAAGCACATGTAGCAAGATAAAAAGGAGGTAGATTATCTATCTGATTTTGAGGATTGCTTCGATGGTGAGGAGCCCGTGGAGATCACATCATTTTCTCCTCTATCATCCGCCTTGCCAAGCATATTATTATGTTTCCATGGAGGAGAGAATCCAAGGGATAGCAACCTAGCACTTCATAACAACCTTCTGGAACCAAGGTTGGACTGTCTTAATCTTCCATGTTTTTCTCAGGAGGAGGAAGGAAACAGTGATGACACTATTTCCACACCAGTCATCAAGGTAGAGGATAGGGTATTTGCAGAACCAATGCAAGATGAAAATCAACAATCAAGTAGCCTCCTTTTTCAAGGATGTCTACAAGAAGACCTCATTATTGAAGTTGGGATTCCATATAATGGGAAAGTTTTAACAGATCAATCCTTGCCCAATCAAGTATTTGGATTCATTTGAGAAAGATTCAAAGTTTCTACCATTCATGCTTACTTTTGAGTATCAGGATGAATTTAAAAGTACCAAGGATCATCTTTAATGCCTCTTCAATCTAAATGAGGAGCAACTAAAAGAGGTATTTGTCCTATTTCCAGTTGAAACCTTGATGATTTGGGTAGACGATTGGCCTATTGTCAGTTTTTCACTCATAATAATAGCCACGATAATCTCCAAATCATATGTATGGCTGCCTATTTGGTGAAAGGGAAGCTACTTCTCCCTGTCATTTTCACTATTTGTTTGAGTTCCCTTTTCTTCTGGTTAGCGTAGAGTAGGTAGGTTTTCTTTCAGAAGAATAAGTGTTTTTTCACACTCTGCATGTTCCACTTGGGGCATGTATGATCTTTCTCTTTTATACATAGTTTGTTGTGGTTTTTTGTTGCTCGTGCACATAACATTGGAGGTAGCGTTTGGTGAGATTAGCTTCAGTTCTAGTAATGTTTCAAGTGGCTCAGGGACAATATTTCAGAGATTCAAATCATAATTGTGTTTATCAAGCTTGACTCCATGCCCAGTGTATTCTTTAAGGCCACTGATCACTTCATCTACAAGAAGATGGCCCTAAAATTTGCCAATTTTTTATCCAAATAAATCTCCTAGCTATTTGGATGACTTTTAGTTTCAACCTGGCTCTGATGCTTCACATTTCAGGTTGTGCACCCACAGGATTGCTCATTTGGCACTTTTTATAGGTTGTAGTCCTCCCATGCACTCCCTATGCCATGTAATTCTTCTACGTGCTCCTCTACAAAAAAATTCCAAATTGGCCTAGTTCTGGTTCTTCCTGTCACATGCCCTCTTTTCTTTCTGCCATCATGTGCCCTTCCTTAGTTAGATATTTGCACCCTACTTCCATAATATTCTTTCAGATTCTTCTCTCCTTCCATTTTCCCCTTTTGTGCTTCCCTCTTGTGTGCCCGCCCTCCTCGCATGCACCTTCCCTTTGTTTCCCTTTTGTGCCTCGAGCCTGACTTTCAAACTTTAAAATCAAGCCCAAAGCGAGTTGACTCAAAGCAAAGTAATAGAACCATGGAAGGTGCCACATGTCAGCTCAAAGCATCTTCAAAATGTGTGAAAAAGCATAAGCCTCCACATGCCTCATCAGCACAACTTCAAAGGTAAAATCCAAAGAAAGATCCTTAAGCAATCATAGGCTCTACAGGTGTCTAGGACCCGAGCAAGTTATACCCACTATTGAAAAGTCTAAGATTCAGCAGAAGCCTCCACGTACCTCATCAGCGCAACTTCAAAACGTGCGACCAAAAGTGGGGTCCCCAAACAAGTACAGGCTATCCACGTGGTCAGATCCCAAGAAAGTTGAACTAGCCATTAAAAATTCTAAGCATGGGAAGAGCCAACGGAAGCCTCCACATGTCAACTTAGCACAACTTCAAATGTAAAATCCAAGGTAGGTCCCCAAACGTTGCACTGGCCCTCCACATGTTTTGGGTCCAACATATTTTCTCCTCAACAAAAGGGGCTTAATGTAGAACACAAAGAGAGAAGAGAAGGCTCACGTACGATGCCAAGTGTCCAACCATCGCAACTCCAAGATTGAAAGGAGGGAGTAAAATCTTAATAATGCGCAGGGATTCCATGTGGAGATAACTACAAAGGTCCCATCCAAACAGGGGTTTTGACATTATATATAGTGGGGCCCTTTACTCACCCAAGGGAACAAAGAAACATGTTTCATGGATGGTACCAAGTTTTGGTACGTTGCATTCCTAGGACCTTAAAAGGAAAAAAAATCTTAAGAATGGGTGGGGCTTGCACATGGATCTTGTACGGACAGACTCCAGACGCAAAGCAATTTGGAAAATATTGGCAGAAGGTCAGTTCAATGAAAAATGAATCATGAAGCCCACCTAGAATTATAAATGCTTAGATCTTTTAAGATATTGTGAGATCCCATGTGTGATGCCCGACCCTAACCTTCAGATGATCTCAACTATGACTGGATATCTTTAAATTAGTGAGACTAAGTTAGTCATAATTAATAAATACAGTCCACCATTTTTTAGGCTATGTTGTCCTCTCAATTTTCCCCACCCTTTCAAATCTTAATTCGTGAAAACTAGAGCCCTTCCATGCAAGAAATTCGTGTTTTAAAATCCTCATGACGCTTGTTTTCATTCCCCTCAGCGTTTTTAATCATTTTCCTCAGTCTGATGCCATTAAAATGATTTACCTATTTTAAATAGATGGGAAATGATTTTGGTTCTCCTTTTATGAGTTGGAATGTGTGGGACCTTACATATATTTTTTTAACCTTTTGTAGAGAAGGAAATCCTTCATCGAGAGCAAAAATGGCATTTCCCCATTCTTTGAAACTTCCTACATTCTTTTTCCCATCAAATTCTTGCTCAGGAAGGTGAGGCTGCGCGTTTGTTTTCCATTGGATGAGGCCGAGCAGGTTTCTTTGTGAACTTATTACTTTTGTTGATTTTGGAATAAATGCTAGATTTTCTCTGCATCCCCGCCAATCCCTGATTGGCTGGATCAGTTGTGGCGGAGGTTCGAGTCTGCGGATCCATTTTATTTTCTAAGGAATTATGGTGAAAGGAAAATTCCTAAGTTGAGGCCTGCACGAATCAACGAAGGACACGTGTTCATGTTGAAAATTCAATGGTGGGGGCATGGACTTCGGGGGGAAAGTTGGAATTTTTCCCTTTTCTAAAATAGATAAAAAGCGAGGCACATCCCCGCAACCAATTAGATGGCTCCACGTGTTGAAAAATGAAATTGGGAAACATGGTTATTTCTCAGTTCATAGGTGCTTTGGTGGACTGACAGGAGACTTTGGGAATTTTAGCCTTGTGTCCACAAAGGGTGAAATGTTCTAAAATGGCTCGCAACCCTACCCAAGTGAAAGGATAAATTTTCTAGCTGAGGCTCGCACCAATCAGAGAAGGCCACATGTCCACATTGAAAATTCAATGGCAAGGGCACGGAATTTTGGAAAAAAGTGGGAATTCTTCCCCTTTCTCAAAATAGATAAAGTCTAAAGAAGAAGTGCATCCCCGTAACCAATCACATGGTGCTACATGTTCACATTGAAAAATTCAAAGTGGGTCAGCGAAGATTTTTGAGAATTTGAGCCTTTTTGTTAAAAGAGTTCAAATGGTAGATTTGACCCACATTTCCTCAACCACTTGGATAACGCCACGTGTCCAGCCTTTGGCAGAGATGCGCGAGGGCAGAGAAAATCGATAAAATGCACATTTTCTCCCAAATGACATGAAATGAGTATTTCTTCCCCAAGGTCGTCGTTGCTTGGATCTTGCCACGTGTAGGGTTAAAATTTTAAGGTGAAAGGGGGAAAAGATAGTTGAATGCCCTCCTCTGGTTTTTATCACCATTAACAAACTAGAGCTATGTAAAATTCAAAATGGATCATTCTATTTTCTTTTCTCTCGGATTCCTTGTTGTTTCTTCATGAGATACGTTTTGAATTGATTGTGGAGCTGGATTGATAAGTTTAAAGGGATTGATAAGTTTAATCATCAAAAAATGGATTTTATCGGGCATATGTGATAAAAAAGGATAAAACTTATCAATAAGCACTTGAGTTCTATTAAAGTGGTTAAAAGGTGGAAATGATAGGACACGTGAAGGAGAAAACCATGAGATGTCCCTTGCTAAAATAATCATGCTCAAACTGACGAGATATTCACCTTTTTGAACCTCATGTTTTCATGAGTGTTTTTTTTTCATGTTACGTACCAAAAGTGGATCTACAAAAAACATTATCCCTTTCGGATATTATTTTCTTTGGCACAAAGTATGGATGTATAAATTTTTTTATAAATATATGGATTTGCCCATGGGAAAAAAGGAGATTATGGTTTTCTGGGAAGGTTGTAAATTCTAAAGTAATTCAATACAAAATTTCTTTCTTTCTTATTTTCCTTTGTTATATCTTTCTCTCTCCCCACTTGATTCAATGGATCATTTGTTTTGCATTCAATAGAAACTTTGTGTTCTGGTCTGTGTAATCTTTAGAACTTTGTGTTTGCAGATTTGCATCGGTGGTGAAGTAATTGATCCTTTTCTATATTTTCTTGGTTCAATGTGAGTAGGGAGATACTCTGATATCTATATTTCCCAAAATTATTTTTGTTTTCTTTCTTCTCCCATCACTTTATTCTTCCATTCCTTCTGATTGATAATCTTTTAAGTTTGAAAACATTCTAGAATATCAGGCTCCAAACACTGAGAGTTGTATATCTATACATTTTTTTTTCCTACTTTCAATAAGGGAACATCTCCCATTAAAGAGGAGGGACTTGTTTTCCCCTGACTCTGGTTGTAATCCATGTTATTTTCTGAAACCCAACAGTTTTTGGAGACTCCGCTAGGGAATTTATTGCAAATGGATTCCAGGTTTTAATAACAACTTCTTGATCATCTTTGATCTGACAACTCCAAGATACACTCAGGGTAGAAGACCCCTTGGGGAAGGAGACCCTAATTTCCAACTTCTGGATCATCAAGGTTTCTCTCTCCCTTCTTCATCAAGAAAAATAAGAGGAACAAGATCTGCAGCCATGCCTCCTGCTAAAGACAAAACTTTTGGGAGTGGAATCCCTCAAGATCAAATCATTTCTAATTTAAATTCTTCGATTCTTGTTGGTGTTTCAGTTTCTCTCCAAAAAATATTTACAAGGATGACAGATCCTCTGCCTTGGGGCCAAAGGGTTAGTCCTCTTGCTCTACCCTAGCCTTTGTATGAATTACTTAGAGGCAATATAAAGAATTTCCCTGAATTCAAAGGTGATGGCAAGGTTGATCTAGATGAACATATTGCAACCTTCATTGTTGCTTTTGGTGTTCTCAGAGTTGAAGATGAGGATATCTCTGTTATACGTTTTGTGGAGACATTACAAGATAATGTTGTTGATTGTTTCTACCATCTCCCTACTTGATCCATCACCGATTGGAACACCATGACAACCTAGTTTGAGTAGTCTTTCAAACAAGTTGTGAATGTGCATGCCCTCTTGGCCCAGATTTCTCAAATCAATAAGGAGTCACATGAGCCCATGAGGGAATTTGTGGCAAAATTCAAGAGGTTGGTTAACAAGATCCCACTATATTGTACAAAAAATAGATGACCCA
The DNA here is from genome assembly GCA_019776745.2 of Taxus chinensis. Taxonomy (NCBI): domain Eukaryota; kingdom Viridiplantae; phylum Streptophyta; class Pinopsida; order Cupressales; family Taxaceae; genus Taxus; species Taxus chinensis. The sequence goes on from CM034146.1 coordinate 648,255,703, forward strand.
AAGGCACTAGCCCATTGCAATTCTTAGTCCCTGGTCATATGGTATGGTCATATGAGGGCTTAAAGCTTGTTGTTCCTACTAGTAGGTGCTTAAATTCAGCCCCCTTTCATTTTATTTGTGTGGTGAAGGCAAGTGTATTTTATTCTATTTTAGTGGCAACTAAAATAAATAGTAGAGCATAATATTTAAAATCTTGTAAATTTTGATCGGTAACTCAGTTTTGAGTGCCATTTTTTTTCAAAAGTGCTTGTTTTTCCATGCTCTTTCCATTGACAATATTTATCTTGTTGCATTGCTTATGGGTCTTGTTGAATTTCTTGTTTCTTCCATTTCTTTTGGTGATTTTTTTTTAGGATGGCATCTACTTCTACATTAGATCATGTTGATCCATTAACACCACATAATTACCACACATGGAAACCAAGAATGGAAACAATAATTAAGTGGAAAGGATTATGGGCTTTAACTTCTAAAGAACAATAAGTGTTCACTAGAGAATATAAGAAATTTTAGTACCATTGGAAATTTGATGAGTGTATGGGTTTGATAGGAACTTACGTAAGTGACAGTCTTTTATTTCATTTGGAAAAGTGTGACTCTCCTTTCAAAATATGGGAGAAATCACAGGATTTATTTTGTAAGGTGAATCATATGAGAGCCATGCAACTTGAAATTGGGATCACCTCTCTTAATCTTGAAGATTTTCCAACAATTATAGACTATCTTACCAAGTTCAAGAATTTTTTTAACACAGTTGAAGGGGAGTGGAAGAGATAAGAAAGATGAAGAGTGTGTTTACTTGATTCTATCCAAGTTGAGAGGACCATTCCAAATTTTTTCTTCTACCTTTTATCTCTAGCATGGATGCCTTAGGTGACACCTTTCCTAACTTAGAAACATTTTGTGAAATACTTACTAGGGAAGAATCCAAATTATCTCACCTTGAGTCTTCCACCTCTCAAAAGGCATTAGTTGCATCTAATCCTGGGGGGCAAGGGAAAACCAAATAGTAAAACCAAATCCACACCTTCTACATCTCAAAATGCTCCTAAACCCAAAGAAAACAACTCAAAACCCAAGGAGTCTTCTAAATCCAAGAATAAGTCTAGTCCTTCATGCTCTTTTCATGGGGGTAGTAATCATGAAGAAAATAGGTGTTATAAGCGAATGCAAGCCTTAGAGGATACAGTCAAGAAACACAAAATTTCTATCTCCACTCCACCTCATTCTAATCAACATGGAAAAGAACTTAATTTTGTTGGAATATCTCAATCACTACTTACAGAAAATTGGGTTATAGATTTTGGTGCTTCTCATCACATGACTTCTTCCAAGGAGTCTTTTGTTTCTCTAGGTTTGAGTTCTACTTCAAAAATTGAGGTTGGAGTTTCTTCCTTTCTTTCTGTTGAGGGAAAAGGTGATATACAACTTGATGATGGAAATATCCAAGATTCACTATATGTTCCAAAAATCACTACAAATTTGCTTTCTGTATATCAAATTTGTCATTCTGGTCAAGGGAAATGAACGAATTTTACACCACATGGGGTAGAAGTAAGAACTTTGTTGGAGCCCTTATTAACTTGTTGCTCAAGGTATTGTTGATCATAGTTCAAGACTATATCACTTTGAGGGTTTTGATGACACTTCTTCTATAGGGACAAGATTGGTTTCTCATTCAGATTCAAAGAGTAAGCTTTGGCATGAAATATTTGGACATCTCAATTACAGATATTGGAAGGAGTTGAGCACTCATGGTATGGTAGATGGTCTTCCTAGAGTTTCTTGTCTTGAGGGATTTTGTCATGGTTGTGCATTAGGGAAACAACACCAAGATCCTTTTCCTAAGAATTTGTCTAAAAGAGCTTCTTCACCACTTGAGCTTGTGCATAGTGACTTGATGGTTTTTCCTACCCCATCTTTCAATGGAACTAAGTATGCACTTACATTGATTAATAATTTCTCGAGGTGTACTTGGGTTTATTTTCTCAAGTACAAAAGTGATGTTTTTTCACACTTCAAAGTATTCAAGGCTTTGGTTGAGAAACAATCTTCTAGTGGCATAAAGAACCTTTGAATTGATAATGGGGGGAGTACTTCAGCAATGAGTTTTCTAAATTTTTGGCAACTCAAGGCATTATTCACCAGCATTCTGTTCCTCTATACTCCACAAAAAAATGGATTAGCAGAAAGGAAGAATATAAATTTGAAGGCAATGGCTAACTGTATGATGCATTCTAGAGATATACCTCCTATCTATTGGGAAGAAGTGGTTAATTGTGGTAACTATATTTAGAATCACACACCACATAGAGAACTTAAACATTTGACTCCAGAAGAAGCTTGGTCCAATACTAATCCAGATGTCTCTTTATTTTGAGTCTTTAGGAGCCATGCTTGGGCCTTTGTGCCAAAGAAGAAAAGGAAAGCTTTAGATAAGAAGAGTAAACCCCTAATCTTTGTAGGGTATTGTGAGGACATGAGAGCTTATCATCTTTTAGATCCTAATACACATGATGTTATTTTTCAAACACATGTTCAGTTTGATGAGCATTTCACTCCTCATGATTCTCCATCTTCTTCCATTCCTTCTTCTTCTTCTTCATCTCATCTTGAGGATCCTTTCTTTGAGGATTGATGAGGAGGTTATAGATGCCATTGATGATCCTATTCCCATTGATGTTGTCACTATGCCTAACTAGGATTGGACTACAATTTCTAAGGCATCACCTTTCATAGAGGATCTTCCACCCATTAGGCATCATCACGCACATTCTATAGGTTCTGGACTTTTATGTCAGGAAGTTTCTGAGGATCCACAGTCTTTTTCAAAGGCTCATGGGATACCGGAGTGGGATGATGCAATGGAAGCTAAGTATTCTTCTTTGATGAAGAATCATACTTGGGATTTGGTATCTCTTCCTAAAGGAAGAAATATGGTTATGTGTAAGTGGGTATACCGAACCAAATACGCAGCTGATGGGTCCATTGACAAGTATAAGGTTCGTCTTGTTGCAAAGGGTTTTTCACAAGTCGAAGGTATTGATTACTCTTAAACTTTTGCACCCGTTGCCAAGATGGATTTTGTACACCTTGTACTTGCTATTGCTGCATCACAGGGGTGGTCCATATACCAGATGGACGTGAAGAGTTCCTACATACATAGATATCTACAAGAGGAAATATATATGGAGTAGCCGACTGGATTTGTTCAGGATTCTTCTCTTTTTTGTCGGCTCTGAAGGTCTCTCTATGGTCTCAAACAAGCCCCTCGGGCTTGGTATGAGAAGATGGATTCTTTTATTCTATCTATTGGTTTATTCATTTCCACTCCGATCATACAATGTATCTCCAACATGTCAATGTATCTCCAGCATGTCAATGAGGATATTGTGATACTTTTCTTGTATGTTGATGATTTGTTACTTACTGGTAGCTCTTCTTCCCACATTCAAAGTATTCAAAGGGCTCTTTCTACATAGTTTGACATGACTAATCTTGGGCTATTGCATTATTTCCTTGGTTTGCATATTTCTCAGACAGATTCATGGATGCATTTGAGTCAGCAAAAGTACACCCATGATATTCTTAGGTGCTTTGATATGGCTGATTGCAAGCCAAGTCCATCTCCTTTTCAGTATGAATTTACTCTTACATCCACATGTACCACACCACTTTGTGATCCTACATTGTATAGGCAGTTGGTTGGGATACTCCTGTACTTGACCCATTACTCACCTTGATATTTCATTGATAGTAGGGCTTGTATCTCGGTTTGCACATTCTCCTCATAGTAGTCACTGATAGGCTGCTAAAAGGATTTTGTGTTATTTGCATGGCCCTTTTACTTTGGCTTACACTACACTAGGGGTTCTACTCAGTTGGTTGGGTATACAGATTCAGATTGGGTAGGTTCTATTGATGATAGGCGTTCCACTTTTGCTATCTTTTCTGTCTTGGTTCTTTTCCAGTTGCTTCGGCGTGCAAAAAACAATAGTCTATTGCACTTTCATCTTCAGAAGCAGAGTATAGGGTAGTAGTTACAGGTGAGTCAGCAGATCCTTTGGCTTCGCCAGTTTATTGACAGAGTTTGGATTCCCACAAGATTCATCGACTGTAATTTAGTGTGACAACCAAAGTGTAATTCACATTTCTCGCAACCTAATTGAGCACCAGCATACAAAGCATATTGAGATACACATCCACTTCATTACGTTAGGACATTCAAGATGGATTTCTTTTCTTGGAGTACATTTTGACTCAGCAGTAGGTTGTAGACATCTTTATGAAGCCTTTTGCATCACCTCACTACTTTGAGTTGTGTGGAATGCTTGGGGTTTCAGAAGTTGTTCTTGGGGGGGTGTTCGTTATAAACATCTTCCCTCTTCTTCTTCTTCTTTTTCTTTCCTTCTAGCAGGATTCTTTCCTTCTTTTGGTTTGAGATTTCTTCATGGATATATTGTACATGAGTACCTCATCAGGCCTAGTTTCCGGGACTCATACTCTGGACATGCCACTTCTATTTTGGTCCCTAGCTTCACATGAGGGGTGGTGTTAGAGTAGGTATTTACCTTAGCTCATGTTCACCTAGGTACATTATTGTATTTATCCTCACCCCACTTATGTGTGTGGATATTTATTTTTATTTATTTAGATATTAGGAGATATTATCTAGTTGTTAGGTATAGTTCTTTCCTTGATCTATGGTATTGACTAGTTCTTTGATGACTAGTTCTTTCCATGATTTATGGCTTGATCTATGACCTTGACTGGTTCTTAGATTGTTATTCCTTGCCTATATAAGCAAGGCCCATTTTCATTGTATTTCATTGAGTTCCATAATAATATATGATATTGCTGCTCATTTGTTTGCAAAGGTTTATGTAAAGTTATTCTGACGAATTGCTTTCATCTTATTGATCGTGATGTTTGATTAGCATCTATGTTCTTGGATTGGCATGATCTGGTTATCATTCCTTTTAGTCTCGGGGTCTCTACTGATCCCTCATCCAGATTTCTCCCAAGATAAATTCACCATTGAGATGATTCATAGGCCTAGTGTGCCTGATAATGCAAACAAATGGCAGGTCTTTAATGATGATCAACACTTTCTTTCTTTCCTTGAACTCAGAGATAATTTTTACCAGCTCTACTTTAAAGGAGGTGGGAATATTCCTAGAGAGTGTGTGCCTCCAAATGAATAAGATAAAAAAGAAGAAATGGATCATCATGGCTGCATAAAACTAAAAGGTAATAAGATACCTAAAGGATTGGTAAGTTTGGAAGAGGTATCTGATAAACATGATGGGTAAATCAAGTCCAAAGCTTCCAAAGGAGCTCAACAGTATGCTAACTTTGAAAAGATAAACATAGGGAGTGTTAACAAACCTATGTTAGTGAACATTATAAAGTGATGGACACAAGAGGAGAAGAAGAAAGCAGCAAATCTGTTGAAAATGTATGTTGATGTTATTGCATATTCTTATGATGATCTCAAAGCTTTTCAACTAAAAGAGATGCAACATTTCATTCCTCTAAAGCTTGGGATCAAACCCTTTTGGAAAAAGTAGAGGTAGTATAACCCTAAGATTTCTGATACAATTTTTCAAGAGATCCAAAAGTTATTGAAGGCTAAGATCATTTTCCCCATTCACCATTCTACGTGGATTGCTAATATTGTGCCTGTCAGGAACAAGAATGGTGAGATCCATATTTGTGTTGATTTTAGGAACTTGAATCAAGCCTCTTTGAAGGATAATTATCCTCTCCCCGTAATGGATCAAGTTGTGCAGGCTATTACATGTTTAGAAATTATGTCCATGCTTGATGGATTCTCATGATATAATCAAGTAGAAGTAAGTGTTGCAGATCAACATAAAACTGTCTTTACCACTCCTTGGGGCACCTTTTCTTACAGGAGAATGCATTTTGGCCTCATTAATGTTGGTGCCAACTTTCAGAGGGAACTGGACCTGTCCTTTGGTAGTATGAAGGAAAAATTCATAGTTGTACACCTTGATGATCTGACTATGTTTTCAAAAACAAGATCTAATCATTTCCAACACCTTTAAACTGTCCTCCAAAAGTGTAGAGAGCATGGCATCTCCTTGAATCCCAAGAAATCTGTTTTTTGTGTCACCAAGGGAAAATTCTTAGGACACATTGTCTCCAACGAGGGAATCAAGATTGATCCAAAAAGAGTCTAGATGATTCAGCAGATCCCTCTCCCCACAAACAAGAAGGGTGTGCACTCTTTCTTTGGCAAGATCAACTTCTTAAGAAGATTCATACCTGATTTTTTTGAACTTACTTTGAACATAGCCCACATGATGAAAGGGAAGCAGAATTTTGGTTTGTCCTCTAAAGGAAAGGTTACGTTTGAAGACATCAAGAGAGCTATAACAAAGACTCCAATCTTGGCATGCCCTGATTATAGCAAAGACTTCATTATCTATTGTGTTAACCTAGGATAATGCTTAAATTTTTAAATCCCATGAGATGAATTACACCATGATGGAGAAAATTTATTTTACTGTTGTCAAAGTTGTGAAACAGTTTCATTTTTACATCCTCAACTCTCATGCTATTGTACTTGTGCCTGATACAACTATTAAATTCATTCTTACACAACAAGAATTTGGAACCAAGAGAGGTAATTGGGTAGCCAAATTTTAGGAGTATGATCTTGACTTGAAACCCACCAAGCTAGTTCGAGGAAAGGGCTTATGTTAACTCATTGCTGAAGGAGCTGATGCCAAATTATCTAAGGAGGAATTTGATATCCCTGTTGTTCTTCTCCTCAACTCAACTGGTGAATGATATGCTAACATTGCACACTTTCTTACTTATGGAGAATGTACATCCCATTTGAGTGCCAAGGAGAAGAGAGCCATCAAATTAAGGTCTACCCAATATGTGTTATGGGAAAATGTATTGTTTAAACGAGGCATAGATGGAAGGTTTTTGAAATGTGTTGACAAAGAGCAGCAAAAGAAGTTGTTCGTAGGTTTTCATGACGAGGCATGTGGAGGTCATTTCTCTTCTACTGTCACAACCCACAAAATCCTCCATGTTGGATATTATTGGCCTACCTTGTTCAAAGATGCATCAAAGTGGGTATGCAAATGTGAAGCATGTCAAACCTTTGTTGGAAGACCCAAATTGGTTGCTTTACCCCTCAAACTAGTAGTGATTGAGGAACTTTTCCAACAATGGGGTTTAGAATTCATTGGGAAACTCAATCCACCTTCAAGTGCAGGGCATACCCATGTTTTGATTTCCACTAATTATTTCACCAAGTGGGTGGAAGCCATTCCAGTTAAAAGTACTACTTCTGAAGTAGTATGCAACTTCATCAAGGAGCACATCTTAATAAGGTTTGGAATACCAAACAAGATCATCACTGATAATGATTCCAATTTTTCTTCTACTGAGATGATGTATTTCTGCTATGGCTATGGAATTTCTCTTTCCCACTCTTTAGATTACTATCCTTAAGGGAATGAGCAAGCAGAATCAACTAACAAGAACTTGGTCACCATTTTTCGGAAGCTTGTTAATGAATCTTAGAGAAATTGGAATAAAAAACTATATGATTCTTTATGGGCATATAGGATTACACCTAAGCGAGCCATTGGAATGGCTCCTTTTCATGTGGTATATGGATTTGAAGCTCAGCTGCCAGTGATATTGGAACTACCAACCTTGCATTTCATGAAGGACATTGAGGATGCCAACTTTCCCAATTCATTGGACAAAAGAATTATGTACCTCTAGAAGTTGAATGAAGATAGATTGCAAGTGGTTGACAGAATATCATCTGATCAACTCAAGGTAAAAGATTTGTTTGACAAAAAAGGCTAAACCCAAAACTTTTCAAGTGGGAGACAATGTTTTTCTTTGTGACAAAAGACATGAACCTCAAGGAAGCCATAGTAAACTTGATTCCCTTTGGTTTGGTCCTTTTAATATCAGACATTTTACTGGTGATAATTATTCTTACCTGGATTACATGGATGGTTCTCCTCTCCCACTTCCTTATAGTGGGGAAATTTTTGAAGTTGTTCCAAACCTAGCAGTTTTGGAAATCCCTCTATACATTCTATATAGTGTTTTACTTTCCTTGTTTTTTTTTGGTTGGTTTCCTTCCTATGTTCTCTTTTGTGTTGGTATTGCTTATTTTTAACTCCATTACCCAATGGATAAGACACTGATCCAATCTGATTACCTAAAATTCTCTAAGGTTCTTCATTTTATCTCTTTCCTCTACCAAATCATCCCCAAAGGAGCCAGTTGTTGTCCTCTCAATTTTCCCCACCCTTTCAAATAAAAATTCATGAAAATTGGAGCCCTTCCATGGAAGAAATTCATGTTTTAAACTCCTCATATTGCTTGTTTCCATTTCCCTTGACGTTGTTTAATCATTTTCCTCAATCTTCTGCCATTAAAACGATTTACATATTTTTACCTGGATTACATGGATGGTTCTCTTCTCCCACTTCCTTATAGTGGGCAATTTTTGAAGTTGTTCCAAACTTAGTAGTTTTGGAAATCCATCTGTATATTTTGTATAGTGTTTTTCTTTCCTTGTTTTTGTTTTGGTTGGTTTCCTTTCTGTGTTCTCTTTTGTGTTGGTATTGCTTCTTTTTAACTCCGTTACCCAATGGATAAGACACTGATCCAATCTGATTACCTAAAATTCTCTAAGGTTCTTGATTTTATCTCTTTCCTCAGCCAAATCACCCCCAGAAAGAGCCAGTTGTTGTCCTCTCAATTTTCCCCACACTTTCAAATCAAAATTCATGAAAATTGGAGCCCTACCATGGAAGAAATTCATGTTTTAAACTCCTCATAACACTTGTTTTCATTTCCCTTGATGTTTTTAAATCATTTTCCTCAGTCTTCTACCATTAAAATGATTTACATATTTTCAATAGATGGGAAATGATTTTGTTTCTCCTTTTATGAGTTGGAATGCGTGGGACCTTACATCTTTTGTTTTTAACCTTTTGCAGAGAAAGAAATCCTTCATTGGGAGAAAAAATGGCATTTTCTCATTCCTTACAACTTCCTACATTCTTTTCACCATAAAATTCTTTCTCGAGAAGATGAGGCTATGCATTTGTTTCCCATTGGATGTGGCTGGGTGGGTTTCTTTGTTAACTTATTACTTTTGGTGATTTTGAAAAAAAGGCCAGATTTTCCCTACATCCTCATTAGTCCCTGATTAGCTGGAGTAGTTTCGGTGGAGGTTTAGCTCAGGGGATCCATTTTATTTTCTAAGGCATTATGGCGAAAGGAAAATTTGTAAGTTGAGACCCACACCAATCAGAGAAGGACACATGTTCATGATGAAAAGTCAAAGGCGGGGGGCATGGACTTTGGGGGGAAAGTTGGAGTTTTTCCCTTTTCTAAAATAGATAAAAAGTGAGGCACATTCCTGGAACTAATCAGGTGATTCCACATGTTGAAAAATGAAATTGGGACACATTTTTGTTTCTTAGTTCATAGGTGCTTTGGCGAACTAGTAGGAGACTTTGGGAATTTTAGCCTTGTTTCCACAAAGGGAAAAAAGATCAAAAATATCCCGTGGCCCCACCCAAGTGAAATGATAAATTTTCAAGCTGAGGCCCACACCAATCAGAGAAGGAAATGTTTCCACATTGAAAATTCAATGGCAGGGGCATGAAATTTCAGAGAAAATTTGGAATTCTTCCCCTTTCTCAAAATAGATAAAGTCTAAAGCAGAAGTGCATGCCCGCAACTAATCACATGGTGCCACGTGTTCATATTGAAAAGTCAAAGCAGGCCAGTGGATATTTTTGAGAATTTGAGCCTTTTTGTTAAAAGAGTTCAAATGGTAGATTTGACCTGCATTTACTCAGCTACTTGGATCATGCCACGTGTCCGGCCTTTGGTGGAGATACGAGGGGGTGGATAAAATTGAGAAAATGCACTTTTTCTCCCAAATGACAGGAAATGATTATTTCTTCCCCGGGGCCATTGTTGTTTAGATCTTGCCATGTGTAAGGTCCAAATTTTAAGGTGAAAGGGGGAAAAGATAGCTGAATGCCCTCTTCTGGTTTTTATCGCCATTAACAAACTAGAGCTCTAGAAAACTCAAAATGGATCATTCTCTTTTCTTTTCTCTTAGATTCCTTGTCATTTCGTCATGAGATGCATTTTGAATTTGTTTTGGAGCCGAATTGAAAAGTTTAAAGGGGTGTAAAGTTTAATCATTAGAAAATATATTTTATTAGGCATATGTAATAAAAAAGGGATAAAACTTATCAGTGAGCACTTGGGTGCTATGAAAGTGGTTAAAAGGTGGAAATGGCAGGACCACGTGAAGGAGAAAATCATGAGATGTCCCCTGCTAAAATAATCATGCTCAAACTGATGAGATATTCACCTTTTTGAACCTCCTATTTTCATGATTGTGTTTGTTTCATGTCACTTTCCAAAAGCAGATCTACAACAAACATTATCCCTTTCAAATATTATTTTCTTGGGAAAAAAGTATGGATGTATACAAATTGTTATAAATATATGGCTTTAGCCACGGGAAAAAGGAGATTATGGTTTTCTAGGAAGGTTGTAAATTATGAAGTACTTCAATAGAAAAGTTCATTCTTTCTTATTTTCCTCTGTTATATCTTTCTCTCTCCCCACTCGATTCAATGGATCATTTGTTTTTCATTCAATAGAAACTTTGTGTTCTGGTCTGTGTAATCTTTAGAACTTTGTGTCTACAAATTTGCATAAGTGGTGAAGTAATTGATCCTTTTCTATATTTTATTAGTTCAATGTGAGTAGGGAGATACTCTGCTATCTATATTTCCCAAAATCATTGTTGTTTTCTTCCTTCTCCCGAAGTAAACATTATTCTACCGATTCAATACTGATTGAAAATGCTACTCAAGTATGAAAAGTAAAACTAGCCCCACTCAGGGTCTAACATCCATGTCAGACTTAGATATTCTGTACATTATTTTTCCATACAGCCTCACAATATAAGATGTAACGTCGTTATTCATTCGCAAAGAGGAGGGACTTAATCGTACTCCTAGAAAGTGGGGGAAAAAAACGAAATTGTGCATCAATTGTTGAAACCCAACAGGTTGTCAATCTTTTTGACATGACCACCATAATGTGGTAATAAGTGTGCTTTCTTACCTAAATAGGATTATTGACGAATTTTTGGGATATAATTTGTACATAGCACTTCTACTAAAAGGTGCATTGCAAATGTCAATGCTCTTAAAATATGAGTGTTTTTAGAAGCAAGATTTGAATTCACTCTTTAATCTTCCTTTCTCTCTCAGGTGTGTCCTTGACATGGATAAGTAGGGGAATTTTCTACAAGGTTTGTGGAGTCATTGAAGTAATCATCTCATGTACCCTCAACAAACATTTACAATCCCTAGGGTAGAAATCTAGCAAACGTATGTATACCATAACCAATCGACCATTATGCTTAGTTAGAGTGGTACTTCTATTGCAGTTTACCACTATTGGCATAAGAATCATAATAAAGTACTGTGTGAACCACACGATGTAAGCAAGTCATGATTGATTTTTTGAATGAATATAGATGTTTAAATCCGTAGAAGCTTATTCAAATATGTCAACTTCAATCCCATCTCACCAAACATGTCCACAGCTACCATTGTGCATCATCTCTGAAGTATAAAGCATCGAGGTTGGGAGTTCCACCATTATTGCCGTATTATAGTGGTAGTTTGATGTAAGATTTACCTCTATTACATCTGTGATGCCTATTGACAAAAGGATCATGATAACATTATAATCACCTCTCTAAATCTTCATGTAGTTGGATATGTGACCTATCAATTATCATTTTCTTGAAAGAAGTCACCGAAATTATTAATGTAGGCTTTAGAGTTAAAAACATTATCAAATGTAAATGAGTCCCTTGGAATGTTAAACATAGGTTGGATTTGATGACCATCTCCATCGCCTTTGAGTAGATCAAGTAAGAAATGCAAATCTAGAAACCATACAAACATATCTTATCTATGATTGACTACTTTTAAGCCCGCATATATCACTTGACAACATTGAGAGAAGATCCATATATTAACATCAACATGGATTAATTTCCCCTTTTAATGCCTTGAGCATGTAATGAAAATACGAGCTATATTGATTGAATTCATGTAATTGACTACTTAGTCGATTAGTATACTCAAGTTTTAAGAAAAATATGTATATTATATAGTATCTCATTTATATGGTATTAAGATGGGATGATTAGCTATGCCCATGTCCAACAAAGATTTTGGGATGGAAAAGCTTCAAATACTACACTTTATAATGTTAAATAATTATATTATGGGATACAACATGGTTTGGCATGGGCATTTAGAGGGGATGTAACAAGTTTGGGGTCCAAGCACTACCACCACTTTGGTTGAAGAAGATTAAATAGAGAGGAAAATTCATTTCTTCAAATAAACTAAGATCCATAATAAATATCAATCTCGGATTCACAATTACTTTCTACATAAGTGGTTCATTTTAAGAGGTGCTACATGTGTTTCTTACTATGCACTAAATGTTATATGAAGGGGCACTACACGTGTTTGATTACTATACATAATGGCCGAGTTGTGATTATTTTTACATCATCTATCCATTACATGGGACACGAGTTTTGAATAGATCCTTCCTCAGCGAGGATGATTATACAATGGTTGTGGGGTATGGATTCACCCCCCTTTATCTATATGAATAAACATTTCATTATTTTAAACTAGATGGTGTGTTTCTTAGCACACTCCCACATTTCCTTACATGTGTAATAAAACACCTTTGTATGTGTACTAACACCCTCCGGCTACAACTAAGCCACTTTCCATAATAAAGAATGCCTTCTATATATATATATATATATATATCTATTTTAAAAACCTTTTTATGTATACTCTCCCTCCGGCTATAATAAGCCACTTTCCATAATACAAATTTATATATATATATATATATATATAAATTTGTATTATGGAAAGTGGGAGTTCTTATACCCACAGGATGAGAGTATGTTAGCAACGGTTTTTAACCTATTTCAATATACGAAATATGTGGTGGGCTTGAATTCTATGTTATTTCTTTTCTTATTACAAAATAAATAAAATCCCATTTACAGATAAGTTTCTTATAAATATCAAAATAAGTTATTGCAATATAGATTATTTTATTTAATAAATGTATGGGAGGTTTATATTATTACAAAGATATGAACTACGTATATGTTGAGGATAGAAGTTGCTCCTCCTAATATTCTTGTTAACATTATTACGATGGATTTCCAATATTAAAACTTAACAAATGGATAACGTGTATTTTTGTATCATATACTATGGTCCCATTCAATATACCCAGTCATGATTTGGTTAGCCATTAAGTAATGGATTGCAATTTATATAGGCCATATAACTTGTATAAAGTGCATCATCTCTCAAATATCTCTAATATCTAGGATCTCTCTCGCTCTCTAAATAAGGCATGGACATAATATATATATGGACACGAGGCTCTCTAATGCTCTACTCTCTCTCTCACTAAATGGTTTTTGTTATCTAATTTTTGCCCTTGAGCAAGAAAAATGATCACAAAACAACCTTGCACATACGATAAAATGGAGAGGTTGGTTCATGGAGTCACGGGAGCTTGCATTTTGAGATTCCGATCCAAATCAGGATAGCAAGCGGGCTCGACAATAGAAATGTAATTTTGACAGAGAGTCTTGGAAAAAGAAGAAGGACCCGAAACTTCGAAAGTTTGGACTTCGGAGACTTTCGGAGCTTTCCGAAGTTTTAGCGAAAAGCCAAATGACAAATCAGAAAAAAAGTGAGCAAAAATCTCCAAAATTCTAAACTCAAAAAGTCTTAAATGGAAAGTTTTGAAAGTATGAAATTCCAAAATTTCAGACTTTCGGTGTTTCAGATTTTTAGATTTTTTGCAAACAAAAGTTGATGAACAAGTTAACAAAAAGTGATGAAAAAGTCTGAAAGTTCCTGAAATTCCAAAAGTCTAAAATTTCAGACTTTCAGGGTTCGGAGTTTCAGAGATCTCTGGCAAGGTGATTTTAAGGAGGAACCATAAGCAAAAATCTCTAAAACCTGGAAAGTTATAAAATTCTGAAAGTCTGAAATTTTGTACTTTTTGGATTTCAGAGTTTCAAGAGACTCTCAAGCGGATTTTGAAATATGAACAGTAACAAAAACGGTCTAAAAGGCAGAAAGTTCCGAAATTCCAAAACTTTGAAAGTCTGAAATTTCTAAGTTTTCGATTCTTAAGGTGATTTAAAAGTTTCAAAGTATGGAACCTGAAACTTCAACATGGAATGTGAAACAAAATGAAAGTCACGGGGGAAAATTTTGGACTTTTCAAGTTTCAGAGTTTCGGAAACTCTCAAGGAAAGTTTCTAAGGATGAACAGTGACAAAAATCTCCAAAGTCAAAATGTCATGCAAGTATAATTTTGGGATTTCTTAAGTTAACTACTATGCACTTTAAGAATCCAAAACACTTAGGATACACCAACTGACCTACCTTTAGAAAAACACCCCGACCATGCAGATGACCATAACTTATTGACTGGGAGCTCGAATTTAAACCAAAAAATTACACAAGACACATAAGAAATGAAGCTAAAACAAAAATGTGGATAAAGAACTTTCAGGAAAGTAAACATACAAACCTATTACATACATAGGGTGTTCTAGGTTTCTGACCTACCACAATGATGAGGTAATGGATTCCTTGGATATATGCCCATTAATTGGGATAGGTAGCTCGTGGAGGTATTCATCTTTGCAGTGGTTAGCCCATGCATTGTATTTTTTGATGAACTTGTAATGCAAATGTAGGCCCACTGGAAAATTATTTCAAATTTGGTCTGTCTTATCAGATTAGTGTCATATTCTTCCATCCCATATTGTAAGGCACAATGGAATCCTTCTCTAAATGTTATTGGACAATTTATCTTCTGATCAAAATACCTTCTTCACTTGATCTGTAAGTGAATGCTGTGGATGGTCAAACCTCCCATTCAAGCTGTTTATATACGTTCTTCTAACTACCATAAATTATATAAATTTGTATTGACATTGAATAATTTTCTTGGATCCACAAGATAATGTCTACGTGTTGGTAATTCATACCCTGAAATTGGAAACCTTACATTCTCTACCATAGATCATATCAATGAAATCTTGAGTTATCTAATTGACCTGATAGGATTGTATCCTATCATCCAATAATGTTGATTTCATTTTTTATGTTTAGACACAAAATCACGCACTTGGGTACATTTCTATGTCCTAACAACATACTTGCATTCATATGATTCCTAAGTGAGAAAACTAGTAATTGACTACCTTCTTTGGCATTTTTCTATCTTTCTTTCTTTAATTTCTTGCATCTTACACAACCTTGTCAACCTTAACAAGCTAGATAATAATCTATTAGATTTTATCCTCTTCAAGGTTGAATGTGTGGATCAGACTAGAGGCCTATGAACCGAGCGCTTCATCCAGAGAGCTTGCCCTTGACCTCTTTCTATAGTACTCACTACTTTCTAGGATAAGCTTTATCTTTTCAGAATCTTTTTTTCAGATAGGGTCAAGCCTTCTAATTGTAAATTATGAAATTCAACTAAGGGAATCATATAATTACATAATTATGTGTTGAAAATAAAGGACCAAGCTCTAATCATCTATTATCACCACCTAAGTTTGCATCTAAAGGCATCCATCTAGCTTTCATTTAAGGGACTACATTTTATGCATACACACATAAGAAGGGGAAGTTCATTTTTCCATCCACAAATATATTTACATAGGTACATCTAGTTATCACCAGCTATCATGTGAATTTGCTCAATGGCTTCCTAGGCCATGATTATTTCACATACAAACAAGAACTACGTGAATTATGAGATGTAGTGTAGTGCTTGGTCATAAATTCACTCAGTTAGATGACCATCTTAGTCTGTCTGAATCCCCATATTACATACTTAAATGGAAATTTTTCTTTCTCCTTTTTAAAACAAGTTTTCCAACAATGCAAAAAGAATCAACATTCACTGATTCACACATGAACACCATTATTTCAGTTGAACACATAATACAACTTTGAATAAAATTCATATTTAGAAGGGTTTCCTTTCAAACAGAAACAACTTGAAAGTTTCTCCTTTCACTATAACATTACAAATTTGAAAAAATGAAATATATGAAGCATTCTTTTTATAATACACGATTTACAAAATTCCACTCTAAGTCGTTACAATATGCTCAAATTTCAACGTAGAGATTCTTCCAAAGGTTCAAAAAAAAATCTTCATTTCAATGTCTTCTCCCAACTTCACAGCTTCAATCTTGAATCTCTTCAACCCTTCAAATATTGAATCAGAATACAAATAAAGAGGGTAAGAAATGCTCTCTGTCCAGCCTTTAATTAGATAAGATGAGAATCCATCCTCCTTATTGGCCCCCAATCCCAAATCAAAGAACCATGAAGTGTGTAGGCAACTTGACAATTTTCATAATAATGGCTTCCAAAAAGAAACTCAATACTCATACAATCAACACAAGAAAATATATCAAACACCAAGCACAACACAAAAAATAAAACCCAACACATAGGATTACATTCAAATCCAAGGGAGAAGAGAATAAATAAACCACCTCCTTATAGTTCCCAAATGAGTTATGGGTTCCAACCAAACTACCTCCATGTGCTCATCCAAACTACATAATATAACCTTTTTCCCTCCCAATGCATAATACAAAAAGTATACTAATTTATCGTTTTCACTCACCATAGGTGTAAATCCCTACTCATTTTCCCACGACAAGCCTACAAATATCCCTTTTCCCTCCCCAAAGTGGTTCCATTTTCTATCTCCCACAAATCATTTGACATACTATACCAATCCCACACAATACATACACACATACATTTACAAAACATACAACAAACAATAATAATAAGCTATAGATCCTTTATGCACTGGTAATTTCCACTTAGGTGGACACTCCGTAATCAATGCTCCCATCCACAAGCTTAAGCAATTTTTTCCCACCTTCCCTGGCCAACATGTTGACCATGAAGATTTATCTCTCACACATTTTCAGGGTGGTATGTACTACTAATCCCACACAGATACATCACACATTTCATTTATAAGATATTTTCTAACGATTCTTCAAGATTATGATATAGATCCTTGGTTTTACAATACTAGCTTCCCCAATATTGAATCCACAATCATTAATCCTTTCAAAACCAAGCAATCATAATGTTCTTCTTACACACTTTTCAAGCAATATCGGTTTGATTATATCCTGATGAAAAAAATGCACAAATCATGCAAAATCAAGGATATAATCAGCATCTAACTAACCCCTATTCCTCCAAATTCACACCAATAAGTAGGAAAACGAATTAGGCTGATGAGATGGCTCCATTGTACGATTCTAATTTATAATTGCTCAATCTTCCAATACCACATTCTCTGAACTCCAATACCAAGAGAAATTCATAATTCATACCTCTCCATCAGGTTATGATCATGCCTACATGTCATACTCTTACAGTTAAGAGAAAACAAACTCTTATCTATGGATAAACTCAATGTGATACCACTACCAAGTGACTTCATCTTTTAATCGGTATAAAAAAAATTCTACTTTCAATCCATATCTTAATCCCACTGAAGAAAAAGCTACTGTTAATATTGTTTCAACTTCTAAAAATCTTCAATGACAACCTCCAAAGCATAAATTTTAAAAAAAATCCTTATGCTTCCCATTTTCTATTTCCATAACTTATTGAAATCAATCTTATTATGCTTCCACCATCACTGAATTTTGATCCATAACTCCTTAAAGACTGCAATTATGACAAAAATACTATATGTGACTATCATCAATGCGTTAGGAATTCAACTAGATGATGTTTCAAATAGAAGAATCTCATTCAAAATCTTCTTGAAAATAATGTAATTGAGCTCCCTGAGCTTTCAGAATCTATATCGGTCGACAAAAAAAATAATTTACAAATATTTAATGATCCTCTACCTAAGCATGATAATAAAGCTTATGATTTTTGCCCATGGGGAAACCTCATAACATAGCTAGGCAATAAAACATTACTCACACAAGTTTTCATTTGCCCCTTATTGCAAAATCACAACATAATTCTCAGGTTGGTCCCATATCTCCTTTTAATGTATCGTGATATAATGTCCCTGCAAACACAAACTAAAATAAATTTATGACATCAAGGCCATATCTATATGTCATGGAAATAAATACATGTAAGACATTTATTATACAATCTCCAGCATACATCAAGAAATAAAACACACACACATATATATTTATCAATCAACATCATCGTATACATAAACAAACCTGAAATTGTAGGGTATTGCACCGCCAGAATGATGTTACACATGCCCCAATGATGATATAGGTATCCTTGTAAGGTTTTCAGAATCTAGAAAGGCTCGCCAAGTATACGCTTGTATCCCGCATGCCCCACTCAGCCTCCGAATGCTTTGTTTTGTCCTTTCCCCCCTTCTTCTTGCATTTTTGTCTTCAGTGATGGAACTGCCGCCCTGCAAAGGGAAGAATTTTTGTTCGTGTTTTATAGATTCCTCTGAAGATCATGTCAAATGTAAATCTTGATTTTTACATGCTTTCTTCAACCACTTTGGCTTGCTTGAATGTTTTCTGCTCCCTATGAATAGTGTTTTTCCTTTGTTTATAGTAAAAGATATCAAATGGGAGTTACCCTCTAGTAAATGCATTGGTTATAAATAGCCAACTTGTTTTCAAGATGGCCCCTCATCTTCTCAATTATCTTATTTAGTCTTTCAATTTCCTACTTAGAATTCTATTAATTTCATGTTTTGCTTCCATTGTTGGTCTTTTAGAGGTCATATAGTCTTCTTGTTTCAGTCTTGTTCCATTGCTGCTCCATACAATCAGTTTAGCATAGAATAGCTTCGTTTCTAGAATAGAATCCATTAAAGTTGTAGGTTTTTTTGTCACAAGGATAGATTTTGAAACTCTCACTAAACTTGCATTATATTCCCGCAATAAATCATGCTAGGAATTACATAGTCAAGCTCTATTCACTTGCGCTATCTCTCTCCTACTCAAATTGTATTTGGTCTATATCAAAAGTTGCCATTGTTCAAATACCATGTTCTGTTGATACTATCATATACACACTTTCCAAATTCATGAGGACATGAATGAATGAGGATATCACACTGAGGGGACGAAATCACACACAACTAGATTTACCATTGTTCTGTAAACGCCAGGTTTGAGCTATCAAAGTTCTAGTTACAACATATCAAATAGAGGAGTGAATTATTAAATTTCAGTTAAAAGTTCACTCTTGATATCACTAAGGAAGCTGTGGGGATTGATAGTTTCTAAGAAACTATGATTCATTCCCCACTTTTCAGGTAGGATCAAGAGATTTTCAATTTAATATATTTATTTGATTAGATATTCAGGATAAAATCACAACTACACAAGTAAATAGCCATACCAGGCTATTTTGCTTGTTTTTATTCTATTTCTAGATTAGTTGTCCGTTTTATAAATATACTACAGTAGCTTCTCTTCAATTTCAATGAAATACGTCATTAAAAAAAATATAAAAATAGAAGAATGCTTGCATAGTGTAAATACTCCTTTCATAATCAGTTTATTAAAGTTAGTTAAAAGTTGAATCATTTTGTATGACAATCACAGGACCTAGAGAGCCTCGAGAATATATTTTTTAACCCATAGTGCCTTAGATAAATCTACCCACGACATTGTCTAATATAGATTAGAACCTTAGGATACAGGTCTTTCAAGAAAAAACAAACTTACAAGTGATTAGTGAACAACTGAGAGGGTTAAATATCAAAGACAACAAAGCTTACACATTTTTGTCAAACCACCCTAACTATAGACTACCTTGATAAAACATTTGATGACTGTGCAAGTATTTGAAAGAGAGAAAATATTTGGTTGCGATCCTTTGGTTCCATAGCCTAACGTGGGAGATATCCTCGTTGACATAGATACTAGCTTACATATTGAAGTTGCCAAAACACCTGCTAGATACTCTAAGAAAATCATACAACTTCTAGTTCTAAATATAGAGGCTGAAAAGGCATACGATTACTAGATAGTTGGAAGAAGGGATTGATTCTTCACATGACTATAACATTTCCACAACAACCATGAACTCACGGTTGTGATCCCCAAGTCCCACAACCCAACGGGCGTACAAATCAGTTAAGTATTGACACCGGCTTGCGAATGCTGGTATTTATATCTTCACCACTCCCATCGGATCCAACAACCAAGAAACAAGATCTCAGCAGAGATTGACATTGATTAGAGCCTTTGAGCAGCCATTATATCTGAATGAACCATTAAACCAATTCAGGTTAGGTTGGCCTTCTTTTCCTTAGATTCACAAACTCCATTATTGTGTATTAAGGATCTAAGATTACCCAATTAGCTCATCCATATTCATTCACATTCAACATTCACCTGTTGTCTTGACATGACCTCAGGAGGTCAAGTACAAGGAAAGGGTACTTGTAGATTTCCATGCTCGCATGTCACTTTTCCATCATACAAAATTGGTGAGCCCGATGTGAACAAATAGTTCTTCCTTTTATTATTTTCCATTTCTCTCATCCACCTTCGCTCCTTCCCATTATTCTGAGGGTATTCATATACCCCCCAAATATGTCGGGATATGATGCATATGGCAGACCTGTCTTAGGTCTCGAAGTAAACTATAGTCAAACAAATAGACAAACATCACCCTCACTTTCTATATGGGCTGATAACTATTCAAGTAATTACTTGTCATCTCAAACTCCCCCTCACAAAACTAGTTCTAGTTCTTCGTTCTGAATTGAGGAGTTTGATCAACTCGCACAAACACAACAGCTAGAGCCATCAGGTTCTAACAAAATGACATTTACTGGAGAATCCATTACATCTCCTTGGGTCTTGTTCACACCACATATCAGTAGACAATCAGACCCACTCTCCTTTTTGGATGAGGAGTACTTAGCATGCTTCACTAAAAGTGAACAATGCTTCCAAAATATGTATCCACCTATAGGGAATTTACAAATACAATCTGATACCTTATTCCAGGAGAACACCTCCATTCCACGACCTATGGGAAATACCCTCGGTGAAGCTTGATAGGGTAACGATCAATTCATAGTAGGGTATCATACCCCTTTACAACCTCAAGCTATTCAACAAACACCCTTAAGGAAAAGCACTGCATCTTCACCAATGGAGGTCATTTCAGCCTTAGCTGAGAAGGTTAGAGGGCTAGAACTTGCTCAAACAAACCAAAATTCATATTTTACGCAAGGAGTCCCCAACCCTCTGCATCATCCCAGTCATTTCAACCTCCTTACAGGAACAGGCATGTTAGGCATGCCTCCTCAAAATCCTTATAGTTACCCACAACAAACACCAACTAAGACCACATTTTCAAACGCCGTTCCAGTTAAAAACATGACAACACCTGGCTTGGCACCAAACAACCCATACCAGAACAATGCTCCACCTTACTTAAACCTTTATTCAAAGTCACCACAAGGAGACATGTTCTCTTCTCCCAGGATGTTCATTCAACCACATGGATTCCCTTATGTTCCTACAAATGCATATGCTATGCCATGTCAACAACCCATTCCACCTCAACCCCCTCAGTAAGCACCATTGATGGTCAAGGCCTACACAGTAGGGACTTATTTGGAATACTTAAAAGAACCCCTAGCCTTCACCATATGAAGTGTTATGCTTCCAAGACCTCTTCCCAATTTTCCCAAATACAAAGGGGAAGGGGACCCAAATGCACACATTAAGGCCTATGCCACAGCCATAGTAGAGTTACTACATTGGGACGGGGTTGTCACTAAAATATTCCCTAAGACCTTAAAAGGTATTGCCCTTGATTGGTATTATAGAATACTTGAAGCCTCGATACACTCATTTAAACAACTCGTGTCATAATTCATCAAAGCTTTCGACATGAACAAATTGTTAAGAACGGGAATCAGGGAGTTCTTGCATATTAAACAGGAACATAATGAATCCATTGCTCATTTTATCCAAAGATGGCGTATGGTTCTCTACTCATCAGCAAGTACTCCAAACATGGATCAAATGGAACTATGTGATTTAATCCTTAATTCTCTCAATAGAGAGATAAAGGAAGAAGTCTAGAAGTTCCCACTAAGAACTTATGATGAAGTACTCAAGAGTGCCCTCCAAATCGACCAAGAAGTGATTGATAGTGGTCATAAGACATATGGGACAAATGGGAAATTAACTACTCCCAATCAAAACACTGCAGCCTATCCCAATGCCGAGAATGCTAATCAAGGACCTAAGATCCTTAACAAGAACCGTGGAGTTACAACAGATGGAGTAACTGAGAAAGTTAAAAGGGAAAACGTTGTAAACATTTTGCCACCTATTAATAATCAGTGAAATAACAATTTTACTCCAATAATCAACATGGTGGATTTTAATCATCCACCACAACAACAACAACAACAATAATGACAAATCCAAATGCAAAGCCCAAATCAAAACCGAGCTGGATATCAGAGTCAAAACCAAAGGCAATAGCCTCAAAATTTTAACTCTAACAACAAGCAACCTTATTAGAATTTTGGGCCACAATAGGTTTTAAATCAACTGCCTCAAAATTATAATCCCAATATATATTGTGGCTTCCACAAGATTCAAGGCCATGATACTAGGACTTGTCGTGAATACAATAAATTCATGCAGTGCTTGCTAGAAGATCAAAATCAACTCTTTATAGATATATTTTTAGCAAATTTTGTATTACCCATGCCAAACACTTATGTAGGGGAAGTTTCCCCTCAAAATGCACCCCTCAAAATCTTTAATGATCTACTCCCAAACCATTATAATAACAGTTAGATGCTAATGGAACAAACAAGGGTGACATGATAGGAAACAATGATAATGAAGCTTCAACTTCATTAAATCCACCAGTCACACCCAAATTAGGAACTTGACCTCAAACTAACATAGTTGGTTTAGTGGAGTTAGACACCAAGCTACCCGTAGAAACCATAACAAGAACACAAGATTATTCATCCCAACCTACACTAAGCTATCCATTGGAGCCAGAAAACAGTCAACAAATATTGGTAAAACCTATAGGTGGTTATGATTTAATTAATAATTTGACCAAAACCTTCTCTCACATCTCCTTTTTTGATTTGTTAATGAACTCTCCCACCCACAAAGCTGCCCTCTTAGAAGCGTTAGGCCTTGGTCATTTAATCAACATCACTCCTCCTCTGAAAATGCAAGTAAACCGTGTGGACTTTGACATTTATCCTCTGGGGAAGCCAGATAGGGATACAAAATTTATATTCGATATAAGAAAAATGCCAACAGACACTGAACTTACACAAAGAGGCGACCCAGCTTTACATTTACAAGTTTGGGTCTACAATAATTATGTTAAACATGTAATGGTTGACAATGGGGAAGCGGTTAATATAGTCCCCTTCAATTTTCTTCAAAAGTTAGGATATGGAGAGACGAACTATTCCACGATGTGAAATATGCTAAGAGGTTATGATAGCCTCAAAGCCACTTTGATTGGAACCATAGTTTTACTAGTCACTTCAGGACCCAAGAAGGTCCTCACCGAGTTTTATATTATAGATCGGGAAACCAATTATAATATGATCCTTGGTTGTCAATGGATACACCGCATGAAGGCAATCCCTTCCACACTATTCCAAGAAATAATATTTCTACACTTAGGGAAAATATTAGTGGCACAAGGTGACCCAAAACTCTTCGATATACACCTAACTGATTTGAAGAAAAGACCAGGTGTTCACTCCGAGTTTGAACTCCCAACAAATCAGCTTGACAAACCAACTAATTCATAACCAAAAGAAAAACTAATACCCACCACTGAGTTGGAAATTACAAATCTAGCCGAGGACATTCCAGTACTCAAAAATGAGACTAATGTTATAAAAACAGTGTCACTAGGTACTACCATAAAAATTGTCGAGTTGCTAGAAAAGGACTTACCAATTCTCCTACCCTTTGATTCTATGGGTATGGGACACAACCTGGGAATTTCTTCTCTTCCATTAGATGAAATTTTTATGGTAGAAGTAACCGAAGCAAAGGAATTAGATACGAAAGATAACCCAACATCCATTTTTCCAAGCAAGTATTGGACTCTCCACTTCAATGGAGCTAGATGTCACTTTGGAGCTAGGGCAATAGTGATCTTTACTTCACCTGAGGGAAAGATCCTACCTTTCACCTTTAAATTAAAATTTGAATGTAAAAATAATGAGGATGAGTACGAAGCTCTCCTCCTTGGCCTCATCCTAGCCAAAAGAATGGGTGTCGATAACATTAGAGTGCTAGGAGACTTGCAACTAGTTGCAAACCAAGTCTCTGAGGTATATGAAACTAGGGCTGATCATTTACAACTATACAAAATAGTGGTGTTAGATCTAAGCAAGGGATTCAACTTCATATCAATTGAAGAAATCCCACGAGATCAGAACCTTCTCGTAGACTCAATAGCAACCTTAGCTTCCCGTTTCACCCCAAGCATCGAGTTAAAGGATACAAATTTTACGGTATCACTTTGTACCAAACCATTAGTGCGTAAAATACCAACAAACTCACTCTTGACTCATGGAGAAGTTGGGGATGATTCTCACTTTGACGATGATATAATCACTCTCGAATATCTAAATGCCTATGTGAAGCTACATCTTGCTCACCATATAGTTGATCATTCGTTGATACCACATTCCTCTTCCGATTTTGGAAATCCCATAGTAGAGTCTCCTCCACAGAAGGATCTCGAAATATACAAAATAGAAGACGAAGAAATCTTGGAGCTACCTCCCACCCCACCTGAATTTTAAGAAGGTAACACTTCTTTAATAGAAGAAACCATTGACATGAACATTGGAATGGAGGAAGAACCAAATATTTTAAAGTTGGGATCCTCGTTAACTCCAGAGGAGATAGAAATACATACCCAAATCCTTAAAGAACATCAAAAATCTTTTGTATTTAATTATAAAGAAATGACGGGAATTACACCACAAGTTATGGTACATAATCTTATCACTAAACCAGATGTGAAACCAATTAAACAGAAGTCAAGACCAATGAAGCCAAAAGTGGCTCTCATGGTAAAAGAGGAAGTAATAAAACTTCTCCAAGTGGGATTCATCAAGCCCATTGAATATTCACAATGGGTATCTAATATCATTCCCATCCTCAAAAGAATGGGAAGATACAAATTTGCATAGATTTTCGGGATATTAACAAAGCTTGTCCCAAGGATCACTTCCCATTACCATCCATTGATGTCATCGTTGATGCAACAACTAGATTTAAACTATTATCCCTCATGGATGGGTTCTCAGGGTATAATCAAATTAAAATATCTAAACAGGATCAAGCTAAAACTACATTCATAACTCCCTGGGGATCATATTACTACGCTGTCATGACATTTGGTCTTAACAATGTCGGTGCTACGTATCGGCGGGAAATGACTTACATATTCCACGATCTTATCCATAAAATCATGGAATCATATATGGATGACTTATTAGCCAAGGCAAAGAAATGTTGTGATTATCTAGAAGTGCTCTATATCATCCTCTCATGATTAATTGAATATGGTGTCACATTAAATCCAAATAAGTGTGTGTTTGGCGTGACAAGAGGAAAACTTCTGGGCTACAATATATCTTCACAGGGATTGATGGTGATCCATCCAAAATATGGGCCGTTCTCGAAATGATCCCACCATTAGACAAGTCTGCAATCTAGTCATTTCTTGCGAAACTCGATGTAATCCGTAGGTTCATCACAGATCTAAGTTTTTCCATTCATCTAATCAACAATCTATCAAAAAAATATTATAGCATTGATTGGACTGAAGAATGCAACGAGGCCTTCGAAGCAGTTAAATGCTTCTTGTTGTCTCCACCCACACTAATACCTCCCAAGAAATACTTCTCTTTGATCCTATACTCATGAGCCACTCATGTCTCACTAGTTTGCATGTTAGATCAAGAAGACAATGATAAACGAGAACATGCAGTCTATTTCATTAGCCGAATGTTGCTTGATTATGAAACACACTACACATAGGTAGAGAGAGAATGCCTGCCATAATTTTTGCAACAAAATGTTTAAGACATTACATGTTAAACTAGGAAACAAGGGTCATTGTAAGGACAGACCATTTATGAACATTTCTCACACAAGGATCTTTATCTAAAAAGGACGGGAATTTCATAACCTTAATGGGAGAATTTGAGTTAACATCGTAAACCAAAAATCCATTAAGGGAAAAATCATTATAGACTGGTTAGCTGACAATCCACTAGATGGAGGTGAACTGGTAAATCTAGACTTTCCCAATGAGTGTGTATACTTCGTCGAAACTAGGGCCCCCATTTCTACATGTCCCTGGTATACTGATATCATCAATTTTATCATGGACCATACATACCCGGAAGGTGCCACATCACAAAAAAGAAGGCAGTTACACATTATTAACACTAAATATGTTGTTTTAGACTAGGTACTCTATCGTAAAGCCTTCAATGGCATGCTTCTAAGATGCATCGACATAGAAGAATCCAAGATGATTGATCATGAATCCCACAGTGGGATATGTTGAGGTCACTTCAGCAATCACACCACTTCTCGTAAAATACATCGGATGGGTTACTTTTGGCACACTCTCGAGCATGATGTAGGGGAATTTTTACATAAGTGCCACAAATGCCAAAAATTTTCTCATGAGATTCACATGCCAGCACAAACCTTGCAACCAATAGCGACCCTGTGGCCCTTCTCCACGTGGGGGATGGACTTAATAGGGAAATTCTCTCCCTCATCAACTGATGGCCATAATTTTATAATTACAGCCATGGAATATTTTACCAAATGGGTAGAGGCTATGCCTCTCACCACCGTACCAGGTTCGGTAATTACAAAATTCATTCTGAATCAAATCATTTGTAGGTATAGTGTCACGCGAGTCATATCTCAGATAATGGCACATCCTTTAAAAACAACGAAGTATGTGAATTTTGTAGAAAATTCAAAATAAACCATCACACAACCTCTTTTTACTATCCTCAAGCCAATGGGCAGGCCGAAGTGACAAACAAAATGTTAAATGCTATTCTCCTCAAAACGGTCAAGGAGAACAAGCAAGATTGGCATTTAAAACTATATCTAGCCTTGTGGGCCCATCGAACCTCAATAAGAACACCAACAGGAGAAACTCCTTTCTCGTTGGTATTTAGAGCAGAAGCAGTTCTCTCGCTTGAGATTGAAATATCCAGTCTTTGTATGTCATTACAAGGTTTCTTGGACAAAGAATCTTACACGGAGGCATGCCTCTCTTAACTGGAAAGCCTTGACGAGGCCAAGTTAAATACCGAACAACAACACAGAGCCTATGCTGATCGGATGTTCCGAAAGTACAACAAAAAGGTCTATGAGTGAGAAATATATGAAGGAGATTTAGTTATGAGACTAGACAGCTAGATCAATAAGAAAACTGGTAAAGGAAGGAAGTTCCAACCCAAGTGGTTGGGCCCATACCGATTCATGAAGGACTACGGAAATGGTGTGTATCTATTGTGCATGCTAGAAGGTGAGGAATTTAGTTAAACTATCAATTCCTTGCATCTTAAGCGGTTTTACGCATAAAACATCAAAATCATTACTTTTACATTATAGCTACCTACATTGCATTATTCATTTAGTTGTTTCAATCTATCCACTCATTTCGTAAAAATGGTAGTCCAAGAGCTTACTCTTAAAACAATCTATTACAAATTTTTTAAAATATTGGCACAAGCATTCTAATCACATCTCTTCAAACATCATCAACTATTTTCAAACCTTCTCATCAAGTTCGAAAGACAAGTACTGACGAAAACCATACCAAGGCCTGCATACTTGGCTTTGCTCTCTCTTTCTACTAGGTAAATTTGTCCTTGCCTACAGTCTATTCTAGAAGCTTCTTGGTGTCACATCTATCCCTCTTAAATCTCTTTGAATGAAAGAATATCCCAAAGACATAGATCAGAAATGTCAAAATCAAATGAAATAAAAAACACCAAGCAAACAAAATATTTTATTTTACACACTTCTTTTCCCCATCACACAAATTAACAAATCTTGGTATGATAAAAACAAGTGGTGATAAACCCGCATCTCTTACTGGTGGTGTGAGGTTGGGAAAGGAAACAAGTTCCCTTACTCGCCTATACCCTACCTTTGGTGACAAACCCGTGCTTCTTACTAGTGGCATGAGGAAGGGTGTGGGGGATCCCATCACACAAATTAACAAAGCTTGGTATGCTAAAAACACAAATCTATCTCTCTTAAGAGAAAATAAATATTCAAATGCCAAAGAGATCAAATCCTCAAAACCAGATTTTTTCAACCAAGTTTCCATTTATGAATCTAAGTCTAGATAAACTAGAAAGTAAGTGGCTAGTAGTTTTGAGTAGGGTAGGTGTATGGGTCTAAATTTGGTTTCTGTTACTGGTTTGTCTATCTCTCATCATTCCATTCAATCAAACTCATACATTTTGTGCCCTTCCTAACTCTTGGTGTTGAGCCCTCACGTATTACTAGTTGGGTGGAATTGGGATTAGGGCAAGTTCATCTCTTTATCACTTTGCATTCATCACGTTTTGCCAACATAAGAAGAAATTACAAACATTTCCCAAAGAGTTCAAAAGTTCAGCACTACCATATGTTATTATCATCTCATATCAGCATTACAACAAACATACAAAGTAAAACACTTTGTTTACTATCATTTGTTATCCATTACATACATTCTAAAAACATATAAGTACACATGTGGAAATGAGTCACAAATTTCTAGGCACCAAGAGTCTAGATCCAGAAAGAGATACACACACACACACACACACACACACACATAGATATATATATATATATATATATACAAGTCATGTTTCATAAACAATGCCATCATGCACTAGGTATGGTCAAAACGCTCAATGAGCCTGAAAAGTACAAAAGCACTCATATAGATGTTTAACAAAATGCTACAAAAATGGTCTCTCAATCCTTATGAGATCCCTCAGAGGGTGCGCAACCATGCCTAGGACTCCGGCTACACTGGCACTGTGAATGTACTGAGGGCTCGCGGTCACGACCCATAGCTGCCATCTTGCTATGAGAATGACTCCTCATCATCAAGTGCTCGGTTGTCCTCTATCCAGCTACCTCAGCGTGGAGAGAAGTCATGATCTTCACCGCATGCCAGATAGAGGAAAAAACATTAGTATGCCTACCAGCTACTGAAGGCTCCCCCACGTCCATGAAAATCTCAGCATGAGTCTTCTCTAAGGGGAGAAGCAAGGTATTGGTGCATACTCGGCAAATCAAGTCTCGCCACTCTTCAGCAATCACTGCAAACAAAAGAGAAACTAGTTAGGAAATGATCAAAAGATAAAAACCAAGAGTAAACAAAACAAAAGAGAACAACAAACTAACATGATTCTAAATAGAGAAGAGAGACAACTCACTTGGATATTCGGGCCTCCAAGAAGGATCTTTAGGACCTGCACTTGCTACTGATGCCACCACTAATTAGTGCCCCTCTCCCACATCTGGGGCAATGTGACAACCTGTAACAGACTCACCATCTCCACCTAGGTCCTGAGAGAGAAAATCCTCTAAAACCAAAGTCACCCTCTCTACACTCTGCTCCGTCTTGTTGGCCTGTAGGATCTCTTGAGTATCATGCCACTCAGGATCAATCTCATCCCCCCCACCCGTCTCACTGATCTCCATCTCCTTTGTCTCCTCCTTTGTCTTTCCCCCAGTGAACTCCTCATACTCGGAGTCCACGTCAATGGGCTCATCAATGCTATGGGCGGGACTAATGGTAATCCGAAGTAAGGGTGCCTGAGGAGCACCGAGTTTCGCTCATGCACATACCACCCTCGTAGCCATAATAGGATTACCAAGAGTAACAATAGTACAACCCTAGCCTCTAGGACATCCCCAAGCCTCATTGATAGATCTATACACTAGCACCGCTGGAGGAAGAATGTCACTATAGGGGAGGCTGAACTGCTGTGCTACTCTATCAAAGGGGTGGATCTTTAGCTTCCTCGCCCTATCTATCAACTGGTTGGTGGTCTGATAGGCAATCGAAGTAATGGTCTCCTCTCCCCCTACCCCTGTCATGGCCTGAGAAGGAGTGACCTCCATGTCTGCAGCCATCAAGGAGGCCACTTGCTAGTGAGGTGCTCTAAGAACTATCATCCCCATCCACCTCGCTGCCCTAACAGCCCCAGGATCCTCTACCTCTATACCTCTCCCATATGGGATAATATGCTCATACACTCAACTCATGACAAGAGTCGGGTGGCTTAGTGACTATCCTTGTAATCAGACTACCCTATATAAATCATGGTAGGTAGTCCTAAGGATATCTACTCCCCAAACATAGACACGTCCATGGCCCTTAATCCGTGCAATAATGGGGGCCCAACAATATAAGATGGTGTCCCCTCTCTTATCCCCAATAAATCTAGATGCAAGGATGCCCATGATGGCCTTGCGGAGTATGGGAATGTCTGACTCAATGATAGAGCGGATCCTCATGCCCTTCTTCGATCCCATCGATACAACTACATCTCCCATGTAGGTGGCCCACTGAACCACCTGTGATCTCGATACTACTGTCTTATGAGACAACTGCTGCCCAAGGATCAGAACCCCTAGTATACAATAAACATCCTCCAGGGTGATAGACCACTCACCCCTAACTCCTAACAATCGGAAGGTTTTCCGATCCACATCTCAATATGAAAATAGGTCATATAGAATGTGACTAGCAGGTGCAACATGAGGGACTTGTGCAATCCTCCAAATACCAGCCCTCTGGAGAGTATCTCGCTCTGCCTGGGAGAGTGTCTCTAACACTACTGAGAGCCAATCACACTCACTCTCCTGGGTCCATCTAATATACTCCTCCTTCTATATATACCCAAAAAACAAAAAAAGGAGTTAAGTAGAGTACTAAATTATAGTTAGTTGGAAAAACTATTAAAAATGCGGTAAAATGTTGTGAACATGCAAAAAAGCACTAAGTTTTTAACCAATCTGGCACTATGATAATTCTTCACCGGGAACTCCTCGTGCTATGATTATTTACTAATGCACAACCTTTAGTTTGGTGGATGTAATCTGGAAACACAACAACAAACAACATAACACAAGAATACCATAGACTATGATAAGAAGGAATGATGATAAATCTGAAATATCAAGTAAATTATAATATCAACATGAAATTGTTACAATCTCACCCATGAGGTACTTCAAGTGTTATTGACTTCACTTGCCTTCCAACAATAACTATGGGAGAAACTTCACAATTACACCTCTTAATGGCTTCTTTAACACACCTTTAAAATGATGGCTTCCTTTACACACTTACTCATACAATATTTCTCACTACTTCCTTCTATGCTAAATGAGGGGGGTGGCCTCTCTTTATTTATAGAACTTCCAGGCTTATCCATCTTATCTCTAAGATAGGATAAGAAATCCACTCTGACGAATCATATTCCATACCTTAACTCTTATCTGTACATGTAAGCTTATCTTTTAAGATAAGATAAACCTTATCATTTCACATGGGTTCCACATTTTTAGACTTTTTACAAATAAAATACACAAAAAATATTTATGACCTCACTCCTTGTCCTTATTACCAATATAATATTTCTAATTCCTAATCATGTAGACCCTACTTCTCTACTTACCCCAACTTTGACATTTTAACATTACCGGACCACTTACGACAAATATTTACTTTTTACACAACATTCCTATTGTACTTTGACTATTACCGTACTACTACATTATTGGCGGCGTACCGTACTGGCACGGCCGTTATCTTCTATCAGACGCTACTACTAATTATACTTAACAACATCCTTCCTAATACATACATTAATGAAATAGAAATTACGGAGGAAAATTTTAGTGTCGACATCTTCCCCCTTCCTAGCTTCTACTCCGTCCTCGGAGTCGGAGTAGACTATTCTGGTGCTTGGAAAATCTTCAACTTGTCGTGGTTGACCCATTTCGTAATGGGAGTGCCATCCAATTCCTCCAGTCGGTACGTACCATTTTCATGCACAACTGCTATTTTGTAGGGCCCCATCCATTTTGGAAGAAATTTTTCTTGTCTTCTTTTTTTTGTATCTGGAATCATATACTAGAACCAAGTCATTCACATGAAATGGAGACCACGGATCTTTTGATCAAAGTATTCCTTCTGCTTCATTTTCTTCTTATAGCTTGTATCCTTCGCTATTTCCCTCATTTCCTCTAGCAAATGAAGATGTACCAACCTTTCTTTTACTGAATCACTTTCATCCATCCTTTCATTTTTCATAACTCTCACAGTGGGAATATCAAACTCAATAGGAAGAACTGGATCAATGCCATAGGCCAACTGAAATGGGGAGTATCCTGCTGCTGACTTTGATGTATGCCCTATATGCCCACAATGTTGCATGAATCCTTTTATCCCATTTATGTACCTGCAAGAGCTGCATCTTTTGATAGAATTTGACACAACACAAAATTTGTTCGTTTCACCTGTTCATTTGTGCTTGGCTTGTATGTTGTTGCCTTCATGTGCTTAATAGAAAACTTGTTGACTAGGGATTCTACCAACTCATTAATGAATTGGCTTCCTTGATTCTGTTACAATTTCTAATGGGCAACCAAATTTGGTGACAATGTGTTCATATATGAACCTTGCCACCTCATCCATGGAAGTTGTTTTCAATGGCCTAGCTTCAACCCACTTGGTTAAATAATATGTGACAACTACAAATATACTTATTTTGGCGTGAGGTAGCTGGAAGTGGACCTACAATGTCTATTCCCCTCTTTTCAAAGGGACCAAGTGGAAGAATAGGGCATAATGGAGCTGATGAAGTTTTACGGTTACCATGTGTTTGACAAATATCACATGTCTTACAATAATTATAAAAATCTTTAAAAAAAGTGGACCAATGATAACCTGCATCCAAGATCCTTCTTGTTGTAAGTTGTCCAGAGAAGTGCCCTCCACATGTACCATTGTGGAATTCTTCTAGTCAGTTCCTTCCCTTGATCACGTACAACTGCCCTCTTATACTATCCATCAGGTCCTATTTGAAATAATACTCCATGCAGAATAGAATATGGACGACTGGATTGAGTAATCTTTCTCTTAGTCTTTGCATGGGCACCATCAAGAAACTTGAATTCATTCAGATAATTCCAAATATCTATGTATTCACTGGGGATTGTGTCAAGGGATAACAATGCTACATCGGGGAAATCATCATCATCACAAGATGATCCTAAATCATCATAGGCTCGAGAAAGTGCATCTACATTGACATGCTTCTTTCCTGGCCTATCTATAATATCAAAAATTCAAATTCTTGTAGAAAAATTATCCATCTTGTTATCCTCCCTAATGGGTTAGGCTTATTTACAATATATTTTAGAGCCTGATGATCTGTTACAACTAGAAATTTTTTCCCTAGCAAGTAATTCCTAAACTTCTTTATAGCAAAAATGATAGCCATAGCCTCTTTTTCAGTTACAGTATAATTTACCTCAGCACTACTCATTTGTCTGCTCCCAAAGTAAACGGGATGATCATTCCCATTTTCATCCTTTTGGCTCAGAGTACTACCTAGTGCTGCATCTGAGGCATCAGTGTACATAATGAATGGCTTGCTCCAATCTAGATTCTTCAAAATAGGTGAAAACACCGGGGCTTCCTTCATTTGTCCAAAAGCTTCATGCACCTTGTTTCCTGGTTCATAAGCAACATCCTTCTTCAAGAACTGGGTTAGTGGTTGTGCAATCTTTGAGAAATTCTTGATGAACCTTCTATAGTAACCCATATGGCCTAAAAATGATCTCAACTTACTTCTATTCATAGGAAATGGTAAATCTTTGATTTTTGAAACTTTATCAGGATCAGTACCAATACCATCTCTAGATACAACATGCCCTAACAAAACACCTTTAGAAAATCCAAAGACACACTTTGTAGGGTTTAGTGAAGCTTGTGCTTCATCTAACCTTTGAAATGTTGTCTCCATCTGGTGCAGGTGGTCCAACTTGCTCCCATAGATGTAAAAATCATCCAGAAATACTCTGATGAAGGTCCTAATGTAGGGTTCGAACACCCTATTCATCAAACGTTGGAATGTTGCTTGGAGCATTACACAACCCAAAAGGCATAACTCTATAAGCAAACATTCCCCAAGGAGTGTGTGAACATGGTCTTCAACTGATATTTCTCTGTTATACAAAATTGGTTGTATAACCACTATATCCATCAGCAAAACTATAGCACTCCTGGCCAACTACTTCGTCCAAGATCTGATCTGAGAATGGAAGAGGGTAATGATCCTTCTTTGTTGCCTTATTGAGATTCCTGTAGTCAACACAAATGCATAGCTTCCCATTATTTTTTATTGAGATCACAATGGGAGAAACCCATTCTAAATTCTCCATAGCAAATATGAATCCTGCATCAAGCAACTTATCTATTTCTTCTTTTACAGTCTTGGAAAAATTAGGATTCATTCTATATGGCATTTTCTTTATGGGCTTAGCACCATCTGCTAGCTTAATAGAATGTTCTACCCAACTTACTTGATGGATTTTCTTGTAATCAAAAGTGAATATGTGTATGTACCTTCGAAAGAGCTGGAGGTAGGATTCATTCTCACTCTCCATCATAGCATCACCAATCTTTATTTGCTGGAGACGATCATCAATTTCTTCTTCAGATAATTTTATGGGGTCATGAGTTGGTGTGATTGGAAGGATATCCTATGACTGAAACATCCACCTCGCTTTCTTCATCTTCTGTGTCCACTTCACTGGTACTAGAGTAATCAGAGGATGTCCAATCATCAGTCTCATCACTTGAATTGATAGGTTCTACTTTATGATGTCGAGGGATCACATTTATTTTCACGCTCTCTCTACCACGTCCAAGTGTCACGAAGCCTTCATTCTAGTAGTTTTTTGCATGAACTCTCCTTAGCCATGGTCTTCCCAGCAGCATTGGATACACAACAGAATTATTTTTCATTACCTAAAAGTGTACCACACATATAACACCCATAACAGATATTGCCACATTTGAAACTACACCTTCTGGTTTAGTTTTTCCCTTATTTAATGACCTTAACATAAGTGTTAAAGGGTGATCAATTTTTAAACCCAACATATTCATTACAAACTCGGTCATTACATTAACTGCAGCACCTCCTTCAAATAAGACATCATGAATTGAAATACCATTACATAATACCTCAGCTTGTGGAGCGTAGGGATCTGCCTTTGCCTCCAAAATAGGGACCTCAACCTCCTTCCTTCGGTTGAGCATTGAGTCCACTTCGCAACTCCCGTCTCTTCTCAGAAGACATAGCCAAGAGTTGACCATATGTAATATTTGTAGGCCTTTTGGACAGATCTTCCAAGATGGAGTATGGTCCTTGCCCCTGTGAAATCAGAAAATCCTGCACACCCAACTTTCTTCCTCCTATGTTTCTTACTAGTTTCTCCTTTCATCTTCTTAAGATCATTTCCATCTTGATTATCTTTTTCTTTCTTTCCTTTTGTTACAAACACATCTACTTCATTATTTATGCTCTTATCTACTACATCAAAAGAATTCACATGTGTTTTTCCTTTATCATTATCCCCTTGTACCAGATGTAGAAGCTCTATCTAGAAAATTATACTTATAATGACCCTTTTTATAACAACCATAACAAACAATTTCAGAAATATTTATTTTTGGACCTCTATCTCCTCCCTGAGAACTAAATTCTTTTCATTAAAGAAGATTAATAGTTAACTGTCCCATCTTCTTGAACAGATCTTCATACTCAGTAGATGTACTAGGAGAAATATTTATGCTCACCGGGAGTGGTTGTGGATTCTGAACCAAAGGTGCTGGTGTAGGCGTTTACTTTAGCAACAATTTCTTTGGGCTCCTCTTCCATGCTTTCTTCTTGCTTTCTTGCAATCTCCTTTGCTTATTCAATGGTAGCCTAGGGCTGGTCATACTTCACTCGTTGTCTGATCTCTGGCTTCATCCCAAGAATGAAGTGCTTACAGAGGATATTATCCACGCCATTCATCAACCCATCCGCTAATCCTTCCTTCCGGATCTAGGCATCGAGCTTCCTCCTTAGCTCTAGAACACAAGCATGATAATCTTTTATCTTCTCCTTCTCTCCTTCAGCTAGTTTTGTGATCTCAATCATGAGATCTGCATATTTCTGTTGTTCACCAAATTCTTCAAGAAAACTTTCAGTTCAATAAATCCCATGAATTTTTTACATTGATCACCTATTGTTTCAAACCACCTAAGTGTTAAACCATCCAAAAATGTAGGAAAAAATTCAGTCCATTGTTCCCTTCTTATGAGGCCATTACAAATACAAGATCATTTAAAATCTTGAATGAAAGAAGAAGCATCTTCATTAGATTGAGCTAAAAATATAGGAATCTTTCCCACTTTCAAAAGTAACCACCGTGAAATACCAACCCACAAGTACAATCAACAATACTTAAGTGCACAAATAATTGGAATCACTATACTAGAAAGTGACTTTACACGTTTCTACAATAAAATAGAAATGACCACGGTAAACTATGGTAAAACTTGACTTACTTTGGTAAAAATTAAATTTACTGTGGTAAACACTATTTACGATAAAAAGTGAAGTTACTTGGCGGTAAATACTATTCACGGTAAAAAGTGACTTTACTGCAGTTAAATACTATTCCGGTAGCAAAAATGACTTTACCATGGTAACTATTATTCATG
The DNA here is from genome assembly GCA_019776745.2 of Taxus chinensis. Lineage (NCBI taxonomy): Eukaryota > Viridiplantae > Streptophyta > Pinopsida > Cupressales > Taxaceae > Taxus > Taxus chinensis. The sequence continues at coordinate 648,292,788 of CM034146.1, forward strand.
GTAAAAAATGATTTTAACATGGTAACTACTATGCACAGTAAAAACAAGGTTACTCTCCAAATTGATTCCTAACTAAGTGGGAATATCTCTCTAGAAAATCCACCAACGAGGAATGGTCCTGACAACGGAACCAAAATGTCATCACCAATCCGGCACTATGATTATTCTTCACCGGGAACTCCTCGTGCTATGATTATTTACTAATGAACAGCCTTTTAGTTTGGTGGATGGAATTTGGAAACAAAACAACAAACATAACACAAGAATACCATCGACTATGATAAGACGGAATGACGACAAATCTGAAATATCAAAGTGTAAATTATAATATCAACGTGAAATTATTACAATCTCACCCATGAGGTACTTCAAGTGTTATTGACTTCACTTGCCTTTCACCAATAACTATGGGAGAAACTTCACAATTACACTTATTAATGGCTTCTTTTACACACCTTTCAAACTGATGGCTTCCTTTGCACACTTCCTACAATATTTCTCACTACTTCCTTCTATGCTAAATGAGGGGGGTGACCTCTTCTATTTATAGGAACTTCCAGGCTTATCCACCTTATCTCTAAGATAGGATAGGAAATCCATCTTCCGGCCAATCATATTCCATGCCTAAACTCTTGCCTTTACATGTAGGCTTATCTTCTAAGATAAGAATAAACCTTATCATCTTACATGGGTTCCACCTTTTTGGACTTTTCCACAAATAAAATATACAAAATATTTATGACATCACTCTTTGTCCTTATTACAAATATAATATTTCTAATTCCTAATCACGTAGACCCTACTTCTCTAATTATCCAAATTTTGATATTTTAACATTACCGGACCACTTACGACAAATATTTACTTTTTACAACATTCCTATTGTACTTTTACTGTTACCATACTCCACATTATTGGCAGCACCGTACTGACGGCGCAATTATCTTCTATCAGACGCTACTACTAATTACACTTAACAACATCCTATTCCTAACACATACATTAATGAAATAGAAATTACGGAGGAAAATTTTAGTGTCAACAAACCGCCACATTTTAAGGCGGCGGTCCCGTAACCATTGCCCCGCACAGGGGCAGCGGTCCTGTCCCGCAAAGTCGAACGGGTCGTATACCCTAAAAATGTTTATAAACAAACAAAAACACCATTTTAACACCAAAAAGAAGCCTACCTTATGGGCACCCCCCTTAGAAACACGTTTCCAAACTAATATTTTTAACAATGACCCCCAAGAGAAATATTTCATCATTTCCACATTTTAGGTCTGAAAAACAATAAATTGAGAACTAACATCTGAGACTTCGCAAGTCGATGTTCCGCTCTCGGCAGGCATGATCGCTATCTCACCATGAACGTTTTTGACTATACTCTCGTCAGGGATTGTCGACCGTAGCTCCTCAGAGCCTCCACAACTCATCATATCAATCTGGTTAGGGCACTTGCATAGTAAAATGACCTCATTTTATATAAATACCTTCCCCACATTTGATTTTGAATGGTCTGTTCATACTCTGTTTCGAGAGCTCTATTTTGGCATAGGTAGTGAGAGTGCTGGAAACCTCACATTGATGGGGTAAGTGGCTTCTTTTCATATCCAACCGTATTATCCTTGGAATCTTTCCAATGTAGTTTCAATCAAAACTGCACTTTTGTCCCTTGTCCCACCATCATGGATTTCCACAAATCCCCAGGACTCTGGATTTGAGGCGTTCTATCCAACACACATTCAACATCTCAGGTAACAGACTCCTAACTCCCCATTTTGGCATACCTGCTATCACTTGTTGTCCAAGAGGCCACATTTAACGCCAGGTATTTATGGTCTAAAAAGTTCGTATGAGTTGTCCGTATGCCTTCACATTTTGCATACGTGCCAAACTGGGCACTAAATACATTTGCTTGGAAGTTTCAAAGGCACTTTTCTGACCAATGCATGTTATGCATATGCCTACTAATCGATGGCATTCCATGAGCCTGCATGCTATTTGGGGCATTCTAATCTAGAACAGTTTACAGCCTCCAACACGTCTACACTTGCATCAAACATGTCTACCAGCACAGTAGCAACTACAACATACTTTGAAAAAAATGCCTTCTCCAGTTCTTTTGTTCTTGGCAGCTGTCTTCACGTGACGAAACCAGAAATCTTTTTTTGACGGCAGACTAAGAGAATACTGGCTGCAGTCTTGCAAAAGGGAATATGGACGATCCATGAGATGACGCATTTGGTGAGGCATCTCTTCCGACGATCGCGTCAAACGTAAATCTTGAGTTTTAAACACTTTCTTCAACCAGCTTTGGCTTTGATTTGTTTGAATGTTTTTGGTCCCCTGGCAATACCACCTTTCCTTTGAGGCATATGCACATAACAGATCAAATGGGAGCTACCCTCCCCATGGTGGCAGTAGTTGCACTCTCTCTCTCTACACATAGCTAAAGTGTTTGGAAGGGAAATGGCCCAATCACCTTCCCTAAATCTTCCCTAAGAAGAATATCAATTTCTTGCTTAGAATTCTGTCAATTTTATGTTTTAATTTCTTTTAAATTTATTTATCTATATTTTTTTTTGTTTGTTTTAATCGAAAACATCATAAAACCCTACAACAAAGTAGACAAATAAATCAACTATAGCTTAAAGTCAATCCATTACCAGAGGTGAAATTTTGACACACAAGTGACTGATCGAAGTCGACGATATGAGTTATAACTGTATTATAAACATTATTTTAATAATTTTATGGCTTAATAAAGATAATAATTATCAAGCCTATTAATGTTGATGACCCGACAAACTTGAAGAGCCGAGAACCAAATTTTTCCTTTAACCGGATAACCGTCCATGATGCTACGGGGTCCACAGTTTGGGGTGTCGACAATGACCCGAAAGGAATGAGGAGATCACAGTGAGGGGATGAAATCACACACAACTAGATTTACCACTGTTCTGTAAATGTCAGGTTTGAGCTATCAAAATTCTAGTTATAACATATCAAATAGAGTAGTGAATTATTTCATTTCAGTTAAACGTTCACTCTCAATATCACTATGGAAGCTGTGGGGATTGATAGTTTCTGAGAAACTATGATTCATTCCCCACTTCTGAGGTAGGATGAGAGCCTTTCAATTTAATATATTTAGTTGATTAGATATTTAGGATAAAATCACAACTACACAAGTAAATAGCCATACTAGGCTACTTTGCTTGTTTTTATTCTATTTCTAGAGTAGTTTTCCATTTTATAAATATACTAGAGTAGATTCTCTTCAATTTCATTGAAATGTGTCATTAAAAAAAATAAAAAAATAGAAGAATGTTTGCATAGTGTAAATACTCCTTTCATAATCAGTTTATTAAAGTTAGTTAAAAGTTGAATCATTTTGTATGACAATCATAGGACCTAGAGAGCCTCGAGAATATATTTTTGAACCCATAGTACCTCAGATAAATTTACCCACGACATTGGCTAAAATAGATCAGGACCTTTAGATATAGGTCTTTCGAGCAACAACAAACTTACAAGTGATTAGTGAACAACTGAGAGGGTTAAATATCAAAGACAACAAAGCTTACACATTTTTGTCAAACCACCCTAACTATAGACTGCCTTGATAAAACATCTGAATGACTATGCAAGGATCCGAAAGAGAGCAAACATTTGGTTGTGATCATTAGGTTCCATAGCCTAACGCGGGAGATATCCTCTTTGACATAGATACTAGCTTACATATTCAAGTTGCTAGAACACCTGCTAGATACTATTAGAAAATCATACAACTTCTAGTTCTAAATATAGAGGCTGAAAAGGCATACGATTACTAGATAGTTAGAAGAAGGGATTGATTCTTTACATGACCATAACAGGTCCACAACAACCATGAACTCGCAGTTGCAATCCCCAAGTCCCACAACCCAACGGGCCTACAAATCAGTTAAGTATTGACACCATGTTGTGAACGCTAGTATTTAGATCTTCACCACTCCCACTGGATATTATAGCACAGTTCTCCATATTAAACATAGAAGCCAATCAATCTAATATTATCTGGGCTAGACCAGAAAACCACCCATAGTTAACTATAAAACCACTAAATCACCCATCCCCATTTTATGACCTTGTCTAGAGATATAGACAAAGCTCCCACAAGTCACTTCCCACGTATCCAACAACCAAGAAATAGGATCTCAACAGAGCTCAACATTGATGGGAGCCTCTGAGCAGCCATTATATCCAAACAAACCATTACACCAATTCAGGTTAGGAAGGCCTTCTTCGTCTTAGATTCGTAAACTCCATTATTCCATACTGAGGATCTAAGATTACTCGATTAGGTCTTCCATATTCATTCGCATTCAACATTCACTTACTATCTTGACACAACCTAGAGAGGTTGGGTACAAGGAAACGGTACTTGTAGATTCCCATGGTCGCATGTCACTTTTCCTTCATACAATAACCTTAATAGATCAAGAATCCAAATGTCAAAATATAACAAAGTAATGTGTCTAGATCATCATGATATCCTTAAATTTCTTTCAAGGCCCTCAATATCTCCTTATAGTCTAAAGTAAAAATTTGAGCACAATAGCCATCATGATTCCCCTTGTATCTTATTAACATGCTAACTAAAATATAACAATAAATTCCATGTGTCTAATCCAATGAAATTAAAATAATTTTCAAAGAGGATTCAAAATTACATCTCCCTCCCCTTAGATTTGAATTCATATTGTAAGTCACAAAAAGAGGTAAGGACCAAAAACATATAAACTCTCCCAATAATATCTATGAGGTTAACCATGTTTTAACAAATACATCTAAACTCAAAACTACCAATGGAATCCCAATGAATAATAATCAAGGTACATCAAGGACAATAGAAGTTATAGACATAATATTTCTACATAGTCACACATAGGTGTAGCACATGAGAAAAGGGAAGGTAGTACCTCCATTTAGGTTGAATTATACTTCAATGTTTGTTTATTTAGACAAGTTTTAACAACTACCAATCATGACCCCCAGTTTGCACAAGGAAACACACCTAGTCATAGGTATAGAAAATTTAGGACCACAAAAAACAAGGTTTAACAAGGAAAACACCTAAATTTAGCAGTACCATTTACAAGAATGCAAATTACTCATTGGACGTACTTTATATTATTCAATAGAATTCAATTTAGTCTTCATGGTAATAATAGCATAATCTTGGCAACAAGATTTCTATAATTTAAATTTTTACTCAAATATTGAACACACAAACTTTAATCTTGTTTTAGGAGCTACAAACACTCTTATTATAGTTCTACTAGGAAGAAAAATAATCCTTGCCTAAACTAACATATCAAAACAATAGATATTATTCTCTTTGTATAACAAAACATCATTAATTTATTTTAAGTACTTCCCTAGCTAAAAAAAATCTTAAAACTTTCACAAGAATAATATTATAATCCATAGGAACACTCAAGTGATCTATGAGAACCAGGAAATAAGAGAGATCCAACTACAATTTACAAGAGCAACATGCAAGACATTCTTCTATAAATTTATGAAGACAAGCTTGCAACAACCAACCATTATCTTCCTTAAAGGATCATAGTTCTGTAAAAGGAAAGAATATTCCAAAATTTCTCCATATCCTTAACATATGTTTCCTAAGCTATGTATAATAAGCATTGGTCACCAGTGACCTATTCCACACACAAGGAGGGTGTCCTTTATTAAAACTAGAGATTACAAACTCACTTTTCTAAAATACTACAACCCATACACTGGTTTGAGCTAAGAGGAAACCAAGGGTACAATGACCCTTCGAAGGATCCAAAAAAGGGGAAGCTCACACACATTTATGCTCAAAGAAATAAGACATAATCTAGAAAACATATCACTATTTACAAGGTGTTTCATTAATTAGAGTAGGTGGATTGACATAAAGGTTCAAATAGTCGTACCAAACTTGGTCCTTGATGGGATGTAGGGGTCAATTAATATGAACATAATTATTCATTCATTCAAATAGGGTGATAGCACCTTTAGGCATACCTCTAAAACATCACACTACCCATAGAGAGGTCCAAAATGACCTAACATATACTTGTGTTCTATAACCATTTTACATATATTCACTGCTTGATATAACAAGGGTAGGTAACGTACTCAAACCATATCACAACCCCAAAATTTTAGGCTGTGAAAGAGATTAGAAAATTTTACAGTAGCTCAAGGGACTTTCAATTAGCTCAAAATTTGAAGAATATGTTCTTTATAACTTTTAGGGCATGCAAAAGCAATTTATACAATCAAGGTTGTTTATTTATACATTCTACTTCTGTTTAATCTCATAAATGTACTCGTTCTACAACCCAAATTATAAGACACAAGTTACACTTACATCCACTAAGCTTATTTCTTATTAGTTTTCTTAAATAATGCATTCCTTTTATTTTGATATCACATATCTTGTGTCATTAAGGGTCATCTTCAATGCTGGCATGATATCTCGCCACTCTAATTAGGCTATAAAACTATTCATCTTACTACTATGGAGGGTAGTATAAGAGGTTCCTTTCCTACTTTTCACATAGTTTTATTTCATATATTAATCCACTAGGTTAGAGTAAGGAACCATCCTGCTAGTGTTCCAGTTTATTTAATGAGTTTTGAAAGTTAAAGCCTCTCGATAAGAGTTCCAATATTTTCATCTTTAACACGTTACCCATTTAAATTTAAAGAGTAGGAGGGGCCGAGCATATCGAATTATTAATTTTTCTATAGAAACAAAATATCATTAAACAAAACTGCAAACACCAAGTTTACAATATTTTTCCCAAAATATACATGCATCCATAAGTACCAAAAGGATTTAAAATGAAGGTGCACATTAGAGATATAATTTTCCTTTTACAAATTCAAGGAATCTATATTAGTATCTAGGAGAAACAATGTTTATGGTTAATACTCAAATATGTTCACTATATTAGAAAGAGAGAGTTTCCAAACAAAAATTATACCTCCAGAAGATACCATCAACCAAGAAATCAAGAAGACAAGGGAGAGATTACCCCATAAACATTATGCTTCCTCATCAAGAGGACATCAAATTATCAAGATGGAAATCAACTGATTTACTCAATCATAGCCTATAAGGCAAAGAGTTTTAGCCCTAGATGAGAAAATATGATATAAAAGGAGCTAAGATCGGGGCATAAGACCTATAAAACAAAAATCTCTATGAACAAGGTTCAAAAAGGACCCCAATGCATCCATATCTGTCTCAACATAACTCAATACTAATAAGATATAGAGTGGTATACTTAAACAAAATAAGAGGTTAAGACAAGGATAGGTCTATCTATGAGTAATCGAGAGAAAATAAAGCACGCTTATTTAATTACAATTCCCAAAGGGTCCTAAGTCTAACCAAATTTACCCAAGGTACATACAATCAAAATGTCGATGTTTTCTAAAATAAAACAAGGGTACCATGATAGAAAAAAGTATTGCCCATTGGTGAACCATCACATCCCAACAATACACTCTCCACCAACTACCTAAAAACATCCAAGAGTTAATCCGTCCTTGACAAAATCCATAATTTCATAGCAAAAAGTACACCTACTATGACGATGAACAAAGCTCCTACCAGGGTGCAAAAGATACAAAAGCACCATCCAAACTGCTAACTAAAATGCAAGACATGAAGAACTCTCTCCCTAGGAAAGATGAGTAACAAAAGAGTTACTACAAGGTCCTAGGAACACCAAGTTCCATCACTCCAAAACCAAAGGCAAAACTGGAATCACCTAAGAAGAAAATAAACACACCTAGGGTATACCCCCATATGACAAGAGAATGCCACACAACAAAATAGATCCAGCTCATTAGAAAGAAAGAAGAAAATGACGTAACATCCTGGAAAAAATTTAACCAAGTTTCTATCAAGGAAAACAAGCTTTGAGTCATCAAACAAAGATAATATCTAAGAAATATTTGTGATCAGAAAAAATGGCCGATTAGCCGCATTTCTATCTTCGAAAAATATCACAATAAGATGAAATAATAAAAAGAGCCTCATGGCTTCTTAAAAAATCATTAAAATAAAATTTGGTTCCTTGATAAAAGTACTTAAGTTTAAGAATATAAAACACATGAAATGTCCACATCACATTCACTCAGCAACCCTTCATGGGCCACCGTTAGGGGCACTATATATTGAGCTCGTATCTAAGAACACAGATACAAATTTGGATAAAATGCACACCATGTCCTGATATCCACTCTCTAATATGGGGATTAATTCGACATGTGAAAATAAAACCAACTAGTCTAGCCACTAAAGAAGAAGGGGGAGCACTAACAACTAAACAACCTCTAGTTTTCCTCCAAATCAACCCCCAAATGCTACCTCTAGCAGTAAATCCCAAGAGCTACACAACACAAAAATAACACTCCAAATAATGGAGGGTCTCTACAGGGTCAACACGTCACACATCTATAACAAAGAGTCAGGATCCCAATAAAAAACATATTTGAAAGTAAACCCGATTCCTATCACTCAAGAAGTTTACAATAATATCAAACTAAATTAGAATATCCCATTAACCGGTTTCGAAAAGACACCCATGTAGGTGTATATAGCAATAAAAAAATTATTATTTTAATCCTAAAGGTTCAAGCTTCATAGGATTAAGTTTCCCTAACTGGTTATCATGTTCTAATGTTTGCCCAGGGTCCATGTATTGAACCCAAGGCTCTGATACCAAGTGAAACACCCATAATGTTTTACGCTAAAACCACTCCAAAGTCTAAATAATTTAATGGAAATTTTGTTGTAAATTTCTTTTTTTTTTCAAGGATTACAAGGGTAAATGTTATTCACAATTTAATTAAATTTTTATTAAATATTTTTAGACAATCTTGTGGAAGTCAGAATTAAACTAATAATTCAATATTATTAATTTATTCCCCCAAATGAATTTATGGTTTAAAAGTTTCCATTAATTTCATTTACTTAGTTAGAGCAATTTTTATTAATATTATTTAATACTCATGTCCCATTAATTTATTAACTATGCCCTTGCTAATATTTAATTAAAACAATCCCGTCTAGTTCATTTTTTAAATACCATAAAAAATGTTTAATTTATTTCCTACCACAAAAGTTTAACAACTTATCCTAACAACTAAGTGGCCCCATTCATCTAATTAACCAAAACATTTTATTAATTATATTCCGACAAAATACAACAACTTACAATTGTTGGATTCATTCCCAACCATTAGATTTGATTGATATTGACCCTAGGATCTTAAGTTTCCCAAAATGCCGTGAAAATCCTTAAGTTTTCTTTTATTCACTTTCACCCTATTACATCTCATTTTTGTTTTACAGGTTTGGGGAAAGAGGAGGAGGAGCCATGGAGGCCATGGGAGCTATGGTGGGTTACTCAGCTCCAATGTTTTTTTTTGTATTCATTTTAGTATTAAATGGCAGATCCTAACCATTTCTGTTATGAGTATTATTTTACCCCATTTATTTATTTTTTCCTATAGAATTATTTGGCTTATTTAGATGAATATAAATTGTGTATATTCTATTTTGGGTGAATATAAGACCCCCCCCCCCCCCCACACACACACATATTATATGATTTTTTATAATATTAAATTACTGGAAAAAGAAGTGGTTTAGTCAGATATAAAGTGACCTGAAGAGATAAAGTGGTCGTGGCCACGATTGAAACAAGGTTACCCGCATTATTGGAGTTTTGGTTGTGAAAAATTTGATGGGGATGTGACCTGTCATCACCAATCCGACACTATGATAATTATCCATCGGGAACTCCTCATTCTATGATTATTTACTAATGCACATCTTTCAGTTTGGTGGAAGTAATATAGAAACACAATAAAAGACATAACACAAGAATACCATAGACTATGATACAAAGGAATGATGACAAATCTGAAATATAAGTGTAAATTATATTATCAACATGAAATTGTTACAATCTCACCCATGAGGTACTTCAAGTGTTGCCAACTCCACTTGCCTTCCAACAATAACTATGGGAGAAACTTCACAATTATACATCTTAATAGCTTCTTCAACACACCTTCTAAATGATGGCTTCCTTTACACACTCACTCATACAATACTTCTCACTACTTCCTTCTATGCTAAATGAGGGGGGTGGCCTCTCTATTTAAAGATAGGATAATAAATCTACTCTGAAAAATCATATTCCATACCTTAACTCTTATCTTTACATGTAAGCTTATCTCTTAAGATAAGATAAACCTTATCATTTTACATGGGTTCCACATTTTCAGACTTTTTGCAAATAAAATACACAAAATATTTATGACCTCACTTCCTTGTCCTTATTACTAATATAATATTTCTAATTCCTAATCATGTAGACCCTACTTCTCTAATTACCCAAACTTTGACATTTTAACATTACCGGACCACTTACGACAAATATTTACTTTTTACCACAACATTCCTATTCTACTTTGACTATTACTGTACTCCACATTATTGGCGACACCATACTGACGGTAACGCCATTATCTTGTATCAGACGCTACTACTAATTATACTTAACAACATCCTATTCCTAATACATACATTAATGAAATAGAAATTATGGAGGAAAATTTTAGTGTCGACATCTTCCCCCTTCCTAGCTTCTACTCCGTCCTCGGAGTAGACTATTCTGGTGCTTAGAAAATCTTCAACTTGTCGTGGTTGACCCATTTCATAATGGGAGTGCCATCCAATTCCTCTAGTTCGGTACGTACCATTTTCATGCACAGCTACTATTTTGTAGGGTCCCATCCATTTTGGAAGAAATTTTCTCTGTCTTCTTTTTTTGTATCTGGAATCATATACTAGGACCAAGTCATTCACATGAAATGGAGACCACCAGATTCTTTTGATCAAAGTATTCCTTCTGCTTCATTTTCTTCTTATGGCTTGTATCCTTTGTTATTTCCCTCATTTCCTCTAGCAAATGAAGATGTACCAACCTTTCTTTTACTGAATCACTTTCATCCATCCTTTCATTTTTCATAACTCTCACAGTGGGAATATCAAACTCAATAGGAAGAACTGGATCAATGCCATAAGCCAACTGAAATGGGGAGTATCCTGTTGCTGACTTTGATGTTGCCCTATATGCCCACAATGCTGCATGAATCCTTTTATCCCACTTATGTACCTACAAGGCTGCATCTTTTGCTAGAATTTGACACAACACAAAATTTGTTCTTTCCACCTGTCCATTTGTACTTGGCTTGTATGTTGTTGCCTTCCTGTGCTTAATAGAAAATTTATTGACTAGGGCTTCTACCACCTCATTAATGAAGTGGCTTCCTTGATCTGTTACAATTTCTAATGGACAACCAAATCTGGTGACAATGCATTCATATATGAACCTTGCCACTTCATCCATGGAAGTTGTTTTCAATGGCCTAAGCTTCAACCCACTTGGTTAAATAATCTGTGGCAACTACAATATACTTATTTTGGCGTGGGGTAGTTGGAAGTGGACCTACAATGTCTATTCCCCACTTTTCAAAGGGACCAAGTGGAAGAATAGGGCATAATGGAGCTGATGAAGTCTTACGGTTACCATGTGTTTGACAAATATCACATGTCTTACAATAATTATAACAATCTTTAAAAAGAGTGGGCCAGTGATAACCTGCATCCAAGATCCTTCTTGCTGTAAGTTGATTAGAGAAGTTGTCCTCCACATGTACCATTGTGGAATTCTTCTAGCAGCTCCTTCCCTTGATCACGTCCAACTGCCCTCTTGTACTGTCCATCAAGTTCCTATTCGAAATAATACTCCATGCAGAATAGAATATGGACGATTGGCTTGAGTAAACTTTCTCTTAGTCTTTACATTGGCACCATCAGGAAACTTGAATTCATTCAGATAATTCCAAATATCTATGTATTCACTAGGGATTGTGTCAAGGGATAACAATGCTGCATCGGGGAAATCATCATCATCACAAGATGATCCTAAACCATCATAGGCTCGAGAGAGTGCATCTGCATTGACATGCTTCTTTCCTGGCCTATCTATAATATCAAATTCAAATTCTTGTAGCAAAATTATCCATCTTGCTATCCTCCCTGATGGGTTAGGCTTATTTACAATATATTTTAGAGCCTGATGATCTGTTACAACTATAAATTTCTGCCCTAGCAAGTAATTTCTAAACTTCTTTACAGCAAAAATGATAGCCAGAGCCTCTTTTTCAGTTACAGTATAATTTACCTCAACACTGCTCATTTGTCTGCTCCCAAAGTAAATTGGATGTTCATTCCCATTTTCATCCTTTTGGCTCAAAGTACTTCCTAGTGCTGCATCTGAGGCATCAGTGTACACAATGAATGGCTTGCTCTAATCTGGATTCTTTAAAACAGGTGAAGACACCAAAGCTTCCTTCAGTTGTCCAAAAGCTTCATGCGCCTTATTTCCTGGTTCATAAGTAACATCCTTCTTCAAGAACTGGGTTAGTGGCTGTGCAATCTTTGAGAAATTCTTGATGAACCTTCTATAGTAACCCACATGGCCTAAAAATGATCTCAACTTACTTCTATTCATAGGAAATGGTAAATCTTTGATTTTTGAAACTTTATTAGGATCAGTACCAATACCATCTCTGGATATAACATGCCCTAACAAAACACCTTTAGAACATCCAAAGACACACTTTGTAGGGTTTAGTGAGGCTTGTGCTTCATCTAACCTTTGAAATGTTGTCTCCATCTGGTGCAGGTGGTCCAACTTGCTCCCATAGATGCAAAAATCATCCAGAAATACTCTGATGAAGGTCCTAATGTAGGGTTCGAACACCCTATTCATCAAACGCTGGAATGTTGCCAGAGCATTACACAACCCAAAAGGCATAACTCTATAAGAAAACGTTCCCCAAGGAGTGGTGAACGTGGTCTTCAGCTGATCTTTCTCTGCTATATGAACTTGGTTGTAGCCACTATATCCATCAGCAAAACTATAGCACTCCTGGCCAGCTACTTTGTCCAAGATCTGATCTAAAAATGGAAGAGGGTAATGATCCTTCTTTGTTGCCTTATTGAGCTTCCTGTAGTCAACACAAATGCGTAGCTTCCCATTCTTTTTTATTGAGATCATAATGGGAGAAACCCATTCTGAATTCTCCACAGCAAATATGAATCCTGCATCAAGCAACTTATCTATTTCTTCTTTTACAGTCTTGGAAAAATTAGGATTCATTCTATATGGCATTTGCTTTATGGGCTTAGCACCATCTACCAGCTCAATAGAATGTTCTACCCAACTTACTTGATGGAGTTCCTTGTAATCAAAAGTGAATATGTGTATGTACCTTCGAAAGAGCTGGAGGTAGGATTCCTTCTCACTCTCCATCACAACATCACCAATCTTTATTTGTTGGAGACAATCATCAACTTCTTCTTCAGATAATTTTATGGGGTCATGAGTTGGTGTGACTGGAAGGATATCCATGACTGAAACATAAACCTCACTTTCTTCATCTTCAGTGTCCACTTCACTGGTACTAGAGTAATCAGAGGATGTCCAATCATCAGTTTCATCACTTGAATCCACAGGTTCTGCCTTATGATGCTGAGGGATCACATTTATCTTCACCCTCTCTCTACCACGTCCAAGTGTCATGAAACCTTCATTCCAGTAGTTTCTTGCATGAACTCTCCTTAGCCATGGTCTTCCCAGCAGCATTGGGTACGCAACAGTACCATTTTTCATCACCTGAAAGTCTACCACACATACAACACCCATAACAGATATTGCCACATTTGAAACTACACCTTCTGGTTTAGTTTTTCCCTTATTTAATGACCTTAACATAAGTGTTGAAGGGCGATCAATTTTTAAACCCAACATATTCATTACAGACTCGGTCATTACATTAACTGCAGCACCTCCATCAACTAAGACATCATGAATTGAAATACCATTACATAATACCTCAGCTTGTGGAGCATAGGGATCCACCTCTGCCTCCAAAACTAGGGACCTCAACCTCCTTCCTTCGTCGAGCATTGAGTCCACTTCGCAACTCCCGCCTCTTCTCAGAAGACATAGCCAAGAGTTGACCATATGTAATATTTGCAGGCCTTTTAGACAGATCTTCCAAGATGGAGTATGGTCCTTGCCCCTGTGAAATCAGAAAATCCTGCACACCCAACTTTCTTCTCCTATGTTTCTTACTAGTTTCTCCTTTCATCTTCTTAGGATCATTTCCATCTTGATTATCTTTTTCTTTCTTTCTTTTTGTTACAAACACATCTACTTCATTATTTCTACTCTTATCTACTACATCAAAAGAATTCACAGGTGCTTTTCCTTTATCATTATCTCCTTTACCAGATGTAGAAGCTCTATCTGGACAATTATACTTATAATGACCCTTTTTATAACAACCATAACATACAACTTCAGAAATATTTCTTTTTGGACCTCTATCTCCTCCCTGAGAACTAAATTATTTTCCTTGAAGAAGATTAATAGTTAACTGACCCATCTTTTTGAGCAGATCTTCATACTCAGTAGATGTACTAGGAGAAATATTTGTGCTCACCGGGAGTGGTTGTGGATTCTGGACCAAAGGTGCTGGTGTAGGCTCTACTTTAGCAACAATTTCTTTGGGCTCCTCTTCCATGCTTTCTTCTTGCCTTCTTGCAATCTCCTTTGCTTGTTCAATGGTAGCTGGGCAGTCATACTTCACTCGTTGTCTGATCTCTGGCTTCATCCCAAGAATGAAGTGCTTACATAGGAGATTATCCACGCCATTCATCAACCCATCCGTTAATCCTTCCTTCCGGATCTGGGCATCGAGCTTCCTCCTTAGCTCTAGAACACGAGCATGATAATCCCTTATCTTCTCCTTCTCTCCTTGGGATAGCTTTGTGATCTCGATCATGAGATCTGCATATTTCTGTTGTTCACCAAATTCTTCAAGAAAACTTTCAGTTAATAAATCCCATGAATTTTTCACATTATCACCTAGTGTTTCAAACCACCTAAGTGCTGAACCATCCAAAAAGGTAGGAAAAAATTCAGTCCATTGTTCCCTTCTTATAAGGCCATTACAAATACAATATCGTTTAAACTCTTGAATGAAAGAAGAAGCATCTTCATTAGATTGAGCTGAAAAAATAGGAATCTTTCCCATTTTCAAAAGTAACCACCGTGAAATACCAACCCACAAGTACAATCAACAAGACTTATGTGCACAAATAATTGGAATCACTATAATAGAAAGTGACTTTACACCTTTCTACAGTAAAATAGAAATGACCACGGTAAACTATGGTAAAACTTGACTTACTGCGGTAAAAACTGACTTTACTGTGGTAAACACTATTCACAGTAAAAAGTGAAGTTACTGCGGTAAATACTATTCATGGTAAAAAGTGACTTTACTGTGTAAATACTATTCACAGTAAAAATGACTTTCATGGTAACTACTATTCACGGTAAAAATGACTTTACCATGGTAACTACTATGCACAGTAAAAACAAGGTTACCCTCCAATTGATTTTTGACTAAGTGGGAATATCTCTCCAGAAAATCCACCAACGAGGAATGGTCCCGGCAACGGAACCAAAATGTCATCACCAATCTGGCACTATGATAATTCTTCACCGGGAACTCCTCGTGCTATGATTATTTACTAATGCACAGCCTTTAGTTTGGTGGATGTAATCTGGAAACACAACAACAACATAACACAAGAATACCATCGACTATGATAAGACGGAATGATGACAAATCTGAAATATCAAAGTAAATTATAATATTAACATGAAATTGTTACAATCTCACCCATGAGGTACTTCAAGTGTTATTGACTTCACTTGCCTTTCACCAAGACTATGGGAGAAACTTTACAATTACACCTCTTAATGGCTTCTTCAACACACCTTTAAACTGATGGCTTCCTTTACACACTTCTCATACAATATTTCTCACTACTTCCTTCTATGCTAAATGAGGGGGGTGGCCTCTCTATTTATAGAACTTCTAGGCTTATCCATCTTATCTCTAAGATAGGATAAGAAATCCACTCTGACGAATCATATTCCATACCTTAACTCTTATCTGTACATGTAAGCTTATCTTTTAAGATAAGATAAACCTTATCATTTTACATGGGTTCCACATTTTTAGACTTTTAACAAATAAAATACACAAAATATTTATGACCTCACTCCTTGTCCTTATTACCAATATAATATTTCTAATTCCTAATCATGTAGACCCTACTTCTCTACTTACCCAAACTTTGACATTTTAACATTACCGGACCACTTACGACAAATATTTACTTTTTACAACATTCCTATTGTACTTTGACTGTTACCGTACTATACATTATTGGCGGCACCGTACTGATGGCGCCGTTATCTTCTATCAGACGCTACTACTAATTATACTTAACAACATCCTATTCCTAATACATACATTAATGAAATAGAAATTACGGAGGAAAATTTTAGTGTCGACAGACCCATCCTTAAATTGTGCATAAGATGAAAAAGTGGGTGCTTGGAAAGTGTGAGGTTCATTGCCTAAACATTTATCTGTCACTTTGAAATAACCCTGGGTCATGGGACAGTGCTCAATTCCTCATAAGTCTGTAATAACTGCATAGGCAATTTCCATGTTACGAAAAACTTGAGTTTATATTTATGCCCCAGGACAAAGTTCCCCGAAAAACGATTTATCTATATAAACACCTTTTCGGTGTATATGGCCATTATCTTAATAGGACCTAGTTAATTCATATGAGGAATTTGACCTCAGGGATCTCCTTTGATCACAAAGTATTTTATCCTGGGGATACTTATTATTTCAACACAATGGTATGTTACAATACTTTATAGAATTAGAACCTCATTTCCTCGTCAAATCAATGCTTTTTCCTGGGGTTAAATCAGAAATGCAACAGTGGCATTTCAACTATTATTTCCAAACTCTCAACGGGTCATATCTAACCTTCTATGAAGAATGGATCTTTCAATGTACAAAGTTGCACTGAAATGGGGAGTACATCTGTTGGAGCTGACATGCCCGATGTATGCCCAATGTAACCACAAGGTGCAAATAACCTTGTTATAAATTCACCCCCCAGGCTGCATTTATGATGATAGACATGCAGTGAATATTCAAGTTCGAAAACAAAGCTATCCATTTGTACTTGTATGCAGGGTAATGAATCATGTTTGGAGTTCTTCAAGATGACTTATTTCTACTTACCATGGCCAAAGTGAATGAAGAAAGAAGGAGCAAACTTCATTGTTACAATTTCATTGCAGACAAAGGCCAAAGCAGGGAAAGTATGTTTCTTGACTTGCTTGAAATCACTAAATCGTACAATCTTTTTTCAAGGCCTAGCTTGGGACATTTGGGATTTAACATTTTCCCTCAATGTGGCACAACTCCAAAATTCCATCCATTTCACTGAGCATTTGGGACAATCATTGAAAAGAAGAAGGTATAGACATCGGGCGTCTAAAGGAACTTGTTTTTCTGGCCAAAGTGGAAGAAAATTTTCTAATAATGGATGGTAGCCAGTCATTCATAAAATTAATAGACCCGAACTGATCGGCCATTATATCAATTGAACAGGTAATATAACTTTGAATAAAATTCGGACACCTTTGGGGTGATTCCTTTGCCGAACCGGGTGAAAAAGTTAAGGCAGCCCGAAAAGTTTCTATTCATTTGAAGAGGAAAGGCGCGAACCGGCCGTGTTGCCGAAATGAAATATTGTTGTGAAAGCACTTTCATAATAGAAATTCTAAAATCTCTATTCTAGTATGGTTAAATTCGAATGCTTTCCCTATTTTGAGAGAATATTCCTCCATCTATCCACGTTTTGAAAGCAAAGAGGGAAAGGTGTGAGAATTTGTGGTTCATGAATATCTCATTTCGACTTGTCCTCTTTGGAAAGTTCTTTCAAAGGAAAATAAGTTGTTGATTTGGTAGTATTAGATTTGGCAGGTATTCTCGACCAGCTGAAACCAACTTGTGACATGTGTCACAATAGCAAGAAGGATTTAGTAACCATGTTATGGTCTGTTTCAAGCACACAACTTGATGTACTCATAGTTTCATTTTTGTGATATCTCCATTGTGACTCCTGGTCATGGTTAGCTTCTCCATACCTGAATGGTCCTCTATAAGCCACTTCAAACTTGGAAGACTTGAGACCACTAACTTCCTGAGGATAGATTGAGCTTAGGGAGATTGGCACAAACTTCCATCCTTTTCCATGCTTCATCATGAATCAATCTCTTCCAGTTCTTATGACAGCTCAAATCACCAATTTGAGTCACTAACCGCAATTCTCAATTCGCCCCTGAAGCTTTTTACACTTTCTGAGCCAAGGAAATTATTCTACTTAATGTACCATTGTACTTCTTAGTTGTTCCATGGAGCTCTGGATGCAAAAAATCAATAAATGGTTCGTCTAACTCCAGCCGTATAAGAGGCCACTTGCATAGAGCTCTGGCTTTTATGCAAGCTAGAAGGGAACGTGATCGATAGGTCCTTTTTGAAAATTTTGTATTTTAAATTAGGAAAATATCAAGAATGTCATAGAAATTCCTTGCAGTCTCAGCACATGGGTACTTCAAATGTGAGCCTGTTTCAATCCTTTTTAACCAATTCAATATTAATGCTAGATATGGGGTCAAACTGGGGCACACATTTCAGGGATTTCCTTTTACATCTCTTCTAAGCATTGAACATTTTTATCAAAATTGAGTGTTGGGCTTCATTTTAAAGGAAGTTACTTTGGGTAACAAATTACTCATTTTCAAAATGAAAATGCTGAATGAATGGCCAGTGATGCATTTGCATTTATTTATGGACTAATTCATTGGTTATCCAGGCCCTTATCTTGGATATGAGTTGTTGAAAATCCCCTCATCCATGATTTCAATATATTCCATGGATAAGTTTGTGGCTATATTGGGACCATGTTGCTATTTCTGTGCAGATAGCATGAAACCTTTGTATCTTTCTACATTGGGAATGGATTGTTTTGTACAAATCTTGCAACTATCATTAATACAATCAAAATAAGCTTGAATCACTTCTTGAATGCAGGATTGACACTAGAATATGGAACTTTACTAATTAATTCCTAACTTCTAGTGTAAACTTTCCTACTTTTCGTATTTGTGGACTACTCTCCCATCCTCCTTTTGTGGTGAAATTACCAATTTTTAAGTGATAGATCGGACCACTTTGCTCTCAACTATGTTCTCTATTTTCCCTAGGGATTCCTTTGTACTTTAGACTGTTACTGATATTCTACTTTATTGAGTGCTAACTTAGAGGAATTTTCTTGATCAAGCCAGCAATTCTAAGTGAGGTCTATTTGGAAAGCAATTCCCACATACATGGACATCAATTAAATATGTTATCCTTTCATCATTGTGAATGCCCAGACAGGGTATGCCACTTGGTGCTACTGATTTATCCACTTTCTCCTACTTAGGGAAGGTATTCATGGAAGTGGTCGATCAGTTTAACTTGAGCTACCTGGATCTATTTCCAGTCTTACCATGCCTCAATTTCTGGAAGGAACAAATGACCTATGGAAACCATTAAAACATCCCTTAATTGTGCTATTTTGTAGTTTACTCTATCCCACTTTGTAAAAGACCAAATGTTTCCTATGCTTGTCTTTTGCAGTAATTGTATTCTGAATTGAATCATAGTTGGAAGAACTAAGAACATTGAACATAGAACTGTTAGACGCACAATTCTTTTGAAAACAACCATTTGGAGATATTGAGAGGTTTCTCTTCTTACACACTAAGATTAGTCCTTTCGCTATGAACCCTACATTTACTCTAGCACATGAGATATGCCACTCTTAAGACTAGAGATCTATTCTAGTTTAATCACTTGACATCCAATACTACTGTAATGCTTTGCAATCCAACTTGGTCTAGTCTGAATATCAAACTCTTATAATGCATGCTACCTGGATCAATGCCAAAACTCCAATTGCATAAAGTACTTTAGTTACTGAATTTGATTTCCCTTCCTTCTTGCCCACGATTTGGGTCATCAACTCCTTTTACCACTTATGTACCATCCTTAAGTCTTATCTTTTGTGAAGGTCACAATCATTGCTTCAAATTTCTTTTCCAAATGTCTATATTGTTTCTTGGCTTGATATGTTCTCCATGCCTTTAGTGCGTTAATGAATCCCTTAGTTCTAGGGCCAGGGATAATTTTAGTGGCGAATATTCGTAATATGGCGAAAATTTCATTTTAGGAAAATTTGAAAAGGTGAATTTTTTTCGGAGTGGGTCGGTGTCCTGTTCGCCTAAAATATATAGTATATTTTTTTGGGGGGTCGGCTTCGCCTTCATTTGAAAACATCTCCTATAAAAACCTATGTGATTCGCCGGGTAGTATACCTCAAGTAGCTTACCAAATTACCAATACTGTGAAATTTGAACTCGCATACCCTTGACGCACCAAGAGATTCATATTACGTGTTGACAATCAACAAATGTAGATTTGTTGACGCGCGACAAAGGGGGCAGTATTGATGCGCGTTCATGAAGCAGTTGACGCGCGTGACAAGAGCTTTACTGACGTGCGACAAGAGCTGTACTGACGCGCGACAAGAGCTGTGACATGACAAGGGAGAGTTGACGCGACAGTGAATTTACTGACGCGCGACACGACTATTGACGCGCGACTTAGGGCTACGAATGACGCGCGACAGAGGAAGGTTGACGCGCGACATGAGACCTCAGACAGGGATTTTCCTCTTACGCGTGACTTGGGTAGTGTTGACGCGCGACATCTGACAGTTCACGCGCGACAAGACCTCAGAGACTGTGACAGAGTCGCTTCTTGGTTCTTTTGCTGACACATGACTCTTTTCAGAATAATGGAAGGTGCCAGCTCAAAGAATGCGAATAACCTAAAAGTAAGTAAGAAATCTCAGAAATCACTCTTCAAGTATTTTGGAAACTCTGCGGATATAGATAGTGTAAATACCAACCATATAGATGCCACCAAAAAGAATCATAATACTGACTGTGTGGAAGGTATTATTGAGGTGGACATGCATTCTGCACAGTATCAAGTCAAACAAATGAAACCTACGATAATATGCCAGATCTTGAAGATATTGTTCCTGTTGGGGTGCAACCAGAAGTGCATCAAGATATCACACATACAAATACTCAGCAAAATGGAAGACAGAAATCAAATTCAAACTCTGGTCCAAGAAAGAGGAAACCAGGTGATTGCGATATTGCTCAAAATTCTACTCAAAAAAGTAAAGCATTGAAAAATGAACAAGAATATGTGGACCATTGGCAGGACATACAAGTTTGATTGGGCAGCTAAATTTCCATTTATTGAACCTGTACAATCATCTAATTCTGAAGAGATCCCATGTGAATGTACATGTACAATATGTACGTGGAAATTGGGAAAGCAACAAAAAATGCAACTGAAGCTGGACACTATAGAAAAACATTGTGGAAAACAATATTTGACTGTAACAGGGGCGGATGGCCAGAAAATCAAAACACACATAGGTGGAAAACTGAAAAGGAGTGCATGCATGTTAAATACGCAGCGGAATATGAGGCAGAGCAGAAAAAACACAGACATCTGTTGGAAAAGGGAGGAACGATCACATCGCATATTGGTAAGATGAAAGAAACAAATCTACATGCAAAATTCATACAGTTCTCTACTCTTATTTCACATACTTAAAAAAGGAAGGGCGATGTCAGATTTCCTCGATTTCAAAGTTTTGTATCAATTTAATGGAATGCTGAATGTACCTCAGTCTCATTGGTCTGAAAGTAGTGGATGGGAAATGGAAAAATGCCTTTCGATGATAGAGAAGGAAGATTTGAAAGAGAATGTAAAAAAAGCAAAGTTTATCTCTCTTTCAATTGATGAAGTGACAGCAGTCGACAACACCGCATGGGTATGTATCCACATCTATACATTAGAAAATCATATAAGGACACCTCATCTGTTGGGTGTTATGAAAATGGTTGAAAACTGCAATGCCGAAAAACCTACACAAAATAGTTGTTTCTCATTTGAAAGATATTGCTGGAATGAATGATTATGAAATTGCTACGAAGTTGGTATGCGTTGGAGCAGATGGTGCATCTGTCATGCAGGGTCACCGAACAGGGCTGTGTGTTAGATTACAAACAACAGTGGCCCCATATATGCTACCAATTCACTGCATGGCTCACAGAATGAATTTAGCGTATAAAATGGTAAGCAACCATGAAAATGTTGCTAAATTAGAAGACCTAATAAGAGAACTCCATGCCTATATGTCAAGCAGCCCAAAGCGTATTTCTGGAGTTCTAGAAATTTGCAATTGGAATTACAGACGGCAAAAAACTTCTGAAGGATGTGGAGACTAGATGGATCTCTTTGTATGAACCAGCATGCAGAGTTCGTGAGGAGTATCCTTCATTGGTTGGTTTCATGCACAAATATCATCATGAAGTTGATAGGGCAAGGGACCTGTTGTTCCGCTTAACTGATTTGGAGACTTTGCTTACATTGGTTGGTATTCTTCCAATGTTAAAGGAGATCAATACACTGATGAAGCATGCACAGGGCAGATTGATCTATATTGTGGATTTTATAAGGATGAGAAAAATGGTATGTCAAAGTCTTGATATATTGTATTGTTCCCAAGATAGTTTTGATGCACCTGTTTTTAAAGAATTGGAGAGATTTATTAGATCTTAAAAATCCTAACACCTATTTGAGATTTAATATCCATGATCACCTATGCATCTCTGTTAATGGGAGGGAAATACCACTGCACATTTTGCAAAGACGTCAAGATATTACAGGATCGGAACGAGAAGATGTTCCTGTGACACGTAATCTCTTTGAGTATGTGATAGTTGAAACAAGAATAAAGCTTAAAAAAAATTTAGAAACCTTGTCATCAGAAATTAGGGAACGTTTCTGTAAAGATAAAATTTTGGAAGCAATGGGTGTGATGAATCCGAATTTTTGGAATACAGAAGGTGGCCGTGCAGACTTTGTCAGTAAGCATTTCCATAAATCAATGGGTACAATAATGGAACAATTTACAAAGACTTCAGAGCTCAAGGGTACGGAAATCAAAGGTATACTAAATGCCGATTTATTAAAGTTTCAGTCAACCAATTTTGCAACAACAATGAGGAACCAATATAAAAATTTAGATCAACCTTCTGAAAGTGGTGCTATTACAAGGCTGTGTGGCGAGGAATCTATCAAAGTTCTATCTTACAAGAAGATATCAGTGAGTATTTCAGACTATATGAGTTATGCCAGACAATGATTTTGGGGTCTGTGGAGGATGAAAGGGTTTTCAGTGCTTTGTCATTTATAAAATCAAAACTGAGAAACAGGTTGGATAAAAATCTGGAAAGTTGCATGAGGTGTTACGTTTCTCGATACTCCCTCGAAACCTTTCCGTTTGACAGAGAAATTGCGCACTGGAATTCCCTTTCCGAAAGAAGAGGTGTAAATAATACAGCTACAAGTACAAATATTCCCAACCTTGAGAGTGTAATTGGCTCTTCGTCACATTCTACAGAAGACAACATCGACTTTTGATGAAGCTATTGATAATGGATTGTTTCAACTTTAAGTAGGTATCTTCTTTATCTATCTTTTATCTTTATCATTAAAGATGTTACAAGTCTATATACTAAAAATGTCAGGCAATTCACCCATCTATCTACTAATCCATTTCTCGTGTTGGATTTTTTAAAACACAGATCTAGCTCATTACCAGTGGCAGTGATGATTTCAACTTTAAGCAGGTATCTTTTTCCCCTTAATCTTATTGTTTCAGCTCTTGTTATCATTAAATATCTTTCATGTTACAACTATATATATTTACAATTATTTAAATACAATTATTTCATCTATTCATTTAAAATGTGGGTTGACATCCGTCCAAGGAAGCTGTTACTTCTCGAGACTGAAAATGTCAGGCAACTCGCCCACTTATCTTGTAATGCCCCGTGGGCATCGGCCTCCACTGCCACCGTGGCCTCCTCCCAACCACCCGGCCTGCAGATTTGACCAGCGTCTTATCTGTCCTTGCGTGAGGTCTAAGCGGAGTCACATTTTTCTTCGACATGATCTGTTCTTGATTCTCTTTGAATGCGAGTAGGTGGAGTGTGGACGCGTTTTCTTCCTTGGACCACGTGTGGTGGTTGGGGGGTGTCTTTCCTGGTTGCGTGGGCATTTTTGCTTCCTCCTGGCACATTTTTTTTCTCTGCCTAGGTTGCTGCGTGAGCCTGGTTTAGCGTGGGTGTGGATGAAGCTATAAGATAGTGTAGTAGGCGTGTTACCTCCCTTCTCTTGGGTGCTGCGAGGAGTGTTCTAGTTGCACGCGACCACAGTCATGATCAGTTGTTACAAAATCTTGCAGCTGTAGCAGAAGCCGTTTTGAGCGCTTCCAACGAGCAGGTTGTCCACTAGGTTGTTATCTATTCAGTTCGACTACATTTTCAAATTCAGGATTCTCCTTCAAGATATTTTGTATCAAATCGATTAAGTGACAGTAAGAGCATTACCAGGAGATCCATGGCTTTGCATTACGTAATGGTTTTGAGTCAAATGCTACCGTGTAGAATGCACCTTCCATAATGCAATCTGGTAGTTTTGAAAGCGTCACAGTGGTTCCATTTGTGGCACAGTGGTTTCGCTAGTAGCAACAGTGGTTCTGTATGTGTCACAGCTTTTACTTATATGACATGGAAATTTTCTCTTGCTGTCCATGGTAGTTTCACCTGTTCTGAAAAGAACTCATTAATGGCCAAATCTCGGTGTCACTTCTCATTCTAGGTAATTGGGATCCTTTGGTCTTAGAGGGGACATCACCAGAAATGCATAAGAGAAGCCAATGGCTACGCAATTGGAAGGCAAGAGTGAGAGGAGAAATAAGGAGTACAGGGGTTGGAGAATGCGTGAGAGGATCGTAATGAGTAATCAGTTGTTCATAGCTAATGCCTAGTCTATGCTCTTTATAATCTTTCAATCGCAGTAACAGAGAGAGTGAGATGCAATGCTCCTTAGAGATCTTTCTATTGGCCCCACTGCTGAAGGAAGAAGAGGAAGCTGTGAATTGCCACTCCTAGCAGGGTTTCCCCACACAAGTTAAAAATCATCTTTGGTCTGCAGGGGGCACCTCCTGTTAATGCTACCAAGGGGATTCCTTATGTAGCTAGACAAAGAAACGTTGCAGCTCGTGCCAAGCACTTTGTGGGTGACAACAGTTGGGGCGAGGACTTTAGACAGGGATTTCCCTATAAACATTATTTTTGGGTAATGGAAAATCTTCAGGGAAGTGTCTTTGTACAGTACAAAGGCATTGGGGCCTGATTTTTGTGCCCTTGATCTATGCTGGAGACATCTCTGTTGAAATTATCACACTTTCAAGCTACAGCAGCAATGTTTGCACCTAGAGTTTGATGTTGTCCCGAAATCTGATGAAGGAAAAGGTTGTGTATCAATTACGGTAGATGCCTTTCAGAGCCAGGAGCGATGTAATCATTATGTCTTGTGTCCGAGCTTCAAACCATGGTCGGTGTGTAGCTTTCTAGCACAAGTTCTCTCGGACTGAGTGGTAAGTAGTTCGACTCTCACCCCCCAAAGTAGCTACTTTGAAGTAATCTAGTGTTTGGACAGCCACCTATTGCATCCTCCTAGTCGTGCCTTCAAAAGGGAATCCTGGTGTGGTATATTGCAGGAAAAGCCCAGTGAAGCAGACGATAAAGTAGAGGGCGTGTGGCTGTAGCAGTCCTTGCTGGATGCGTTAAAACAGGCAAGATAGACTAACCATATACATAATATGCTAGTATCTAATAAACCTCTTGAAATGAAACTTTCTCCTTCTAGAAATTGGTTTAAATCTGTGATTATGTGGTTTTGTGTTCAATATATGGTTAACAGTTTGTTACTTCCAGATTGCCTCTGTTGGTTGTTCTTGTTGACGTGATCAAACCAATTTATATATATATATAAAACAAACAAAGGTTCCCAGTGTATGCTTTGATTGATCATATGAAAAATATACGTATATATATATATATATATATATATATATAATTTTAAAGTTACTTCCTTCTGCAAAAATGTCGTTATTTCTTTTGTGAACCTGGGTATGTAATTGCCCCTAGAACATTGCAGCGTTGACTAGTATTGGTTTCCTGTTATGTTGTTGCCCTAGAGGAAAACATACAGTTAAATTATTATTATATTTCCTAAATGAGAAAACAGTTATTTCCTTTGTCTTTATATTTTATCATCTCAAGATGGTTGCAAATTTCTAGCCATTAACAAGATTTGAGACTGTAAATATAACTTTGCTTTACTGATCAATTTAAATAACCTTGAGTAAATCATGTTAATCATGAGCATATTTGTGTCTTCTTTAATTTTGATATATCTTTAAGCAGTTATCCATGTTCATATTGCAATATTATGTTAGGAGTTCCTTTGAGTCACAAAATATATCGTCCTTGTGATAGTATTGTGGCATTTGCAATTACATCATGAAGGAAATTTCCATTTCATGAAGCAATAAACAATTTAAATTCACTCTACTTTCATTATGCTACTACAGATTGTTTGTTAGTCTATGAGTGTATCTTAGGTGTGATGAATCATGGATTTCTAATGTTTAATTGAGTCTTTAACATGATCATTTGTTTTGATTTCTTAAAGAATGTGTGAAACCGTGTATCTTTGGGATTCCATAGATACACATGTTTTGGTTGAAGGATCATTTTGAGGATTTGAAGAATTTTTGTCATTTTTCTTGGAAGATGTCCCAACATTTGTTAAAAGTTTCCAAGAATTTGGTATAATAAACTTTATCTTGCTTAACTTGCCAACAACAAATTATACATTAAGTGATCAATCTTATAAGAATTGCCCCTACTTGCATTTTGTATCCATAAGTGATGAAGAAATTCGCTGAGTTTTCCATCCTTTAACCCAAAATATGCAAGAGCAATCAGGTTTTACTCTTGTCTTTAGTAACGTGGACCTTGTCTAGAAGACATCTTCATTCTCTAGGGTGATAACTCATGAGAGTTAAATCATGTTACATTAACCATGTTTTCTTGAGGTCTCCTTTGAATATTGTAAAAGGAGAGTCAAATATTGTTGATCTGCTGATATCCTTCATCAACATAGGTTACAAAATTGGCCCTCTCACCCTAGTTGAAGGCACAACCTAAAGTAGTAAGGTTAGGTCAAACCTTTAGTATTGTGTTATCTAATTATTCCAAGCTCGAGTGACAAAGAGTTAGTTAAATACTTCCCCAGATACAAAATGACTCATAAACTTATTTATCTGTCTCTAAGAATCCTGCTCAACTTGTGATGATGCCTGTTTTCAAAGGGAGAATGAATTTGGGTATCAACACACTCTAAGTGGGTACAAACCAGTCAAATTTCAACATAGAGATTCTTCCAAAGGTTCAAACACAAATATTCATCTCAATGTCTTCTCCCAACTTCATAGTTTCAATCTTGCACCTCTACAACCCTTCAAATCTTGAATCATAATACAAAGAAGGGGGAGTAGGCGAAACTCTCCACCCAACCTTTAATCCAATAAGAGGATACGCCATTCTCCTTATTGGCCCTTAGCCCCAACCAGAGAACCATCAAGTGTGTAGGAAACTTGACAACTTTCACAATAATGGATTCCACAAAACAACTCAACACTCATCAAAACAATGCAAGAAAATTTATCAAACACATAGGCTTACATTCAACACATAGGCTTACATTCAAAGCTAAGGGAGAATATAACAACAAAACCACCTCCTTATAGTTCGCAAATGATTTAGGGTTTCCACCCAAAATACCTCCATGTGCACATCCAAACTACACAATATAACCCTTTTCCCTCCTAATGCATAATACACAATTATGCCAATTTATCCTTTTCACTCCCCTTATGTGGAATTCCCTACTCATGCTCCCTCGACAAGCCTACAAATTTCCTTTTCCCTCCCCAAATTTGTTCCATTTTCTATCTCCCACACATCTTATGCCATATTACATGATTCCCACACAACACATACACACATGCATTTACAAAACATACAACAAACAATAAGAAAAAGGTATAGATACTACCTTTTCATACTAGCTTTCACAATATTGAATCCACAAGTGTTTATCCTTTCCAAAACCAAGAAAGCACCGAAGCAATCCTTCAAGCTCCAACTAAGAATTCCAAAGAACGAATTTCCAAAAAGAAAATCAAGAAAATGAGACAAGTAACCCCCATTCCTCGAATTTCACACCAATACATAGAAAAGAGGTGAAGATGATAAGGCAGTTCCATGTAGGATGCCACTTCGTCATTCCTCCACTCCAACACAACAAATTGAACCCCAAAACCAAGGCAATTAAATGAAAATGTATGGTTATGACATGCCCACATGTAACTTCACATGCAGCCCATACCTTTCAAGGACAAAATAAATGTGATAAAAAGAGAAGTGAATTTATTTGCTCTTTTACACTCATCAAGGCATTAAAATGGTTAAAATTCTCCACATACTTCATAAATATGGTTGGTAGATGATTATGAGAGACAAGGGATAAGATTTACTAGTCTCACAAGTCTCAAAAAGTTCCCTCCAAGTCAAATTTTGGGTTTGGAGAGGGAGAAAGAGTGTACACAACACAAATGCAATAAATTTCATTCATCATCATGCACAAATCAAGGACTAACTACCCCATTTATTACCCACATGTCACCTCTCTTTTTAAGTTTAAATTTTAAGTTAAATTAGCTAATTAAGACACATTAACAAGTGTTAATAAATTGACTAAATTTTCCCAATTATCAAAAACGTGCTCCACAAAATTAAAACACACAAAATAAAGAAATGGAAACATTGCCACCATAGGCCACATATATGAGGTCAACGCCCCCCCCCCCCCCCGGGGGGAAACCTCCTAACCTAGGAAGGCAATAACACAATACTCACATGATTTGTCAACTGGCCCTTGTTGCAAACACACAAGATCCTTCTTAGGTTGGTCCCCTATACCCTTTAAATGTACCATGATATAATGTCCCTGCAAACAGAAACATAAATTATATAAATACATCACGGAAATCAATGCATGTACAACATTTATCATATAATCTTCAGCATCCATCATGCAATACAACACACACACACACACAGAGAGATCAATCAATCAGCACCATTGTATATGTGGGTAAATCATCCTTATCAAATTTACGAATTTTTATCAATTATTTGCAATTCACTTAACTCTTCAATTCTACTCTAGTAAATAATTTACAATTATCAATAATCCAATTTCACATTCTACAAAATCATGAAATTCCCTATATCTATTCTATCTCCTAAGTACTATATACACTCAACAACATACTACTGATTCCTAATTCCATCATATTGTTAGCAACTCACAAGATCAATGAGACTGCATGGTTAGTCTAATACTTCGAACAAACTTAATACATTAAGAATCTAAATGTGACAATATAACAAAGTAACCAATCTAGATCATCATCATATCCTAAAATGTCTATCAAGGCCCTCAATGCCTCCATACAATCCAAAGTAACAATCAGAACGAATCCTTTAACAAGCCAAATGATGTTGCAATGCTTAAGTCGTCTCACTCTAATTCGGGGGCTAGAATTAAGAATGACTGCGAGTCCTCCAATGGGATGGATGAAGAGGAGGATTCGATGTATGAGACTAAGGATTTTGTGGTTAATACAACTCTGGTATCCCCATTTTCAATGGAGAAGTCTTTGGAAAGGGAGGATTCGTTTGAAGAAGTGAGATGGAAATACTATGAAATAAAAAATAGGGTTTTCAAAAAATATGGGAAACACCGCTAGCACCAAGTCTGAAATTACTCAAGAAGTGAGGGGAACCCCCTTTGGAAAATTGGAGGTGGTTTTGAAGATGAACAAGGAGGTCAAAGAGATATCTAAACCCCAAATCGATATATATTCCTTAAAAGCTCTTTTTTTTTGGGAGGGTGAGCAATACAGAGACTATATCAAAGGAGACATTTGGGGGTGGGGGTGATTCTGATGATTGGTGGCACACTATGCAATATAGAAGGTTTAAGCGGTGGAGTTGATTGGTTGCGGAATTTCAGGACAAACCGTCGTTTATTTTGTGCATCTCTTTTGGACCTTGGCTATCTTGAGTTAAGTCGGCTTAACTCTCTTTGGGGTCCTACTTTCTCTTGTGATCCTTCTTCTGGTGCTTTCACGATATATCTTCCTTTGTAAGGCCTCTAGGAGCCATAATTCCTATTTTTACCCAATCTAATTAAAAAAACAATCAAAACATAATAACAATCATGATGGCCCTCGTATCTTATTAACATGCTAACTAAACTATAACAAAAAAATCCATGTCTCTAATCAAATGAAATTAAAATCATAGTACTCCTGCTATTGGTTGGGAACTTCCAGATGCTAGAAAGGACTTCCCTGGTTCGGGGTGGCTGGATGATCATGATCCGTCCACCTCGGGCATGTTTGTTGTTGTTGCTTGATTGTGTTTTTTGTCTACTTTTAGGCTATGCCTCTATTTTGTACTCTCCTAGGCTCGGGCTAGTTTAACTCGCATTGCTCTAGGCTCGGCCTAGTTTTGTTTGTGGTTTTGAGGTGTTCTCTCATACCACCCACTTTTTTGTTGAAAGTTATGTTGTATCGTATTGAATTAAAATAATATAAGATCCTTTTCATAAAAAAAAATCTTTCCCACTATGAAAACCAGGCGAGCGTACTTCAAAATCTCCCGCAGACTATTTACCGAGATTCTGCATTAACAAGATGTCTCAAATTTCAATACTTAGCAAAACAGACTGTTATATGTGATTCTTGGTTGTACTACTGTAGCCGTCCCCACTGGTTAGTAACCGCCTCTGCCATACTTCTCAATTAAAATAAGTCAGATCTCCAACTCCGGCTGCCTAGCTTTGTAAATAAATTTATTATTATATTCAAAATAAAATAACTGCAGCACATTCTTAGCTATAATTTTCTACATTTTTTGAGAATTGAACAACATTAGCATTGTCAATAGCGATTATGGGAATCTGGGAATGTCTCCTCTTCACTAACAGACGACAAGGCGTTGTAAGAATGTTGAACTACAAGAGTGCATATTTTTCCTCCGTAATGACGAAAACTGTCCTAAGGAGTATCTGAAAAAAAGAATTAGGCCTTGGGATATGGTATATCCTGCCTCTACTTAAACCTACACATTTCCTTTCAATAACATGTACTCGTCATTAGAAAGATGTCAATTAGTTTACTATATTAGGAATATTTCCCCTACACATCTACACCATAGATCATATAATTGTATCATATTTTGAAGCCAAACAACACATGATGTGAGGCTGACACATGAGAGGCAAAGTAATGGAGTACCGAGAATGGGTTAAATTTGATGGCCTTTTAGACGTTTTGTGTGATTTTATATGGAAAATACTTGTAAATATTTGTTATAACTGTCACAAGTGATTTGCATATTTAAAACATGACCATCAATTTTTATTTAAATTTGTATATAAATTATAAAAAATATATATAAATTTATATTTAAAAAGATACAATAAATATAAAATAACTAGTAAAAATTACACTATTTTGTGTTTTTGAAGGGTAAATTGAAACATTATCTTCACCTGAAAATTGTTTGACAGGCATAGGTGGCCGTAAAATTTAACCCCTAGAATTATAGCAAGTAAAATCCATTGGACTTTTACTAATGGTGTTTTCTAGGTCATCATTATTTAATTGAGTGTGTTTTTATAAATATTAAAATTTATCCAATATGTTTTAAGAGGAAGACCATCAATTTTATGTGGATGTAATGGAATTTGAATTTGGATGGAGAGCTTTTCAATGTATGGAAAATAATCTATAAACTTATTCATAGTAGTTAAATGAGGATAGAAGTTCAAACATTATTTCCGCTTCTATGTAATTACTATAAAAGAATTTTAATAATATCTTTACAAATATGGAAGAAATGATTATGTAGTAATAGAGATATAATTATAGGCACAATAGTCATTCCAATTCAATGTTACTTTACTAATCTAGGTATTATATTAATTGGAGTTTATATGTTGTTACAAACCAAATTTAATATAAGGATTTTTTTTTAATAAATGAGTATTTTGGAGTTGTACTAATTATTTTAAGAAGAAAATAAACATTATTATTTTAGAAACAGTAACATAATCCATTATATTAGTATTTATAGAGTTTTGAAAAACATAATAATTCTTATTTATTAGTGTTATCGCAATAAGTAGATTTAATAATAAACATATACATAAATATTTGTAATATAAAAAACTATATTGAT
The DNA here is from genome assembly GCA_019776745.2 of Taxus chinensis. Taxonomy (NCBI): domain Eukaryota; kingdom Viridiplantae; phylum Streptophyta; class Pinopsida; order Cupressales; family Taxaceae; genus Taxus; species Taxus chinensis. The sequence goes on from CM034146.1 coordinate 648,325,307, forward strand.
AATAGACTAATAATGATTTAATAAATGATAATATATACATAATTAATTTTATAATTACCAAAAAAAATCAAAAAAATAATGAGAGAACATTGGTAAAAATTGATAACTTAAATAATGGTTTTTAGTGTGAAAATAGAAAACATAGAAACCTTGCAGTGAACGTGCTCTTTTTGTTTTGTTAAAATATAATCTCTACAAATTAGACCGAAAAGAAAACTTACAAATTAAAATTTTATTTGACAATTTTATTCACCTAAATTTAAAATAATTAAAAACTTCACTCAGTTTCATGAAACTTAACCTTTATCACTACAAAATTAAACTTCCTAACACCCATCATGATGCCAACATGTGAACTTGCTATAAGTGTGGATTATTTGGCGGAAACATTTTTTTTACCGTTCATTTGATCTAAAATAAAATAATAGATTAATCATAAGAAATTAATTTTCAGCTAAGAAAATCAATGTAATATAGTGTTTACAAATTTTGATTTGGTTTTATTCCATAATGAATGCTTTACCTGTGAAGAATTGTTATAAGTCATCAACAAAATGTTTCTTTAACTTCTTAAATACCTTGACAATAATGGGTTCTTAGATACGTAATAGATGTGTAAATGAATGAGAGTGTTTTCAATTGATATTCAAACTAGAACAATATTAACATGTAAGATGACATGTAATCATCCTAGAAAATAATGACATAAGGGATTTACCCAAGTATAGATGGAATGTTACTAATTCCTCGATGCTTAGAACATAAAATTTACATTCATAATTTAATATGAAGGTAGATTCCATGTATTTTATATGTGAGAAGAAAAATACGAAAGTGAGAAAAATAGATGATTTAGTGTAGACAACAAATTTCGATATTTGACATTTGATGATGCTTGTTTTTTCTTCTATCTTATAATTATTAGGTATGTGCATTGAAAATTCTCAAACACACTAACCATTATTCGTAAACTATGTGGATATTTCAAACTATGTTTCACCAAAATGGATCTTACAAATTTATAACATTTTCGTTCATTAATTAGCCTACTATTTTCTTGTCAATTTGAATGAAAAACTAAAAACCAAAATTTGAATTAGTTGAATGTGCATCATACTCAACGGAATAATAAACATGGAAAGAGAGATAAATATAATAAAAAAGACATACGATTATCGTGGGGAGAAAATAAATTTGAGAAATCAATAGCAATTGTGGAGTTATTGTGAAAGAAATTAGAAAATTTCAGCACAATTATGTTTTTATTTAAAATAAACACATTAATTAAATCTTAAACACATTAATTATGATTATTAAAAATACTTTCTCTTTTATTTAATACATCTCGTTTCTTAATTAATATTATTTTATTACCTAGAATTATTACGATTTAATTAATCTTTAAATTAATCTCATGTAACCCTAAATTAATTTTATTTATTTTCCTTCCTTAAGTTCATGATAAATTTAATCAAATTTTATTTAAATTATTTTCTAACTTAAAATCATTAATTTCTTGAACTTAAGTTCATACTACTTTACTATTATTAATTCGTAAGTTATACTTAATTTATTTCCCTAAGCAAATAATCCCTGTGTCACCCATTTAATTAATTAACTACACATTTAACCTTTAATAATTTTATTCCCTTCAAGTAATATAATAAAAATTACCCATGCTCAATGTTTATTTATTTTCCCTTAACTAAAATATCCTGACATGACCTATGCCACCACTACACGTGAATAGAATTCCCTAGTATTCCCTTTAATTAAATTCACACATATTTTACCAAACAATTCTTATATCCCATCACTTAAAGAGGTGAGGATTAAATTAGGAACCTTGGATGAAACTAATATCCACCCTATATCCAAGGTTTCCCCAAAAATCCATAATCTCTTTCCTTTGTTCCGTGTTTGACCTGATGTGCCTCCATCTGCTCATGATTTCTTGCAGGAAAAGAATAAGGAGGCCATTGGAGCTAGTGAAGACTATGGTGAAAAGTTTTTTTTTGGATCTGGATTATTGCAGCCAGACAAAATTTCACCCCATATTTTCTTTATTTTCCATTTACATTTAAACCCTAGGGTTGCAAAATATATGCAATTAGCTTCAGGTTTTGTTTACCAGATTCTTAAGGTTGTGCGTGTTCATTTACCCTGGAGTATTACTATTTTTTGAGTATGACAAAGATAGATCTGAAATTTTATTTTTTTCAAATAGATATACTCTTGCATTTGATATATATGTGTTTATTACACACACACACACACACACACACACACACACACACACACACACACACACACATACTATATACATACATACATATATATACATACATACATATATATATACATACATATATACATACATACATACATACATACATACATACATACATACATAGATATATATATATATATATATATATATATATATATATATATGTATGTATATATATGTATGTATGTATATATATATGTGTGTCTATATATGTGTGTGTGTGTGTGTACACGCACACATATATATACACACACATATATATGTATATATATCTGCATATACATGTATATATATATATATATATATATATATATATGTATATATGTATATATATCTGCATATATATGTATATATATATCTCATATACACACACACACACAATTGTTGGACTTATTTTGAAAAAGAATGCACAAGTAGAACGAAAAAAAAATCTTTTTTTAAAATTCAAGAAGAAATATTTAATCACATGGGATAATCCTATGGCATTATACAAGTATTTGCTATGGCAATTTACTCTAGAGTTTCTATGAAATTAGAAGGAAAGAAGGTATATTATAAATCAATAATTCAACCATTCACAACATTAAAATAAAATCACGAGTTTCATACTTTAACTGAAGGAGAACTTGCAGCCCAAAACAAGAATTCCATTTACTTAAAAAAACATTCTAAGAAAGACTATACCAAATTTAATACATTTACAATTCAAGGATGAAAAAATTTTGATTAAAGACAACTATACAATGTATATTCCAATCAAAACACAAATTTTTATTTAAATTACATATTTTAATATATTGCAAATTTACATGAAATTCTATTTCAATGAGGTAAAGACTGCAATAACCCTATCACAATTATCTACCTTCCATAACTTAATGATATACAATAGTTTTAATTAAATTTATTTACAAACAGATCGAAAATAAAATGCAAGATTATAAGTTCTTCACCTAAACATGGAGACAACATGACAATTTTTTATTGGAAACTTTTCCTAACTTCATCCTGCAACTCCATTCCATGTATTTAATTCTTCAACAACTTTTACTTTCCATGTTCAACACATAACAAAGGGTAAGGAGCTAGGAAACACTCACCTCCCAGCCTTAATCCAATGAGGAGGTGAAGCCAGCATCCTCATTGGCCCTCGAGCCCCAACCAATAATAAATGAGGAATATTCACAACCATGGTGACCTCACAAATTTTGCTCCAAATATCACATGCATACACACAATAAGACTCCAATACACATTGAAAAAACAAAGGAAAAATATGCAATATTTAACAATTACATAGGCTCAAAAACCAAAAACCTATTCCTCCCAAGTGGGATAGAGATCCACCAAAAACCTTGAACTGCGCTATTTCATATACAAAAAATCCCTTATCCCTCCCTCATGTAAGATACAAAGAGATATAGTAAAATTTTCCTTATACCTCCATATAGGTGGATTTCCCTTTCCAAACTCCCTTTAAAAAACCTTCCATACTCCCTTTTACCTCCATATTGGCCCCGTTTCCCTCTGCACACACCTTACCTATGGCCAATTCTACCCATCATTCACAAAACAAAAACATTTACACATTCACAATTCAAAAATTACACAAGAGAAACCAGAATGCAAAGTATGAGGTCCTACGTTTCCATTTATGGATCCTTCAAACTTCAAGAAAAGCCAAGATCCACCAAAATCTCAAAACAAGTAACCCCAAAGAAAACAAAAGGACTCCCGTAAATTTATTTTGGTGGAGGGATGGTGATGTGCTCCATGTAGGATGCCACCTAATTTCCCTTCAATTCACCTCACAAACTAACACACATACCAAGTTTCCATGAATGAAGAAGCTGAGGTATTACACTTGCATTCTCATACACAATCCACGTTTCCACATTTCAAAATTACAAATTAGGCAATCGAGAAAGGGATGGCAATAATTATCTCTTTTCCTTCAAAATGTCATAATTAGTGCTAAATGTGACCTCTCCTATCCTAGGTTAGGTTGGAGGGAGATTTTAAGGAGTGTGGGTCAAGTAAAAATTGTCCCACAAGTCTCCAAAAAAGGGTTCAAAGCCCAAATCCGAGTTTTGGAGATGGGGATGGGCACACAAACCAAGATAAATAAATCAAATCGAATAAAAGTATAAAGAAACTAAGGTATATCCCACATAAACATTTCCCCACATTTGCCACATTATAAAACTAACATAAACCAACAAAATTTACTTATTTTAATCAAGGCACATTGCTAAACATAAGAACATAAAGGGACATTAGAATTTAATATAATCACAACATTCACTAAGAAAAAAAATAAAAGGGAAAAAACCACATTACACCCATGGTCACTTGTGAGGTTACCGCCCCATGGAGATCTCATAACAAACATGAAGGAACATGATGAAACACACAAACAAAAATGGCTACCAAGGTGACCATGTTGTAAACACACATCATTCGTTCGTGGTTGGTCTTCCTAGTTCCTCATTTTTTTTTGTGTTCTTGTATCCTGCAACAACCAAGATAATACCACCTTCCACCTCAAGGCCATATTAATACATCAAGAAATCAAAACACATGTAGCAACTATCATATAACATCATCATACAATATAGCTACATCATTATCATGGTTAAGCAATTCTACTCTGATCAATTATTTATAATCACAATTCACATTTTATGACAACCATGCAATTCACATACTTAATGCAATTTATACCTACTCTAATGAATTTGACAAAATAATACTGATCACCTTATGTCATCACATTATTAATAAACCCTAAGATCAATGCACACATGGTTAGTCAAATAGTCTAACATATTCACCACTATCAAGAGTCGAAGATGTCAGCATATAAGTAAAGCAACACTAGATCAACATGTGCTACAATAACTAAATTTTTTTTCTAAGAATCCATACAATCCATAGTAAGAGTAAAAAATACATTGATAATCATAATGTCCTTACAGTCTAACAACAGGCTATACAAAATATCAGAACAATGTCCATGTCACTAAGCAACTAATAATCATGATCATAGCAAAATAGGTGTTAAAGAGGAGTAGGCAGTACATCCCCATCCCCTTAGACTTGACTTCCTCTTAGAAGTCACGAAAAGAGGTAGGGTAACAATGCATATGAATAGAAGTCACGCCCTCCACGTGGTTTCTTTACTTCAAAGAAAAAGTGTGTCTCTCGAGACCCAAGTTTGGTCCAACACTATTGTAAAAAGAGAAGGAAGGTTATTAGGCATGGATACTAAACCTCCTGCCAACAAGATTGTTAGCATTCAAACCTACAAAATAATCTCTTCGAGGTTAACCAAGTTACAATACAAAAAATTTAAACTGGAAATTATTGATGGGATCCCAATGAATGACATATAAAGTCCAGGAAGAATAGGAAAATTTGTGTACATAAGGTGTCCACAAAGCCACACATGTGTGCAACAACACACAGTAAAAAGGAAACATAAGACTTCCACTTAGGTTGAATTACACTTAAAGGTTTGTTTTTTTTTTTTGACAAAATTAACTACCAATCATGACCTTAAATTTTTTATGAGAATCCACACAATCTTATAGGGCCAATAAATTCAGCGCCACACACAACAAGGCTTAACAACAAGGAAAACACCTAATTTTCACAAAATCGTTTACAAGGATGTAGGTTATTCATTTGAAATAGTTTATATAATTTGGAAGAAACTCTCTTAAATTTTCATGGTAAAACCAAGCATAAGTCAGGGCACAAGGTCTCCATAACTTTAATTTGTAGTCAAACATCATAACAAACAATCATTAATCCTAATTTAGGATACCCGAATCAAGAAGAAAACATTTCCTTTTTTTTTGGTGTATAAGGGAAAATCATTGTCCCTATTTTCATATCCAACACAAGAGATACATTTCTCTATGTATAATAATAATAATAATAATAACAATAATTATTATTATTATTCTCAACCCCACCATGGCTCAACATAAACTTAGAATGAGGTCAAGCCTAATACTATAACACATAAGAACACTCGAACAAGCTAAGACAAAATAGGTAACAAGGGATGTCCATCAAGTGAAGTACTAGAGTAACACTCCAAACATTATTGTAGGAAACTTACGAAAATAACCTTCCCCTTATATCCGCTAAAGGACAAGGGGGGACAACATCATTTTTTTCCCAAAAAGAAAGGAAGATCCAAAAATTCCCCCATATCCTTAACATATGTTTTCTAAGCTTGTCAATAAGCCTAGGCCACCAATGACCTATTCCAAACACAAGATTGTTACCTTCTCTTAAAACTTAAGATATAGACTCTCTCCTAAAAGATCACAAATCATACACCTATCAAGATAATACAACAAAAGGGTACGATGACCTGAGAGACTCCAACAAGGGAAAATTACACACATTTATATTCAAGGGCGTAAAATGTGGCTAGAGCACAACACTATCAACAAGGTACTCCATTATTCAAGGTAGGTGGACATATTTAAAAGTTCAAATTATTTCCACCTTTGGCATGATGGAATTTTGGGTCCACCAATATGAACATAAAAATTAATCTTCTCCAACAAGATGGTAATATCCTTATGCATACTTCTAAAAATTTCATACTAGCTAGTGAGAGGTCCAAAAAATGACCTAGCATGTAAATTGTGATATAAACTTTATACATATGTTTTTTGTTTGATATAACAAAGGGAGGTATGGGAAATACTCAACCATTTCACAACCCAACATCTTAGGGAGCAATTGAGATTAGATACTCATATAGTAGCTCAAGGGAACCTTTTAATTAGCTTAACCATTCAGATTGTGTCCTCTATAAATTTTAGGGCATTTAATAGCAATTTATACAATCAAGGTTGTTTATTTATACATTCTACTTGATCTCAATCCCATAAAATTATCAGTTCCATATTCTAAACTATTAAACACAAGTTATAGTTACATTTGCTAATAATATTTCTTATAAGTTTTCTAATTAATGCATTAATTATTAGTATATCCCATATCTTGTGTCATTAAGGGTCATCACCAATGTTGGCATGATATCTACCTATACAATATGGGTGGAAAAATTTTTCATTTTACCTCAAGGTAGAGTATGAGAGGATTCTTTGCTATTTTTCACAGAGTTTTTATTTCATCTATTAAAATACAAGGTTAGATTAAGGAACCATCTTCCTAATGTCCCAATTTACATATTAAGTTTCGAAAATCCATGCCTCCCAACTAGAGTTCTAATATGCTCATATTTATCAAAACAGCAATTGAATTTTAATGAGTAGAAAGAGCCAAACACATCACATTAATAAGTTCATATAAATTAAGAGGTTATTAACCAAAATGGAACACACCAAGTTTAGAAGGGTTTTCATAAGAGTCAGATGTATCACCGATCCATTCCAAGTGAGTCTCCAAAATTATCAATAAGAGATACTATGAAGGTGTAAATTATGAATTTATAAATTTGATTTTACGAGTTCAAGGAGTTTAGATCAGTATGACGAAGAAAACAATGTTTATGGTTTAAACCAAAAATAGGTTCACTAGATTAGAGAGAGTACCAAAAAAACTTATCCCTACACAAGATACTTTCAACCAACAAAGAAACCAAGATGAGAGGGGGAGTTTTACCCAATAGAAACCATACTTCCTCACCAAGAGGACATAAAAATTTCAAGAGGGCACTCATATGATTTACCGAAAATATAGCATCTAAGGTAAAGAGTTATAGCCTTAGATGAAAAATCATGACATAAACACAACCAAGGTCAGAACATTAAGACCTATAAAGCAAAAATCTCTAAGAAAAAAGTCTAAAATATCCAAATGCATCAATATCTCCCTAACATAACTCGATGCTAATAGATTATAGTATGGTATATGATAAATAATTCAAAATATTAAGAGAAGGGGTATATCTATCTATGGATTATCAAGATCAAAACAAACATACTTATTTAAGAACAAACTTGAAAGGATCTTGAGTATAACCATATTTTCCTAAGTTATTTATAGTTCAAAATGTCGATATTTCCTAAAATAACACAAAGAAACCAAGTTAAGACTCTAGTACATGCCCATCAGTGGCCCATCATATCCCAATAGTACACTATCCACCAAAAACCTAAAATTATTCAAGAGCTAATCCTTCCCTGACACAGTCCATAAGTTCATATTGAATATCACATCTTTTGTGATGATGAACAAAACTCATACTAAGGTGCAAGAAGAAACACAATCTTTGCCAAAACTTTCAACTATACTACACGACACGAAGAGCCCTCTCCCTGGGAAAAACTGAGTATCGAAAGGGGGGACACTACAAGGTACTAGACACATAAATTCAAGTCACTCCAAAACTAAAGGCATGACCTAAAGTACCTAAGATAACAATCAATACACCTAGAGTGTACCCCCATATAATGAGAGAACACAACGTAAACAAGTTAGAATGAGCTCACCAACAGAGAAGAAAAAAAATCACGTAACATTCTTGACTACATTTAGCCAAGTGGGACTTCAAGGAAAACAAGGTGCGAGTCAACAAACAGAGATAAAATTCAAGAAATCTCAAAAATCTAAAGAAATAGATAAGTAGCTACATTTAAATCCTTGAAAATATTGCAATAAGACAAAAATAATAAAAAGAGCCTCAGAGCTTCTCAACAAATCATTAAAATAAAATGCAAGTCCTTGATAAAAGAATTTAAGTTTACAAATATAAAACACATGAATTATCCACATCACAATCAATTTAAAGCCCTTCATGTGTCATCGGTAAAGGTACTCTACCTTGAGCTCACATCTAAGAATATACTTATAAAACTTGATCTAATATGACATCATGTCATGATATCCACTCTCCCCATATGGGGATTAAGAGCTCAAAGTGATGAACATCACCAAATTTTGTAGCCTCCAACCAACCATACCTAACTTTCCTAATGACTGAAGAAAAAGGGGAGCTCAAAGTAGCTAATCAATCTCTGAATCTCTTCTATAATGGCCCCTAAACGTTACCTCTAGCACTAATTCTCGATAATTGCATCAAAAAAAATAGCAATATAAATAAGTGAGGGTCTCTCTAGGGTCAACACCATCACACAACCAAAATCACAAATTAGGAACCCATTAACCAACATTTTTCACAAGGAACCAAATTTCTAACACTCAAGAAGTTCATAATAATACCAAAATGAATTCACATTTCTTGATAAGCGGAATCAACATGTCAACTACATAGGCACGCACAACAATCCAAAAGATTTTGATTATCATTATTATTATTTTAATCATAGAGGTTCAAGTCTTTGAACCTTGGCTTTGATACAAAAGTGTGATGCCCAAAAATGGACACACCAAAACCCTAACACAAACTAGAAAATTTCACCACAATTTTTTTATTAAAAATAAATACATTAATTAAATCTTAAATACATTAATTATGATTATTAAAAATAATTTCTCATTTATTTAATACCTCCCCCTTTCTTAATTAATATTATACTATTGCCCAGAATTATTATGGCTTCCTTAGGAGGGGCTTCGCAACCCCCCAGAGCATGTGTGTGTGTGTGTGTGTGTGTGTGTGTGTGTGTGTGTGTGTGTGTGGTGTGTGTGTGTGTGTGTGTGTGTGTGTGTGTGTGTGTGTGTGTGTGTGTGTGTGTGTGTACATATATGTATATGTCTATGTATATATATATATATATACAATTGTTGGACTTATTTGAAAGAGAATACACAAGTAGAAAGAAAACATATTTCTTTGTTTTTTACTCAAGAAGGAATATTTGATCACAAAAGATAATCCTATGGCATTATAAAAGAATTTATAATTGAAATTTACTCTTGAAAAATGGACTCAATGCCCAAATCCGAGTTTTGGAGATGGGTATGGACAAACAAACAAAGACAAAAAATAATAATCAAATAAAAGTATAAATAAACTAAGGTATATCCCACATAAACATTGGCCTCCATCGTCCACATTATCAAACTAACATAAACCAACAAAATTCAATCAATTAAATCAAGACACATTAGTAAACATAAGAATATAAAGGGACATTAGAATTTAATAAAATCACAACATCCACTAAGAAAAATAATAATGGGACAAAACCACATTACACCCATGGTCACTTGTGAGGTTACGCCCCCTTAGAGACCTTCTAAAAAATGACAAGCAACATGAATACACATGCACACAAAAATAGCTTCCAAGGAGACCATGTTGTAAACACATGACATTCCTTCATGGTTGGTCTTCTTATTCCCTCCTTTGGTGTTCTTATTTCCTGTAACAACCAGGATATTACCATGTTCTGCCTCAAGTCCATATCAATACATCAAAGAATCAAAACACATATATCATCTATCATACAACATCATCATACAATCTAACTACATTGTTATCATGGTTAAAAAATTCTACTCTAATCAATTATTTACAATCACAATTCACATTATACGACAACCATGCAATTCACATATTTACTACAATTTATATGTACTTAGATGCATTTGACAACATACTACTTACCACCTAGTGTCATCACATTATTAATAAACAATAACATCAATGTGCACGTGGTTAGTTAAATGGTATAACATAATCACCACTGTCAACATTCAATGATGTCAGCCTATAAGTAAAGCAACACCATATCAACATGTACTACAATATCTACTAATTTTTTATAGGAATCTATACAATCCGTAAAAAGAGTCACAAATACATTGATAATCATAATGTCCATACAATCTAACAATAGGCTATCCAAAATATCATATCAATTTCCATGTCACTAAGAAACTAATAATCATGATCATATAAAAATAGGTGTCAAATAGGATTGGTCACTATAATTAATCTCATTCTTCTAAATAAATTTCACTTCCTTCTATAAGAATCCATCTGAATATAATTTTCGCTTCCTTTTAACCAAATGACTCATTTTCTTCTTTCCGACTATAATTCACAACACCATATATATTTTGTGAAAATTATTCCATATATATATATATAAGATACCATAACAATACTTCTATATGAGTTTGACACTACGAAGGTAGTTGTGAAGATTCCCCATAAACCCGTCCCCCATGCTAAAACTTATGCTTTATAAATGAGGTAGTTGTGAAGCTTCTAGTAGTTGTAAAACTATTACGGTGATTAGAAAACCATTGGGTTGTATAAAAATGTACTTCAAACTTATCTACTTATATCATTACCTTTTATATTCCTTTACCTTCTGCGTGTCATAACATTTTCATATAAAATTAGTATTAGGTATCATTTTTTTAACATGCATATTGGTTTTAGTGGAAGAAAAATATACAATTTTTTTAATTTTTTTTATGAAATAGTCATCTTATTTTATACATTACACAACAACCTATCTTATTCATAGTTTCACAACTTCCTCTTTAACTCTTTTTAATGGTTACATCTAACAAATAGAATAGAAAGAGTGTTTCTGTGATTCAAACTTATATCTTGAAAATACTAAATATATATATATATATATATATATATATATATATATATATATATATATATATATATATAATGTGGCAAACACTATTCATCTAATATTTGGAGGATGCCCACCCAATTGGAGGTTTTTAATCTCTAAAATCATAGGAAATCATAGGGTAATGAAATTTAATTGCAGTCTTCTTGAACCCCTCTTGTAATTGAAAGGGTATATGATGAATGAATTATCTAATTTTGATCAAGGGTCTACGATACCTTTGACGTCATGTCCTTACCATAGCATGCAGGGATCATGCAATAGAATCCATGATGCAAGATACTTTGGTGGTGGTCCTACTGCTTTGAAAAAGGGAGACACTGGCCCAAATGGAATATTTGGTACAATTTCGGGAGACTACTGCAGATGCTTTAAATAGTGTGGCAAGGGGTGTCCCTTTCCCTCACCCCAAAAACATGTGATGGCCCCTACATCTTTTTCAGTAGCTATAAAAGGATCAATAAGGACTGGACAAAGGGTGAGGAAGCATCTATATCATGCCCCTAAAATCCCCTTCTTTAGGCTTGAAGAAGATCTTCTCCAAGAGGTGGTGGTCCATGAAGAGGAATACGAAAACCTGGGTCTCATATGTCGCTTCACAGATATATGGCCAAATATTTTTTAGATTTTTTAATGGATCATTGAGAAGTAGAGACCTATTATCAAGGGTAAGGTTGAGCTTTATCAATGTTCAAAAGATTATTTTATTACTATTTTTGAATCTTGTGAAGATCGAGATGTTTTTCATGAATGGATTTGGTTCTGGGGAGATCGTGGTCTCATGAAAAAATGAGCGTATCCATCATTTGATCCTTTAATTGATTCTTTTGATTCGATACTAATCTGGGTAAAACTATTGGGTCTACCTTCGCAACTTTGGTATGAACCTTGCTTTGAAGCCATTGGAAATACATTCGGGGAATGTTTTAAAGTTTATGCTTCCCATGCAAAGGTTCTGCACACCTCTTATGCTTGTATTTTTGTTGACGTGGATGTATCTCTTCATCTTCCTAAGAAGATTAATTTGCAGATTGGCAAAAGAGTTTGGACTTAAAGACTAGACTATGAAATACTAGCTTTTCATTTTCATAGGTGCTATGAAACTTGTCACTCGATCAAAGATTGTGGGTTCTCAAAGATCACAAGTATGGCTAAGACAGGTTGGTGGAAGAGATCTCTTCCTTTTCACTACACAGTGGAAGCCCCTTCACTTCATGTTGATTCTTCATAAAACTACCTCTCAAGATTCGAATCCACCCATATCACAGATAATAATCCTCTCCTAAATCCTCATCCTGAACCGTTGAGCCAATCATCTACAATCCCTCCTGGGTTGGATGAGGAAAAATATTTTGTTTCTAATTCCTTTGTCAGGCCTATTTACTCCATTGATGTTATTAGTCCATGTGGGATGAATTCTGACAATGATTTCAACAAGGAGGAGTGGACGGTAGTCCAAAATAAGAAAAGAATCACCTCAAAAAGTAAGAGAAGTGGGCATGTCATTTCCTTAAAGATGAATCCCCTTCAATGATTCACTGTTGCTTCAGGTTCCTCCATCCTACTATTCCAAGTGCCCTTGAAAGAGAGCAAAACATATTTAGTCAAAGATCAAGGTTTCTACAATATCATTATACTGTAGCTTCACATGTAAATTAATTCTGTTACTAATGAAGTATTTTTAGAAAAGAAAATACTATAAGATTGAAACATTTGTTTCAGTACTCTTAAAGAGTGAATCTACAGGAACAAATTACAGATTTTTTATACTAAATCATAACTGTGACTTTGTAGTTTTAAACAAAGGAACATAGATACATATGCCATGAACCCATGAAAATGATGAATTTTCAACCAAATCCACAAGAATCAAAATCTGAACATATTGCAAAAATTTCTCTTCTAAATCTCAATGTTTAAATACAGATGGTGTAAAATCACTTTAACAATGTTTATCCTTGAATTTGGAAAGAATCTAAAGAATTGCAGCTTTCTCATACATTTTGCAATTTTTAGAATATAGATTTTCAGATTCAGAAAGAGTTTCAGATAAAATAACCCCTCATCATGGTTTCCTTCATTTTAAAAATTAAAAATTTCAGAAAACAAGTTTTAGATTTGCAAGGTACATCAAATTCTCAAGCAAATTGTGCTTCAACGTATGCTTTTCAGAATGTAAAAAAAAATGTAAAGGTTACATCCATTAACACTAAAATCTGGGTGAGTGTTTTTCTTTAAAACCCCCAAATTTTTAAGGTGTCACTAAATTTAAAATCAGGGCAAATGCTAGAGAGCTCAACTCAAGGAAGATCACCAAAAGACCAAGATAATGATAGCAAATACAATTTTAAAATATGCAAACTTTCAAGAGCAAAAAAAGAAAAATACAGATTTTTCGATCTAAGAATGGAACCTATGGATTTTATAAAAATGTGAATGATCCAGTTTTTCATCAACTTTTTGAAGCAAAATTGAACTTTTGAGTGTGTTTAACAATCCTTTTGCAAAGTATTGTAACAGTGATAAAAGTTGCATCCATTACATTACAATTCTCGGTCATACTTCTCAGAAAATCCAACAATTTCAAGGTACCCATAAATCTAAAAGAATACACTACTCACATCTTTGAACACACTTCGTGCTCAAGCAAGAGGAAATGGGTGAGTTACAAAACAGAGTATAAGCATGGCGAGCTCGAGTTAAAGAGATGAATAATGAGGGTCGAACTAGGTAAAAATAGAAAGGAAAACACTCCAAACTCTAAACATGATCACTGAGGTGAAACATAGATCCAGTAAAAAAGAAGAAATAATGGAAGGCGAGCTGGGCTGAATAATGATGATTGAAGACATGAAAACAAAGATAAAAGCTCTATGCTCTCAACAAATATATGGCGGGTAAGCATGGAAAAATATAGATCAAACAAGAGTTAACAAACCGTGAGCTCCCAACCACAAAAATGAACTATAACTGCAAGTATAACCAAGGGGCAAGCTTGGAAATGTAGAAAAAACGCGTGTCACATAGGAAAAAACTGAGCTCGAATGATAATAAAATGCATAGCTACAGTAAATCAAACCACCTCTGAAAGCTACTAACAAATTGGAGAGCTCTAACAGCGAGGAAATGACATGAGAGATGAAATTGGAGAGGCAAAACCAAATATCTATCCCTTTATCAATGACAACCATCCGCAAATTTGCAAGGGTTTAACCAAAATGAGCCTCGCCACAAAAAAGCAAAGAGAAAAAATTATTCATTTTATGGTTTGAACCCTACTCAACAAAGAGGTATTGACCATTATTGCCCCAACCATGGTAGTCATTTACCCATGGTTAGGGGTAAATTAACCTTTTCAAATCATCATTTTCCCATATGCCCACGTAGGTGGGATTCCATGATTATTGTGACTTTGAAAATGGTGGAAATAATAGTCATAAGCAAACGATTAAACTATGTGTGCTCATTCTCCGAAAAGATTGCCTTACTTTTTCTGCTAAAGATGCGAGTGATTACATTTTTTTCTTTTTTTGTAAAGAGGACGTTGAATAAGGTCAACCCAGGAGAAAGATGCCATGCAATTCATAATTTTAGCCTTTGTAGATCATTCGCATGATAATAATCCCGTAATTATTATCTAAGAAAATTCTATTTAAATGAAAATGGGTCAAACTATGCAAGGGTGAGCTTAAATTAGATTTGTTTCCAACTAACCCCACGTGGAGTTCAAATTCATAATTCAAGTGTTGAAGTGGGAGTGAACTAAACTAAACTAGGAATAGATGGAGTAAACTGACATGTTGAGCAGTTCCATATCCACTCCATTTTCTCTTACATCTCCTTTTTTCTCTATATACCATGCTTTTGAATCAAATGGGGGGTTTGTGATTATGTCACTCTAAGGCTATGCCAAATTTTGTATTTCATCACCTATTTGATGCAATTAAAAGACTTAAGTTCTTCATTTTTAGCTTAATTGAAGTGTGTTACAGTGGGTTGATTATTATGTTTAAGTGAAATCATTATTTTCTTTGCATGTTTTTGAGTCTCATCACCTCCATTAATATTTTTGAAGCTTTCACAAATCATATTAAGCGCATTTTTTAGTTTGCTAATTTTATAGGAAGTGGAAAGACCCTGAGTCTTCCCTCTCATCCTTTATTAATAGATAGTTAATGCCATTTTGGTGGTGTGAAAGTCAATCAAACAACAAAAAAAGTGAAATTTTCAGGTCTTGAAGAGTTAAATAGTGTGTCCTGTGAATTCATACATCTCCAAAATAATTTGTGTATCACCTATTCTACATGTTTTTTTTTTTAATTTCAAGTTATTACTCTCCCTTATCGTATCAAGAGAATAGTTTAGGTTATTGATCAAGGGAACTAGCCCTCTCTCGAGGTTCTTCTCAACATCGAGTCACCCACACCTCAGAAAAGATCTCAATAAATCAGTCAAAGAGAAGTATTGCTTACACTTTTTCAACTCAGGATGATCTTTGGAATGATAAAAAATAAGTAAAAGAAAGCCTTATGTTGAATATTATTCAAATTATTAAAAATTTATTCCATATGAAAATTGGATGAGACATAGAATTAATGAAATATCAATATGTTTTTTATAGTTTGCAAATAAGGATTTGTGATGAAAAGCAAAAATGTTTATAGTTTGATTGGTAAATAGGGTTGGTGGTAGGCTCACCATTTGAATTAATAGAAAAAAAGGATACCCAAATACATATAAATAATTCCTACCTTCCTCTGCCAAATAAAAAACAACCTATAAAAACCTATGCTAGACCCTAGTTTCCTTTATACCATGACAAAAAAAATCCTATCAAAGAGATTTCCGTAAAAAATATTAACCTCTAAATGAAGAAAATGTATTTTTTTACTAGTAGAAAATCTTTGAGAAACTCAACATCATGAGTATACTACCAAAGAGAGAGGGTATCCTACACTCTCCTTGGAACAACCATCCCATAAAATAAACCATACACTCTTAATTCATAGATCATTTCTTTTATGTGAAATATTCCTGGTTTCTTTGGTGTCATAGAATGATCATCTCTCCCACTTCTCCTATTATCAAGTTTTTTCTTAGGTCTGCAAAATTTCATTGATTTTGTTCCAATTAGATGGGTCAAAAATGATGAGAGAAGACAATGGATCCAATCCTATTCCTACTTATGAAAATACATTTGTTTCCCCTTTTACTTCATGGAAAATATGTTCAAATGAGTTGGATTGAAATGCTTGAGCGAAAAAACAAATATTCTTGCAATAGTTGATTTATATTCTAGTTAGGTATATCCCCCATTGTTCATAGCATTGGTTATAATCAGCAAGTCTCCTTCTACCATTACCTCCCTGTATCCTTTTTTAATTTTTTAGACATAAAATGTCTAGAAGAGTTGTCATTTTTACTTCATTATTTATGGCACAAGGAATAAAATTGATCCAACCCATAACATGTGACCTTCAATATCGTAAAGAAAAACCCCTGTAGCTAAGATTACATGATTCCACATAGATGCACTATCAAAATTTAGTCTGATTGACTAAATCTACGGTTCTTTCCAGCTAATCTACACTCGTTGTGATTTGACTAAGTTGGTTTATTAGTTCAGAGGGATAGAGATATGTTTTAAGTTCTCTAGGATCTATAGCTCATTGCACTATAACATATCCTTATTAATTTTAAGGAAGGTTAAAATTTCATATATTCTTAGCTCTATTTTATAGCAAAGTCTTTCCCATACAAGGTCATTAACTTAAAATCATAGTATTTCTATCTTTCCAAATTTTTAAGATTAAACTCATCAAAAACACGTACCATAATACCTCCAATAATATTAAACCTCACAACCACGCAAAAAAAATAATCATTTATTTTGTAAGCGTTGACCATATTTGGTCATCATGATGCATAAGGATAAAACAATTTCAAGTTACTCATTTTTCAGTGGTTGATTGTGAAATAGACAAGAAATAAGCTGGCTCGAAATAAGGTTCCAAGATGTTTTTTTCCCTATAAAGGTAGCCATTCAAGTTTTTATATTTTCCAAGATCATGTACCATCGATGAAAGACTACTACATGGTCTTGACGGAGATGGGAAGGACATCATATATTGGAAATTAACATGTTGTAACAACAAACAATTAGGTTGTAAATTTGAATTTCTCAAGAGGAAGCATAGTTGTTTGAGGTGTTCATTCTTTTAGTCTTAGTTTCAAATAAAGGTACAAACAATTCATTTTAATTCCTTTTGATTATATGCATTTTTATTATGCAATTGAGTTTTCAGATGTTCATTCAGTTGTGCAACCTGAAATACAATGTAAAGCAAGCACCATACAACTCATTGCATAAAAAATGTGTATATATTCATCAGGAAATTTTAGAAGTTTTCAAATACAAGCCATGGGATATAGTTATCTTATTAAGAATGCAAATAAATTTAAAGCTGGAAATGTAAAGAAGAAAAGTAACCTATCATTTCCTAAAAGAAAATGATTGTTCCTCTCAAGTTATTGCTCTAGTTTTGACCCAATTGTTACTTTGTTGTACCAAAAATGAGAAAAGGAAAAGGATGTTAGAGCTCAGGATTCATTCCTTGATTATATTTTTAGCTTCAAAAATATTGTAATTATTTATTAGAAAGGAAAGTACTATGAAATACTATTAAATCATGCATTTATAGGAACAAATTACATAGTCTTTCTAATCTGAATGAGGAAAATAACACACAAGTACAAATTTTTGGAATATGAGTTTACATGAATAGAATATTCCATATCTACGAAGAAAAGGTCAAATTTTACAACCTTCAGTGAAATTTTAGATCTACAAGGGAAAAATATATGAATCACTCCAGCTAAAAAGAGCTCAAATTTATAGGTTGTCATGGCATAGAAAATTACATATGGAAAAAGAGAAATTTCCAACCATATGAAGGATGGGTTTTCATCAAGTTTTCAAGTGCTATACCTTTGCATTAAGAAATGTTTTTAGGAAAATGAATACAGTTTGTACAATAATTTTCAAAATGAAATGGAGCTATAGAGTTCCTTAACCATTGCAAGCTATAAGTTCTAGAAGATTCATGTTTCAAATTTTCCCAAGTTTCTCATCAACGTTTCATAGAAAAATTTCTTGACAGGATACATTTCAGGATGTGCTGAATTCAAATCTAAAAAATGACAGTATCCCAATTCAAAATGAAGAGAACAAAATTCTATATTAAGATCCATCGTGACCTTTCACTTGTGAAAAAGTGAAAAATATTTTTTCATATTGTAACATTTCCATAAAGAGCATGAATCTTTATACAAGTTATAATCTGCAAGCTTTCAAGAACAAAAGTTTCCAGTAAGGATATAATATCTAGAGATGTAAGTGTGTTTTATTTTGCACAAGAATGAGAAAAATAGAGTAAAGAGTTTTAGAATAAGGAGAAGTTTTCCATATCAAAACTGAAAAGATTGAGTTTATGAAAAGTAGACAAGGCTCATGGACCATGTCCACACATCTTGCATAGAAAAAGAGATATTTTCTTAGAATTGAAAAATTATAGATTTGCAAAGTGGCTATCTACGAATACATAAAGATTTGATATCTGAAAATAAGTTCACATAGAATTCATGATAAATTTTGTAGCCATCAACTCAAACTGGGATAGAAAATGATTAGAATGCTCAATTCTATGGTTCCCCGCTAAAACAAACCACTTGAGACCTAAGAACAACCTAGGATTAGTTAGGAAAATTATGGAATAATTTTTTTTTATTAAAAGAATATGCAACAGGGTTACAAGACAACAGTTGTCATTAACACGTTCTAGAACAACTCTAATCCATTAGAATATACTTTTATTTTATTAACAATTATTAGAGGTCATAGGGTCCAAATTTTAGGGTTAGAAGGTTTAGAGGGTAATTCCTCACCATACCCATTCTCTAACAAGCTTAAAGATTCATTTTGGTTTTTCTTAAAATTAACACATTCAAAAATCCCTAAATCATTCCCATTAGATAGGAAATTTCCTCACCTTTCCAGTGATATAAATAAGTCCTCCTAACTCCTCATATATTTCAAGTTATGGGCCGGCGGGCCCAAGGGTGAAAATTTGTCCCAAGGGTGGTCTGCATAGCAGCAGGAGATATTTTGGAAAATTTTCCCACGCGAGGTGAAAATCCAACTTTACGCCCGTGCTCCTGCGAGTCTGCAAGGGACACATGGCGTCTCCTAAGCCAACACAGGGAAAGCAGGGCGATAGGGAGAAAACTTGTTTAACGCCTCGAATGGCTAAGAGGGTAACATTCACCTGCATATCCACTGACACCTCACAATGTCGCGTGGAAGCTCCTGATTAGCTATGGTTTGGAGGGGTGGCGGGGAAAATTCAGAAAAACTTTCCCAAAATTTTTTGAAATGTAAAAAGGCAAAAAGAGACTCGTTCCTCTGCTGTTGCCTTGCGACGCCACATGACATCACTTGATTGGTTGTGGGGTAGCGAGGCAGTGGGGAAAATTTAGAAAATTTTCCCAAAAACTTTCTGAAGCTCCAAGGGAAAAATTCGGGCCCGCCAAGGAAATTTTTCCCAAAAAAAAAAAATTTGGCACCAAGTGAAGAAAAACGTCAAAAGGCCATAAATTTTGATAAAGAGCTCAATTTTGGGAAAATGAGGACTTTCTATAAATCTCTCAACATTCTCATTAATCAAGGATCATTAATTTTTTGATTTTTTATAAGGTTTAAGTGGTTAATTTCAAGAAAATGATCTGGAGGCTTTTACAGTGCAAACTGGTAAATTTTAACTTGTGAGATTTGTCCAATTTGATCTTCTTCCTCTCTCAATATGTCAAATAGACATGGAGAATTGTTCTTAGGTGGAATTAGGATAAGTTTGTGAGGCATATATATTTGATTGAATTCCAATTTGAAATTTACAATTTTGACAGCAAAACGACTGTGAAAACTTTGAACTCAGTTTTGCAATGTTTTGAAAGATTTCCTTTCAGTATTTTTGTCTAATTGGATTCGTTTAGGGAAAACTACTTCAATTTAATTTTTTAGTTTTTTATTTCATGGTTGCAGGTTCAACTTATGCATTTTGGATTACATAATTGCCCGTTTGAAAATACAAGACATGGATCAAATTTTTAAAGGTTTTATTTTTCATTTCCTTCTTCTAAGTATTATAATATGTTCCAATTATAATCTAATACATATAGTTGATTCAATTCAACTATTCAAAAAACTAAAATCCATATCTGATTTCCAATTTTCACATTCTTCATATGCATTTCTTCCTTTCAAACAAAGATTACAACTCACATCTAGAGGATTAAATTCAACACAATGATACAATTTGAGGAAGTTTATGCAATCCTTTATCTATTCCAAAAGACAACTTTACAACTTCCTCCTTTTATTCTTTCCAAAATCATATATTATATTCAGGGCAGAATAATACATTTTCTTCTCATGTGTTTCGCTTTTCCACTTTCCAAACAAGGATTTCATAGTGCGTGCTAAACACAAATTTCCAATGGAAAAATATCATATGGAAAAGACAAAACCACATCCATTAATTCAAATGAAACTCTTACAACTTCCTTTACATTTGATTTCAAAATACAACATACAAAATACATATCATTCTTTCACATTATTTTCAAGACAGAATATAGAGTATATAACTCTTTTACATTTCAAATTTCAACTTTCATTGTCAATAAAAAGTATCTTTTCCATCACAATGAATATATAGATCATCCACTTTAAAGTGGTAAAGGGATACAATAATATTTCGTTTCACAAGGGATTGTCAAACTGTCCTTTTCTCAGCTCCAGAACAACAACATGCATATTTCTCATTCTTCCAATTTGATCACAACAAGAGTAGGGGAAAGGAAACGATCTCCACCTAACCAAGACATCCAATGAAGAGGAAAATCCATCCTTCTTCATTGGCCCCTAAGCCCCAACCACAATGCAATAAAAGATGTGATCCAACTCATGGCAACAACAGGCTTCCACAAACACACAAGCAACACTTTTACAATAAAAAAAAGTCTGAAACAGAATGTAGTTTACAAATACATTAAAACATGACAAACATTACTAAGGCTTCATCAAACAATCCAAAGGAGCAACAAACTATGGGGGATGTTTCTTATGCCTCCCAAAGGGGAAATGGGTATCACCACCTGAGGACAAACCGCCTGTGTGTGTGTGTGTGTGTCTATATATATATATATATATATATATATATATATATATGTATGTATGTATGTATGTATGTATGTATGTATGTATGTATGTATGTATGTATGTATGTATGTATGTATGTAAGTATGTATGTATGTATGTATGTATGTATACATACACACACGCACACACACACACACATATATGTATGTATGTATGTATGTATTTATGTATGTATATATCATTTCAAATCCCTGACATGCCCTTATGCCTCCCCAAAATACCCCCTTATTCCTCACATTTTCTTATGCCTCCCCAACCTCTTATGGCACCCCATAATGAGTAAAGAAATGCAAGTTATTCCTTTGTAAGGTGGAACCCGAATCCCAACTCCCTCCACCCTTACACCTCCCTAAAACACACTTGCGCCTCCCACAAAATAACCCCATAGTCTTCTCCTACACCATTCCTCAGCCATCTACCCAAAAACCAAAAAACATGCCCAAACATTCACACATTAACATTTACATTCATAAAAGAAGAGCATTTCAAGAGTCAAGCACCTACCTCTCCATGATGGAGTTGTTCCAAATTCCAAAACAGCAAGCTTTATCCCAATGCAAGCAATCCAAATCATCTAAGCACAAGCATGCAATAGTATTCCAAAAACTTCTTCAGAGAAAGAGCTCCCAAAACAGTAAAGAATTCACCCAAGAATGAAGCCTCCTAAGTGAAGCAACCCAAAACAAGGAAAGGAATTCAAATTTTATAGTAGAGGGAAGGGAAGAGGATGAGGTGGGTCCATGTAGGAGGTCACATCACACATCCTCAATTGCAACCCCCAAAGTCAACTTCATTCTCCAATGCATAATAAATAGGTGGGTGAAAAATATGACAATTTACTTACATACTCAAATCCAACCCACACCCAAAAAGACTGAAATTAAATCATGTAAGAAAAGTGTAATTAAAACCTATAATTTGCCTTCTCAAAAAGCATTATAAAAGTTTAGTCTCAACTCTCCAACCGTAGGCATGGTTTGTAATTAAATTTAAGAAGTATGGGACAAGTTTAACTTGTCCCACATACCTCTAAAATTAGCCTCCAAAGACAATTTCAAATTTTCAAGAAGGTGGAGTGTTTCACACTCAAAATTTAAATTACACATCTCTTACAACACTTTAATACAAGGCCAACAACTCTATTAATTAATTTCTCATGATATCTTTTAATTAATTAATATTAACAACATGCTTACCTACAATATTAATACAACATTTAATAAAAAAAAGAAAGAGGAAAATGCATCACAAAATAAAACATGCAACATTAAACAAAAGGGTCAAATAAATAAAGACACATAGCCCCTTGATCACATTTAAAGGTGATCCCCCCCATGGAAATCCCTAACACACACACAAACATGCACAAACAAATACTAGTTGCCATGGTGACCTTGTTGAATTCATTTAGAATTCCAATGTGTTTGGTCTCCAATCCCCCTGATGTTTGGTGTGATATTTTTAACCTGCAAAACACAAATACCTCCTTTGACCTCATGGCCATATCAAAACATCCAAAATAATATAAATATAATTCCCAAATTCATTTAAATGTATGAATCACAACAACATCAAAGCAATCTAACAATATCATTTATCATTTTATCAACAACTATATCATCATCCAATAATCTCCATTTCTAGGTCTACTAACAATATCCAAATATCACAAGTCCGCACAACATCCATAATATAACCATGTCAAACAATATATCATCATCAACATATAAAATGTCTCTAATAATCATCATGCATCATAACTAAATCAAGCCAATAATAATCCATGATCTAACATATAACAGTATACTATTATAAAGACCATAATCATGTCCATAATATAATTAGAAGTATCATGATTAGTATCAAAAAGGTGTCAAAGGGAAGTGGGCACTACACTCCCCTCCCTTTAGACTTGACTTCCTCCTAGAAGTAACTAGAACAAATGTGGAAATTGAACTCGTAGCAAAGTAGCATCCACCCATGTAGCTGCAGTCTCATCATATATGTCCCACTACACCCAGACCTGAGCAACCTCTCTACCTCAAAGGCCTAGGGTCCTACGATCTAGGATGCGAACGGGCTCCACCATCACCTGCCCCTGATCCTGTACCTGCAATGAGGTCTAATCTAGCACATGAGAAAGATCTGTAACCTATCTCCTAAGAACTGAAACATGAAACACATCATGTACATGAGACAAGCTAGGTCGCAATGCTAAATGGTAGGCCAAAGGGATGATACGCTCCAAGATCTCAAAAGGACCCATGAATCTAGGAGCTAACTTAGAACCTTTTCTATAACGGATGGGAATCTTATGTGGCCTAAACCGAAGGAACACCTTAATGCCCACATCAAAACTATGGTTGGTCCTATGCTGATCTGCATACTTCTTCTACCTATCCTGTACCTCCTGCAGTCTTTGTCTGATCAAAAACCACCTGCTGCTCCATGTCCTACAACAAATTTGGTCTAAGAGAAACCCTGTCCTCTAGCCTGCCCTATTTAAGAGGTTTCTTACACTCTCTACCATACAAATCCTAAAAAGGAGTCATGCCTATAGAACTCTGAAAACTATTATTGTAGGCAAACTCCATCAAGTACAGGTACTCCTCCCATCTAGATTGTTGATCCATCACATACATCCTGAGCATGTCTTCTAAAATCTGATTCACCTACTCAGTCTGTACATCTATCTCGGGGTGATATGTTGTACTGAAATTGATCTTTGTCCCAAAGGCATACTGCAAGGTAGTCAAAAAATGGGAGTTGTACAAAGGATCACGGTCACTAATGATCTTCCACGGAATCCCATGTAACCTGACAATCTCATCCAGATATAACCATGCCACTACACTAGATGTATAAGTGGTCTTCACCGGAGAAAAGTGAGCCACTTTTTTCAATTTATCAACTATGACCCATGATGGTGTCGTGGTGATATCTCAACATTAGTAGCCCAACAATGAAGTCCAGGGAAATGGTGTCTCATTTCCAGTCTGGTACAGCATGAGGAAAGAGAAGACTAGCTAGATGCTGATGCTTGGCCTTAACTTTCTTGACACTCTAAACAATCGTGACACATGAACTGAGCCACGTTCCTATGGGAAGTCCTTCTCCAGTGATAAAAATATCTCAAGATAGCGTGCATCTTCTTCATCCCCAGGGTGGGCTGAATAGGGTGCCCGATGTGCCTCTGTTGAAGATGTCCTGCCTCAAGCCTCCATCTCTAGGAACATAAATCCATGGCCTCTATGCCTAAGAAGGCCATCTACCTCTAAGTGAGAAACCATCAAAAATTCTCTTCAAGGGGTCTCTGTGAGTCGATCTCTGCTTGAACTACAATATAGAAGTTGTTAAGCTGAAGCTGCTAAAGAATCCTGATCCACAAATCTGTGCCCACTGCAGGTGTGAAAGGAACATAATCACATGATCATGCCATCTGCCAAGAACACAGATGTCTGCAATCAAACATTCTCCTTTCCTTTCACATGAAAGTAATTCTCCATGTCATAACTTCACATAAACCTTTGCAAACAAATGAGCAGCAATATCATACTATTATTATGGAATGCAATGCAGTACATTGAGATTGGGCCTTTCATGAAGAGGTAATGCAATAGACAATCAAATGAATTAGTCTTGAGTGTGTAGATCTCTGACCATAGAAGAAAGTGTCTCCATTGAACCAAAGCGTGCACAACTACCGTAAGCTCATAATATTTGAGTTTGCAGAGATTTAGAAATCCACTACTCTAGTCAATTCCATAGCATCAAGGACAGAACTATACCAAACAACTAGATAATATCTCCTAAGCATCTAAACAAGATAAACGAAAAACTCCACACACATAAGTGGATCCGGATAACTGCAATAATAGGTGTTGTAGTAAGACATTCCTTTAGTGTACATGAAGGCCTAAGCTCGCACCTATATGACCTAAACTAACACTTCTTCCCTTTCCTTTGAAGCTAGGGGCCAAAATTGATGTGGCATGTCACAATCTGAGGGAAGTCTTGAACAAATCTAGGCCTCATGAGGTAACCTACTATGTCCCATGAAGCTGCGCACTTCAGGGTCATAGCAGTGGGTGTTGGCCAAATCTATGATAGCTCTAATCTTGGAAGACCCACTCGATGGTGATACCTTCCTAAGAAATGATCATGACTCCAAAACCTCATACCTCCGTTTGAAAGAATGCACACTGGTCTCCATTATGTTCCCATAAAGTCCACTGCTCAATGACAGACACTCAAAAACACCTGGCACTAGGTTGCCCCTTGAATAGCTCCATACAATGCGACTGTCAATGGAGTGAAATCAAAATGTGCAATCAAGGAAGATGACAAACATAATCTGATCAACTACTAAGAATAGGTGTCTCGTGATACCCCATTCATCAAACTTATAAGCATACTACGGGGGCATTAGTTAAACCAAAAGGTACCACTGTTTCACTCATCCAAGAAAAGCCATATCTCATACAAGGCAAGGACATGAAACCTTATGAATGTTTGATCAACTACCACACCCTCCCTTACTGTTGAATGGGTAGCTTGATGCTATAAGGTCTATCTGTAGAGAAAGTTGTGGCTCCCAGAACATCTGATCTCAATACACTCATCAACTAACACTGGAAGGGGACTAGAATAGATTTGTGATCAGAGATACTTATTCAACTAGTGGTAATCAAGTGTCACAACTGCAATGATCCATCCTTCTTCTTTACAAAGATCACTGAGTGCATACCCAAGGGGACTTACTAGGATAAATTAGGCCCTTCTCCAGAAGGCCCTCACAGATGCAAACTTGAGTATCGCAAAGCTTAGGAGCAAGTAGACCAATCTGGTGGAGGTGCCTTGCCTGAGATAGGATTTGCTCTCGGAACCAAATCTATATGAAAATCAATCTGCCATGTGGGGGTCAGGTATCCACCCCGGGGTCAACTCCCCTGGATGAAGAACATGCCTGCATATGACTCTCTGCAAAATACACAATGGATCATCTAGCGATGGTCCACTCAGACCCATGTGTCTCAAGTTGATCACTGACTGTAATAGCATGACATCTCAGGTTTTTCAACCCCGTCATGAAAGTGAAGGTGTATAGGACATATTGTTTCTCAAGCCATGATCCTCAGATGATACAGTCGAGCGACACCACATTAAATGGAGCTCTGCAAAATAGAAGAGCTAAAATGACCAGTATATGCTTAAATCCAATGTCATAATCCATAATGTTCACTTAACATGTACAATAGAGGAACGACTTGAATTATTCAAT
Organism: Taxus chinensis; assembly: GCA_019776745.2. NCBI lineage: Eukaryota > Viridiplantae > Streptophyta > Pinopsida > Cupressales > Taxaceae > Taxus > Taxus chinensis. The sequence goes on from CM034146.1 coordinate 648,352,711, forward strand.
AAGAAAGATGTATCATATAGGACTCCGCTAGGGGAGTACAACTACTACCTGAATCAGTGCATGCAAGAACTCCCACTGCACTAATACTGGTAGTCTCAAGTTAAGGCCATGCAGACTGAGTAGAGCTAGGACTCCACATAACATGTGGTATTGCTAACTAAGTACAGACTAGTGGAAGAGCATGTACTCCACACAAGCTTCATAGGTGTATGAGCCTCAAGCAATCGAACCTAACAACCTGTAGGGCTGACAGATCAAGTGTAAGAATGGGTATCTTGATAAATAAATAAAAGGATGGAATAATAACCTACACTAACACCCTCCCGTAAGCATAGCTTAGGTGGATGTTGTAGGCTAGCAAGGTGGGTCCCGGTAACGAGGCCTGTATGATTGTAACCTTATCATGACATGAGTAAATGTAGAAAAAATTGGACACTGCTTGAGCAATCTATTTTCTTCCAAAAACAAGTAACAATATCCTCTAGAGAATCCACACAAATCCTAGAAAAACATATCATACTCAAAATCCTTGGCTCCAGGTACAAATTACTACTCCCAAATGCTGAAGACATCGTGGCTTAGCCGAAATTGTGGTCCATAATTAATTATAACACTGCTTGATCCATATTTGATACTTCATAATACGACTGACAGTCTCAACCAAAATAGCTCCAATGCAAGGAGCACAATCAATGGAGTGCACTGTCGCAAAAAACGCACTCAAAACCGAAACACCAAACATAAACGTTATCAAAAATGCTATAAATAGGTGTGATATGATCCAAGAACAACAAAGTTGAAACAAGGCAAGGACACGATAAATCTAGAGTTTCCTTCGATCCACAGAAATAGACAAGGTAACAGGGGGTTGAAGTTAGGAACGAAACTCGAATAAAGCACAGAATTCAAGCACTCATATGACCCTCCCATAAGGATATGAATGGGTGGAGTGCACAACTTACTATTATGGGGTGTATCGCATGTTTTCGAAAATGTCACATCCAACTGTCTCAAACACTAACAAAATAACTATTTTTGGACTGTGTACCATAGTAGACCTTTGCTACCAGACAAGAGTATACCTATGGCAACTTGCCAAAAGTAGTCAAAAATGTGCACAGCATACGTGGATCTCTTAACAAATAAGGAGAGATACACTACACCTGGTAAACAACTAGTGCTCACAAATTGAGATAGAATACCATACAATGCAGAAGGTATAGAACCTAGTTGGAGTAAGAGGCTCGAATGGTGGAGGAGCCATGCCTATAGAGTTTCTCCGCAAAATCAAAAAATCCACAAAAAACGTCTGCCTCCCGAAGTGGCCAGAGTATCCACCCCAAATCTTAGGGTTTTCATGCCTTCTGAATCTAATGAAGATGCCTCTATTTTCCATATGAACTTCACGTAACAATACACAATGGGTGACCAAATCCCAAATATTGAACACGTAGAATAATGTGTCAAGTTGCAAAATCATGTTTGACAGATGGATGTCAACAACAATCTCTAAGTTTCTCATAGCCATGTAAGTGAACGTGTAGAACTCATGATCGTGCTCATGATCCTCAAGAACAGAGATCGAGTGAATCAAATAGCATAAGCTCTGTAAGATGAAATTGATTCACTACAATTAAGTATACATAAACATTCGCAAAACCAATGTCATGACGATAATATCCACTATAACATTGTGGAGCTCAGATGGAATACATTGAGAATGGGCCCTGCTTGAATAGTCTGTCAATGACTAACAATCTAGTGAGACACAATCAGAGGTCAGAGCATGCAAGCCATAAATGTAAGGAAATAACTAATCATCAAAGAACTAGTCAAGACCATAGATTTAGGAGAGAACTAGACATCAATGATCTAGTCTAATACCATAGATCAAGGAACTAGTCAATACCTAGATACTATACATAACAACTAGATAATATCTCCTAATATCTAAATAATGCATAAAAGAAATATTCACACACATAAGTGGGTGAGGATAAAATACAATAAAGGTAAATAATGTACCTAGGTGAACATTAGCTAAGGTAAATACCTACTCTAGCACCCCCCCAAGTGAAGCTAGGGGCCAAAATAGAAGTGGCATGTCCACAGTATGAGTCCTGGTAACTAGGCCTAATGAGGTACTCACGTACAATAACTGGGAAAAATGGACACCGCAAGGTACCCAAAACCAATAACAACAAAGTAAAAGAGAGTAAAACCCACTCCAAGGCATCCCAAGAAGCTTGGCTCAAAAAACTCATACAATGCTGAAGAAGTTTTCTCTGAGTCCACTTCTCGATCATAGAACTCAAAAAAAATTGATAGTAGGCTTCACCAGAATAGCTCCATACAAGGATACTGTCAACGGAGTGATGTCGAAAGTGCAATAAAACACCAAACATAATTCGACCAACTGCTACAAATAGGTGTGTCATGATCCAAGAACAATAACCAAAGCAACAAGGCAAGGACAAAAACTCCAGAGTGTCACGATCCAAGAAAAGCCAAGGTAACAAGGCAAGGACATGAAACCTGAAGAAGCATGATCAACACCACACCCTCCCATACTGCTGAATGGGTGGAGTGACGCTACAAATCTGTATGAGTTGTCAAAATAACTACTCGAACACTGATAAACTAACAATGGAATGCACCATAATAGATCCCCCATGAGAGATACTGTCAACATTTCAAAAGTGTCAAAAATACAAATACAAAATCTCTCAGCAAACAAGAGAGATACACTACACCTGCTAAAGAAAAAATTCTCAAAACAAGAAGCATCACAATGCATAAGGTATATAAAGTGAAGCAAGAGGCCTAATGGTGGCAGAGCCATGCCTGTAGATTCCTTTCAATGAATGCCTATGTCACCACCACGAGTGATCAGATATCCACCCCAAATCAACATGGATGGATGAAGAAGATGTATGCATATGACTTGGTGTAAAATGCACAATGGGTGCATGCAAAATAACATCAGAATGTGTATCAAGTTGATCATGTCTGATAGCTGAAATCTCAGGTTTCTAATCCTGAGTGAAGGTGCAGAACTCATGTGTTGCTCATGATCCCAATGAAGTATTTTCTCGAAAACCAATGTCATGATAAGAATTCCACTTAACTTGTGGAATAGAGGAAACAATACCATATGAATGTCTATCAATGACTCGACTAGTGAGACCCATAGAATGGAGCATGTGAGAACTAGAATGCAGTGGTATGCTTCTCAAAAAATCCATGCAGCTGAGCAGAAGTAGGATACACAACATGTGGTACTGTAATAGGCACAGATGTGGAAGATCATACAGTAACAAGCCTCATAGGTTTAGAAGCATCAAAAGTAGGTTCAGGCTCAAAGACTGACAGATCAATGTCATTGGGTACAAGAGCAATAGCTGCAAGTGGACTAGGAGCATGGATATGGTTGTCCACAATATGATGTTGATGCTCTAGGCTAGCAAGTTTGTTCTGCAGGGAGTGTATTATTGTATCGTGAATGAGTGATTGTAGAAGAGAATTTTTCTTCTTGAGCGATCTATTTTCTTCCACAAATTTTACAATATCCTCTTGAAGTCCACATACTTAAGATAAAAGCATATCATTCTCAGAATCCATGATAGGTACAAACTGCAACTCCCAAAAATTTAGGACATCGGGCCCAGCCGAAATTGCATTCATAATTGATTACAACACTCCTCCATATTTGACACTTTATAATTATAGTGAAAGTCTCAAAATAAATAAATCCAATGGAAAGAGCATGGAAAAATAAGCACTTTTACAAAAAACGGCACCCAAAACTGAGTTACCGATCAAAAGATACAAGTTTTTTAATATTTTACTCTTTTAGTTGCCACTAAAACAAAATAACTTGTTGTTGCCTTCACTGCATAATTAAAATTAAAGGGGGCTGAAGTAAGCACCTAATAGTAGGAATCACAATCTTTAAGCCCTCATATGACCATACCATATGACCAAGGGGTAAGGATTTTAATGGGATTTCACGCAAACCAAGACAAATACGCAACAACAGAAAATTACTCTATTTAGATCTCGGAAAAAAAACTAGACCCAAAACAAATAATCTCACGATTTATTTTCTTGTGGGCACAAATCCTGAGGCAATCCAGTGTACTGTAACAATACTATGGACATGCCACATCTATTTTGGCCCCTAGCTTCACTTAAGGGGGGGTGTTTGGACATGCCACATCTATTTTGGCCCCTAGCTTCACTTGAGGGGGGGTGTTAGAGTAGGTATTTACCTTAGCTCATGTTCACCTAGGTACTTTATTTACCTTTATTGTATTTATCCTCACCCACTTATGTGTGTGGATTTTTTTTTATCTTATTTAGATATTATGAGATATTATCTAGTTGTTAGGTATAGCTCTTTCCTTGATCTATCGTATTTACTAGATCCTTGATGTCTAGTTCTCTCCTAAATCTATGGTCTTGACTAGTTCTTTGATGACTAGTTATTTTCTTGATTTATGGCTTGATCTACGACCTTGACTGGTTCTTAGATTTTTATTCCTTGCCTATTTAAGCAAGTCCCATTCTCAATGTATTGCATTGAGTTCCATAATAATATATGATATTGCTTCTCATTTATTTGCAAATGTTTATGTAAAGTTATTTTTGCGAATTGCTTTCATCTTATTGATTGTGGTGTTTGATTAGCATCTGTGTTCTTTTCTTGGTACGATCTGGTTATCGTTCCTTTCAGTACTTAGGATTCCCAAGCATAGGAGTTGCACTTGCCCTAACCTTCCTATACTTTGGATTATTCAACCTCTAGATTATTTAGGTTTTCATCTATTTGTTTCCTATCCCCCACATCATATTTCTCATAAGGTGTTATTAATCTGGGGAGAATTTAATTCACATATGGTGTCTACATAAACATAATCATATCTAACATCTTTTTAATTAGAGATAAAATAGGGTTAAGGGGTCCCTTCCACATACATTTTCATAGCCCACTTAATGCAAAAGCATCATTAAAAACCAAAACCCATAGGTGAAAAGATATATAGAATCAATAAGTAACAAAAAAACATAGAGCATAGTAACAACAACAATAGAACAAAAAACTAATAAAACCAGATACAAGACAAACCAGTAGCACATAAACAAGATCCAACAACCAAGTGTCCAACCATCAATTAGGATCATCATTCTTCTCCATATATTTTAGGAGAGCTTCCCACTCCTTGATATCAAGATTAGAATCATTCAAGCCACATTTCATTTTCTTATAAAATTCATCATTCTCAATTTTTTTGTGTGTCTTAATCAATTTTTCCATTAGATGAAGGTGTTGTAAAGTGGATTCCATATAGAGCATGCTCCAATTATTAACCTAGTTAAGTAGATATTTCAACCGATTAACTTATTTCTCTAAGAACTTGCACCTATCCTGGACCATCTCCATGCTTCCATTTTTCGCATTTGAATCCATGTTATCAATATCCTCTCTCATAATATGCTAATATTTAAGAATGAACTGTAACATGCTATTATTGAGATTAGTATCCATCCTAAGTTGCTCCAAATTCTCCAATTCCTTAACCATATCCTCTTGATAACACTACCCCTACATAGTCCCCCTAGTAACCATGACAGGCTTAGCAACCCCATTTTCCTCTTTCAAATTATTAACGCCAAGAACGGCCTCATCAGATTACTTAGGATCGGATCCTTGATCCTTTGAAGATGGACACTCACTTGACTCCTCCTTGTCCTAGGATTCAACATCCTGCTTAGTTTCAAATGCACCAAGATCATCCACCAGTGGGCCAAGCCACTTAATGAATTTAGTCACATGAGAGGATCCCCTCTTCACCAAGGCCATGATAGGACCTTGGTGAAGGGGTACCAAAATCTTTCCCTTTTGAAACTAATCCATGGTAGTGTGTAATGACTGAAGACTAAAGCATGAGAAAATATAACTCTGTTGCCAAGGAAAATGAAATTAAGCAACCGAAGATGATAAGAAATTTTTTTTTGTTCCTTCCTTCCAGTGTAATAAATTGGATTAGATTCAAATCCACCTCATTAAAGGGTTTGGGGATAGATTCCTATAAATAACCAGTAAAATGAGGGATAAGTCTTTCTTTACCTTTAAATAACGTCTCCATCTCCTCTGAGAATTTTTTTTTGTTTGAATAGTTCTCTACCTTCCTTATTCAAGTCCATAATAGAAGCAATGGTGTCAATGGTTATTTGAATCTTAACCCACCTTAAAGATACAAAGCCCCTATCCAGATTCTAGAAGTATTTCACAATTTTCCAGACTCTTTACTGAGTTATTCATTAAAACCTTCAAAAAATCTTTATAAATGGGTTCGTACCCTCCTTTTAAAAGATATTCCACACACAGGGCTTAATGTTCTTAACATCACATGAATTTGTGTGAACCAATTCATTGCATTCTTGTTTCCTAATTAGGTAATAAGCCAAAACTAGCGTGAATTCCACATAGCTACTCTCCAAAAAATATTTCTCCTATGTGAATAATGAGCTTTTCTCCAAGAATGTAGAAATGAATCCCACTCCTGTAGCCCTAAATAACCATTTTATTGCATTTGCAAGATGGGATAGTTAGCACATAATTATGAGACACGTGACAGTGATCACCCCTTACCCTATCATTATTCCAATTAATAACATTCAAATGCTTATGGTAATTTCCACAAGCATGCCTATTCATAATTCCAGTCCAAAAGGGAAACCCCTTGACCCTAAGACTTGACAAGTAACCCTTTTTAATCCTTATTTAACTCATTGATTTCCTTTGTTATTAGATATTTCATGGGGGTTTTCAACTCGGTATAGTTTGTCATGAGTTTCAGAACATCCTCATAAACCCCTTTGTTGGAAAAAAGGTTAGCCACAATGTTTTCCTCCCAATATATGTGTTTAAAGGTTATGTTCTCAAAACCCAAACTGATCCTTTTAATACCTTTAATGGAATCCTTTATAGAAATGGAAGTGGCACTAAGGTTAAAGACGTTGTCAATTATGTTTAAGGATTCACCTTCTAATTCTATGTTCCTGAATTTTTTTTCGACAACAATTTTGACCCCCTAGAATGTCACACCAGTTTATGTCATATGATTAGTTTAGATACCTAGATTATAGGAAAAGCTGAAGATGAATAACCCATTCTTATATCTGAAGAATCCTCATATGCTTTATTTACCTAGATTCCCTTTTTATACCCCATCAAAATTAGGCTTAATCTAGCTAGTGCTAGGTTTCTCCCATCCAACCATCCGTCTGGGGGTTAGGAAGAGGTAGCGAATTGAGGGCACTAGTCATACCCCAATTTCTTGAAAATTTTCTCTCAGCTTTAAGAAATACCTTTTTCTTATTTTGAAGAATTGAAAAATTAGCAATAATGGCATTTTTACATCCAATAACCACTCTTTTCTCTTGTTCCTTCATCCCTTTGAAGATACTTTAAGTTCTTTCCTTCCGTATCTCCCAACATATGTACAATGAGGTAAAAGTCCATGGATACTTCAACCCTTGACTTTTAAAGGGATAAATCCACTAATTCTAAACCATCTTTAAGGAGGGAGGGAAGACCCATTTAATATCAAAGAGTGATAATAGGGAGCATCTAACTTCCACCAAGAAAGGGAATTAAAAAAAGAGGTGATAAGTATTTTCCCCTTCTTTTTCACGTAAAACACGCCTATTGACCATATGAAAACCTCTTTTAGTTATATTATACATCATTAATATTTTATTTTGATAAGGTTTAAGGGGCCAATTTCAAGAAAACTATTTGCATTCTTTAACAGTGCAAACTGGTAAATTTTAACTTGTGAGATTTGCCTAATTTGATCTTCTTCCTCTCTCAACATGTCAAATAGACATGGAGAATCATTCTTAGGTGGAATTAGGATAATTTTGTGAGGTAGATCTATTTTATTTAATTCTAATTGAAAATTTACAATTTTGACAGTAAAACGACTGTGAAAACTTTGAACTCGATTTTGAAATATTTCCTTTAAGTATTTTTGTCTAATTGGATTCTTTTTTTGGATTACATAATTTCCCGTTTCAAAAAACAAGACAGGTATCAAATTTTTAAAGGGTTTATTTGCCATTTTCTTCTTCCAAGTATTATAATATGTTCCAATTCTAATCTAATACATTTAGTTGATTCAATTTAACTATTCGAAAACTAAAATACATCTCTGATTTCCATTTTTCACATATTTCAAAATTTAAATTACACAGCACTTAAAAATCTCTTACAACACTTTAATACAAGGCGAAAAGCTATATTAATTACTTTCTCATGATATCTTTTAATTAATTAATATTAACAACATACTTACCCACAATATTAATACACTATTTAATAAATAAAGAAAGGGGCAAATGCATCACAAAATAAACACATGAAACATTAAACAAAAGGGTCAAATAAATAAATACACATAACCCCTTGGTCACATTTAAATGTGATCCCCCCATGGGAAACCCTAACACACACAAACACACACAAACAAATACTAGTTACCATGTTGACCTTATTGAATTCATTTAGAATTCCAATGTGTTTGGTCTTCAATCCCCCCAATGTTTGTTGTGATATTTTAACCTGTAAAACAAAAATACCTCCTTCGGCCTCGTGGCCATATCAGAACATCCAAAATAATATAAATATAATTCCCAAAATCATTTAAATGTATGAATCACAACAACATCAAAACAATCTAACAATATCATTTATCGTTTTATCAACAACTATATCATCATCCAATAATTTCCATTTCTAGGAATACTCACAATATCCAAATATCACAAGTATGCACAACATCCATAATATAACCATGTCAAAGAGTATATCATCATCAATCTATAAAATGTCTCTAATAATCATCATGCATCATAACTGAATCAAGCCAACAATAATCCATGATCTAACATTTAACATTATACTATAATAAAGTCCATAATCATGTCCATAATATAATTAGTAGTATCATGATTAGTATTAAAAAGGTGTCAAATGGAAGTGGGCACTACAAGATCTTTAAAAGAAACTACCAAGACAAGAAATATAGTTCGTTTATACATTTGAAATGAAGAAAAACTTAAGAATAGATTCATATCATTGTAAACATTTCATATCCGAAAATGGAGTATTTTACACAAAAGACAAGCTACAACCATCATATTAGGTGAAATCCTTTATCTAAATAATAAAGTTAAATGCTACAGAGAAACCATAACAACCCCAAAACTAAAAATTCTATAAATGTGATTTTAGAATATAACATAGTTTTTATTTTCATGCAAGATGTAAAGCGTCAACTGTCTATTTCAAATTTTTTTGTGTTTCTAAAATCCCCATATTTCTAAACACCCAACTGCTAAAAGAAACATTTTTTTCATTTCTCTCAGATTAGAAAGCTGGTTAAGGCTCTCATAGCTGATCTAAATGCATCACAATGAGCTATCAATGATAGGGTTATATGTGGAGATCATGGTGAGCTATGTGAAGATCAAGGGCAAGGTAAAACTAAAAGCAGTGAGCCTAACCCGTTAAGAAAGTGACCAAGCTAGTAGAGACAAGCATGACGAGATGAGGATAGAAAAATACACACAGAGCTAGAAAACAACAACAAACCCATCTGAAGGTTGTAATAAAAATGATGGGCCATTAGAAATCAAGAAAAGATGGGTCAAAATGATGCATGCAACTTAAAAATCACAGAAACTACAATGAACTCCATAGTAGGTGGTGGAGATGACAGACTAAGAAAAAGAAAACACAACTCAATGGTTTCAAGCCCAACTCATGCCCAAAAAATGACAATTCATTGAACCAATTGAGTTGGGTATTTTTGATTGGTGAGCTGGCTAAAAACATTTAGCTAAGCTACATTTAAACCACAACCAAGCCAATAACAATCTAAAATTAAATAGGAACAAGGGTTAGCCCAACAAATAAAAGTTATATCCCATTGCACACATCTCAAATGGCGAGGAAAAGGAAACATGGAAAGTTGACAAAGGAAATTGAATTCAATAATGTGACCAATATTCCTAGACATTCATGGTCGAGCTCGACCTAGATTGAGAAAACCCAAAATAAATCACCACCAAGCTAGGAATGTTTAATGTCAAGGAAAATCAAAATTCATATCTTGACCGAAATCAAGTAAAACCCAACACTGATCATTGAAACCAAAGCTCAAGGGAGTTAATTCAATACACAGTGAGAAAAAATTCAAACACAACACATACAGAACAAAAACCTAGATCCAACAAGCCCACACCACATAAATATAGAAATTTCTTTAAGTAAATGATGAGCCAAGAAATAATACTCAATGAGCTAATATAGAGTCATGGCTTGAAATAATATCTACTTTGAAAACACAAGGGCAGAAAAAACCAGAGTATCCGGAGCTTGATCATGGTGCAAGAGAAAACTTTGGTAGAGTTTTCCTTCCATAGCAACCACCACAAACCAATGCAAAGTTAACAATGGTATATTTTATGGTTTTAACCCTTATTCCAAAAGGGTTGACCAAGTAAAAAATTGACCATGGTTAGTTTTCTTACCTTTTTTCCAAATGCCATGGGTGGGAATTTTCCATGTTTTTAATTGTAATTATTATTCATGTACACCTCATGCATATTTTAATTGCAATTTTATCATTAGATTTTTATATTTATTTACAAAAAAGGGTTGATTTATGCATGTGAAGGTAAAATTGGCTAACCTTTGATTTGTCTCCAACTAGCTAACAGCAGTTGAACTGATGTAAGAAACCTATTTTTGGAGAGTGAGTTGAGTCAACTCATCCATTTTTTTATATGTACCCTTTCTTTCAAGAAAAAAGGGGGATTATCATCTTTCATTCCTATGCTATGCATATTTCTATACTATAGCACCTTGTTGAAGAAATAAAAGATAGATTTTCCACCATTTGTAACTTTTTTGAAGTGTGTTACAATCAATTTATGGGTATGTTTTAGTGAATTATTTCTTTCCTTTGCATGCTTGTGAGTTTAAAACACCTCCATTATGTAGTTTTTCAGATTTTACAGATCATTTCAAGTGCATGATAAATTTTTCACTAGGTTTTGGAAGTGGAATAGACTTTAAATTTTCCATCCTATCCTTTTACAACATCTTATTAATGCCTTTTCTAAAGTGTAGAAGTTAATCAAACAATAGATGAAGTGATTATTTTTAGAACTTTAACATTCAGTAAGTGTTTTTTGTGAATTCATAGGTCTCCAACACATTAGTGTATCACCTATTTTAGATGCTTTCCGTTAATTTTGTGTTTTCTAAGAGCTTATTAATTCCTTTTGTGAAGTGTAGAGGTTAATCAAAAAATAGATGAAGTGATTATTTTCAAGACTTTAGTAGTTAGTAAGTGTGTTTTGTGAAGTCATAAGTCTCCAACACATTATTGTATCACCTATTTTACATGCTTTTTTCAATTTTTTAATTTTTTTATCTCCCTCAACCCCCACTAGAGAACTAGTTTAATTAATTAATCTAGGGAACTAGTCCACTCTGATGGTTCTTTTCAATTTGAGTCATGCACGCTCTAAGAAGTTCCCTTTGTATCAAATGAAGAGAAGAGTTTATTTCACTTCTTCACTCAGAATGCTCTTCAAAGTGATAACAATTTTTGGCATACCCGGTGGGAGAACAGATAATATATTGGCATTATATTCAAACATTCAAAGGAAGGAACTATTTTGTAATGGTTATTCCTAATAATTACTTTTATCCCAATATGCAACATAATATGATTTTTGCAATAGTTACCATCATTCAAGAATACATAAACACAGATTTAAGATTTGCAATCATCCAGGAACTACTCATCCAATATTAACTCCTTACTACAGAGACAATTTTGGACAAATGTTTTGAGATATCAACATTAATAAGTGAATATTGTTTGTTGCTATGAGAAATTGTTTACAATTTTCTCCATGTTCGATGCTTAAAGTTAACACAAGGTCATCATGAGGAGGTATTCCTTATGAATATTTTTAATTACCTCTTAATTATGTTTGGGGAAGAAGGGTTGGGAATACTACACCATATAATAGGATTAGCACTTCAAATCCAACTTAGAAATTTTGCATTCAAATTCCTATCTATCCAATGCTAGAAATCAGCCTTTTGTTACCTTCACGGGTGATAGTCCTTTGCAACTTGTTTTTAAATACATACCAGTCCTTATGTTGAAAATTCCTCCCGTTTTTAGTGGGGAAAATAAGAATACTTTTATTGAGTATATTAGAGACAATGTTATCATATGTTCTACCCAGAATGTAACTAATGAAATTTTTTCTTTAAGATTGATTGTTGCATCCCTTAAAGGTCAAGCCATCCAATGGTATAGGATTTTTTTAGTAAGATCAATTACTATTTGGGATCAGTTGAGTGAATCCCTTTGTAAAATGTTTGAGAAAAAATTATACCATTTATCACTTATTGAGTAGCTTACAACCATTAAAAGATCACCTAAAGAATTGATGAAAACATTCAACTTGAGATTTATAGGCACTTGGGAAAGGATGCTGTGATTTGTTAAACCATCTATTAAACATTATTAATTGTACTAATTAAAAACATTAAATAGTGGTATTTCTTTTATGATTCAGTCAATGGGTGATACTACACTTCCTATTACTTTTTACATAGAAATAAGAGCATAAAACAACCTTATTCAAGATGGGAAATTGGCCCCTAGACATTCTATGCTTATCTTTCCATACTTATCTCCTATTCCACCTATTCCAAAACCAACACAACCTCCCACACTTTATCCTAATGAGCTACATAATTTCAAAACAACACTACAAAAAAATTGAAATGAGGTAGTGCATTTGAAAAGACAACAATTTTAAGCTATTGGACCATATCAACCTTCATATCTGAACCAATATCAGCCTTATAACAATTATAAAACTCGTAATCAAGGTCATAGGCCTCCATATCTAGATCAAGGGGCTATTACAGTAGAAAAACCACTTGCACATGTTGATATTAATGTGCCCTTTAACTTCTAGAGTATTGGTTCCAGTGCATTTGTAAAATAACATGACACCAAATCCTAATTTGTAGCCTAATGAGCCAAATACAACATTAGACATTGTAGAAAAAAAATTTCATATGCCAAAAATGACTCAAGAGGAAGTATTTTATCAAGCTCGGTACAAGGCATTTCTAGAATTACAAGGTGATCTAAATTTTATGCATGGGTAGCAAGATGCAACTATGGTAAATTTTGAAGATAGTCATCATGTTGCTCTTAATCAATAAATTTTGGGGAAGGAAAAAAGTTAATTTTTTGTTTCAGTAACAAGGTAAAGATAGAGGGTTATGGATGAGAAAACTAGCGATCAACTTATTATTCAGGCTCAAGAAAATAATAATATCAATGTTGTTAAGAGTTATCTTTCACCTTAGGTATAAGAGCATGTTGTTGTCCCAAAAGTTTAGTTTAAGGTAGGATATGTTCCATTTAGTATTTTTGATCATATGAAGAAAGAACATGTTAGCATGAATATGTGGGACTCATTATCCATTCTAGGAAAAAGGTATTTTCTCTTCAAAGAGCTTATAGGTCTTAAAATATCATCAAATCATGTAGAAATAAAAACAACTACAACCAACATGGTTGTGATGAATGCATTTGAGTAGGTTAAGAATTCAAAACAACAAGCAACAAAGCATGCAAAATTTGTTATTAGTGAGGTAAGTGTGACACTCCCATTTTATGCCACATCATCCCACATGAAACCACTACACTTAACTATAAAATTACAACGAATCTCTTTTTGATTAAATTAAATATGTTACTTAAATTCCAATTTCATTAATTATAGTTGTAAGGAAAACATAATCTTAATTATTTAATCCATCCCCATTCATTAATCGTCATTAATTTCGTTCCCATATTATTACAGTTTAATTTATCCTTAAAATTAATTTAATTAATTTATCCCTACTTAAATCCCATCTATCTTCCTTCCTTGAGATTATAATAATTTAATCCAATTTCAATTAAAATATCTCCTAATTCCACTAGTTAATTTCACCCACTAATATTTATTTAGCTTTATTTATGATATCTCCTAAGTTAACTTTAATTAATTTCCTAGAATAAAATTAATCATATGACACCCCCTTTATTTAATTACCCATACACATTTACCCTTTAATCTCTTAATTTCCCATTAAGTAAATTATTAACATACCCATGCACCACTTTTAGTTATTTAACATTAGTTAAATTACTCCACAAACCTAAATTCCACCATACATGTTAACAAAATTCCTAGGGATATATTAGTTAATGTTGTTGCAAATCAGTAGCACCCCTGGATGCAAATCAGGGTTCTATGATGTTTCAGGCATCCAGTGTGATTGCACAACATTGAAACGTCTTTCCAAGTGTGGGACTTGTAAAATGAGAGAGGAATCTCCAGATTAGAGGCTGGTTCCTCAAGCTCCTCTGATCATATCTATTATTTACACAATTGCAGAGGTTTGAATCCTAATCCTACTCTAAATTCCAAGGAGACAGAGATAGAAAGTGTAAAAATTGAAACTAAACTAATAGGTGATATACCAAAGGAGTGGTGAACACTTCTTGTTCATGCAAATTGACACAATCTCATGAAATGCAACATGAAACATCATACACATGCTGATAAGATGTAATTAGAGGTCTGTAATGAAGCAAGACAATACAAACAAAGGACTGAAAATTGATCACAGAGTTTGCACTGTCATTTTCACTGTCAAAATCCTTGCATTTGCAACATCAAAGAGGTATAAACCTGTTACAATCATGAAGAAGGTCTGATACTTGCAAAAATCACTTGTTGAAGGTGAAAGAAGAAGCTTGCTATCCAAAAAACATGTTCAACCCTAAAAAAATGAGCCAAATCTGGCTTTACAATGCATGGGTCGAGCCCAGGAGAGAGAAAACGTGAAAAAATGGTGGGGAACCATTCCCCATTGAATCAAAATGCATTAAAACAGCGTGGACATCCTTACAGACCCATTCCCTAACATTTTTGGTCATGCTGAAGAAGAATGTGACCCATTTTGCATTAAAACTGGTTGTTAAAATGTCATTTCTGGCAATTACCTCATGCTAGAGACATTTCTTGATTATCTCTCTCGAAAATGAACCAAAATTCAAAATTGACCCCAGAATCATGTAGATAATTTCACCAGCTTTCCATTGATATAAAGAACATGAAAATCTGAGCTCTACATAGAAAGATATTGCGATTTAAAAATTTAGGGCAAAAATAAGCCAAAATTGGATCGACGGGCAAAAAATTGAATTTTTTACCTTTTTGGTCATTTGGAAAATTTTTCAAAAAATTCCCCACACCCCGCTAGTTTAGGTACCATGTGGCACGTTTTAATTGGTCGCGGGCCCTTCCTACTCCATTTTACTTCATTTTTTCCTTTGGAAAAGTTTTCAAAATTTCTCCGCCGAGTCGATGAGGTGAAGACATATGTCGAGATGTGATTGGCTCGGGCCTGTCTCTCCTGAATTTTCCATGGGTCGCTTCGAATTTTTGGCCTGGACACGTGTCAAAACCCCATTGGGTGTGGGTTTGACTCTCCAAAATTTCCTCGTGGGCTTGCTCTGAATTTTTTGCCCTACCTGGACACGTGGTGAGATTCCATTGGCTCGCAATAAGGGGCGGGATTTCCCTTCTAAATTTTCCTCTATTTCCTCCTTGGGAAAATTTCCCAAATATTCCCTGTGCTCCGCCCGGTTGGGACACGTGGGGAGATTCCATTTGTTGGCGGGGGAAGTGGGCTAAAACTCACCCTTTGGACTCTCGGAAAAACATTTTTCCAAAAATTCTAATTCTTCCCCCCGCTCCGCTGGCCAAGACCTCCTTGGACACATGTCGCATTGTGATTAGGCGGCAGGAAAATGGGCAAAAATTTCCTTCTTTGAAATTTCAGCCAACACTTAGCCAAATTTCCAATTTTACCCCCACGCTCCACTTTTCGATTCCTTATGACACATGTCACGTTTTGATTGGCCGCGTGGCCATCTCTTCAAAATTTCCTTGTGCCAACACTTAGCCGATTTTCCCAAATTTTTTTCACTGGGACACATGGCAGCTCCTGATTCGTCGGCGGGCCCTGCGGGAAGAATTTTTCTTTTGAAACCTTTGCCAAAACACTTGGCAAAAAACTAAGTTCTCCTCTGACCCCTGCCACTTCCTGGACACGTGGCAGCATATCATTAGCTGTGGGGCTTCTAGGGGAAAATTTCCCATGAAAACTCTGTCGAGCCATAACTTGCAAAATACGTGGAGTTAGGAGGAAAACTTTACCTTTCTAAAAATCTGAGAAAGGCTCTATCCAATGGTGCCATTTCCAGAATATTTTGAGTGCCTAAAAAGTAAAATTTTTATGTCTGAGACACAAGAGAAGGAAAGATGAAAGGAGTTAGCCAGCAAATGAGCAGGGGGCACATTTTGGGTAACAATTTTGGAGACTCAGAGGGGTCATCTGCCTACTAGATGAAGATACCAGTTGCCTGAAGCAACCCATTGGGCATGGAGTCATCAAATTTTCTATTCAAAACCCCAACTGACTTAGAATGTTGTAAGGAGGAAGATGGAATATCACCTGATGGAAGCAAGGACTGCAAAACATCTCCAGGGACAACAAGCCTATGCCAAAGCACTTAGGGAAAGCAAAACAACCTACAGCAAAACAATGTTCACAAGAACTTGAAGGAATGAAAACCTAAGCTAATATTTACAAGGTGGAGAATTTCCCTTTAGTAGCAATGCTTTAGATAGATTCCATTGACTGGAATCTGCAGTTCTTTGCCATCCAATGAAGACAATTGGAAGGCATTGCTGTCCTTACACTTTGTGACCATGTATGGGCCACTCCAAACGGCATCATTTTGAATGCCTTCCTGGTTTTGCTCTATTTGCATCCCATTTTAGCACTAGATCTCCAACTTGGAAAGATCTACTCTTGGCCTTCCTATCAAAGGTCTTCTTGATCAAAGCTTGATCCTTCTCCATTGCTTGGGATGCCTGATCTCTGATCTCTTGGAGCTCCATCAACTCTGCATATCTCACCTCAATGGGCCCAAACTCTTGCAACTCTAACTGCTTCATGAGTTCTAATGTTGGAAACTCAAGTGACATGGGCAAGATTGCCTCTCTTCCATAAACAAGCCTGAATGGACAGTTACCTGTGGATCTCTTAGGAGTTATCCTATCAGCCCATAAGGCTGATTTCAGTTTGGTATGCCAAGACCTCTAATTCTCATCAAGAGTCCTCCTAATGATCCTCAACAAGTTCTTGTTTGTAGATTCAGCCTGGCCATTACCTTGAGGGTAGTAGTTTGATGAAGTACTTAGGTAGATCCCGTTCTTGACAGCCCACTCAGTCACCTTAGATCTAATGGCTGCTTATGCATTATCTAAGATTACTGTAGCAGGTATGCCAAATCTGGTTATTATCCCCTCATAGAAGTCTAAGATGCTAGACTCATTTACTTCCTTGAGTGCTACTGCTTCAGTCCACTTGGTGAAGTAGTCTGTGGCTATCAAAATCCACTTATGCCCTTGGCTTGAATTGGGATTAATGACTCCAATGAAGTCCAAACCCCATTGCATGAATGGCTGGTCAACTGAAATTGGATGCAATGGAAGGGAAGCAAGCCTCTCTTTACCTATGAAGAATGCACAATTCTTGCACCTTTTGATCCACGCAAAGCAATCAATAAAAATCTTGGGCCAATAATAACCAGCCTTCATGATTTTTAGAGCTGTCACTCTTGGTGCAAAATGACCACCAGCTGGTCCACCATGGAACTCTTCCAACACCCTATGAATATGATTTGTGCTAATGCATCTCAGCAGCACTCCATTCACATCTTTCTTGAACAAAACACCATCTACTATGGCATATGGGACAGCCTGCAATCTGAAGTGTCTTCTTTGGGTTTTGTTCATCTCTGGAGGGCATAGGCCTATGCTTAGGAAGTGCATTATACCTTGGGTCCAGCAAGGAGTGGGGACAGCATTATCCTCTTCTTGAGTGCTACCTTGCACATGGCTGTCTTGAACTGTCAAAACAGCCTCTTCTTTATTGCATACTCCTTTTTGCTTGCCCAGAATCAGCTGCTCACACAATCCTTTTCCTCTTACCAGCTTGGTGACCTTGATCTCAATGTCATACTCCATGACACGAGTGATCCAACCTGCCCTTTTCTCATTCAAATCCTTGTTGAGGAGGAAGTCCTTTACTCCCGCATGAGAGACCAACAACTGAACCTTGTTGTTTGAGACTAGATGCTTGAATTTCTTCAAGCTTCTGATTACTGCAAGTACATGCTTCTCAATAAAAGAATATCTCACCTCATAGTCATCTAGGCTTTGGCTGAAGAAAGCAATTGGCTGCTCATCATTGTCCTTGTTTTGCTGTACCAAAATGGCAGAAATAGTATCATTACCTCCAAATGCATAGAGGATGAAATCCTTGGAGAAATCCGGGTTGATGAGAGTTGGTGCTTGGGAGATGGCTTCTTTGATTGCTTCAAAACTCTCCTTGCCTTCTGCTGTCCACTTGAAAGCCATGCTTTTCTTTAACATTTTGGTGATAGGTTTGACAAGGGCTGCAAAATCTAGGACAAACCTCCGAACAAAGTTTATTCTCCCCAAGAAACTCTGAAGGGCCTTCTTGTGGCTTGGAAATGGTAGTGCTCTTATGGCTTCAACCCTCTCTGGATCAATTGCTAATCCTTCTTTGGAGACAATATGGCCAAGGAGCTTTCCTTCATGTGCTAGGAAGATACACTTCTTAGGATTCAAAGACACTCCAAATCTCTTGCACCTTTGGAAGACTTGTCTCAAATGAGAGAGGTGGTCTGCTACATTCTTTGAAAAAATAGTGATATCATCAAGGTATATCAGCACCACGTTGTTAATCAAACCTTTGAACGCCATGTCCATTGCTCTTTGGAAGGTAGCTCCAGCATTGGACAACCCAAATGGCATTTTCCTATATGCATAAGTTCCCCATTTGGTTGTGAAGGCTGTCTTGAACTAATCTTCTTCCTTCACCATAATCTGATTGTAGCCCGAGTAGCCATCAAGTAGTGAAAACCTCTCGGAGCCAGCCACAACTTGCAAAATTTTCTCCATAGAAGGGAGTGGGTAATGGTCCTTGAGAGATGCTCTATTCAAGTCTCTGAAGTCAACACACAATCTGATCTCTCCACTCTTCTTTCTGACTGGAACTAAGTTGGCAACCCAACTAGAATGCTTGATTGGGAATATGATTCTTGACTCAATCAACTTGTTCAATTCCTTCCTCATGAGAGGTTCCATGTGTGGATTGACTCAAGCCTTTGTTTCTGCCTGATGGGCTTAGTATTTGGATCCAACTCAATGGTGTGCTGAGCTAACTTGGGATTGAAACCTTTCAAATCTTCGTAGCTCCAAGAAAACACATTAGGGAACTCTTGACACAGCTGTATGAACTCATACCTTTCTTGTTCAGTTGTCATCTTTCCAATTTGCAATGGTTTGTTCTCTTCCACCAAGATGGATACTGAATCTTCTCTCTTGACCTGAATGTTTGCTTTCTCTTTCCTAAACTGATCATTGGGATTGAAAATGGACTCCAAAGTGATAAGTCCCTTGGGCAGCTTGTTAGTTCTCAGCTGTACCACTTGGTCACCATACTGCTGTTCCAATTTTTCCTGATTTTTAGCTGAGAACTCAGCTTCTTCTTGTAAGAAATGGATGATTTGCTGGTCATTCTCAAACACTTGCCAACTTACATTGTTATCCACCACTGAAGGCCTCACAATCACATGGATGTTTGGTTGTACCTTGTCCTTTTGAATGCTTTCCACAATATCAAAGGCTGCCCCAACTGATGCAAGCCTATCAGCAGCTTGGTTTTCTTTCTTAGGAATGGATTTGATGCCAAAACCCTCAAAATATTCAATGAGGTCCCATACCCTGTTCTTGTAGCACTTGAGTAGATCATTCTTGACAGCATGCTGCCCCTTAACTTGGTTTACAATCAATTCACTATCACCAAAGACTTGCAAGTTATTTATTCCTCTCTTTATTGCCCAATGCATCCCTTGCACCAAGGCTTCATATTCAGCAGTGTTATTAGAGCATGCAAACTGAAATCTGAAAGCTAAATAGTACTTTACTCCTTGAGGTGAAATAAGCATAGCTCCACCTCCTGCACCTTGTCTACTCCTTGATCCATCAAAAAATAGCTGCCATACCTCATTGTCATCCTTGTGGTTTGGCTTGGTGATGCTAGGAATGGGCTGATCTTCTTGATGTATGCAATAGACCCCTAGCTCAGATTCTTCTACTTCTTGATAAGGATCAAAAGCATGCACCTTGTTTGCCCATTCATCAAGAGTTAGATCCAGGATGCTTCCAACCTTGGTGTCAGCTTCATCAGTGCTTGGGTGATCTTCTTGATCAAATGCGAACAGTTGGCATTGATCTGACTTGGAGTGTAGGGCTCAATGTGGAAGTTTGCAATAGGTTCAAACCTGATTGTAGCTTTGGTTCCATACCTCATTCTGAATAGCATGTGTGACCAATCAGCAGACAAATATCCTCCAATCTTGGCTGTGAAATCTCTTGACAAACATAGGGCAAAGAGTGGTGGAAGGTCTATAACTGATACATCTTGTAAAACAACAACATTTGGACATGCATGCAAGGTAAGACTCAAGTTTCTAATCACCCCAACTGTTGTTACTGCTGTCCCATCCAACTGCACTACCCCTTTGGATATGGTTTCATATTGAAGTCCTAGCTGATCAACTATTTGCTTGGGCATCACTGAGCTACTTTCCCCGGAATCAATCATGCAATTGTGCACCAATTGGTTTCCAATGATTAATGAGACATAAAAAGGAGGGGGCTTCAACATTTTACCTTGTTGTCCTCCATGATTCCCTTCAGGTTGGGCAGCATTTGTGAGCACCTTCTCTTGCATTTGGACTTGCTGATTTGAAGTTGGCTAGTCCTTCATGGCAGCTTGTAGCAAATCTCTCTGGCCTGGGATAGATAGGGATTCCCACATTGATATATTTACATTTGTCTTCTTCATCTGATCAATGATACTAAATGGTGATGAAGGATCTCTTTGTTGTCCCTTGGTTTGCATATTCATCCCTTGCATGTGGGCAGAAACAACTAGTATTTGAGTTGGTCTAGGAGCTGTTCTTGGCTGCCCTTGTGCATTTACAACTGGATTTTGTTTTCCAACCATTTGTGGAGCCATAAAAGGTTGTGGATTGGTTGGAGCTAATGGCTGTTCTTCACCCAAATTCCTTCTTTTTGACCTTGTGTTGGCTGCAACACCTTGAGAGACTGTTTGATTTATGCCACAAAAATCCTCTGCCTGCCAGTTCACAAGTGTGGTGTCATTTGGAGCTGATTGCTGCTGGAATGTTTCTTGTTGTTGGTTGTTTCCTTGACTGCCCTCACCCTCCACACCAGTAGTTGTCACCATTAATGCTTGATTCAAGGCACCGTTGAAGCACATAGATTGGTTGTGAGGTTCATTACATGGAAAACACCAATCATATTCCTGAGCAATGTTGTTTTGTGTTGGCACCAATGCCTTAGAGGCAGATATAGCATTTGGGTTATAGGGCTGAAATGGTCTGTTGGCAGGAGGCCTTGCTTGATTTAGATTTGCAGCTGGATTGGGTGGTCTATGAGGTTGATATGGCTGCCTGTTAGGCTGAGCTTGAGGCTGGAAGGAAGGTCTAAAACTTTGGGCTTGTTGCCTCTTGAGAGTAACCAGCTCATTACCTAAATTTTGCAATTGCTTCATGACTTCTTGAAGCTCATTTGGGGCACTTGGAGATGAAGTAGAAGCTTCATTTGAAATCTGATTTCTAGGAGTGGGAGAAGGAGCCAAATTAGGTGCTTGATTAGTGTTTGGGCTCTCTAAACTTGGAAACAATGGCATGGGAGGTCTAGGGGCTAGTTTGCCAACTTGGATCAAACAATTTTCAGCCCCTAATGGCAATGCTATAAGCCATAGGGATAGTTATGCCTCCCATGGACTGAATCAACATAGAAATATCAGAATTTAGAGCTTTGAGATAGTAAAGAAAAGCACCTTCTGCTGTTGGCCTGACTGCCACTGGAATTCTCTCCCAAGTCCTTTGAAATCTGAAGTTGAAATCAGTCAGCTGATCATTGGGAGCTCTCTTGATGGTTGTCAGCTGCTCCAAAAGAGACAAGTTGTCTCCCTTCTCTCCAAATTGCTCATGAAGTGCTACACATAGCTGGTTCCAATTTTGAATAGAACCTGAGGCAAGGCTTCTAAACCATTGCAAAGCCTTCCCCTTGAATGAAGATGCCAGCAATTTGACAGCAACTTGCATCTCATTGATTTCATGAATTGCACAAAGGTTGGTAATGTCTTTAACATGATCACCAGGAGTAGTCTGATTCTCTCCAGTGAAGTATGGAATGTTCTTCAAGGCTACAATTGGAATTGGATTTTGTGCATTGAGAGCAAGTGGGCTGCTGCCAGTGAAATTGACATAGGGGTTGTTTTGTGCCATTCTAATTGGTCTTAGAACCCTTGTTGACTGAATGAAAGGCCTACCAGGTGGAGGAGTTGAGAGAGTTCTGTTTGGTGGAGATGGAGACCTTTGAATCCTTCTTCCTCTTTGCCTTCTTCTTGGAGATAACTACAGATATTCAAACAACACCTCTTCTTCTCCAGCTCTTGACCTTGTAGTGATTCTTCTCATGAGTTTTCAGGTCTGCACTGCTAAAACCAGTTGATTCTTCCCCTTGGAGTCGCCAGATGTGTAATTTATAGCTCTTTTAAGCAAGAAAATTGCAGCAGATGCACATCAACTTTGCTGCAATGAAAATGAGACCTCTAAGGTCCCACCGGGCGTGCCAAAACTGTTGTTGCAAATCAGCAGCACCCCTGGATGCAAATCAGGTTTCTAAGTTGATGTTTCAGGCATCCAGTGTGATTGCACAACATTGAAACCTCTCTCCAAGTGTGGGACTTGTAAAATGAGAGAGGAATCTCCATATTAGAGGCTGGTTCCTCAAACTCCTCTGATCAGATCTGTTATTTGCACAATTGCAGAGGTTTGAATCCTAATCCTACTCTAAATTCCAAGGAGACAGAGATAGAAAGTGCAAAAATTGAAACTAAACTAATAGGTGATACACCAAAGGAGTGGTGAACACTTCTTGTTCATGCAAATTGACACAATTTCATGAAATGCAACATGAAACATCATACACAGGCTGATAAGATGCAATTAGAGGTCTGAAATGAAGCAAGACAATATAAACAAAGGACTGAAAATTGATCACAGAGTCTGCACTGTCATTTTCACTGTCAAAATCCTTGCATTTGCAACATCAAAGAGGCAAAAACCTGTTACAATCATGAAGAAGGTATGATACTTGCAAAAATCACTTGTTGAAGGTGAAAGAAGAAGCTTGCTATCCAAAAAAAATGTTCAACCCTCAAAAAATGAGCCAAATCTGGCTTTTACAATGCATGGGTCGAGCCCAGGAGAGAGAAAACATGTAAAAAAATGTGGGAGCCATTCCCCATTGAATGAAGATGCATTAAAATAGCATGGGCATCCTTATAGACCCATGCCCTGACATTTTTGGCCATGCTGAAGAAGAATACGACCCATTTTGCATTAAAACTGGTTGTTGAAACGTCATTTCTGGCCATTACCACGTGCCAGAGATGTTTCTTGATTTTATCTCTCCAAACTAAACCAAAATGCAAAATTGACCTGGAATCATGTAGATAATTTCACCATCTTTCCATTGATATAAAGAACGTGAAAATCCAAGCTCTGGATCGAAAGATATGGCGATTTGAAAATTTAGGGCAAAAACAGGCCAAAATCGGATCGGCGGGCAAAAAGTTTGAATTTTTACCCATTTGGTCTTTGGAAAAAATTTTCAAATTTTCCCCATGCCTCCACCACTTTAGGTGCCACATGGCACACGTTTTGATTGGTCGCGGGCCCTTCCTGCTCCATTTTACTTCATTTTTGCCTTTGGAAAAATTTTCAAAATTTCCCCACCGGGTCGATGAGGTGAAGACACGTGTCGATGATGTGATTGGCTCGGGCCTGTCTCTCCTGAATTTTCCGCGGGTCGCTTCAATATTTTTGGCCTGGACATGTGTCAAAACCCCATTGGGTGCGGGTTTGACCCTCCAAAATTTCCTAATGTGGGCTTGCTCTGAATTTTTTTGCCCTACCTGGACACGTGGCGAGATTCCATTGGCTCGCAATAAGGGGGCGGGCTTTCCCTTTATAAATTTTCCTCTATTTCCTCCTTGGGAAAATTTCCCAAATATTCCCTGCACTCCACCCGACTAGGACACGTGGCGAGATTCCATTCGTTGGTGGGGGGCAGCGGGCTAAAACTCGCCCTTTGGACTCTCGGCAAAACATTTTGCCAAAAATTCTAATTCTTCCCCCCGCTCCGCTAGCTGGGACCTCCTTGGACACGTGTCGCATTGTGATTAGGCGGTAGGAAAATGGGCAAAAATTTCCTTCTTTGAAATTTCAGCCAACACTTAGCCAAATTTCCAATTTTACCCCCACGCTCCACTTTCCGATTCCTTATGACACATGTCACATTTTGATTGGCCACGGGGCCATCTCTTCAAAATTTCCTTGCGCCAACACTTAGCCGATTTTCCCAAAAAATTTCACTGGGACACGTGGTAGCTCCTGATTCGTCGACGGGCCCCGCAGGAAGAATTTTTCTTTTGAAACCTTTGCCAAAACACTTGGCAAAAAACCAAGCTCTCCTCCGACCCCCACCACTTCCTGGACACATGGCAGCATATCATTGGCTGCGGGGATTTTAGGGGAAAATTTCCCACAAAAACTCCACTGAGCCATAACTTGAAAAATACGTGGAGTTAGGAGGAAAAATTTACCTTTCTAGAAAGATGAGAAAGAGCTCTATCCAATGGTGCTATTTCCAGAAGATTTTGAGTGCCTAACAAGCAAAATTTTATGTTTGAGGCACAAGAGAAGGAAAGATGAAAGGAGTTAGCTAGTAAATGAGCAGAGGGCACATTTTGGGTAACAGTTAATTTTACCCAAAATTTATTAAAATTCACTCACCCATCACTTAAGGGATGAGAATTAAATCAGAGGCGTATGATTGATTTAATCCTCACCCTTGATCCTAGGTTTCCCATTTTGTGCCCTAATTTTTTCTTATAATCTTTTTTATTCCTAATCTAACCCTAATGTTCCTATATTTACATAGGTAGAGTTACAAGGAAGGCAAGAATGGAGCCACGAGATCTTGGGAAGAAACTATGGTTGATATGGTAGCTCTAGGACTGTAATGGGGGGATTTCTCTACCTATTCTTTCATTATTCATGTTTTACTGACTCCTAGGGTTTGATATTTTGTAATTTATTTACTGGTGTATTTTCCAAAATCTCCTAGTTATTGAGGGGTTTTTTACCCTTTTTGAATTTATTTTTACAAAGATGAATACACATTTCTTTAAGGGTATCTACATTTTTAATATCTATCTATAATTTCTATCAACATATACATATATCTTTTTTATTCCATGGATAGATCTACTCACAGGCATATATATATAAACACAGAGAGAGAAAGATATGTGTATATATTCTGTGGTTACTATATTTTCATCTGCATTAAATTTTTGTTTATAAATTTTCATAGCAAGAATAATAGGGTTGAATTTTACCCACTTCTAGAAGAAAATTGGTCATCCAGGATGACTGGAATCGGTAAGTAGACGAGTTCCGCTTCGATATGGCCTGTCGACGCTGGTTTCTTAGCTTGTGTCGATTACTGTGGGTGCAGAATTGATTTTTATATGTGTGTGTGTGTATATATATATGTATGTATGTATGTATGTATGTATGTATACATATATATAAGAATGCGTAACTTACATGTTTTATTTCAATATGGATATACCAGATTTGCAAACTGCATATATTACAAAATGTGAGGATTTATCTAACTTTATAACTGGCAATTCTACTATTTAACGTTTAGTTTACATAGGGTTACAGGGAGTAAATTTTTTGATAACTTTAAGTATATACATATCTAGATAAATATACACATATATATCTTATAGATATGTATATATAACTTTTTATATAATTCTACAAGTTCATATTTCTATAAATGAAGACACATAAATGAAGGGTAGATTTTATAGAATTAAGCATGAAATATAATTAAGATATGAGCTAATTTGTATGATACTAATTTCATTTTAGATATACATTTTCATTTAAAAATAGAAATTTTGGAATAGTGCAAACTTACAATATTTTACCAATTTTCACCAAAATTCATATCTGCACTAAAAGCATAATGCTACAACAAAATACATAGCACTTCTTTCAATATTTATAACTTCATATGCATGTAGACTTATTGTAGCCCTATTATAATGCAAATTCAAGTATTTACAATGCTTTTAATTAATTACTGACTTGCTTTTACAATCAGACTTTGCAATGACATGAATTTCACTTCCTTCCATAGTCATGATTCAAAATAAATATGTACATTTACATTCTTTACAACACACATTTACAAATAATTAAAATGAAATTTTTACAAGCCCTCCACCCAAAATTATGGATACAACATGCCCATCTTTTTTTTAACATAATTCATGCATCTCTAACTCTTTAATTAAACCTGCATCTCCTTCCCTTTCCAACTTCAACACACAAACAACAGCAGAGCACTAGGAAAATCTCTCCTTGTAGCCTAATTCCAATGAAGGACTGAATCCAACCCCCTCATTCTACTCCAATCCCCAAAAATGCAGCACTATAGGATGTTCATAACCATGTCATCGAAAACGATGCCTTCCACTTAACAACATACAATCAAGATTACAACACATGGCCAACAAATACAAAGATAAATCTTTAAATTACAAATAATACCACAGGCTCAAACTAGAGCCAAAGGAGAAAAGAAATATGGGGCATCCCCTTATACCTCCCAAGTTGGTTAATGGTCTACCTTGAAACCTCAAAATTCTCCATCCACACACAATTCTATTATCCCTCCCTCAAATCTCTTATCACTCCCTCATGTAAAATATACAAAGATAAAGAAATAAATTTCCCTTATACCTCCACAAGGTGGAACACCCTACCCACTCTTCCTCCTAAAAAACAAGAAAAAACTGAAGTGAAAAAAAATACATGATATTGAATATCTTTGCACCATTTATTCATTGAAAGAACTTTACATATATAGGATTTCCAGTCCTCAAAGTATAGATATTTACCATATCCAATAATAGGAATATCTCGACACAATCTTAGACTCTTTCTCACATGAGTTGTAAACACTCACTTAAACCAGACTAACGTTCATACTAAATAGAATTCCTAATAATCACCCCCTTAGTGTGAACATGGGAAAGCTATCTCCTTTACTTGCTCATGTTTTACATATGGTTTTACAATTGGTTAACCACTAACCACAAGAAGGTTTTCTAGGACAACCAGTAACCATATATGTATGTGTTTTTCAAGAGATCCACAAACTCTCAAGAAGGTTTTAGAATGGAACCAAGAACCATTTCATAGCATAGTACTTTATTTTTTGCTCTTACCATTTTCAATACAGAAGAGGAGATTGTAGAAGGAAAGAAACATATTTTGAACAGGAATGGGACTTCTATTCATTATTACAATAGAAAATAAACACACAACACAACTGAAAGAAGGTCACCAATATGCTGAGCAATCTCTTTGTTGGTGACTAACAAGAGATGTTGTTTTCCTCCTCCTTGCCTCCAACATCTGATAGTTTCTAGAACAGAAAGTCATCGAAATTTTAGTCAGGTTCTTATGGTGTTGGTTCTTCTATTTTTGATTCTTCTTCAACAGCTACATTTGCCTCTTGCATTTTAAGCTTTCCTTTTATGATGTCTTTGGCATGAGTAATACAAAAAGAAGCTCTATGTCCTTTTCTATTGCAATAATAACATTCTGTTTCTTCTTTGTTCTTTGAAAAAATTGTATGTCTTTTGTTTGTATAGAGGGAATTTTCTTCTTGAATGTCTTCTTTTGTTCTTTTCTCCTCAGCTAGGAGCGCAGAAAATCATGTCTTCTAGTGATTGTGAGGGCATCTATCCGAGAGTGAAAATGATATTATTGTATTTAGGAAGAAGACTGTTTAGAAGTATGGATTTAGCATCTTCGTCATCTACTACAATTTTTACTTTTGTAAGTTCCCTTATGAGTGATCTTAGTTCATTGATGTGACTTGACATTGTCACATTATCATTCATTTTGAGTTTGAATAATTGAAGTTTTAATGAAAATTTTGCATTCACTGCATTTTAAACCGAAAGTTTTGCTTAGTAGTTCACATATTTCTTTAGCATATTTTTCCAGATCCACATAGTGTAGCTTAGTGTCAGATAGGGAAAGTCCTATTATTTATTTTTCCTTATCATTCCTTGTTTCCCACTCTATTAGTTTTGCAACATCTGTGGGTTTTGATTCTTCTCCTGAAATAATCCTCCATAGATTTTTATGCATTAATTGCATTTGGATTTTAACTTTCCAAGTGTGAAATTTTAATTCGTTGAACTTATCTAGTGGGATGTCCATGATTCTTCAGAGTGTCAGTTTCAACCGATAATGCACTCTTCAATTTTTTAATTTTTAATTTTTTATAGGGTGTCGAATACAATCGAGAATGCACCCTTTACAATATAGATTAAAAAAAGTAATCACAACAAATTACTTTTTTTTTAAATTTACATAGATACATCTATATTATAAATCAAATCATAAATCTAACATGAGTAATATGAGAAGAACAAATAACAAAAAAAAGTAAATAGACTTTAGATCTATATCATAAAGTATATTAACCTTGCTTTATTCAAATATCAATGAATGAGATTCACGAAGGACGCCGCAGGTCAGAACGGTTCACACTAAGCGGCCTGCATGCATGTTCTCTCCATGCATGATGATTTGTGAACATGTGGTGATGCCCTTGTCATTCCTCCATACGCAACAACAATTCAGAATGTTGCTTCCTTTTCCACCACGCAGGTCACGGTCAGTGTAAATCTTCCAAGGGAATACAATTAAAATTTAGCAAATCCGTTTAGAAACACTCAACAAATCCATTTAGCAAATCCATTTTACAATACATAATACGGTTAAAATACTCCAAATGGCCAAGCAAGGAAATACAATTAAAATTTCTGTTTAGCCTACAGTCTGTCCATTTCCAAGCACTCGTGTCTCATGCAGACATCTGGAGGATGTTGCTCATTGTTCGAGGGTGCACGCAGGTCATAAGGACATGCTAAAAACTTCAATTGATCTCTTGTCAAATCTGAGCCACCATAATCCTAGGATGAACTAGGCTCCAGTACCAAATGAAAAACAAGAACAAACTAAAGCGAAACAAAATACATGATATTGAATAATCTTTTAACAGTTTATTCATTGAAAGAGCTTTACATATATAGAATTTCCAGTCGTTAAAGTATGGATATTTACCATATCCAATAATAGGAATATCTCTACACAATCTTAGACTCTTTCTCACGTGAGTTGTAAACACTCACTTAAACTAGACTAATGTTCACACTAAATAGAATTCCTAACACCTCCATACACCTCACATACTCCCTTATTCCTCCACCAAGGCCCCCATTTTCTTTCTTCCTACACATTCCTTAAGGTCAACACTACCCAACCCAAACACGCACAGATACATCCATACCATTTGACATTCCATACATAACAAGAAAAAGAAAGCAAAAAGGTTAAAATCCTACCTTGCCATTTCTAGCACATTCTCCCTTCAATAAATTCAACTTAAAGTCCTCTCCACAAAGAAATCACACCTAAAACAAGCTCTTCCCAATCCTAAAGCCAATTGATCAAGCAAGTAACCCCAAAAACATATAAAAGGAAACATATAAATAGACTTGGTGGAGGAAGAAGTGATGTGGCTCTATGTAAGATGCCACCTAATTCTCCATAAATCCACCTAGCATCTTAACAAACATCTTAAAGTCTCATAAAGAGTTGGGTTGAGGATATGACACTGCCAAACTTGCACATTATCTCCCATTTGCACAATTTGAAATTGAATTTAGAGGATCAAGAACGTGAGGCAATAATTTCCTCTTTCCCATCAATTTTCATAATTATAGGCTAAATATGACCCCTCAATTTATAGGTTAGGTTGGGAGGGAATTTTAATGAGTTTGGGACAAGTAAAAGTTGTCCCACAAGCCTTCAAAATGGGGCTCAAATCCCAAATCCGAGATTGGATTTAGGAAAGGGACACAAACCAATGCCAATTTAAAAATAAAATAGGTAAAAGGGATAAGGTATAACCCAATGAATATCCCCCCTCCCCCCCGCAAAATCCACATCATCATACTAACATCAATCCATATAATTAACAGAATTAAACCAAATCACATATTAAACATAAGAAACATAAAGGAAACATTAGCACTTAATAAAAAACACATCATCAACAAGAAAATAAAATATAAATACAAACACATACCTACCCATGGCCACATATGAGGTGCTCCCCCATGGAAACCTCCTAAGAGATGAAAAAACAAGATGACACAAACATAAATACAATAGTTTCCAATGTGACCATATTGTGGACATGTGACATTCCTTCATGGTTGGTCTTCCTAGTCCTTCCTTATTTGTGTGATTTTGTTTTCTGCAACCACAAAGAAATACCACCTTCCTCCTCAAGGCCACATCAATGTGTTATAAAGAAAAAACACATATATAACAATCATATAATCATCATCATGTATCATGGTACATAATTCTATTTTAAATCAAATATTTACAATTATCCATAGTCAAAATTCACATTTTACAACAATCGTGCAATCAACATACTGACCACCTAATATCATCACATGATAAATAAACCATAGCATCAATTTACATGCACAAAGTTGATCCAATAATCTAAAGGTAATTGTAACTTCCATGAATCGAAGATGTTAGTATATAAGGAAAGCAACGCTAAAAAAAAAGTACTACAACATCTACCAATGTCAGTTAGCTATCCATATAATCCATGATAAGAGTCAAATCACAATAATAATTAAATTTCTATATAGCCTAACAATATGCTATCCAAAATAGTATATAAATATCCATCTCTCCAAGAAGCTAATAAACATGATCAAATCAGAAATAGGTGTCGAAGAGGAGTGGGCACTATAGTAAATTTGATAAAAAACACCTCTTTTCTACATTTCCTTAATAACTAGTAACTCATTGGTACACAATTTCATAGTAGATAATGGGTTAAGTAACATAGTGATGCAAAAACTTGTTGTGGATAAGTTGGGACTGAAGTAAGAACCAATTATCAAAGATGTATTATAGATGGATGGTTCCTAGAACTAAGACAATAGGCATGATTAAGAACTTTAAAATTACCTTTCATGTTTGCATAGGTGTACCAATTTTGTAGGATGTGATAGTGGTGGATTTTCCACCTTATTTTTCCATGTGTCTTTCAAGAGGCTTTACTTATAAGATTGGAGGTTACCTTTCACCTGATTGGTCTTATCTTGTTCTCAGAACTAGGTATGTAATAAAGGTGACAATCAACTCTGAAACATTGTATAATTTTCACATAAATCCTCATGCACCTAGCACGCTAAATACAAATTATGCTATGAATGATGAGCAACTAGGTGGGATTGAATGTGAAATTGTCCATGCACTTGAAGGTATTACTAATTTTTTCAATGATTAAAGGACTACTAAAGTTTATGAGCATGATCCTTATAGATTTATTGAAGAACAAGGCCATGTTATTTACTATATTCATGAAAAAAAGACAAAAAGTCCATCTATGGAGAATGGAAACCATCTTGAGGATAGTATTTGGAAATTATTTTTGATGACTCCAAAAATAAACATGGTTCAAGATATGGTCTTATGCTTATTTCACACTCTACTTAGAGGTATTTTTTAGCTATCATGTTTTAGTTAGGCTATTCTAATAATGTATTAGAAATGAGGCACTTATTCACGGTCTAGAGTTGGCAAGAAAGAAAGAAATTAAAATTTTGCATGTTTATGGTCAGAGTGAGCTAGTTATACATCTGGTAAGAGGCTCTAATGATTACCAAAATCCATTCATTAGGGCTTATAGAAATAGAGTTTGGAATATGCTAGAATATTATCTTGCATTTAATATTCAAACTATTACTAAAGATAAAAATAAGCATTTTGATAGAATTTCAGCCATTGCATCTTAGTTTTACATACCTATAGATATCAACAATGATAAATTACTGCTTCATATCTGGGTCATAGTGAGGCCATTTATTCTAGATAAAAACTCACATTCACAAGTTTTTGATGATGATGCTCATATAGTAAGATTCTTGTAGGAAGAGGTTGAGTTTTCTTCACAAAATTAATGAAATATTTAGCATAGGTATGAAATATAGACTGTGTAACTAAAGACAAATAAGAATCCTAAAAGCACTGTAACTCTTGAAATTATTTTTAGGGATGATGATGAAATGAAAAAAATATAGTTTTTTTCTTACTAAAAGTGAAGAAAAGCATGAAAGCGTTTGCATTCTTAGTGGAAAAAACCTTAGTATTGGCAAGGTCTGTTCAAAATATGAAAATGATGCATTCATTGAGTTATGTAAAGATTATGTTTATGTGTTTGCATTGCAGTATACTGATTTTAAGGGTTTTGATACCTCATTATTCCAAAACATCATTGAATTAGAGGCTAATGGAAAACCAATAAGGAAAAAACAAAGGCCAATTAATCTAAAATTGGAAATATTAAAGAAGAAAGAGATTGAATAATTGATTGAAACATCCATTATTTTTCCCATAAAACATTCCACTTTAGTAGCCAACCTTGTTGCAATAAGGAAAAGAATGAAGAAATTATATTATGTGTTGATTTTCATGGTTTGAACAAGGATTCACTTAAGGATCACTATCCTTTTTCATCCATGGAATAAATACTTCCGCTTGTTGCAACACTGGTTTGGAAAGGTATTATTTTCTTCTCGGGTATAGTGGGTTAAAACCAAATACTTTTCAAGGAAGGAGACCAGTTTAAAACAAAATTAAAAACTATGTGAGGCACTTATGCATACAGAAAAATGTCATTCATGTTGTCCAATGCACGTGGAACATGGTAAAGATTTATGAACGTGTCATTTCAAGTTATCATTAATAAGTTTTTTCTTCTTTATTTGGATGACATAACAATATTTTCAAAGGTTACAACTGATCATTTAGCTCATCTCAAATAATTTTTTGAAATATGTAGATAATATAGAGTATCACTCAATCCCAAGGAGTGTTTTTTTCTATTCATGAAGGCAAGCTACTTGGTCATGTCATTCCAAAATATGGTATGAGAATTTATCCAGAAGAGTAAGTTCCATTCTTGCACTATTATTTCTAAAACATAAGAAAGCATTGATAATATTTCTTGGAAAAATCAAGTTCATAAGGAGGTATTTTTCTTATTTTTCTTCATTATCAAGGCCACTAACCAATATGTTGGAGAAAAATCAGACTTTTACATGGACAAAAGAAGTAATAAACAACTTTGAAGCCATTAAACAAGCTATTGCTTATGCTTCTAGACTCATCAATACTGATTTTTTAAAAGACTTCAAGTTGTATTCTTATGATAACATTGATACAATATCATGACTATTTACTCAACACAAAAAATATGGTTTGTAATAGCCAATATCATTTTTCAATCAGACCTTGCTAGATTATGAAACAAGGTATTGATTTGTTTAGTAGAATTTTCTTTCTATTATCATATCTCTCAAGAAATGTAGATATTTACTCTATAACAAAAGAATTCACTTAATAGTTTCTCACCAAAAGACTATTTAATTTTTGTTAAACAAGGACATAAGTGAAAAGAGAGCCGGTTGGATAAAAAGATTCATAGAATATGACATCAAGATCAAATTTACAAAGAAAATAAGAGGAAAATGTTTGTATGAGAATTTGGATAAAGATTTACAAGAGAAGAGATAAGTTTTCATATTTATACACAATGAGCCTATTAAAGCATGAAATAAATAACCTTCAAGTTGGGTTCAAGATATTTTAGATTGCAGTTAGTTCATTTCTTCCTTTTTAACGGTGTACTCTTGAGATGCATTGGACCGAGCCACATTAAAAAGATACTTGAACATTTTCTTGATGTTCAAGGTGGAGGGCACTATTAAAAAAAAATAAAATCCCTTAAGATCATAAAAGGTGGGTATTATTGGCCAAGTATTTTTAAGGACTACCATGCTTGGGTAAATAAGTGTAAAAAATGTGCATTTTTCACAGGTAAAGAGAAGCTCATTACATTACCACTGCAACCAATTTCAATGGACCAGCACTTTTTCCAATGGATTTTGGAATTCATAGGCCTCATTATCCCACCTTTAAGCTTGGGGCATAGATGGATTCTAACTACAACTGATTACTTTACATGATGGACTGAATTAGTGGATTTGAACGAAGCAAATGAAATGAGTATTTCTGACTTATGTGAATGTTTGATAACCATGTTTGGTTTTCCTTGAACCATACTTTTAGATAATGCTAAGGATTTTTTAGGAGGAAATATTGTTAAATGGGCTATCAAAAAAGGTATTTTTCTTAGTAGTTCTTCAAATTATTACCCACAAGGAAATGGCCTTGTTGAATCAACTAATAAGGATCTTTTGAGGATTATTAGGAGGACTACTGATGAGAATCAAATAAATTGGCATAAAAAAATTGAAGCAAACATACGGTTTGATAGATCCATTCACAAGAGGTCCATTTCCAAATCTCCATTCAAGTTTGTTTATGTTCTTGAATTCAATATTTTTATTTCACTTGAGCTTCCATCCTTTGAATTAACGCACCATGTAGAGTTGATGGAAAATAAACCAATGGAGGTGAGGTATACTCATCTCACATAACTTCAAGAAGTTAGAAATCAAGCAATGAAGTCAATGTACATAAATAAAGTAGAGGTGAAAAGGAATTTTGATAAGAAGGCTACTAAAAGGATATTCATTGAAGGTGATCTCATGATGAAGTGAGATGAGGATAGAGATAAACTAGGTGGTCACATTAACTTTGAATCTTTATGGAGTGGATCTTATATGATTATCAGGTATAAACCTCATTATTCTTTCTAATGTGCAAGGATGTATGGTGAAGAGATTCCAATCCTAGTAAACGGGATTCATCTAAAGCCTTGTTTCTAAAAAAGATAAGTTGACATTGTACATATTTTTCATGCTTTCCTCTAAGTATTTTCAAAATGTCCTTCTATTTTTTTTTCAATAAGTGGTTGTCTTCTAAATTGGCTAGCCTTATAGGAGATTTATCTTTCCTCCAAGTGCAATTTTTCACACACTGTTAGTGTTGTTTTTTCATTTTTGGTGGACAATTTTAAGTCTTTATCATAGCTTATTGGCCTTGGGAATTATTTTTCAAGATTTTATGGAGTTTTAATATTGTTTTTCATGGATTTAAAAGATCATATAAGAGGTTTCTTGCCAATTAGCAGGAAATCAATTCAACAAAGTCACGAAAGATGTTGACCATTTTTTTTCATCATGATGTAGGGGGATAAAAAAATTATGTTTCTCATTTTCAGTGGTAGATTGGGAAATATATGATTAGTGAATAGGATAGGAATATGATTCTATTATGTTTTTTCCTAATACACGAGGCCATTCTAGTTTTCATCTTCTCCAAGATCATATAGCATACACGAAAGAATGTTGGATTGCCATGACAAAGTCCAAAAGGGCATCATATATTGGAATTTAACATGCTAGAACAACAAGAAATCAGGTTGCATATTTGAATTTCTCTAAAGGGAAAGTATTTCAGGTGTTCATTCTTTCAGTCATAGTTTCAAATAAAGATACAAATGGTTCGTTTTAATTCCTTATGGTTATATATAGTTGTATTATTCAATTAAGTTTTCACATGTTCATTTAGTTGTTTAAACTGAAAAGTAATGTAAAGGAAGCACCCTAAAAATCATTACATAAAACACGTGTATATATTCATAAGGAAAATATACAAGTTTTTTCACACAAGCCATGGGATATGAATATCTAAGAAAAAAAGATGGAAATGTACATAAGAAAAGGAACCCATAATTTCATACAAGACAAGACATCTTCCTTGCAAGTTGCTACTCCAGTATTGACCTAGTTTCTACTTTGTTGTACCTAGAAGAAGACAAGGAAAAGGATGTTAGAGCTCAGGGTTCTTTGCTTCATTATATTTTTATCTTTAGAAAAAAAATGCATTCTTTATTAGAAAGGAAAGTACTAGAAAAAACATTAAAGTTCATCTACAAGAACAAATTGTAGACTATTTCTAATCTGAATTAGGATAATCACGTATAAGTACATATTTTATGAATATGAGTTTACATGAATCCTATATTCTAGATATTGAAGTAAAATTAAAAAATTTCAACCATCAGTGTAATTATAGGTATGCAAGGTACATATATATGAATCACTTAAGCTAAAAACAACTCAAATTTATAGGTTCTCATGACATACAAATTTATAGATGGAAAAAGATAAATTACTAGCCCTATGAAGTGCATTTTTTCATCAATTTTTTAAGTGTCATACCTTTGCATCAAGAATATATTTTTAGGAAAATGAATACGGGTTGTGATATAGAGAAATCATAGCACCCCTGATTTCTTACAAGTGAACAGTTAATGCAGTCAGTATAATTCATCAAACATGGAGTTATCCCAAAGTTTGGGACTTTACAATTGGGATAAACCTATAGATGAAGGTCGGTTCCTATTCCCCTATTTTGATGCACACATCCAAATTGTATAGGATATACTCCAAAATCTACTCTATCTTGTCAAGGAGACAAAGTTAAGAAGATTACAAGAAATTAAACCTAAACTAACAGAGGTGATGCACCAAAAGGAATGTTGAACACATTTTTTCCATGGAGATGGAAACCATAATCAGATTAAGAAGGATGAAAACAGACCACAGATAAATACACTTATGAGAATCCACTAACCATTAAACGTAAACCATTAAACATGTAATACAATAACCATGCATAGATAACCAAGATTGCAATGAGATATCAAACAAAATCAATGAACATGAGAGGGCTGAAATCCATCCATAGACTTGTATTATTGCTCCAAATATTTCGTACACTGCATTACAATGGAAAAGAGGCACAAACTTGCATTAAAACTTGAATGGAAGGTTTGAACCCCACAAATTAACTTACAGACAAAAATATAAGGGAGGGTACAAAGAAAAATTATCTAACATTAGAAAAATGCCCCTCCTTACGATATATAGGAAGAATGAGAGAAGGGAGAGAGAAGAACTCAAAATATTTCTTCAACCACCCTAAAATGAATTGAATTCACCTCCTATAATGATGGGTACCATAGCAAAACCCATACTTCCATGTATTATACCTTGTTTGGAAATAAAGAAAACCCATACCTTCATCATTTGGGTAAGTGAGAAATTTGGAAACACCCCATAGAATAAGTTGTGTAGAGGACACTAAGAACTTTCCAAAAACTCCTTCCTTATGTAAATCTAAGCTTCCAGTCAAAATTTATGGACATCTTAAGATTGGGGTGCAATACTACATTAAATATGAGCGGTTGGCTCTATTTATCTAGACTCTGAAATGCATCACAACCTCCAAAATCTAAAATTTCATAATTTCAGGCATTTTGACTTTGAGGTTTGATTTTGCTATTTATTTGGCTGGGCGCATGAAACCTTCAAAACCTCAAAGTCTGAAATTCAGAACTTCAAACCTTTCCATTACAGATAATGGGTTACTATTCATCCACTTGAGTCAACAAAGCCTCCAAAACTATGAAGTCCGAAATTCAGAATTTTGGGTTTTAGACTTTTGCATTTTCGGGGTTTTCAGGGTTTTGAGGTTAAGAATTTTTGAAATTTTCAGTATTTCAATGTTCAGGATTTTGACATTTGGGTTTTTGGGGTTTCGGGGTTTGTTTATCCATTTGGGCACATGAAACCTCTAAAACTCTAAAAGCCGAATTTCTGAAATTCAGACTTCAGGTTCCCAACTTTTTGAATTTCGGGGATTGTTTACTTTTCACTTGTCTATGCTTAGCGAAACCTCAAAAACTCTTAAAATCCAAAGTCTCAATTTCATACTTTAGGTTTTAGAATTCAAGTTATGAATTTCACGCTTCCTTTCACCCAATCCCCAAATTTGACACTAGCCCACCTCCGAACGGCTCTACCTCTAAAATCTGAAATTTCATACTTTTAGAGTTTCTTCATATCCCAAATTCCTCTGCAATGCTTGACCTGCTTCAACCTATTTGGTTGATCCAAAAATGCAAGCTCCCATGATTGAATCAACGTAATTTTCCTAGTGTAAAACTTCACATTTGTTCAATTTTGCCTGAGGAGAAATATTGGATAACAGGTTGCAAAAGAATTTTCAAAATTAAATGGACCTAAAGAGTTCCTTCATTATTACAATCTACAAGTTCTAAAAGTAGGATCCATATTTTCCAAGTTTTTCATTAGATATTCAAAAAAATTGTGGTTCACAGGATACATTTTAGGATTTCTTGAATTCAGATTTAAAAAATGAGAGTATCCCAACTAAAAATGAAGAGAACAAAATTCCATATTAAGATCCATCATGACCTCTAACCTTTGAAAAAGAAAAACAATTTTTTTTTTAGATTGTAACATTTCCAGAATGAGAATGAATATTTATACATCTTATAATGTAAAATATTTCAGGAAACAAGTTCCAGTAAAGATATAATTTCAAAAGTATTTTATTCTGCAAAATTATTAGAAAAAAAGAGTATGGATCTTATGAACAAGAAAAAGTTCTTCATATAAAAACTGGAAAAGATTAATTTTATGAAAAGTAGACTAGTCTTATGGACCATTTTCACACATCTTACAAAAGAATACATAAATTTCCTAGAATTGACAAAATTACATATTTTCAAATTGGTTATCTAGCAATACATAAGGATTTTATATCTGAAACGAACTTCACACAATTAATGATAAATTTTCTAGCCATCAACTCAAACTAGGATAGAAAATTATCAAAATGATCAGATCTTGAAAAGTATCTACTAAGACAAGAAACAAATTCCCTTCATACATTTGTAATGAAGGAAAAAAATAGAATAAGCTCCGAGCCTTGCAAACATTTTGAATCCCAAATGGAGTATTTTTCTCAAAAGACAAGCTATAGCCACAAGATCTAAATATGGGTGAATATATTTATCTAAAGTGTAGACACCTATACTTTAGCTCCAAAAATTTAAATACTTAAATTGAGCTAATTATACTACTTCCCACAAACTGACGACATATCATCAATATAGCACACTTTCTCTTCTATCATTTTTAATTAATTACATTACACTAATTAATTGACCCTTCTATCTAGCAAAGATGACAATTAACAACCTTTTTGTTGATTAAATCTCTTTCTACTTGAATTTAATTAATTATTAGTAATTAATTAAGTTTCCTCTTCTATTAGATAAATAAATCATCATTTATTTATCCTAAACCTTTTCTATTCCCTAAGTCATACTAATTGTTTTTCTAAAAATCTTCTAAAAATCTTCTATAAAGCTTGCTCACCTATTAATTCATCACATGGGTTAATTAATAAATCCCCTAAAACCCCATGAGTCACTACAACAAAAATTAAATTCCCCTGAGGTTGATTCAACCCCCTTTTCAACCATAGTCACCCCCAACTAACTCAATCTAGCTATTATCCAACATGTAAAAGGATGTAGAGATTCTCTTATCGATTTGACTATATAAGTAACCCTCCTCTTACTATTCTACTTACACCTAAATGAGCATAGATCTGAAGCTATAGCCATTTTATCATTTTAGAGCATTCTCCCATTAGAGGAGATAGTTAGCTTCATTTCTTCCATTCATCCATCCAAGTTTGAAGTCATATAGAGATATGTCAATTGGTCTTGTAGCCATGGATTGACAAGACTCCATTCTTGAAAC
Organism: Taxus chinensis; assembly: GCA_019776745.2. Taxonomy (NCBI): domain Eukaryota; kingdom Viridiplantae; phylum Streptophyta; class Pinopsida; order Cupressales; family Taxaceae; genus Taxus; species Taxus chinensis. The sequence continues at coordinate 648,392,957 of CM034146.1, forward strand.
CTTGGGATTCAAACATATAATCAACCCTTTTGATTACTAAGGATCTAAATATGTTCATTTCATTTCATTAACATTCAATAGAGATAGAGATCAATGAATTACCATGTTAGTTTGATTTTTTATTCATGTTTTAATGTAAAGATGTTGGTATATTAGTCGTGTTCAAGCTCTAAGCATGATGTTGCATAGATTTTAGTTTAGCCTTATTTTATGACTACTAGGTGTTAGTTCTAATTATCTTTGCATTACTAACTAATTCATGTATACATTTGGCATTCTTGGTGGGACGGATCCTTATTCACTTAACATGGTAGGGACGGATCCTTATTCACTTAACATGGTAGTTAAAATTTTGTTGTTATTTCAATTTTTGACTAACCCTTGATATGCACATGTGTGAATTAATGTTGAATTTCTTATGATTTTTGCTAACTTTACATGTGTTGAGTCTTTCTTATAGGTTTAATTTAGATGAGTTCTTGTTAATTTTGAGCTAACTATCCGAAAAATTTAAAAATTTAAAATCAATTACGTCATTTCCATGTTTTGACGTCACTTCCAGATACAGACGTACACAAAAATGACAGAGGCATGAACACGTCCAAACCTGGACGTACACATCCAAATGCTAGTATATGCGTCTAGAGTCTAGCATATACATCATTCTGGAAGCATACATGATATCTTCCCCTATATGTTTTTATTTTACTTCTCTGATTATTGGTGCATATGCCTAACCTTGAGCATAAAATTTCATACTCTGGTGTACCCATCTGGTAGAGATTCTATTTGATCCATTTTGACTTTGTGGGCATACATGTCCAAAGTCTAGTGTATACATCTCACTTCCAGCGTACATGAATTTTTTGTCTACTAGCATATTTGTTTAAACCCTTGTGTACACACCTATACCCAAGCATACCTATCTTCTAGTTCTTTTTCTTTTACCTTTATATCTATGGGTGTATACATCCAAATGCTAGTATACACAACTCTCTGGTTGTGAACCGATTATCTTACTGTCATTTTCCAAAAAGGGGCGTACACATCCCGAAGTAGGCATACACACCCAGAGTTAAGCATACACATCATAGTTTAGATTTGTGTTTCACTTTAAAATTTACAAAAACATGTTTTCGGGATATATTGACTCCTAAATTTTTATTGAAGATTAACTTCTATTTCACAGGGTTTATTTGTATCTTTTTTACTAACTTGATTTGATTTGTTAAAGTGTTAAATGAACATTACATGCTTAATCATGAGATTGGAGTCACGTGTGCTCTTCCCTCACACCTTTTAGGTGATCTTGAGAATTAGAAATGATTTCTATATCTCTTTTTCTTTGAAAAACATTGAAAAGAATATCAAGTTTGGTTAAAATGAAAAAAACATTGCATTTGAATCAAGTATTTTCCATTTTTTATTTTGTAGTTGGATTTTACGTCGTGTATGCTCTTCTCTTGCATCCTAGGATGATCTTGAGAATTATAAATGACATTCATCCTCTTTATGTGTGTGGAAAACTACTAAATCCGTCATGCATGATTTAAACGCTTGTCAAAGAATGAAGGATCAAGAAAAAACAAAACTACTAATACAATTTCCATGCTCAGTTTCCAAACGGTGTTCAAGCAAACCACATTAGGTATGTAAGATTAAAAATGCACAACAATCAAAAGAAAGTATTTATGGATTCGGATAAGGGTACACCCCATCTGATTAACTAGGACAAAACCCCTTTGGCATTAGCCTTAACCTATAATAATGGAAGTGGTCCAAAGAACCCCAAAGTAATCTAAGCAAAAGGGAACCTTGTGGAAGAAATGGTAAGTGCCCCGCACTACCTACATGACTAGTGATACACAAGAGATTTATCATCAAAGTTATCCTTATCGCGACCCCAATGAGATTACATGATTGTTGCATTTATTTCCCACTATGCTTTAAGAGGGTAAAGTAAAGTTGAGATACTCCTTAGGACACCTTATCAAATTGACCTCGCATTTAGATAACTTGTGACACCTGATTGAGTGAACCACCTAGGAAGCTATCTTGTCCACGAACCAACGTTGACCATATCAAAACCAATTTAAGTTAAGAGTCATCACAAAGGGATAACTTTCTCATAATCAAATTATTATTTTTCGAACAAGAGGAGATTCTATTAAAGTTCAAATGGTGGTTCATTCGTCACAGAGATTACAAAGAATTACTTTTGTTTTGTTTTTCACTTTCCCTAAGGCAAGGTGAAAATATGCCAAAGTGACTCCAAACTCTCTTCAACACCAATTGATCTACTTCCTTTACTTTATTTTGATACTTTGTTGATCAGGAGAAGAGTGACTACCCTTGTATTTCTAATCGATTGTATTTGCCACTTTTTTGTATGTTTACTCTTATCCATGTTTGCAGTTGATTTGTTAAACATCTAAAGTGCATGGAGATGTTTTCATATCATTGATATCATTTTTGAGCTTGCAACCCAAGTCAAGAACTTCAATTGTAGTTAGGTGTGATTTAGCATCCTGATTCACCTATGAACTCTTATCCTGCTTGTATCATATGGCAACAATTTTTATACCTACATCTTTTTTCTTGCAAAATTTTCCTCAGTGTCTAGATTATAGCATTACACTACACGCATTCTAACAATTTCTTGGTAAACAATAGCATTAGTTTTTTTTACAAACATTATCTCGATTTTGAAAAGTGTTGATTGTTACCATTTGTGCACATTATATCAATATCATTTTGATATTAATACCTTACTTTTCTAAAAAAAAAATTGGTTTTTGGTTAACATGTCTTAGTGGTATTGTTATGTCACTCATACTATTAACTATCACTTTTTGAGATATAGGTATTGATTGGATTTAATCTCACTTTTACTATACTTTTTTGGGGGATCGTATTAACTTTTTTTCATTACTTATAGCTTTTTCATTTCTTTTCACTTGACATAAGTGGTGACATTTTTTTAACCATCTTAAAACACTAACTACCATTTGAGAAAAAACTTAGGAAGTATGAAATTTTAATTGATTGGTCTAAAATCATGCATTGAGTGATTGTATTTTGTTCATCACTTTTGAATTATTATTATAAGAAATTGAATTTAACACATTGTTTCTTTAACATTCATCATTATTTGAACCATTGGCATCCTTGGACATTTATAAACTTCCACTTAGGTTTAGAAAATTCCTTTTGAACAAATTTTAAATACCTTGGTGAAGTTCTCACACATCATGGCCCCAAAAACAACATTGGGAGATAGAAGACAAGTCATTGAAAAAGAATCATGGGAAACGTTGAAAAAAAAAGGGTTGAATCCCTTTATTGGTCATGATTTAGGACCTCTATTTTTGATAGAAAAGGAAGTAGAAGAGATGATATATCATCGTGGTGATGAAGCAAGATCACTATGCATGGATTTTGACTTTGACCCTACCCTATTATATGAATTCCTTTTTATAAACAAAGATAGTATACTTGTGAGAGTGGTGGAATTAGGTGCTAGAATACTAATAGAACATAAAACTATTCCACCCACAAATGAGGCTAATGAGGAAGAACCACCTCTCATCAACATGGATGACATTTTAGTACATGGACATGCTTCCACATAAAAAGTTGAAAACACCAACATGGTGGGTTATAAATTACCATTCATTAATATTCCACATAAAGTACAAATAGAACATGAAATCTTGGAACAACCCCCATGTGATGAAGATGAAAAATAACTTCATGAGGAAGAAGTCACTATACCATAATAAATCCAGAACTTTAGTCAACAATTAGCTTTACTGACATCTCATGTATAAAAAGAAACAAACGAAAATGTACATCAAGAGAAACCTAAGGAAAAAATTGTGAACTTCACATAGAAAACCAAGAGGAAGGAACATCAAAATATAGTTGTTTGTATATGCTAGATCCCCCCACTAAAGAACAAGTTCTTTGACAATAACTATAATTGATGAAAGCCACACTCACAAGCTTTCAGGAAAATAATGGGGGAAATAAAAAAAGATATCAATACGAAGAGTTATGTCCCCATCCATTTGATAAGGCCATGTTGCTTCAACCCTTTCCTCAGAAATTTGATATGCCCAAATTTTATAAGTATAGAGGGAAAGGTTATCTAAGCAATCATGTGAAATACTTTTACATGGCATGCTAAGAAGAGGCCTATAATGGCTCTTTCCGAAAAGTCGAGGAGGACAAGCTTTGGAATGGTTTACTTGCTTACCTCATTGGTCTATCTTCACATTTCCTCAATTAGTAGAGAGGTTTGTATGACATTTCTCATACAATGTGAGATGTGAAATAACCATGGAAAACTTGTGTAACACTAAACAACCTCCAAGTGAAACCTTGGAAAATTTTCTACAAATATGGTGCGAGATAGCTACTTGTTTCCCTTTCTCAATACCTGAAACATGACTTGTTAGTATCCTTGTACCAAATTTAAATCCAGACATCACTTTTCTTTTTAAAATGAATTGTGTTTAGATCTTTGAAGAGGTGATCAAGAAGGGCAGTATAAATAGAAAAATACCTCATTTCAAAAGGAACTATCAAATCATCTTCCAAGGATAATCAATATACCAAACCAATAGACAAGCCAAATATCTTTAAAAAAATAAGAATGTGGTAGGATAGGGAATCACGAATTCAAAATGTATACAAGAAGTCTGATTTGGTCAACCTTGTAAACTAGCCAACGTGATGATTCAACCACCAGCAAAGCATAGAACATTCACTCCTTGTAACGAGTCTTTTTCTATGATCTTGAAACAATTGGATATAGCCCAAATGGTGACTTATGCTACAACAAAACCCTTTTGTGATGATGCTCCTAGAGATTCATGGTATAAAGAGCATGAATATTTGTATTTTCATCATGTGAAGGGACATTTAAGACAGAAAAGTGCCTAAGACTTTGCCACTTCATTCATGATTTTATTGATAATGGAGAGATAGAAGTTGATACAATAGAGAGAATCAAACACTAATTAAAAGGATGGGGATATTTAAAGAACCATTCCCTAAATGTGATAAGCCAGGTAGGAAGAATCCGGATTAGGGAGATTCATCCTAAAGTTACAAAGTTACAAACTATCTATATACCAAAAGTGATAACAATCATTACGACTCACTTATATGGATGTGTTAATTATTCTAGTTAGAATGTGAATACCATTAGAATAAGTGGAAAATATTGTGATGCGGTAATAAGGCACGCTAGTACCATGATCTCAAAACCTCCTATCTACCCTTCAGGATGGCCAGTACAACATCTTAGAGAAACTTGATAAGACATTTGCTAAGATTTAAATCTTGAACCTTTGTAGAATATCAAATGTACATAAGGACATCCTATACAAAAATTTCTAGGGGTCAAGAGTTCCAATGAAAGTAGACCCTTCACATTTATAAGCTGCGGTGGAAAACATTACACTAGATGAACACATCTCATTTAACCACAAGAAAATCATGAACATTGATTATACACATAATCTTCCCCTATATAACTAGGTATTTTTTATCTACTTAAAGATAAAACGGGTGCTTGTGGAAAACGGGCTAGGGTTGAATATATGCACATTAAAACTAATCAATCAACTAGGACACACAAAGGAATATCTAGAATTCCGCATCATAACCATAACTGCTTACAACAACATGGATTAGGATTCAACTAGAACAATAACATTGTCAATGGAATTAGGGCCTATTTACCACAACACAAAGATTCATGTCTTATATTTGGAAATTCCATAAAATATGCTTCTTGGCTGACCATGGATCTGTGGCATGTAGGCCATACCATCAAATTTTCATCAGTGTATTAAATTGAAATATGAGGGACACACTGTTACCATTCAAGGTGATCCATAACCCTTCACTCACAATAGATCTCTAATTAATTTTGCATGCAGGGGTACATATACATGTCCCTCCACTGATATTGCTACCCCCTTCAATCAGAAGTTCTTGAATCATGGGTAGACTTAGACTCCCTAAGTTCTTGTGCTCATGATGATTTTACTTCCACTTCTCTCTTTGATTCATAGAAAATGAAAATCCTTGAGTATGGTTATGGACAATACAATGTGCAACAAGATCTCCTAGTTTCAAATCTGTCTTTATCACAAAAAACAAGAAGCAAACCCAGCTATTGCTTTAAACAGACCTAAAGTTGAACATACTATAGGGAAATTCTGACCTAGCGGACTACTTATAGAAGATATTTTATTGGAGACACCTATAACTTGGGTTCTAGAGGATAATAATCCTACCTGCTACAAAACCCCACAATATGCCAAATCTAGTAAAATGTTGTATTCCATGGGTTACAAAGAACTTGGATGTGGAAAATTTGAACAAGGAGCAAGAGAACGGGTCCCACTTCCACATTTTAAAATATAACGCTATGTAATTGGTATTCGGCCATATGGGTCACATCCCATGGATCAAGATGCCACCTAATTTGAGCACAAGGATAGCTCTAATTTTTTGAATAGCGACACAAATTCACATTGTAGCCAATACGAGGATCTTTCCTCCATGAACCTTTTCATGGATATCTCTATCCTTACCATAACCCCCACCAATCCTAAATTTGACCTTGTATACCCTACCCTTGTGGATTCGGACCAACAATGTCATATGCCATTAGATCTCTTTGAGAATGATGAGGCTATTGCAGAATTTATGGGCATATGTTATACCATTCCAATTAGAGATCACAAGAAAGGATTTTTCATTGAATTAGATACCTATGCATACTTCAGAGAGGAAGCTGAGCTTCTTGGTTAGCAAAATTTAAGAAAATTTAGGGAAAAAGTTAAAAATAAAACCCTCGAAAAAAACATACATCGAAGTCACGCAGTGAAAACATCTTTGAGGTGTTGACTGTCCAACAAGTTAAAAAAAAATGGACAAAATATGTGACCATGTTGAGGTTGAAAATATCATAGGGACACCCTTGGAAGAAGATCTCAACCTTCCTCCCAATCCTATGTGTATGGATAAAATGTTTAAAATTCTCGTAGGAAATTGTTGATGTGAATATTGGAATAGAAGAAGACCCAAAGATAGTCATCAAGTTGGGATCTTTGCTTTCAGCATAAGAACAGAATACATTCAAATTTCTTCTCATAGAATTTGTGAATATATTCACATGGTATTATAAAGATATGCTAGGCTTAGATCCAACTTTGGTGGTACACAACTTAGTAGTGCATACAGATGCAAAGCCTATTAAACAGAAGCTAACAAAAATGAATCCAAAAGTAGACCTTTTGGTTAAAGAGTAGTTAGAGAGACTGCTAGAAACAGAGTTCATCAGACCCATTGAATACTCCAAGTGGATATAAAATGTATTTCTAGTACAAAAGAAACTGTTTGGAATAAAAATTTGCACAAAATTTGGGGTCATCAACAAGGCATGTCCAATAGATGATTTTCCTTTTCCTAATATCGCCATGATTTTCGATTCAACCTCAGGCTATGAAATTCTATCTCTTATTGATGGATTTTAAGGATACAACCAAATCAAGATAGCATAAGAATAACAACATAAGATGACTTTTACAACCCCTTGGGGAACATTAAGTTATCAGGTAATGTCCTCGACCTCAAAAATACCGGTGTAACCTATCAACGGACCATGACAGTAATATTCCATGATATGTTGCATGACATCATGGAGGATTGTGTAGATGATATCCTGGAAATTCCAAGACAAGAGAAGACCACCCTAAATTTTTGTGACGTATCTTTGAATGTTTGCAGGAATTTAAAGTCAAATTGAATGAAAAGAAGTGTTTTTTATAGTATTATAAGCGAAGCTACTAGGCTTTATTGTATCAAGGAGAGGGATTGAGGTGGACCAATCCAAAGTCACTGCAGTTACTGAAATTGCTCCTTCTAAGAATATAAAATAGCTAGGCTTCCTGCAAGGTAAGATATAAGCCATTTGCCACTTTATTTAACAGTTTGTTGATAAATGTCATTCATACACCCATCTACTTAAGAAAGATGTTGAATTCATTTGGGGACTAAAGCAACATCAAAACTTTTTCTTACTTTAAAAATACTTGGCCAATCCACCTATCCTCATTCCTATAACTCTAGGTGAGCCATGTTTTCTATACATATTTGATACCCAATTTGTTATTCGTGATTTTCTTGTAAAATATGAACTAATCCAAAAGGAAAAAGCATTGTATTATCTCATTCGTACTTTAATTTCATATGATCTCAAATATCCTCAAGTTGTGTTTTTACCTTCCAAAAAATTTGCCATTACCTATTGAATACCAAAACCAAGTTTCAAAACCCACCCTTACGGGTAGAATGGCTAATTGAATCATTCTGCTCAGTGAATTTGACATTGAGTATCTACACCAGAATCCAATTAAAGGACATATATTTGTTGACCAATTAATAGAAGCACCTTTACTTGGAACAGATCCTATGAGTCTGGATCTACCTAACGCATCGCTAACGTATATTGAAGAATCTATTATGTTGTAAGTAAATTTTCATGGATCCTTTACTTTCCATGGTTTAGGGGTAGGTGTAGTGTTAATCACTCCTTCAAGAGAACCCATACCACAAGCTTTTTTTCTTGGCTTTCCTTGCACAAACAACATTGTGGAATATGAGGCACTCATTGGTGGAATGAAGTTTTCTATAAAATGGAATATCTACCACCTTAAGGTCGTTGGTGACTCACAATTGATTATCAAGTAAGTTAACGATGAGTACAAGGTCAAGGATGAAAAACTCATCCCATATACAAATTTGGTACAAACTCTGAAAGAATATTATTTTCACATCACCTTTGAAAAAATTCCAAGGGCACAAAACTGATCTATAGATGCAATAGAAACAATGGGTTCTATGCTCCGGATTCTTCTAGAAACTAATGATAGGCTGATTTTTGTTGAAAATCTATGTCATCCTACATACGAAATTGCAGATCATTTCCTGGCATGTGAAGTTGGTTATCCCTACTCCTCATGGTATGCCCATATTTTTAGCTACCTCCAAATCATTACCTTTCCCCATAACATTACCCGATCTAAAAAAAAAATCCTTATCTTCCAAATAAACTGTTACACCCTCCTAAGAGGCACGCTTTATCTTTGTGGCTATGATGGGAATCTGATGCGTTGTCTAGAGGTAGAAAAGTTAGTCCAAGTAGTCAAGGAGGTACATGAAGGAGTATGCGGCACTCATACAAATGGAATGGTATTAGAAAAATATTTGTTAAGGGTAGGCTATTATTGGCATAATATGGAGATAGATTGCTTGAACCAAGTAAGAAAGTGTGTTTTATGTTAAAAGTATTGAAATTTTATTCATGCACCATCACAACCTTTACATCCAATAACAAAACCATGGCCATTTTCTAAATGGGGATTAGAATCATAGGGAAGATCACCCCTACCTCATCTGATGGTCATACCCACATCATCATGGCCTCAAAATACTTCACTAAGTTGGTAGAGGTTGTCTTGTTGACATATGTTACAGGTGTTCAGATATCAAAGTTCACCATGAATCACCTTATTTTCCAGTATGGAATCTCGGCCAAAAATTTTATTGATAACAATTCATTCAAGAATAAGACGACTAAGGATATATGTCATTGCTTTAAAATAAGATTAAAGTTTTCCACACCATATTACCCATAAGGTAATGGGTAAGCAGAAGCCACTAACAAAACAATGGTTCGAATCATGGAGAATATGGTGAGTAATACAGGTCCCAACTAACATTTCTAAATCCACCCAAACTTCTGGTATTATAGGACCTCCATTCACACTCTTATGGGTGTGACACCCTACTCCCTAGTATTTGTAACTGAATCTATCATCCTATTGGAATTGAGCTCCCTTATCTAAGAATATCTCCTAGGGACTACCTAGAGATATAGACAGAATCCTAAGCAAGAGAACAAGGTTCCCATTAGAGATATCATTGACCTCATCCTCTTAAATTCATCTCCTCGGTGATAAGAAAAGATACCAAGGGTTATCTCTAACCTTTTTTTGATCAAACGAGGAAAATATTTGTTTAAATAGAAACTCCAACTACCAACAAATCAATGGAAAACATAACTGCAGTAAGACTATCAAACTCCAAATCTTTCCCTTGGAAATGCTACTCATGAATGTGTGAAATAAGATGCATAGGTTTCTCTCAGTAACCATATGGATAAATTTGACTAGAACAAGGTCACAAAGGATGAGCTCAAAGGACAAGGTAGAACAGTTGACCCCCATCTTGCATAAGATCACACAAACTATTTATATAACTTATCTTGTTGTGCCTACAAGTTTTGATGACACTTATTTCCCCATGGTTGAGTAAATTAGATAATAGGATTGAGCAGTTGGGGCTTAGATTAAAATCTTAATTCAAGAAGAAGAACCAGTAATAAAGTATTTTTTCGACTTGTATAATGATCTCGAATATGAAAAGGACACCGTCTCCAAAATGGATGGTATTCTCATGGAATAAAGTGAAAATTTTTATCTCATAATCAAAGCTTGGAAGGACGTATAGAGCATTTAATTTGATCTAATTTTGAGACAATGGATCATTGATGATTCCTTAAAATTGTTTGAGTATTTTAAATCCATGGATTTTTGTTTTTGAATGTTGTAGGAAGCTATATATAATTTGTATGAGAAACTAATCGAGGCATTTTATGGCCTCAATCACATCATGGATTTTTTTTGACATCATCCACTATAGGTTTCTTGATGATAATGTTGATGCACTTCTAGCAGAACACATTATTTCCTAGTTCAAGAATGTAGTTAATGAAGGTAACGAGGAAACAATGTATTTTTTTTCTTGACTCTATTTATAAGTTGCTAGTATACCATAATTTCTTGAGCTAGCTCAATAAATTCATAAGTCAAACAAAGAAGTTACCATGAAAACTAGTCAAAGAAGATGAATATGTTGTGGTCCTAAATTGTTATGCATGCGGAATTGATGATAAATATCTATAAGAAATGAACAAATTATTTCTTCATTACAAGCATAAATTAGCTGTGGAAGAAGGAAAAGAAGTTAATATAGATCAGGAAAAGGATGGCACCAGCCTTAGCTAAACCTAGATGTAATTTTCACACATTCTTCAAAACACAATGCCATTCGAGATGTAGGTTTGACTTAGTAAAACCTACACAATCACTTACCTATTTTTGTGGGAGAATTTTCTCAAGTTTAGAAGCATTCTATTTTTAGCATGTAATGATTAAGGGGAGTAGTTATAATTACTCAACCTCCTTAATCTATAAAAGAGGAATACATTATGTAATAAAATATTTTTGGATCATGTTGTAAAGAGGATCTGTCCATTTTTTAGGCCTCACATATAGGATTTAGCCTCATTACTATATACAAAAACAATATTTTTCCTTCAGCTATTTAGCATGATTTGTATTTAAGTAGCACATTCAATACTTGTGAATGTTATTAATTCCTTGTATGTGTTAATATATATTTCCTTCATACTAATTATCTCTCTTTAGCTAAATTGCAAGTTTTGATTTATGAAACTTACTTGTCCCAGTTGTGGGATAAATAAAATCACTTATGTTATCTCTAAGTTTTATATTCATGAAGATTATTGATGAAAAAAAGAATAAGAGGTTTTGGATATCAGATAAATTATCCTATAGAAGTACCTTGTGCTTTTGAATCTGATCTACTTATTCATAGAAATATTGGTGCATCACCTTATTTTCATGTATTTTAAGTTATTCCTTTACCATTTCCTCCAAATAATTAGATAATTTAGTTTGTTTTTTAGCACTATAGATTTCACAGTCTAATCATATATTAGATGCACTTATTTTATAAGGATTTTGGCCTTCTTGAGAGGTTCATCCCAAGGAGCCAAGGTCCCATACCTTGGGGATGTTCCCATGTTGCACTGGATCATCTAATGATTCAACAGGTGTTTGATACAAGTGACAATAGGTCAAATTCATAATCTAGCAATAAATCAAAAGTTTCTCATCCCTTTGAGATGAGGGGATAGAGGTTTATAAATAAGGACAATGGTGACCTTCATGAGTCACTTGTGACTTGAATGGAATGCAATTTTATGAGGTGGAGGTGATGGGAATCTCAAGAGTGGATATCTAAAAAGGACTACAATTAGTCCCTTGATAATGTTTGGAAAGTTAATTCTACATGGGGTGAATAAATTATTAGTGGAAGGATAATGGGGGGATTAATTAGGTGGTGAGAATCCTTGGGGTCATAAATGGGTACTTTTATGGGTAGAATACTAGGATAGATTAATGGGTTATTAAATATATTTAGGGGTGCACTCATAATAATTTTAGGATGGGAATTAGGGATGAATAATGTGGTGATTTATTAAGAGAATTAGAGGAATTAAGATAAGTTATAAGCTAATGGATGCATAGGTATAATTAGGGATGGATTAAGGGTGGATTAAATAATGGGAGGATTGGGGTAGGGAAAAAATGGAAATAGAGAAAATAGATGTAATTAAGAGGTAAGTAGAAATTTAGGAGAGAAAATAGATATTTAAGGTGGGAAGGGAAATATGATTTTTTGAAGGAGTAATGAGGGAGATTGAACGTGGGATGGGAAAAAAGGGTACCACAAATTAGTATCTACACTCTTCAACCTTGACTTTAATATAAGGTGAGGTTCTTTTCTCCCACTTCCATAGAAGAATCCTTTGAACAAGCCAAAAGGAAAGACTATCTCATGAGGTAATTTGAAAAGGATCCTCCTAAGGTATGAACTAACAAGAAATTACAAATCCTTTAACATTCTAAGAATAAGAAATCAAAATACGATAGAGTCTCTAATACTCTACCTCTTGTTGCTTCTTCATATAGGATTGTTTTTTAACATTGACCAACAATATAATAACAATAAGATTCATCCTAACTATCATCAACCGTTGAGTAAAGAAGATTTGAATTTTCACTTACTTAAGCCATTTATCTAGATCTTGGATCCCTCTTGACCTATTCCTCATTAATATGATGAAGGTAACTTTTCTTAGTGGCATGTTGATTGGGGTAACTGTCATGAAAACTAGTGTTCACTATGAATGGTTTCCATCAACTTCTTCCTACGTCCCCAGCTTAACTATGATGTCATCACTTGAGAGAATTTTACTAAAGCGGATAAATCTCGTGATGCAGATCAACAAAATGATCATCATGAAGTTATCAACTAGGCTAATGAGAAACTACATATTTTTTGTAATCCTATACCTAATCACAATGCCGATGAAAGTTCTAAGAAGTAAGAAAATTCTACAACCAATGTAGTTCACATGGATTATCCTCATAAACATATAGTTGCAATTGATGATGTAAAAAAATTACATAGGTTATATAGAACCAGAATACCATGTAGCATTCCAAACTTGGACTCACATGGTCATATATCCCTTTGTACCACAAAACCAAGCTCCCCAAAGCAAGAATATGCCTCCTCTAAAAGTTATTAGCCCCTGTGGAAATTATCAAATAGGTGGTGAAGGTGTTTATATCCATATCTCTAACCACATACACCATCAACCATTATTAAAATGAAACTTACAGGGATGATGGCATTAGAACTAAGAAAAAATCAATTTCAAAAAACTCCCTAATCACTCATACTCCTTTTAGAGCTATTTATGGGGACTTTAAAAACTCTCTTGATATTGCACAATCTATTCATGACGGGTTGGATCCTCTTGAATAATTTTCACAACATCTTGGCTAAGCTCCCTTTTTAGATCTCATGTATATGTCACCTCACCACCATGAGCATTTAATGACTGTGATGTTCAATATGAACATTCCTTATCTTCCATGTATAGGGCACAGTCCCACATTACATGGCTCAAAGGAAAGTTTTTTTTTTTAATTTGAGGAGATCTCTATTCGTATGGATATTACTATGAATTCTCACTCTTGTATTTATTTTTTTATAGTTTTTATGATCTTAGATTAGTTCCCTCGTGTGCTTCATATGATATGATACAAGTGTTGTTTGTGTGTTTTTTGTAGAGGCTGGAGAAGTTAAGTTTGAGATTTAGAGCCAATGTATTTACATGGTGTGGGCCACATGAACACTTGGGGGATGAAAGAAAATCCATCTGGGAGAGACTTGGATCATGGAAGTTGCAACATGGACAATGCAAAGGATATTTTGGGGTCAAACCGGATGCTCTTACATGATGGAAATTGGAGAGGGAGCTACCAAACTGACAACTCTGATGTCTTACTTAGTTTTCAAGCCTGTAGAGTAATCCCTGCCTCACTAACAGAGTATGCTCTCAACCAATATAAGAACATGGATTTCTATTACATTTATCTCATCGATGGCGTCAATGTTCCACTTTCTTTTCCACCTATCAATGGCTAGTGTACCACCACTAGCTGTAAAAGTGACACTAATGTAATTTTACCTACAAAATGTAAGGTGACTCAAGGTTGCAACAATGCCTATGTTTCCTTTCACACTGACCATTATTTTTGCACTAGTGCATATACCAACAATTGTGGTCCCACCAATTACTTGATTAACTTCAAGAACCAGTGCCCCCAGGCCTATAGTTATGCTAGGAATGATGCCATAGTAGCATTTTATCCTAATCCTCTGGTACCACTGACTACATAATTGGGGGAAACCCCCAATGTCTTCATATTATGTACCCCTCAATTCTCCAAGGGTGCTTTTACTTTTCCATGTACTGAAAATATTTTTCTATCGTACAAATTCCTCTCTTCTTCCCTCCTTTACATAATGCCTCTTGTCATGGATTAAATACCAATCCAATGTTGTAGATAGAACATTTCTTCTAATAGTTTTATGTTATTTATCAAATATGTTTTAATACATAAGGTAATTTCATAGGGATCTAATTCTCTTTAATATTTAATGAAACCTTCAATGTTACCTCATCATAATCAAAATTTTAGTCACATAGTGATACCACTTTATCTTTCTCATCTCGTAGAATAGAGGCGAGATTCCACAAATCAAATGTTTATCCTTGTCTATTTTACCACAAACAAAACATGACTAATTATCTCTCCTAATAAAGATTTCTACAGGAATAAGTGATTAATAACCAAGGTGTGATTTTTTTACTCTTTAGCACTAATTTTACCCCAAAAAAAAAATATCGTCACTTTTAATTCAATTATTTCTAAGTATCTCTTTGATAATCATCTAAGGATTACATCAAGTGGTGGGAAGTGTCTTTTAAATTCAAATGCACGTGTTTCAAATCTATATGAAATCTAGTGTCTCCAAAAATGTGTTATATAATGTATATATTTTTGGATGAAATTTGATTAATATAATGATAAACCAAAAATTAATTTATATAAATATAATGTTAAGAAGTATTCTAATTATTTATCTGTTATGGGACTAAGTAATACATTTTAAGTGCATTTAATATATAATAATAGTTTGATAATATAGAGTCCATATCAGTGTAACATGATTTGCATTTTTTCCCTTGTATGGGATTTTAAATCAACCTCTGAATTACGAATCTCAAAAGAAAAGGATTATATGCATGACATGTGTAATGTAAGCAAAAATATTAGTGATTAACATAGAAAAATATAATAATATTAATTACAAGCATGTTATAAATACATATACTCTTATAAAAGATGATATTATCAATAATAGAGGAAGTGTAATATTCCCCTATGTGAATAATATAGAAAGTGGAATAGCATGTCGTTATGTGTTTATGATATAAAATATGTATATTATCATTAATATGAATATATAAATATTTAAAGAACATAAATAAGTTGTAAATGAACATAATTTTCATAAGGTGTATTTATATTTCATAAATTACATTATTCTAGAATACAATTATTTTTTATATTATTGGTCTAAATTATTATCTAATTGGAATGTTTTTAAAATCTTTGTGTTTTATTTGTGTTCTATATGGTATACTTTTATGTCTCAGCATTTTCTCTCATTATCTTGCCCCTCTAAATTGAGCTATGTTCTCATCGTCTCGAAAGTACCATACCTTCATGGTTCTAGGTCCCAAAGAATTATCCATGTATAGTCATGGGGGCCCCTAAAATATACATTGTGATGTTTGGTCCCATAAGGTGAGTTTCATATAGACCCTTTTAACCCTCCTTTATGTTTCCTCATTATTTTGGGTCTTGTTTTATCGTTTTCTCCACCAATTTTATGTAAAATTTCACAATAATATGTTCCTTACTTATATTTGACAATTTAATAAATAAATTGGTGTATTGGTGCATTTAATCAATAAATATCCAATAGATCAAATCACTAAAAATTTAAGAATATATGTTATCATCAAGCATTCAATATAATAGAGATTCATATAGAATGGAATTACATTACTATACAATATCTTGATGAAGTTATATCTAAGTGTTTCATTATAATTAGTGTATGTTTATTGATAGTGTCCCTTATTAAGAATCTTGACAAATATTTCATAATTTCATCTCTTCTATGGTTTACCAAACACATAAAGACTAATATTTATATTCATAATTTTTCAAACCATGAATTCTTGTTAGTTTTTTAATTAAGAAGATCACTTTCAGACATGAAAAAATTCATGAATCTCAAAAATACAATCAAACTTTTTGGGAACATATATATTAATATTTTGTAAATTTGATATAAAATATGCTACATCTAAGTTATAAACATCAATTGCTTACAATAAGAGAGTGAACTAGTACTCAAGTGAAAATATGTTGTTATTTGTAGGAGATTGGGTTGATATTTTCTATGAGGAACTCTAGTCACTGTGAATTTTTGATAAATATCACCATTTTTCCTAAAACATTATTTGACATGCCAAATAAATTTAATTGATGCATCCTCAAAGAGTATTTTAATAGTCCTAAGAGAATGAATTGATGGTTTTAATGATATAATCAAAGTCACAACATATTATTTTAGCGCTCACTATCTAGTTATAAAATCCCTAGATATGTTGTCTTATCTTGCTAATCATTTCTAGATTTACACAACAATAAGATATTCCTATACAAACCCTTCTTTTAAATTATTATGTTTGAAATAATTTGAAAATAAATTTTGATATTATTTTTATGTCCTATTTGATATAATTTTTTTTATTAGTATATGTGTTACATACTAATTTAAAATAGCTTTTCTATTAAATTATTTTGTCAAACCATGTGTTGCATTCTTTATAGCTATCTAGATAAGAATTTTCTTCAATTTATATGAAGGTTTTTTTATATTCCATTTTTAATATCTATTTATTGAAACTTTATATCCCATGCCCTTAAATATTACATTAAAAAACTTTGTGTGGTTGTAATGACTTAACCTTAGGACATGTTTTTTTTCAAGATGGTGGAAAACAAAAATTTTAAAGGAGGGTACTAACAAGTATGAGAAAAATTATCAACCTCGGGTTAAAATTGAGCTAAAGAAATATGTATTGTCAATTGGATATGTTCAATTTCCTATTAGAACTTCAGAAAACTGTAGCAAAATATACAAGGATTATTTGTATTTAGGTGCATGTTTTCATCTAGAAATAAATGCTCCTTATTGTAATGTGTGTAATTATTTATATTAGGGTCTATTATGATGGATTTTTAATTAAATTGAAAAAAAAAAATATATGAGATTAAAAAGCAAGACATTAGGATGAAAAAATTTATTATATTAACAAGGATTCCTTAGAAATCCCTAATGATTTTTCTAAAATAAAGAACATGACGAATACAATTAGAATTTAAAGTATTTCTTCTCATGAGGTCCATTATATGTAATACTACCTCTACCTATACATTTGAGTTAAAAATAAATTATTTTATATGGATTATTGACTACACTTCCCTGAAGTATCAGGGTGTCTCATGAAGCATGTAAATAAAAAGAACAATGGGATTGTACACTCCCTGTCAAAGATTTGATTCCTCAAAATGTTTCTACAGTCACTTAGGTTTCTATTTCCTTAATGCTATGTAATTTTATATTTCATAATGCATCCAAAGGGAGTCATATATACTACACTTGATATTATATTACAATTGACTTGTTAATTTTTACCCTCATATTTTTATGATACACACTCTTGCTAATGATTAAACCAACCATTACATTTATTCTTAGAAAATTCAAATAACAATCCATATGCTAGGACATCGTGACATGAGCTTTCAAAATATCAGTCTATTGTCGTCAATTAACATATAGTTTGGTTAAGATATTTCACTATCTAATGTACTTGACCTATCAGTGTACAATTTTCACCATCATTGTTGGAGTTAGTTTGACTTTTAGTTCCATGTTTTTGAATGTCTTCCATTACTACCTTTAGATATTCCTTTGGCTCTAGATAATTCCCCTGGGAAGGTATACCTATGCATGTACAGATAAGATAACAATACCTCATTGAGAAGAAATGTATTTAATGAATATGAAAACCTATCACCGATGTGTAAACTTACTTTGCAACACCTGTAAAAGCTCACCCGAGTGCAACATAAATCGACTGGTATTCACATGACATATATGGGAGGATATATCGTATAATGTTTAAAGATGAAGTAAAAAGTCATGATAAAGGGAATTTGAAAGGTTAACTCTCCAATAATTGGTCGAATATGGGATTAGCAAATGTTCCTGAGGGTCTTCAAGATGATGGACATGTTTTGGACCCCATCTATGATCAAAATAATGTGAAGAATCAACCATTTCCATGGATTGATTGGTCACTCGAGGAGTGTAGCTGCTTGAAAAAATGGGCAACTCAAATCCTTAATCAAACCCACCAATGCATGATATCAATATCAATGAGAATCCATACCAAAGGCATCACAACAACTCCCTATTACACCAGTTCAGTTACAACCACTGGTGGACCACCCCACCCATTCAAAAGGTTAAAGTTCCACTTCCAAACCTACTCTGAAGCCTTGTAAGATCACCATTATCTATAGAGGTCCAAGTTCTTCATAAAAGGTTCCCTCTACAGAATCTTTCCCTCCTAAAGTTTTATCTTATAAATTATTTATATCAGTACTTCACCAACCAATACAACTCAAGCGTTGTAGTTAGTGCGCCATTAACCTCCTCTCCTCTCTTCACCATTTTTTACTCCTCAATAATTCTTCTACCTCTCACTCTCTCCTTTCCCATGTCTTCCATTTCTTCTCACCTCATTTCTACCACTCCCATCACTTCCTCCCCTACTTAATGGCCCAATTCTTCTCTTCCCTTCCCTCTCTCTCATCTGGAGAGGTTTTGGCTTTGATTTCCCCTCTAATAACTTCCCTTCCTCAATAGTCTCTCCTCACTTCCTCTCTAATAATTCTTCCTATTTTTCTCCACCCATGGCTATCCTTTCCACTCCATCCCCACTTTTCACTTCTCCATTTCCACCCATGGTTTCTACAAAAAGTGCCCTTATATCACCCATTCAGTTTACTACTACAACGTATAGTTCCCATGTCATCTAAGAAATTATCCCTATTCTTCTTTTATTCCTACATGGTTTAATATATAGACTTTGAAAAAGAAGAAGAAGGTTCCCATTGGAGATGTCATTGAAATCAGTGTCTTAGATAAAACTCCCCAGTGATAAGAAAAGAGGCCAAGGGTTATCTCTCACCTTTCAGTGTATGAAATGGGGGAAAGATTTGTTAAAATAGAAACTCCAACAACTGAAAAATAAAAGGAAAAAATAACTATAGTAGAATATCAAATTTCAAATCATTCCCTTAGAAAGGATACTCATGAAGGTGAGAAATAGGTTATACAAGTTACTCTTCGGTAGCCTTATGGATAACTTTGACAAGGATAATGTCACAAAGGATGATTCTAAGGAAAGGTATAACAGTTGAATGTCATCCTGCATAAGATCACACACCCTATTTATACAACTAATATTGTTGTTCCTATAGGTTTTGATAACACTTATTCTCCATGGTTGAGAAAATTAGACAAGAGCATCAAGTAGTTAGGGATTGGATTGAAATATTAATTTCAAGAAGGATAATAAGTAATAATGAATTTTGTCAACTTGTATAATGATCTTGAATTTGAAAAGGAAACCATCTCCAAAATGGATGGTATTCTTGTGGAATAAAGTGACAACTTAGATCTCACACTCAAACCTCAGAAGGAGTTCTGGAGCATTGAATTATATCTAATTTTGAGAGAAGGTCCATAATTAATGATTCCTCAAAATTGTTCAAGTATTGTCAAGCCATGGAGTTTCATTTCTGAGCATTTTAGGAAGATATATCTAATTTGAATGAGAAAATAATACAGTAATTTCATGTAAGTTAATCTCATCATAGATGCGTTTGAAATCATCTACTATAGGTTTCTATAGTGCCCACTTCCTTTTGACACCTTTTGATGCTTATTTTGATACTGTTAATTACATTATGGACATTATTATAGTTCTGATTTAGTATGATGTTAGACATTTTATCATGGATTATTGTTGATCTTGATTTGGTTATGATGCATGATGATTATTAGAGACACTTCATATGTGGATGGTGATATACTATTTGACATGGATATAGTTTGAATATTGTTCAAACACGTGATTTTCGATATTGTGAGTAGACCTAGAAAATGGACATTATATGATGATGATATAGTTGTTGATTAAATTATGAATGATATAGTTGTTACTTCGATGTTGTTGTGATTCATTTATATCTAGATGATTTTGGAATTATATTTATATTCATTTTGGATGTTTTGATATAGCCACAAGGCCGAAGGAGGTATTTTTGTTTTACAGGTTAAAATATCACAACAAACATCAGGGGATTAGAGACCAACCACATTGGAAATCTAGATGAATTCAACACGGTCACCATGGCAACATGTTTTGTGTGTTTGTCATTTTGTTAGGGATTCCCATGGGGGAGAATCACCTTTGAATGTGACCATGGGTTTTGTGTATTTTATTAATGTGGTTCCTTTTTATTATTGTTTGTATGTATTTTTTTAGTGATGTGTCCCTTTCATTTATTTAATTAAATTGTGGTAGATTAATGTGAGAAAACATATGGTCAAAAGTTAAATAAATCAAAATTGGATGTAAGTAATAATGGAAGTTGTTGGATCTTTGTATTAAATATGTAAGTGATGTGTAAGAGTTGTGTAAGTCAGATTTTAGAGTATGAAACACTCAACCTCTTTGGAAATTCAAATTTTTCTTTGGGGGCTGCTTTTGGAGGGTTGTGGGACAAGTAAAACGTGTCCCATACCTCTTAAGTTTATTTACCAACTATACATATGGTTGGAAGGTTGATTTTAGAACTTTTTAATGCATTTTTATTAATCATGTTGCAAGTTTTGATTGCACTCTTCTTACATTTTATTTAATTCAGTCCTTTGGGGTGTGGGATTTTTGGAGCATGCAAGTAATTTTTCATATTTTCACCCACCTCTTTATTGTGCTTTGGAGAATGAAATTTTGACTTTTGTGTCAGAGTTGAGGATGTGTGATGTGGCATCCTACATAGATCCACGTCATCCTCTTCTCTTCCCTCTTCTATAAAATTCAAACTATTTGCTTTTTTTTGGGTTGTTGACACATTTTGCATGCTTTCTTGGGGTAAATTTTCTTGTGATGGGAGCTCTTGCTTGGAGAATATTAGGAGAACTTTTCATGCATGTTGATTGTTCGATTTTGGGACTGTATTTTTGGCATTGAAAGCTTTTTGTTTGGAAACAAAAGATACCATAGAGAGGTAGGAGCTTAGCTCTTCTCTTATTTTGTTAATTCTTGTTGTGTTTGTGTGAATGGTGTATGTTTTGTTTATTTTTTGGTTGTTTGGATAGATTGCCATAGTAATGGTGTAGGAGAAGGATATGGGGAATTCACGTGGGGGGGAATAAGGGGATGTCAGTGGCATCAAAATTCTTGTGGAGGGATTTTAGGTTTGGGATCCTCCATGGAAAAGAAATAGCTTGCATTTCTTACTTTGTGGGGGACATAAGGAAATATGTGGGGGGGCATAAGGAGGGATATGTGGGGGGCATAAGGATATGTGTGATGAATTATTTTTGTGGTTTATATAAAGGTGGATGCTCAATTCCCATTGGGAGGTATAAGTAGCTTCCCCCATAGTCCTTTCTCCTTTGGCTTGCAAGGTAAAACCTGATTTCTATTTGAATGTTTTCAAATGTAATTGTAAACTATTGTCTTGTGTTGAATTATGTGTTGATTTAAAATGTGCATGTTGAAAGAATGTTGTGTGTTTGTTTTTTGGAAGCCTATTGTTTCCATGAGTTGAAATACATTTCCTATTGCATTATGGTTGGGGCTCGGGGGCCAACGATGAAGAATGGCTTCTCCTTTCATTGGATGTCTTGGCTGGGTGGAGAGCATTTCCTTTCCCCCACTTTGTTGTGATAAAATTGGAAAAAAAAGGGAACTTAATTGTTGCTATTCTGGAGGAGAGGAAAATACAATTTTCATTGTCCCTTGTGAAATAAATTCTTTTGTAACCATTCCCACTTTGAAGTGGATGAAATTGTAATATATTTTGTCGAGAAAAGACAGTTGTAATTGGTTATGGAAGTTGTATATTTGAACTATGAAGTATGTTTATACTTTGTTCTATTCCTTGGGAAGAAAGAAATAGAAATATGTTATTTACATTTGAACTTTGAAAGATGTAAAGATGTATAATTGAAATCAATAAAAGATTGCACTATGCTATCAATTACATTTTTGTATTGAAATTGTATTATTCTTCCTTGTTTAAAATATATGATTTTCGGAAAAGATAGAAACTGGATTCTTGTTTTAATGTTTGATGGAAGAAGGAAAACATCTAAGGATAGCATGCAATGAATTCAATGTTTCATTGTACGGAAAAAGAGATAGTTAAATCTCTGTTTGAAAGGAAGAAATTTATATGGGAATAATATAGGATTTGTATCTTTTCAAAATGTATAAAATTGAATTCAGTATTGCATTTTGATATTGAATGGTTTGATTAAAACAACTGAATGTATTAGACTAGAATAGAAATGAAATTCCATACTTGAAAGATGAAAAGCTAGATGGACCCCTTTTAATTTGATCTGATTGTAAATTTTAAAACTGACAAATAATTTATTTAAAATGTATAGTTCAAACCTGTAATTAATAATCAACATTGAAACATTGAAATATAGCATGCTATAATATCAATGAACTCATTTTGACCAAAAAAACACTTAAGGAAATCATTTAATACTTTACAAAATCGGCCCCAAACCATTCACAGTCATTTTACAGTCTTGGTTTCTGTCAATTGTTGGAGAAATCCAAATTGGAAATCAATTGAGCAAAATCACCTTCCTAAAACATCCTAAATCCTTCTTAAAACAATCCTATATTTTTGTTTGGCATGTTGAGTGACGGAGGAGATCAAATTGAACCAAATTTATAAGTTAAAATTTACTAGTTTGATTTTAAAAAGCCTACTGAACATTTTCTTAAAATTGACCTTGCAAAATTTATCAAAATGTATAATTTTTGATTCATATGCAAAGAGCACACCGAAAGCTTTCCTAGAAGTTCTTCTTTTTTCCAAAACTCTGCTTTCTAGAAAAAGTTATGGCCCTCCAAATTTTTCCTTCTTTGGCCAGAAAATTTGGGAAAATTTTCCCTGGCGGCAAGCCCACAGCCCAAAAAATTCCTTAAAACCTTAGAAAAAAAATTTGGAAATTTTTTCTGCAATTTTTTTTAGAATTTCCCCCGCTACCTCGACGGCCCATAGCTAATCGAAGGCTGCCACATGGCATGGCGAAGGGGCAAAACCCTTGTATAATTTATCATTTTTGATAATTTTGTGTTTGGAAAATTTTATTAAAACCCTCCATGGCCGCCGCACTCCCGCCCTTTCCTCGGTGAGATCCCTTACACAGACATGCGGGCCCACGCATCAAAATTCCCCCTTATCTCCC
This sequence comes from Taxus chinensis, assembly GCA_019776745.2. Lineage (NCBI taxonomy): Eukaryota > Viridiplantae > Streptophyta > Pinopsida > Cupressales > Taxaceae > Taxus > Taxus chinensis. Next base: position 648,416,984 of record CM034146.1, read on the forward strand.
CCTTTGCTAAACCTTCCCAAATTTTTGTATCACCTACCCTTCCCTCATTCTCTCCCCTAGTTCAACTTGTTGAGCGTCAAGTCTCCTTGGAAAACTTGCGGGCGCTAACTTGATTTTTTCCCCTCCTTGGTGAAATTTTCCCCAACACCTCCGCCACCCTACCCATCCCACATCCTCACCCCGCCTTGTCTTAAAGACCAAAACGTGTCCTTGGAGGACCCATAGAGGCATGGGAAAAATGTGGAATTTTCCCCCGCATGGGGAAAACTTTAAAACACTTCCCCGCGACCTGCCAACCTGAAAAAGTGTTTTTTCACCCCCGCTTCACATGTGTCTCTTTTGGGAAATTTTTCACCCTAGGGCCTGCCGGCCCATAACGAGAGTTTTACAAGGAGTTAGGAGGACTTCTTTATATCATCAGAAAGGTGGGAAAATTTCCTATCCAATGGGAATGATTTAGGGAATTTTGAATGCATTAAGTGTGAGAAAAATCAAGTTGAAACTCTAAGCCTGTTAGAGAGTGGGTATGGGGATAAATTACCCCCTGAACCTAACACAAACTTCTAACCCTAAAATTTGGAACTTGTAACCTCTGATAATTTTTAATAAAAGAAAAGTATGTTCTAATAGATTAAACTTGTTCTGGAACCTGTTAGTGACAATTGTTGTCTTGCAACTTGGTTATAGACACTTTTAATCAAAAAAAAAATTATTCCATAATTTTCCTAACAAATCCTAGGTTGTTTCTTGGGTCTCAAGTGGGTTGTTTTAGCTGGCAACCACAATTGGTATCAGAGCATTGGTTCAAAAGCTTGGACCATTAGGCACACTATAAAACATGGGACATGAAACTTAAACCTAGCACATTTTTTTTTAAAATCTAGAAAACAACTTAGTTTAGAAATTGCATATTTTAGTAAACATGGAAAAAAAATTAAGTAAAGCTTAGAAAAATGAACTAACTCTCACTTTGGTCTATGCAGGAGGTGTAAACGGGGCGGGGGAAATTTTCACATAGACTTAGACTTACCACCACCACCACCACCACTAGATTAGGGTGTAGCAGCTATCATACCCCAGATTTTGCAGACTTTTCAGGATGTTAATGCTACTCTATGTGGAGGATTAGGAGGAGGACATGAAGCCAGCCATGATAGAGTCCCTTCCATCTAGGGTCAGGTATCTCCTCGACCCAGCAAGGAGCATAGAGGAGAGAACTCCCATGCGGAGTCAGCCAGAGCAGAGAGTCACCACTAAGGGGACAGGGTGACAGAGTTTCAAAGGATAGAGAGAGGTCTCAAAGCCCTAGGCTTAGGGATGAGAATGTAGAGAAAGCTAGAGGTTGTCAGACCACAACTGCAGATCACATGAGGGAGATCCTGAAGCTTCAACCATAACATTACTCAGGTGACATTGGTGGATTTTAGGCAAAGGCTTAGCTAGTGAGCTTGAGTGGTTGCTTCAAGCTTTGTCCTTGTTCTAGCAACACGAAAGCTCGTGATGTGATCCATCTACTGAGGGATGGAGTAGGAGTATGATGGAGGATAGAGGAGAAAAAGCTCCCTATTGATTCTGAGACAGTGACCTGGGAGCTATTTGAGGAGAGATTCAGGAGAAAATATTTGTCATGAAGGTTCATACAACAGAGGATCCACGAGTTCCATGACCTTTGACAGGCATCTCTTTCAGTAGCAGAGTATGAGAGTAGATTTTTGGATCTACTCCAATATGTTGAGTACATGTAGATGAGCAAGTGTAGATTCACAGGTTCATCTGGGGCCTGAATCTACACATTGGAGGTGCAGTGAGGATCTATTTTCCATAGAAATTAGCTGAGGCCGTCGAGAAGGCCTGTAAAGTAGAGGAGACTCGGGGGGAAGACCCAATAGGTTAGAGACCAAGTCGAGGGCCACATAAAGAAAATGCAGGACATCATATCAAGGGGGCTAGTACCTCCTCCCTTATGGTGGAAAAATTTATTCAAAGTCATCATTTAGACCCCAGCAGTAGCATCATAGTCCCACCCACCTCATAGACCTCCACATAGAGCTGATGTACATAGAGGTCGGAGTATTGGGCCTCCTCCTAGGGTTCCCATCAGGACACAAGGTGGACCTAGAGCTCAGTCAGTGGGAGCTCGACAGTAGAGACCTAAACAAACCACAACCAGATCATCAACATTCACACCATAGAATTCCAGGGAACCTACTAGAGGTGCTACTCATTGGGGAGGGTCAGGAGGATGTTTTGGTTATGGAGTTACTAAAAACTTTTGGAGAGACTACCCACATAACCCTAATAACAAGATTAAGACATAGATCTCAAAGCCGACTATTGGTGACATGGGACGTAGCCACAGGATTTTTACAGTGGTTGAGAACCACCAGGTAGAGCATCAGAGTATAGTCATTGAGAATAAAGGTAGCGTTGGTCGTATTCCTACCTCTGTATTGTTTGATTCTTCTTCTTTTGATTCTTTCATTGCACCATCTTTAGTAAAGCAATGCAGACTGGTGGCAGTTAGGCAGGGTCTTAATTGGGATGTTGAGATGGCCTTTGTAGCCAAGATCTTTGTAGGCTCCTTAGTTAAGGAGTGTGTAGTGGATTTGGGACCTTTAACCACTACCTCATATCTCTGTATTCTTCCTTTGGGCCTAGTACGGAGTCATTTTGGGTATGGACTAGTTATCTTCACACAGGGCCATGATGGATTGTTACCACAAGGTTATATATTTTGTAGATGATTTGGGAGTTGAGTCGGTGATATCTAGGCTCAGGAGACCCATTTCTATTCGCACCATCTCCGCCATGTAGCTTAAGTGGTGTGTGAGATAGGGTTGTCAGAATGTATGTTGTTACAGTCAGTGACAGATCAGAGGATGGGTCTAGTGGACCATTGCTAGATGATCATCCCATTTTGAGAGAGTTTGCAGATGTCTTTCTAGGGGAGCTACTGAGGTTACCACCCCCTCATGAGATTGATTTTCATACAGATCTAGTTCTTGGAGTAGAGCCTATCTCATGAGCACCTTATCAAATGACCACCCCAGAGCTCTATGAGCTCAAGTTATAGCTTGAGGGCCTTTTGGAGAAAGGCCTTATCCATCCTAGTGTATCCCCTTGGGGTGCACAATGGTTATCTTTTTGAAAGAATAAGGATGGATCCTTGTGGTTGTGTATTGATTACCGCTAGCTGAACAAGGTAACAATCAAGAATCATTATCCCCTTAGTGCTTATTGATGACTTGTTTGATCAGATGAAGGGAGCCACAATTTTCTCTAAAATTGATCTTAATTCAGGCTACCATCAGCTAAGGATTTCAGAGGTGGACATTCATAGGACCACTTTTCATAAGAGATATGGGCACTATGAGTTCACCATGGTGCCTTTTGGTTTGACTAATTCCCCTACAATGTTCATGAGTTTGGTGAATGGGGTATTCATGACCTTCTTAGACTATTGTGTGCTCATCTTCCTAGATGACATTTTGATTTACTCACATACGTGTGTGTAGCACGAGGGCCACCTTCGCCAGGTTCATCAGTGTCTTCATGAGCAGTAGCTTACAGGAACTTGGAGAAGTGTGCTTTCTTTCACACAGAGGTGTAGTATTTTAGTCATTTCATTTTTGGGGAAGGTATCGTCTTCGATTCTTCTAAGATTAGAGTCATTATGGATTGGCCAGCACCCACTATAGTGACTGAGGTGTGCAGGTTCATAGGATTAGCAAGTTACTACTGGGGATTTGTTTACGACTTCTCTCAGATTGCGCACCCTATCACTTCCCTTCACAGGAAAGGGAAGAAGTTTGTTTGGTCAGATAGATGTGATCAGGCCTTCAGGACACTGAAAGAGTGTCTCACTATAGCACCTATTCTTGTAGTGTCGTATCCACAAGGTGAGTTCTTTGTTTGCACAGATGCTTCTTTAGCAGGGCTTGGATGTGTGTTTATGCAGGAGGGTAGAGTAGTGCATTTAAGTCTCTCAAACTCAAGGACTATGATCTCAATTATCTGACTCATGATATTTTTCTTGCAGTAATTATGCATGCTTTAATTAGATGGAGAAATTTTCTTCTTGGTCAGAGATTCACACTCAGGACAAATCACTTGAGTCTTCATCACCTCTTCATGTAGCTCAATCTCAACACTCGTCAGTAGCGTTGGATGGAGTTGCTTTGTGAGTATGATATGGAGATCGAGCATGTGAAAGGGAAGTAAGAAGGTGTTAGCATATGCTCTCAATAGATGGAGACATGTGGCTATGGCCACTTCAGTGAGCACAGATTTACGGAGTAGGATTCTTCAACAGCTTCCTCTTGATAGCTTCTACATTGCAGTTCAAGAAGAGATCGAGTCTCAGAGACCCCTTGAGGGGAAGTTTTATTGTTTTCCTTAGATGCAGATTGTCTTCTTAGGCATAGAGGCTGAATTTATGTTCCCATAGATGGAGGCTTGAGGTAGGACATCGTGGTAGAGGCACATCGTGCACCTTATTCAGCCTATCCCAGGGTGAAGAAGATGCACGCCACCTTGCGATAGTTTTATCATTGGAGAGGACTTCATAGAGACGTGGCCTAGTTTGTGTCATGATGTTAAGAGTGCCAGAGAGTTAAGGCCGAGCATCAGCATCCAGCTAGCTTTCTTTATCCTCATGCTATACCGGAATGGAAGTGGTACACCATTTCCATGGAAGTCATTATTGGGCTACCAATGTTGAGATATCACCACGATGCCATCATGGTCACAGTTTATAAATTGACAAAAGTGGCTCACTTTTCTCTGGTGATGACCACTTATAAAGCTAGAGCAGTGGCATGGGTATACTTGGATGAGATTGTCAGGTTACACAGGATTCCGTAGAAGATCATTTGTAACTGTGATCCTTTGTACCCTTCCATTTTTGGACTACCATGCAGTACGTCCTCAGGATGAGAATCAACTTCAGCACAACATATCACCCTGAGATAGATGGAAAGACTGAGCGGGTGAATCAGATTTTAGAGGACATGCTCGAGGATGTATGTGATGGATCAACAGTCTAAATGGGAGGAGTACATGTACTTGGTGGATTTTTCCTACAATAATAGTTTTTAGAGTTCCATAGGCATGGCTCTTTTTTAGGATTTGTATGCTAAAGAGTGTAGGACACCTCTTAGCTGGAACAGGCTAGAGGATAGGGTCTCTCCTAGACCAGCTCTTTTACAGGATAGGGAGTAGTAGGTGGTGTTGATCAGGAAAATATTGTAGGAGGTACAGGACAAGAAAAAGAAGTATGCAGATCAGCATAGGATCGACTGTAGTTTTGATGAGGGCATGAAGGTGTTCCTTCATGTCAGGCAACACAAGAGCCCTATCCATTATGGAAAAGGTTCTAAGTTAGCCCCTATATTCATGGGTCCTTTTAAGATCTTGGAGCATATCGAACCTTTGGCCTACCATCTAGAATTGCCACCCAGCTTGTCTCGCATACATGATGTTTTTCATGTTTTAGTTCTCAGAAGATATATTGCAGACCCTTCTCATGTGCTAGATTAGACATCATTGTAGGTGCAAGATTAGGGGTAGGTGATGGTGAAGCCCATTCCCATCCTAGATCACAGGTCCCTGGGCCTTCGAGGTAGAGAGGTTGATCAGGTTCAGGTGTAGTGGGACAAATATGATGAGACTGCAGCTACATGGGAGGATGCTACCTTCATTACGTGTTTAGTTTCCACATTTGTTCCAGTGACTTCCAGGAGGAAGTCGAGTCTAAGGGGAGGGAGATGTAGTGCCCACTTCCCTTTGACACCTTTTGATACTATTGATTACATTATGCACATTATTATAGTTTTGATTTAGTATGATGTTAGACATTTGATCATGGATTATTGTTGATCTTGATTTGCTTATGATACATGATGATTATTAGAGACACTTCATATGTGGACGATGATTTATTATTTCACATGGATATAGTTTGAATGTTGTTCAGACATGTGATTTTGGATATTGTGACTAGACCTAGATAATGGATATTATATGATGATGATATAGTTTTTGATATAAATTGTAAATGATATACGTTGTTACTTCGATGTTGTTGTGATTCATTTATATGATTGATTTTGGAATTATATTTATATTCATTTTGGATGTTCTGATATGGCCACAAGGCTGAAGGAGGTATTTGTGTTTTGTAGGTTAAAATATCACAACAAACATCGAGGGATTGGAGACCAACCACATTGGAATTCTAGATGAATTCAACATGGTCACCATGGCAACATGTTTATTGTGTGTGTGTGTCGTTTCATTAGGGTTTCCCATGGGGGGGGGAATCACCTTTGAATGTGACCATGGGTTTTGTGTATTTTATTAATTTGGTTCCTTTTTATTATTGTTTGTATGTATTTTATTAGTGATGTGTCCCTTTCATTTATTTAATTAAATTGTGGTAGATTAATGTGAGAAATCATATGGTCAAAAGTTAAATAAATCAAATTTGGATATAAGAAAGTAATAATGGAAGTTGTTGGCTCTTTGTATTAAATATGTAAGGGAGTGTAAGATGTGTAAGAGTTGTGTAAGTCAGATTTTGGAGTATGAAACACTCCACCTCCTTGGAAATTCGAAATTGTCCTTGAGGGCTGTTTTTGGAGGCTTGTGGGACAAGTAAAACTTGTCCTATACCTCTTAAATTTATTTACCAAACATACCTATGGTTTTAAGGTTGATTTTAGACATTTTAATGCATTTTTATTAATCATGTTGCAAGTTTTGATTGCACTCTTCTTACATTTTATTTAATTCAATCCTCTGGGGTGTGGGCTTTTTGGAGTGTGCAAGTAATTTGTCGTATTTTCACCCACCTCTTTATTGTGCTTTGGAGAATGAAATTTTGAATTTTGTGTTGGAGTTCAAGATGTGTGATGTGGCATCCTACATGGATCCACATCATCCTCTTCTCTTAGCTCTTCTATAAAATTCAAACTCTTTTCTTTGTTTTGGGTTGTTGAAACATTTTGCATGCTTCCTTGGGGAAAATTTTCTTGTGATGGGAGCTCTTTCTTGGAGAAGATTTGGAGAATCTTTGCATGATTGTTGGTTGCTAATTTTGGGACTGTATTTTTCACATTGAAAGCTTTTTGTTAGGAAACAAAATCTACCATGGAGAGGTAGGAGCTTAGCTCTTCTCTTATGATGTTAATTCTTGTTGTGTTTGTGTGAATGGTGTATGTTTTGTTTATTTGTTGGCTGTTTGGGTAAAATGCCATAGGAATGGTGTAGGAGAAGGCTATGTGGAATTCACATGGGGGGCATAAGTGGATGCCAGTGGCATCAGAATTCTTGTAGAGGGAGTTTGGGTTTGGGATCCACCATGGAAAAGAAATAGCTTGCATTTCTTACTTTGTGGGGGGCATAAAGAAATATGTGGGGGGCATAAGGAGGGATTGTGGGGGGCATAAGGATATGTGTGATGAATTATTTTGGTGGTTTGTTACAAGTGGATGCCCAATTCCCATTTGGAGGCATAAGTTACTTCCCCCATAGACCTTGCTCATTTGGCTTACATGATAACGCCTGAGTTCGGTTTGAATGTTTTCAAATGCAGTTCTAAACTCTTTGTCTTGTGTTGAACTGTGTGTTAATTTGAAATGTGCATGTTGGAATAATTTTGTGTTTATGTTTTGTGGAAGCCATATTGTTGCCATGAGTTGAAATACATTTCCTATTGCATTTTGGTTGGGGCTCAGGGGCCAATGATGAAGGATGACTTCTCCTTTCATTGGATGTCTTGGTTGGGTGGAGAGCGTTTGCCTTTCCCCCACTTTGTTGTGATCAAATTGGAAAAAAAAAGGAAACTTGCTTGTTGCTGATTCTGGAGCAGAGGAAAATACAATTTTGACTTTCCCTTGAGAAAAATATTCTTTTGTAACCTTTCCCACTTTGAAGTGGATGAAATTGTAATATATTTTGTCAAGAAAAGATGGTTATATCTGGTTATGGAAGTTGTATATTCGAACTATGAAAGATGTTTATACTTTGTTCTATTCCTTGGGAAAAAATAAACAGAAATATGTTATTTACATTCAAAATTTGAAAGATGTAAATATGTATAATTGAAATCAATAAAAGACTACACTACCTTATCAAATTACATTATTGTATTGAAATTATATTATTCTGCCTTGTTTCAAATATATGATTTTAGGAAAAGATAGAAACTGGATTCTTGTTTTAATGTTTTATGGAAGAAGGAAAACATCTAAGGCTAGCATGGAATGAATTCAATGTTTCATTGTATCGAAAAAGAGATAGTTAAATCTCTGTTTGAAAGGAAAAAATGTATGTGGGAATAATATAGGATTTGTATCTTTTGGAAATGTATAAAATTGAAGGCAGTGTTGCATTTTGATCTTGAATGGTTTGATTAAAACAACTGAATGTATTAGACTAGAATAGAAATGAAATTCCATACTTGAAAGATGAAAATTTATATGGACCCCTTTTAATTTGATCTGATTGTAAATTTTAAAACTGGCAAATAATTTATTTAAAATGTAGAATTCAAACCTATAATTAATAATCAACATTGGAAACATTCAAATATAGTATGTCATAATATCAATGAACTCATTTTGACAAAAAAAAACTTAAGTAAATCATTTAAAACATTGCAAAATTGGGCCCAAACCTTTCACAGTCATTTTGCAGTCTTGGTTTCTGTCAATTGTTGGAAAAATCCAAATTGGAAATCAATTGAGCAAAATCACCTTCCTAAAACATCCTGAATCCTTCTTAGAAAAATCCTTCATGTCTTTTTGGCATGTTGAGTGAAGGAGGAGATCAAATTGAACCAAATTTATAAGTTAAAATTTACCAGTTTGACTTTTAAAAATCCTTGCTAGATCGTTTTCTATAAAATTGAACCCTGCAAACCTAATAAAAATTTAAAATTTATGCTTCTTGTGTAAAGAGGGTGCCATAAAGATATTTCTAGAAAGTCCTTGTTTGTCCAAAAATTAAGCTTTCTATCTCAAGTTAATGGCACTTTGAAGTTTTCCTTGCCTTGGTGGGAAAATTTGGAAAAAAATTCCCTAGTGGGCCCGTGGCATAAAAATTTCCCATCAATTTATCCTTAGAAAAAAAAATTTGGAAAATTTTTTCTTGGGAAAATTTAATATTTTTGCTCCACTGGCCCGCAGCCAATTAGAGGCTGCCACGTGTCCTCACGGGGCAGTGGCGGAGGCGCGGCATCATTTATGCTCTTGGGCCTTTTAAAAAACAATTCGGGAGAAAAAAACGGACTTTTACCCTGCCGGCCCGCAGCCAACCAGAGGGTGCCACATGGCACATTGGGGTGACAGCGGAGGAGGGAGAACTTCATCAATTTTTTTAAAAAATTGTCTTTGGAAAAATTTATTATAAACCTTCCCTACGGCCCCGCACTCATGCACCTTGCCTCGATGGGAAAATCTCCTCTGCGTAGATACACGGCACCACGCGTCATACTTAACCCTTTTACCCTCCCCTTTAGAAAATTTTTCCCAAATCGCTCCTACTACCACGCCTTTCCCTCTCCTTCTCTCCCACATGCTTTTTCTATGTTGAGCACCACATGTCCATAATGGACCCACGGGTGCGTGGACAGGCACTTATTGGATTTTTCCACCCTCCTTTGGAAAATTTTCCATAAGACATCCGCACAGCCCAGCCCTTCACTGCATCCTCTTCCCACCGATGACTTAGAGGCCGCCACATGCCCTTGGAGGACCTACGTGGAGGCATAGGAAGTAATTTTGAATTTTCTTCCCATGCAAGAAAAAACTTTCTAAACACCACCCCACGACCCACCAACCCGAAAAATTTACTTTTCTGCCCCTGCTCAACACGTGTCCCCTTGGGGAAATTTTTAACCCCTAAGGTCCATCGGTGGCACATAGCTGGAGTTCTATAAGGAGTTAGGAGGACTTCTATATATCATTGGAAAGGTGAGAAATTTTTCTATCCAATGGGAATTATTTAGGGAAATTTTGAATGCATTAATTATGAGAAAAATCAAGTTGAAACTTTGATCCTGTTAGAGAGTGAGTATGGTGATATTTTAACCCCTGAATCTAACTAAAACTTATAACCCTAAAATTTGGACACTTGTGACCTCTAGGTAACTGTGAATGAATGAAAAGTATGTTCTAGTAGATTTTAGACTTGTTCTAGAACCTTGATAGTGATCAAATGTCGTCTTGCAACCTGGTTGTAGGCACTTCTAATCACAAAAAAAATATTCCATAATTTTCTTAACTAACCCTAGGTTGTTTCTTGGGTCTCAAGTGGGTTGTTTTAGCTGGGCATCACACATTGGTATCAGAGCAAGTGGTTCAAAATCTTGGATCATTGGGGATACTAGAAAACTTGAGAACATGAAACTTAAAACTAGCACATTTTTCTTTAAAATCTAGAAAAGACAAATTAATTTAGAAATTGTATATTGTAGCAAATGTGGAAATAAAATGAATAAAACTTGGCAAAACATGAACTAACTCTAACTTTGGTTTGTGCAGAATGTGCAGATGAAGTGAGAGAAATGTTTATAGATAGACTCAGAATCACCACCACCACCACCACCGGATTAGGGTGTAGAAGCTATCCTACCCTAGATCTTGCATACTCTTCAGGATGTCAATGTCGCTCTATGTAGAGGATTAGGAGGAGGACATGCAGTTAGTCATTACAAAGCCCCTTCCATTGAGGTTCAGGCATCTCCTTGACCCAACGAGGAGCATAAAGGAGAGAACTCCCATGCATAGTTAGCCAGATCAGAGTCACCACCTAGGGGACAAGGTGATGAGACCAAAATATGTCTCATTATATCACCAAATAACATTCTTATTCTCTCTCTCAAAATAAAGCTTTCAAGTGAATTTAGATGTAGTTTTAATAACGGAGAATCATATTTAAGGTAGAATATAGGATTTATCTTATCATCTCTTTAGAAATCTATTTGCAATCTAATTTTTTTTATTTCTTGATATTTCTTCTAAAGTTGGAATGCAATAATGTGTAGAAAATAGGTCCTAAACAACTGTACTCCAAGTTTGTAGATTGCAGCTATGGAAATTCTTCACGCAACTACAAAAATTCTTCACACGGCTATGGAAATTCTTCATGCAGCTACAGAAATACCTAAGTAGTGAAAGTATTTTGGTTTGTTCCAAAATAATGTAAAGGAGCATTGAACTATTCAGCCTGACTGTTTGCTTCCACGCCATCAACCACTGAATATAGATCCAAACATGTGGCAATCCAAAGTCATGTAATGCATGTGGCATTCAAAGAAGAATTCAAATTCATGAGACTTAGCACTCCTTTTTCTCTCCATGTTTCAAGGGTGAGCAAATGGTGGAATAGTATTAGGAATGTTGAATAAGTACTCTCCCACTTTGTGTTACTATACCTAAAGGGATGAGTTGTAGAAATATTCTCCATCGATAAGTGGGTTGTTGTAGTCAAGTTTTTTTAGTATTTATTGCTTTGAATTAATCCGCCCAAGAATAGGTAGTTAGTTTTTGGAGTGTGGACCAAGTAAAATAGGAGTAATGTCTATAAATACCTACTTCCATATATTTGGAAAAAGGGGGCATATTTTGTAAATCAGTTTTGAATCAATACAGAGTGCAATTTTAAAATTTAAGTGTAGTTTCTTCAAATCCAAAGGGAAGAGAATGGCCAAAAGGTTCTCTTCCCCAAGGAGGAGGATTTGTCTGTTATTTCTTAGCATAGTTTATTTACTGCATATTTAGCTCAGTAGTTTAGTAATTCTATTTATTATTCATGCATGTTTAATTTATGTATGTTTTCTTAGGAAGAAGTATTATGTTGAATAAGATTTTCCTTTCTCCTTTTGGATACAACTTTAGACAGCGCCATGGTTATAATGACACCAACTTGTCTATGAGTTTGTTAAATGACTGGTAATACAACAACCCTTCATAAGGTGACAAAGTTCTAGAGCATAGAGAGAGGTCTCAGAGCCCTAGACTTAGGGATGATTTTTCAGAGAGACATAGAGGCTGTCAAACCATAGCTGTAGATCACATCAGGGAGATCCTGAAGCTTCAGCCATCACATTACTTAGGTGATATGGGTGGATTTCAGGCAAAGGCCTAGCTAGTGAGATTGAGTGGTTGCTTCAAGCTTTGTCCTTGTTCTAGCAACACGAAAGCTCATGTTGTGATCTATCTATTGAGGGATGGAGCAGAAGCTCCATGTAGATTATGAGATAGTGACTTGGGAGATTTTTGAGGAGAGATTCAGGAGCAAGTATTTGTCATAGAGGTTCATACAATAGAGGATCGACAAGTTCCATGACCTCCGATAGGCATCTCTTTTCGTAGTAGAGTATGAGAGTAGATTTTTGGATCTACTCCAGTATGTTAAGTACATGCAGGTTGAGTAGGTTCAGATTCACAGGTTCATCCAGGGCTTGAATTTAGATATTGGAGGTGCAATGCAGGATCCACTACCCACAGACATTAGCTGGAGGCCGTCAATAAGGCCTATATTAGTAGAGGATATTTGGGGGAAGACCCAGCAGGCTAGAGACCGAGTCCAGAAGCAACGCACATATAGCAAATGTAGGATAATAGATTGAGGGGGTCAGTACCTCCTTCCTTGTGGTGGACAGAGATACAACATAGTCATGCATTTAGGCCACAGCAGTAGCAACAACAACATCAGTAGTCCCTTCCACCTCATAGACCTCCACAGAGAGCTAATACACAGAGAGGTCAGAGTATGGGGCCTCCTCCTAGGGGTCAAATCAGGACACATGGTGGACCTAGAGCTCAGTTCAGCTGGGAGATTGCCAGTAAAGACCTCAGTAGACCATAGCTAGTTCATCAAGATCCACACCATAGGTTTCTAGGGCACCTATTGGAGGTGCTAGTCATTGGGGAAGATCAAGAGGATGCTTTGGTTGTGGAGTTATTAGAAACATTTTGGAGAGATACTTCCCACATAACCCTAATAACAAGGGTAAGATACAGATCTCCGATCCTACTGGTTAGCAACATGGGACGCAACCATAGGATTTATGTAGTGGTTGAGAACTGCACTAGGCATAGCACCAGGGCACAATCATTGAGACCATAGGTACCATTGGTGGTAATCCTACCTCTGTATTGTTTGATTCTTGGTTCTTTTGATTCTTTCATTGCACCATCTTTAGTAGAGTGATGTAGGCTGGTGGCAGTTAGGCAGGGTCTTATTTGGGATGTTCAAGATGGCTTCTAGAGCCAATATATCTGTAGACTCCTTAGTTAAGGAGTGTGTAGTGGATTTAAGACCTTTCACCACTACCTCAAATCTTTGTATCCTTCCTTTGGGCTTCGTATGGAGTCATTTTGGGTATGGATTGGTTATCTGCACATAGGGCTAGGATGGATTATTATCACAAGACTATATCTTGTGTAGATGATTTGGGAGTTTAGTCAATGATTTGAAGGGTCAGGATACCTATTTCTATTCACACCATCTCCGCTATGTAGCTTAAGTAGTGTGTACAACAGAGGTTGTCATATGTATGATGTAACAGTCAGTAAACAGATTAAAGGATGGGTCTAGTGTACCATTTCTAGATGATCATGCCATTTTGATAGTATTTTCTGATGTCTTTCCATGGGAGCTACCAGGGTTACCACCCCCACAGGGAGATTGCTTTTAATATAGATCTAGTTCTTGGAGCAGATCCTATCTTACTTAAGCACCTTATCGGATGACCACCCTAAGGCTCTATGAGCTCAAGTTACAGCTAGAGGGCATTTTGGAGAAAGGCCTTATTCATTATAGGGTATCCCTTTGGGGTGCACTAGTGATCTTTGTGAAGAAGAAGGATGGATCCTTGTGGTTTTGTATTGATTACCGCCAACTGAATAAGGTAACGATCAAGAATCGTTATCCTCTTCCACGTATTGATGACTTGTTTGATCAGATGAAGGGAGCCATAGTTTTCTCTAAGATTGATATTAATTCAGGCTACCATCAGCTGAGGATTTCAGAGGCAGACATTCATAAGACCGCCTTCCACATGAGATATGGGCACTATGAGTACACCGTGGTACCTTTTGGTTTGACTAATGCACCCGTAGTGTTCATGAGTTTGATGAATGGGGTATTTAGGACCTTCTTAGACCACTTCATGCTCATCTTCCTAGATGACATTTTAATTTACTCACATACACATGAGGAGCATGAGGGGTACCTTCACTAGGTTCTTCAATGTCTTCATGAGTAGTAACTTTATGGGAACTTGGAGAAGTGTGCTTTCTTTCACACAGAGGTGCAGTATTTGGGTCATATCATTTCTGGGGAAGGTACCACCATCTATCCTTCTAATATTAGAGCCATTATGGATTAACTAGAACCCACTACAGTGATTGAGGTGTGCAGCTTCATGGGATTAGCAAGTTACAACTAGATATTTGTTTGGAACTTCTCTTAGATTGTGTACCCTATCACTTCCCTTCACATGAAAGAGAATAAGTTTGTTTGGTCGGATAGATGTGATCAGGCCTTCAGGACACTGAAGGAGTGTCTCACTACAGAACCTATTTTTATAGTTCTAGATCCACATGGTGAGTTCTTTGTTTACATGATTGCTTCTTTAGTAGGGCTTGGAGGTGTGTTGATACAAGAGGGCAAAGTAGTGGCTTTTGAGTCTCACAAACTCAAGGACTATAAGCTCAATTATTCGACTCATGATCTCGAGCTTGTGGTAGTTGTGCATGCTTTGGTTAGATGGAGGCATTTTCTTCTTGGTCATAGATTCACACTCAGGATAGTTCACTTGAGTCTTTGTCACCTCTTCATGTAGCCCAATCTCAATGCTCATCAGCTGCGTTGGATGGAGTTTCTTTGTGAGTATGATATGGAGATTGAGCATGTGAAAGGGAAGGAGAATGTGGTAGCAGACGCTCTCAACAAACGGAAACATGTAGCTATGGCCACTTCAGTGAGCATAGATTTGCTGAGTAGCATTCTTCAACAGCTTCCTCTTAACATCTTCTACATTGTAGTTTAAGCAGAGATCAAGTCTCTGAGACCCCTTGAGAGGAATTTTGATGGTTTTTCCTTAGAGGAAAATGGTCTTCTCAGGCATAGAGGCTGAATTTATGTTCCCCAAAATGGAGGCTTGAGGTAGGACATCTTGGTAGAGGCACATCATGCTCCCTATTCAGCCCATCCTGGGGTGAAGAAGATGCATGCCACCTTAGGATAGTTGTATCATTGAAGAGGACTTCCTAGAGACGTGGTCTAATTTGTGTCATGAGTTTTAGAGTCCCTGAGAGTTAAGGCCAAGCATCAACATCCTCCTGGCTTTCTTTATCTCCATTCTATACTAGAATGGAAGTGGGACACCATTTCCATGGAATTCATTATTGGGTTACCAATGTTGAGATATCACCATGATGTCATCATGGTCATGGTTGATAAATTGAAAAAATTGGGTCACTTTTATCTTGTGAAGACCACTTATACAGCTAGAGCAGTGGCACAGGTATACTTGGATGAGATTGTTAATTTGCATGGGATTCCATGGAAGATCATTTGTGACCGCGATCCTTTGTACACTTCACATTTCTATACTACCATGTAGTATGTCCTCGGGATGAGAATCAACTTCAACATAGCATATCACCCTTAGATAGATGGATAGATTGAGCGGGTGAATCATATTTTAGAGGATATGCTCTGGATGTATATGATGGATCAACAGTCTAAATGGGAGGAGTACTTGTACTTAGTGGAGTTTTCCTACAATAATAGTTTCTAGAGTTCTATAGGCATGGCTCCTTTTCAGTCTTTGTATGGTAGAGAGTGTAGGACACCTCTTAACTGGGACAGGTTAGAGGATAGAGTATCTCTTGGACCAGCTCTTTTATAGGTCAGGAGCAATAGGTGGTGTTGATCAGCCAGAGATTGTAGGAGGCACAGGATAAGTAGAAGAAGTATATAGATCAGCATAGGATTGACCATAGTTTTGATGTGGGCATGAACGTGTTCCTTTGTGTCAGGACACACAAGATCCCTATCCGTTATGGAAAAGGTTTTAATTTAGCTCCTAGATTCATTGGTCCTTTTGAGATCTTGGAAGTGTATCGGCCCTTTGGTCTACCTTTCTAGCATTTCCACCCATCTTGTCTTGCATACATGATGTTTTTCACATTTCGGTTCTTAGGAGATATATTGCATATCCTTTTCATGTGTTAGATTGGACATCATTGTAAGTGTAGGATTAGTGGAAGGTGATGGTGGAGCCCGGTTGCATCTTAGATCGTAGGACCCTAGGCCTTCGAAGCAGAGAGGTTGATCAGGTTCAGGGTGTAGTGGGACATATATGATGATACTGCTGCTATATGGTAGAATGCTACCTTCATTACGAGTTCAGTTTCCACATTTGTTTCAGTGACTTCCAGGGAGGAAGTCGAGTCTAAGGGGAGGGGGATGTAGTACCCACTTCCGTTTTGACACATTTTGATGCTTATTCTGATATTGTTGATTACATGATGCACATTATTATAGTTTTGATTTAGTATGTTGTTATAACTTTTTATCATGGATTATGGCTAATCTTGATTTGGTTATGATGCATGATGATTATTAGAGACACTTCATATGTGGATGATGATATACTTTTTGACATAGATATAGTTATGGATGTTGTTCAGACATGTGATTTTGGATATTATGAGTAGATCTAGAAAATGAATATTATATGATGATAATATAGTTCTTGATATAAATTACGAATGATGATAATGTTAAATTGCCTTCGATGTTGTTGTGATTCATGTATTTACATGATTTTGTGAATTGTATTTATATGCATTTTGGATGTTCTGATATGGCCATAAGGCTAAAGGAGGTATTTGTATTTTTCAAGTTTAAAATATCACAACAAAACATCAGGGGATCGGAGACCAACCACAATGGAATTCTAGGTAAATTCGACAAGGTCACCATGGAAACTTGTTTTATTGTGTTGTATGTCATTTTGTTAGGGATTTCCATGGGGTGAATCACCTTTGATATGTGACCATGGGTTTTGTGTATTTTATTAATGTGTTTCCTTTTTATTATTGTCTTGTGTGCATTTTATTAGTAATGTGTTCCCTTTCATTTATTTAATTAAATTGTGGTAGAATTAATGTGGGAAATCATATGATTAAAATTTAAATAAATTAAATTACGATATGGGAAAGTAATAATTGGAAGTTATTGGCTCTTTGTATTAACTATGTAAGTGATGTGTAAGAGTTTGTGTAAGAGTTGTGTAAGTTAGATTTTGGAGTATGAAACACTCCACCTCCTTGGAAATTCAAATTTGTCCTTGAGGGTTGTTTTAGGAGGCTTCTGGGACAAGTAAAACTTGTCCCATACCTCTTAAATTTAATTTACCAACCATACTTATGGTTGGAGGGTTGATTTTGGACCTTTTATAATGCATTTTTATTAATAATGTTGCAAGTTTTAATTGCACTCCTCTTACATTTTATTTAATTTGCAGTCCTTTGGGGTGTGGGATTTTAGAATTGTGCAAGTAATTTGTCATATTTTCACCCACCTCTTTATTGTGCTTTGGAGGATGAAATTTATAATTTTGTGTTGGAGTTGAGGATGTATGATGTGGCATCCTACATGGATCCACATCATCATCTTATCTTCCCTCTTCTATAAAATTCAAACTCTTTTCTTTGTTTTGGGTTGTTGAAACATTTTGCATGCTTCCTTGGGGCGAATTTTCTTGTGATGGGAGCTCTTTCTTGGAGAATATTTGGAGAACTTTGCATGCTTATTGGTTGCTGATTTTGGTGCTGTATTTTTGGCATTGAAATCTTGTTGTTTGGAAACAGAATCTACCATGGAGATGTAGGAGCTTAGCTCTTCTCTTATGCTGTTAATTATTGTTGTGTTTGTGTGAATCATGTATGTTTTGTTTATTTGTTGGCTATTTTGGTAGACTACCATACGAATGGTGTAGGAGAAGGCTATGGGTAATTCACATGGGGGGAATAAGGGGATGACAGTGGCATCAAAATTCTTGTGGAGGGAGTTTGGGTTTGGGATCCACCATGGAAAAGAAATAGCTTGCATTTCTTACTTTGTGGGGGGCATAAGGAGGGATTGTTGGGGGCATAAGGATATGTGTGATGAATTATTTTTTTATTTTTTTACAGGTGGATGTCTAATTCCCATTGGGAGGCATAAGTAGCTTCCACCATAGTCCTTGCTCCTTTGTCTTGCATGATAAAGCTTGAGTTCTATTTGAATGTTTTCAAATGCAGTTGTAAACTCCTGTCTTGTGTTGAATTATGTGTTAATTTGAAATGTGCATGTTAAAAGAATGTTGTGTGTATGTTTTGTGGAAGCCTGTTGTTGCCATGAGTTGAAATACATTTCCTATTGCATTGTGGTTGGGACTCAGGGGCCAATGATAAAGGATGGCTTCTCCTTTCATTGGATGTCTTGGTTGGGTGGACAGCATTGCCTTTCCTCCACTTTTGTTCTGATCAAATTGGAAGAAAAAGGAAACTTTCTTGTTGTTGTTCTGAAACAGAGGAAAATACAGTTTTGACTATCCCTTGTGAAATAAATTCTTTTGTAACATTTCCCACTTTGAAATGGATGAAATTGTAATATATTTTGTGAAGAAAAAGATATTTGTAATTGGTTATAGAAGTTGTATATTCAAACTATGAAGGATATTTATACTCTGTTCTATTCCTTAGGAAGAAAGAAATAGAAATCTGTTATTTACATTCGAACTTTGAAAGATGTAAAGATGTATAATTGAAATCAATAAAAGATTGCACTACTTTATCAAATTACATTGTTGTATTAAAATTGTATTATTCTACCTTGTTTAAAATATATGATTTTGGGGAAAGATAGAAACTGGATTCTTGTTTTAATGTTTGACGGAATAAGGAAAAACATCTAAGGCTAGCATGGAATGAATTCAATGTTTCATTGTATGGCAAATGACATATTTAAATATTTGTTTGAAAGGAAGAAATGTATGTGGGAATAATGTAGGATTTGTAACTTTTGGAAATGTATAAAATTGAATCCTGAATCCTTCTTTGAACAATCCTCCATTTTTGTTTGGCATGTTGAGTGAAGGAGGAGATCAAATTGAACGAAATTTATAAGTTAAAATATACCAGTTTGCTTTTAAAAATCTTGTTGAACGTTTTCTTAAAATTGACCCATCAAACTTTATCAAAATGTAAAATTTAAATTTTTCTATAAAGAGGGCACTGAGGGCTTTTCAGAAAGTCCTCGTTTGTCCAAATCTAAGCTTTTTAGCAAAATTTATGGCCCTCTGAAATTTTCTTTCTTTGGCGGGAAAAAGTGGGAAATTTTTCACTGGCGGGCCCATGCCCTGAAATTTTCCCTAAAACCTTAGAAAAAAAATTGGAAATTTTTTTTTGAAATTTTTTAAAATTTCCCCCACCAACCTGACGTCCTGCAGCTAATCGGATGCTGCCACATGGCACGACGGAGGGGTGGAACCCTCACAGACTTTATCGTTTTTGATAATTTTGTGTATGGAAAATTTTATTAAAACCCTCTGCGGCCCCGCACTCCTACCCTCACCTCGGTGAGATCCCTTTCACAGACATGTGGGCCCGCATGTCAAACTTTCCCCTTATCTCCCCCTTCAACGAACCTCCCCAAATTTCTCCATCGCCTACCCTTCCCTCATTCTCTCCCCTGTTTCAGCTTGTTAAGCACCATGTTTCCTTAGAAAACCTATGGTCGCATGGATGCTAACTGGATATTTCGCCCTCCTTGGTGAATTTTCCCCATCACCTCCATCACCCTGCTCTTCCCGCATCATCTCCCTACCTTGGCTTAGAGCCCGACACGTGTCCTTGGAGGAATCGCGGAGTTGTGGGAAAAATGTGAACTTTGCCCCCGCATGGGGAAAACTTTAAAACACCACCCTACGACCCGCAAACCCAAAAAAGTTCTTTTCGCCCCTACTCGACACATGTCCCTTTTGGGAAATGTTTCACCCCAGGGCCCACCAGCCCATAACGGAAGTTTTACAAGGAGTTAGGAGGACTTATTTATATCATCAAAAAGGTGAGAAAATTTCCTATCCACTGGAAATGATTTAGGGAAATTTTTAATGTGTTAAGTGTGAGAAAAATCAAGTTGAAACTCTTATCCTATTAGAGAGTCGATATAGGGATAAATTACCCCCTGAACCTAACACAAACTTCTAACCTTAAAATTTGGACCTTGTGACCTCTGATAATTTTTAATAAAATAAAAGTATGTTATAAGAGATTTAAATTGTTTCAGAACCTATTAGTGAAAACTGTTGTCTTGCAACCTGGATCTAGACACTTCTAATCAAAAAAAAATATTCCATAATTTTTCTAACTAATCCTAGGTTGTTTCTTGGGTCTAAAGTGGGTTGTTTTAGCTGGCATCATAGTTTCTTCATGATAATGTTAATGCACTTCTAGAATGAGAACAAAAGTTTTACCCAATTTAAGAGTATAGTTAATAAAGGTAACAAGGTAACAATGTATTTTGGTGTCGAGTCTATTCATAAGCTGGTATTGTATCATAAATTCTTGAGCCAACTCAAGAAATTCATAAGTCAAACCATGAAATTACCATGAAAACTAGTCATAAAAGTGAATATGTTGAGGTCCTAAACTACTATGCATGTGAACATGATGATAAAGATGTATAAGAAATAAACAAACGATTTCTTGATTACAAGCACAAATTAGTTGGGGAAGAAGGAAAAGAAGTTGATAAAAATCAAGAAGAGGGTGGCGCCAGCCCTAGCTCAACCTCGATTCCATTTTTGCACAGTTTCCAAGCCACAAAACCATTTCGAGATGGATGTTTGACTCAATCAAACCTACACAACCACTTTCCTATTTTTGTGGGATATTGTTTCTTAAGTGTAGATACATTATATTTTTAGCATATAATAATTAAGGGAGTAGCTATGATTACTCAATCTCCTTAATCGGTAAATAGAGGAATGCATTATGTAATACAAGGATTTTGGATCATTGTGTAAAGAGGATCTACCCATTATTTAATTCTCACATATAGGATTTAGCCTCAATACTATATATAGAAACAATATTTTTCCTTCCTTTATTTTGTGTGTTGTGTATTTCAGTAGCTTATCCAATACTTGTGAATGTTCTTATTTCCTTGTATGTGATGATATATCTTTCCTTCATATTAATTATCTTTCTTTATCTAAATTACAAGTTTCAATTTATGAAACTTACTTGTCTTGGTTGTGGAATAAATAAAATCCCTTCTATTATTTCTAACTTTTATATTCATAAAGTTTCTTGCTAAATAAAAGAATAAGAGGTTGTTCATGTCATATATTATTCTATAGAAGTACTTTGGGCTTGTGAATCTGATATACTTATTAATAGAACTATTTGTGCATCACCTTATTTTCATGTATTTTCAGTTATCCTCTTACCTTTTTCTCCGAAGAATTAGATAATTTATTTTGTCTTGTAGCACTATATATTTTGCAGTGTAATTTTATATTACATGCAATTCATTTAGACATAAAGTTGCCTTCTTCAGAGGTTCATCCTAATGAGCTAAGGTCCCACACCTTGGGGATGTTCCCATGTTGCACTGGATCATCTAATGATTCATCAGGTACATGATTCAAGTGACAACAAGTCAAATTTGTATGATAGATAGAAATCTAAATTTTTTCATCCCTTTAAGAGGAGGGGTTTAGGTGTATAAATAAGGTCGATGGTGACCTGCATGAGTCGTCAGTGACTGATCAAAATACATGTTTGGGATGTGTTCATGTGATGTGAATCTCAAGAGTGGAGATCTAAAAAGTACTAAGATTGGGACCTTGACCATTTTGGGCAAGTTAATGGCACCTGGGGTAGTAAATGATTAGTGGGAGGATCAGGAGGGTTTAATTAGGTGGTGGGAATATTAGGGGTCATAAATGGGCATATTTATGGGTAGAATACTAGGATAAATTACTCAGTGATTAAATATAATTAGGTGTGTGCTCATAATAGTATTAGGATTCACATTAGGGATGAATAATTTGGTGATTTATTAAGATAATTGGATGAATTAAGATAATTTATAAGCTAATGGATGGTTAGATATAATTAGGGATGAATTAAGGGATGATTAAATAATGGTAGGATTAGAGTAAGGAAAAAATGGAAATAGATAAAATAGATGGAATTAAGTGGGAAGTAGGAATTTAGGAGAGAAAATAAAAAATTTAAAATGGGAAGGGAAATATGAGTGTATGAAGGGGAAAATATGGAATTAATGAGGGAGAGATAATGTGGGATGGGGGACAAGGGTACCAAAAATTGGTATCTACACTCTTTAACCTTTCCTTCAATACAAGGTGAGGTCTTTTTCTTCCACTTCCCTAGAAGAATCCTTTGAAAAAGCTGAAAGGAAATATTATCTCATGAGGGAATTTGAGAAGGATCTTCCTTAGGCATGAACTAACAAGCAAGTCCAAATCCTTCAACATTATGAGAATAACAATGTGATAGACAATAGAATATATGATACTATTCCTCTTTTTGCTTCTTCATATAGGATTGTTTTTAACATTGACCAACAATATAATAACAATAAGAGTCATCCTTACTATCATCAACCACTGAGTAAGGAATATTTGAAACTTAACTTTCTTAAGCCATTTATCACAATCTTGGATCCCTGTCGACCTATTCCTCATTAGGATGATGAAAGTAAGTTTTCTTAGCAGTACATTAATTAGGGTCACTCCGATGAAAATTGGTGTTCACTACGAATGGTTTCAATCCACTCCTTCCTAGGTCCCCAATTTGACGATGATACCATCACTCAAGAGAATTTTACTGAAGAGATTAAATCTCCTTATGCGGCTTAACAAAAAGATCATCATGAAGTTATCAACTATGCTAATGAGAAACTACATATTTTCTCCAAACCTATGCCTAATCACAATGTCATTGAAATTTATAAGAAGCAAGAAAATTTTATGATCAATGTAGTTAACATGAATTATCCTCCTTAAAATATAGTTGCAATTAATGATGTAAAATGTTTCATAGCTTATGTAAAACAAGAATACCATGTAGCATTCCAACATTCGACTCACATGGTCATATATCCCTTTGTAACTCAAAACCAAGCTCCCTAAATAAATAATATTCCTCCTCTAGATGCCATCAGCCCCTGTGGAAATTCTCCTATAGGTTTGAAGGTGTCTATATCTGTATCTCTAACCACAGACACCATCTGCCCCTGTGAAAATCCGCATAATAGAGGCAAGATTCCTCAAATTCACAAATCAAATGTTTATCCTTGTTTATTTTACCCCCAAAAAAATTCTAATTATCTTGCCTCATATTTTTTTCTAAAGTTATAAGTGATTAATAACCAAGGTGTGGTTTTTCCACTCTTTAGCACTACTTTTACCCAAACAAAAATTATTCCTCACTTTTAATTCCATGAGTTTGAAGTAGCTCTTTGTTAATCATCTAAGGATTGCATCATGTGGTAGAAGTGTCGTTAAAATTGAAACACACATGTTTAAAATCTATATAAACTCTAGTGTCTCTAAAAATATGTTTAAAATCTATATAAACCCTCCTTTGCATTTCCTTGTTATTTTATGTCTTGTTTTATCATTTTTCCCTCCAATTTTATGTAAAAATTTACAACAATATGTTCCTTACTTATATTTGAGAATTTTATAAAACAAAATGGTGGATTATTTCATTTAATAATAAATATTTAATAGATGAAATCACTAAAAATGTTTGAAGACAAGAAAAATTGAAGAATATATGTTTTCATCAAGCATTCAATATAATAGAGATTCATATAGAATAGACATTGCATTGCTATATAGTATCTTGATAAAGTTATATCTAAGTGTTTTATTATAATTAGTGTATTTTTATTGATAGTGTACCTTATTAATGGTCTTGACAAATATTTCATAATTTCATCTCTACTATGGTTTACCAAACACAGAAAGACTATTATTTTATATTTTAATTTTTCAAACCATGAATTCTTGTTATTTTTTTAATTAAGTAGATCACTTTAAGAAAAAACTTTTTGGAGACATATATATTAATATTTTGTAAATTAGATATGAAATATGCTACATCTAAGTTATAAACGTTAATTGATTACAATAAGAGAGTGAAGTAGTAGTCATTGGAAAATATATTGTTATTTGCAGGATATTAAGCTGATATTTTTGGTGTGGCACTCTAGTCACTATGAGTTTTTGTTAAATATCACCTTTTTTTTCCCTAAAACATTATTTTACATTCTAAAGAAATTTAATTGATGGTCCTCAAAGAGTATATTAACAGGCCTAAGAGAATGAATTGATGGTTTTAATGATATTATCAAGTCACAGCATGTTATTTTAACACTCACTATCTAGTTATAAAATCGCTAGATATGTTGTCTTATCTTGCTAGTTGTTTCTATCTTTACATAAAATAAGATATTCCTATACAAACCATTCTTTTAAATTATTATGTTTGAAATAATTTGAAAATAAATTTTCAGATTATTTTTATGTCCTATTTGATATTAAAAAATTTATTAGTATATATGTTACATACTAATGTAAAATAATTATTCTATTAATTTTTTTTTGGAAACCACATGTTTCATTCTTTATAGCTATCTAGTTAATAATTTTCTTCAATTTTTTATTATTTTTTTATATTCCCTTTTTAAGTTCATTTATTGAAACTCTATATCCCATGCCCTTAAATGTTACATTAAAAAACTTTGTGTGCTTGTAATGACTTATCCTTTACATGTTTTTTTTTCAAGATGGTGGAAAACAAAAAATTTAAAGGAGGGTACTAACATCTATGAGAAAAAGTATTAACCTCATTAATTGAGTTAAAGAAATATGTATTGTTAATTGGATATGTTTGATTTCCTTTTATAACTTCAAAAAACTGAAACAAAACATATAAGGGTTACTTGTATTTAGATTCCTATTTTCATCTAAAAATCAATGCTTCTTATTTAGATATGTGTAATGTTTATTTTAGGGTCTATTATAATAGATTTTCAATTAAAATTAAAAAAAAATTATTACAATGTCAAATTAGAAGAAAGACATTAGGATGAAAAAATGTATTATATTAACAACATTGCCTTAGAAATCCCTAATGATTTTTCTAAAATAAAGAAACTTATTAATAAAATTGGAAGTCAAAGTATCTCTTCTCATGATGTCCATCACATGTAATGATACCTCTACTTACCCATGTTTATAATTTTTTACTAATCATAATTCCCAAAAGTTTATGTTTTCATACATTTTAAATATTTCTATTTTTTAACTCCCTATTAAGATTTGATTCCTCAACATTCTTAAAATCATTTTTTGTTTTCTCAATCTATTTTTAATATTTCATAATGCTTCCAAAATTCATATATTACAATATCTTATATATTACAATTTTCTTAAATAATTATCCTCATACTTATATGAAAAAATATTAAATGTCTAAAATTATGCATCTTGTAGACACAAAATCATGCACATGAGACATTATTTAGTCTCACTTTCATACTACTATTCATATGATTTTTGAGTGAAGAAATTACTAACCAACCCTCACATTTTGGCCATTTTACTTTACTTTATATCATCATTTCTGACCTTTAGCATAGGTTCGCACTAACCTGTTTTGTCGTTTCCTGTCATTTTAGCCTTAACTGGGGCATCCAGGCTTATATTGGGGTGCTGATGGGCATCGTGTTCCTCGTCAGGGTGCCCTGATCCTTTTCGCTCTTTCTTGCCACATTTTCTGCACTTCTAACAGTTTGAAAATTTTTAATTTCTTTTGGTCATCCTTTTGGAGGTTAATTACGAAATGAGAACAATATAACCATATAAATATTAAGTTATGAGACCATAGTGAGGGACCAAGCACTAGGAACTACTATCATCATCTAATGTTACATTCATATAAATCTCATTTGCATCCATCTAGCTCCATCACAAGGCACAATGATGGTTCATCTGCAGCACACTATAGAGGAGGGAAATTTATTCTATTCCATCCATCATTCTATTATATTTTCTACATATAGTTATTGCTCGCTACTTTCACAAAGTGTGACTGACACAAGACAAACCTAGGACATGATTTCACACACTTACACATATAACTACATTGGGTTTGAGATGCCATGCAATTCTTAGTTAGTAAGTGCACCATTGTGGAAGATAAGGACAGTATGGACCTTTCATATACATCTATATTTTTTAGGGTTTGATGCTTTTCTTGGGGTTTTGAAGGTCTCATATTCATCATTGATTACCAATGACATACAGTCGAGTACAGGGAAGTTAGTGTGACATAGAGATTTTGTTTTGCATCATCATATGACCATGCACGTTTACTTTTTGGAACTCCTGTAGAGACCAGGGTGCCCACAAGTGCCTTGATCCACTCCCAGGTGCCCCAGTGTAGCCAAACAATTCAGACCTAGCCTTTTTAGGACCTTCTACTTAGAGAATATTCAGTCTAATTTGTGACATAATATAGATCAGCCTACGAATCCAATAATCTCCTTATAAACCCTCTTTGTATATTTGGTTTTTCATTTTTCATTGGCTTAGTTGTTTGGGTCACTTTTTTATATTTATTTAGTTGTTATTTACATCATTTTACTATTGTTATTATTGTTATTTCTAGTTAGATTAACTTAATAGATTCAACATTTTACTTAATCATTTCTATGAACCCCACATATTTTATGCTTTGGATCCTCATCTTTCTGTTTTCATGGGTCGTAAACTTCCTCAAGTTCATTTTTCTAATTTTCTTAAAATGTATCCCAACTATCAAGTTGTTCTACAAAGAGAACTAGACTCTATATTTCACCCTAAAGATATTCCACCGAACAAAATAAATCCTATCTTCCATCGTCTATCTGACGACCCTAATCCTAGTGTTCCTCCATCTATTAAACCCTTATTGGACTCAATTCAAGATATACATTCTTTATTTCAAGACAAATTTAAGGCCATCAAATCCACGATTACATCTCTCAAATATTAAATTCAACATCTTAAGGATTCTTCTCAATCACATGTTTGCTATCCTTCTATATATCCACCTCATTCTATGTCTGTTACATGTGCTCATATTATTGAGCCTTAAGTTATACCATTACCAGAACCTTTAATTTTTTAGCACAATAGTAGACAACATGACCTTCTTACTGAGTTCCTTAGTCATCAATTGATCATTTTACCGCCTACTCATTATTAAGTATTAAGGGCGTCCATATTTCAATTATCATCGAATCAATGGACATAATGAAAAGTATTTTCATGCTTTACAATGCAGAATCAAAGATCTTGAGCATCAGGGATTTATCTCATTTGTTACACAACATTTTTTTTTATACCCATCTACAAATGTTTCATCTAAATGGGCTCCTAAATCTCCTCCTTCTACATATAATGAGCATAATATTATAACTTCTGAGGTACCTTCCTTGGTCAGTCAAGCTCTACCTATTCACTCCACTCCCCCACTCATCTTAACATGTATAGTCATACATACATCCTAGTATAAATCATTACCCAATGACACACTTTTTTTCTTCAGTTCACACTTGACTATTGAGGTCTTACTAAAAATTAACCCCACACACTACACACTAGTTTTTTTAACACATTTTGCATAATATGTCTTATAATTTACATCATACACTCTACATTTTATCTATATCATTTTGACATTTTTCATCTACACATCGTCTATTATAATAATCATCATTATAAATGTACCATACTCTTAGGGTCTACATTATATGTTTCTCATCTTACATATCATGCACCATAAAATTTTAGTGTACATACGCATCTTGCATTGTGAATTCTTGCATCATACATTGTCTACACACTATACTAGTTTTCATCATATGTGTTATACTCATATTGTCTATGAGTCTAGTAATTCGTACTCCTCATCTTGCATATTACATAGCACATATGTTCACATTACTAGTCTACCTACAAAAAATACATTACATATTATTCATCTTGCATTACACATAGGATTCATCATATGGTCATCCATACTCATCACGTAGGCTACACACATTGACTGATCTGCATCTATATGTCAAGCGTATTTAAACTCTCACGTAATCTTCATATCATAAATATTATATCTAGCATTATGTTACACACATTTTATTACATATTATTCATCATATATTACTCATATCACACATCATATGGTCATATATTATCACATACACTGCATTATATCCTATGCATTGTACTCACCACCCTATGATGCACTATAGTTCTTCAATCCATAATAGACTGCCGAGGGTTTATAAATCAAACGGACCTTATCATTATTACACATTCATCATCCAACCTTCAATCATCTGACATTACTAGGTTATTGACATACGCTTGAGGCTAAATGCTCACCAATTCGTTCATCTTCTAGTGGTATATGCTTTAGGCTACATCACCACTCCCTCTATTCATCTAGTAGTGATATACACTTTAGGATAAATCATCATTCCTTCATTCATATTTTCATTATATACTCTTCGGATATAGGGATTTATGCACACATCATTACTAGGTCACGTCTCATCAACACACACAAACACATTCATCATAGTGCCTTAGACACAACAGACTATTCAATTATTTCCTAATGAAGCACACTCTTTTATGATTCATTCTTGACTGCTAAGGGGGAAAACCAAATAAACATCACTACATACATTTCCATTCACTCAGAGTCACGTAGATTCTATCATTTCATCTTGCAATCCATTCTATCCATCCACATCATCTAAAATATCTGGGTTGCTTTTACTCTTTCTTACATTTGTTTGCATATGGTCACTTTATTACACATGCTAGTTAGATCTCTTGTATGCCATTTATCTATACCATATAGACATGCATGTTCATGTATTTTTCTACTTTCAGGCGTAGATACAGGTCTTTTTCACATAGAATGAATGCTCTCCTTATACCCATCCTACACTAGTTGATGGGGGAAGTCACATTCGTCTCTCACAGGTGTTATTGTTTCATTTTGTACTTAGAAATCTATATTAAATGGTTATACATGATTTTGATATACTAGTTATTTTTCTAACATGCTAACGAGTGCTTCATGTGTAGCATTTTTTCACAAGATTACTTTCTTCCATAGCTATCTATTGCTTGTGCTTACTTTTTTTTAACTATTATATGTGGGCCTTTCCCTTTGTTTGGTGTGCAAACTTGTTTGTTGTATGTGGTCATGATGGCCTTGTGTGTCTTGTGACATCGTGAATGGTGTCCCATGTTTACAACCCTCTTTGGCAGTCTACTTTATCTTATTGCATGTTTACGTTGCTTCATTGCTTCATAGCTTACACATTGCTTTCTATATGCATGCTTGTTTGTACTAACACTTGTTTTTTGATAGCCTTCTTGTTTGTGAATAGATTTTTTTCTACCAAGTGCATTCCTTTCCACTGAAGGGAAGAGTTACAAAGTTCATGTGGTTAGTCCTCTTTTGAGGCCTCATTCTCCTATCAACTATGTTGCATGTGCCCCCAAAGAGGGGAGTCATCATTTGGGTTTTTTTACATATTACACAACACTTCTACACCGTTATATTCAGTTCAGTTTCCTCCCTTGGCATTGTAGGACAGTCAATTCAGTTTCCACCCTTGACATTGTAGGTATAGTTCATTTTAATTTATACCCTTTGCATTGTGGGTACAGCCAGTTCAGTTTCCACCTCTGGCATTGTGGGTATAGTTCAGTTCAGTTTCCTCCCTTGGCATTATGGGATTATATAGAAAGTGGGTTTAAATTAGTCTATGAACCCCATACACAGTGAATTTTACAAGACATGGTGTCCTTACCATTCTCAGGAGAATTTAGAGGCTTGGAGGTTACAATGGGTGTGCCTCCCTATACTACTTTAGCCATCGGCATCAAATCACTCAAAAAACTAGATAGTATAGGGATATCTTCACACATATTCAGGGAAGTAGTTAAAGGTTGGATGATACAATGGAATTCCAACCTATATTCCTTCGGCCTATGGCGTCGGATCACCCAGAAAACCTAGGACAGGATATCCTCTTCTACACTCTTTCTCTCAACATGGATCAAGTACACATGTTCCATTTTTCATTTACATGTTTTACATTATTCTTACATACATGCATATTTTACATGTGTTTTTACACATATATACATGCATATCTGAATACTTGATCATTTTCTCCTTACAGGTCCATTCGTATGAGAAACAAGCATTCAACAAAAATTACTACTACAAAAATGGGGGCAACAACAAGAACACTTTATGGTAGAACTCACTATACTAACCATGCAGGTACATCACACAAATCAATATCTACACACGTGTTTCCACCCTAGGTTCACTATCATCACTTTTTTACACCTTTTCATATTTAGTTTCCATGCTCTATCATCTTTTTGTCATTCCATGTTTTATCTAGTCCTTCAGCGCATTTTCTACTACAATCTTCATAGACATCAGGTATGTATCTCTATCTACTTTATGTTACCGAGATTTCCACTCACCAACATAAAGTGGGGGAAAATGTAGAAACCAAATCATGTACTTTAGAAAGTATTTAGTCTCAGTCTCATACTACTATTTATATGGTTTTTGAGTGAATAAATTACTAATTAACTCTCATCTTTTGGCCATTTTACTTTGCTTTCTATCATCACATTCAGCATATGCTCAACCAACATGTTTCATATTTTCCCATCATTTTAGCCTTGACTGGGGCACCGACGGGTGCCCTGGTCCAAGTCGGGGTGCCCTGATCCTTTTCCCATTTTCCCACCACTTTTTGGGCACTTTTTAACCATTTAAAAAAATTATATTTCTTATGGTCAGCCATTTTGGGATTGATTACAAAATTAGAACAAGAGAGCCATATAAATATAAAGTTATGATACCATAATGAGGGACCAAGAACTAGGCACTACAATCATCATCTAAGGTTGCATCCATCTAGAGCTCATTTTCATCCATCTAGCTCCATCACAAGGCATAAGGTTGGTTCATCTGCATTACACTACATATGAGGTAAGTTTATTCTATTCCATCCACCATTCTATTACATTTTCTACACATAGTTATTGTTCACTACTTTCAAAAAGTGCGACTAGCACAAAAACAACCTAGGGCATGATTGCACACACTTTGACATAGAACTACATTGGGTCTAAGATGTAATGCAACGCTTAGTTAGTAAGTCCACCATTGTGACAGCGCAAGAGAGTCTGACCCCTTCATATGCATCTTTCCTTTTTTAGGTTTTGATGTTTGTCTTTGGGTTTCGTAGGTCTTATCTTCATCATTGATTACCAGTGACATACAACCGAGTATAGAGAAGTTAGTGTAATAGATAGTGAGGGTTCTGCATCATCATCCAACCTTGGAGATCTAGTTTTTGGACTTCCTGCACAAACTAGTGCACCTATAACATAGAATAGGGCACCCACATACACCTTGATCCTCTCCCAAGTGCCCCATTCCAGCTAAACAATTTAGATCTAGAATTTTTAGGACCTTTGCATGTTCATTTCTACTTCTATAATGTTTAGTCTATTTTACGACATAGTCTAGATCATCCGACGAATCAGATAAGATCCTTCCAACCCCTCTTTACATATTAGGGGTTTTATTTTTCATTAGCCTTGTTACTTGGGTATCTTTTTATATTTATTTAGTTGTTATTTACATCATTTTAGTATTATTATTTATTGTTGTTCCTAGTTATATTAACTTAATAAACTCAACATTTTAGTTAATCACATCCATTGTGTAATACAAATAATAATTTTGATTAATTTCTCAAATCTTTCAATATCTCATTCTAGAGTTAGATCTTAAAATATAGTTTGAAATACTTCACTATCAGTGTACTTGTTTATCAATTTACAATTCATTATATTGCTCAGTCAACAACATGTTTGTATAATTTAAAATGATACCCTTATCTCCATATTAGATAGTTTGATACCTATTCTTTATAAATTGTTCATCATGATGAATTGTTATATTATATATTTCAAGAAATATTGATGTATCATTAGAATGATAAGTTATATATTATACAACATGGATCCATACATTTATGTTCACCTCTGCTTGATAATTTCTTACTAGTTCATATTCAAATTCATATTTCTTAGAAAATTAAATTTAAGGAATTTTCTCAACTTAGATATGTATCCAAAGATATTATTAATGACAATGTCAATCCATTGTGGTAAAAAAAATATTTTCCATCATAAAATCAAGCCGATGAAGTATAATATTTGAAATTTGTAACCAAAATTTTCTTTACTATTAAAATAATAAATCTTATTTAGTTATTAGAAATTAGGTTTAAATGATTTAGGGATTACTCTCATTGCCTTCATAATATTTCCCCAACGTTGAAATGGAATGGAAAACTTTAAAAAATTGCACACCGTAGATATTTGAGAAAAATATGTCCCACGAATGAATTTACATTACCAAATATTTATATTACTCTTGACTCTTCAATTGGATATAGTATTGTTTATTTCATGGATGGATTTTCTAGTTATAATAAAATTATGATAAATTCTAAACTCCAACATAAAATCATATTTTGATAGATGGTAAAAAAAGGTTGAGGAGACCCTACCCCATGACAACATGTTCTAATGGAGACAAATATATATCAATGGGGATCGAATAGGACTACCTCTTACAGTGAAAAAGAGGGACTAAATAAACACAACCAAACAAACAACACAACAAAAATACAAAAATTAAAAAACGTCCAACTTATCCCTTAGACGCCTTCCCATGGGATCTTAAATGCATCTTTAGGGTATCATTAACAATTTTCCTTTTCTTATGTTTTCACATAGTAGTCCAGCCAACACCTGTGTTCGGATTTACATTTTCAATATTGTGGATTGGTTTGATAATTTCAATATTATCCTTATCCATATGAGTTGGAAACTCCATTGAAACATTAGGATGAGAATTAGGTCTCACTTTCAATTCAGTACTCTGAAGTGAATCCTTTTCAACATGAGTAGAGTATTGAATGTCGTCTTCATTCTTAAAAACTAAATCATCATTTTTCTCTAATTCTTTTTTTGAATCACTATAAAAGTGACTAGGGTTTGAAATCCTCCACTAGTAAGATATACTTTTAACATGTTTCTTCCCTTGATGAAAATATGAATCTAAGAGACCAACATAAAAACAAGACCTTCATCTAAAGGGGAACCCTTCATAGTCTAAATTTTGATTCTAGATTTTGTCCTCAACTTTGATCTCAATAGACATCGAAAAATCAACAAAAGTATTCATATCTACCAATATAAGTACATATGTGGCATACTCATTTCAAGACATTTGTGGTCAATGTCAAACCATTTACCCAAGGTATTCCTAATTCAAAGTAAGTAATTCTTACCCCAAAATTGGAGGGGAAAATATGGAAACTGAATCCAAACATGTTTGACATGGAAATTTTTAGTCACATCATTAAACAGAGAGAACCATAACTTCATAAAAAGAAAGTGATACTGAAAAATCCCAAACTTTTCCAAAAAACATATCTTTATCACAGGTTTTATCATAAACAATAATGAAAAAAATCTCTATATGTAGGGTAAATTTCCAGTTTACCTTCTATAATAGACCTTGAATGAGTTAAGATCCATTCATGAAGTTCTGGAAGACCCAGGTAGATATTATTACATCTACAAATAAGACCATTTTTATCGAAATATGAAATTCAATTTTAAGAACCTCTTCTCCAAAACTAACAAAAGGAGATTTCTTGGCATAAGCCATAAGATTAGAAAGATGTAGGGAAAAGGACTTAATAGATTCTATAAAGCTTTGTTTATTTCCTCTAGATCTACCTTTCATCAGTTCATTTTGTTTTTAAAATTCCCGGAACCCCATATTCATATCCCCCATTTCATTTTATATAATCTCGTGTGCCAACAGTGCCTCTAAAAACATCAAGGTCCTGAAACTCCCCAAATCTACCATTTCTAGAGGGAAGAGACAGTGGACGATGGATATTGCTATGGGATGAGTCATTTTTGGCGTGGAATCATGCCTTCCCCTAATGTTGTTTATTTTCATTTTTGCCACCCTTCTTATAAGTGTCCAATTTTCCCACCACTCTCTCTTCTTTGATCTTCCTATGAGGGGTCTTTGCACCTTTTTTCAATCCATCACAATGCAAATTATGTTTTGAAATGTCCAGTCTCACAACATGGTTCATGATTAAATGGCTCACATATGGATGATTTGAAATAGAAAGAGGTTTTTATTCTCCATATTTTGCATGCATCCCTCCAGGATAACACAAAACCATTTTAAAAACTCCTTGGAAAACATGTAACCATGTTATTTTGTATAAAAATGTTGGTGAAACATAACAAAAGGATATGTCAAAAATATTCCATGACTAAAAACATGATACATTAGATGATAACAATCACAATATATTTGTAAAACATGAGAATCTTTACAATCGTGTTAAATACTTACAAAATTATATTTTAGTTATTGCGTGAATACAAATTTAACATGAATTATAAAAGTGTGTCATTAAAATTACATTAGGGAAAATATCATGCATTATAATTTTTTCTTAGGGTATCAAGGTTTGTCCTAAGAATGTATACTCTATTTCACATGCTTTAATCTACAAGGTTGAAAAAATTGAAATTTTGACTTGAAAAATCCCAATTCATATGATGTAATGTTTCTTAATTACATAATGATGCTCTATTTTTTACATTGTTTTATGTAAAGCAGCCAAATTAGAATGGTTTTATTATTGGAAAAATTATTTTTGATGAATTAAAATATATCTATCTAATCCTCATGTCACAATGGAAATCATTTTTTATAGACCATTATTACTTTAAATATATCTTACTAATCGGGAAACCTTCTCACACACCATGATGATGCGAATAAAGAAAAAATGTTTGGTTGCATTAATATAAAATTGATTGATTATGAAAATAATTACACCTTGATGAAAAATTTATTCTTGGAAATACCATTTTCTACACAAACATTTAGGCAATAAAAGATTAATACTCAAACTCATTTTGGGTATATAGCTCCCTTAAATTAATTACATTGTGTTTAAACATTACATTTATACATCACACTAAAATTAGAGACACGTATAAATTCAACATGATTCAATGAATTAATCATTGGAATACACAATGGTGATGTAAGAATTATCCCCATTCTACATGAAAAGATAGAAAATGGGAACAAGTTTATATCCTATATGTGTTTCATTGGATTCTTAGCAAATTAATTAAACAAATAAAGGGTGATAGGCCAAGGAGGACTACATGTTGTCATGTCAGTTGAATTTTATGTCTGTGTTCTGATTTCCGTATCCAAGTTGACTGCAAGAAATCTATTTTTTCTAGGATGAACTACCTAAAATGCAAAGCAAGACCACAAAATATAGTTAATAGCAAAAGGATAGTGGATTACCTAGCATGAGCTAGATACAGGAAGTACGACACTTCCTTCGATGTTTTCAATCCACATTGATATATATATATATATATATATATATATATATATATATATAACAAATAAACATGCATATAAATCAATCTAGTTCTAGTAGTCTGATTTAGGTATCTTAGATTACTTATCAAATTTAATCCCACTTAAGTGCTTCGATATTAAATTGTCAAAGTTCATGGGTCATGTCACGGGCTAGGAAGGTGTATATATATATATATATATATATATATATATATAATATATATTATTATAATTATAATGTATGTCTGGAAGTCACAGACAGGGTCTAGGTAAGGCTTGGTACAATTTTGGGCTTATTTGGGTGATTAGGGTGCTTACAAAGTTCATAGGTCTGAGGAAAGGTGGTTTCCAGACAGGCTCTAAAGACTTGGTAAAATGTTGCTTATCTGGTGTGACCAATGATAAAAGTTTAGATATGACCGATACCGGTTAGGGATAACAGATCTTGGTTTCTATAAAGTATCAGAAACAAGTGTCTAGGTTCTCTTTGTGTTTGCACAGAGAGATGGGGAGGTCTATGGAGAGGCTTTAGGTAGGGTATCTGGCTTGGTGGGATTTTTGTCTTTGGGGTGTTAAGGTCAATTTAGAAAAAATTCTGGCAAGAGATACAGTAACGGACATCGGTTTGGTGACCGATATCGGTGAAGGGAAAACCAACGGTGGTTAAGGTAACTGGCATTGGTATGGGAAATTTGGTGAAAGTTTATTAACATGTGGTTTTGGGCTTCTTTGTGATTGCACAGAGAATAAAGGGGAAACTAGTTGGGTTCGTGATAAGGTGATAAAAACCTAGAAATGTGTAAAAGGTTAGGAATAAATATCTAGAAGGTTATGGTGGCTGGATAAGGGTATGGGATGGAAAATTGAGATCGTGAAATACATGGAATAACAAGTTCCAATAACCAAGGGATAAAGAACTTAATGAATAAGTACAGGAATGAGACAAAATTAGATGCACTTACTTATTCCAATAACATTGGTGAGTGAAGGAAGGTGATGGTCAATCTGTGAACCTAATGGTTAGTGTCACAGAAGTTCTTCCCATAGTGTCACTGTGAATGCTAGAGCTTTCAGATCAGCCCTGGTACTTGCTTGGACCTCTGGTTGGATGTATTATGCCATCTTGATGCTAAGTAAACTCTAGTTCATGCTTAAATTCAGATATCTCTCTCTCTCCCAAAACTCAAAGTGACCAATCGTGAAAAAAGGTTGCCAAATTGTATATATGGTGACTGATGATGGTTAAAGTGACTGGCATCAGTTAAGGGTTAACCAGCATTGGTTAAGGCAGGATATCCTACATTTACCAAAAATAGTAGATCTTGGCTATTTTTGGTGAGCTCTGCCTGTTGGTTTGAGTCTAAAGTGGTGGTTAATGCTCAGATAAGTGGACATGATGTTAGAGAAAGACTAGGAATTTAATATTAGGGTTAGACTAAGTCTCGGGTGGTTAGGATAAGTGGAGACTGAGTCTTAGTTAATTAATAGGCTAAGAACAAGTCCATGGATAGGTGTCTAAGTTATGTGGTTGGGTGATGTGGCTAGGTGAGGTGTAAATTAATTTAATTAAAGTAATCAAATTAATAAATTATGTGAGGTTGGGTATTAATTCAATTGTAAGTAACTAAATTAATATGAATTTTTGGTAAAAGGGTCATGGTTAGGTTAACACATCAGGTTGACTACTTGAAAGAGAACACAAGGGAGTGTGACCCAATTTTTGTGTCTACATTTTCCCCTTTTTTTGCGTAGTTTGTATTGATAAACGACACTAACAAAAATAGGAATTGGTTGCCCCAAATATAAGTGACAGTGGGATTACCCCAATTAAGGTTAAAGGTGAGGTTGCCCCAACTGTGGGTGAAGGTAATCCCCCTCTAACCGAGAACTGATGAGGTGTTATATGGTGTCGATGGGTGGTTTGATAAATGTGTAGTTGGTGTAAGTTAAGGTAGGTGGGGAAGGGTATGGGTACTTTTGGTAAAGGGTAATGATCAAATCGGGTAATATGTAATGGGACATGGTCAAATTGGGTAATGGGTAATGGAAATCAAATGCATGCACATGTATAGATTGCAACACGGTGCCAGGTTGAAGAGCTTACAAATTCTACATTATCCAAGGTCGATAGGTTTATCCTAACAAGTTTGAAGTGATTCAGGTATCTAGGGTATAGGATATGGTTTGGAAACACAACGTAGGTAGGGTGCAGGAATGTTTAGGTATGATACGGTAAACCATGGATTTGGTCAGGATAAACGGCATGGCAATAGGAAATGTATTGTTATTAGGCTAAAACAACATAGGTAGTAATATCACAAACTACAACGAGGACAAAATTTTAGAGGTCACATAAGGTGGTTCAGGTCAAGATTTATAGGTCATGGCATGAGTAATTCTAAGGTATAGGTAAAATAACAGATCCCTAAATGCAATTAAGGAAATGTATGGGTAATTTAGGCTTGTGGGTAGAGTCTATGAAGTGTTGGTAAGGCCAAAAGGTATGGGACAGTAATGAGTTTAGGTCAAAATAGGCAAAATGTGGAGGAAATGGCACTGACAAGTAACCGATGCCAGTTATAAGGTAACCGACATCAGTTTTGGGTGAACGATGCCAGTCATTTCGAGTTAGTGTTATAAGGTTGAAATGTCATATTTTATGGAATCATTATTGATTTTGAATTTTAGAAAATGAAAGAGTTGATTGACTTGTCCATTTGTTGGGGAGGAAAAAGACAAGGCATTGTACCAAGTTGAGGTGGAGGTGACTAAGTGGTGAGAGGAGACAGGTAGACAGGTCCACAAAAGTAGTTAGAGATGTGTGATTTTTGGACATATTTGAGGTAGACTTTGGCATGTAAGAGGTGGGAGAGGGATCGCATGGACCACTAGCGCAACGACCAAATGTGTCACCATGTAGACACCATCAGGATGAGGTAGGAGGCGATCCAATCCTGTTATTTGATTAAAGATGGTATCGATGAAATTATTTTGGTTACAAATTTGGGTGGGTTTTTAATTTTGAATTTGTGGGTGAAAACTTAACAAAATCAGGGGGAAAACGTCCAATAAAGGCTAAGTAGGGTGAGAAATAAATGTGTGGTAGATGTGGGTGGGATTAAGTAGGTTTGTAAGTTGTTTTTGCCAATTTGTAATAAATGGGGAAGGGGGTTTTCGATTTTGGTTGTCTCAACAAAGATCGACAACGGTCTAGGTTTAGCCGACGTTGGCTAGTTTTGGCCAACATCGATCAGGATTGGGGTGACCAACACCGGTTAAATGGAACCCATGTTAGTCAAGAAAAACCAGTGACAGTCAAAGAGACCAGTGTCAGTTAGGGTGAAGGAGGAATAGGGGTAAGAAGGGCTAGGTATAAAAGGAAAATAGGTGGGAAGGGGTAAATTAAGAGTGCTTGTAGAGGGATAAGGGTAAAAATAAAATATTTGGTGATATAGGGTATGTGAGTGTGTGAAATAATTTTAAGGTGATGAGTCATGATTGTAAAGGGTAGGAGGTTTGTATGTGAATTAGGTAAATGGGTTAATCATGATTAGTGTGATTAGGTATGGTGTTATGGTTAATTGGTAATTTGAGGTAGTCATGTCTTTAACAATTTTATGTTTTGTTAGATGCAGGCTAGTGACCATATATGTATGCAGGATAGAGTACCACCTATGTTGGTAGATATACGTTCGAGTGTGACTATGAAGGAGTGGGAGCATATGAATGATGTTGGATTGATTGGGTTCTTATGCTATATGTGTGTAGCTCAAGATCTTAGTTTGATGGTCGCACTCATCGATAGATGGGATTTAGCAATCATCACTTTTCATAAACTGATGGGTGAGATTACTGTCACCCTGGAGGATGTATATAGGATCCTACGGCTATTGATTGTGGTTGAGAAAGTGTATTTTATTTCTTCAAATGCCGGAGTGGAGCCTATAGTGGCTGTGTTTAGGGAGGTGATGGATGTGATGAGGTACCATAGCGCAAGCCTTAGCTATGAAGATATGTATGCAACCCATCCTCAGGAGATGACGTTGGTTGTTTTGATGATGGAGGCAGTATGTTATTTCCCCTTACAAGATTCCAAGGGTAGGAGATTCCCATGAGCATTGATGGGAGTTCTCAAAATATGGTGGAGGAGTGGATCTATTTTGCATGGGCACTAACATTCCTAGTGCAACTGTATAGGGAGTTGTTGTCCTATGGAATATTACAGCAGTTTAGTTTGTGTTGCACTTTTTTTCTACATTGCTAGGCATATGAGAACATCATATGTGTACATCCATTTTGTTTTCCTTGACTTAATTGGTTCGGGGGGTTGCTTGGTTAGAGTTGTATATAGACGATGGGTACCAGTTGGTGGGCAGTACATGGTGGCTAGGGTCACACATCATGTTTCATATTACATACAGTTGTTAGAGGGATTGTCTGGTGTGGATATTGTTTGGAGGATATATGTTGGCTATCCCTCATACAAGGACATGGTGGATGAGCTAGAGGAGTAATAGCTGTTGAGGTGAATTTAGGGGTGTCATGCTGAAAAACACGAGATGATACCTATAGATAGGGTCAGACTGTAGTTTGGGTTGCCACAAGATGTACCTCCACCCTTCCCACAGTACAAGAGAGATGACGTGGAGAGACCTATGTCTTTACCATAGCCAAGTGTGCCTACATGGTAGTATGATCTTGAGGTGGATAGGTGGATCGATGATGTGGGGGTCACCGATGGATATAGGAATTGTTGGGTAGCACAGCTATAAGTGGCACCACCGAGGCCAGGGTAGCCAGAATTAGCTACCATTACAGTACAAAGGGATACCTTGTAGGGTCAGGTGGCTACCCTTCAGACATAGATTACAACTTTATAAGGGCAGCTTACTGGGTCAAAGGTAAAAGTTTCCATTTTATAGGCACATGTAGTAGCCTTATAGGCCTAGGTAGCATAGGGGTAGACACCCACACAGGGTAGAGATGGAGATGGGGGACAGTTATCCACTTTACAGGCACATGTAGCAAGTTTACAGGGCCAGTTAGCCACCACACAAGCTGAGGTTGTGGCCTTACAGGCCCAGGTTGCAGTAAACACACCTCCACAGACTCAAGTACAGGGTCCCACACTATGGTCCCATGGTACATGGAGGACAACACAGCTCATAGGTACATGGTCTAAGGATAGCGTTTACATGTCAGAGCTCACAGGTTTCTATAAGACCTATGGTAGCACCTCAGACGATGTCGATGAAAAGGTTCAAGGATGCTCTGAGTGAGGAATGGTATCACTAGGAGCATCTGACTATCACTGGGATATATTTCCCTTCCTATGTTGAGTACAGGGCACATTAGGCAGTGATTGAGAGGACTATATCCCACACTCATAGTTTCGAGATCACAGGGGGTCGGCGAGCCCAGAGGAAGGGTCAAGGTGAGGCTATGAGTTCACATATATTAGTCCCAAGTAAGGGGAAGGAAGAGATTAGGCCAAGACCCATATTAGGTGGGGAGGTGTAGGTAGTTCGTTCAGCTAGAGGTGAGGAGGAGGAGATAGATGAGACAAGCATGGATATTAGGTGGAGTGACATTTAGTCACCTCATATGATTGGTGTATCGATTTTTGGTATATATCGTCCTGTGTGCTGATGATAGTGAGGATGTACATGAGTTTTTTGTGATTGTGATTATCATACCGGATAACATGTCAAAGATAGTGAGATTGTATCTGAGCATCTTGAGATACTTGTATTTACTTGTAGTTGTGTACATTTGTATTGATACACAAATATTTTTATTGATATAGATGGTGATGTGTATATATTAATGATGTACATGATTTTAATTTACATTTTTATTGTATATGTGATGGAAATTAGGTGAATTATGCATGTTTGAGTCAAGGTCATGTAGGCATGGTTGAGTTAGGTCGGTTAGGCATGGTAGAGTTTTAGGTTTGCTAGGCATGGTTGAGTTTAGGTCAGTTAGGCATGGTTGAGTTTCAATCAATTAGGCATGGTTGAGTTTAGGTTAGGTAGGCATGGTTAAGTCATGTATATGCATGATTGATTTTATGTGAGTTAGGCATGGCGGAGTTTTAGGTTTGTTAGGCATGGTTCAGTCTAGGTGAGTTAGGCATGGTGGAGTTAAGGTTTGTTGGTTTTGATCTAATTTCCAAGTTATTGGTAATATGGGAAATAAATGATGATGTATATGTATGTTATGGTGTATATTTCAAAGATATTTGATATCATGGAATTGTGAAATGATGGATGT
Organism: Taxus chinensis; assembly: GCA_019776745.2. Classification (NCBI taxonomy): domain Eukaryota; kingdom Viridiplantae; phylum Streptophyta; class Pinopsida; order Cupressales; family Taxaceae; genus Taxus; species Taxus chinensis. The sequence goes on from CM034146.1 coordinate 648,458,968, forward strand.
ATGATATAATTTTGTAAGAAAATGGCAGATATTTATGTTTGTTAATTGTTTAATTTCCAATTTTTATGAAAAATGTAAACTCAGTAAGGCGAAATGGTAATTGTAAACATCGAGGAAGGGGGGGGAATTTTTTGGGGTAAAGAGTGGCTGATCTAACCTCTAAGGGACTTGTCAACATTAAAATTTTCCTCCATAATTTCTATTTTATTATGTATGTATTAAGAATAGGATGTTGTTAAGTATGATTAGTACTGGCGTCTGATAGAAGATAACGGCGTCGTCAGTACGGTGCCACCAATAAATTAGAGTACAGTAATAGTCAAAGTACAATAGGAATGTTGTGGTAAAAAGTAAATATTTATCGTAAGTGGTCCGGTAATGTTAAAATGTCAAAGTTGGGGTAAGTAGAGAAGTAGGGTCTACATGATTAAGAATTAGAAATATTATATTTGTAATAAGGACAAAGAGTGATGTCATAAATATTTTGTGTATTTTATTTGTGGAAAAGTTTAAAAAGTTGGAACCCATGTGAGATGATAAGGTTTATCTTATCTTAGAAGAAAGGCCTACATGTAAAGACAAGAGTTTAGGCATGTAATATGATTGGCCAGAAGAGATTTCCTATCCTATCTTAGAGATAAGGTGGATAAGCCTGAATTCCTATGAATAAAAAGGCCACCCCCCTCATTTAGCATAGAGGGAAGTAGTGAGAAATATTGTATGAGTAAGTGTGTAAAGGAAGCCATCATTAGAAGGTGTGTTAAAGAATCCATTGTGAAGTTTCTCCCATAGTTATTGTTGGAAGGTAAGTGAAGTTAGTAACACTTGAAGTACCTCATGGGTGAGATTGCAACAATTTCATATTGATATTATAATTTATACTTATATTTCAGATTTTTCATCATTCCTTCATATCATAGTCTATGGTATTCTTATGTTATGTTTGTTTTTGTGTTTCCAGATTACATCCACCAAACTAAAGGTTGTGCATTAGTAAATAATCATAGCACGAGGAGTTCCCAGTGAAGAATTATCACAGTGCCAGATTGGTTATGACATTTTGGTTCCATTGCTGGGACCATTCCTCGTTGGTGGATTTTCTAGAGAGATATTTCCACTTAGTCAGAAATCATTTTGAGAGTAACCTTGTTTTTACTATGCATAGTAGTTACTATGGTAAAGTCACTTTTTACCGTGAATATTATTTACCACAGTAACTTCACTTTTTACAATGAATAGTGTTTACCATAATAAAGTTAGTTTTTACCGCAATAAGTCAAGTTTTACCATAGTTTACTGTGGTCATTCCTATTTTACTGTAGAAAGGTGTAAAGTCACTTTCTATTATAGTGATTCCAATTATTTGTGCATATAAGTCTTGTTGACTGTACTTTTGGGTTGGTATTTCATTGTGGTTACTTTTAAAAATGGGGAATATTCCTATTTTTTCAGCCCAATCTAATGAAGATGCTTCCTCTTTCATTCAAGAGTTTAAATGATCTTGCATTTGTAATGGCCTCATAAGAAGGGAACAATGGACTGAATTTTTTCCTACCTTTTTGGATGGTTCAACCCTTAGGTGGTCTGAAACACTAGGTGATAATGTAAAAAACTCATGGAATTTATTAACTGAAAGTTTTCTTGAAGAATTTGGTGAACAATAGAAATATGCAGATCTCATGATCGATATCACAAAGCTATCCCAAGGAGAGAAGGAGAAGATAAGGGATTATCATGCTCGTGTTCTAGAGCTAAGGAGGAAGCTCGATGCCCAGATTTGAAAGGAAGGATTAGCGGATGGGTTGATGAATGGCATGGATAATCTCCTCTATAAGAACTTTATTCTTGGGATGAAGCCAAAGATCAGACAACGAGTGAAGTATGACCGTCCAACTACCATTAAACAACCAAAGGAGATTGCAAGAAGGCAAGAAAAAAGCATGGAAGAGGAGCCCAAAGAAATTACTACTAAGATAGAGCCTACACCAACACCTTTGGTAAAAAAATCCATAACCACTCTCAGTGAGCACAAATATTTCTCCTAGTACATCTACTGAGTATGAAGATCTGCTCAAGAAGATGAGTAAGTTAACTATTAATCTTCTTCAAGGAAAGGAATTTAGTTCTCAGGGAGGAGATAGAGGTCCAAAAAGAAATATTTCTGAAGTTCTATATTACGGTTGTCATAAAAAAGGTCATTATAAGTATAATTGTCTAGATAGAGCTTCTACATCTGGTACAAGAGATAATGATAAAGGAAAATCACCTACGAATTCTTTTGATGTAGTAGATAGGAGCATAAATAATGAAGTAGATGTGTTTGTAACAAAAAGAAAGAAAGAAAAATATAACCAAGATGGAAATGATCCTAAGAAAATGAAAGGAGAAACTAGTAAGAAACATAGGAGAAGAAAGTTAGGTGTGCATGATTTTTTGATTTCACAGGGGACAAGGACCATACTCCATCTTAAAATATCTATCCAAAAGGCATGCAAATATTACATATGGTCAATTCCTAACTATGTCTTCTGAGAAAAGGTGGGAGCTACGAAGTGGACTTAATGCTCAATGAAGGAAGGAGGTTGAGGTCCCTGTTTCAGAGATAGAGGAAGATCCCTATGCTCCACAAGCTGAGGTATTATGTAATGGTATTTCAATTCATGATGTCTTACTTGATGGAGGTACTGCAGTTAATGTAATGATCGAGTCTATAATGAATATGTTGAGTTTAAAAATTGATCGCCCCTCAACACTTATGTTAAGTTCATTAAATAAGGGAAAAACTAAACCAGAAGGTGTTGTTTCAAATGTGGCAATATCTGTTATGGGTGTTGTATGTGTTGTAGACTTTTAGGTGATGAAAAATGGTAATGTTGTGTACCCAATGTTGTTAGGAAGGACATGGCTAAGGAGAGTTCATGCAAGAAACTACTGGAATGAAGGCTTCATGACACTTGGATGTGGCAGAGAGAGGGTGAAGATAAACGTGATCCCTCGGCATCATAAGGTAGAACCTATGGATTTAAGTGATGAAACTAATGATTAGACATCCTCTGATTACTCTAGTACCAGTGAAGTGGACACACAAGATGAAGAAAGTGAGGTTTATGTTTCAGTCATGGATATCCTTCCAGTCACACCGACTCATGAACCCATAAAATTATCTGAAGAAGAAATTGATGATCATCTCCAACAAATAAAGATTGGTGATGCTGTGATGGAGAGTGAGAAGGAATCCTACCTCCAGCTCTTTCGAAGGTACATACACCTATTCAATTTTGATTACAAGGAACTCCGTCAAGTAAGTTGGGTAGAACATTCTATTGAGCTGGTAGATGGTGCTAAGCCCATAAAGCAAATGCCATATAGAATGAATCCTAATTTTTCCAAGACTGTAAAAGAAGAAATAGATAAGTTGATTGATGCAGGATTCATATTTGCTGTGGAGAATTCAGAATGGGTTTCTCCCATTGTGATCTCAATAAAAAAGAATGGGAAACTATGCATTTGTGTTGATTATAGGAAGCTCAACAAGGCAACAAAGAAGGATCATTACCCTCTTCCATTCTCAGATCAGATCTTGGACGAAGTAGCTGGCCAGGAGTGCTATAGTTTTGATGGATATAGTGGATACAACCAAGTTCGTATAGCAGAGAAAGATCAGTTGAAGACCACATTCACCACTCCTTGGGGAATTTTTGCTTATAGAGTTATGCCTTTTGGGTTGTGTAATGCTCCGGCAACGTTCCAGCGCTTGATGAATAGGGTGTTTGAACCCTACATTAGGAACTTCATCAGAGTATTTCTGGATGATTTTTACATCTATGGGAGCAAGATGGACCACCTGCACCAGATGGAGACAACATTTCAAAGGTTAGATGAAGCACAAGCCTCACTAAACCCTACAAAGTGTGTCTTTGGATGTTCTAAAGGTGTTTTGTTAGGGCATGTTGTATCCAGAGATGGTATTGGTACTGATCCTGATAAAGTTTCAAAAATCAAAGAGTTACCATTTCCTATGAATAGAAGTAAGTTGAGATCATTTTTAGGCCATGTGGTTTACTATAGAAGGTTCATCAAGAATTTCTCAAAGATTACACAGCCACTAACCCAGTTCTTAAAGAAGGATGTTACTTATGAACCAGGAAATAAGGCGCATGAAGCTTTTGAACAACTGAAGGAAGCTTTGGTGTCTTCACCTATTTTAAAGAATCCAGATTAGAGCAAGCCATTCATTGTGTATACTGATGCCTCAGATGCAGCACTAGGAAGTACTCTGAGCCAAAAGGATGAAAATGGGAATGATCATCCAGTTTACTTTGGGAGCAGACAAATGAGCAGTGCTGAGGTAAATTATACTGTAACTGAAAAAGAGGCTCTAGCTATCATTTTTGCTGTAAAGAAGTTTAGAAATTACTTGCTAGGGTAGAAATTTATAGTTGTAACAGATCATCAGGCTCTAAAATATATTATAAATAAGCCTAACCCATCAGGGAGGATAGCAAGATGGATAATTTTTCTACAAGAATTTGAATTTGATATTATAGATAGGCTAGGAAAGAAGCATGTCAATGCAGATGCACTCTCTTGAGCCTATGATGGTTTAGGTTCATCTTGTGATGATGATGATTTCCCAGATGCAACATTGTTATCCCTTGACACAATCCCTAGTGAATACATAGATATTTGGAATTATCTGAATGAATTCAAGTTTCCTGATGGTGCCAATGCAAAGACTAAGAGGAAGATTACTCAAGTCAGTCATCCATATTCTATTCTACATGGAGTATTATTTTGAATAGGACCTGATGGATAGTACAAGAGGGTAGTTGGATTTGATCAAGGGAAGGAGATAATAAAAGAATTCCACAATGGTACATGTGGAGGAAACTTCTCTGGACAACTTATAGCAAGAAGGATCTTGGATGTAGGTTATCACTGGCCCACTCTTTTTAGAGATTGTTATAATTATTGTAAGACATGTGATATTTTTCAAACACATGGTAACCGTAAGACTTCATCAGCTCCATTATGCCCTATTCTTCCACTTGGTCCCTTTGAAAAGTGGGGAATAGATATTGTAGGTCCACTTCCAACTACCCATGCACCAAAATAAGTATATTGTAGTTGCCACAGATTATTTAACCAAGTGGGTTGAAGCTAGGCCATTGAAAACAACTTCCATGGATGAAGTGGCAAGGTTCATATATGAATGCATTGTCACCAGATTTGGTTGCCCATTAGAAATTGTAATAGATCAAGGAAGCCACTTCATTAATGAGGTGGTAGAAGCCCTAGTCAACAAGTTTTCTATTAAGCACAGGAAGGAAACAAAATACAAGCCAAGCACAAATGGACAGGTGGAACGAACAATTTTTGTGTTGTGTCAAATTCTAGCAAAAGATGCAGCCTTGCAAGTACATAAGTGGGATAAAAGGATTCATGCAACATTGTGGGCATATAGGGCAACATCAAAGTCAGCAACAGGATACTCCCCATTTCAGTTGGCTTATGGCATTGATCTAGTTCTTCCTATTGAGTTTGATATTCCCACTGTGAGAGTTATGAAAAATGAAAGGATGGATGAAAGTGATTCAGTAAAAGAAAGGTTGGTGCATCTTCATTTGCTAGAGGAAATGAGGGAAATAGCGAAGGATACAAGCTATAAGAAGAAAATGAAGCAGAAGGAATACTTTGATCAAAAGATCCGTTGGTCTCCATTTCATGTGAATGACTTGGTTCTAGTATATGATTCCAGATACAAAAAAAGAAGGTAAGAGAAAATTTCTTCCCATATGGATGAGGCCCTAAAAAATAACAGCTAATTGTGCATGAAAATGGTACATATCGACTAGAGGAATTGGATGGCACTCCCATTAAGAAATGGGTCAACCATGACACGCTAAAGATTTTCCAAGCACCATAATACTCTACTTCGAGGATAGAGTAGAAGCTCACAAGGGAAAAATGTCAACATTAAAATTTTCCTCCGTAATTTCTATTTTATTATGTATGTATTAGGAATAGGATGTTGTTAAGTATGATTAGTAGTGGCCTCTGATAGAAGATAACGGCGCCGTCAGTACGGTGCTGCCAATAAAGTAGAGTACATTAATAGTCAAAGTACAATAGGAATGTTGTGGTAAAAAGTAAATATTTGTCGTAAGTGGTCCGGTAATGTTAAAATGTCAAAGTTGGGGTAAGTAGAGAAGTAGGGTCTACATGATTAGGAATTAGAAATATTATATTTGTAATAAGGACAAAGAGTGACGTCATAAATATTTTGTGTATTTTATTTGTGGAAAAGTCTAAAAAAGTGGAACCCATGTGAGATGATAAGGTTTATCTTATCTTAGAAGATAAGCCTACATGTAAAGATAAGAGTTTAGGCATGGAATATGATTGACCGGAAGAGATTTCCTATCCTATCTTAGAGATAGGGTGGATAAGCCTGGAGATTCCTATAAATAACGAGGCCACCCCTGCTCATTTAGCATAGAAGGAAGTAGTGAGAAATATTGTATGAATAAGTGTGTAAAGGAAGCCATCAGTTTAGAAGGTGTGTTAAAGAAACCATTGTGAAGTTTCTCCCATAGTTATTGTTGGAAGGTAAGTGAAGTCAATAACACTTGAAGTACCTCATGGGTGAGATTGTAACAATTTCATATTGATATTATAATTTACACTTATATTTCAGATTTGTCATCATTCCTTCGTATCATAGTCTATGGTATTCTTGTGTTATGTTTGTTTTTGTGTTTCCAGATTACATCCACCAAACTAAAGGTTGTGCATTAGTAAATAATCATAGCACGAGGAGTTCCCAGTGAAGAATTATCATAGTGCCGGATTGGTGATGACATTTTTGGTTCCATTGCCGGGACCATTCCTCATTGGTGGATTTTCTAGAGAGATATTCCCACTTAGTCAGAAATCATTTTGAGGGTAACCTTGTTTTTACTATGCATAGTAGTTACCATGGTAAAGTCATTTTTACTGTGAATAGTATTTACCACAGTAACTTCACTTTTTACTGTGAATAGTATTTACCACAGTAAAGTCACTTTTTACCGTGAATAGTGTTTACCACAAGAAAGTCAACTTTTTACCGTAGTAAGTAGTGTTTACCGTGTTCATTCCTATTTTACTATAGAAATGTGTAAAGTCACTTTCTATTATAGTGATTCCAATTATTTGTGCATATAAGTCTTGTTGATTATACTTGTGGGTTGGTATTTCACTAGTGGTTACTTTTAAAAATGGAGAAGATTCTCTATGCACATTTTTCAGCCCAATCTAATGAATGGGAATGCTTCCTCTTTCATTCAAGAGTTTAAACGATCTTAAGCGATCATTTTGTAATGGCCTCATAAGAAGGGAACAATGGACTGAAATTTTTTCCTACCTTTTTGGATGGTTCAACCCTTAGGTGGTTTGAAACACTAGGTGATAATGTGAAAAACTCATGGGATTTATTAACTAAAAGTTTTCTTGAAGAATTTGGTGAACAACAGAAATATACAGATCTCATGATTGATATCACAAAGCTATCCCAAGGAGAGAAGGAGAAGATAAGGGATTATCATGCTCGTGTTCTAGAGCTAAGGAGGAAGCTCGATGCCCAGATCCGGAAGGAAGGATTAACGGATGGGTTGATGAATGGCGTGGATAATATCCTCTATAAGCATTTCATTCTTGGGATGAAGCCAGAGATCAGACAATGAGCGAAGTATGACCATCCAACTGACCATTAAACAAACAAATGAGATTGCAAGAAGGGGATGAAGCCAGAGATCAGACAAAGTGAAGTAAAGCATGGAAGAGGAGATCCCAAAGAAATAGAAGAGGAGCCAAAGAAATTGTTGCTAAGGTAGAGCCTACACCAACACCTTTGGTCCAAAATCCATAACCATTCTCCCGGTGAGCACAAATATCTTTCTCCTAGTACATCTACTGAGTATGAAGATCTGCTCAAGAAGATGGGTCAGTTAACTATTAATCTTCTTCAAGGAAAAGAATTTAGTTCTCAGGGAGGAGATAGAGGTCCAAAAAGAAATATTTCTGAAGTTGTATGTTATGGTTGTTATAAAAATGGTCATTATAAGTATAATTATCCTAGATAGAGCTTCTACATCTTGGTATGTAAGAGATAATGATAAAGGAAAAATCACCTATGAATTCTTTTGATGTAGTAGATAGGAGCATAAATAATGAAGCAGATGTGTTTGTAACAAAAAGAAAGAAAGAAAAAGATAACCAAGATGGAAATGATCCTAAGAAGATGAAAAAGAAACTAGTAAGAAAAACTAGTTAGGAGAAGAAAGTTGGGTGTGCAGGATTTTCTGATTTCACAGGGGACAAGGACCATACTCCATCTTAGAAGATCTATCCAAAAGGCCTACAAATATTACATATGGTCAACTTCTAGCTATGTCTTCTGAGAAGAGGTGGGAGCTGCGAAGTGGACTCAATGCTCAACGAAGGAAGGAGGTTGAGGTCCCTATTTTAGAGGCAGAGGTAGATCCCTATGCTCCAAAAGCTGAGGTATTATGTAATGGTATTTCAATTCATGATGTCTTAGTTGATGGAGGTGCTGCAGTTAATGTAATCACCGAATCTATAATGAATATGTTGGGTTTAAAAATTGATCACCCCTCAACACTTATGTTAAGGTCATTAAATAAGGGAAAAACTAAACCAGAAGGTGTTGTTTCAAATGTGGCAATATTTGTTATGGGTGTTGTATGTGTTGTAGACTTTTAGGTGATGAAAAATGGTACTGTTGCGTACCTAATGTTGTTAGGAAGGACATGGCTAAGGAGAGTTCATGCAAGAAACTATTGGAATGAAGGCTTCATGACACTTGGATGTGGCAGAGAGAGGGTGAATATAAATGTGATCCCTCAGCATCATAAGGTAGAACATATGGATTTAAGTGATGAAACTAATGATTGAACATCCTCTGATTACTCTAGTACCAGTGAAGTGGACATAGAAGATGAAGAAAGTGAGGTTTATGTTTCAGTCATGGATATCCTTCCAGTCACACCAACTCATGAACCCATAAAATTATTTGAAGAATAAATTGATGACCATCTCCAACAAATAAAGATTGGTGATGCTATGACGGAGAGTGAGAAGGAATGCTACCTCCAGCTCTTTCGAAGGTACATACAACTATTCACTTTTTATTACAAGGAACTCCGTCAAGTAAGTTGGGTAGAACATTCTATTGAGCTGGTAGATGGTGCTAAGCCCATAAAGCAAATGCCATATATAATGAATCCTAATTTTTCCAAGACTGTAAAAGAAGAAATAGATAAGTTGATTGATGCAGGATTCATATTTGCTGTGGAGAATTCAGAATGGGTTTCTCCCATTGTGATCTCAATAAAAAAGAATGGGTAACTATGCATTTGTGTTGATTATAGGAAGCTCAACAAGGTAACAAAGAAGGATCATTACCCTCTTCCATTCTCAGATCAGATCTTGGATGAAGTAGCTGGCCAGGAGTGCTATAGTTTTGATGGATATAGCGGATACAACCAAGTTCATATAGCAGAGAAAGATCAGTTGAAGACCACATTCACCACTCCTTGGGGAATGTTTGCTTATAGAGTTATGCCTTTTGGGTTGTGTAATGCTCTGGCAACGTTCTAGTGCTTGATGAATAGGGTATTTGAACCCTACATTGGGAACTTCATCAGAGTATTTCTGGATGATTTTTACATCTATGGGAGCAAGATGGACCACCTGCACTAGATGGAGACAGTATTTCAAAGGTTAGATGAAGTACAAGCCTCACTAAACCCTACAAAGTGTGTCTTTGGATGTTCTAAAGGTGTTTTGTTAGGGCATGTTGTATCTAGAGATGGTATTGATAATGATCATAATAAAGTTTCAAAAATCAAAGAGTTACCATTTCCTATGAATAGAAGTAAGTTGAGATCATTTTTAGGCCATGTGGGTTACTATAGAAGGTTCATCAAGAATTTCTCAAAGATTGCACAGCCACTAACCCAGTTCTTGAAGAAGGATGTTACTTATGAACCAGGAAATAAGGCGCATGAAGCTTTTAAGCAACTGAATGAAGCTTTGGTGTCTTCACCTATTTTAAAGAATCCAGATTAGAGCAAGCCATTCATTGTGTATACTGATGCCTCAGATGCAGCACTAGGAAGTACTCTGAGCCAAAAGGATGAAAATGGGAATGATCATCCAGTTTACTTTGGGAGCAAACAAATCAGCAGTGCTGAGGTAAATTATACTGTAGCTGAAAAAGAGGCTCTAGCTATCATTTTTGCTGTAAAGAAGTTTAGAAATTACTTGCTAGGGTAGAAATTTATAGTTGTAATAGATCATCAGGCTCTAAAATATATTGTAAATAAGCCTAACCCATCAGGGAGGATAGCAAGATGGATAATTTTTCTACAAGAATTTGAATTTGATATTATAGATAGGCCAGGAAAGAAGCATTTCAATGCAGATGCACTCTCTCGAGCCTATGATGGTTTAGGTTCATCTTGTGATGATGATGATTTCCCAGATGCAGCATTGTTATCCCTTGACACAATCCCTAGTGAATACATAGATATTTGGAATTATCTGAATGAATTCAAGTTTCCTGATGGTGCCAATGCAAAGACTAAGAGGAAGATTACTCAAGCCAGTCATCCATATTCTATTCTGCATGGAGTATTATTTCGAATAGGACCTGATGGACAGTACAAGAGGGTAGTTGGACCTGATCAAGGGAAGGAGCTGATAGAAGAATTCCACAATGGTACATGTGGAGAACACTTCTCTAGACAACTTATAGCAAGAAGGATCTTGGATTTAGGTTATCACTGGCCCACTCTTTTTAGAGATTGTTATAATTATTGTAAGACATGTGATATTTGTCAAACACATGGTAACCATAAGACTTCATCAACACCATTATGCCCTATTCTTCTACTTGGTCCCTTTGAAAAGTGGGGAATAGATATTGTAGGTCCACTTCCAACTACCCCATGCCAAAATATGTATATTGTAGTTTCCACATATTATTTAACCAAGTGGGTTGAAGCTAGGCCATTGAAAACAACTTCCATGGATGAAGTGGCAAGGTTCATATATGAATGCATTGTCACCAGATTTGGTTGTCCATTAGAAATTGTAACAGATCAAGGAAGCCACTTCATTAATGAGGTGGTAGAATCCCTAGTCAACAAGTTTTCTATTAAGCACAGGAAGGCAACAACATACAAGCCAAGCACAAATTGACAGGTGGAACGAAAATTTTTTGTGTTGTGTCAAATTCTAGCAAAAGATGCAGCCTTGCAGGTACATAAGTAGGATAAAAGGATTCATGCAGCATTGTGGGCATATAGGGCAACATCAAAGTCAGCAACAGGATACTCCCCATTTCAATTGGCTTATGGCATTGATCAAATTCTTCCTATTCAGTTTTATATTCCCACTATGTGAGTTATGAAAACAGGAAAGGATGGATGAAAGTGATTCATTAAAAGAAATGTTGGTGCATCTTCATTTGCTAGAGGAAATGAGGGAAATAGCAAAGGATACAAGCTATAAGAAGAAAATGAAGAAAAAGGAATACTTTGATCAAAAGATCCATTGGTCTCCATTTCATGTGAATGACTTGGTTCTAGTATATGATTCCAAATACAAAAAAGGAAGGTGAAGAAAATTTCTTCCCAAATGGATAGGGCCCTACAAAATAGCAACTGTGCATGAAAATGGTACATATCGACTAGAGGAATTGGATGGCACCCCCATTACGAAATGGGTCAACCATGATAAGTTAAATATTTTTCCAAGCACCATAATAGTCTACTCCGAGGACAGAGTAGAAGCTAGGAAGGGGGAAAATGTCAACATTAAAATTTTCCTCCATAATTTCTATTTTATTATGTATGTATTAGGAATAGAATGTTGTTAAGTATGATTAGTAGTGGCGTCTGATAGAAGATAACGGAACCATTAGTACAGTGCCACCAATAAAGTAAAGTACAGTAATAGTCAAATTACAATAGGAATGTTGTGGTAAAAAGTAAATATTTTTCGTAAGTGGTCCGGTAATGTTAAAATTTCAAAGTTGGGGTAAGCAGAGATGTAGAGTCTACATGATTAAGAATTAGAAATATTATATTTGTAATAAGAACAAAGAGTGATGTCGTAAATATTTTGTGTATTTTATTTGTGGAAAATTTTAAAAATGTGGAACCCATGTGAGATGATAAGGTTTATCTTATATTAGAAGATAAGCCTACATGTAAAGGCAAGAGTTTAGGCATGTAATATGATTGGCCAGAAGATATTTCCTATCCTATCTTAGAGATAGGGTGGATAAGCCTAAATTCCTATAAATAAAGAGGCCACCCCCCCTCATTTAGCACAGAGGGAAGTAGTGAGAAATATTGTATGATTAAGTGTGTAAAGGAACACATCATTTAGAAGGTGTGTTAAAGAATTCATTGTGAAGTTTCTCCCATAGTTATTATTGGAAGGCAAGTGAAGTCAGTAACACTTGAAGTACCTCATGGGTGAGATTGCAAAAATTTCATGTTGATATTATAATTTACACTTATATTTCAGATTTTTCATGATTCCTTCGTATCATAGTCTATGGTATTCTTGTGTTATGTTTGTTGTTGTGTTTCCAGATTACATCCACCAAACTAAAGGCTGTGCATTAGTAAATAATCATAGCATGAGGAGTTCTCGGTGAAGAATTATCATAGTGCTGGATTGGTGATGATAGACCCATACCCTCGGAGTGCTGTCTACATAGCCCTGGTGAAAAGGGTCCTCAGGCCGATGTATTTCTCCCATAAGCTAGCGAATAATATGATAAGGTAGAGAAATGGGTTATTAGGTTTTAGGCTTGATTACATTTAGGTCACTTGGGCATGATTGATTCTAGGTCACTTAGGCATGATTGAGTCTAGGTCATGAAGGCAGGAGTGAATTGAGGTCATTGAGTTGTGGTTAATTTGACATGTCAATGGCTTCATCCTGTATAGAATAATCAACAAGTAATGACTAAGGTGGGTAAGAGGTGATAGGATAATCGCCTAATTAGTAATAACCAAAACAAAATTACCATACCATAGATGGTCTTATGAATGTAAGAACCTAAAGGTGTTTTCATGATTGACTATTCTAAGGGTGAAGAAAGTCTCATGATTATGAAATGTTGCATTTGTGGCACATCCCTTGCATGGGTGATAAATTAGGGTGAAAAGGTGATAAGGTGAAAGCAGGTTGGTTTTAGTGTAACCTAACTTATGAGACAGTATGTCGACTTAGCAAGACACCTAAGATCATAATAGGCAAGTCTGTGATGAAAAAGCTAATTTTTTATTTTTTATTTTGTTTTTGATAGACTGATCAATGTGGGAAGTCTATGTGGGATGATTATTTTATCTCCTTGAGGTCTTCGTGAAGCTGATCGATGTGTGAGGCTTCAGAATATTTTTATTTTAGTTTTTGCAAGAATAGTCATCTTTTGATGATAGACTAAGTACAATACAGTTGGCTTCGTATATATGTCCTTTGAGGGAGTAGTCTATTTATAGCTACGAGATAGAAATTGTAGATGTCCTTTTTGAGGGAGTTATCTTTTTGCTGGAATTTTGACTCAAGGAGTGGAATCCCATTTTACTTTTGAAATTGTTTTTCTTTTGGCCTTTTAAGTCATGGACAAGAATATAGAGGAAAATAGGCTCTTGTGTTTAAAGACAAAACTATAGCACCCAGAGGTTAACTATGATGGAGAGGTTTTAAGTGATGAATGAACATAGGATTCCATCTTGAAAAATATGAAAAGTATCCATAAGAATCATGCCATGAGTAGATTCGTGGTACTCATATTGAAGACAAGGTTGAGAGGTAACAGGTAATCACATGATCCTGGTTTAGTCGTTTGATCCTTAAAAATAGGTAGAATGCAAGGTGAACGGTGCTCAAGGGATGGGTTTTCAATAGACAAGAGGTGATATAGGACTTAATTCAATAGTAGAATCATCAAGAATGCAAGGCATTGATGGGTTCAGGTTTGGGTTTACCTTCAAGTGAAGACAAACCATAATCACCTGATCCATAGGTATGAATAATGATATAAGATCCAAGCCAATTAGGAGAAAAATTTCCCCATTTACTTTTTTCCTCTTTTTTTACATGTTGATTTTATTTTAGGATGAGGTTACTAACTTGGAGTGTTCATTCATGGACATGTTTATCATAGGCACGTTTTATACATTTTAGGTAAATTTGAATGTGATCAAGAGCATTAAGACGACATTCATCTAATAACTCGAGTTGTACTAAATGGTCCTGGTGAAATTCATCATCATTGAGTATCTCTTTGAATGAGATATGAAGAGATGGAATCTAGACTTCAAGAGGTAATCCAAACTTTGTACCATAGACTAGAGAGAAAGGCATAGCTACAGTTGAGGTACGAATACTAGTATGGTAAGACCATAAGGAAAAAGGAATGTACATGTGCCAATACTTTCTAGTATCATCCACAACTTTCATAAGAGTTATGTTTAAGGTTTGGTTGGTGGATTCATCTTGGCCATTTTTTTGAGGGTAGTAGGGTGAAGAAAAACTAAGTTGAATGCCAAAGGCATCACAAAGCTTCCATAGAGTTTAGATTTTGAGTTGTTTTCCATTATCAGTGATTAGACGATGGGGAACACCAAAGCAAAAAAATGATATGATGACTGACGAATTCACATATTTTCTCATATTTTTTTAAAATAAGAGGTATGGCTTCTACCCATTTAGTGTAGTATTCAGTAGCGGTAATAATACATTAATGGCACTGTGAAGAATGGGGATTGATTTCTCCAACAAGATACACACCGCATTAAGAGAAAGGCCAAAGGTCTTGTGCAACCTGTAAGGCGTGACTAAGTGTGTGATGAAGATTATCATGTTGCTATCACTTCACACAAATTTTGACATAATCACAACAATCACAATTTAAGGTTGGTCAATAATATCCTTGGCAGAGAATGTGTTTAGCGACAACTAAACCATTGAAGTGACCTCCACAATTTTTTTCATAAACTTCCTTGATGGTGTAGGGAATTTTAGAAATTATAAGTTATCACAAGAGGATACCATCAAAGCCACATTTATAAAGAAGGCCTACCAGTATGACATACCAAGAAAAACTTTTGAGAAAGGAGCATTGTCCGTTGCGAGTAATGTTTGGAGGTAGAACTAAAAGGGAAAGGTAGTCAGCAAATTTCTTGTACCAAAGGTCACTTGGGTCGGGTTGAATGGTTCTGAAAAGGTTGAGATCTCGAAATAGATAGGAAAGTTATTAGAGCCTATTTATTGTGACAAATTTTTTTCAGTAAAAGGTTGAGGCGAGTATCTGACAAGTAAGGCAGGCCATGGTATACACAAATTTGTTAGTGGAATGTGGAGTGGTTTGAAGTTCATAAATGTCAAAGCTAGTCAAAATTATGTGTACATGATGCTTATGCTTTTGAAATATTTTTTTATGACACTGGTATATACCATTGACTTAATTTACAACCAGTTCTAGAGTCTTCAAAGATATTAATTGATTTTATGTCTAAAGCGATGGCAGTTTGAAGGCCTAATATGAGTGCTTCATATTTGGCAATATTGTTAGTACATTCAAAATCAAGTTTAAAAGATAAAGGTATAGGCACACCATCAAGGGGAATGAGGATAACTCCAACACCACCTCCACAGTGACATTTGGAATCATCAAAGAATAATTTGATTGGGTAAATGGTATTATCCAACGAGAGGGTAGCAATGGATTCATTTGGGAAATCAAAGTTAGAGGACTGATTTCTAGAGAGAGGTGCATCTACAATTTGGTCAGTGATAGTTTTTCCTTTGATATATTTTTTATGAATGAATCTGTGGTCTATGTCTGCAAGAAACATGAGCCAATGTGTAGCACTCTAATGTTGGTAGAGATTAGCGTACATGTAATGTAAGGGGTCTATATTGGTGACAACAAAAAGTTTTATGGTTAAGTAGGTAATGATGAATTTCAGTAGTGAAAAAAACTAAGGCTAGGTTGAATTTTTCGGCATGGGTGTACTGGGTTTCATAATCCAAAAGCTTACGACTTATATAATAAACAACTTTCTCCCTATGTTTCTCATCATGACGAGTGAGCATGGCTCCCAAGGAATGATCCGTAACAAAAATGTAAAGGTAAAATGGTTGGTCATCTTTAGGATGCACGAGTATAGGTAGTTAGAGGAGGTACTATTTTAAGGCCTCAAAGGTTTTATGACATTCATTGTCCTATGTGAAGGAGACGTCCTTTTTGAGGAGATGATGAAAGGGGTGGCAACAGTCAGAAAGTTGTGAAATAAATTGATGGATAAACTGCAACTTGCCTTACAAACTACACAGTTGGCGAACATTAGTAGGTGGAGGAATTTCGAGAATAGCCTTTATTTTAGCAGGATCGACTTCTATGCCATGCAAAGAAATGATAAAACCAAGGATTTTACCTGAGAAGACAGAAAATACACACTTCTTAGGTTGTAAGGTGAACACAATACTTGATGAGACAGTCAACAATAACCTTAAAGACTGTAAGGTGTTCATCTCGATGTTTGGATTTCGAAAGAAGTTCATCTACATAATCTTCCAATATGCGATGCATGATTTCATGAAAGATATAAGTCATAGCCCATTGATATGTAGTACTAGCATTTTTTAGGCCATAGGGCATGACTCGATAACAGAAGGTCCCCCGGGGAGTGATGAAGTTGGTTTTGTGTTGATCTTCCAGGGTGAGTAATATTTGATTATAACCTGAGAATATTTCCATGAGTGATAACATCTCATGGTTAGTGGTGAGATCAACTAGTTAGTCTATACTAGGTAGAGAGAATTCGTCTTTAGGGTAGGCTAAATTAAGGTCACAGAAATCCATTCATATGCAGAGTCCTACTATTCCTTTTATGACAGGAATGATGTTAGAGATCCATTATGGATAATCAATGGGCGGGATGAAGAAAACCGAGAGAAGGTGTTGAATTTCTTCTTTGAAAAGGAGGGAAATGCGAGGATGCATTTTTCACAGCTTCTGTTTTATGGGTTTAGCTTTAGGAACAGTTACGATATTGTGGACTACAATTTTTGGGTTAATACCAAGCATATCAGCATAGGACTAAGAAAAATCATTGCTATGATCTTGAAGAAATGAGGTAAAAGCTTCTTATTCGGAAACATCTAAAGATTGTCCTATCTTTAGAATGTGCGGGTCATTCTGAGTGTTAATATTGATTTTGATGGTCGATTCATTTAACATAGTTTGTGTCTCATAAGGAAATGACCTATGAATATAATAATCTTCCACAAAAAGGTAGGTGAGAATAGACTCATCATCCTGACATTGAACGACATTAATAGAAGGTGTATCATCATTGATCATGTTAGGATATGGGAAGGGAAGGGAAGAGGGAGCTTTGCCATTGTGTCTATAAGTTAGAGGTTCTAGGGAAATGGTTTTTATGAAAAATAAATTTAGGAGGAATGGATTCTAGATCCACAGACTCCGTGGGTGAAGGTGGGGAAGCTAGTATACGAGGTGAAGAAGGTTTGTTGTCCTCAATGAGTTCAACGTGGGCTTTCTTAAAATATGGTTCAGAAAATCCAATACCACTATGGTCACTGTGTTTACGTGTGGTACATGGGATGATAGCATGGTGGCCTTATTCATATTTCCTAAAGCTAAAGCCTTTCCATGTACAACAGTGGAGGAAATTATGGGTTAAGTGGTGGTTGGTGAGGGATTGAAGGTCAGAAGAAAATGGTTGCATTTAGGAAGGTGGCTCGGGTGAGCAAAGTCCTGTCATCACCAATGGCACTATGATAATTCTTCACAACTCCTCGTGCTATGATTATTTACTAATGCACAAAATGTAATCTGGAAACAAAACAACAACATAACACAAGAATACCATCAACTATGATAAGATAGAATGATGACAAATCTGAAATATCAAAATAAATTATAATATTAACATGAAACTGTTACAATCTCACCCATGAGGTACTTCAAGTGTTATTGACTTCACTTGCCTTTCCCCAGATGAGAGAAATGGCTTCCTCAACACACCTTTAAACTGATGGCTTCCTTCGCACACTTTCTACAATATTTCTCACTACTTCCTTCTATACTAAATGAGGGGGGTGGCCTCTCTATTTATAGAAAGGCTTATCCATCTTATCTCTAAGATAGGATAAGAAATCCACTTTGACGAATCATATTCCATACCTTAACTCTTATCTGTACATGTAAGCTTATCATAAGATAAACCTTATCATTTTACATGGGTTCCACATTTTTAGACTTTTTACAAATATACACAAAATATTTATGAAGTACCAATATAATATTTCTAATTCCTAATCATGGTTACCCAAACTTTGACATTTTAACATTGTATGACAAATATTTACTTTTTACAACATTCCTATTGTACTTTGACTATTACCGTACTCCACATTATTGCACCGTATTGACGGCACTGTTATCTTCTATCAGACGCTACTACTAATTATACTTAACAACATCCTATTCCTAATACCATTAATAAAATAGAAATTACGGAGGAAAATTTTAGTGTCGATAAGCTTGTATGAATGAGGAGGACCATAAGGCCTACATGGTGTTAGCAAGGATGTTGGAAAAGGTTACGATACTCTTGAGAAGTAAGGAATGTGTTGATGTTGTACAGGTGGTACTCCCCCTAGAGTGAGACATTGAAAAACACCTGCTAAGGGATCAGTAGTTAGTATATAGGTGGCGAGAATAGATGAATCACTAGGCAATTGGGAGGAAGAAGCATTGGTCAGTTGAGAATTACAAGGATTAGTGGATGGGTCAACTATAGAAGCTATGGTGGAAGTAGGAATGGAGGAGGTAGGTTTAGAAAACGTAGCAGCAGCATCAGTGGATGGGGTTGTGGTTGAAGAAGAAGTGGTGATAGTGGTAGATACCTTAACTAGTATAAGTACATCATTAGGTTGGTATAATATGTTACAGGTTTTTAATGGTGAAGGGTCAATGAGGATGGTATAGTTATGTCCTTCGTGTTCAAATTTTACATACCAATGTAAGGTTGAAGGAACACAACCCATGACGTGGATCCAAGGTTGGCCAAGAAACATGTTGTATTAGAAATCCCCCTCTACGACATAGAATAGTTCTGGAATTGTACGGGGGCCCACATGAATGTGGAGGATGATTGTGCAAAGAGTTGAAGTGATGGCTTCATTGAATGAACACAACATAATTGGGTTATTATGCATGTTATTTAAAGAGATGTGCATTTGATTGTATGTGTGGGAGGAGAGGATGTTGATGTTGGCACTGAAATGAATATAATGTGCCAAATGCTAATATTATCAATATAAATGAAAATGAAAAGGACGGGATCAAGATCATCTGATTGGAGAGGTATAATCTCGTTGTCAGAGAAACTAAGGGAAGTTAATTGTTGAGTAGTGGAAAGTGTAGAGGAAGGGGATGAATTAGTGAGATAAGCTACATGGTGAGTGGTGAGAATGGATGCTGCATGTGTCTGGTCATTAGGTAAAACCTTGATGGATTGAAGAACCTCCATGATGGTCTATTGATGGGATTCAAAAGTTTTAACGAGGTCATACAAGGACATTTTTAGAGGTGATTAGTACAATTGTTTTATCATTATACGATGGGAAACACCATCAGAAATAGGATATGTGGGTCCCTAAATGGTGATTTTTGGTGAAGGTGTAGATGGTATGTTAGGCACAGGATTGGTGGATGGGATAATTGTTTTATCCTTTCCTTTGTCTTTCTGGGCATGAGTGGTAACTTGAATCAAGTAGATCTGAGGAAGAGAGGTAGATGGAGAAGGTGTGTCAAGAAAATTATAATGACATGATGGACAAAAACCTAGTGCAGGGTAAGAACCTTGCGAAATGAGTAGGGTGCACTAGAATTTTGGTGGGGTTTTGGCTATTTCTCTTATACGGACCATATTGATCTTGAATTTTGGAGGTGGATAAAATGGTTGTGGAGGTGGTGGCACAGGTCATTGAATAGGTAGTGGACAAGTATGTGTAGCGATAGGTGGAGGTTAAAATGGGTCCTCGTCTTACAGATCATCATCATCAAAATTTTTTTCAGGAGGAAAAATTTGTAGAAGAATGGTTTTAAGAGCCTTACAATTTTCTACATCATGTCCTAACACATGATGGTAGGTGTAAATTTTAGTATCATCAAACCCTTTTGGTTTGGGCTTGATTGGGTCGTAAGGTCTAAGGGGAGTAATGTGATGATAACAATCTCTAAAAGGTTGGCTAGAATGTTAGTGTAAGACCCTACCAATGGATTGTAATGTGAGGTAACTGTGGGTTTGGATTGAAGTGTAGGTGATTGTGATGTGTGAGGTACTATAAGAGGTGGAATTGGAGATGGGATGGGTTTGACCACTGATTTGGTAGGTGGTATTGTTTTAGGATTGGGTTGTACCTTCCTGGGTAAGGGCATGGTAGATGAACTAGCGATGGAAGGCATTGTAGGCTTGACTACCTCTCTGGAGGGTAGTGGGTTTTTCAATTTCAGTTACACCTTCTTGGGTAAAGGTGAAGGAGCAGTACATGATGCAGAAGGGAAAGTGGATAACAGAAGAGGATGAGCTAGCCATGGTGATAATGGAGGTGTGGTAAAGGTTTTCTAGTGGAGGTAAGGTGGAAGGTATAGGTTTAAGAGATGGAAGTCTCATAGGTAGTGATGAGGTTATTGTAGCTAGTGGGGGTATAGGTGATAAGAAAGATGCGGGTAACAATAAAGGTGTACGTTGCACTGATAGGTTGGCTGTAATAAAGTATTTTTATGAAGAGGTGGGCTGCAAAGATTTTATTTTCCTTGGATAGTGTTTTCTTGGCCAAGGTTGACAAGTGAGGCCCTAGGATAGATGGAAAGGGTGAAGGTGACAAAGGCGTGGTGGGTGAAACTGGTGTCTGCAACCTAAAAATTTGGGTCTTATTTTTAGGTGGAGGATTGGTTTTTACGCAACCTTGGGAGGATGTGGCTAAGTCCAATTTGACGGGTGGATGGACAAGGCTTGATGTCGGCATGACACCTCAAGATAGTGATAGGTCTAGATATGGGAGAAGATTTAGGTGCACTTAGGTTCTTAGGCATAGGAATGGGTTTGGTTGTGGGTAAAGGTTTGGATGTAGGAAAGGGTGACAAAGAAGAAGTTGTTTCAATAGGCATGGTCATGGTTGATTTGGTCGCTTGAAATACCTTCGGATAGATCATGGAGGTATTAGTAAGTGACATTTACATTTGGGTTGAAAAGGGTAACCGAAGGTGTCCCCAAAGAATGGAATTATCAACATAATCCAAGCGGTCAACCAGGCGTGAAAACAATATTCTGTAAGAGGAGATGTTGTTGGTTTAGTGGAAATCCCTGTAAAATATTTCTATGAGACAGGGAACTGGTTAGCCTCGGACTCTATAGGTAAAAGAGCCCAGAGCAGATCAATGGGATCCTGGAATGCTAATGGGGAATTGTCACCAACAGGAAGTGGCACATCTAAAGGATCCCCCATGGGTAGGAGAGATGATAGGTGGGGTGAGGTAGATTCTTCTTTCAGTGGAGAAGAAAGTGAGGATGATTCTCCTGTGGTAGGAGAATTAATACCGTTGATTTTTGTTAGGTTGCGAGGTAGATGGTGAAATGGCATCAAAAAAATTGTGGACTCCTCCATGGGTAAAGGGGGAGATGAAGGGGACTCCTCTGTGGGTGAAGGAGTAGATGAGGTTGGCTCCTCCATGGGTAGAGGAGCTCATGCTAGTATCTCCTTCGATAGAGGGGATAGGAGGAAATTGAGGAATGGTTGGTACGACTTCAAAAACAGTGTGAACTTCATGGACATTTTTTCATTGGTTGAAGGTTCACCATTTTGATTAGATGATGGTGTATGGTTAGGGAATGAATTCTTAAAGATATGAAAGTTTTGATTTTCTAGTGCGTTTGGGTTGTCTAGGATGAGATCTCCATTATCTAACATTTCTTGGACAATGTTTTTGAAGGTTATGCAACTACCATCGTCTATGGCCTTTGAACGATGATAGTTACAATAATCATGTTCCTTATACCATGCATGCATAGGATGAGCGGGGTTGAAACTAGTATGTGGTTTTATAGGTGGAAGTGCAATGGCTCCCACATTAAGAATCTTTTCTAAGACTGAAGAATAGGGATCTCCAATTGGAGTGTACTTTCATTGCTTCCGTCTGAACTAAAAAGTTTGAACGGGAGAAATATTAGAAGAAGGTTTTTCTTGGTTAGATGGGTGAAATGGGCCAGCTTTGAGAACTACTGCGTTGGCATATCCTTTGGATTTTGAATAATTATTTTGGGGATTTGAAGATGAAGAGGCATCATTTGATTTGAATGTGGCATTTTTATTTCGCAATTGAATTTTCTTCTCTTCAATGACACAAATTTCTAGTTTTCACACCATGGTAAATGCTTCATCAAAGGTACAAAAGGTTTTTACTTGTAGATTTGGTGAGATGTGCTTGACACAAGCTCTAGTGAAAAACTCTATAAGCTTGGTTTGAGGAAACTATAACGTTAGCTGGTTGATGAGGCTCTGCCAATGAGTGAAAAAATCAATGATAGACTCATTCGTCATATTATCGAGTTGAGTACAAGTCAGTCATAGTGACCTTGTTGATGATATTGATTGAAAAATGGTCCAAGAAGGCTTTGAGCCACTTGATTAAATGAGTAAATGGAATGTCAAGGAAAACCACTATACCAGTCTAACGCGGGTCCCATTAAGGACATGGGGAATGTTCGTAGGAGTAAAGCATTGTCGTGGGCGATCCAATAACACCCATGTTTGAAAGACTGCAAGTGTTATTGCGGGTCTTATTTACTGTTGAACTGGTTAAATTTGGGCATTTCCCAATGCGCAGGGTATGGGTGAATGGGAATAGACGGATGGATGGGCTCATTACAGATTTCATCATAGGTTAAGGAGTTACGAGAGCCAGATACTGATGCTTCTAATGTTTTCATCTTTTCCATCATCATATTTATAAGGTCATTGGTGGGTTGTGATGATTGGGAACCCCCTGTGGTATAAGGAGGTTGATGATGGATGTATGATGTGGATGACATCCTAGTATATGGTGGTGTCTAAGTATGAGAACTTTGAAGGGGGAATAGATGCAGGTGGAAGGTATCCTGAATAGGTGATAGATGAGATATGGGGTTATTGGTGATATGTATAAGTAGGTGGGGTAGTCATAACGACTCTTGTGGTAATTGGGGGTAGAGACTATGCGGGATGGAAAGGATGAGGTTTTGGAATGGGGTATGGGTTACCGACACCATGGGTGGTTATCGATGTAACTGGGTACATATGAGGTAAAGGGTGCAGATGGGGCTATACTCAAGGTGTCTGATGAAGGAATAGTTGACACCATGGGTGCGATAGATTCCGTAGGTGCAGTAATTATAGAGGATGTGGGGTCCTAGTTGAGACACCACAAGTGGTAAGGTGGATGAAGGTAATTCTGAGCTAGTGGTAGCTAATGTGTAATTACAGATGCAAGGGTAGGAGGGATAGACATGGGCATGTAGTATACCAACTATCCTAAGGAGTCTCAGGTAGATGAGTGGGTGAGATAATATTGTAGGGTAGCGAGATTCTAGTCAAGGAGTCTTGTGAAACTCCTCTTGTCACTAGGTACTAATGGTGATGGAATGAGTTGGATCCATAGGCAGACAAGATGGAAGGTGGTGATGGGATAGGTGGGAGTGGCTGAAGGATAAAGTGAAACACAAGGCCATTGGATTTGGTTATGAGTCAAAACCATGTGAATTAGCATAGACCTGGTAAATTGTTCTCTGTAAATGATATAGAAAAACAACAAAAATGGAGGAGAATAGATTTTGGGAGGTGAAATTGGGTCGTTGTTTTAATTAAAATTAAAACAAAGAACTGAAGATGGTTAGGTTAACTGATGATGGTTAAAAGGGTGACCAATGAAGGTTACAGTAACCGATACCGGTTACTGTGGGAAATCAACAATTTTGTAAATGAGGCAAAAATGATGAAAATGAAATAAAGAAGTTGTATTTGACTGTGATTTTAAAATTCTAGGGGGTATGATGATGTCTTGAGAACTTCAAAAAGAACAAAAGATGTGATGAATGTTGTTTTTGGTAGAATGACAAAAAGAGCTAGAAACCAACAATGGTTAGGTAAACCGATGATGGTCAAATGTAAATTGATGATGGATGCCATTGGTCACTATGAAATTTGAAAAAGTGAAGAAAAATTGATTTTTGTGAATTAAGTCAGATGAAATATCAACCCAGAAGTCTGAGTATGATAGTAATGGATCATGACACACTTAGAAACAATTAGAATACACAAACTATGATGGTGGAGTGTGAAAGGAAGAAGAAAATGAAGAACGTAACCTCACAACTCAAAAAAAACTCAAGAAAAAGATAGGAAAAACACACAATCATATAGGTGAATTTTATGTTTTATCTTATGCTATTTAAGACTAACTTGTGAATCAGAACATAGTTTTTTGGTTGGGAAGGTGTCCTGTGAAGAGGTAAGATATAAGGGTGGTTTTAGGTTATTTTTTGGTGAGGGTGGTCCTTTTTCTGAATTAATGAATGGATAGAGAAACCAGGTGGGTGCCCATTGTCAATCCTCTGATCGTGTGATCATTGAAAATTTATTCCAAGTAAGGTGTTGTTTAAGAAGATGTCTGAATTTATATTTGTGCATTTTAGAAAAGAGAGAAGAGAAATTTCTCTATGATTCAATTATGTCAACCATCATCTAGGCATGAATTCCAGCATATAGGTTTCCCTTAGTTTTAATGTGAGCTAAAAATGAAAGCACAAAAGTATGAAATGCAAGTATTTTAGAACCCAAATCAAAATATGATATTTTATGTAAACATATGAGTGAATAGGAAATAGATTGACTTTCTACTAATGTAAATGCAAGAAGAAAAAGAATGATTCTTTTTATTCCCAAAAGACAAATGTCACTTAGACCAATAAAAGAAAGAGAATATTCCCGGGGAGGAAATTTAATGTTAACTTCCTTTTAAAAATAAATAAACATACAAAAATTCCATAATAATGAATGAATACAAGGAACCCCATATTGGTGTCCCACTCGGGCGTGCCAAAATGTTTCACCAGAATCTTAGAAAATTAATGAAACATATAAGGGGTGATAGTCTAAGGAGGAATATCTTGTTGTAGATGTCATTTGAAGGTTGTGCGTATGCGCATTCTGATTTCCTGATCCAAGTTAACTGCAAGAACTCCATTTTGTTTAGGCGGAACTACCTGAAATGCAAAGAATGAACATGAAACATAGTTAATGGAAAAATGCTAGTGGATTTCGTAGACGTGAGCTAGATCTAGGAAGTACGACACTTCCTCGATGATTGTCAATCCACTGATTATATATATATATATATATATATCTAATATAAAATAAATGAACATGCATATAAACAAATTTAGTGCTAGTAGTTTTATTTAGGTATCTCAAATTAATTATCAACTTTAATCAACTTAAATGCTTCGATATTAAACTTTGAAAGTTCACGGGTTAGGTCACAGGCTAGGTCAGGTTGTCTTGAAGTCAAAGACAGAGTTTACGTAAGGCTTGGTATAATTAGGGGTTAATTTTGGTAATTTGGGTGATTGGGGTGCTTGTTGGTCTAAGGAAGTTTTCCCGACACTGAGACTGATGCCACTCAGGTGTGACTGGCGATGGTTTACCTCTGAATAATGTCAAGTTAAGGATAATCTGATCTTCAATTTCTGTAAAAATGGTAAAAGTATTATAAATATGTGTCTAGGCTCTCTATGTGTTCTGTATAGAGAGATAAAGAGGTCCGTGGAGAGGATTCAGGTAAGGTATCTGTCTTGGGTGAGATTTTTGTGAGGCCTTTGGGGTGTTAAGGTCAATTTAGAAAAATGTTTAGCAGGAGATACATTAACCAACGTTGGTTTGGTGACCAATGTTGGTGAAGGGGAAACTAATGGTGGTTAAGGTAAATGGTGTCGGTAAGGGAAATTTGGTGAAAGTTGATTAACAAGTGGTTTTGGGCTTCTTCTATGATTGTAAAGAGAATAAAAGTGAAACTGGTTGGGTTCATGATAAGTTGATAAAAAATTAGAAGTGTGCAAATGGTCAGGAATAAAGAGCTGGAAGGCTATGGTTGTTGGATAAGGGTATGAGATTAGAAAAGGGAGATGGTGAAATATAGGGAATAACAAGTTCTAATAACCAAGGGATAAAGAAACGTAATGAATAAGTACATGAACAATACAAAATCAAGATGTAATGACTTGTTATTGTAAGATTGGTGAGTGAAGGAAGCTGACGGTCGATCTGTGAACTTGGTGGTCAGTTCTGCGACAGTGCTTTCTCAGAGTTTCACCATGAATTGCTAATGCTTTCAAAATCATCCCTGGTACTTGCTTAGATAATCTGGCTAGATGTATTCTATCATCTTCGATGTCGAGAAAACTTCGGTTCATGCTTGAATTAAGATAACTCTCTCCGAAAATTTAAAGTGACTAACATGGGAAAAATGTTTCCAAATTGATATATATGGTGACCGACGACATTCAAGGTGATTGGCATCGACTAAAGATTTACCGACGTCGATTAAGGAAAGTATATCCTAGATTTACTAAAAATTGTAGATCCTGGCTATTTTTGGCAAGCTCTCCCTATTGGTCCCGAGTCTAAAGTTGGTCATTAACGCTTAAATAAGTGGGCATACTATTGGATAAAGAATAGGAATTTAAGGTTAGGGTTAGACTAACTCTTAGGTGGTTAGGATAAGTTGAGACTAATTATTAGTTAATTAATACGATAAGAACAAGCCCATGGTAAGGTGTCTAGGTGATGTGGCTGGGTGATGTGTAAATTAATTTAATTAAAGTAATTAAATTAATAAATTATGTGAGGATGAGTATTAATTCAATTGTAAGTAACTAAATTAATATCAATATGTGGTAAAGGGGTCATGGTTATGTTAACATATCTGGATGACTATTCGAAAGAGGGCCCAAGGGAGTGTGACCCAAATTTTATGTCTACAATATGTAGTATTTTAATTTGAGTAGGAAAGGTTTAGTCCATCCACATTTTCATTAGATCGATCCTTCATTAATATCTAATATTTATTTTATCTTTTATAAGGTATTTGTTAAAATGATTTCATTCTTCAGTCTTTCAATAACATTGGTGTTATTGATAAAATTCAATTATTACTAATTATTTAATTGTAATTAAATTTATGTTTGATGGGTTTCATCTAAATAATATTCACATTCTACATAGGCATGTTTGTTTCAAAATAAAAAATATTGTGATTCAAAAGATAACATTTTAATTGTTAGCATATCACTGTGTTGCTTGATGGGCTTTTAAACTTCACAAAAGGCATTAACATACACTTAAATTATCTATAAAATATTGCAAAACTAACTTGGTGGAGGTGTTTGAGAATCATAAACTTGCAAAGGAAATAAAACATTCGCTAACACATGCCAAGAACATGATCTAACAAACTTCAACAAGCTGCAAATGGAGGAAAATAGTATTTATTGCTTCAACAAGGTGTTGTAGTACAATCTCTACATCACATAAGCATAATCAAACATAAGTCTCCCTTTATTTCTTGAAAAGAAAGGATACATATAGAAAAATAAAGGAGGATTTGACTCAAGTCCTACTCCAAAAATATCACTCTCAACTCAATTTTAGACCCAGAAAATAAAATTAAGTAGTTGGATACAAATCCAATGCTATCAAAAATAGACTTCCGTGCACAATTCGAATACCTTGAAATGCAATTTTTTAATAACCAAAAACTTGATCAAACCACCAAAGGATTAGGACACAAACCCTAAATACAATTGTAGTTGGGTTTTTGCATTTTGGAGGCTCGGTTGGAGAAATTCTACCAAAATTTTACTTTGGACACCATTTTTGAGCTTCTTGAGATATTTTATGCACAGAGGCTCACTAATCTACATACATCGATGCCATATTTGTTTTTGTGCATTTTTTAAGACCCTATTTTTTGGATGTCATGGATGTACTTAGATCTCTAGTTTTTTGAGTTGGGTTTTACTATTTTTTCTAGTGGTCTTGACCTAGCCTCCTTCTCACTGGTTTCACTCTTTGCATAGCTTAGCCATGTCATTCAAGGGATATCCACTATCAAATTTATATCCATGTGTTTTTCATTTGATCTTTGTGTTTCATTTCCTCTAATAACTGTGCTAATTGTGTAATCAAGCTATCTTTATTTTTGTTGTTCTGCAACATTGGTTTGAGTTTGGCTTGACACCTTTTCTAAGTGTTTTATAATGGCTTGGCCCTAGTTTTCACTTGGCTAGCTCTATTTTGTGATTTCATGGCTTGACATCCGGTTTTATGTTACTCTCTGAGATATTTTTTTTTTGTTAATGGCTTCCATTACTTGGGTTTGATTTTTTCATAGGGATTCTTTTGACCTTACATTCCTTAGCGGGTAGCTCGCTTTTGCATTGAGCTTTGTTATGAAATGAGGAGCTCTCCATCCCTTCATTTATTGATATAATGGGTTTGTTGTTATGCTTTCACAACTTTTATTTCCCTTTGAAATTTGTTTCACTTTGGCTTGTGTTGGCTTTGGTCATATGGGTTTGGAGCACCATGATTTATATATCTCTCTAAGGTTCGTCATTTCAAATATGAGCTAATTATTTATGGTTTTTTGCTTATCTCATTGTTTTAGATCGAGCTCTTGATAAATCACAATGGATTTTAACTACCCAACGTGATGTGTTTGACACAGCTCGTCATAGCTCGTGTTGGGTATCTATATTTCATGACATGTGTACTACTTATGGACTCGAGCTTGCTACATTAAATTACTCAATCATTCTCTCTTAATGGCTTGGTGTGTTGTTTTGGGCTCATACATTCGATATCAGATTACCTAGCTCAGTGTTAACCTATAAACAGCTTGGTCATGTTTCTGTTGATTCAAAATTACAGCACCCTTGATTTCTTGCGATTTGTGTATGAGGGCAACCAATCCAACCTGCATAACATGGGATTATCCTACAGTGTGGGAATTTTCAAGTAGGAAATCCTCCATAGAAAATTGGATTCTTATTCTAACCTAGTGTCAACTTCTCCAAAGTGAAGAGAATGGAAAGCTAAACTAAACCTTTTCTAATGTTTTCCAAAGAGACAGGGATAGAAATATGTATCAAATAAAACTACTCTAAATGAAGGTGATGCACCAAGAAATGGTGAGACAATCCCAGTGAGTGAAAAATAGGGAGAAACTGAGAAGGGGAGGGTTGATAGAAACACCACAGACTAAGACAACAATCAATTCCATATATTCGTAAAACACAACAAACTATAGATCCTGCAAAGAGATAGATACATGCACAATATACTCATAAATATAATGGAAGGAAAGAGATGCAAATCATACAAGCTAGGGTGAAAATGGCCACAAAACATGAATTTTATTTCTCAGATACATGCAAAATCCATCACACCATAAGCACAAGAAAAAATACTTTATAATAAGCCCAAATTTGAGGCCTTTGGCTCACGATAGCTCTAGAACAAATTTACAAAATTCCTCTGCTTTTTTGGAAAAATCCCCCTGAAAATGAGGTGAATTTTACAATATATAGGGAAAATTGGGTCACCAACCAGAAGGATGCATTTAAGAGGTATGGGAAACCATCTAATTTGGTAATTTTCCTTCATGGATGGTCATGGGTGCCATGCCTCATTAATTTTGGTTGTTGGGATGTCATCCATTCACCTACCCTCGTGAGGCTTGTAACTAGTCCATTCATGGCGTCCAATCACGACTTGACTAACCTCTGTGTCATGCAAATATGAGGGGTGCGATGGGCATTAAAAACCATTCAGATTCGTCAAAAAATGTGACCCGACCAACCCCTGGGCGTCCAACCTTGACCCGTCTTACCCAAATGACCCATTCAACCTAGGTGTCGTGCAAGTGTGATGGGCATTAAAAACCATTTGGACACATCAAAAAATGTGACCCAACCAACACTTCAGCATCCAACCCCTAGTTGTCCAACCTTGACCCATCCAACCTCCAGCCGACTAACTTCCAGAGGCAATAACTTGATCTCCTGGATTATTTTTTAGGTAAAATTTTATATGATTTCACATGAAAACAACCCATTAAATCCAATGATGGTGGTTGAAAGTTAAAATGTTTACTTTATCACCTTTAAATGGATTCTTCTTTCTTAGTATTTTCAGTTATGCCCCAGAAGAATGAACTACCTTGGAAAGTGTATGATGCTTCAAGATGTCTCATCTTTTCCATCATGTAGGGAATGGAAAATGGATTCCATAGGAAATTTTTTGGACTTATAATTCCTAACACGGCTATCAGAATCTTCCATTGAATCTCAGGTCCTCTTTCACGCTGTAAACTCCTTAAGGCCCAAAAGCCTACTTTTGATCGATGGCCCCGAGACCTTTGAAACTTCCCCGAAACATTCGCAATGCTCCCCAAATTTTAGAACCCAACTGTATCATTCTAGATTGATCCATGAACCACTATCCATTTCTCAACCCATCCTCCCAAGTTGTCTTTTTTACCAGGGGGTAAAAATAGTTAATAATTGCTGACTTGTTAGATGATGTGCCTACTTGATCTTGACGACTAGTGACCTTAGGGGATCCATTGGGCATGGAGTCATATTGATTTCCCGAACTATCTTGTCACTTGAAAAAACTATCTTCCAACCTCTGGGGTGCTACTGGATGTTTTCATTTCAAAAGAAACCCCTGGTTGAGGACTGGTTGCTTCGTCACCAAACTCTGCCTGAAACTGGAAAGTGCAAGAACAATAAGGGCACAACTATGTACAAACACAAAAGGTCATACACATTCCAAATAGAACATGAAGAGAGTGCACAAACACTTATTACAAAATCAACTTAAACTAAAACAAGGCAATGTGCTACAAGCACTTAGAGGAATTATAACTCCTAAACTAATATATACAAGGGTGAAATTTTTCCTTTCAGTAGCAATGTTTAAGATAGATTCTGTTAACCAGAATCAGAATCTCCTCTCCCTCCAATGTAGACAATTGGAATGCATTGCTACTTTCATATCCCATGACCATGTAGGGGCCACTCCAAATCACATCAAACTTGGAATGCCTTCTTGGTTGTGCCCAATCGACATCCCACTTTAGAACTAAGTCCCCTTCCTAAAAGGTCCTTGTTATTGCTTTCTTATCAAATAATATTTTAACTAAGGCTTCATCTTTCTCCACCGTTTGAACTTCATGTTATCTAATTTCTTCCAATTCCATCAATTATGCATACCTGGCCTCCATTGGTTCGAACTTAGAGAACTCCAACTGTTTTATAAGCTCCAATGTAGGTAGTTCTAATGATATATGTAACACTGCCTATTTCTCGTAGACCAGCTTGTAAGGGGAATTACATGTAGACCTCTTTGGTGTGATCATGTTGGCTCACAAGGCTGATTTGAATTTTGTATTCCATGTCCTTTTGTTTGCATCTAGAGTCCTCCTAACGATTCTTAACAAATTCTTGTTTGTAGACTCTGCCTACCCATTACCCTATGGATAATAATTTGAAGAGGTGCTAAAGTAGATTCTATTATTAATAGCCCATTCTGTGATCTTGGAACCTAGGAATGCCAATGCATTGTCTAATATGATAGTGGCTGATACTCCAAAGCTGGTCACTATTTATTCATAGAAGTCTAATATGCTAGACTTTTTTGCTTCTTTGAGTGTTACTACCTCGGTCCACTTGGTGAAATAGTTTGTTGCTATCAAAATCCACTTGTGGCCTTGGCTTGAATTTTGATTGATGACCCCAATGAAGTTCAATCCACATTACATGAATGGCTAGTCAACTGACATTGGGTACAATGGGATTGTTTCTAATATTTCTTTTCCTATGAAGAAAGCACATTTCTTACACTTTTGATCCATGTGTAGTAGTCACTGAACACCATGGACCAATAATAACCCACCTTCATTACCTTGAGAGTTTTTACCCATGGGGGAAAATGACCTCTGGTTTCTCCATCGTGAAACTCCTCTAACAATCTCTCAATTTTATTTGTTCCAATACACCTCAATAGAACACCATTAATGTCCCTTTTGAACAAAATACCATCAACAAGCACATATGGAATGGCTTGTAATCTGAAGTATCTTCTCTTTTCCTTTTTCATTTTTGGAGGGCATAGGCTTGTTTGCAAGAAGTGTACCATAGTATGAGTCCAACAAGGAGTGTACACATCATCATTTGTCTACTCTTGACCATCCTGTAGTACCAAAGTAGCTTCATTTTCATCACATACTTCAACTTGTTGACTCAAGGATAGTTGTTCGCATAATCCCTTCGCATGGACCAACTTAGTGACTTTAATTTCAATTTCATATTCCATGACATGAGTGATCCATCCTACAAGATTCTCATTCAAATCTTTGTTTAGAAGGAATTCCTTGACTCCCACACAAGAGACTAACAATTGGATCTTATTGTTTGAAACCAGGTGTTTGAACTTCTTTAAGCTCTTGATCACTGCAAGGTCATGCTTTTAAATGAAGAAGTATCTCACTTCATAGTCCTCTAAACTTTGACTAAAAAAGGCAAACTGGCTGTTCGGAACCCTCTTTGTTTTGTTGCACCAGGATTGTAGAAATTGTGTCCTCACCACCAAAGGCTTAGAGAATGAAGTCCTTAGAGAAATCTGGATTAACAAGAGTTGGAGTTTGCGATATGGCCTCTTTGATAGCCTTAAAACTTGCTTTACCCTTATATTTCCACCTAAATGCCATGCTATTCTTTAACATCAGTGTTATTAGCTTCACGAGAGTGGAAAAATTTGACAAAAATATGCGAACAAAATTGATTCTCCCTAATAATATTTAGAGAGCATTCTTATGACTTGGCAAGGGAAATTATTGAATTGCTTCAACCCTTGTTGGGTCAATCATCAATCCTTACTTTGATACAATATGGCCTAGGAGCTTTCCTTCGTGAGACAGGAATATACATTTTTTGGGATTCAATGATACTGCAAATCTCCTACATCTTTGAAATACCTATCTCATATGAAAGAGGTGATCTGTTGCATTTTTGGAGAACACAGTGATATCATCAAGATATATCAGTACTATTTTGTTGATCAACCCCTTTAATGTCATGTCCATCACCCGTTGGAAAGTGGCTCCTACGTTAGACAATCCAAACGACATTTTCCTATAGGCATAGGTGACCCACTTGGTGGTGAAAGCCGTTTTGAACTGATCATCTTCTTTTACCATTATCTGATTATACCCTAAGTAGCCATCCGGGAGAGAAAATATATCCGACCTGGATACCATTTGCAATATTTTCTCCATTAAAGGGAGTGGGTAGTGGTCTTTGAGAGATGCCTTATTTAGGTCCCGTAAGTCCACGCACAACCTGATTTATCTATTCTTCTTCCTAACTGGTACCAAGTTTGCAACCCATCTTGAATGCTTGATTGAAAATATAATGCTTTCCTCTATTAGCTTGTTTAGCTATTTCTTCTTTAGAGGATCAATGTGTGGGTTAACTAGTATTTTTCTTTTATGTGATGGGCTTAGCATCTGGATCTAGTTTCAATTGTATGTTGTGCTAGCTTTGGATTGAATCCTTGCAGGTCCTCATAGCTCCAGGCGAAGACATCTGGAAATTCTTGGTAAAGTTGTGTGAACTCATATCTTTCTTGTTTAGTGTGACCTTTCTGATTTGGAGCGTTTTTCTTTCCCAACCAAAATAGGCTCTGAATCTTCTCCCTTGACCTGTATGTTGGCTTTCTCTTTACAAAATTGATCATTCAGGTTGAAAGATGGACTCCTAATGTAACAAGCCTTTGGGAAGCTTGTTTGTCTGCAGCTGCACTACTTGATCCCCATACTGCTGCTCTAATTTGTCTTGATTCCTAGCTGAGAATTTAGCCTCTTCTTGCAAGAAATTAATGATCTATGTTGATCATTCTCAAACACCTACCAGCTTGTGTTATTATCTGGAACTGTTGGCCTTATAATCACATGGATATGTGGTTGCATTTTTTCTCTCTTGATACTATCCACCACATCAAAAGTTGCTCCAACTTCTGTCGAGCCTATCCACAGCTTCATTTTTCTTCCTGGGTATGGAATCAATGTTGAATGCTTCAAAGTCATCAATGAGGTCCCATACCCTATTTTTGTAGCTCCTGAGTAGGTCATTCTTTGTAGCATGTTTACCCCCTGACTTGATTAACGATTAGCTTACTATCCCTGAAAACCTACAAGTTCTTTATGCCTCTTTTCTTGGCCCAATGAAGTCCATGAATCAAAGTCTCATATTCAGCTGTGTTGTTTGAACAGGTGAAATGGGAATTTGAAAGATGAATAGTACTTGATGTTTTGTGGTGAAACCAACATTGCACCACCCCCAGCACCTTGTTTGCTTCTTGAACCATCAAAAAATAGTTTCCAAATTTTTTTGTCCTCCTTATTTTTGGGCTTAGTGACATTAGGAATGGGTGAATTTTTTTTGTGTACACAATACACACCAATTATGATTCTTCAATTTCCCTGTATGGGTCAAATGCATGCCTTTTGTTTTCCCATTCATCCAGAGTTAAATCTTGGAATACCCTCAACCTTGGTACATATTTCCAGATCATTTGAACACTCTTCTTGATCAAAGGTTAAGCAATTTGCATTGATAGGACTTGGCACATGAGGCTCAATGTGAAATTTTGTGATTGGTTCTGATCTGATGGTCACCTTGGCTCCATACCTCATCCTAAAAATCATGTGTGACCAATCTGCAGATAGATACCCACCAATTTTTGCTATGAAGTCCCTTGATAGACACAACACAAAGAGTGGTGGAAGGTCAATTACAAACACATCCTTCAAGACTGTGACATTAGGACTAAGCATGTAGTGTGAGACTTAAACCTTTGATGATCCCAACCGTTCCCACTGCTGTTCCATCTAGTTGTACCACTCCTTTCAGCAATGGTTCATACTTTAGACCCAATTGATCTGTTATTTGCTTGGCATTACTGAGCTACTTTCCCCTGAATTGATCATGCAGTTATGTACCAAGTGGTTCCCAACAATCAATGACACATAGAATGGTGGAGGCTTCAAATTTTTTCTTGGTTGACCACCACGTTTGTTGCACTGCATTAGTGAGAACTTTCTCCTGTCCTTGGTCTGATCTATTCAAGGTAGACCAATTAGCCATTGCAGCTTGCAAAAAATCTCGTTGTCCTGGGATTGCCTAGTGACTCCCACATGGAAATATTCACATGTGTTTTCTTCATTTGATCGATGATGTTGAAAGGGGATGAATTATCCTTTTATTGCCCTTTACTTAGCACAACCTTTTCTGGAGCTTGAACAGGCACATGTGCAGCTGTGACAGGTGCCTTAGGCTGATTTGATACATTTGGAGCTGCACTTGATCTACCAACTCCTTGTTGTGTAGGGGTGGGCTGAGAAATAAATGGATTAGATGGTTTTCCCTCCTCTATGTTCCTCTTCTTTGATCTTGTATTGGTAGCTACACCCTGAAAAGGAGGTTGATTAACTCCACATAAGTCTTTTGTCTGGTAATTGACCAATGTGGTTTACCATTGGAGGTGCCTCTTGTTGGGTTTCTTGCTGTTGATTTCCTTCTTGGCTTGGTTCTTGAGAGACACCAATGGTCTATACCATCAAGGCCTGGTTTAGTGCACCATTGAAACACGTTGATTGACTGTGAGGTAGATTACAGGGTAACACCAGTCGTACTCTTGTGCCATGTTGTTTTGTGTTGGAACAAAGGATCTTGATGTTGAAGTTACGTTTGGATCATATGGTTGGAATGGCCTGGCAGCTTGAGGTTTTCCTTGGTTCTAATTTTTATTTTCATCTTGAGTTGGTGGTCTATTATGCTAGTATGGGGGCCTAGCTTGATACTGATTTTGAGGCTGATACATGGTCTAGAACTTTGAGCTTGATGTCTCTTGATAGTCACTAGCTCATTTCCTATGTTTTGTAGCTATTCTTCATAACCTCCTGCAGTTCTTTTGAAGTGTCTTGAAGAAGTAGAAGCCTCGCTGTTACTTTGATTCCTAGAGGATGGAATGGGATTTAACTCAGGTGTTTGACTAGTTGTAGGAATTCCCATGTCTAGATAAAGAGGCATTGGTGGCCTTGGTGCTAGCTTACTAGCTTGAATCAAGCAGTTTTCAGCTCTAATGTCAATGTTATAGGCTGTAGGTAAAGTTATACCTCCCATGGATTGTATCATCATTGCAATATCTGAATTTATAGCCTTTAGGAAGTATAAAAAGGCACCTTCAGCTACTAGTCTCACTACAAGAAGAATTCTATCCCATGTCCTTTGGAAATGGAAATTAAATTTGTCATTTGCTCATTAGGAGCCCTCTTGATTGTTGTCAATTGTTCCAATAAAGACAAATTATCTCCCTTTTCCCCAAATTGATTATGGAGGGCTATGCACAAATGGTCCCAATTCTGGATAGACCCTGCAGTTAAGCTCCTAAACCATTGCAAAGCTTTACCTTTAAAAAATGAAGCTAACAACTTGACGCAATATCCATTTCATTGATTTCATGAATTGCACAGACATTGGCGATGTCTTGGATGTGGTCAATAGGAGTAGTATGATTTTCTCCTGTGAAATAAGGAATATTATTTAGTGCTACAATCTGGGACCTGATTTTGAGCATTTAGGGAAAGTGGGCTACTTCCCATGAAGTTGACATACGGATTGGGCTGCACCATCCTGATTGGTCAGAGAACTCTCCTTGATTGAAGAAAAGGTCTACCAGGTGGAGGTGTAGACAAAGTCTTGTTAGGTGGAGATGGTGATATTTATGGTCTTCTTCCTCTCCTTCCTCTACCTGGTGACAATTGAAAGTAGACAAAACAATCCCTCTTCTCGAGTGTTAGACCTAGTTTGTACTCTTCTCATGTACTTTGACAACCTGTGCTGCTGAAACCAAGTGGATTTGAAAGATGGAGTTGCCAGATGTGTTGCTACAAAGCCTCTAGAGGATGGAAATTCACCAAGACACACACCCAATCTTGATAAATGTGAAAATATTGACTTCTGTCCCACCAGGTGTGCCAAAAATGTTGATGCAAAATTATAGCACCCCTGATTGCTTGTGATTTGTGTACAATGGAAACCGGTGCAACCTGCATAACATGGGATTATCCTGCAGTGTGGGACTTTTCAAGTAGGAAAATCCTCCAGAGAAATCTGGCTTCTTGCTCTAGCCTAGTGCCAACTCCAAAGTGCAGAGAATGACAATCTAAACTAACCCTATTCTAATGTTATCCAAGGAGACATGGATAGAAATATGCATGAAATAAAACTACTCTAAGTGAAGGTGATGCACCAAGAAAGGGTGAGACAATCCCAGTGAGTTGAAAAATAGGGAGAAACTGAGAAGGAGAGGGCTGATAGAAACACCATAGTCCAAGACAACAATCAATTCCATATATTCTTAAAGCACAACAAACTATAGACCCTGTAAAGAGATAGATACATGCACAATATACTCATAAATATAATGGAAGGCAAGAGATGCAACTCATACAAGCTAGGAAAAAAATGACCACAAAACATGAATTTTATTGCTCAAAGACATGCACAATCCATCACACCATAAGCACAAGACAAAATCCTTTACAATAAGCCCAAATTTGAGGCCTTTGGCTCACAATAGCTCTGGAACAAATTTTACAGAGTTCCTCTTCTTTTTGGAAAAATCCCCCTTTAAAATGAGGTGAATTTTACAATATATAGGGAAAATTGGGTCACCAACCAGGTGGATGCATTGAAGAGGTATGGGAAACCATCTATTTTGGTACTTTTCCTACATGGGTGGTCGTGGGTGCCATGCCTCATTAATTCTGGTTGTTGGGATGTCATTCATTCACCTACCCTTATGAGGCTTGTAACTCATCCATCCATGCCATCTAACCATGACCCAACCAACCTGTGTGTCATGCAAATATGAGGGGTGTGAAATCCTTCAAAAACCATTGTTAGAATGTGTCAAAATATGTGACCCAACCAATGGGCATCCCACCCCTAGCCATCCAACCTTGACCCATCCAACCCCCATGACTCGTCCAACATGGTCATACTGTCCAACCTAGGTGTCGTGCAAGGGTGACAGGTGTCAAAAATGATTGACACTCAAAAAAATTGACCCGTCCAACCCCAACCCTTGGGCATCTAACCCCTAGCCATCGAACCTTGACCCGTCCAACCCTAACCCGTCCAACCTCCAGCTGACCAACGTCTGGAGGTAATAACTTGAGCTCTCGAATGAGTTTTCAGGTGAAATTTTATATGATTTCACATGGGAAAAACCCATTGAATCCAATGGTGGTGGTATACAAGGTCCAATTTTTAATTTATCACCTCTAAATCTGATGCTTATTTCTCAGGATTATTGGTTGTGTGCCAGAAGAATGAACTGCCTTGGGAAGTGTATGATGCTTCAAGATGTCTCATCTTTTCCACCATGTAGGGCATGGAAAATGGATTCCATAGGAACCTTTTTAGACTTATAATTCTTGACACAAACTATCATAATCTTCCATTGAATCTCAGGTCCTCTTTCACACTGCAAACTCCTTAAGGCCCAAAAGCCTACTTTTGATGGATGGCCCCAAGACCTATGAAACTTCCTTGAAACATTCGCAATGCTACCCAAAACTTTGAAAACCCAACTGTATCATTCAAGATTGATCCATGAATCATTTTCCAGTTCTCAACCCATCCTCCCAAGTTGTCTATTTTACCAGGGGGTAAAAATAGATAACAATTGGTGATAATCATCGGGGATTCCCATACTTCACTGATAGACTATGTGACACAGTGGCCTCTGAATTAGTCCATCCTACTGCATGGTTTTATTAGCTCTTTGTAGTTTTTTGGTACAGGGCTACAGCCATTGCATTCCTAAAATCTGAATTCGGTGTAGGCTGATCCATTTAAACACTAATGCTTGAACCTAGAACTTCCTACCACTTCTACGAATTTTCCCTAGCTCATTTACAAAATGCATCTGACATTATAGGTTTTGTGAGTCAGTAGAAAGATTAGTCTTGAACCTAGATATTCTCTTTCTTCTGTTCAAAATTGATCTAAATAATTGACAAAGGTTTGAAGCCCCCCTGAGTTTACTGTCCTTAGATCTGATTTCATTGTCAAGTATGAAATAAAACATATCATGTGTCGTGTGTTGAAATCCCACACTGATCTCTTATATGTAAACCTCTTATGTGTAATACAATGTAAGTTACAAAAAATATTATGAAAAATTTGGTATTATTTTGGTGTTGTATTTGTGTGTGTAACATTGTGCGCGTTAGCATGATTGTATCTTCTTAACATGAAATCAAAGGAATATTGTAATACCCAGATGTTGGACTTAGTTTTTCAGTGTTGTCTTCTCTCCTAGCCTCAAGATGCTATCATTAAATCTCAAAGTCAACTTTTTAGATATTTGGTGAAAATAAAAGATGAACTCTCTTTTGCAAATACCTGAGATTCATTTTGAAGAATAGGTGTAAAATACTAGAATAGCCAAATTAGTGGATATAATTGTTTTGCAAAAACTATGGTTGTAAACTTAGAAAATGGTTCACTCAAAATTGTAAGTACATGAATACAAACCTTGATGCCTGGAAATTACAAGAGGAGAGAATAGGCCATACAAAGATGAATTTTTTCTTTGAAGATCATGTAAACTTGGTTGAAAACTTGTAGGAAACCATAACTATGCTTTCAGAATGTGTATGAACATGCAATCTTCTCATGTCCCAATTCATAGTATTGTGTAATTTTGTGGAGACCTCTTGGCAAGCTGAAGAATGTCAAATTCAAGGAAATTTCCCAGGCTTTGTATTTGCCTAAACCATGAAAATGGGATCTCTTTAAACAATATAAAAATTCTTTTCTACAAGATTTGGTCACCCATATAAAGGAAAGCCATATATGTACGAAGTTAAAAATGCTGAATGAAGAAATGAGAAAATAAGCTCTTTTGCAACATCTATTTATGGTCACTCTTCAAAAAATATTCACTGGTTAGAGTTAGTTACTACAAGACGCTGGAAGCTGTATCCTACAAGGAAATAGGGTCATCGTGGCAGGATTAAGCAAGTGAAGTTGCTAGACATCGTCTTTACGTGCTTGAGTTCCTATGTGAACGGTAGTCACATCTTCATCATTGTACATTATGAAAGTCATATCTGAAGCTTGTGTAAGGAACTATCACAGATTTTATAAAAGAAATATAATATCTAAATTGTTCCATGCAAGAAGGTATATGATAT
The DNA here is from genome assembly GCA_019776745.2 of Taxus chinensis. Classification (NCBI taxonomy): domain Eukaryota; kingdom Viridiplantae; phylum Streptophyta; class Pinopsida; order Cupressales; family Taxaceae; genus Taxus; species Taxus chinensis. The sequence goes on from CM034146.1 coordinate 648,499,520, forward strand.
TTATTTTCAATGCTTTAGTGCAATCATTTAAGCACTAGACATCTATACTCAGATTGTTGACACAATCTGCTCATGTAATCATCGGTAGGAAGCATGTGAATTTCTTGGACCTTTTACAATTAAAAGTGAAGTGTAAAAACTAAACTATGAATGAATCATCCTTCAACTGTAACAGATACAAGTAAGGGGCATCCATAACACGTCATAAGTGACCAAAATAAAATCTTTTCCTCGCCTCAATTTTGTGATGTGGACTGCTGATGTATGGTGCAAGTCCCATCTTTTCCAAGACCTTGCAGTACTCAACTAAGATTGTTGATCCCTGATATTGATGAAGGCGACAATTAGAAATGCCTCTTATGTGAGGACATGGGCATCCTAATAGACAATCATTCCAATTATAATTTTCTCTGTGTATATGTTCTTAATTTATCAAACTCATCAAAGTTAGTTGAGCTCGATAAAAAATGTACCCCCTAACATTGATGCAATCTCTATCAACTAGACATAACACATTTGACTTGGATTCAAATATATCAACTTTCCTACTCATATATGCATGATACCCTCAGTTTTAGATTATCTCTTTTTACTTCTAATACAAAAATATTATTACTTCATGTAAAATTAACCAAGAAATTGTCCCAATTAATAATAATAAATTGGCTCAACACTAAAATTCCTCCTATATAAAGATACGGGCCCTGATATGCACTAACTATAGATATGCAGAAGTGCAATGGGAAGAATAGATTTAATATTCTCTTTATCTGAACCCAACTTGTGATGTAGAATCCAAGGGGAGACATGAATTATTTTGCAGAATTTAATATCACCTATTAGCATTAAATGTTATTCTTTTATACCAATCTGAAATGAGCAGCATATATTAGAGTTGTTTGATAAAGGCAGAGAGAAGTTGTTCTCCATTTCTTAATACATGTGACTAAGTTAAAAGTCTACTTGGGACATGCTATGCATGCCCTATATTTGGAAGAAGTGGTAATCAATATTTCCACCTTATAATATCTCAAATATTAAAAAATAAAAAGATGAATTAAATAAATTATATGGAATCATAGAATAATATATTTTATTGAAAAAATCAGGGCAATGACTTTTATAAAAAGAACATTATGAAGCTAAATATGCTTGTATCTAAAATTTATAAAGAAACAAATAATATGGTACTACTTAATTTAGCCCATCAGTGACATGCAAACAATAATTTTAATTACTAATTCTAATAATTACAAGATATCTATAATAAAAATCCAACAAAATTAATCAATGTATGATATTCTTCTTAGATTTAGAAGATACTCAATATTTTTAAATGTATTGAATGAGGTCATATCCAACTTGGGTAGGTCATCATATCCTAACATGAATTCTGAATTTTTTATGGATTTTAAAGTTAAAGAGGGAAATGCATCACTTATGAAAATCAGCTTGTCAATGATTCAAATGTATGTAAAACAACCACTTAAACCATTGTGGCAATTCTAGAAATGGTGTATTAGGAAATGTATTTAGAGGCAATTTTACAAGATCTTTGCATTGAATTTTTTGACATTCTAGATGGGGCGATGTAGAAGATCAAGGAAGAGAACTTCATACATATCAATAACGAATCATGAAATTATATGGTCAATCATTAGAGGGGGGATACTAATTCCATAATTGTCACCTTCTCATTTTCATACAGGTCAAGAGATGACATTCAATAAATCAACAGTTTATAGTGTTCTTATAGACCAAGTCATGCCCGGCATAAATAGCCTACTATAATATGTTATGATTAAGTGATGATATTACAGTTGCAACAAAAAAACTACCGCAAGGCTTTGATGAAGACTGGAAAAATTGCTTATGCTAGTAAATAGGCACATATTTAGAAACAACATTTTAAAATGATTGACTTTCAAAGAATTGTAGCATATCCATCTTGAGATTGACAATAATGGTATTTAGCTTTTTTTATCAAAGAATTTTTTAGAAGAAAAGTGAAGATACACTTAATTCGAATCCTATTTCCTTATGCTATAAGTAAGGAATGCATCTTATATGTTGAGTTGTTAATAAGCTCATTTTCATTAAAACTTTCAAAAGAGACATGAAAAAAGGAATGGAGCAAGCAAACATATCTAATTACATTTATATGACTAAAGACATATCATGTTCCAACATAAGCCGTGGGAAATGACCTTTATTAGCACATACAAAGGATAATACATATGGATTAAGACTTTATATGAATTAGTAAGGAACTAAACCCATAAATTATCCTATGAAATTAATTGATTAAATTGGCTTCCAATACTTCGTCCTCATCCTCAATTATAAACTAGAGTTCCAAAATATATAGTCAAAAAGAGGCATGTTAGAGCTCTGGGTTAGTAAAACATATCATGCAAGAAATACTTTTAGGTATATAACTGATATTTCATAGGATACTTAGGAAATTATTATTTATAATATTTTATCATAGGAATATTAAAAACAGAATGAAACTTTTTTTAACCTCCTTTATCTTATATAGTCATTTGAGAAGAAATTTCATAGTTGTGCTATTAAGAGCAATTGAGAAAAGAACGGGAGGGAGAATAGATGGCTACGTGGAGCCTCACCATTTTTTCTATTTCTGAACTTTTTCATTAATGTGTATATTATAAATTCTAACAAAGCTCACAATGTAATTTATGATTTAATCATATTTGAATAGCAAAGAGAAAAAGTAAAAATTCAATATACAAGCTTTCACAATGAATCAAAAGAAAATTCATATTTTAAGTGAACCATAAATAGAGAAACTTAACAAAGGTTTCTGATTCGGAAAGAGTAACCCTCCATTAACTTTCAAGGAGTTCAGTACAAATGGGATCAAAAGATTGCAACCCAAACCAGTAGGGTAAAGTGAAGTTATTTGCAAAAAAATATGTTAACATGTACAATTTTTCAATATTGAAATGTGATTTTCTGATACAAGTCAGCTCATTAAAACCAAAAAAAGGGAATTACATTACGTAACTACAAGGAAATGTTTACATTAGCATGCCAGAGGAGTAAATATCCCATTAAATTCCCAACTTTTCTAATGTTTTATCAGAAAAGGATTAAGTTATACAGATTTAAAGTGTAGTTTCAAACTTCAACACAAGATACATGGTTCCCAAATGGTTCGTTTCTAGCAAGTTTCCAATCTCGGAGCATCATATATTGACACAAGTTAAGATACAGTAGGTGTGGAAATACTACTAGACCAAAACAGTCAAGAGTTCGATGTCACACCAAGCCCATAAAATAAAATGAAGATAAAATAATAATTAGTTTGCATAACAGTGCAACATTTCAGTAAAAAGAGAATGTAAAAGAAGAGAAACATGAAATAGTATTATATGAGCTACAAAGAGATGGAAGTCAATAACGAGTGGTAAGAATATTTGGTACAGTCAATAAACAACATCAAATCATGAGTAGATGCACAGAATGGTGAAGTAACTAGTGTCAGATTAAGATAATAGTATGACGAGGCCACAAATCTAAGTTATAAATGAAAGTAATGAGAGTATAACAGAGCTCAAGTCTTGCAAACAACAACAAATCATGAACTCATTGGAAAATATTGATAGATGAGTTGTCTTTATAATGCAACGAACCAAGGACAATCAATGGTTCAATAGAAGCAAACTTACCAGATCAATGCAAATAAATGAATGACCAACCCAGATCACAATAGCCACAACTCGAGCAAAAAATATTTCATCTTAAGGAAAGAAAATAGAGCCCAAGTTTCATACACATATCAACAAAAAATGCAAAAATCAGATCGCAATATCAACTAATAGCTCAAAAATGGTACAAAAGTGACATTGTTTACCTTCTGAGACAACTCCAGCAAACCCCAACTCGTAGAAACCATAGTAGCCGATTGAAAATGTAATTGTCAAGAGATGGGTCTATACAAAACTCACCCAAGCTAGAAAATGAAGACGTGGGTCAAAACCAAAAAGAAAAAGGTGACCCAAAAGGCTGACTCATGAGGCAACGGTGAACATATGTAAATGGCAAACTATGGCATTGTTAACGTAGAAACGTATCAAATCAGTTGAAAAACTGAAACAGTTAACCTCAATTGGCGTCCAAGTTGGGTAAAAATGCACAATCAAATACAACCAAAAATGCAAAAAGACCATATCTTCAACAATGGCATTGAACCATAGGAAGAATGAAAAAGTAGACCCATAAAATGATGACTGTTAAAGAAGAAAAACATAGCTCCTCCTAAATGAAAAACCCCAATGCCAAACTCAAGAGATGCATAAAATACAGAATGGCAAACAAGTCTGCAAATTTGTCCCTCCTCATAGTAGAAAATGCATCTTAAAATACATATTTGGGCAGGGTTCTTCACACCAAATGATCTCTGAGAAAGATAAGTGACAACTATAGCAACCCAAAAACAAACAACAAAGCTTTGTGATTCATAAATGGCGGTCCAAAACAAGGTAAAATCTTGGAGATATCAAGAATGGCCACCATTCGTATTTTATGAGAAACCATCAATCCTGAACCTTCGAGAGTGAAAAATACAAATGAATGCCTTAGGGTTTTTTTCCCGACCTTTTTGGTAGCTCAACCCGAGTTTTGTTTTAATCATGGTTAGTTGAATCTATTTTGAGCTCAATCACCTTTATAGGTTACCTGTGGTAAGAGTTTGTTTATATTTTTAATAAGCATTACTTTTGCATGTGGTGGGTTGAGTACTCAAGTCTATTTGAGCTTTCAAATATGTTTAAACCTTACAAACGGTTGCCAAGCTGCACTAAAATCTAAAAATAGTAGTTTCTTAAAATAAAGTTTGTCAATCATGACTCATACACATAATGCCAAAAGGCCCTTTTTACAAATAAGAAAAGGTGAGCTTGTGAATTTATAAAATTTCCAAATTTACCTTAACCTTTACAAAGTTTTCCGTACAATACCTTAAAATTGGCAAAAAAAAAAATAGAGTCAAAAGTAGTTGACTAGATGAGTTCGAAGTCATGCACACTATTTTTAACCTTTTATTCATTTAAAATTTTATTTTTGAAGGCTCGAGTTGCATGAAGGAGAGATATTTTGATGCATGATTGGGCTATTATTAGCTATTGTTATTTTTGGAGTGCTTTAGAGGGGATTTTATATTTATACCTTGTTTATGAAAGTGTATAGGGGGCTTAATTATTAGAGACTTATGTTGCATAATTTGTATTGTGCACATTTGGATAAGAAATATTGAATTAATCCTCCATTTTCAAGCTTCGTGCAGTGTGTAAAAACGGGTTATAGTTGTGTTTTAAGTGAGTATCTTTATTCCTTTGCATGTTAATAGTCTCATAACACCTTCATTAAGTGGTTTTTGATTGTTTTGCAATCACATAAGTGGGTTTTAATACCTTAGAGTATAGAATCTATTAAACATTGATTAGAGTGAAGCCGCCATCTCTTCATCTTTTGTTAAGTTTGTTTCGTGCAAGCTTAGGTCCCACACAATTTGGTGTATAACCATTTCAGGATTTACGTTTCTATAGTTCAATTCTGAACCCTCAACCCAGTCAAATTCAGTAGTTTTAGGTGATTCATCAAGGGAGTCAACCCTCTCTGGAGGTTCTCCTCAGTCTAAGGCACCCACAACTCAAAGGAAATCCCATTTTATAGGTCAAATTCAAATTTAGATATCCCATCCAACATAGAGGTGAACTTTTGACTGATAACATTTCCTCTTCTAGAAAAAAAATTGTTAGGCTGAAAAAATGTTGTTCATTGTCATGAAGCAACTTTAAATTTGTTGATCCTTGTTTATACTTAATCTAAAAATGCTCCTTATGCAAATCTGATTTTTGATCAATTATGGGTGGATTATCATGCATGGTTAACACATTCTTATTCTTAAAATTAGAATCATTTAAATCAGCAACTATTTCTGAATCACTTTCCTTGCTAGAAGATGGAATAATCTTAAGATTGTTGATCTAAAATTTAGAATCTTAGACATGCTCATTCAAAAAATATTCTTGGCTTTGTAGCTCAAGAGAATTGAGAAAAAAATTTCTAACCTTTACATGATGATCATGATCTTATTTCTGCTTTGAAACCTCCACCTCTTTCTTGCACTCTTTCTATAACTATGGAATTTGATTGGACTCAAATCTTAAAACCCAATCATTCAATTTTTTTATAAATTTTTTTGTGGGGGTTTTTTCAGTAGGCTTCCCTCCTTGACTCATTTTCTAATTGTCCCCTTCCCAAATTTGACTTGGGAATGAGAGAGGAGAGTTGGATTGGGTCTCAACTTGATTTTGTAATGTTTTTGCAAAGGGTCCAAGGGTGTAAAATATGCATGTGGAGGAGAGGGAGTGAAAATAGTAGCATTGAGAAAGCTTGAAATTTCATAATTATTCTTAGATTTTTGACAAGGAATGAGCATTGGGTGATGATGGGGAAGGCATGTAGGATCTTCCCATTGACATGGTTCCTCAACCTTGTGCTCATTATCCTCTAATACCTACAATTGTTCAAACCATTCCTTAAGAGATTGACGTGTCTTCTCCATCCTCCAAAATTTATCATCAAAATCATTCTTAGGCATGAAATTATTCTCATAACCTACATACCATTGTGCATAATCAACATATCCCTATTCCTGAATAACATATTTATCATAAGGATAACCATACTAATTAGCAATATTTAAATTATGAGGATATTCATTGTGGTAAGGATCATAATATTTATCTGGAGGAAGATATTGGTAAAATGGAGGTGGATTAAAATTATACTGCTATTGAAAGTGTGATAACATGATTGTATGACCTCATAAAATATGGAAAAATGGAGAAAAATTATGTTGCTTTGGAAAATAGATTGTTTGGATCAACAAAGTGACTAGATATGTTTGTAAAATTATGCCTCCAAAGGCTGGAATTTTACTAAGCACACATTAAACTCAGAAAAATTATATGTAGACCAAGATGTTATGGAACATATACAAACATATGAGTTCAATTGTTCCACTGGGAATACCAACAACTATTATCACTCTGAATTGTGCCTTGGATAAAGAAGTGCAAGAAACTCTTCACTTTGGTTGATACAATGGGAACTCCTCTGGGATGTGGATGACTTGGATTGATGATAACCTCCAAAGAAGGCTACTTCCCTAGGATTAATCAACTAAACTAATTATCTAATGGGGATTTATGGAAAGAAATAAACACAAAATTAACAAAAGTATGTAAAATAGGTGATACATCAACATTTTGGAGACCTATGATTACCAAAAACAAACTTGATTTATTGCTAAATACCTTAGAACATTCAATTCATTTTTTGTTTGATGGGATTTTACACTTCACAAAAGGCATTAAAAAAACTTAAATTATCTACAAAATCTTACAAAACTAACTTAATGGAGGTGTTTGAGGATCATAATCATGAAAAGGAAATAAAACATTCACTAGAGCATACTAATAACACGTTGTAACACATTTCAACAAGATGCAAATGGAGTAAAATGGTCTTATTTCTTCAACAAGGTGGTGTAGTATAAACTTTGCATAGCCTAAGCATAACCATAAATAAGTCTCCCTTTCTTGCTTGAAAAGAAAGGGTACATATAGAAAAATAAATGAGGAGTTGACTTGACTCATGCTCCAAAAATAGCACTTCCAACTCAATTTTAGACCCAAATGCTAAAAATAGCTAGTTGGAGACAAATCCAATGCTAGTAACAATAGACTTCCGTGCACAATTTGACCTCCTTCAATTAAATACAATTTTTTAATAGCAACAAGGCTATAATTAACATGCATGAGGAAAAAAGGGGCTAACAATAAAAAAATTGCATGGTTTTATAACTCCCTTGAATTTAGTTTACTTCTCCTTTTTGCAAAAGATAAGGTAATGTGTATGGTCTCTTTGAATATTTTAAGGTAATTTGGCCTTTTCAAGCTTTGTTTGGTTAATGCATGCAAGAGGTAATAACTTATTTGTTTGACTTTTGGGGCACATGATTTATTCCATCTCAATATGCTATGTTTAATAAAAAACACAGAGGTGAGCACTTCCTCTATGATAAATCAAAGTAAAACAATTGATCCATTTTAAAAACATCATGCCACGATGTAGAGCAAAGTTTCTTCTTTCTAAAAATATAATTTTTCAAATTTTCTGACTAATATAAGGTTTCCATATTATTTATTTTCTAACTAAGCCTTTTTATAGCTATTTTTTGAAGTGTAAATATTTCTATCTTTCATGGTGTATCTTTTTTTTGGGTGATCGAAATTTAAAAAATATATATACTAGCCCAAACTAGGCATAATTCTATACATATTAAAAAAAAAATCTAATTTTTGATATTTTTTGAGGTAGTTAGGGGGGAGGGCACGGTCGAAGCTCCGTTATTTTTCAAAACATAATATTTTTGTACTAGAAAAATCATAAATAAAAACATATTCGCTAAAAAAAGCTAAAAAAAAATGGAGCCCAAACTAGATGCTCCTAGATATCTTTCTACTAAAGGGTTTTCAAAAATACTAAATGGTGCTCAAAAAATGGTGGGGGACACAAAAGGCACTCTATTATGTTTTTTAACAAAAAAAGGAGCATCTGTTGGTATTTTAGTTGTTTGACCCACTTAAACTTATCTGTTTTCAATAAAATTTAGTAGCTTAGAAACTAGACTTAAACTTATCCGGGCATAGTCGCTTAAGAGCCCTGAGGCCCAAACACGCCATATCTTCGATAGGTGATTTCTCAGACTACATGGCACCCAGATACATCTTGTCAAATCTGATACCTCCACGTCAAGGTCCTCTAAGAAATCCTCTCGTGGTTTTCTTCATCTCCATTTGGTTCTCTCACTTTGCTATTGTTTGTAAACGCTTGAAATAGTGCAGTTTGAGTCAATGTAGGGCTACCAGAGGCTGTAGTTTGCAAACGGAAGCTCTTGGGACCAAAACAACTACGCCAACACATCAAAGTGGCCTGGTGAACTCTAGTGGAGGCTTCTTTTTTTGTTCCCTACGCTACCTGTGTTTTCGGGCTACCGCGTCCGGGAGTAGTCGCTTAAGAGTCGTGAGGCCCAAACATGCCATATCTTCGATTGGTGATTTCTTAGACTCCATCTAAAGACATCTTGTTAGATCTAAGAATTCTATGTGGGTGCCCCCTAAGAAATCCTCTCATGGTTTTCTGTGTCTCCATCCGGTTCTCTTGTTGTGCTATTGTTTGTAAACGCGCGAAATAGTGCAGTTTGAGTCAGTGTACAACTGTCAAAGGCTGTAGTTTGCAAACGAAACGGAAGCTCTTGGGACTGAACCAACTATGCCAACACATCGAGGTGCCCTGGTGAACTCTAGTGGAGGCTTATTATGCTATTGTTTGCAAACGTGCGAAATAGTGATGTCTGAGTCAGTGTAGGGCTGCCAAACATTTTAGTTTGCAAACGGAAGCTCGTGAGACCGAACCAACTATGCCAACACGTCGGGTGGCCTGGTGAACAATAGTGGAGGATTCTTTTTGGTTCCCTAAGGTCCCGTGCTTTCAGGCTAACCCGTCTGGGCGTATTCGCTTAAGAGCCCTAAGGCCCAAACATGCCATATCTTCTACGGGTGATTTCTTGGACTTCATGGCACCTAGAGACATCTCATCATATCTGATACCTCCCTATTAGGGATCTCTTCGAAATCCTCTCACATTTTTCTCAATCTCCATTCAGACTGAGTCAGTGTAAGGTTGTTCATTGCCAATCATCTAAATAATATAGGTGGTTCATATAGTATAGGTGGTGAAATGAGAATTTTAATAAGATATTTTTACAATATAGGTGGTGAAATGAGAATTTTTGTTTGTTGTTCCTTTCTAAGATTTAATTTCTCTTAGCTTCACGTGGCTTTGAGAATAATAAATTCTCTACTGACACTGCCAACCTCATGAAGGTGGAAGCTTTTTTGGCACCACTAACCTACATAAAACATGTTAGTAAGCAATTAAATAAAATTTTAAATCATACAAAATTTATACAAAATCATTTAAGTAAACATTCAAATTACATTCATGAAGAACATACCTTTGCAAATTCAATCCAATGAACCGCAAGGATCAACTCTATTCTTAACAGTAGCAATTATTGCTTCATGATCTGATTCGCAAACCTTCCACAAATTTTTGTTTGATGGTCGACGTCAATATTTGATCAATTTAATATTTTTTGCATGGACTAAATGTGAATAGTGAAGTATCTTCTAATCTACTTTATAGTCTTCAAATAACCAAATGTTTGATTTTTTGATAGGATATCATCAAAGCCAAGTTCTAGTGACTACCACTGATCCAATGGGATACTCAAGGTCTTCACCATCAATGACTGTAGAAGTCAAAAATAAACTCCCCTTTACACAATGAGATAAGAAGTAGTATGTTCCCTCTTCGTTAAATTCCATCATAATAACTACAAAAAAGTGCCCTATGTATCACAAAGTAAAACTATTCAATCAATTTATAAATACATTAAGAGTTGACCATTTAATAACTTATAACTCTAAAACATGGCATGTACATATATGTATGTACCTTGTTGTACTAAATTAGAGACTTGGTCAAAATCAATTGATGTTGTCATTTGATTTGAAGACCCTGTAAGTTGTAATGCTCATGGAACTTGATGTGTGTTGAGCGGAATTAGAGGTCTACAAGTCCATTAATCCACCCACTTCTGTGACTCACATTCATTCCATGCAAAATCAATGTATGATATACAAAAACATGTCATGCACCTAGTATAAATAGTCCAATCATTTGCATTTGAACTACAGAATGAGTGCATATTACTTGATCCTGCAAACTATCATACAATCTTCAAATTTTTCCAGATGTTGTTGCTTTATCAACCAAAAATATCTATGAACCATTGATCTCTCTTGATATTCATGGCCCATATTCTTAACACACCAATTAACAATGTTTTTTGCATCTGTAAATTTAGCACCATCCTTGAACTTTAACTCTCCTCTTGTCAAGTGCTCTTTTCACACATGCTCTTGCACCATCATGCTCTCCTTTTCCATGCCTTGCCTCAGTAAAACTCCAGATATGTTACACATTTGTTTCTTTGTGCATCTTGCTTAGCCAATAAAACATCCGTGCATTCTTGAATTGCGATGTGTAGTTGTATGACCAAATGTAATGTTGATCGAAACTAATGTTCCTCTCTTTCAAGTTCACATAAAACACCTGGAAACAACCCTTGTACATATTTTGTAGAATGTGTCCAATCATCACTGACGTAGAAATGATACTCTCTTAATATTTTTCGATCTTTCTCAATGCTTTCAGGGGAGTGCATGAATGTTATATGCATGAAAATAGAAACTTACACTGAGTTATAATATTGAGACTAAACCTCCATTTGTGGATGTAATGTGTAATTCTCTGCGAATTCAACTACTAAAACAATAGTACCAAGTGGAAATGTGTCCTTGCTTAACTTGAATTTTTCATCCAACCATCAAGCTTTATGTGTGTGCCTTGCATATTCATAAAAAAATTCCTCTCTAAATTTGACCATATATTCTGATACAGGTAATTATTTTCTAACAAGCTCACACCTCTTAGATTATTTTCCATCTTTTAATTGATATGCCACTGATTTATATTCGGTGAAACCAACTAATTATTTTCATAGTGAATCTCTACTCTCCTCATGGATACAACTTTTCAATTTTGGCAAGCCACCACATACGTTGCATGTTCCATCCAAACATGCTTTGTTATAAAAAATTTGTCCAGTTGATTTTTCAAAAAATATCATAGGAATGAATTCCCTTGACAGATTTTGGTGAAAAATTTAATCAACACTCCTACAACATGATGTCAGTATGAAAAACACAACGTATTTTACAAAAAAACATCATAATGCATTGAAAATTCAACATGATGTCTGCAACAACAAGTAGTATATGAGTGATTGATTTTCACATAAAAGGGTTTGTTCATTTCAAAGAATCTTTGGCTAATGTTAAATTATGGATTTTCATGCTTAAACTTAAAGAGAACAATTGTGTTTAGTGATATCCAAGCAATATTCTACACCCGATTCTTTATTACAAGAACCTATTATTCTTTTTATTGTATCTCTTCTATTCGGTGGCACCCTTGTGTTCTCATTCCCAATACTTTAACAAGTAATTATTTTAGAATATTTGACCTATTCTTGTCCTTTCTGTGGGAGTCTGCTAGAGAATGCCCGATAGTCAGTGTTATTGATTGACTCAAGACTGTTTACATCTCCCTATTGCTTTCGCTAATGTTTTTTTGTTTAGCTTCAAAGCTTTGCTTATTTTTCTAATCAAGCATTTATTAATTGTTTTATCACTTACTAGACAATTAGTAAGTGCACACCATGTAGCATTACTATCTTTCGCGTGCGTATGTTGACACCTATAGTTTTGGTATGCTTTATGTATATTTTCAACAATTGACACATTTCGATCATCAACATTAGATGTTCTTAACCCCAGGGTCTTCATTGTATATCTTATCTTAATTAATTTCATAAATGTAACAAATATTTGACATCTTTGTGTGTCATTTAAATTCTCAAAGTAATTATCCCAAATTCCCCTAGCTTTTTCTTCTCGCATTTCTTTCAGACATTTTGTTAGGCATTGATTTTATAATATTTTCACCAATTTCAATTAAGTGAATTGGTTTTCTTCGCAAAATGGAAGGAGGTATTCTTAGACGTGAAGATTCATTAATAAGGTCACTTTATTCATTCAGTGTTTCTCATACAAATTTTGAGGATTAACATTTGGATTCTCAAGTAAAGGTTCAACATTTGGATTCATATCAATTTCTTCATCCATACCAACATTATCATTCAATTAAATATTAATATTCATTAAAAAATCATTATTATCTACATTTTCATTATGTATTTCATCCTCAATTTTCTAAAACACTAGGTACATTTCATGTAGTCAGATGTACATTTCCCTACACGAAGTTTTTGCATCCTCTTCACTTTCTTGTATTCTCATCTCTTACAATTACTTTGATATATTGTTCTTGACTTTCTTATTGTCCTTACGTCTTCGAGATTTATGTCACCCATGATTGGAACAATATCATACTAGTGGAGTAGGGGACAATATGAACCACTCAAAATTCGTGCAAAGAATGTACAGAAAATCTGTAGACCAAATAGAAAGAAGAAAGAAATTCCCGTGAAAGAGATAGAAAATGACGTTGGAAGGCACATAAGTTATATGTAACAGAGCATAACACGCATAAGAATTATACCTATATCCCCCTTTCCTAAGGCATTCCTCTAGGCTTGGGATCTGGTTTGGATCCCCAAGCCTTGAGGCATGGACTTACAAAAACACAACAAAAAATGATTTTTTGCAGAGAAAATGCTAAAAGTGACACTATTCTGGCATGATAAATCAAATTAAAATGATTGATTCATTTTAATAAAAATTATGACTAGGATGTGCAGATCAAACTCTCTTCTTTCTAAAAATATGAGTTTTCAAATTTTCTAACTAATATAAAGTTTCCATATTATTTTGTTTTCTAACTATGCCTTTTTGTAGCTATTTTTTGAAGTTTAAACATATCTATCTTTTATCATGTATCTTTTATTTTGGCTCATAAAAATTGAATAATATATATATATACTAGCCTAAATTAGGCCTAATTTTGTACCTATTCAAAAAAAATTCTAATTTTCGATATTTTTTGAGGTAGTTAGGGGGAGCACAGATTAGAGCTCCATTATTTTTCAAATTTTAAAATTTTTTGTACTAGAAAAATCATAAATAAATAAATAATCACTAAAAAAATATACAAAATATTGGATCCCAAACTAGATCCTCCTTGCTATGTTTCTACCAAAGGGTTTTCAAAAATACTAAATAGTGCTCAAAAAATGGTGGGGGGCATGAAAGTTACTCTAACTATGTTTTTTAACAAAAAACAGGAGCACCTGTTGGTATTTTAGTTATTTGAACTACTTAAAATTAACCATTTTCAATAAAATTTAGTAGCTTAGAAACTAGACTCAAAATTCTATGATTCATGTTCTCTACAACATCTTCCCAATTTTGAGTGTAACTATTTTCATATTACTCGTACAAGTTGAAAATTTTTTATTTTTCAAAAAAAAGCATCCACTAACAGACCCCCTTTTGGCCCTCCAGACTATGGTGCACTTACTTAGTTCTAGTCCCCAAGCTCATCTAATTACTAACGCAAGATAGGGTTAAGATTCCTTACTTCTGCATTCCTGCTCACTAGTACTCGCCATGTCTATTTGGTCAACTTATCTGATATTGGTAAAGAGATTGGAAACACTTTGAACATTGTTAAAGGTCTCCACTTCATGTACTTATCAGCTCAATCCAATACTCAATAATTTGGTAACACTGAAAGTGTCATCACCCAAAGTGATTGAGTCCATATCACATGGTTGACCAATATTGACCAAAAAACTCAGCATGGTAAGAATCCGACCGTGCCGGACATTCTAGCTTGTGCGACTACACCGTTTACCCTTATGATGCCCAACACTCTGATGAAGGAGTAACTCCAAACTATGAGGGATCCTTTCCTTTCCTTCTTCTCATATTTGGATGTCCTCCTCCTTCATAAGAGCTTAGGTCCTTCATGAGCCATTTTTCTTAATAGACTCATGAACACCTATCCATTATTTTTCTCAAGTAAATGAGCTCAGGTGGTCAATTTTTTTTCTCATGCATTGATGCGTCGATTCATGTTGTGAATTGGCTTGCAATAAGAACACTTGCACTTTTCACTTCATTGGTTTGTCCTTAGAAGTACCTTAGTGTTCATGTTGGGTTTCCATCTTGCACCGCCCATGTGGACTTAGCATTCCCCCTTTCTTGATGGTTGGTGCCTTTTTCTCTATGTTGCCTTCTCATGTTTCCTTTTACTTTCACTTCTACCCATTACTTGATACTATGGAATGCATGACTTGCCAAGCTTTATTTCTCTCCATTTTACATTAACTTGATCCCTATTCTCGATATGAGTGAGCTCAATGCTGAATTGACTCATCGATGTAGTTAAATCTTCCAAGCAGTCCCTACTCGAGATTACTTTTGCTCACCGTAACTAGGTAGAAATGAAGATACTTTTAGTTCGGTGGCCTCATCTTGGAGAGCCTATGGATAAGATCAATTTGGTGCCAGAACTCCTAGTTTAGTGAGCTTTACACATTCTTTAACAACAATATCGGATGCCTGGATAGAAATTTGGATGCAAGAAGGACTATAGGTCTTATCAATGTTTATTAGTCCAGTTAATCCTAGCAATTCGTTTGGCCTAACTCATGGGATATCATGTCATCTATTTTCATATCCAAGACATAACCGGCTAAAGTCTCTTTCAAGCTTCATAAGAGAAAATATTCCTCTGAATGATTTCTCACCTGTGGAAGAGAAAGCTAAGGATTGAAACAAACACACACATGGTTTTTGACCTGTAAGGACCCCTGATTCACATGGTGTAAACCACTTGTCGATTTATAAGGTTCATTCTTTCCCGGGTCGTCTAGTTTCCACTCCCATAGTGAAAAATGTGATAACAAGTACCTTTACCAGATTAGTTTGATTTATCTAAAATCTTGGATTGATCTCATTCTGAAATGAACAGTTAAACAATGTGAGAAAAAGTAACACCAACATCTTATACTATGAGGAGAGACCATATTCTAAAAGATTGTACAGAAAGAAAATAAATGGCACGCACACCGTCCAAAATAATATTGTATCACAAGATGTATTTGAACCTACACTTTATATTTTAGTGTGTTGATTATAATTAGATGTCATTCCCATGTGATGTGAAATTGCATTTTGGCCATTCACCTTTTTTACAATTTGAGTGAAAATTCTGGAACTCACTCATGCAAAGGTACATTCCTTGTGGAGACTGTACAATCTGGAACAGTCTTCAAGTGTTTTGAACACTTGATGAAAACTTAGATCCACCATATTGCATAGTTATAAAACATAAATCTATCTTTGATATTCTCAAAAACATGAGTAAGAAAGGAAATTTAGAGATGCATATTTTCTGTGAAGATCATGTAAACTTGGTCTAAACATCTATAAAAAAAGATATCTCCCTTATGAACAAGGTTGATGGAAAATTCAACTTCACTAGCCTATAATTTAAAAGGATTTTGCATTATTACTGATGGGGTGGGAGTGGTCCTGGTCAAGTAAACATGGTTGTGTGCTTTCCCACTCAGGTTCAAATCCCCCGAGGCACGATCCTGCCTTGGAGATGGTTTTGCCGCTGCAGGCGGCTTCTCATGCTCATGCTGACACTAAGTGGTTACTCCTCGCTGTTGCAACGCTAGTGGCAATTGAAAAGAATGTGTGTGTGTGTGTGTGTGTGTGTGTGTGTGTGTCTCACTGCTGACTCTGTGTGTGTGTGCTCCTCTCATTGTTGAGAATCTTGCAAATTAATGAGACCTCTCGTTGCTCTAACATCATAGTGTCTTCTCCGCTTTCACTGTGGATACTCTCGAAAAATGCTGGATCAAACCTAGTGGTTGTTCTGCTTGCTACTGATTCTAGTGGTCTTGCTCCTACTCACTGCTGACGCTGGTGGTTGTTCCTTTCTTCGCTCCATTCACTGATATTTAATCCCATCTGCATTGTAGCTGTTGTACGTTGGTCACTGCATCTTCACTATGGTTTGTGTGGAGAACTTGTCCAATTGGGTTCCTGAATATACGTGGTCCCCTTCATTGTAACCAGTTGTATGTTGGTTCCTCTCATGACTTTATCCTCACATTGTACAAAGATGTGGGTCCTTTCAAACACCTTCAATACTTACCCTCAACTCCATATAATCAAAAGGCATTTTATTACAAAGAGATTTATTGTAAAAGTTGTGAGAAAATATAGCTCTTGAAACTAAATACAACTAGCTCCAGACCAAGAAGCAATTAATGATTCTCCTGAACCAAATAAAAATATGCTTTAGACCAACTTGAAAAAGAGCTCCAAACTAAAGTGCAATCTAATATCCTATTGGACAAAGATGTAAATATATCTAATGTACCATGGCTTACACCAGCTTTAAATGAGAGATACTGCAGCAGTGTGAGATGGATCTGGATGCATGAATGTTGTATGAAGAACTGACATCTAGAAGAGGCCTGAGCTGGATCTGAGGAATGAGTCAACCTAGAACAACATTCCTAGTTCAGGGATGCCATTGTACTTGCCCAACTATCCCCTGAAAACAAGTGACTTGAAATATTATATATATACCCACTATATATATGATGGGGGAAGAAAAATGTTGAGGTTGATGGAGACCTGTGTGAGTGAAGGGAAGGGACCATTAGTATGGCAGGTTAAAGTCACCAAATCATAGCAGTAGCAGGAGAGTGACACAACCTAGTAGCTCTTTCACACATGTCTTTTCCTTTCATAATGATGTATGCACTTTATCAAAGATTCAAAGGACATTTTATCGGTAGATACCCAAGTTAATGTTGTATGAATTAGAATTATTTGGATAGTTCCAATGATTGTAGAGTCCTATAATCTCATTATTAAATAAATAAATGCATTGCAAGGATATGCCCTAGAAGGGAGCTCGCATGGCTTTGTCCATCCCAATTTAGCACCAATATGGTTCATTCAGCCCTGACACATGGAGATAAGCTTGTAACTCTAATATCTGCTCATTTTTACTTTTTGCAAACATAGAAGTGAAATTCATGAGATCTGATTCATCTAAGTGTCTTGACGTGAGTTCTATTAGTCTCTTAAATGGACAACATTGCTACTTATCATAGTTTTTTTTTTTTTTTTGCAAAGGAAGCTAAGAATATTAAGTAGGCTAAGGGGGTGTTTCCCCTATTTGGTAACCAAGAATCCAAAAATAATTTCTCACATCACCCCTGATGTATCGGGATAAATTTTTACTGAGATCATTGTGCCTGTTGTAAACAAGAACAAAGTAGACATTATGGATCTTAACTATCAGATAAACAAAGTGGCACTAGGTAAGGTCACTACCGAAGGTGTATAGATGGATACATAGGTAGCCATGGATAATATATTCAAGATGATAAAATAAAACAAGGCTACCAAATTTGAGCTAAAAGAAAAGGGGGATCAATGAAAAACTATCCTTCTCATAATCTTCTAACCAACCCCGATCTCTTCTCAAGCTTTGGTCAGTTTTGACACTTCATCCATATCGAAGGTAGAGATATTTGGGAAAAGGGTAGGGTTGTAGATTATGGGATCCATATGATCCTAACTCAAGTAAAAAGGATGATTGAAGATGATGTCAACGTTCACAATGATATAGAAGTACAAAAAATCATGCATTGACAAGATGTACAAGGAATGTGAGAAAGAATGCAATAATTGGGAGCTAACCATTGAGGCCTTGACTGAGCTCAAGAAAGTTGATCCTAATATTCTTTTTTAGGAAGGGATAATAAGTGACAAAGCATTTTGACTTTTATAAAGCAATTGACTTTCAAGTCAAGTTTTTCAAGAAGCATGTAAAAAGCTATAGAATGTTGAAGGGGAAGGGGTAGATGCCACAAATGGCATTTTTCAATGAGTTCGCTCTAATACTTAGCCATATATTGGATGATGATTCAAACATAATACCTTAAAATGATCTCTTTAGAGAATTCAAGGACCTAATCGAGAAATATTCTTGAGTAGAGAGTAATTTTGATTTGAAATCTATCAACAAGATACTTTTGTGCCTAAATTTTTTGAGTAATTTGGTAAATATTATAAGAAGACTAGAAGTTTCTTGGAAAATTAATCAATGTGCTTAATACATGCGATGTTCTAAATTAATACACATGCAAACCTAATTAAAAAAAAACATGGGATATGATTCAAAATCTCCATGAGTATCGTACTAAGTAAATCGAGCAAGAAACCGAGAAGAAAAAATATAACTAATGATTCATCATGTTTTTCTATTTTGAGATCAAGCACGTAAATTTTTGAGATGTTAAGACATCCTTTGGCCTTGCAGGATTGACCTAGTCATTGTGTAGGAATCAATCAAGATGGTCCTAATGATAATTTTCTATTTTTGGACTGTAATCCGACTGTTTCCCCTTTTCTATAAATGTAAAATGTTGAGGCATTATCAAAGGATAGTAGTTTTTGGAAACAAAAAGTAAGCTCAAAATTTAAAAGAAATAAAACTTGGTATTTTCATCTTTGACAAGAAAGAATATAAACTAGAGGTGCATTACAAACTGTGTGTTGGATGTTATTTCCTTATTTGATGTGTTGTTCTTAAGTTCGATACATTATAGTATTCATTGCTTTCAAGTTCTGCATACATTAAATCTTAATCAAGTTTATTATTATTTTATCTTGTATTAGTATGTTTGGATCTACGCTTGCTTGAGAGAAAATCATGTATCTACTCTTTTTTCCTTCAATTTTTCATCCCTACTTTCTTTTCTAAATCTTCCTTTTATTTTCAATCTTTCTTTCATTATATAAGGAATAAAACTAATGTGATGATATCCCATCCCCCAATGGTTAGAATAGTGTAAATATTGTGAATAACCTTTGGTGAGTGTAGAATAGTAATAAATAGGGTGCATCCCCTTTATTTGAGGAGGGACTTTGTCCCACATACTCTAGTTGAACCTCATATGTTTTCCTTGACAAAATATCCAATCAACATTGTGCAACATCATTTTCAGATCATGTTAGTGTACCATTTACTATTGACTGAATATCCTCAAATTCTAGTTGTGCATGAATTTTCATTTTTCGTGCAACATAATTATTGGTTTGAAGAAGTTGTGAATTGGGAAAAAAAAAACATAGGTGTCATATTTGTGGCCATTTTGAAAACTTGAAAATGAGAAAAAAAATATAGAAAGTTTTAACACTCCCCCCTTCAAATCAAAACATGACACCCCCACAAAAAAATTTGAAATATTATTGATTTTCGGGCTCTTTTGCGGTCGTTTTACAATGGTTTAGCGCTATCTACTAATTTACAAAATCACAAAACAAATGGCACTACTGACTAATATTACAAATTTTCCGTCTTGGGGAAAAAGAATAGCTCCCTTGTTGCTTTCGAAAAAATGATTTTTTTAAATTTTTAAAAAAACAATTGGCTCTATGGCCTCTTTTTTCTTTTACAATTTTAATATTTTCTCGTAAAATCGAAAAAATAATTTATAATAATGTGAGAAAATAAATTTTAATTTTTTTATTTTTTGAAAAAATTGTAAGAGAATCTAATTTTTATCCAGTTACCACTTTTGCCTCTAAATTTAGTTAATTGTAACCAAATCAATTATTTGACAATGTTGCTAATTTGATTGGATTTTGAACCCCAATCGTCCTTAAGGGAGAGTACTAGCAAAGTATATAATAACCACATGAGTGCCCAAGGTACTCAATTTGTTGTATGTCTCACATAATATTTAAAGAACTATTTGTTTAAGTACTGAATGCATGCCTTTGAAAGGCCATGCAATATCTAACATCCATTCATAGACTACATCGAGGTAAGTTCAGAGAAGTAGAGGTTGCATCACCACTCTATACCTTTTGTATATGCAAATCATTCTTATTATATTGTACCATAAAGAACATTGTATGATGGCTCTTATATACTCGCATGTCAACACATGTACTCGTGTTCTCACATAAACTTGTAGAATCTGTGAAAAATACAATACAACAGTGTAGAGAATCTGTAGCGAACGTTTCTAAATGTAACAACTGCAACTGCCTAAAGAAATGGTAGTGTGAGCAAAAAGACTCAAACTTCCAGGAATGGATAATCTGTATAGCCAAATACTGGATCCGAAGTATAAAATGTGTCTCGGTCATATTTGTTGAGAGGTGCATCCACTTCAAATCTTTTTGGCAAATCTGGATTCGCTAAGAACAATCGGCCATAAACCACTAAATCTGCCTTGCCGCTTGAAATCACAGCGTTCCCATCTTCTCGATCATAACCCCCTGCAACCAAAAATGTCCCCTGGAAAGCTCTCCTCATGGGAAAAAGACTCTTCTCCGTTGCAATCGACTCCAGCGAAGGATTAATCCTGGGCTCTACAAAGTGGGCATATAGAATATTGTATTTGTTCAAAGCTTCCGCCATGTAAACCCCCAACGTCTCCGGATTCGAGTCATGTGGTTCAAAAAATGCTGTAAAGGGAGAGAGCCTTATTCCCACATGCTCAGCTCCGATTTCGTCCACCACTGCTTCCACAACTTCCAGAGGAAATCTGCAGCGATTTTCCAATGTTCCGCCATATCGATCCGTCCTGTCGTTTACACTGTCTTTCATGAACTGGTCAAGAAGGTACCCATGAGCCCCATGGAGTTCAACGCCGTCAAACCCTGTGAAAAAATTCCGCTAATTATACAAAAGCATTTTATTTTCCGAATCAACAGAGTCAGGAATCAGTATAAAATCGTACCCGCATTAATAGCATTTCTGGCAGCATTTCGAAAATCTGCAACAATATTGGGAATTTCCTCTGTTTTCAATGGCCGAGGGGTTGAGAAGTCTGCCACATCATTACGATTCGGTAAAGGAATTTTTCCAGATATCGGTTTACTTGTAGATGAGGGTGGAGATTGGCCGTTAGGCTGATAATCTGCATTGCAATATACATTCGAACTAAACAGAGTAAACAAACAGGGGAAAATGTTGCAAGATAAATATGATTCGGAAATACTGACCAACATGGGAAAATCTTCCACAATGCCCAATTTGACAGAAGAAAATGCCTCCTTTGTCGTGGACAGCCTTGACAATGGGCTTCCAGGCTTCAACTTGCTCATCTGTCCATATTCCAGGCGTATCCACATACCTGTAATATTTAATGTTAGGAAAACTCTTGAAATTGTGAAAGACTGAGACTTATAAAGTACTGTAAGGAATTCGTGGGTCACCCTTGAGCAGTGTCGGAAACGCCGGTTGCCTCTGAGATGAGCAAGCCACCAGGGGTTGTTCTTTGTGAATAATAAAGAATTGCATGGGGTTGAGGAACGTTTCTGTAGGATCTTTCCCTGGTTAAAGGCGCCATCACCACTCTGCAAAACAAAACATTTTGGTTAAACGTAGAAAATTCAATATTATTTGTGCATGCCAAACAATGGGATTCAACTTTAAAGCAGGGAGGGTAATAACAGAAACCTGTGACACAAGTGAAACGGACCCATTTGATAGGGCGTCAAAAGGGCGATTGATTTGTGGGCGTTGGTCTCTTGCAGTTGAGACATGCTTCCCATAAAAACAAAAAGTTGCAGAGTTAGTCTCGGAATTACGTGGAGAATGAGGGATGCAAATTTTGGTGAAGGATTTATTTGATATTTATAAGGACCAATTCTGATATCTCCTGTTAAATAAGGCACTCAGCACCTACGTTTGCATTAAACGTAACTTCCTGACAAACGCTTATATTGTTTTAAAATACAGGGACACTGTATTTAGATACTTGGGGGAATTCAAAGTTTAAAATAAAAAGGCAAAGCTAAGCATTGTCGACATAAGTTGACACACATGCAAAAGTCAAGTTAATGGTCAAATATGCACCAAGGATAGATATTATCTTGGTAAATCTTCAAGGAATCATTATTCTAATTACGTAAAGGTTGAGGGGGGGGAGTCTCTTTCCCTAGAAGGCGGCTGGACCGGACCAACCTCTATTTTAAATTGAAAATAACATAGTTGGCCAAGACTAACAAAAAGTTAGTCTTGGCCAACTATGTTATTTTTAATTTAAAATAGAGGTTGGTCAACTCCAGCCGCCTTCTAGGGAAAGAGATTTTGTCTTGCGAGTTAGTCCCAGAATTGTTTAGATGTCGGATTCCGGACGTCGGGAATTATGTTAAAAGTAGCATCGATCAATATTCATTTGCCAAAACAAGAACTTTGGAACGAGGAATAGACATCCTTCAAAGCATAATGGAAGGTATAAAGCTAGACACCATTCCTTGTATTTCAGATTCAATAGCTAACTTTGGAGATGAAGTATCGTGTTTCGATTTTTGGACTCGTACACTGTTTTCAATTTATCCTAAGTTTTTTTTGTTGTTTTGGTCTCTCGAGGTTGCATCTCATCAGAAACACCAAATAATATTATTACCTTTTCTTTTTTATTTGATTGATTAAATGTGCGTTGTTGGGCAACATCGTTTTCAGATCGTGTTCGTGTACCATTTACCATTGGTCTCTTTTTGCTTTTACAATCTTATTATTTTCCTGTAAAAATCGAAAAAATAATTTATAATAATGTGAGAAAATAAGCAAAAAACTATTCATTTTTTGAAAAAATTGTAAAAAAAACTATTTTTAATCCAGTGAGGACTTTTGCTTGTAAATTTGGTTAAATGTAACCAAATCAATTATTTTACAATGCTACTAAATATTTCAGAGGTGTTCCATTAAAATTATTAACCAAATCAATTATTTAACAATGATGCTAAATATTTCAGAGGTGTTCTATTAAACATATTAATAGAGGAGAGTGAGTGGATTTTGAACCTAAGACCTCCTTAAGAAAGAGTAAGAGTACTAGCCACATGAGCACCCCAAGACACTCAATTTGTTGTATGTCTCATGTTCTATTTAAAGAACTATTTGGTCAAGTACCAAATAGATGCCTTTGAAAGGCCATGCAATAACTAAAAGGTGGCATGATTAGGATTCGCCCCCACAACCTTTAAGTTACAATGTGTTATAGCCAAATCACCCACCACTTTGGCTATCAATAGAATCTATTTAATTGGTATATAGTGAATAAACTACCAATCAATGTTTTTTCAAATTTAATCCCACGACCTAGAGATTATAAATACCTCTCACCATGCATATGGATGTGTTTCTTATCTTTAATATAAGAGGAAGCATGCATTTGGAACTAAGTGTTCATTTTGCAGTTCAAGGCGAGGATGCATGCACTCACAAATATAGTCTTGTGATTTATGCATAGAGGATCTAAGGATATATAACCAACAAGAAATTACATATTCGTCCGCAGGAAAGTCCATATTGGGGCCTCTCAATGAGCTCTTTAGTGCACAGAAACATGTATGTCTCCTTTTAAAGAGGTTCCTTTTTAGACTTTGGATGATTTTAGATGCCTCTAGCAAGGCCTTTGTGGAAGCTTTTGTTTATCGACAAGTTGGGTTGTTTATGTGCGTGGCAGTGAGTTGCGCTTTTAATAGTCAAACTTACACCGAGATATATAGAGATTACACATGCAAAATAGATGAAATATGGGAGTGGCGAGCTCTAAGAGCTTCTGTCCCCACTAAAACTTCAATTTTTACTTTCGAAAATAGATTTTCCGCCAAAAACAAATGCATAGCTGATAAATGTAGTAAAATTCTAAATTTAGCTAGTCAGGTTTATTATGTTGCTTGTTGGTGTTCGTCTCAGGATTCCTTTGACAAATTGGCCAAGCTCTTACGAGATTTTCTTTGGTCAAGAAACAGACATGGAGAGTTTCATAGAGTTCCTTGGGAAATTTGCATGCTTCCTAGGTATCAAGGTGGTATGGGTGTCATTGATGTCTATAGGGAGAGTATTTCCCTTTGTACCAAATGGGTTATTCGATGTATTCACAGAAAAAAAGCCTAGAAAATTCTTCTAAGACATTGCATTTCATTTGGTTCTCCTTATGGTAATTTTTTTTGAATAATATTGGATTTTATACCTTATTAATTACGAGAGTGTTAGTCAAAATACTTGGTACATTTGTGGTGAAAATCATCTGGAAAGCCTTTGAATCCATGAAGCATTTGATGAGATGGGTTGGTGATGGCTTCAGATGTAGTCTCTCCTTTAACAATCATAACTTATGGTGGTCGCGTATTTTCTCTGACAACTTGCCCTTAGCTGAATTACCAAGCATCAAGGTGGTGAGGATGTTTCAGAAAGGAATTTCTACCATAAGATACTTGGTTGACAATAGAGATTGGCTTCCTTAGCTAGAGATGAAACATAAATTACAATTAGTAAACTTGGTCCTCCCATCCATTATGAGAATTCAGTCTCTTATGTTTCTAGTCATTTTTATGCCCTTAGAACAACAGTCTAATCTCATGTGTGCTGGCCTATCACCCAACGGGCACTGGGTTCTCACACAAGGCACACGCGGACACCGAGCCCCTCCTTTATGCGAGGTCTTATGAGAATACATTGATAAATGACAGAGACTTAGAAAAAGGGTAAAGAAACATGTATTCATTCTGAGAACCTAAGATGGGGCGTTATATTAATGCATCCATTCAGACAATGAGGGAAATATCAAATAGATAACAGCTCTAATTCATAATATAAAGAAGATGCACTAGGGTTTACACTCATGAACAATGTATATATTTTTTTAAAAAAGCCATATATTCATATTATTCTTTGTTCAATAACCACATTACATTCCTCAAGGAAATTACAAACAAAATGTCTTAATGCAGATAAGACTTATACATCATAATCCTAAACTATGCTTTCAGATTACAAATATGTTCATAGATCCATCCCTCTAGGTATGCCATCTCTCTTACTGTCCTCCTAATGAGAACCTTAACCCCTAGTATATACTACTATTTCTGCAGAGCTTCGCCTCTCTACCTCTCTTGATATCTCTCTTGATGCCCTTTTCTTCTACATGAGCATCTCTATATATAGCTTTTAGCATCCATCGCCGTGCCTTCCTGAAGTAACAGATTAATTTCCAAGTTTCCATGTGGTCCTTCGATGGAGGATGCTTCTTCCCATATGATCTCTCCACTTTCTACAATGATGTCTTTCTGGATCCTTCCATTACATGGAATATTCCTTCCTTGACCATTAATTTTCCAGGTTGGCACCTTATCCACTTCACATGCTTAGTCGGGTCATGCTTTTCTTGTGTACTTCCTAAGACACCAAATATGGATAAGTCTGAAAACCCTTTCCTTTGCCTTGCACACACCTTGGGTTCTGCTAAACCCTTCTAAAACCCTATCCTGCATGACCATGTGCCTTCTTGTACTTAGCCAATATTCTGAGGCCCAACATCACCCCACACTAATCCTATTCTCCGTCCTCGGAAACACTTCTCTTCAATGAAATAAAAAATGGTGGGCTTTGAATAGTTAGAATAAGAATGAAGGAATGAAGAATTGGGAGAAAGAATGAAAGAATGGGGAAATGAAGGAGAACATGTTCATTGTTGAATGAGGAGAGGGAAATCCTTCCCTATATCTTCCTCTAGCTTCTCCCAGGCATTAACCTCACTCTGTGCTTGCTGACAGAGGTCACCTAGTAGGGAACTTACCTCCTCAAAGCTTATCCCTTCCCCCTTGGAACTCATTATTTCAACAATTCCTTCCAGTTATTTTCCCAAATCCTCGAGGGCGTCCATCTTGCAGGTGATTTGGGGTATAATATTTATAGCCGGTTTTTGATCGATCCCCGCAAAGTCTTGATAGGCTCTGATTTCTTCTCCACCTCGGCTAGGATCCTAGCCCACTCTACTTTGTTCCCATTATTCTTCTCCTAGAACTCCTTGAGTTCCATCTCATGTGTAGCAACCAAGATGCTTGTTACTCTATATCTATCAACAAAATTATCATAGGTAACTTCAGCAACTTGCATGGCAGCCTTCACAGCGGAAAGGAGTTTGGTATACTGAGAAATAATCCCTACGACCTTTAGCTTTTCTTCTCTCTCTTGGCATGCTAGCACTTCTTCTATGGATTCTAAGGTGAGTAGATGCCTCTCCATTGTGAGGATGCGAGTCAGGTCCTCTAAGCATTACAAGCTTGATTCATATTTGTACTCGGGCGGTGCTAGGTCAGGATGATTTAAAACAATAACATTCGTAATCATCTTGATTTTCTTGTGTAATTCACACACCATTGCCTTATCCTCTTTCAGTTCATGCCTTAGTTGTGCGCTGATTAGTTCTTCTTGTTTCAGATCCTTTCTTTTCTTGAGAATCTCCTCCTCCTTCTTCTCCAATTCCACCTCTAGGAATCTCACCCTATCATTCATTCCAGAAAGTCTGGCCTCAACCTCAACTGAAACCTTATTGAGTGCACTACAAACTTGCTCATCTAACAACCGTTAAGCATTTACCGAGGGGTTTATCCCTTTTGTCTCTAGCATCTTCATTAGCACCCCTTGGCTTACCTTGAACTTGGGTTCATCAACATGGGATTCAAATGCCCAAGATAACATCTTCCTAGTTCATGGGTATGCACATTCTATGTCAAATGAGGGCATGACTAGGATTTTTGCTATTAGCACGATGCTCTGGTAGCGCACGTGTAGCACCTTGCTTTGATCATTGATGTAACCCATTCCTTACTCTTGTGCTGCCACTACACTCTTCCCACTTGTGTGTGCAGCCTTTGGAAATCTCACATCCAGATTGGGATCTCCACCCATGCTGCCATACTCCTTTCCAATGCTTTCTTCCTCAATCTCCTTCATCACTTCATCTGTGTTGCATTCTACTTCCTATTCCACTAACTTTTCGATGATCCTTGTCACTTCTCTCTCTGCAAATTATTCTATTTGTTCCTTGGTGAGGATTGGGGTCCTCTGATCTCTTGTGTTTACTTCTTTGCTCACCCCTTTTCATTGAGCATTTGCTTCCTCCTGGCCATCCTTCTCTTCACTTCCTTCTTCTTTTAAATCGCGTATATTATACACGAGATGATTCTAAACTTCTTCATCCTCATCATCGTCCCTCTCACCCCTGTAGGCCTCCAAGTCCTCCATTTCTTCTAATCCTTCGCTTTCTGCCACCTTTTGTTTCTTCCTAACTAGTGATTCCAGTATAGGAGACTTTTCCCTCTCTTTCTCTTCAACGGGGAACTCCTTCCTTGGTGAATCTTCTCTTATGAGTGGCTCCTCTTCCTCTAGCTCCTATTCCTCTAGGGTCTTCTCCTCTAGGGTCTTCTCCTTGGCTGGGGACTTCTTTCGGCACGTGCATAAGTGCTTGGATTAGCGCTTGTTTCCGACGTGCCCACAGATTGTGTTGTCTGCACATTTGGTGTCTTCTTTTCTTGCACTTTTCTCTCTCTTTTCTTCAGCACAACCTTCTTTCTTCATATGGGGTCTTCTAGAATAGAGATATCATTTTCTAGGTATGCATCTTTCTAAAACTTTGGCCTTATGCATAGATATACCCTTGTTTTTGTCCTTCTGGAAATCGTCAACATCAATGGTTTCATCATCTGTACTTCATGGGAGACATACTTCTCCACATATGTGCACGTCTTTGGATAGATGAGCTTTCGACCACATCTCACGGTGGTCTTTATCTACCTCACTAAGGTCAAACCTTAGACTCTTTGCCTCCTTAAAATGGTTGACCCCCGCTTGGAAGTATTGCATGGTGAAAGAAAATGGTAGCTTACACCATGGACTCTTAGTCCCATCTATTAAGGTGAACTGGCCAATACAAAAATTTTGATATACAATAAACTCCACTTCCCCATCTACGATTGTGGGAAAATACTCAGGTATCCTCTACTCTTCCCTGAATGCATCGCACATTCACTTGTACTATTTTTCCAGGTGTGCCTTGTGAGCGGCCATCATGGTCTCACAAGTATATTTCTCAAACCTTTTTGCGGGTGAGGGATTTTCTTCTGGATACTCCCATACGAACTTCTCTGGCCCATCCTGTAGCCTCCTATTACTTCGTAAGGTGTTAGTAATCAAAGTGTAGCTCTTAATGTGCAAGGTCAGCCCAAGCCACCTTCTAGACCAACTCAAGTGTCGATTGTAACAGCCCATGTACAGGAGGGGAATGTGCAAGGTAAGGGGAAAAATAGAGATAGCTTATCTCCATTCAACATCATTGAGCAGATGAAGAAAATGAATGTAAACATGTTAATGTGGAAGTCATTGGCTATCCCAAGACAAAAATACCTATTGCGAGCTACTATGGAAAATTGGTCAGTATCAAATCAACCACCCAATCAAAAAGAAAGAGTGCTCACCAATGTGTTGGTTGAATTTTTTGTCACTGCAGATAGCCAATGGAAGTGCACTGAAAATCAACAACAGTCAGAGAAATTCATCTTTTGACATGATGAAATTTCCTCTACTTTGAGAGAGGGGCAGTTCCCTCATATGATATGATTTTTGTATTTTTTGATGCTTTTAACCATAAAGCACAAAAGGGAAACAAAATTGAGAAATGGAAAATATGGAGGTGAAGGAGGAATGAATGTGAAAGAAGACTTGCAGATTGCAAGCAGAGAGTTGCACAAAAGGAGAACTTCCCTATCAGATAGAAAGGAACACAATGAGTGTAAAATATGAGAAGCACAAAGTCTTCATCTCCCTAAGGATATGTTAATATGGCACAAAGTTCATGTACTTCGATGATCAACACAAGGTTTGATTCACCTAGGGATAATTCATACCATGAAGGACCAGCAACATTAACAATTCAATGACAAGCAGTTTAACAAATTTTGTAATTGGAAATCATTAACACATCCATATAAAAAGCATTGTATTGATTTGTGTACACAAAGTTACAACCACATATATAGATAGGAAAGCCTCTCTCATAACATGGAAAATGAAAGAGTCTCTAATAGAAAGAGAAGACCTTCTCCCTAATTACAATGCAGCCTTATATAGGCATCTTTCTTCAAGAAGTAGTTATGAAACTACATGACCAACTCTTAACCCCAATCTCAACCTCAAGTTGACTGAACTTGAGTTACATGCTTCATTACAATTTATTGATGTATAGTATTTAATTAATTTGGTTAACAAATTAATTAAATATATTTCAATTTGATGAATATTTAGATGAGTATTTCACTATCAATTCACGTTGTCCTACCATCTGCAGCTGGAGAGAATGATGCACATGCCCTTTAGATACACTTTCAATTACCATTAAATTGTCATTTTGAACCGAGTTTGTTTTCTATTAAATTATCTAGTGAAACTCTATCAATTCCTAATTTTCTTGACTGTTGTGTGTAGATCTCAAAGCCACAATTCCAACAAGTATTTGTTTACATGATTTTTTTGAGAATCGCTCAAGATATGGCCATCTAAGTAGAGGCAGTTGTTTTGGGATTGCCAGGATTATAGGAATATGAATTAATTCTGTTGGTTGGAAAAGACACTTTAAATATTTTACATCATTAAAACTCTGGGCATTCAAATCATGGTGTGACCATTTGATATTACTATCATTTGTAATGCAGGAAAAATTCCCCTGTGGTGATCTTTATGCCTGGTGGGCCATCTGAACTCCAAATTGTTGACTCATCCACAACTTGGGTTCTGCAAACCTATCGTGCATGCAAAGTTCTTCTGCACCACTTTAAACACATAGGGCTATTGACTATCTCTTCATCCGCACTCCATTCCATGTGGTAATTTTAGCTCTTT
Source organism: Taxus chinensis (assembly GCA_019776745.2). Classification (NCBI taxonomy): domain Eukaryota; kingdom Viridiplantae; phylum Streptophyta; class Pinopsida; order Cupressales; family Taxaceae; genus Taxus; species Taxus chinensis. The sequence goes on from CM034146.1 coordinate 648,530,009, forward strand.
TTAGCCCGTGTGTCCCCTAGTTCATATGGAACATATGGGACCTGATTTCCCGCTATCGCCGCTTAAATCCTTAATCATTTGTTTTGGGTTCAATCACGTAAAAATGTCATGTTGACTCCTGCGAGGGCTATTGACCAGTTCATTATTAGCTTTCCATCCCATGCAGTGATCTTGGCTTTTTTAAGCCCATGTGTCCCAAGTACCACTTATGCATTGAATGATGCGAGTTCACCGCACTGCCATTCCTCCTGATTCAATCCCATGCTGCATAGACCATCCACCTCCTTCTTCTCCACACTAGTTCCTACACTTCAGCAAGCTCGGCAATTTGAAGCACAAAAATCTAAGTGCATCTGAGCTACCTGGGAATTTTCTCGACTTAGCTACAACTCTCGCTCCAGCTTGGCTGAGTATTTCTTCCTTAATCACCTTTGATGGTTTTTTTTAGTGCTCATCCAGGGACCCATTGCTTTGAGTTACTTTGTATAAACTTAGTGATCAACATGGTTTTGTCTAAGTTTTGATTTTTCTCACCTTTGCAAACTGAGCTAAGTTCAAACTGATCTTGAGATCTCTCATACATGCTAAATATAACGTTCCAATGATTCACCGAAGGCTGTAGAACTTTTGTCTCATCATTTGTGCCGCATTTGGAGTTTAACACCATTATGAATGATAGTTTTTCTGAGGACATGAGCAAATTACTTTCGTACAAAAAATTTAAAGCATTCTTCATTAGCTCAACTCGCTATGCCACAAGCTTGATATTTGTGAAGAGATAGGATTTATTTACGAGCACAGTGCTTCAAAATATCTTGGTTCATAATTCTAAAATGTGTAGTGCCAACTACTTATCCGATAATTCATTAAATTGTTCACATATGTGTCCCAAGCTATCAAATAACCACCTCGTGCCTAACTCCTTCTTTCAAATGACTTAGTTTCGATGCACCTGGGGAGCTCAACATACACACATAGCTCGATGCATTATAAAAACAGTTGAGCTTTCCTTTGAATATAACTCCTAGCTTATTGTGCATTCTGAGAGCTCGGTTCCTCCAAAAAATAACCTACTCTCGACGTTCAGCTCAACAGGCTCTCTTGCATAGCTCATTTGTTGGAGGAGCTCACCCACATTGACGTGGCTTGGCCAAGGGCACAAAGCACAACAGTTTAAACCTTTTCAATCATGTTCCTGACCTATTACCATCGAAGTGATCAGAGGTGCTTCTGGAACAATGTTATTGATTTTTCCATCTTGCCATAGGATCAGGAACCCATAAATTTTATTTTTTTTGAAAATTTACACCATTCTTGAATGAGTGACAACAACTGGCTCTTTATGGGGACATGGCTTGGATCGAGCACCACAAAAACAAGACATACATGAACTCCAGAATATCAAGGTTTCTCAAATAGACCAGTGCCTTATCCATTGGGCCAAGGAGTCAAACCAGGAAACATCCTTTCTAGACATGGCTGCGCCAGTGCACACAAACACACAAAAAGGGACAAGAAAGGAAATAATCCAAAACGGGGAAAGTATTTATAGAGAAGAAAAAGGATATTTACAAGGGGAAGGAAAGATAATGTATCAAAATCTACAGAATTCCAGAGACAGGGTGAGAGAAATATGTACCTTTGTGGAACAACATAGTGAAAGTATGAGGCACCCGAGAGTTGAAGATGGGCAGTTGGGTGTACCAAAATATCATGGGAACACTATGCGGCTTGAAAAAAAATTGAGAAAAGAATACCATCCGCATAGTGATAATCCAGGTATTAAAAATATTTAGTTCCTATGAAGAACTGAATGTCTGCCAGTGAAGCTCCTCTTCTGTGGAGGAATAGTGCCATGCAAAATCTTCATTACGAACCTCGACTACCTCCAAACTATTTTTGCACGTCACTGAGCTCTAACAACTGGATTCATGAGAAAATCCAATCCTTATAGCATAAATTTCCCATTTCAATGCAGTGTTGTTAACATCTATGTGAAGATTACAATTATCATCGTGGCATGGTTCATGAGGAACATGCACTTTCATTGAATTTTCTTGTAACCATCTTCAAGAGGAATTTGGAAAAATGAGCTGTATGATTTACCATTGTCATCATGTGTAATTTCTACCATGTCCCTAAAAACACACCTGCTTCCTCTGCAAAATCAACACCTGATCGATAAAAGGTCTTGACTCTTAGGTACAAGTTGCATTACTAATTTTTTTTAATGAGTAATAGCGAACTTAAAGGCAGATAGACTAGGTAAAAATTGATTGACAACATTGTCATCTTTCTTTTGTTTAGGTCATTTTGAAGGGTGAGTTGAAACAAGACTGTCATAATCATAGTTGTGAAGAAAATATTCCAAGGATGGATTTCCATTTTCTATTTGTTTTGAAGGATTGTAAAAAGGCTCATGTGTGCTTATCTTGTCAGGAGGACTAATGATCTCATTAATTTCCTTTTCTTCAGGTACAGACACTTGGTTATCTTTGAGAGAACTTAAAACAAAAAGAGAATGGTCCACAATGATCTTCATCTCAATGTATTGAAATTATTCAATCATAGGAATGGGAGGAGTCTTTCCATTTTATTATGATGAACATCCACTTCCACCAGCATAGGATCATTTTTTTCAAAACAAGAACATTCAACCTTGGTACATGACATATCTTCTACAGACTCTATTTCAGGTTGAAATAAAGCCTCAAGTTGTTTGTCTTCTTCATTATTTGAAGGAACATTAAATTGACATGCATCAAGTGGAGTAATACGAAGACATTCATTAGTAGAAGTGATATAATGTTGGGGAATGAATACCTAGTGATGTAGAGAATCATCATGAGCAGCTTCTAGAACTTAAATGTTCTCCTCTTTGTTACAAGGTGTCTCATATTCATTGACTAAGTGTTCTTTATCTTGTTTTGCCTTCTCGTGTGCCTGCAGCAGCCTGTATTGACTTTGTACTTCTCTCATCTAATGTATGGAATTTTTATCATCTTCAGGTGTTATTTTCAATCTCCGGCCTTTTGTATAATTTTCGGTTGACACTTAATCCACAAATATTTAATTATTGGATCATCACATGCAATAATTTGTTTCAATCTCTCTTTCCTTTCTTGCATTGTTATTTTCCATTTTGGAGATGACACGAGTGTGATAGTGGCTTTCTTCTTGGCATATGGAATATTGGCACAATTTGGAAATACCTTCCTTACTTGCTTGTCTTCAATATGTTGTAGAGATTATTTGTGAAATCAATCTTCCGGTTCATACCTCTATAAAATTTATGTAGAAATTGAGCCTATTATGGACTGATTGGAGCTTGAAAACCTTGAATAGGGAGATCTCCATCATCACCCCCATAACTGTCACTATCACTCGGTGGTGTGGGCCTAAAATTGTTTTCCATTTTACCTTTGTTCTTGGGAAGGTTCCTAAACCAAGAGAACGGATGTGACAGAAGTTCAATCCCTAGCGGAGTCTTACCAAAAACTATTGGTTGAATTATTTTTTTCACTGCATGTAGCCAATGGAAGTGCACAGAAAATCAACAACAGTCAAGGAAATTCACCATTTGACATGATGAAATTTCCTCTGCTTTGAGAGAGGGGTAGTTCCCTCATATGGTATTATTTTTGTATTTTTTGATGCTTTTAACCGTAAAGCACAAAAGGGAAACAAAATTGAGAAATGGAAAATATGGAGGGAAGGAATAATGAATGTGAAAGAAGAAGTGCAAATTGCAAGCAGAGAGCTGCACAAAAGGAGAACTTCCCTATCAGATAGAAAGTCACGCTATCTATCCTAAAGGAACACAATGAGTGTAAAATTTGAGAAGCACAAAGTCTAAAATTGCAGTCTCCCTCAGAATATGTTGATATGGCACAAATTCCATGTACTTCGATGATCGACACAAAGTCTGATTCACGTAGGGATCATTCATACATGAAGGACCAACAACATAACAATTCAATGACAAGCAGTATAACATATTTTGTAGATTGGAAATCATTAACATAGCCATATAAAAAGCATTGTATTGATTTGTGTACACAAAGTTACAACCACATATACAAATAGGAAAGCCTCTCTTAGGACATGGAAAATGAAAGAGTCTCCAAATAGAAAGAGACAACCCTCTGGGTAAGTGCAGGAAGTTGATGGACAAATATAGGGTCATCCGTGGATGTCATATTGCAAAAAATAGTGAAATCTCAACTTGTAGGGATTATTAGCTATACATGCACTCTAAATTAGAAAAATTTATATAAATATGAATCGTAGCATTTGGAATCTAGTTTCTAAAATACTAATTTTTTTAAAAAACGGACAAGTTTAGCTATATTAAACACTTAAAATTATATGACTTAGTTTTTTTTTTGAAAAAACTTATAAGATTGTAGTCCGTTTGCCCGCATTTTGGATGACCAAATCTTTTTTTTTTTTTTTTCCTTTGGTGAAACGTTAGATGTAGTTGTCTATCTTGGGATGGATTTTATTTTGTATTTTTTTTAGCAATATTTTTTTTTATAATTTTTTCCGTGAAAGTGGTCTAAAAATATTTAGAAAACGGAGCGCTTTCCGTTTGCCCACCATAACTATATCAAAAAATATCGAAATCAAATATTTTTTTTAATGTGTATAGAATTTGTCCAGGCTTGGGATGGTATAAGTTTTATCATATTTTGATAAGCGAAACAAAAGTTACAGTCTTAAACGTAGACATGAACATTCATGGGAAAAAATGTCTTAAAGACCTATTGTTAGTAAAAAATTATAAAATGATATTTATCTTATTCTATTCACTTTAAAAATCAATATTTCTATGAAGCTAAGAGTCTCCCCTACGCGATGGCACCATTTTTGTGAAATGTTTTCAGTTTTTTAGCATGGTTCAAGTCTTTGGAAGAGCAGATTTGAGGTTTTTTGACCTTTTACACTTCATAATGACCTTCCATAGCTTTGGTTGGGGAAAACAAAGATTTTCGAAGCTTAGGTTCATTTGCAGATAGATAGGACCACACTTGTGGTCTGATAATTTTTTTTAACATAAACCACGAGCACTTTATAAACCGTGATCGCGGTTTATAAAGCACACTCGCGGTTCATAAATCATATTTACACACATCCCAATGTCTGAATTACCATGTGATTTTTACTCTCTGACCTTACCGTACGAATTACTATGAAATTCTGTCTTTTTCTACATGTTTTTCTTATCACCAGAAGCAAAACATCATGGGAGACAAAAAATGAAGTCAAAAAAGGAAGTCATTAAGTAAAAAAAACACCAAACGAATTAGAGGCTAGCAAAATTCAAAATGCTGAGCGAATGCGGAAACTTCGTGAATTTAGAAGATGTTCATCTTCAATCCCAACTATTGTAAGCAATGAAGAACTAGGTAATGTTTCTACTGTCAATGTTGAAGTTGAATTAAATACTCGTGATGAAGAAGTTTTTACTGTCAATGTTGAAGAAGAATTAAATACTCATGATGTAGCAAATGTTGAAATTGAAGGAGACAATGAAAATGTGAATAAGGAAATTCATGTTGAAAACTGTAGACAAGTAAAATTTGACAAAAACACCTCCTAGGATTTTACGTAAGAAACCTAATTGTTTTATTGAAATTGATGAAAACATTTTGAAACCAATGTCTGACAAACTTTCTGAATGACAAATCAGAAGAAAAGCCACTAAAATTTGGGATAATCATTTTGAAATTTTAAATGATTCCCAAAGATGTCAGTTGTTGGTTAGTTTGATGAAATTGATTAAAATGAGACCTACATTAAACACTTTAGGATTGACAACATCTAATATACGTTGTCAAACCTCTACAATTGTTGAAAACCTTCATGATGCATATCACACTGTTGGTGTCAAGAGACGCACTAGGGATAGTAATATTGTGTGCCGTGTACTTGCTACTAGTGTTGTAAGTGAATCAATAAAAAAACAACGTTTGATTACACAAACAAGTCGAATGTTGCAAGTTAATCAAAAAACTCTAATGAAAGAAATTGAAAGACGTAATATCCTTCAATCACTCAATAATGCCTGATTTTTGGGCATTTTCTGCTAGAGCACCGCGTAAGGACAAAAATAATTCTGATGCTATAAGAGAAGTTGTTATTAAATTTTGGCATGATAACACTAGAGTTTCACCTAATACAAGAGATGTTATAAAACAGAGAGTTGGTTCTACTAATCGTGAACCACATCCAAAGCATTTCTTAGATATGACTCAAAATCAATTTTTTCATAAGTTTGAACAAGAGAATCTGGAAATTAAAATTAGTCAACATTTTTTTGAAATGTTGAAACCATTCTATGTGAAAATCAACCATGCTCGCACCACTTGTTGTTGTAGGAAACATGTTGAATTTGTGATGCATTATGCTAAATTTTTACGTATTCGTTCTAATTTTCATTCTAAAACTATGTTATCGGAATGTGGTGTTCAAGTTCCACCAATATCTTCCAGGGATTTCATTCCTACTATATTTTGTGAAAAATAAGTTGGACAATTTTTTTATAGTCAGGATTGTTTAGATGGAAGTTGTAGTACATGCGGCGGATTACCTAAATTAGAAAGTTGCATCCATGAGAAAATTGAAGGTACAATAGGACATAATTTAGTTGAGTTTGATAAATATAAATCAGTTGCATACCAGTTGAAAGATGGAAAAGAGTCGAAACGGTGTGAGCTAGTTACAGAACAAATGCCCATTTTCCAATTTATGAGAAAATTTAAGGATGAAATTGTTTATGAGTATGCGAGGCATACACATAGAGCTTGATGGTTGGATGAACAATTAAAGCTATTCAAAGACACATTTCCTATTGGTACTATTGTTTTAGTGGTTAATTTTGCAGAGAATTACACATTGCAACCACAAATGGAGGTTCAATCGCAATATTACAACTCAGTACAAGTTGCCATTTTTGTGCATATAGCATTGCTACATTCTCCTGATAGTACAGAGAATGATTGAAATTTTTTTAAGAGAGTACCACTTTTATATCAGTGATGATCATACTCATTCTACTGAATTTGTGCAAGGGTGTTTCCAGTTATTTTATGAAAAATTGTCTGATAGGGACATCCACTTCAAACAACATTATATATGGTCATATAATTGCACATCTCAGTTTAAGAATGCACGAATGATTGGATGAGCAGAATGCACGTCAAGATGGGTGTGCAACATATTTGGAGTTTCACTGAGGCTGGACAAGGAAAAGGAGAGCATGACGGTGCAGGGGCATGTGTGAAAAGATCTCTTGCAAGAGAAGAGTTGAAGTACAAAGATGGTGCTAAATTAAAATATGCAAAGAGCATAGTGGAATGGTGTACTGACAACATGGCCCGAGGTTCTCAAGAAAATTCCACAGTTCACAGATATTTTTGGTTGATAGAGGAACAACATATTGCTAACTACGAGGATTGTATGACACTCACTGGGTCCAGTGATATGCACTCATTTTGTAGCTCAGACGCTACTTCGTGGGCCGTATGGACAAGAAAGTTGACATGTTTTTATGCATCTTGTATCGAATTTTTCACTGCTGAGTGTGATTCACAAGAATGGGTGGAAGGATGGATTTGTAGGCCTCTAACTCTGCTTCCTAGTTATCAACCTCCACAAGCATTACGACTTGTTTCTATAGATGAAGTTACAACATCCAAGGACTTTGATGAAATTTTGATTTTGGTGCGACAAGGTATTTATGGTTATTTATTTAATTTTTGTATTGAGTTATGTCCATTGAAATTTTAATATGTAATTTAAATTTGAGTTGTTCAACCAAGTGGTTATTTTTTTGTAGGACATGTGTTTGCAGTAATTGCAACAGAAGACAATGAAGAAGGAACAAACTATTTCTTATGTCGTTGCATCGAGGAAAGAAAGAAGTTGACTTCTCCTATTATAGATGGCGAAGATATTGAGTATCCTACAGGGTCAGTGGTAGTTACTGGAACTTGGCTTCGGTGGTATCCATTAAAAAACTCCTCTATTTGGGTGTTTGAAGACTTTGAGACACACAGGAAAATACTCTTATATTCACATCTAGTTCTAGTGACAAATATTCAGCTGTATAGATATTGAGGAAGGCCTAATAACAAGATTCTTTGGAAGGTTCGAGATTCAGATCATGAAGCAATCTTGTCTGCTATTCAGAGTAGATCTGATCTTGATGGTTCATTGGAATGAATTTACAATGCTCATGTCTGGTATATATAATTTCTTTTCAATATATATATAAATTTTTTAGTTTAAAGATCTAGATTTAAGTTTGAATATATTTTATTTTAAATTTGTGTATTTTGTATATATATATAGATAGTATATGGTTTTGATTTGAAACTTAAATTTCTTTTACTAACACTTTTATGTTTAGGTTAGTGGTGCCAGAAAAGCTTCCACCTTCACGTGGTTGGCACTGTTAGTAGAGAATTTTAAATTCTCGAAGCTAAGAGAAGCTTTCATTGTTTGAAAAAGTTGTAAATTTTGAAAAAGTTGTAAATTTTGAAAAAGTTGTAAATTTTGAAAAAGTTGTAAATTTTGAAAAAGTTGTAAATTTTGAAAAAGTTGTAAATTTTGAAAATGTTGTAAATTTTGAAAATGTTGTAAATTTTGAAAATGTTGTAAATTTTAAAAATGTTGTAAATTTTGAAAATGACTCCTCCCCAAGTGTTTACAAAGACCATACCTACGTGTGTCCACCGAAATGAGAAGGAAAAAAATGAGAGAGGCTATTGTAGAGGGTCCCTATGCTGAGGTGTCAGATCAGACGAGGCATCTCTAGGTGCCACGGAGTCTGAGTAGTCACCCGTCGAAGTTGAATGATATTTTGGTCTCAGGGCTCTTAAGGGACTACGCCCGAACGAAGTAGCCCGGAAGTAACGACCCTTTCGCACACCAAAAAAACCACCTCCTCTAGCATTCACCTGGCCACCCGGACATGCCAGCGTCAGTCGGTTCAGTGCCATGACCCACCGTTTGCAAAATATAGCGTTTGACAACCAATCACTGGCTCCAACTGCACTATTTCACGTGTTTGCAAACAATAGGACAGCTGAGAGCACCGAAATGAGAAGGAAAAAACTAAGAGAGGATATTGTAGAGGGTCCCTATGCCAAGGTTCTGGATCAGACGAGGCCTCTCTAGGTGCCATGGAGTCTGAGTAGTCACCCGTCGAAGTTGAACGATATTTTGGTCTCAGGGCTCTTAAGGGACTACACCTGAACGAAGTATCCCAGAAGCAACGACCCTTTCGTGCACCAAAGAAACACTACCTCCTCTAGTGTTCACCTAGCGGACCTAGATGTGTCGGATTCAGATCAAGTTCGTTGCAACGACCCACCGACTTGTACAAAGACATAGCGTTTGACAACCTTACAATGGCTTCAACTGCACTATTTCACATGCATTTTCAAACAATAGGACAACGAGAGCACCAAAATGAGAAGGAAAAAACTAAGAGAGAATCTTGGCCTTAGAGGTTCCCTGAGATGAGGTTTCAGATCAAACGAGAACTCTCTAGGTACCATGAGTCCGAGTCGAGTCAGCTCATATAAGTTGAATGATATTTTGGTCTCAGGGCTCTTAAGGGACTCATCGCACTTAGAAATAGCCCGTGAAGCAAGACCCTTTAACGCACCAAGGAATGACCACCTTCGCTAGCTTCACCTAGACACCTAGGTTAAAGCGTGAATCAGTTAATGGTTCCATGACCCACCGTTTGCAAAATTTAGCATTTACCTTACACTGGCTCTAATTGCACTATTTCGATTGCAAATTGAAATATAGGACATCAATTTGAGTAAAATGAGCCAATGGAAAAAACTTAGAGGCTATTGTAGATGTCCCCATGCATAAGGTTCCAGATTATATGAGCCATCTCTAGGTTCTCATGGAATGGAGTAGTCACCCGTTGAAGTTGAATGATATTTGGTTCAAGTTCTTCCCATGATGGACTAAATATTGCCCAAACAAGCCAGAAAGCAATCTATCCCATTCACATTTGGAAACACTACCTCCTCTAGCATTTGCCTTTCCACCCGGTATTGTCAGCATAGTCATTGTAGTGCCATGACCCACTGTTTCACAAAATATAGTGTTTGACAACCTTACACTGGCTCCAACTGCACTATTTCACACATTTGCAAACAATAGGACAGCGAGAGGACTGAAAATTTGAAGTGAAAAAACCTTTTGAGAGAGGGATATTGTAGAGGGTCCGTACGAGGTTAAACCAGATCTAAAGAGCACTTGATCTTAGGTGCCATCAGAGTCCATGAGTAGTACACCTCTCAAAGGTGAATAAATGGATCTTAGAGTCTTAGTGATGATTAAGGGACAACACCCGGAAGTTATACGATCCAGTATGTTAGTTGAGCGATAATCACTGGTCCTCAAGGCTAGAAATTAAGACTATGCCACCCATGTGCCGGTACAAGAATTTTATGCCCAGAAGAAACCCACCGTTTGTAAAACACTCTAGCTAGTTTGAAGAACCTTTCATTGGCTCCAACTTCACTATTTCACGCTTGCCACCAATAGACAACAGAGCACGCGAAATAGAAGGAAAAAATTGACCAGAAACCATGTAGAGGGTCCTTTACACCAAGGTTTGCAAGATATAGACGAGGTATCTACTTGACATGGACTTGTTTATCACCCTCAACGATTTGAACAGATATTTTACGTTTGAGGGTCTTAAAACAACTAGCCCGAACAAGTAGCACCGAAAAATGACCCTTTTCGCACAGAAAAAAACCACCAAGATGAGGATTACTTAGCCACCTGAGAAATGCCAGCTTGCAGTTTATTCGGTTGTTACAACCCGCCAAGGTGAAATAGATAGCATTTGACAACCAATCACTAGCTCTAACTGCACTATTTTACGTGTTTGCAAACCATGAGGATAGTCGAGAGCACCGAAATGAGAAGTTGAAAAAACCGAGAGATTGGGTATTGTAGACGGTCCCTACAAAAAAGTTTCAGATTAGACGAGTTAACTAGGTGCCACGGAGTCTGCAGTACGTCACCCGTCGAAGTTCACGCACCGATATTTTGGTCTCAGGGATCTTAAGTGAACTACACCTGAACGAAGTAGCCCAGAAGCAACGACCCTTTCGTGCACCAAAGAACCACCTCCTTTAGTGTTCACTAGGCTTTAATGAAATTTCAATTTTGGTGCGACAAGGTTTGCTAAAATATAGCGTTATGACAACCTTAATTTTGGCTCTAACTGACTTATGTCGCGTTTGCAAACAATAATACAGCGAGATTTACCGAATTTGAGAAGGAAAAAACCAAGAGGTTATTTATTTGTAGGACATGTGTTTCCAGTAATTGCCAACAGAAGATCAATGAGGCCTCTCTAGGAACAAACTGGAGTCCGAGTAGTCATTGCATGAAGGAAAGAAAGATTTTGACTTCTCATGGCTATTATAGATGGTGAAGATATTGAGTATCCTACAGGGTCAGTGGAAGTTACAGGAACTTGGCTTCAACTGTATAGCATTAAAAAACTCCTCTATTTGGGTGTTTGAAGACTTTGAGACACATTTAGGAAAATACTCTTATATTCACATCTAGTTCACTAGTGACAAATATTCAGCTGTATAGATATTGAGGAAGGCCTACTAACAAGATTCTTTGGAAGGTTCGAAATTCAGATCATGAAGCAATCTTGTCTGCTATTCAGAGTAGATCTGATCTTGATGGTTCAGTTGGAATGAATTTACAATGCTCAGGGTCTGGTATAGCGATAATTTCTTTTCAATATGAATATAGAATATAAATTTTTTAGTTTAAAGATCTAGATTTAAGTTTGAATATATTTTATTTTAAATTTGTGTATTTTATGATATATATATATATAGATAGTATATGGTTTTGATTTGAAACTTAAATTTCTTTTACTAACACTTTTATGTTTAGGTTAGTGGTGCCAGAAAAGCTTCCACCTGTCACGTGGTTGAAAGGACTATTAGTAGAGAATTTTAAATTCTCGAAGCTAAGAGAAGCTTTCATTGTTTGAAAAAGTTGTAAATTTTGACCTCAAAAGTTGTAAATTTTGAAAATGACTACATAAATTTTGAAAAAGTTGTAAATTCGCGCACCGAAAAAGTTGTAAATTTTGAAAATGTTGCTGGTGCATTTTGAAAATGTTTTAAATTAATTGAATATGTTGCAAATTTTGAAAAACCTGTACAATGGCTCCAACTGTTGTAAATTTTTGAAAACGACTCCTCCCCAAGTGTTTACAATAGGACCATACCTACGGTGAGTCCACCGAAATGAGAAGGAAAAAAATGAGAGAGGATATTGTAGAGGGTCCCTACGCTGAGGTGTCAGATCAGACGAGGCATCTCTAGGTGCCACAGAGTCTGAGTAGTCACCCGTCGAAGTTGAATGATATTTTGGTCTCAAGGCTCTTAAGGGACTACGCCCGAACGAAGTAGCCCGGAAGCAATGACCCTTTCGCACACCCAAACACCACCTCCTCTAGCATTCACCTGGCCACCCGGACATGTCAGGTCAGTCGGTTCAGTGCCATGACCCACCGTTTGCAAAATATAGCGTTTGACAACCTTATCACTGGCTCCAACTGCACTATTTCACGTGTTTGCAAACAATAGGACAGCGAGAGCACCGAAATGAGAAGGAAAAAACTGAGAGAGGCTATTGTAGAGGGTCCCTATGCCAAGGTTCTGGATTAGATGAGGCCTCTCTAGGTGCCACGGAGTCTGAGTAGTCACCCATTGAAGTTGAACGATATTTTGGTCTTAGGGCTCTTAAGGGACTATGCCCAAACGAAGTAGCCCGGAAGCAACGACCCTTTTGCGCACCGAAACACCACCTCCTCTAGCGTTCACCTGGCATTCTCTAGATAGTTGGCCTTGAGAACAAGTCTCATCTACTTTCACCGACTTGGCCAAGAGAATGGGTTTCCTCAAGTGGTTATGGATTCCACCAATGTACTTGGAGATATTTTCCCATTTAGACAACTTTCTTCCAAAACTCATCGAGTGTACTCTTGCACATCTTGGCCTTATTTTTGCTTGAGATATTTTCAATACATGGACCTCTCTTCATTGTAACAAATATGATAGAATTTCTTTTTGATTGGCCTCTTAAATTCATCCCACTTAGAAATAGGTGGAAGATTCTTAACAACCAAGGAATGAACATAGCTTTCAAACCAGGTTAAAGCATGAATGGTTAATTTTAACCTTGAAAATGAAATTTATTGACTCTCATTGATTTGATGCAAATTGAAATATACCTCAATTTGAGTTAGCCAATGGTCTAACTTATCGGCATTCATGTCCCCATCATAAGGCTAAATTTATATCTTCACCTTCTCTTTGAATGGAGGAGTAAGTTTGGTATGGGGTTGTTCTTCCCATGATGGACTAAATATTTCCCATAGACAAGGAAATATTTCCCACATATTTGGATAGACTTGCCACATTTTCCTCCATCTTGTAGAAGCGTTCTTCTTCAGTCTCATGTGCTTCTCACTACAAGCCATGTTTCATATTCCTTTCTTCCACTTCTTGGTGGAAATATCTTCTTCAAAAGGAATGAGGAAACCTTCACCACTTTCACTACCCTTTTGGGTGAGGGGTATCTAACTAAAAATGTCAACACAAGTTAAACCACACAAAAACACTTGATCTTAAAATCTCTGATCCATAAACTACATCTTTTAAACAATAAATGGATCTTATCTTAGTGATGATAAATGAATAATTACCAAATTTATTATTATCCAGTATGTTATGAAATAATCATTCATACAATACTGAAATTTAGATATGCAAGACAAGGAGACAAGAATTTTATCCTAGAGAAACCCAATGTGGGAAAAACTCTAGCTAGGTAAGAAATTTATTCACTTCACTATATAAAACTTCCAATACAATACAATACAAGATCACTACCAAAAGATGTCCTTTAACAAGGATTTAAGATCTCTCTACTTGCATCACTTGTTTATAACCCTCAACGAGAAAGAACTTAGTTGTCTATGAAAAAAAACCAGAACAATTCAAAATTTCCCCCTTTTCTCACACTTGAATTCACTCCAAATGACTTACTTAGATGATTAAATGTGCTTGCATTTATAGTTGTTATATCCAAGGATGAAAGGAGATGAGAAATGAACTAGTTTGGGAAGTCCAAACATTTTCAACTATTTAGATTCCCATTTTGGCATCGTCAAGGACAAAATCACTACTTTCTACAGGAGGTGTTTGCATAATCACCGTGGAAATTACGTAACTACTGGTGCCTACAGATAGCAGTCCCGCAACTTCTACTCTATGAAGAGAAGCGGTTCCACAACCATCATGGTAATTGTGTAACCACCACACAGTTAATACAAAAAATATAATAAGAATCATCGTCAACCTGACTTTGCCATTTTCCATAACGATGAACATGTTGAGGGTATATTTTCCAAGTTTCAAAAAGTAAATACATATAATTTGGTACTTCTAGATCTATTTTTTGGATCATACTCATGCTTTAATAATTTAATACTTTGTCAATATCAATGTTGTGTCCAAGCCTATTTGCAATGAAGAGACGATTTGGAACATATTAAGAATGTAAACTTAATCAAACTAGAAATAACACAACTTCCATGATTAAAGGATCTATTCTGAATTTATTTAAGATAGTAAGAACTGGGGACAATACTTCTAATTCTATGATCATGAAAACATAAACATACATGAATGAAAATATTGTCTAGATAATTCAACACACATTAATACTAGAAGTTAAAAACATTAGAATAGTTTGAACAAGAAATAAATAAAACTTTCATTCACATCGGAAAGGAGTGGCCCTTGCTCCTTCCCTTTGATCTGGTTACTAATGTGTACTCAAAAACACAATTTATTCTAGAATCATGTTCTTTATTTATCAATTGTTCAGTTTATAGTACTTTTATTATCTTTCTTCAATGTCCAATCATTTATTCTATAATGATATAAATAGAAGGATATCATACATGCAATGAAATCAAATCAAACATATATAGTTCAGATTTATCATTATGAAAACCAACACACATGGATATATATAAGAATCAAACAAAGTGTGCTCCAGATGCACGTCTCTGAAAATATATATGTATAAGTTCATAATGTATGTGTACATCTCAAACTAAGTGTGTCATAATGTACATATGGGACCACATGCGGTCACAAAAGGCTATATATATACAATGGACTATGAATCTACTCATGACCACATATGTACATCCAGGTGGACTATAAATCTACTCATGAAACATCTTCCCTCTCTTCGCCCTGCTAGAAGTAGCACGTCCACGACCTGGGGATGTAGTGGAGGGAGATGCCACTACGGATTTCATCTGTGTGGTCCTAGGTGTCTCTAAGCATGCCTGCAACCTAACCTGCACATTCATAAACAACAAGTTTTTAACACCCAAAATTTTAAAATACATTCAAAATTTAGAAACTTGTACAATTTAGTTAAAATGCATGTGAAATCTTACCGCAATGTCATGATCCCTATCAATTTGTTGTTGACGCATCGCAAGGACAATAATAGACTCACGAGGGGTAAGCTACATACAAATAATTAATTTTCAAATTAAATATTTCACATATACATACAAAATTTGATATTGTAGATTTAAGTAATAAGAAATAATGAACCTCCAAAATTTAACAAATTTAAAAAATTGTACCTCAGTTAGTGGATCTACAGATGCTATGGCAGTATCTACAGTAGCCTCCACAGTCTGCATATATGGAGGAGTCTCTCTAGCAGTCATAAGCTATACAAAAAAACATGTACAAATCAATATTAAAATCTATATGACTGTGCACCACATAACAGAGGTCCAAAGCATGTAATCCACGTGAACTTCCAGTAATTAGAAACAAAGTGTAAAGAGATTTACTAACCTGCATAAAACTCATGTGAGGCATGCCAGTAGCCTCAGTTCCCTGAGTAGATGATGACCCGCCAGGCTCCTGTGTATAAAAGAGAAAAATATTAATACATGTACAACATACACGTGAAACATTATAATAATAATCTAGTGCAATCAAATGAAATTAAAAATGTAAGTTTGTACAACTTGAAACTTATGTTTGAAACACACCCAGCTGCAGTAGCTAGCATGTCGACGCCGGATGTTTCCTTCACGGCTCTTGCTATTTAAAATAAAATAAAAAATTAGTTTTTTTACATGTATGTACATGACGTACAATCAAATATATATATATATATATATCTCAAACATGTGAATTAAACTATTGTATATATATATATATTATTTAAATTTATTTGAAATTTACCTGTGAAAGACCAATATTAGTGGCACCAGTTCCAAAAACATTCCCCAGCATCTCATCTATAGAAAAAAAATCCTATGAACCAGCAAATGATGTCTCGCCTACAGTGCATACGGCACCACATGATCCACAGTGGTGTGGTGCGCTAGAACTGGCACCTCCACCAACATCACCAGATGCAATCTAGTCACTATGCTAGGTGAGAGTGTCAGTGAGCTCCCTCAATGCATGCAATGTATCAATCTCCACAACCTCCTTCACTGTAGGAGGGATAACTGAAGGCAGTGGGGGTTTTGGGGCATGGGGGATCCTAGGTTGACCTACGCATGCACCAGGTCTGCTCTGTGCAGAGCCACCTCCTCGACCAAAAAAGTCAAGAAAAATCAAAATAATGTGGGACCTCATTGAGCACGAACTCGCAATATAATTTCTTAAAAAATAAAGAGGAACCTCATTGTTGTTGCATGGTGGATAATCAAAAACCATCCACCATCGGTCCCAAAAATTGTTTTTGATTCTGTCATTGTGGCACCAATGGATTAGGAACCATTTGCAAGTAACTGCAGGGGGGCATTGGTTCTAGGGTCGGTAAATAATGCACAAATGAGGTCTTTTCTAATTTTTTTGTCTTTGACGGCCGCATGGGATAGTTTATCAGCATACCACCACCTACAGTCACTTCTACAGGTGTTCCATCTATGTATTTGGTTGGTTGCGGACTCAACTTCACCAATCAATGTTTGCAATGTATTGGCTAAAGTCACACGGGATGGATTTGTAGCATGATTTTGTCTTATAGTTTGAATTAGTTTCTCAATGACAATTTTATTTTCTTGGATTCTTCCAATGATATTATCTTGCATTCCTGCTGGCTCAGTGGGGACAGAAGGAGCCACATGAGGCAGATCTATGTTTGGAGGAGGGTTTTGAGGAATGTTCGGTGGGTTTTGAGGAATGTTTTGACAGTTTGCATGATTTTGAGCTTGTCGACCAACTGATAAAACAAGAAAATTGTATACATAAACAAACATTTCAAAAAACCCATGAAAATGCAAAAAAAAACCTAAAATGCAAAAAAATGATTACAATCAGGGACTTACCTCCTCATCTTGGCGGCATGGTTGAATCTATCACTATCCAGAAGTTTGATGAGTAATTTTGAGGTGGTATTCAAAGTGTGAGTGAAAAACGTTTAGGAAAAATCGCAGTTTGAAATGAAAAATGAGGAAAATAAGGAGTTGCAAGAATGCTAATTTTTGTCTCAGAGTTCCGCGATCGTAGTTTATAACCACGCTCACGGTTCTAAACCACGATCATGGTTTTAGGTTCAGTAATTACCAAACCTGGAATTCAGGAACCGAGAGTGCGGTTTAAAAACCGTGATCGCAGTTCCTTTATTTCAGGTTTTTATGTCCACGGAATTGTCCACCAACTTCGTGCACTTACCCCTCTCCCCAATTACAATGCCACCTTATCTAAGCATATTTATTTAAGAAGTAGTTATGAAACTACCTGACCAACTCTTAACCTCAATCTCAACCTCAAGTTGACTCAACTTGAGTTACATGCTTCATTACAATTTATTGATGTATAGTATTTAATTAATTTGGTGAACAAATTAATTAAATATATTTCAACTTGATGAATATTTAGATGAGTATTTCACTATCAATTCACTTTGTCCTGCCATTTGCAGCCAGAGAGAATGATGCACATGCCCTTTTGCTACACTCTAAATTTCCATTTAATTGTCATTCTGAACCGAGTTTGTTTTCTATTAAATTATCTAGTGAAAATTTATCAATTCTTGATTTCCTTGATTGTTGTGTGTAGATCTCGAAGCCACGATTCAAACAAGTATTTGTTTGCATATTTTGTTGAGAATTACTCAAGATATGGCCATCTGAGAAGAGGCGGCTATTTTGGGATTGTCAGGCTTACATGACTATGAATTAATTATGTTGGTTGGAAAAGACACTTTAAATATGTTTACATCATTAAAATTCTAGGCATTCAAATCATGGTGGGCCCATTTGATATTACCATCATTTGTAATGCAAGAAAAATTCCCTCGTGGTGATCTTTATGCCTCGTGGGCCATCTGGACTCTAAATTTATAAATCATCTGCAACTCGGGTTCTCCAAATGCTACCGTGCACGCAAAGTTCTTCCGCACCACTTTGAACCCATAAGGCCATTAACTACCTCTTCACCCACACTACATTCCATGTGGTAATTTTGGTTCTTTTTAGCCTGTGTGTCCCCAGTTCATATGGAACATATGGGACTCGATTTCCTGCTATCACTGCTTAACTCCTTAATCGGCCATTTCGGGTTTATCATGCACAAATGTCCCATTGAATCCCACGAGGGATGTTGACCAGTTCATTATCCACTTTCCATCCCATGTAGTGATCTCGAATTTTTGAAGCACATGTATCCCAAGTTACCATGTGTGCATTGAATGACCAAGTTCACCGCACTGCCTTTCCTCTCGATTCAATCCCGTGCCACATGGACCATCCAACTCCCTCTTCTCCACACCGGTTCCTCCACTTCGGCAAGCTTGACGATTTGAAGCATAACTAGTCCAAGTGAATCTGAGATTCCTAGGACTTTTCCCAACTTAGTTGCAACTCTCACTCCTACTTGGCTGAGTATTTCTTCCTTGCACCTTTGATGGTTTTTTTAAGTGCTCATCTGGGGAACTATTGCACTGAGTTACTCCAACCTGTATGAACTTAGCGATCAACATGGTTTGGTCTGCATTTTGATTTTTCTCTCCTCTATGGATTGAGCTAAGTTCAAACTAATCTTGAGCTCTCTCGTACATGCTAAATATAACGTTCCAATGATTGACCAAAGGCTACAGAATTTTGGTCTCGTAATTTGTGCTGCATTTGGAGTTTTCCATTATGAATGATAGTTTTTCTGATGACATGAGCAACTTGCTTTCGTAAAAAATTGTTGAAGCATTCTTCATTATCTCGACTCACCTGCCACAAGCTTGATATTTGTGAAGAGATAGGATTTCTTTACGAGCACAATGTTTTAAAATATCTTAGTTCAGAATTCTAAATGTGCAGTGCCAACTACTTATTCGATAACTCATTAAATTGTTCACATATGTGTCCCGAGATATCAAATAACCACCTCGGCCTAAATCCTTCATTCAAATGACTCGATTCTGATGCACCTGTGGAGATCGGCCTACACACATAGCTTGATCCTTCCTTTAAATAGAACTCCTATCTCATTGGGCATTTCGAGAGCTCGGTTCCTCCAAAAAGTAACCTACTCTCGACATTCACCTCAACAGGTACTCTTGCATAGCTTGGTTGTTATAGGAGCTCACTAACATCGATGTAGCTCAGCCAAGGGCACAAAGCACAACATTTTAATCCTTTTCAATCATGTTCCTATCCTATTACAATCAGAGTGATCGGAGGTGCTTCTGGAGTAATGTTATTGATTTTTTCATCTTGCCACAGGCTCATAACCCATAATTTTTAAATTTTTAAAAAAATTACACCATTCTTGAATGAGTGACAACACAATGTAGCTCAACAAGAAGAAAATCATGGAGGCCACCAAGGTAAGAATTTGATGCCCCCAATATTCTATATCTTATTAATCATAGGAGATAAGTTGGTACATAATTGCATGATTGATTCCGGAGCAAGTAGCTCAGTCATACCAAAACAAATAGCAGATTAGTTGGGTCTTCAATATGAAGTCATTTCCAAGGGTGTGGTGCAATTGGATGAGACAACAGTAGCAACAGTTGGAGTAATCAAGTATTTGAGCCTCACTCTACATGCATGTCCTAATGTGACCATATTACAAGATGTATTAGTCATAGACTTGTCACCACTCTTCACATTATGATTGTCAAGAGACTTCACTGCCAAAATTGGGGGCTATGTGTTTATTGATTCGTCCCACATGTTATTCAGAAATGAGGTATGGAGCTAAGGCTACAATCAGATCTGATCCCATTGCAAACTTTCATATAGAGCCTCATATGTACAATTCCAATTAATGTAAATTGTTCAAAATTTGATCAAGAGGATTATCCAAGCACCCATGAAGCAGATACCAAAATCGTGATGCATTTTAGAATTGACTCTTGATGAATGGGAAAACAAGAGACATGCTTTCGAACCCTTATAAATAAATGGAGGAATCTGAAGTAGGGATTTATTGTTTGCATGAAGAGAATCCACCTCTTCATAGCATCACCAAGCTATCACCACAAAGATGATAATGAAGTATGGCAGTTATTCTTTGATGGATTCAAGGAGCCAGACAAGGTGTAGGAGGAGGAGCTATGATCATTTCACCACAAGGTACAAAATATTACTTAGCTTTCTCATTTCAAGGTTTATTTTCTCAAATAACACAGCTGAGTATGAAGCCTTAATTCATGGATTGCATTGGCAAGAAAGAAGATTTATTAAGAACTTACAAGTATTTGGTGACAAGTGAGCTAATTGTGAATCAAGTCAGAGGAAAAAATAACTGCCAAGAATGATCTGTTGAAGCAACTACAAGAATCAGGTATGGGATCTCATTGAAGATTTTGAAGCTTTTAGCATCAATTCCATCCCAAGAAAAGAAGAATGAAGAAGCCAGAAATACTGACTAGCAGATCGGGGCAAGCATTTGATGTTGTAGAAAGTATCAAAAGTGAGAAATCTAAGCCTCATATCAAATTGGTTATAAGACCAGTTGTGTCCGAGATAACAACACAAGTTGGCAAGTCTTCGAGAATGATCATACAAATTGTCAACTTTTTACAAGAAGAAGTTGATTCTCTACTAGAAACCAAGGAAAGTTAGAATCCGTAACAGTATGGTGACCAAGTGGTGCAGCTGAGAACTAATAAACTTACCAAAAGGTCTTGTAACTTTGGAGTCAATCTTCAACCCAAATGATCAGTTCCCGAAGGAGAAGGAAAACATTCAGGTAAAGGGTGAAGATTCAGACACCCATTTCAGTAGATGAAGGCAAGACATTGCAAATTGGCAAAGTGAATTACCCAACAAGAGAAATCTCCCTAATTTGTTCAACTTTTGCCAAGAATTCCCAAATGTCATTTTCTTGGACTTATAAGGATTTAAGAGGTTTCAACCCTAAATGTTGGCACAACATACTATTGAATTAGATCTAAAATCCAAACCTATCAGACAGAAGCAAAGGCCGGTGAATCCTCACATTGAACCTATCATGATGAAAGAGTTGAACAAGATAATTGAAGCTAGCATCATCTTTCCTATCAAACATTCAAGATGGGTTACAAACTTGGTTCAGTGAGAAAGAGAAATGGAGAAATTCAAGATTGTGTGTAGACTTCCATGATCTAAATAGAGCATCACTCAAAGATCATTATCCACTTCCTTCAAATGGAGAAAATCTTGCAAGTTGTAGGCTGGTTTTGAAAGGTTTTCATTGCTAGATGGCTACTCAAGCTATAATTACAATAATGGTGAAGAAGAAGATCAGTTCAAGACAGCCTTCACTACGAAATGGGGCACATATGCTTATAAGAAGATGCCATTTGGAATTGTCAAATGTCGGAGCAACATTTCAGTGAGCTATGGATATGGAGTTCAAGGGATTAATCAACAAGATAGTGTTGATATATCTAGATGATATCACTATCTTCTCAAAGAATGCAACAAACCACCTCTTTCACCTTAGGCAAGTATTTCAGAGGTGTAGAAGATTCGGAGTGTCTTTGAATCCCAAAAAAGTGTGTATTCTTGGCACATAAGGGAAAATTGTTGGGTCACATTGTCTCAAGAGAAAGGTTGACAATTGATCCTGAAAGAGTTGAAGCCATCCGAACACTTCCATTACCACACCACAAGAAATATCTCCAAAGCTTCTTGGGAAGGATAAATTTTGTCCACAGATTTGTGCCTGATTTTTCCACTCTTGTGAATCCATTAACAATGATGTTGAAGAAGAGTCTTGCATTCAAATGGAAAGCAGAAGGAAAAGAGAGTTTTGAGGCTATCAAGCATGCAATATCACAAGCCCCAACTCTTATCAACCCATAATTTTCAAAGGACTTCATGTTGTATGCTTTTGGAGGATCAGATACAATCTCAGCTATCTTGGTACAACTGAATAGAGAAGGTTCAGAACAGCCCATAGCATTCTTCAGTCAAAGCTTGGAATATTACGAAGTAAAGTATTCTTTCATTGAAAAGCATGTCCTTGCTGTCATTAGGAGTTTGAAGAAGTTCAGACACTTGGTCTCGAACAATAAGATTCAACTGCTAGTGTCTCATGTTGGTGTCAAGGAATTTCTCCTAAACAAGGATTTGAAATGAAAAGAGAGAAGGTTGGATCACTCGGGTAATGTAATATGATATTGAAATCAAAGTGACCAAGGTGGTTCGTGGAAAAGGTTTGTGTGAGCAGCTTGCTTCTAAACAACAAGCTTGAGTCAAAAGATGAAGAAGAGGTTGTCCTACTACTACAGAATGATCAAGAACAACTAGCTAATGATGCACCCATTCCATGTTGGACTCAAGACTTGGTGCATTATCCAAATAGGTTTGTGCCCTCCAGAATGGAAAAAAGCTAAGAGAAGATACTTTAGATTGCAGTCCATTCCATATGTGCTTATTGGTGGTGTTTTGTTCAAGAAGGACATCAATGGCGTTGTTATTGAGGTGTATCCCAACATGGTCAAGTTGGGAGGATATTACATGAGTTCCATGATGGGGAAGCAGGAGGCCACTTTTCTCTACACGAGTAACAACTCTCAAAATCATGAAGGCTGGTTACTATTGGCCTATGGTGTTTAATGATTTCTACTCATGGATCAAGAAATGCAAGAAATGTGCATTCTTCACAGGGAAAGAAAGGTTAGCAACCCACCCCTTCATCCAATTTCAGTAGATCAACCATTCATGCAATGGGGATTGGACTTCATTGGAGTTATCAATCCAAATTCAAGTCAAGGCCACAAGTGGATACTTACAACTGACTATTTCACCAAGTGGACTGAAGCAGTGGCACTTAAGGAGGCAAATGAATCCAACATCTTGGATTTCTATGAAGGGATAGTCACAAGCTTTGGGATCCCTGCCACTATCATATTAGATAATGCATTGGCATTCCTTGGCACAAAGATCACTAAATGGGCTGTCAAGAATGGTGTATACCTCAGCACTTCATCAAACTATTACCCTTAGGGTAATGGCCAAGTAGAGTCTACAAACAAAAACCTACTAAGAATCATCAGAAGGAACTCTTGATGAGAATCAGAGAACTTGGCACACAAGGCTCAAATCAGCTCTATGGGCTGATAGGATCACACCCAAGAGGTCTATATGACAACTCCCCATACAAGCTTGTATACGAAAAAGAAGCAGTTCTACCTATATCACTTGAGTTTTCAGCATTAGAACTCATGAAATAGTTGGACCTAGTTGAGTTCGAACCCATGGAAATTAGGTATGTAGAGCTGATGGAATTAGAAGAAGCAAGACAACATGCAATGCAAACCATGGAGAAGGATCAAACATTGATCAAGAAGAGCTTTGACAAGAAAGTTAAAGCTAGGGAATTCCAAGCTGGAGACTTGGTACTGAAGTGGGATGTTGATCGTGTAAAGTTAGGAAAGCATTCCAAGTTTGATGCCATATGGAGTGGTCCATACATGATCACTGAATGCAAAGGTAGCAATGCCTTCTGGCTGGCTAAGTTGGATGGTGAAGAATTGCAGATTCCAGTCAATGGAATCTATCTCAAACATTGCTACTAGAAGGATAAGTTTCTTACCTTGTACATATTAGTCTAGGATTTCTGAATTCCTCCAAGTGCTTGTGCACATTGTTGTTGTTGTTAGAATAGGGTTTCAATTCCCTAAGTGCGGTGCACATGCTCTATTGCTTCTAGTGTATGCTTTGTATACATTTCATCGAGCTCCTGAAAGAGAATTGCAGCCATAAGAGAATCAAATCAGTAGAGTAACAATATTGGGGCATGTTCAGGTGTTTTCATTGCATTCCAATAGATCATATTTGTAGGGAATCAAGTGAGGGAAATGCTTCCAAGTTTCAAACAAAATTCCACTCTCACAAGCCTTGACTTCAATATTTTATTCACAAAGGATGAGATTGCAAGAAGCAGAGAACAGTAATATCAAGTCCAAGACAACGAGTGCTTCAATGACTCAGGGATGCAGGTCTTTAAATTTCATATCAGATTTGAAATTACCAAGATAGACTTCATGCCCAATGGATAGCTATAGGCATACTGATCATACTTCATCAGCAAGTAGATAACCCCATCGAGTCACCAACTTGTTATCCCAAATTCACCCGTCAAGGTAATTTGGATAACTTACACAAATTATTTCAGTCTCGAGCAAGTAGAATTGATTTAAGGCCCAAAATCATGTTTTACGGGTCCCTTTCGCTCTCCTCTATCTTCCCCATCCAAGGAAAAATCCAAGAAGTCTAGAAAAAATTGCAAAAATCTGAAAATGGGCCCATTCTAGTGTATTGCGGAAAAATCATGACATTTTTGTCCCAGGCGGTCCATAGGACATCGGGACATCTGGGACGCGTAAACCCGTAATCGCCACAGCTAGTGTAAATCTGAAAAAAATTAGACATTTTTTGTCCCAGGAAATTTGCGGGATAGTTGGGACACATGTACACGTGGGATGTGCATCGTCAAAAAATCCCATGAAATCCAAAAGCAAAATTGGTTAAGCCGGATATTCTTTGGCTTCCACGCCGCACAGCTTTATATGGGACGTCTGGGACCCCGAAAACTTGATTTGGTCACACTAATACCGAATTGGCAAAAGCGGAAGAAAGAGGCCCAACTAGTCCAAGGCACATTCGGGATGCCTAGGACCCGAAATAGCAAGCATTATCCATAATACATAGAGGGAACATTTCAATGCGGGTGGCGTGGAAGAATGTGTCCAGGAAAGCGGGGAGACACGTGGACCCGATTTTGCTCCGAAATGCCCGCAATACAAAGAAAAAGTCAATGTTTGACCTACCGACGGCCCGAACTTCACAACGGCCATATGAATTTTTATGATGCCCGAAGCTTCGCTTTTCACCATCCGAATGTAGACTTTTCAGAATGGTAGGTAATGAAAATTAAATTAAACATATTTAGCTCTGATAAATTAAATTCTCATTCGCATCAAATGACAGAAAATACCTAGCAGACCCAAAATAACTGTCTGTACTCAGAAGGCCATAACTTTTGCAATTCTCAACGAAAACATGCAAAATCGGTACCATTGGAATCATGTTTCTAAGACCGATGCACAATTATCAAGAAACTCAAGAATTTGATGAGGAATCAATATATATTTTCCTAAAAATGTGGCCTGGTTCATAATAGTGTTTTATTTGGTAGTTGGACGCATTCAATGAAGCATGCGCTGACATATTTCACTACTGTAAGTTATGGGATAGTATTGGGGGCCTTTTACAAAAAACATACCATCATTTCAATCCATTTATGACCTCTTGAAAGTGGTTGAAGGACAGATTTTGGGATTTCTATTTTTCCCGCTCTCTCTCTCTCTTCTCTCTTTCTATAAATTGAAGTGTTGGGCTCATTATAAAGGGAGATAGTTTTTGATAAAAAAGATCTATCAAAATTTCTTTGCGAATTCAATGTGTTGTAGGCCCTTGTAGTGGAATCCTTGCATGGTGATCTAGGCCCTTATCTTGTAATAAATTGAACTGTGCATATCATGAAGCAATAAAATACAAGTTTGTGGATGCATCTTCCCTTGCTGTGTTTGCTACATTCTTCTTTCCCCTTCAATCTTATTGAAAATATATTGTGTCTATCTTATGATGTTGTAGCGATTCATTATTATTATGCATGTATGAAATATTTCTATGAATTCATTTGCTAGACTGTGGAGAACTATTATCACCCCTTCTAGTATGTAATTTGCTCCTATTTTTCACACATTGGAAAGCTATCCCCATTCCCTCATTTTCTGGTGTATCACCTCTTTAGTGTAGGATTTTTTTCATGCACTCTCTCTCCCTGGTCCCTTGGAAAGTTAGATTAGGAAAATATAGTTTTTCCTGCATCAGATTAGATTGTGGCAGGTAGTTTAGGATCAAGAACCAAATTTCTTTGGAAGTCTATCTCCAGTAGTAAGTCTCAAAACTTGGAGATAGTACCCATGTTATCCAGTCACACTGTGAGCTCAAGCACACACACTTGTGCAAAGCATAGAGTGATGTGATTCGGTGATAACACAACCTTTTGGAGTGAAAAAATATTTACTGAATAAAGACTCTTATGGGCGCGTCTACGGTGCCAAAGACACCTCTTTTGTCCTTTACCCTATTTTTTCCCTCGCCTACCTCATGTTGTTTATGCTCTTTTCCTTCTCTATATGTGTTCTTTATAAACCCTTATCCTAACAACAACCATTATCATCCACCATTTTCCCACATGCTTTCTATCCTTCAACTGAGGATATTTAACTTTTACTACCAGCTTATACTTCACTTTCGCACTACTCTACCCCACACTAAAATAGATGTGTGGTCCTCTGCGCATACACAACCTTTTGAAAATAATGTGGTTACTGGCACATAAGGCACAAAACAAAACAAAAAGAAAGGAACAAGCAAAGAGAAAGGGAAACATAAGAAAATAAAATACATAAAGGGAAATTCCTAAGCTAATTAGAAATACTACCTTATTTAAAAACACAAGGAAGGCTTATTTATAGTAGGGCTTCAACCTACTACCATTGAAATGGCCAGGTAACTTCGTCCCATCCAACACTTGTAACTGACATGTGCCTAAATCAAGGATGTATGAGATGATGTAAGGGCCCAACCAATGGAATTTCAACTTCCCAGGATGACACATATATACTTGGAATCATACAACAGAACCATCTTCCCAACCTCAAACTACTTGTTCTTGATATGACGATCATGTCATGCCTTTTATCTAGCTTTTGCAGTCTTTTGACTCCATCTAGCAAGTGATTCCTCTCTCATCTAACTACATCAAATTATCTATCCTTTCCTTGAGTACTTGTTCATCAGCCAATCCTCCTATGCGTGCTATATGCAGCGATGGTAACATGAATTCAATGGGAAAAATAGCCTCTGCACCAAACACCAACTGAAAAAGTGTGGCCTTGTTCAATCTTTTATAGGTTGTCATTTATGCCCATAGAACAACTGATACTTTGTCATCCCAATCCTGTGCCTTCCAACATCACAAATCTTGGTCAATGTGTGACTTAGTATCTTGTTAAATGCCTCAACAGTTCCATTTACCTGTGGATGATAGGGGTAGTCTTGTGATGGGCCACCATAAAATCTGCTAGCAGAATCCTAACAGTTTCATTGAGAAAATGTGTACCCCTATCACTAGTCAAGCTCAAAGGACATCCATACCTTTTGATTATGTTTTCCCATAAGAATCTAATATCTGTCACTGTAGTGCAATCCTTTGTATGCATTGCCTCTGCCCATCTTGTCAAGTAATCAGTGGAAGTAATGATATACCGTGAACCAGTCCTTCGCACGGCAGGAAAAATTGGTCCTACAAAGTTGATTTTCCACTTTTCAAATGGATCTGTGTTGGCTATCAGCCTTAATGGCATCTCATCCCTCTTTCTAGGTTTTCCTAGGCACTGACAATGGTCATAGGCCTTACAAAATTCAATACAATCCTGGTAGATGGTTTCCCACCAGAGTCCTATGCGAGTAGAATCTTTCGCATGGTTATATTTCTTACATAGTGTCCTCCTGCAATCCCACCATATGCTTCCTCCATAACTGCTACATGCTCATGTTCTAATATGCATCCTCACAGAACCTCATCATGGCCTAACTTATACAGATCTCCACTAATCAACATGTAGGGTGTGGCAAAATATTGCTAACTATTTCCTCTCCAAAGCCTTCATCCCTTTCTGGTGCCACACCTATTTTAAGAATACCATAATATCTTCCAAGTACTGAGGGCACGCGATGTAACCTAAATAGTTATGCATCTAACATTATATCCTCAATACTCTGTTCATCCTCTCTTGAGTCAATCCTTGATAAGTGGTTAGGTCAAGAATTATTTTTCCTTTATTTTACAACCACCGTGAACTCAAACTCTTGAAATAATATGACCCAATGACATATGTGCCCTTGCAAAATGGGCTTATTTACCAAATACTTCAGTGCCATGTGATCTTTGTAGAATATAAAAGGTGTTTATGGTAGATACTACCTGAACTTATACAACACGTAAATCATTGATAGTGCCTCGCACTTAGTAGTAGTGTAATTATTTTCTTCTGGTGTCAACTTCCTACTTGCAAAACACAAGGGGTGATCAATAATCCCCTCACTAGGTTGTGCTAGTACTACTCCAATGGTTGTTCCTGAGGCATCAACATGCACATGGAAAGGCTTATCCCAAGAAGGAAATTTAGTATGGGTGCAGTGACAAGTATATCTTTCAAAGTGTCAAATGCCTTCTATTGCACCTCTCCCCAATGAAAGGCACTCTTGTGATTTAGTAATTCTTCCAAGGGCACGGCGATCTTGGAATATCCTTTGATGAATCTTCCTATAGTACCCCGTATGCCCAAGAAATCCATGCACTTCACTTTGACTAGTAGGATCTTCCAATCCCACAATAACTGCAACTTTTGTGGGATCCACTAGTAATCTCCTTACATATAATATGCCCCAACAAGGTTCCAAATGGAGTGGAAAAGACACATTTCTTAATGTTGAGGTATATCCTCAACTGCCGACATCTCTCAAACATCAGCCTCAAATTGTCACAATGGTCTTTTACTAGCCCATACATAGTCCAATCACCCTAGGTAGACTTGAAGAAACTTGTGGATGAAGTCCTAAAATGCTTGTACCATAATGTACGAGAATATAACATGTACATTTTTAATCCAAAAGGCATGACCGTATAGGAAAAGATTCCCCACTCAGTGGTGAAATTTTTCTTTCTCTAGTCTTCCTTTGCAATCTTGACTTGGTGATACCATGAGAACCCATCCATGAAAGAGTAGACCTTGCACCCGGATACTCCCTCCAGAATTTCTTTAGTAAAGGGGGTTGGGAAAGGATCAATGACACATATTGCATTCAAGTCCTTGTAGTCAACACATATCCTTATTCTTCCATCCTTCTTGATAATGATGACCATTGGGCTTATCCATTCTGATTCCTCCACATCCTTAATGATGCCTAAAGCGATCATCTTGTCTATCTCCTCCTTGACTCTTATGTGCAAGTTTAGATTCATTTGATAGGGTCTCTTCTGAATTGGGTGCACACATTCCTTCAACTTGATCCTCATCTCCCCCAAGGAATGGTGGATGCCTTTGAGTTCATGGTACCTACATGTGGAACAAATCCTGGAACTCATGTGCAATAGATCAATGATATTTAAACTTCTTTCTCTAACCAATAGTCCCCAATGATAGCTTCCTTAGGTTCTGCCTCTAATCCAATGTTAACCTTCTTCATTTTCAAGGGCTCATGGTAGGCACATGCTCACTCATCAATGTTATCTATGACTTGTGTGTACCTATGTAATGGTTAACATACAAACTTTCCATCTCTTCACCATCTGTTACATAGACCATATTTCCTTTTTCCTTTTCAATGCATGTGTGCTCAAGATGTATTTCTTCTGATTCTTCTTCATTGAGGCACGTCTCCAAACTAGGTTCACCTAACAAACTCTAGTGGCCTATCTTTTGCCATGGCGACTATCTCCTATTGTAAGGTGCTTGAAAACTTGCAACGCCTTATCCACTGATGACTTGGTACTTCGATACTCAAAATATTGAATGAGATCAATTGTTAACTCCTGCCAATTCCCTCTCTGACGGTGTGTCTCAGAGTGGATATACCATGCACACACACAACCTTGTAAAGTGGAATATAACTTATGCACCCATAATAAAGGTGGGTAAACTTCTGTGCTTCCCATCCAGGCCTTCTCATAAGCTTAGATATGGAACAGGTGGGTTCCTTTCCATGGTAGTCTTGTATGATAGTGGGAACGTTGCTTCTACAAAACCTTACAGAGAATGTGACTCTTACCTCATGCCATTCTAGGAGACTCTCGCGATGTGTTGTCCACCAACGCACTGTAGTCCTCCCGAGAAAGTTATAACTGAGCATACTTCTTCTTTCGTCCTCATTTTTCCACTGAGCCTCCATTTCTCATAAGAAATCATCAGGGCTTGACTCCTCCAGAGTAACTTGGTAGCTTCTTTCTTCCCAAGCACTTGACTGAGCATGCCTTCATCACCCTTGTTACATATCCTCTCAATTATCTCCCAATCAACTCATAAGTCCTGTGTACCCAATTCTCAGCATGCTATGCTAGTTGTATCACTCATCGACTGAGCATCTTCAAATTGAATGACTCCTTCTGTAGGATGAATTACCTCAGTATCTCTGATGGAGTGCACATAGATTCTGTCAAGGACTTCTTCTCCTAAGGGCTCAGTATAGGGCGTTGACTTCCCATCTGTTAAAGGGATGATCACCCTTTCTTCCTTGTTCTCAAAACTAATATACCCCTTGTTAAACTACAGGTTGACATTGTTCTTATAACACCAAGGGTGCCCAAATAATGTTGGGAAATTATCCACCTTGGTGAGAGCCAAGACTTCAAAGTCCCCAGTGAACTTGGCTCCTTGAATAGTGATAACTACATCCTTCAAGACTCCAATGGGCATTGCCTTTGTCTTGTTCACCATATACATCACATTCGAAGATGGTTATAATGTGGGCCTTCCCATTTGATGCAATGCATCCAATGTAAGAAAATTGACCTCCACTCCTATGTCGTTGAGGATATTACTCAGAAGCCACTCCATCAACAACTACATTCAATGTGATCCCTTTATCATAGTCAAGGATGTGAGGAGGAAGGTATTGCATGTAGAACCTTCCTTTTGTGCTCTTCTCTATTACGGTGCGTGGTACCTTCTCCCATAACCATTCTCCTAGTAGGGAATGATATTCTCCTTCCCTTAACATTTTACACACTTCCCTGACCTCATCTAGATCCTTCTGCAGAGCCTCAACATTCTTCCTTTTCTCTAACTACCTTGACTGCTCCTTCAGACATTGGATCTCCCCTTGTAAACTCTGAATCACATCCATAGTCTCTTGATAAACTTCCTTATGATGAGTAGAGTTTGGATACTTCCCATGTACCACTTCTTCCCTAATAACCAGTTTCTGTCTTGGTATCTCCCTTGGCACACATGGCCTCCATCTGTGTTGTCACCAGTACAGTTTCTAATCCTGACTCATGTGCCACTCTTGGAATCCACTGTGGGTCGACCTTTTTTATACTTACCATCCCAATGCCTTTGTCTTTCCTAGTTTTGTTGGCTCATGTGCTCAAAAAACTCAAGCCACTCCTCATACTTATGTTTCTTTATACACCATGAGCATTACAACAGGTCAAGACACTCACGTTTATAATGCTTTGTCAGATCTGTAATTATAACACGTTCCGTCATGGTAACTCACTTCTTTCCCTGTCGCGGTTACTACGACCATGAAATCCTCCATGAAAACATATTTCATGCACTGCCCCTCCATCTGTGTGTCCTTCATATCAATGATCATCATCCTTGGAATTGCTTGCAAGGCTAGTTTAGCGTAGACCAAGATCAATAGCATCATGACTCTGGTCAATCAACCTACAATCCTTGATATCGTGGGTTATAGAGGTAAAAATATTGCAATAGCAAGAAACATTCTTGTGGATTGCAAACTGTAGTAGAGGAAATATATTTGCATCATGATCCCCATGGAAAATCTCACAGTCTACCGCCGTGGTGTGTACCCAATTTCTAAGGGAAACTATCGTTTGCATGCCCCTCCACTTCACAATGCTGTGCACTTGAGCCCACTACAAACCTCATACACTAAATTTGTAGACAAATTCTCCTACTGCTTGGCCATTATAGTAATTTGAGCCTCTAGAAAAGGGCTCACACTGGTATCAATGCTCCCAACAGCCTCTGTGCCTAGGGCAGATTCTAAGGCCTCATGCACGGGTTTGTGAAAGTCTTGTGTTATAGTTACCTTCTAAACCGGAATTATCAATCCCCCAATAAACCATTGAGCATGTTGAAAGGGGTGTATGCCATAGGATAGTTTTGATAAGATATTTTTGAACCACGCGTTGTACTCTTACACACTCTCTATAATTCCTTATTGGATCTCCTTCAGGCACTGATGCTTTTTTACTCAAACTCAAGGATATGGAACTCTTCTAGGAAGTGTTCTTCAATGTAGTGTAATTCATGACCATCTGGTGGGGGTCATACTTGTGGTATCAACTATGCATGCGCCCTTGCAATGTCATTCAAATTGACTTGATTTTCACTCCGGGGTAGTGATTCCCTTTACGCACAACAACAATTCACATTTGTGCAATGTTCTGTAGAATCCTCAATGCCTATATAGTTTGGTAAGTGCAAATACATCTCAAAGAATACTTATGGAGGTGGTTATGGCCCTTTTCCTCCTAATCCAGAACCTTGGTTCCCTCTGTGTTTCCTCCTCCACTAGATCCAGTAGACCAACCAGGTACTATCCCTCGAGACCCACCAAATCCTCAAGATCCACTAGGTCCACCAGGTCCTTGGATCCCTACACCACCAGATCCACCTCCTGTAGCCTGGAAAATGGCTTGAAGTGGTCACACCTAGTGTCCCTAATGTCCCACTTAACTGTGCGTTGATGGTTTGTGATATTGTTCCACTACCAGTTGTGTGTCCCACGTCACTTCCAGACGTGATACCCAAACCTTTGTGTATTTACACCTTGTCCAAAAATTCCTCCAAATATGGGAATGGTTTGTGCAACCATGGATGTCCCAAATGAGAAATTATATCTCCTAGGAATAGATCAATTACTTCCATCGATACCAACCAGATTAACAATACTTATTCCTTGATCTAGAAAACCAAGCACCAGGAGTTTGGTCATGAGGTGGGTTCAGATGCACGCCGATGGATCTCCTTTCTCCATGTGAATGAACTCTCATCAGAATTTTGAAGGGGCTTCTCTCCCACACTTCCAAGATGGGGTAGCACAGACTGCTTAGGTTCCACGTCCTCTACATGAACCTCAACTCCTTCCTACACAAGTCTACCTCCATAGATCCATCACACCTGCAACCTCACATTGTCTAGCCATCTCACTTTCATGAGCTTCACTATACTTGAGTCATCTCTCTTCTCTTTCCTTTTCAGCCACAATATTTTCCATCTTTCTCCACCCTATCTTCTTCGCTCAATGCTCAAAAAAGCTTAGTTGGCCATAAGAAATGCCTCTAAACTTAGGGTAATGATCAAGATATTTATAGCCAAAGGGACAGAACGTAAAAATGATCCTATGGGTTCCCTTAGAAATTTAAATTCAACAACCTTTGGATAAGACTACGTAGAAATGGCATATTCTAAAGTATAACTAGCCATCACTCCTTTCCACCAGTGATCAACAACACATGTCCAAGTCAGATCCGCATCCTACAGCTTCTGGTAATCATCTTGGGTCCATACACATGATCTATAGTACCAGCTCAATCGGGATGCATATGTTGAAAGCCATTCATACAATTCTACTAGAAAACAATAGAAGAAGGTTTCATAAAACTCATGGTACAGGTGCTCTTCTACCCATCTACGTGCATCAAACTTAGGTCTAACACTGAATCTTTGAGAAAAATCATCCTCCATGCTCCTAAACCATGCTTCAACACTCTCCAAGGTCAGGCGCTCAGTCATCACACATCAATGGAACCAAGATGTGGATGCATCCATTTCTCACAACAACTTCGAAAAGAGGTCCCGGCAATGAAAGCAAGATGTAGTCATTTTTATGCCCTGAGAATAACCAGTCTAATCCCATGTGCATTGTCCTATAACCCAATACGCGGGCATTGGGCGCTCACCCGAGGCATGCGCGGGTGCCGAGCCCTTCCTTTATGTGAGTCTTGTGAGAATACATTGATTAATGATCAAAGACTTAGAAAAAGGGTAAAGAAACATGCATTCATTCTGAGAACTTAAGATGAGGCATTATATTAATGCATCCATTTAGATAACAAGGGAAATATCAAATAGATAACATATCTGATTCATAATATAAAGAAAATGCACTAGGGTTTACACCCATAAACAATGTATATATTTTAAAAGAAATCCATATATTCATATTACTCTCTTTTCAGTAACCACATTACATTCCTCAAGGTCATTATAGACCAAATTTCTTAATGCGGATAAGACTTATACATCAGAATCCTAAACTATGCTTTACAGATTACAAAGATGTTCATAGACCCATCCCTCTAGATATGCCATCTCTCCTATTGCCTCCTAATGAGAACCTTAACCCCTAGAATCCACTACTATTTCTACAGAGCTTCGGCTCTCCTCTTCTTCTTCTCTGCCTCGCTTGATATCTCTCTTGACGCCCTTTTCTTCTACCTGAGCATCACTATATATAGCTTTAACATCCACCGCCATGCCTTCCTGAAGTAAAATATCGGTTTCCAAGTGTCCATGTGGTCCTTCAATGGAGCATGCTTCTTCCCATCTGAGCTCTTCTCTTTTTGCAATGATGTCTTTTTGGATCCTTCCATCGCATGGAATATTCCTTCACTATCGAGTTACTAGGCTTGAACCTTATCCACTCTGCATGCTTAATCGGGTCACGCTTTTCTTGTGGGACACTGAATATGGCTAAGTCCTGAAACCATTTCCTTTTCCTTGCATGCGTGCCTTGGGTTCTGCTAAACCCTTCTAAAACCATTTTCATGTGTGCCCTTCTTCATATATGCCCCGCGTGCCCATGTACCTTCTTGGACTTAGCCAATATTCTGAGGCCCAAAAATGCTAGATGTCATGTTGCACAAACTTAGGCTTCAACCACCTCTTGCCTGATGGAAAGATTGGAGATGGAATGCATATATTTTGTTACTCAAATATGATTTTGATGTCATATATTCTTTTATTTCTCTCATTTCTTCTGGTATTGATAAGCTCAACTCATGATGGAACATACACTCCTCTCTTCCCACCTGGCTTCGACGTCTCCATTGTGCTTGGAATCGTCTATTTGATCCTAAGTTGAATTTTTTCCTCTTGTGCCTGATTTAACAAGGTCTTTTGCTAGGGGAATGGTTAAGCCATATTGGAATTCCTAACCTCAAGTTCCTTTTTTGTGATCACCCAGAGTCTTTTAAACATGTTTTCTAGTTTTTCCCTCATTCTCAAAAAGCATGGCGTTGGATCCATTCCCTCTTCTAGCCTTACCACCTAGAATTTTTTGATTGGAAATCTACTCTTTTTGGGGGATTATGTCAATTGGCCTCCATATAGTACTTCCATTTGGCATTTTTTCCATTCAATTATTCTCTTTCACCTTTGGAAGGATAGGAATAATTATTTTTTTTCAGCATTGTGAGATCTATATGGAGTTATCTATTAATGAGAAGGTGGAAATTCTATCTTTTATGTGTTTGTAGATCCAGGCCCAAGCTCAGAAAGTGGCACTAGAGTTTTCTCATCTCCAGCAGATGTCAGACCATTGGGGCAATCCACCATGTATCATGAGTTGGGTTCCCCCTAATGATGATAATCGACAACCCTTTATCTCCTCCTCCGCCACCCATATGTCATGGCTGCTAACATAGCCACTCTCGTAGCCATACTCAGAGTGATTGGCCTTCTTCATTGTCAGCTCGCCCATGTCCCCTCTTATTTTGGGTTTGGTTAGAGCCATCCTACACATGGAAAAGTGGTTGTCAGTTCTTCAAACTGTGGGAGCATCTCATTTTGGCAGTTTTCCTCCACCAAGTTGGGGGATCATGGTGGTTCTTAGTGTTAAGATGTCAGACCAGGATTGTTAGATGTTCAGCCCCCCTTATGACGAGCCTCACACACTTTGATTCTTTCCGCTTAGGGATGATTTACCTCTGCCTTCAAGTGTTGTTTCTCTGTGTTCCTAAGTTTTTTATGGTATAGTGTTTTTGGTTCGCCCTTGTGGATTTTTTTGTTACTTTTGTGGCCTTTTTGTTTCCTTCATGGTGTTTGATGTATTACCTTATGGGATTTGTTTCTTTTGAGCCTGTGTCCACTATCGGGTGCCCCTATACTATGTGACACTTTATATTATCTTTTTTATAATATAAAGGTAGTTCTAATAGTAAATTTCCTAATCATTGAGGACTAGTGATACTAGGAAACCTAATAATTCTATTTTTTTTCAAATCCAGAAATCAACAATTTATTTTGTTTTCTAAATAATGATAGGCCTTCAATTCACTTAATGGTTAAGGGTCTTATTTGTTTGGGGTGGTATGGACTAGAAAAAACCATGTCACAATTAGCCATAGATGAATTTTTTGTCTTTGTACACATTTGTTATTTTTTATTTTGAACTCTATTCATCATTTCTTAGAGGCGCATTGACTTGCTTTTATTTTTTTTAATCTTGATCACTTTTTTATAAGAATTTTATCCCAAAATTATAAGTGTTTTCTAGGTCAAACCTGGTTGTTGATTTTGATCTAGAAATGACTCACTGATTTGGAAGTAGAGACATAATATTTTTCATATGTATATATATAGTAGGTTGTAGATATATATTCTATGATGAGATGCAAGTAGCATATATCATTTTATATATATATATATATATATATATATATATATATATCTGTATATATATATATATACATATATCTGTATATATATATATATACATATATCTGTATATATATATATATACATATATCTGTATATATATATATACAGATATATGTATATATATATATATATACAGATATATGTATATATATATATATACAGATATATATATATATATATATATATATATATATATATATATATATATATATATATATATATATACAGATATATATATATGTGTGTGTGTGTGTGTGTGTGTGTGTGTGTGTGTGTGTGTGTGTGTGTGTATGTATGTATGTATATATATATATATATATATATGTATGTATATATATATATATATATACATATATATATATATATATATATACATACATATATATATATATATACATACATATATATATATATATATATACATACATATATATATATATATATATATATACATACATATATATATATATATATACATATATATATATATATATATATATATATATATATATATATATTACATTAGAAATTTCAAGAATAAAGGATTTCATCATTTATAAGTATGATGATTTTAAAAATATATCATCTTACTAACGATATAGTTAATCGTTGGTTTCCTTAGAAGATATGTTTAACTATTGAAGCAATAGTTGCATGCATTAAAGTAATAGTTGTATCCATACCACCTAATGAAGCATTGCCCCAAATTGTTAATATGTTTAATTCTAAAGATGGAGTTCATATAATATTTTAAAGATGGAGTTCATATAATCACTTCACTTAAGATATCTAATAACAACATGTAGTTAATATAACCCCTCATGAGATTTAACAAACTACCCATTATGGAGAAATTTACAGAAATTAGTTGATATGACATTCCATGGACTTATTAAAGACGTTGATATAATCAAGAATAAATGTTCACATGCATAAATAGAACATAAGAATTAGAGAGTAAATGGTCCTCCAAAGATGCATATTTGGGAGAAGTATCATATGTTAGTTATTATTAACCAAGAGTTGGCATCACAAAGTTTTAGGAAAGAGAAAGAAAAACCCTAATAATAATAAGTTGGTTCTGATAAGGACTAACTGATCTATTATCACTAGGTACAATTGGTAGTTTTTTAATGTACATGTTGATTAAATTATAATATTCAATATAAAGGTGGTGGAAATGTATATTAGTTCATGATTGCATGGGAAATCATGTTGACGATGATGTTGGGATTAAAGACATGGAGATATTTATCAATGATATGGATGATTTCATAAATATATTTTTAACAGAAGTGGATGGGGAAGAAATGTAGAGATACTATTAGAATATGGACCATGTCCTAGGATTCATCTCTACAAATTATCCACAAAAAACTACTAAGAGTGTAATTTTGTTACAAAAAATTAGGAATGATATTGTAGAAACCAAATATATAGTGGATAAATTGAAGGTTGATGAATTGTTACATGTTTTTAATCCTTTCACGTTCTTCAAATTACACAACAAACTTATTAAATACTTGGTCTCGTGCTATAAGGAATCATATTTTGTAAGATAGACATCATCCTTTGAAAGGCAAGGAAGTCTCACCTAAATCGTGACACAGGGGATTCACAATCGAAAGCATTATCTATCATGTGCATTTATATAGGGATTTTAAATATTAGTCAAAATGAACACAATATATTTCCATATATTAAGGGGTATAAGGGGTTAAATTATGAAGGTTTTTCAAAATATATTGGGGGTAGGGTATGTGAAGAAATAGAGATGAGGGAGGAGCAGTTGTGGGGAAGATGGAGAAGACCTAAATTTAGATCATTTTCATTATGTGTTTTTTCAAAGTAGTGGTGTGTTTTTTAGAGAAACAATGTGTATTTCCAAATAAATGGCACTACATAACTATTAATAACTGGGACATCCTTTATAATATCATAACTAAGGTATATTTTTAATCATTCAATTCAGAATTTTAGGGAGAATGGATATCATGAAGATCAATAAATTAAACTAACAAGAATGCAACCACATATGACCATTGACATTAATATACAAATTTTGAGTAGTGAGACAAATGTAAATAGAAAAGAAATCAAAGAGAGACATCAAATTACACATATTAAGAATTTTTTACTTATCGAGTCCAATATGAATTTCTTCAAGATATTAAATGGAAATATAATTAAATTTTGTGAAAATGTAAGGGATTGAATATGACATTCAAAAGGTAGGAATAAAAAAGGGTGTAAAAATTTTCAATTTAAAAATGAGTAGTTTTGATACATGGTAATATAAGGGGTATTTATAATTGAAAAGTTGTATTGGGAGGGAGTGTTAATAATAGAATATTTAAATTTATATTTGGAAATAGGGGTATTATTTAGTATCCTATGAATGCACAAAATAGGATATAAGTTTTCATAGT
Source organism: Taxus chinensis (assembly GCA_019776745.2). NCBI lineage: Eukaryota > Viridiplantae > Streptophyta > Pinopsida > Cupressales > Taxaceae > Taxus > Taxus chinensis. The sequence continues at coordinate 648,569,563 of CM034146.1, forward strand.
GAATCTCCCATGAATCGTGATAGCCTAGGGGTGGTTTGATTGTGAGATCATATTTGGTAGGGTTTGGAGACAAAGTTAAGTCATATATCCAATTTCATTAATGATTTGTGAAGGTCATATTAAATAATGATTGGTGATGGCTCCTTGCACATTCAACCCTACATAATAGAAAATTACAATGCACTAGATATAAGCTCATGCATGTAGGGCCAACATACACATTCACAAAATTGCATATTTTAACCAAAATATTGTCATCCAACATAATATACAAACAACTACAATTAATATCATAAACACTCTACTAACATAAAGTTTATTCTACTATGATAAAAATATATAGTAATCATAAACACAACAGTATACACATTATGTGGCAGAACATGATCCATCTCCATTAATGTCAATAAAATCCATGCATACATAGTACATCCCTTTCCCAAGTGGGAGAAGGGTTAAGATACATTAGAAAAATGCACCTCGAGCTAGGAATCCATTCAAAATACATTTTTCTCCCCCATTACAACCACTCTATAAGTTATAATTTCCTTACTCTCACACTAAATGCTCTCTTGTTTCTTTGTGCTCAATGTAAATGATTTCCTTGAGATGTTTGATCCATCAACCTCTCATATTTATACTCTCTACTCATTGTCTTGTCTTCACACTAAGTCTTCTAGATATAAAATTTTGGAGCAATATTAAATTACTCTCCTCTTAATACCTCATACATGCATTATAAATTTTAGTGACTCGTTCATTTATTGATGTTTCATAGATCAACCTATCTCATGAAACAGTTAGAAAGAATTTTCCCATTTTTTTAACTGTCAAATTTCAAACTTTTACCTTTGGTGATGATTCAGTACTCGTGTTAGCTAAATACTTTCTCTCTTGGCCTTTTTGTTACTTTTCTCCCTATATTTGGATCAACACTTTAATCTTCCTTCAACTCTATGTCATTTAGCACAAACCCCATCATCCTTTAGAGATCCCTTTTTCCTCCTTCGACATTACCTTTTTCATTTTCCCTTTTTCTTGTGCCTCTTCACTAATTTCATATTAAATCAAGAATTATACATTTACACTCCTACATTGGCTCTCTGTATTACATTTCTCGTAAACATGGATTCCCTATTATGAGGAATCTATATTTTGCGATAAATTTAATGAATGAATTAAGGAATTTTATCCAGTAACAAAAGGACCATCTTTTTATCATAGTAGTTTCCCTCTTCTTAAATAACCAATATTTACATTTTTAGAAGCTACCATTTTTTATCAAGGTGTGGGAAAAAATGGTTGACCAAGTTCTTATGAATAAGTAATCACCACCTTCAATTTTCTCCTTGTTATCTTTGGTTATGACCAAGAAGACTGGAAAACAATCATAAATCATTAAGGATGGACTATGTCAATGTGTTTGATTTGTCTTATATGTATATTTTTTTTGTTTTTTATTTTTTGGAAATATTTTCTCGAGTAAAAATATATGAATTCCACTTTAACACTTTATCTTGGTTTATAGTCCACATTATACAATAAATTGCAAATATTCGAGGCAAAATAATCACTTATGAGTTGGATAGTTCACTCACTAACTATAAATAGATCATTTTTAACACTCTTTAGGATATATTTCCTAATTGGATATATGATATCTCTGGGTCATGTGTGGATAAGTTGCTCCCTTTTTTCCTGATTGTTTTTTATCATTGTTCATTATTTCCTTACATTTTTCTTTTATTTCTAGGTTATTTTACATACAAAGTTACTATCAGTTAACTTAGGAATGAAGGGCATGTGTTGAAGCAATGAGGCCAACTCACTCAATAATTCACATGACAAATTCTTATAATAGTTACATTGTGTTATTTTGGTCATATGGGTTGTAGAAACATGACTATATAAGATTATGAGATTTATAGGTATTTTGTTATCTTATGGTGATTTTTGAAATTGTAGCTTGTGATTTTCATTCTAATTACATGATCGCAAGTTTTGCATATTGTTTTTGTATTTTATGTATGAGAAACCCTATAAATGACATATTTGGAAGCATTGTTAATAACATAACTTTTTTATTCCATTGCTTAGGTTAATTATTTCTTAAATGTCACAAATATATCTATGTTACTAAAATATTTCAGATTTTTTATATTCCATCGTAGTTCTTTAATATTCAAGTTATCCTTTTAAATGCAGTTTGATTCACCCAATAAATAAAATAAAGCACCAAATAAGTTAATTTTATCACTCTTTATAATTTATTTCAAATATAATAAGTTCTATGACTTTAAATAGAGAGTATAGTATGTATGCTTATGGTGCTTGATTGACTAACTAGTGTATTAGGATTACTCAATCCTTCTTAACTTCATCTCAAGACACCTCTTTCGGGACATGGTTTTCTCCAACTTAAAAAGGGAGGTTTAAGTGCTAACATGTACCAAGGTAAATATGTTATGAACTTTATATGTTTCATTTTATTAAATGCTAACATGTCTTATATGTCTACTCCAAGAAAATAAGTTAGTCATGTTTTCCTAACTTTTTTCATTCCAATCATATTTTATTGTTTGCTCTAAAAATTTTAGTCTTGTATGGTTAGGATATACCCTGTCTTCATCATTTTAGATGCTTTCCCACAAGAGGTTCATTTTTTTTCATACATTATCATCTATGATGGCCTTCGAAGTAGGAATGCATTCCATATGATTCATTTGTTATGGTTGTATCAAATTCCCTTCTTGATATTTTTTATTTGATGTAACATAAATTATTACCATAGTAATTTTGATGTATTGGCATGATTGGTTCTATTTTCCATATGAATGAATGATGTATTAAACTCATATATATTGGATTAGGTATGAGTTCCTTGAAGGATTTGTGGCTTTGTACATTTCATGAAGAGAATTGGAGCTTGAGATATTAGTTAGGATGTTGAAGACACAATGTTGGTCCAAACATCACCCTTTGTGTTTTTTTACTTGATCTTGCTTGAATATTGTCATATTTCATCTGATCAATAATGTCCTTATCTTATATTTGATTTTATAAAATCACCTATAGATAAAAAAAATATGTATCATTTGATGGTTCATTGTGAGTTCTTACTATCTTATCTTTATTGAAAATTACCTTTTATTTTTTAGAAACCTATATATAACAAATGAGTACTTGAGTAGAATTTTCCCTTGTAGTTATTATAATTCCCACATCATGAACCCATCACGATATGTTTCATAAAGAAATTCTATGGAGGAGGATGAATTAATGTTCGACATTACAAGAATATAAATGATTCAACATTATATTATGGTTTTAGGAAACCCTAATAGAGGTATAAAGACAATATTTTTTGTAAATAGGAAACCCTAGAGATGATGCACATGTCTTCAGGATGTGTGTAATATTAAATTAAAAATTTTACTAAAATGTAATATCAAAATTAATTGTTAATCTAGTTTAGATTTATTATGTGAAAATATGAATCTGGCATTAGAAATATAGAAATAACAATATACGCACATATTATAGAAACATGTATTACAATAGTATGACCACATAAAATCTTTTGAAAATATATAAAAGACGTGGATATTATTGTTAGAAAATATTTTTTTTGATTTAATGGATGAGATGAAGTAACAGTGGTCTAGAAACATGCAAGTAGGTTGTGTAGAGTTTTTTAGGATATCAAAAAAATCTACGAAGATGAAATTAAGGGAGGAAAATGTCACATGTATAGGGAAAAATTTCCTAGTTAGAATTTTCCTCTATGGACAAATTTTTCTTTTGTAGGATTTTTTTGAATTCTAACTCTAGCATTATGAAACTTTTTGTCTATATATTCTCTTCCTATGCTCTTAATTTTGTGATCATGATTGTGCAATAGATTAGGAACTCTCTATATTCAAACTCTATATCTCCTCTTTAAAGACCTAAAAGGGTATAGTTAAATTTGGGTTGAGTTCCCTCCTTAGTGCATACATAAAAATACGCCAAAGAGGAATCAAACCCTCTTAGTTTCCCAACTTGATGAATATGCACAAGATGTGCAATAGTAATGCGTTTTGGTAATGAATACCATAACAAGAACTCTGAAACTTTGAAATGGTATTTAATTTAGGATGTATCTTTGTAAAATGGCCTAGGGAAGCTATATAGGATGTATGCAAACTTAGTGCCAAGTGATATGATTGAGAGAGTGATGTAGTAATTAGGTTCTCTATTGTGATCTCTTAGGTAGTTTCAAAGATGTGAGATTAGAAGACCTTTGAATATGTGGGGTAAATATGATTTGTTAGATGATTGTATTGACATATTTTCCTACTCAATTTATAATAGTCTAACTGCTAACTTGTGAATTTGAAAAGATGGCCATTAAGATAGTGGAGGGTGAATCTGACATCCTTAGGAAAAAAACCGTATAAAAATATTTTTCCTTTACAAATAATTTGTTCATGTTTAGGTGTAAATTAAATTATGCTAGTTGGAAATGGTGGCAATATGTCTAAGGATGTGTTCTATATTTATAAAGTGGGTTTTTTCTAGTCAATGATAAGTAACAAGTGTTACCTAGTGGCTAGGATTTCTAAATTGAGTGTGATGCATGTAGAAACTAGTCATTTAAATGTATAATGATTAATGGGTTCAAATAATTACTGAGGATAATTTCCCATTTCCATTGGTCAAGATTTAAAAACACTGAAAATTGGAATTTAATTGGTGTGGATGATAGTAACGCATAAATTTTACACCATATAGTAAAGTATAAATTCCTAGATATATTGAATTAAAAGGGATGAGATTCTAGGTTTGGGTCCTAAGAAAAATTGATTGAATATATACACATCTATCCTTTACAATAAACTAAAGAAAAGTTATCACACATGATTAATGATTATTATTAGGAAGGTTTGGAGTGATATGTAAAGTATCATTATTACATCATCGATTATGCTTTCTGCTTTAGAGAGTTTATATAGTTTTACAAAGGATTATAACTATGTTTTTCTCTTATCCATATAATTATACAAGAGTAACATCCTAAAAATTACAACCTCAATTTTTAAAACTTTTCGTTAAATTCTAGGACAAGATTTATAGTTTCAAAAAACTATTTGAATAGTTCATAAAGTGAGCTATTTAGAAAGATAGATTACAATCCATATTAATAATGATGAAGAATCTAAGGAGTGGTATCCTCCTAAATTAATCAGCCATCACCACCTTTTTCTAGAAAGGTTTAACCTCAAGTGTATTATAGATTTTGGAAACTTCTACATTCACCCCTTTAATGATATTGGCTTGAATATAACTCAGAACAACATAAAGTCTACTTTTTCTTACTATAGTAGGAAGGAACAATCAACATAATTAACCAGTCTCAAACATTTCCTAAGTTTACAATAGTGTTTAACTACTATAATCAACTTTATTTTTGACCTTATTCTTAAACATGTTCAATATCCAAAACTTTGACTAATTGAAAACCCCATATTATAACATCCATAAGTAAATAATTACAACATGATATAAGTTATTCAATCATACTTGAATAAAATCCAAGTTCTATTCTATTTTAGTAGTGTAGATTAAGTTAATTACTTCATTTACATTACTACAAACTCAAAATAATAGAAAAATTTACAAGTGGAGTATCCATTGAGAACACATTACCGTAATTTAAAAAAAATCTAGCTTTTTATAACTTACTAGAGTATAAAATCAACTTTATAGTCCTTTAAAGACTTAACATTCATTTTGAATCATATAAAAAGGGACTAACAATGCAATGCCTTAACCATTTCATTCATCAACCATACAACCAAGATAATGGTACTCTAAATAAGGAATATTGTAGAGATATAGATGTGTCTACTTTCATGTTTACATATTAGTGAGCTATCTACATAGTAAAGAAGTGGGGGTGTCTCATATTTAATGTGTATGGTACTAACATGCATAATTTACTAAACTTATTAGATCAAGATTCATAATGTTAGCTATTTCACTAATTGTTCATACAACTTGAATCCTCCATGAAGGGTATCACTTTTAGTATTTAATAACTTGTTGGTTTAAGATGCACTCCTAGTATTTAATTATAAATATGGATAGACACATGAGTTTTTGTCCATGGTTAGAAAAAATATCCTAGATACCATTCTATAACTCTAATTTGGCATAAGAGCATTTAAGGAATCTAACATGGTACCAAAATGTTTCTAAGCTTCGCCTTGTACAACATGTAGTTCAAAACGTTTTGGGTCACTTTGAGATTTTTTTCCTAAAATTAATTTTAAATAATATTAAAAGGTATATAAAATCATGCAAAATAAATTATCCTTCCATGTCAGATGTGGAATCAACCTTTAAATAGTATTTTTTGGTTGCCTTTGGAATTGTGCAAAAATTAAAGTTCTTCATTTGACCTTAAAATTGACCAAAGGGTATATCTTGATACACACACATACATACATATATACACATAAATTTACTTTGTGTCATATTTTGAATCAACTATCATATGGTACTTTTGGCATCATCAAAATTTGTGCCAAAAATAGAAAAATTATAGGTTGTGCTGAGTTTTTGTCAGCAAGTAGATTATGAATTTTTAATAATTTTAATTTTATACTAGGATATATGATTTACTATGGTTCTCGATATATTACAAGTTATTTAGACATGTAGAGTATTTATTCTAGTCTTGCCTTGATTTATGAGATATATTGTTCATTCCTTAAGTGTATCACCTTGTCTAGATTTTCCATATAGTTGTTTATAGGGGAGATAGTCAACATATTGATGATAAATTTCATGATTGAATCCTACAATTTCAGAGAGATCCTTTTTTTTTGGAATTGAGGGTGTTGAAAGGACCCACATCCTTGTATAATTGAGGATTTATTGAGAGGATCCACAACCTTCTTACAATGAAGGGGACCAATATTAGGAACCCAATTAAAGAAACCATGAAACCATAGTGAAGATGCAACGATCAATGACAATGACCGTAACAAGTGGGACAACTATCAGTGATGGAAGCAAGAGGAATAACCACCAGTGTCAACAATGAGAGGAGAAGCCACCAATGTCAACAACAAGCAGAGAAACCACCATTTTCAACAACAAGAGGAGTAACCACGACAAAAATCGGAGGAACATCAGCAGTGAGCAAAGCAGCCACCCATGTCAACAGTGAGAGGAGAATCAAGAGGAGCCACCAGTGTCAGCAACGAGAGGAGTAGCCACCAGCATCAGTAGCGAGAGGAAGAGCCACCAACTTTAGTAGGGAGGAGGAGCCACCAATGTCAGCATGAGCAGAGAAGCCATCTCTAGCGGGAAAACCACCTCCGAGGAGGATCATGCATTGACGGATTTGAACATGGGTGGGCAAGCACACAACCATGTGACTTGACCGCACCACTCCCACCCCATTGGCTTTAGAGAGATCCTATTATTCAACTCCATTTCCCACTTTACTTAGCACGGTTACAACAACAAGATACCCATGAATTCCAGTCATATGGGATGGCATCCATAAGGACCTTCATATTTTTCGGTATTATTTGACACAAAATCAATGAAACCTAGCTATGATCCATTGTGATACAATTGTATGACATATTGGAGTTTTATGAAGTAAATTATCATTTTTGAGGAATATTTAACATCATCTTCAACGTCGAAATCTTCCTATTAGGAATTGTGCTCCCTCTAGGAGCTAGTATTATGATCATTTTCTTCAATGGTATCAATTTTTATGCAGACCTTTTTGGTGTTTCCTTTATCTAGGAAGCCTTTACTATGGCATATGTCCTTTCATGGATTTACCAACACCAAAATATGTGTGTATTACCTTACAAATATCTAGTATGGTTGGATTATACTTCAATATATGTTCCATCACTAGCGAAAGTGTTAAGAAATTTGTCTTCACTCTTATTTTCTTCTGGAACCCTTAAAATTTGCATAGACAACACATGATTCAAAGTTTTTCTTTGAGAAACATGCACATATTATTCTATCTCATCCAATTCAATGTTATGAGAGGATGCATATGGATGTGTATGTGATTATACTACTTCTTGGTGGTGAGGTTTTATAGTTTTGTATTGTTTCTAGTCACTATTTCATGCAATATGTTATATGTACATATTGTACATGGGTACATATCATTACCTAGTTGTCACAACCCATATTTGAGGTTTTTCCTCAATTTTATTACTTTTTCTAAGTTTTTCTTAATCGGGGTGTTGTGCATATATCACCTTTATTCTTTTAAGCTTACTTAATCTAGTATAGCTTACTTTATCCTCTCATTTACATATTGCATGTTAAGTGGTTATGTTAGTATATCTAATAACTAGTACATTATTGTGTGATTATTGTATAGTTTAAGGTGAAATATTATTATTTAATTGTAAACATGGATAAGCACATGGATGTGCATACTTATCCATGTTATATTAATAAAGGGGAGTATCAACTAAGTAATTTACTTAAAATAATAATATAAAATTACTTTAAATTATATCTTTAAGGAGACTTAATCTGCAAGTAACGTATAGCCTACCTTAATAGCCTCTACTTATTTTTTAAAAAACATAAAGAACTAGTATTACATGTGATTAATTATGGAAGAGAGGCTCATTGCAAATTTTTTTAGGAGGGAAAGTATCCCTTCGTCATATATGTGCTTAATAGTATCGTAGTCATTCTACCTTGATTATATCTATGTTTATATTCTCTTTATGTTTCACATGTATAATTTATTCTTACTATATTTTTTTATTTTCCCAAATAGTGCGGAAAAACCCTTTTAATTGCGTGTCTCTATGTTTATGTCTTAGAATGGAATTAACTACACCTCTATTTTTAGGGTATGATCTAATCTTCATCAATTCAAAATCAATTTAAAAGTATATTGTATTCTAGGTTGATGAGAATCAACCCCCTAGTATCATCTTGTTATGATATAAATTATACCAATTGGACCATATCATGTGTTCAAGTGCATTATACTATATACCCCTTGCACAATGTGCTAAAAGTTTTGAATACAACTATATAGTATATACCCTCGCATTCATGAGTGTGTGTACATGCACTATATACCCTTACATTCATGAGTGATGACTATACATATACACAATACATCCTTGAATTCATTAGAAATTAGTGTGCATATGCATTCACATGAGAAGAAATAAACAACTCTTTTAGGTTGATATAAACATCCTCATAATTCAAAGTATAATTAAAATTCTTCTTCTTGCACTGGAATAAAGTAATGAGGTTTACTACATTGGAGAAACCATATAAATATCATTAATGGTACCCATAAAGTCCCATAAAACATGGAACCTCGTACACATCATTGGGAGGTGGATAATCCCTGATAACTTTGATTTTTAATGGATTAGTAATAATTCCGTTATTTGGATATTATATGGCCCAAATAATGAATCTTACTTTTATAGTTAGAAAAATTAGACAACATCCCAAATAACTTATGTTATTGTTGTCTCATAGACAATATCCCAAATAACTTATGTTATTTTTGTCTCACCAAGACTAGAATTTTTTTGTTCATGCTTAATGAAGTTTTTGAAAGTATATCAAGATATCATATAAAGACACCAAGACAAAATATTCATGGAATAAAATGTTTATAAATTTAATAAATTTTGCATGGGAAAGTTTTAAGCCAAAATAAAGAACTATGAATTGATAACGACCATACTAGATTATAATATTGTCTTATTAACACCTTCATCCTTCAAGCAAACTTAATTATACCTCAATTGGAGTTAAATTTTTGAAAATACTACACCAGATTTTGTTTGATTGAGTATGTTATCTCTTTGAAAAATTATACATATTCTTGATTATACATTTGATATTGAATACACAACTACAAGGTTTCATATTTCTTCTTTAAAATGACACATGAGTGTCCCAACGAGATGTTCTTGGCATAACTATACCCTTTCCCAAAATTTTATGAAGTTAGGATTTTAAATCTTGAAAATTTATCGTATTCAACAAATAATGATACTTTCAAATAGGAGTATAAAATGTGATGATATTGATAGAAAAATTTAAATCTCACACTAAAAGCGTCCCTAAAATTTTATCCAAAAAAACATACTTGAATCCCAAAATAATTAAGAGTTTCTCCAAACTTGGTTCTTTCTCTTGTTGTGTATCTTCAAGGTAAATGATTTAAAGTTGATGCCCTTTCCTGAGTTGTTTTAATTAATCATGATTAGGGATATCAATTAATACATTATTGTTATCATACAACCCTTATATTATATAATAGTATATGTAATAAAATGCAACATATTTGATATTTATCGACTCATTTTTAGTACATAAAATATAAACACAAAATAAATATCACCCATGAGATGCATTATTATGTTAGATCTACAAATATCTTCTTACCAACTGAATTTTTTTTCAAGAATAGTTTTCTCATAATAATTTTATATCCATTAATATATTTTTCCTAGATCTCCAACATGAGTGTGTTGTCATGTTTATATAGTTGAAAAACCCACCTACTTACACCTAAGTTCTCAAGAACCTATAAACAATAATAAATATTCCACGCAACACCAATCAAAAGTAAATAAATTATAGTAAAACATAATTCAGTGCAACATTTAAAATATAATTAACCCACCACCTCTAACATTAAATGTAACATTTAGTTTATATTGCATCACATGAACACGTGTGCACTAGAGAAGGTGAATGGGCACCATAAGACAAGGCATAGAAGTCATGATCTTGCAATCAATAATAGGCATACAAAATTCCTTGTGTAATATTTCATTCCTTATATGTTTTTCTTAATCAAAATAACTACAAAAAAACTCATGTACAAATATTCATAACTTAAAAATAAATGGAACAAAAAATGTGCACAGGGTTACTAGAACATTACAACATAGGTTCACTTAATAGATAGGTGCAAAATAAAACCACTAAACATGTGCACTCACATGATGAATAAAAGTAGACAAATACAAATGTGCACAACTCTTACATAAAACAAAAGAAACAAAATCCTACATATAATAAAAACTTTCACACTTTCCTACTTAGCTTGAATTTCCTATTATATTAGTTTTTGGTTTATGTAGGATTATAAGTGAACCCAAGTACTTTTTCATCATATAATTTAGGTAAAAAATATAAATATAATATCCTCTTTATGATTTTATTATAAATTATGTTGATGGTATCCCCATATGTTTTCATTTTCTAATGTTCTTTTACATATCATATATTCAATTTATTTTTCCTTTTAATTGCTCAAATATTCTTCATACTGTCTATCATGCATCCTTATATTGATTCTTGTGTCAATCACCTGATTGATATCTTCATACTTTTTTTTGGCATCTCTATTATTTATCTATCTCTACCCATGTATCCAACATAGTATTCTAATTCTATTTATTTCATGTATGTTTGATGTTTGTACTATGTTGTGTTCTTTTCCAACTATTTGTGCACTTTTCCACGCACTCTCACATATGAATAGAAAGTATTTTTCATCTACACATTTCCTTTGATTGTTTTTCATGTCATAAATTTATGTGACACTCCTTAGACTCCACTCATACATAATTTGAAATTGTGTCTTTCTATTACTAGGATTAATTGAATTGTTATATACAAATTCCTCTCATAAAAACTATTATCCCATGTTCTTATCTTAATATTTATGAAACATTGCAACACTTTTATCGACTTTATATTTATTTTTTCTATCCATTTGTATGAGGATGATATTATGAATTGAAATGTAACATAGTGTTCAATTTATTCCATAATGTTCTCAAAAAATGTCCTTAAAACTTCACATATATGCCTTTAATATTATTTTTCCTTTCAAAACATATTTATGAGCTCCCTGGAAAATAATTTAATCATTTTTTCACATAATTATTCTTCTTAGAAGAAAAAAAAAACATATTATCTTTGAAAATATATCAATTACCAAAAATACTAAATCATTTCCTCTCTACATCCTAAGAACCTTGAAACAAAATCTATACTTATATCCTCATATTGTCCTTATAAAATAATAAATTATTTATATAACTCTTCATTTTGGCTTATCCCTTTCTCCATTTAGTAAAATCTACACTTTTGAACATGTTTGTGCACATTGGTGCTCATGTGTGACTAAAAATAGTTTTATAACTACACATACTTTTTCATAACTAAAACGAACTTCCAAACCTCCAATATACTTCTCCTTAGTCAAATTCTCATTTATTGAACCTATAGTATACACAATTATGCTCCTTAGAATAATAAACATTCTTGTAAAAAAATATAACTATTATATCCTATCAGCACTCATAAATTATATGCATGTTGTCCATTGCTTCACTTAAATAATCTTAATCAACATATTTCTCCTTTATAGAATCAAATCCTATGAATTTCAATGTCATTTCAATAAATTAAAAAATGTGACTCGATGTATTTTCAAATCTATTTGACATGTACCACTCCTATGTAAAAACAAAAATGAATAGCTTCATAGGAATTTAACCCACTTCTTATGCCATTGATTCACATTTACCCTAACTATTTATGAGTGGTAATGCTTAATGGTTTGTGTGTGTCTATATATATATATATATAATTTTTTAGTAAAAAATAGTGTTGATGCATGTTTTATGCACCCAAAAAAATAGGGAGAACAAGTTCTCTCTTTTTTAGGTCCAAATCAGAACGTAATACATAAGTTGTAGTTATGTTGTCTTATAAGTAACCCAATGGTGGAAAAGAAAAATGGGTTTTTATTACTCCACCAAGGGGTTCATGTATGAGAATTACAAAACCTTCTAATTTTTAACCTAGTCTAAAATTGAATATTCACAATGGTGGTATTAATAGTTTATAATACTTCCATAAGAATGTAAAAAAACAGTGAAAGGTAGGGAAGAAAATAAAGATATTCATAACTTATGCATTTGATTATTCAATTCAAAGAGATTAGAATTTCCATAAAATTACAACTTTACTAATATTCACAAATCCTGATGTATTCTCAAACTATTCATGAATGCATCTCGAGAGTCTAAGTATTTGTATTGTGAACTAACTCAAATAACATCACCATGAGAGATAAATTATAAGTAGATAATTATAGAGCACTTTCACTACTTCAATTTGTTGGTATGCATTCTGAACCCTAAGCCAAAACTAGATTGACTCTTCCAAGATTTCCCCTTATAGCTGAGACTGCTTTACATAGATTCAATAACACCAAAGGGTTATGTTGTCCAGAATTACCCCTTCCCATAATCTTGAATTTTTTTTAAAAAAGGGCTCGGCTATTATGCTCTAATAAATTCACATACCACTAAGTTAGTCATCCTCAGAGTGCAGAACTTAGTTTTATGTGGGTTTTCCCCAGTCTGCGGAGTACAAATCTTAGTGTTCCATGGGTTTTCCAATCCATAGAACAACAAGAATCAAATTGGGATTTAGATGGGATTCTGGTATGGTTGGCCATCGCAGCATCAATTCATTCTCATAAGTTAAAGCAATTCAAGGTACCACGGGTTTCAATCCCATGAGAGATCTAAAAATTGGCTAAGAATAGAATCCACAAAACAAAGGAAGTAAGAGAATAATTATTTAAGTAAAATTGGTCAACTAATGAAGGGTCTGATACTGCAGGATGGCCTTTTACGAACAATTAAATATTGTGGCTATGTAACAAAGCTGCAACACACTAATTCAATGTTTCGCAGGTGTTTCAAGGGTTAGTATTCGATGGATTTCAAAAGCCACGGGATACTCAAGAATACGCTAAATGATAAAAATGTTGTGGGATGTTCAAAACATTCAAATATTTCAAAATACCCGCAAGGAAGAGAGAAATACAAGGAAAAATTGTGGAACAAGCGATGGATAATTTTCTCCTGTAACTCGTGTTGTGGGTAACCAAATCATGCAAGATTGATCTTGTTGGAAATGTCTCATTAATGGCTATATTATAGGGCATAAGGAACACTTAATAGTTATACAAGTAACTCCTAGAGAAGCTAGATGAAGTAAATTATCAAGTGAAAAATGGAGGAAATCAAACAGAGATGCATCAATTAAAGTAGACACAACATACGAAGTTTGTAAGAAATTTGTAACATATGTATATGCTAACTATAAAATGGGGATTATATAGAGGCCATTTCCCTTTAAACTTATACAACATTTTTTGTATACATATACAAAAAGGGTTTTTTTGTGCAACCAGATACATTATCAGTTTATGACTACAAACTCCTCTACAAAGATAGGGAGATGAGATAGCATATTTCTCTTCCTAAACTCAAATTCCTTACAGTCTTGAGCACCATAAACATGCTTTACATATCCTTCTAATGTGTGATACATACCCTTGTCTATAAGTTTCTTGATACATTCCTTGGGCCTTCCAAAATCCCAACAAATTCCAATTTTTCGTATAAGAAGAGGCCCATTCAACAAGGTTAAAACCTCATTTTAAATCATATGCCTTGATATGCTGACAAGTAGTAGTTTTGGAAGTTATGTATGGGTCAGGTACATCAATTGAATTAGCAGGAACTAGCTCATACACATCAATTGGAGTAGAAAATACCGGCTTGGATGCACCTACTGGATCAAGCAGTCCCCTTTTACATTTATTCCATGGTGGTAAAGGAACTTTAAGAGATTTCTCAGATGTATTCTTCACATAATTTTTTTCAAAAATGGTGAGCCTTTGCTCTATTTTGGCTATTCTATAAGAAATTGAGGATATGTCCTCTTGAATCTCATCATTAGACACTACATGAACATCAGGTGGGATTTCCATTTCTGCCATCTCCTTTTTTAAAAAGTGATATCCATATATGTAATTTTCATTAATCACTGGCCTACAATGAATCCAAAACTTCTTCAATTTCTCTGAAGTTACATGATCCTCTAGGAAAAACAAAAGATAAACTAAAATCTAGAATACAAAGAATAAGGGAGTCATTTTGATCAGATTCCTCATCAAAACAAGAAATCCCCCCTCTTTATTATATCTTATCTCAATATTCTCCCCCCTCTATATATATGGGCAAGAGATGGCTCAACTCTCCTTATATCGATATAAAGAGATGGCTCTCCCAGATATAGATAAGATAAGATATATAAAGAGGAGAGAGGGAGGGTTGATGAAATTGGTGCTTTTATATATATATATATATATATATATATATATATATATATATATATATCTTCGTTAGTTGATAGTGAGTGAACCCCTATCTATATATGGAGGTCTTGCGAGCTCTTCTTGGTCTTCAACCACAAACAACATCCTAACGAAATATTCTTCACTTAGGCTAGAAATATTTACTATTGCATGTAAATATTTTGAAGGAATATCTTTCAAATTGTTTCCCTGTTCTATCTATGTCATTTCTTGAAAAGGGATGACATTAATTCTTTCACAAAAAAATCACTTATAACACCCAAGGGAAGCTACAAATTTATAAGAAATCAATGCGAATTTATAGGAGGGTGAATCCTGGAGAGGTTTCTGTGAATTATCATGTCTAGATTGAATGCAAGATCAAAATTGGATGTTTGCACAGATTTGAAAAAGGGGAAGGTAGAATAATGTCTTTCAATAAGTGTTATTTTGTCTTGCTTAAAGGTTTTGCGTAAGGGAGGCATCAAATTCAAATGAATATATAGTTATTAATTTCCAAAAACATATTCTCTAAAAGAGAAAGTGTCAAATCAGTTAGAGTAACAACATCAAGGAACAAATGGTCTATGAATAGGCACATAAGTGATTGTGACAGGATGAAAAGGAAATAAGGGGAAAGGGAAACATAAGAAAATTATCTTGCACACGCCCATATCTGTAACCAAAAATATAATCAAGTTGATGTATAATAGAATAATCTATGGAGTTGGAATATATTTTCCAAAGGTAGATTTCATTTCCACGTCTTCTAGGATTTCTCGTGTATGATTTTGAGGGGAAAATCAAAGTGGATTCATAACCATTTTTATATGAACATGAGGGTTTATCCTCGTATGGAGAGGGGGGATAGTTGTTATCTAATATGTTAAGGAAAGATTATTGTAACTCTGTGTATTTTGTTTTCCATCAATAGAAATTGTACGAACTTTGAATTCTAAACTCCTTATGCCAAGGTGGTTGCATTGTATTGCCATAAGCAAGCATTGAAGACATTTAATCTATGTCCCCTTGTTAACGAATGAAGAATTTGAAATGAAATATGGCTTTCTATGATTTACAGTATGTGTTTTGGTATCATGTATTGTGAATAAAAATTAATGAATCATAACTTTTGTTGCAATCTTTGTCTTCATTGCATTTATATAATACACTAGATCAGTCCTTGATTGCTGCATTTTTGGTCATCAAATCAATATTGTCTTATAGCATTACAATTATCACCGAATCACTACAGCCTTAGATTTTCACAAGTGTGTGTGCTTTAGCTCATAGTGTGACTGTGTAACATGGGTGTTATCTCCAAGTTGTGGGACTTTCTACTTGAGATAGACCTCTAGAGAAAGTGGGTTCTTGCTCCTAAATTACCTACCACAATCTACTCCAATGCAAGAAAAAATATCTTATCCTAATTTAAATTTACAAGGGACCAAAGAGAGAGGGTGCATCAAAACAAGGCCTACACTAAAATGGTGATACACCATAAAAGGAGGGAATGAGAATAACTTTCCAATGTGTGAAAAATGGAAGCAAAATACATACTAGAGAGGGTGATAACATTTCTCCATGATCTAGCAACTACATTAACAACAATATTACATACACAGACAATGATAATGAATCCATGAAATAGCATAACATAGACACAATATATTTGCAATAATATTGAAGAGGCAAGAAGAATGCAAACAAGCACAACAAGGGAAGATACATCCACAAACTTGCATCTATTGCTTCATTGATATGCATAGTTCGATCTATTACAAAGTAAAGGCATGTATCACTATGAAAGGAGTCCACTATAAGGACCTACATCACATTGGATTCAAAAAACCAAAATGACAAAGTTTTGTTACTTTAAAACTACCTCCCTTTACGATGAGCCCAATATGCCAATTTATAGAGTTTGGAAGAGGGAAGATTCAAATCCAGAAATATTCCTTTCAACCACTTATAAGATGTAATGAATGAAGTGTAATGATGGTATGTTTCTTGAAAAAATATCCCCATGCTATCCCATAACCTGCAGTTGGAGAAAATGATGACCATGCCTCTTAATTGCACCCCTAACTGCCAATTAAAACATTGTTCTTAACCTGGTCCATTTTCCTAAAAATTATCTATCAAATATACATAAATTTATATATTTCTCAATTTATTTGCATCACTATTAGAGCCATGATTGCAATGAGACCAATTTTGCATGATTTCGTTGAGAAATGCAAAAGATATGGCATTCTGAGTGTGAACAACTATTTTGAGTTTGCCAGGGATTTCTTGCATTTTACAGGAATGAGATTTTAGTTTTTTGTGGTGTAGAGGATGTTGTGACCTTTCCGAAAAGTCAATTTTTGTGAAAATTGGAGTTCAAATTCAAAAAAAAATCCTGTTAGAAGTTCACGGGTTTGGCATTCCACTTTCCCTTTAGGTTGCGGGTATTGTGGGTTTTCAAGGAACTAATGTCTCCACGGTACATGGACCATGTGGGCCTCCTTTCTCCGCATCACCTGACTCAGGATCTTCTGTCCTCACATGTCCATCATTGATCGGGCTAGGTGGGCCGTTGACCGCCAACTTCTCTGCACCAGTCACCCATGGGTATTTTGGCTATTTTAGGTCTGTGTGTCCTAGCTGTCCTGAACATGTTTTTTTGCCATCTACACACTCCACTAGCTGCGACTATTTCAGCTTTTTGGGGTTTGCATGTACTTTTGTCCCAACTATCCCATGGACCACTCGGGACATTTTTTATCCACTTTTGCCACATTTTTTGGCTAATTTCTCTAAGTATTTCCTCTTTCTTCTCTGCAATTCCCCCTTCAATCAACCTATTGTCTCTATTTTGGTCTGGTGTGCATTTTCTAGCCTGCTATATTATCATTTTCACTAGGAGAGGGAAATTAGATAACAATTACTCTGTGATATTTAACGTGGTTATAAAATCATTATTGTAACCATCTTGTTGAGTGGTTTTTGTCACCCGTAAAGTGTTTTTTGGCATATGAAAGTAAAGGAAATGAATATTTTTGTTAGAAATATTACATGAGATTTCGTGTTGAGTGTTCTGAAGAGTATGTTGGACTATTTTTGTTGATTTGGTATCAATAAACTCAAATCTTTCTTAAAATTTTTTTTACTTAGTTTTCATTTCACTATCATTTATTCCTCCCCTTTTTTCATTAAAAAACATATCTCATCACCATACTAGTGCTACCATAACCACAAAAACATTACCTACCACACTTGTGTTCTAATCTAGGCATCCCTAAAAAATTCATTACACCTAAACTCCTATACAATGATTCATAAGAACCAAGTCCTACTATCTTTAGTGACATGTTTCTAATGTATTGAGTATATTCAATATTTCTATGAAAAATATTGCGAGTAGATATTTCTTTCATGGCCATACTAATCCTAGATTCACCCACCTTTTGGAAAATCAAGAAGAACACTCTACAAAATTTTCTTCTTCCATCCAAGTTACATTAAGGGTCATCTCACCCTAGTTTAGGCATTACCAAAACTAGCAAGATTAAGCCATCCCCTTTGTATGTTCCTCTGAATCATCCCAAAATCATGGTGTAGAAGAGAATTTTATATACATCCCTAGCCACAAATGACATATCCCAAAAAAAATTGTCATACTCTAATACATCCTACCCAGGGAAATTGTTGTCAGGTCCCACGGGGGTGTAAAATTGGGAGCCAACACACCCCTGACACCATTTTCAGGGACTCTTTATTCCATATTAGGCTCAGGATAGTCTGGCTTTGAAGAATTTTTCTAAGGTCTTACAAGTAAGGATTAGTCTATAATACTATCTATGGTTTTCTAAATATAATCAAGCTTTTATGTAAATTGTTTCTATAAAAAGGCTAGAAATAAGTTAAGATTGTGAATCAAATTCCTGAAAACATTATTGAGTTAATATATATGTCTAGAGTGTAAGGATCTAGTGGTGGCTCTACCTTTGAAAGAAGAATATGGGTTAGACCATTGTTATTTCCACCTTATAAACCTTGTTGATTGACTCTCCATTTTGTAAAACTGGAAGGATGAAGATCGGTTTTTGGATCTAACCCCATAAGAAAATTACTCACATAATTAGAAAGTGCATAGTTGAGAAGAAGGAAAGTTTGGAAACCTGTAGAAGGTAAAATTTTAGAAGATAAAGGTGTTCAAACCCCTAAGTTTGATCCTCCTTTGATAGAGGATTACTCTAGCACGTCTGATAGTTCTGAAACAAGTAGCCCTCAAGCTCATTTACATTCCTTATTTAGGGAGGGTTCAACCCTTGATATTGATAGAGATCATCCTTAGCTTCCACACTTGTTTACCCGAGAAAATAGAGTTTTTTGTGAATCTAAATCCCCTAAAGGCTTCCATTGTGTGGATCATACTGCTTTACCCCTAAGACCTCGTATTCCCCATAGATTTGATCCTCCATTTTAAAATCCTCCACAAGATAATATGGATCGCCCTCCTCTTAAAGCTTATTTTGTAGGAACCAGATATGGACCAATAAATTTCAATGGTATGGTGAGCTATCCTAACGAGGTACCAATTGAAATCAAAATTAGGTTACCTTGGTTTCAGGGGAATAATGCTATTAGTGGGGACCAGGGTTCATTTTAAGAGACCTCTTGGAAATCAAAGGTGTAAAATCCTTGGCGAATATCCCCAGAACCACTTTTGTGAAACAAGTGAATTTTCTAGGGTTTATGCACAAAATTTTCACCTGAAAAAATCTTTAATTTTCAAGTCATGCGATGTGAATGGTACAACAGAAATATTGTAGTTGTGTGAAAAAAAATTGTGGTTTTTTTCATGTGACAACAAATTTGTTTTTGCAGGACAACAAACTTGTTGTTGCACAACTGGAAATATCGAATCTCTTGTCGTGTGTCTGTAACCTCCCGTCATGCGTTGATAAAAAATTATTTTTTGCATCAAAATGTGTTCAGGTGACTGTGAATCTCCTATCGTGCATCTGAAGCCTCCCATTGTGCATCAACAACACATTATTTTCACGCGTCAACAACCTCCAGGCTCTTGTCATGCATCAATAACTTCATGTCGTACATCAACAAACTCCTATCATGTATAACCAACCTGCCCTACAACTTCACGGTACTTTATATGAGTATACTACCTGACGAATTACCTAGGTTTATAAAGGATTAATTTTTAATGGTAGGATAAGCCAACCCCTATAAAAATTATACTAGAAATTTTAGGCAAACAGGACACTGGCCTTTTCTGAAAATTTTGCCATTTCAAATTTTCCAAAAATGGAATTTTTCCAAATTACGAATATTCACCACTAAAAAAATCACTGGTGGGGACCAACATCTCAAATTTTTCTAGAATGTCATGGATGATTATGAGGTTGAGTTTGAGGATGTTTATGTCAAGTTGTTTATACACACACTAGAAGAAGAAGCTAGAGAATGGTACAATTCATTACCTACAAGATAAATGGAGAAATGAAAAATGCTTTCAAAATACAATATGGTGATAGAAATGACCCCGGGTTTTTGCTATTTGAATTTCAGAACATTAAGAAGAACCCATTGATTGTGTATAATATTTTAATACAAGGTTCAATAAAACTTTACACTAGGTTTTAAAATAACATAAGGCCTAGTTATTAATCTTTCCTAATAAAATACTTTGATGCTTTTGACAAAAAAATAACTTACTATTTGAAGGATAAGCCCCCCCAAACTTTAAGGAAATTATTTTCTATGGCTATTCAAATATAAAAAAACATCAAAGTAGCTAGGAAGCCTCCAAAGAGATAAGATGTTAAGTTAGTAAATCCAGAAAAACCTCAAGCAAGCAAGTTTGTGGATTTAGAAGAAGTAGTTAAAACCTTGGCTAGAGTAGTTAAGGAAATTTCATACAAACTTGCAAGATCAGAAAAGGGTTTGACTCCAAATTCTCAGCACTAGGCCCCTGGGAATAATAGATTTGGGAACCATCCCAAAGGAGATCACTGAGTAGAAGTCAAAGGAAAAGGACATATGGATTAAGGAAACAAACAATAAGACTTCAGGGAAAAAAATATAGTCCCATATCCATTAATGGAAATAGTTTCTATGGCAGAGGAGTGACACACTATTGAATGGTGTGATAAATGTCTTTTTCCTCATGATACTTGCAATAAGCATGCTGAAGATGAAGATGAAGAATCTGATTTTGGTGATGTATGTATGCTGGAATGTCAGAAGGAACTTATGCAAGGGGAAAATTCTACTGACATCATTTTTGCTAAAACCATGGAAGAGTTTTGGGCTTACACAAATCAGGTATTTTCCATCCCTTCTAAAGTAAATGCTAATATTGATATGGCTCAATCTTTTGAACTGCCTAGCCATGATTTTGAATATTTAAGAGCTTTAATGATTAAAAATTATGATGGTGAAATCCCATCAAAGGAGGATATGAAGTTATTAATAAATTTTGTTGTTACCCAAGAGAAGTTATATAATTTATGTAATAGATAAATCGAGGGACCTATCCCAACTTCCAATGCTAATATTCCTATCTTAACCAATATCCCAAAAGGGACTTCTAATAAAAGTATACTAGATAAAGGACCTATCATTACTCCAAAGTCAAGTACTTCTTCCCTAGCCTAGGTAATAAAATACAAAATCCCATCAGAAAGAGTATTCACTCTTGCCCCCAATACATCATTACAAAAATATACCACATGTGATATGGCCCAAATATTGATCCAAATCAATATCATAATCCCCATTATAGAATTACTTAGGATCCCATACCATAAAATAAGGGAATTTGAATATTTGGGGTTGAAGGAGGATATATTTGTCAAAGAAAGAACTACTAGTAATAGGGATACTTCTCCTACTATTACTGAAGATGAAATCAAATAAGATCAGAAAATTTTTGAGGTACCTCCAGAAGTATATGTAGGAACTTCCCTTGTTAAATCACAATTAGATGTGGATCCTTTCTTTACCACTCTTATTTTCAATGGAATGATTCTCCACAATTGCATGTTTGATTCAGGGGCTTCTTGTAATATCATTTCATTAGAAGTCATGAATGAATTGGACATCAAGATAACATCTATTTTTGGGAAGTGTGTTTCCATGGATTCTAAGGAGGTACAACTTACTACTTACCCTGATAAGTATCTAACTATGAATGATATTATAGTCAATTTCCCTACCAAATGGGGCATGTTATTATCAAGAAAATGGGTAGTCAGTGTAGGGGTAGTGTTCAGATGGATATGTCTTTTTCTTCCATACCACTGGAAGGGAAACTAGTCAAGCTACACAGAGAAGACACGTTGTGGCATGTCATAGAAGACCCCCTAAATTCCTCTTATGAAGTATTGTTTGTTGATACATACTTGGGTAATTTTGTACGTTGTGCTTATTTTGAAGACAAGTGTAAAGATATGAATGCATAGCTTAAATAAATTAATGTTCCATGCACTGTGACTTTTAATGGAGCATGCTCTAGTGTTGGAAATGGGGTAGGCCAACAAACCATACAACTTGCACAGAATATGGATGGACACATAATACTTGGCTAGCCTAATGTATTTGGGGATTTAAACATGTCATTGCCACATATAATGGTGAATAAACCATATAACGTGGCCGGGGACAGTTAAATAGATCAACACCTTACCACATGGCGCAGTGAAACAAACTCACAATTCATAGATCGACCCAATCTGAGATCAACGTAGTTGAGTGGCTGAACAAAAGGACAAGACGTGGCCTAAGCCACATAATTGTTGGGAAAAAATTCCCTATTTAAATGCAAATACCCACAATCACGCAAGTAATGTGGGATTTTATCCCCATTTAATCAAAACCATCCCTGTCAAAATACAAGGGGCAGGATTAAAACCCCTAACCTCACAGTTGTAAGACCATCAATATCCCTAGATATCCTGGGCGGCTCAATGGGTAAGGGAATGTAAACCAAGGATGAGATCTGGGAAATAATGCAAAATGGTGAGAAAGGGGAGAAGCCCTTAACTACAAATGCAGAAACCATGATGGATGCATGTACTATACGTATGAAACTATTGGATTCCTCATCCCATTCTGATTCAAATTTAGGTAATATTACTTTTGGTGGTTTATTAAATATACACTAAAGGTATTGGGTCTAAATTATTAGATAAAATGGGTTGTAATGGAATCAGACTTGGTAAGAACAACCAAGGAATGACTAACCCAATACGGGTCATGGATCATCCTCCTTATGCAATTTTGGGTTACTCTAGTGCGGGAAAGGATATTGAAGAGACATCCAAGAACATTGAAGGAAGACAAGCTTACAATAGTAAAGTGAAAACCCCACTAGCACAACAGCAGAATGGGAATGGTAAGAAGGTTAAGAGAAGAGGTAATAAAATTCCACCTCTTATTTCTTATCATAATCCTAAATCTAGAAAACAAGGTAAACCCATTAAGGATCCATTCTTTCTTTTAAAATAGTATGGGTTTGATATACAAAAGATGATGAATGCTTTTCCATGCACATTTTTTGGAGGTACTAATCATTCTGTGGCCTTTTATTGGAAGAGGAAAACCTTTTTGCAGAAGCATTTTCCAAATGAGATGAAAAACAACTCTCATGGAAATTAGGTGAGAAATGGTTAAAACGATTCCTCAACCCAAAAGGAGGAAAAGGGGGATTACTGCACTCACTGTCAGATGAGTTGACATGACATTGTAAACTTCATCCAACCAACCATCCAGAGCATGGTAAGAATAGTTTGGATTTTAAAGTTAAAGAATTTTTAAAACCTCCAGTTGACAATAAATCAACCTCTAATATATCCATAGTAGAACCATTGATGAATTTGTTTTGTTTTGATATGGGGAATGTAAGCTCGTGTGAATTGGATAGGTTTACTTTTGCATAGAAGTATTTTTTGAAAATCATGCAAAAAATTTCAGAGTAATTTGTGGATTTCCGGTGTATGTTGAAGGATAAATTCACATGTGTTTTTAATTGCTTTGAAATTGGAAAAATGGGGTCACCTATAAGAGGATCTAGGGGAAAGGTTTAAAATACTCAGATTAAACTTCTTACATTTTAAGGATGGAAAATACCATTTTTTATTTTTAGCAGTAGTATGCAGATTCAGTGGGCATGTGGTAAATGTCTAATTTTGGAATGCATTATTAAGTTAGTGTTGTTAAATGTCATTTTGCAAGTGTGTGACACCTTTTTTATTTTTTAGGTAATGTACAAATCTATTGTGTTTATATAGGGTAATTGTACATTCATGATGACCCTTATTTTTAGGGCATGTATTTATAACTACCCTATGTGGTTACAATTGATGTGTACATTATTTGCACTAATAAAATAGTGTGCAAGTATTACCTGGTGATCATTTGCAATAGTTAGGAGTTCACTGATTTGGGTAAGCATAAAGTTTGATCTATCCTCTTACATTTCAGTTGTATGGATAGAATTGGCAGATTCACATGGATTCAGTTTGTTGAATATAGCTATTTTTGGGCATTGATAGTCTAATTTGTTATGGATAGTGAATATTTGTAGTTGTTACAGTTTTAGATGGACAGTGGGCACTAGCCTAATTCTGGGAAATTTAGATGTCTGGTATACTGATATGTGTTTATGGAATTGTAATTTTTGTAATTAGTCGTATCAAAAAGTGGCAGTTGAACACTAGCTTTCCATAATAAATTTGGGTATTATTATCTTTCTAGTTATTTGTGATGGCATTAAAGTGGGTTTTATGGTTCACAGTTGTGTGTAAATTTGAAAGGGTTATAGTGTATCAGTTGAACACTAGCTTAATTGGGTGTTATTATCTGATCAGTTTATGTGACTAGATAATCAGCTATTTGCATTTAAATTAACCTATAATGCTATTTCTGGTTCTTGTGTATGATTTTGCATTTGCAGTATGAGTAGCATATTTCGTGGGTTGATAAACAACTTTTTGTGGAGAAAAATCATTCTTGGTTGGGAGGATTGATCTGGAGGATTTTTTAGGTGTTGGAAAGTTTCCTAAACCTTCGTAAACCATGACCACATTTTATAACATTATAAGACCTTTATGACGATATGTAGAACTCAAGAAACGGAGTTCAGATGCAAAAGACATCGTTGGTCAAAGAATTGGTTGAAAATGGGTAAAAACTGGTCAACAATCTATTCCAGATGTGACACGTGGCAAAAATGGTAAAAGGTGAAAAGGGTTAAAAAAAATTTTTTTTGACCTTCGGTCTTCAAAAAATGGTTAAAAAATTGGTGGGCCCTAGGTTTTGCTGGCTGGGGACCCTCAATTAGGTTTGGCACACTCTTTTAAAGGAGGGGTTCCTTTGTCACCTTTACATATTATCGATATCAAAATTCCGATTATATATGCCACTTATTTTCCTAACTCTATCAATGTGGGACTATATGTTCTATAGAGTTGTATTTTTGTATTGCAGGATTTAATCAACTTGGCGACCTATATTTCTAACTTGGTGGGGTGATCAAATCCCCACTGACTTGATCACATTTAATCCATATTGTTTGGGCTTATTTTCATATGGTTCAAATGGCTTTATTACCTATTTCCTTGGCACCTTAAAGCTCAACGCTTTATTCAAACCAATGCAATAGGTATGACTCGACCCATTTGGGTAGTTTAAATTGCACAGTGGAACCAATATACTCAGTGCATCTATAATGGAGTGGGAAGTCTTATTAGTTTAACCTATCACAACGTTGCTTCATCATGTAACTCGACCCAGATTGGGTAGTTCAACCATTGTCAATTCGTCATAGTGATTCAACCAACCAATGCATATCCTGAAAGAAAACTAACATCTTGGCCATCAACTGTGTCGTCCAAAAAAATGGCAGATGTGGTTGCTTCCACGTAAGGATATGCATAAGACTATGATTTTAAACAATAAATCTTCCCCTCTCGGTATGAATGTGGGAATTAAACCCACTTAGTTGCAAAGCAATCAGCGAAGATAAATGAAATGGGGAGTCAACCCCATGACCAATAGGCCCCCAAAATATCCTTCTAACCAACTCACCTATGTGGCTCTACAGGAGTATAAACAAGCTCGCTAACATTTAAACATAGGTAGTGCAAGGACTGTATAGTAGAGTGAACAAGGAAAATTGCATTCAACTCAGTTTTTGAGGCACTTAGAGGTAGAATCAGAACTTGGAGTAAAAATAAAAGTTGATCAAAATTAAGAGACGAAGACATCGATGGTCTTCTTTTTCCATGAAATATTGTATTTTTTTTTGTGAAGGTGTTTTGTAGTTACATTTGCATAGGAAAAGCACTGTGGAGTGCTTGTGAAGCCACGAGTAAATTTGTGAACAATTTTTGACAAGAAATCAAATATCCCAAACCTGTTTCTAAGCTTCATTTCAAGTATAAATATATTTAGTGTCATTATTGAAGGTGATTAAATTGTACTTCATTAGGCATTAATGGATCGATTCATGATTAAGTGAATCTGAAGATGTAGCCTTCAGGTGAACTTCATTAACAATTTCATGTTATGGATTTTATTTCAGTTTTTGAAGCTTTTGATCAGATAAAAATCATTATTGGATTAATTGATTAGATTGATGAAGAACACATTTAATTGGTTTAATTGGATTTAAGTGAATTTGAGGATCCAATTTCCACAACCTAAAAATAAAATGCACAAGTAATTTTGAAACTAAAAATCAGATTTGGTGCATGAAACAAATCAGCTTGTGATCGAATATTGTATGTATTTTTAGAAATTCCATTCGATTTAGTTAGTTTGATTTTTAAAATGATTAATTGATTGTAAAGAAGTGTTTTGAAAATTAGGTTTTTAAAACACCCAAATTGGTTCAATTTAACACTCTTGATCAATTTTAAATCTAGTAAAATTAAGTATCCAAAAATTTTAAAAGTACATAGAAAAACAAGTACCATTTTCAAATCAAGTAATCTTGAATTCCCCAAACCATGGTTCTTTTAGTTTCTCCTTCAAGTTGAAATTTGAGTGCATAAACAATATAGCTGAATATGAAGCACCGATTCTCGGTTTGAGAGTTACTTGGAGGCGTGGAATTAATAATCTCATTGTCAAAGGTGATTCTGATTTAGTGGTGAAGAAATTCAGAAATATATGTGCAAAAAAGAAGCAGAGATTGAGACAGTATAAGCATGTAGTGTGGGATCTTTAATGGGTTGTTGTTATTTCTAATCATTTAACCAACAGATTCAATTGTCGATGTCATTCTCAAACCAGGGTTGTGTCCTAGGTTGTATGCAATAAAGTTGGATGCAACACAGTTGTTGTGGTGATTTTCTTTTGGGGGGTTTCAGTTGTGATCACTCTCTTGTTTCTCTTCTACACTACAGAAATTAAATGAAACTCTACACTACTGAAATAAAAGACATAATTAAGGAAATACACATATTCTAGTGAAACAACATTTCTGTAATAAAATTACTTTTAAAGGAAATTACTTAACTGAATTGAAAGGATCACACAAATTGAAATGAAAAAAATGAAAGTTATTAAAGAAAGGAAATAAAATATTGCATTCAAATCAAAGTAATGTAATTGAAACTTATCAGAAATAATGATCATGCACGAAATATCAACCCTCCAATCTCCTCGGGTGAGTGGGCCCTTTCTCTCCTTCAGGATTGAGGTAATTCAACACCAATGAATACTCAAAATATAATTTATATTATGTTGATTCAAATAATTTCAGAACATGTTTCATCATAGAACTATAAATAACTACCAACTGGTATATATGACTGTACCGAAGGCTATTATCTACTAACTATGAAAAATTTTCAAGGAGGAGTTTATATAGATAAAATAAGTTACATATCGTTCCAAAATGATAATCCATGGATTCAACTAAATAAAAACCTAATTAAAGCTCAATGGCACCTTGTAATATAGCTAAAAATAGGGCCCTCGTTTGTAGTCTGCTATTAGGAAAATCCTTTATAATGACATGGTTGCAAGACACTCGGTCTTCTTGACTATTAATTCCTCAAAATTGGCAAAGAATGTTTTTTATCAACTTGCAAACGTCATCACATTACTCATAAAAGTAATTAGTGGGAACTTGTATAGTCATTAGTTCACATGAGACAATAAAAAGAGAAATGTATCAATCTTACTAAGGATATAACTATATAGAACATCCCCCAATACATTAATTAATATTATTATGAGAAAATCAGTAGTCATATGGATGATATAATAAGTCAATTTCTACACTCATCATCTCCCCTAAACTTTACCTTTTTGCATTTCCTCATGTAAACTAATCTTTTTCCTGCCCTCTATCTAAGGTGTTGTGCCATATCAAACTCATTGAATTGGTCTTCATATTTCTTCCTTGTCCCTTTACACCCCTGAGTTTCCAAGATAACATCTACCCAAGCTTGGAAACTTTCATGAGATTGGGCAGCATTATTTTGTCAAGTAGTCATGGGACTAAGAACAAGGGGATGTCTCACCTACATGCCAACCCATTCATTACTATATTATTTTGTACATTTCTATTCCAACTGCCTAATGATTACAACATGTGCATCTCTCCACCTCATACTCCAACTAAGGTTTGTGGTGAGAGATCACATCCCTTCTCTTCAATGGTAAGCTCAAAGTATCTCGTCTTTTGTAACAAGACTTAAGAGCTTCACCAAAATTATGATAACAATAAATCTCAAAATCATGAACACATTTGGCTAACATCTTTGAAGTATTCTTTCTAATGCCAGCCTAATAATACAAAGACCTGAAATCTTTTTTCATTGAAACATCATTGTGGTGGTTAGGCCTAGTATAGAAACTAATGGTTCAGGTTGTTTGATTAAAAATTTATGTTTTCTCACCCCATACAATCTAGTTCCTAATAAATGATTCCAAAAACCTTTAATTGAAATTCCCCCACAAAAAAATTAATAAAGAAGTCAGGGACATTGGTAACCAACATGTTATGAAGGTAAAATTCACATAGAAAATGTTTAATTTCTGGAGTACTCTTTTGATAAATTTCTAAAAATATTTTTCCATCAGGAGCCTCATGGGGCTCTGTACAACACATCCTTTATAATTTCTAGGCACAGAACTATTCTAGAAGAAATGTATTATAAATAGAAGAAGGTTTCCTACAAGATAGAAGTTTGCAAGCTAGAGGAAAAACAAACTCCACAATTGATTCCAATTTCTTTTGAACACTTGATTTGAACTCAATTTATTCCTTAAGTTTCTTATTTTCTTGGACCAATTCCTTATTCCAAAGATATATTCAATCATAATGAGAAGAAAAATCATTCCATGTTTGTAATCCAATATGCTTTTGCCTTTTCAAACTATCAACTTCTATTTTCATGACAATTATTTCTCTAACTTTCTCAACAGTACACTAAACAAATTCATTTTGCATAGACAAATGAGTATCTTCCATACCTTTTAATTTCTTCTTTAGAGTAGCCATTTCATCTTGATAATACTTCAAGATTGCATCGCTATGTGATTTCAAGTGACCAACCTCCATTACAATAATGCAAACCTCAGTTACAGCAGTACCAACCTTTGTTGTAGTAGTTTCTAGAGCTCCGGCCTAGGTTTCTGGTGCTACAGATATTTCCAAAGCTACAGACACAATTTCAAGAGCTTCAAAAATGTCTGGCATATCAATGTCAGGGTATTGTTCTTCAAGGATGGTTGTCGTAAATTTATCATTCTTCAATTGTTCACTAGGAGAAGATGAAGTACCATCCTCATCAATCTCTTCCACAATGGGGGCTGAACCCTCATTGAACAATACAGGCCAAGAAAATTTAGGTCTCCTTGAGGTATAACACCTTTGTGGTCTTAATGTCATAGCAACAGGTGCTGACAAGGTATCTTTGTCCTTATAAATTTGAGGCATAGAGGGTTGGTCATCCTTACTTGCAAATTCTTCCATAGCCTCATTTGAAGACCAAGGGGTTGACTCAATCTTAGGCCAAACACTAGAATATGGTGCCTTCATGATTTTATTTTGTTTCAAACTCTCCCTTACACACATTTTTCCTATCTTCCTCGTAGACCTACAAAAATCCTGATGTGGAAATATTAACTGGATGAGGCCTGGGTGTTTCAATGTAGCCCTACCACCTCTATTATTGTATTTTTGACCCACTTTTATGACAACATCTGCAAGATATTCTTGAAGATTGACCTTCAGCTCAGGGTTTGTCCGACCCTTCTTCAAATGAGTAAGAATTTTTAATTTGTCCCCCTAAGCACCGATTGTTTTCCATCAAAAATAAAATATCTATTAACCCATGTAGCTACTTCCTTCCAGTGACCTGGAAAAATCTCTCGCTTAATACCTTTTTGAGTACGATAGGAAGTAAAGATTATTTCTAGAAGAACTTCCCCTTAATTATGAAACAGTGGTATTAAATCCTTAAGCAGGGCATTAGTTACAACTTTAAGCCCAAAATCTAAGAGGACATATATGGTAACAACAATGGGGTTGTTTATCTCAATTCTCTTACCTCCTATCTGAGAGCAAGTGGACTCAAAATTTATCAAGAATTCGTCAACTAAATCTTCATCAAAACCCTTAAATTTTTGGATAAAGTATAACCAACCTGAGACGTGGAATATTTTTGAGATGACAGAATTTTGTAGAAGAGGCTCTAGAGATTATGGTTCTAAATTATTTTTCTACCCCATAGCTTAAATAAGTCTAGATGGAATTACAAAAAAATAGAGAAGGTTTATGTGGAAAAAATAGAGCAATTTCATGAATCAGTGGTAGTGGAAGTTTGAACTATATTTTGAGCTCCAAATAGCATTGAGTCGACACAAAAGTGGCTGCGAAAAAGTGTGATAGAACTTAATTGGGATGTAAGGGTTCAAATCTTCACATGACTCCTATCTAATTATCATGAATGCATATGCCACCTGTCCTTATAATAATCTGACACATGTCATTTAATTGCCCACTAATACTCATTATCTCCCACTTTACGTCATGAGATTTGATTTAACATCCGATATGAATGCATTGGAAATGGGACTATAATTTTTTCATTTTTTAAATAAATGCAATGTGGGGTTCTTAAGAGTTAAGATCTGTAGCAAGGGATTAGTACATGTCACCTTGCCATCTCAACACTCCTCTGACCATTGGCACTCCATGTCCTGCATTCGAAGAATAATTGTGATTAATGCAAAATTTAATAATTCACATCCTTAACCTTTATTGAAAGCATGAAATAAAATAAGACAAACTATTATCTAGGGGAATAAGATCAAAACTATGATCTTCTTCCTATATTTGAATTCAAAACAAACTATTCACGGTGGGAAGAGTTTTAGTCTTCCACTGAATCAATTTATTTGGACAACAGTATGTCTTTAGTGAAAGTATCCTTATCCTGGGGTGGTTGATACATTCTTAGTTGATGACCATTCACTAGAAAGGTTCTTCTTTCACTGTCGATAGGTAAACATATCACAGATCCATTATATAAAGTTTTTTAATTTGATAGGGTCCCAACCATCTTGTCCTTGACTTTATTTTGAATTGTTGGTACTTGGATTCAAATAGTAAGACCCATTATTCTCCATTGAACTTCATATTTTTTATATGAGCATCATGTCAAGATTTTATCTGACGTTGAATAATTTCCATTTGTTGTTATGCCTCCATTCGCATCTCATCAAGTTCATTTAGTTGCATCACTCTCTCACATTGATCTTCATCCAGCTCAATTCCAATATTTTGTTTTGATCTCCAGGTTTGCAACTCAAATTCCATAGGAAGCAGTGACTTATTCCTGTAGACCAATTCATATGGGTGAAACTCAATGGTTGTTTTCCAAGTGGTTTTGTATGCCCAAATTTCCTCAGGTAGACTTGGCACCCAATTCTTCCTGCTTGCATTAAAAAATTTGATTAAAATGTTCTCCATCTCTCTGTTTGTGACTTCCACCTGCCCGATGGATTGGGGGTGGTATGGTGATTATTTTCTATGCTTGATTTGGTAGATCTTCAGAAAGGATTCAATCATGTTAAACACAAATTTAGGGCCTTATTTAGATACAATGGTTGTGAGAGCCCCAAACCTAAGCACGATTCATTCGTACAAGAATTCAACTTCAATATCCTCATTGGCAAAATCCAATGCTTGAGCCTAGACCCATTTTATAACATAATTAGTGCACACCAATAATTAATCCTTTCCATAGGGTGGGGGATCAAAATTTCTAACAAAATAAATTCCCTACTTCTCAAATGGCCCTAAGACCAGCTGAGGATTGAGGGGAATTTCTGTACACAAAGTAGGATTCCCCATGCTCTGACATGCATCACATTTCCATACATACTTGTTGACATATTTTTAGAGAGAGGGATAGTAGTATCTAGCTCCAAGGACCTTGTGAATTGTCCTCTTGAATGAGAAAATTCATTGTAATGTCCTCCTACAAGCTCATACTAACAAGCCCAAAGTATATCATACATCTCATCCTCTCGAAATTAGTATACACAAAGATTTTAACACCTATGAAGAACCATGTCAGGAAAACATTTAAAAAGATTTTCATCACACTATTTGTATGAAGCATTTTTTTAAAATAATCTTTTACATTCTTTATTGGTAAAGTAAGTTGGAAAATTCATTGTAGTGAGGTAGTTGGCAAGATCAAAAAATCATGGAGGATGTGCTGAGAATGCAAACAAGTGTTCATTTGGAAATTGATCTTGGATTGCTTCCTCTTCTCCTGAAACATTTAATCTGGAAAGAAATTTAGCAACAACATTGGCCTTTCCAATCTTATCAATAATAGTCACGTTAAATTCTTTTAAAAGAAGTAACCATTGAATAATTCTGCCCCCGACTAGTGGTTTATTCATCAAATATCTTATGGCCGAATGATTAGTATACACAAAGATTTTATATCCAGTAATATAGTGTCAGAATTTATTCAAAGAGTAAATAACAACTAGAAATTCCTTTTCCATAGTGGTGTAGTTCTTCTCTATAGGGGTCAATTTCGTTTGTTGATAACATATATGGCATACATTTGGTCTTCCTCATCCTTTTTTCCAAGAATAGATCCCATTTTATTGTTAGAAGCATCTGTGTGAACATGAAAAGGTTGTCCCTAATTGGGTCCTTTCAAAACCAGGGTTGTGGTTAATTTCTCCTTTATTATTTCAAAATATTTTTGACATTGAGAAGTCCATTAAAAAACATAATCCTTCGAAAGCAGTGAAAACATTGGTGTGGTTATTTTAATAAAATATTTGATAAATCATCTGTAATAGCCTACATATCGAAGGAAACTCTTGATATCAGTATTATTTGTTGGTGTGGGAAATCTAGTAATGACTTATATCTTCTTAGGATCAACTTGGATGATTTTTGCAGAAATATGATGACCCAAGATAATTCCCTAATCAACCATTATCAAACATTTTTCGTGACTCGGGGAAAGGAGGTTTTTCACATATCTGGCTAACAATTTTTCTATATTATTCAAAGATTCTTCAAAAGTAGACACGTGGACGGTAAAATTATCCATATAACTTCGACACAGTCATTGGTGAGGTATGTAAAAATAGCCAAAACTGCTTGCTTCAAAGGTTGCAGGTGCATTACAAATTCCAAATGGTATAAATCTATATGCAAATGTACCCTAAGGACAAGTGAAGGTTGTCTTATCTTGATCAACAAGTGTTATACCGATTTGGTTATATCCACTAAAACCATCCAAGAAAGAGAAGTATTTCTTTCCTGCCATATTTTCCAAAACCTGATCATTAAAGGACAAGGGAAATTAATATTTCTTAGTGGCTTTATTAAGCTCCCTATAATCGATAGAGATTATCCATTTACCATTTTTCTTGGGAACTATAACTAGTGGTGATACCCATTAACTATCATATATTGGATAGATGAATCCTACCCTCAACATTTTTTCTATTTTATTTTTGACAATGTCTCTAAGTGCTAGATTAATTCTTCATTATGGTTGTCTGACTGGTTTAACATCCTCAGTGTAAATATGGTGAGTGTAGATGCTTGGATAAATCCCTTTCCTGTCAGTATAATCTAGAGAAAAATCTCTCAAACGATTCCTCAGGATACCTACAACCCTAGCCTCTTGGTTGTCCTCTAAATCATTTCTAAAGGTGAGTGCCTTTCTTACCTCAACAGTTACTTGTTTATTATCTCTCAAAATAGCAATTTTTGTGTCAACAATCAAAGAGTCAAAGGGACAAGCATGAGGCTATAGCATGTGAAGAATAGTCATGTTTTCAAGAAATACAACCTTGGCTAGAGGGAAATGAAAATCAATGGTTGTATGTTATTCATGGTAATCATAAGTCTCTTCACAATTTTTAATGGAAATTTCACTTACTAGGGTAATGTTATCCACTGAGTTCAAAACATTCATTTCCATCCGTAGTTTGTATTTTTGTAGCCACAATTCTGGTTTGCATAGCCACAGTATCATCTCTATCAGACATTGAGTATGGATCTGTCATCACCAATCCAACACTATGACAATTCTTCACCGGGAACTCCTTGTGCTATGATTATTTAATAATGCACAAATTTTAGTTTGGTGAATGAAATCTAGAAACACAACAACAAACATAACACAAGAATACCATAGACTATGATAAGAAGGAATGATGATAAATCTAAAATATCAGTGTAAATTATAATCTTGACATGAAATTGTTACAATCTCACCCATGAGGTACTTCAAGTGTTATTGACTTCACTTGCCTTCCAACAATAACTATGGGAGAAACTTCACAATTACACCTCTTAATGGCTTCTTTAACACACCTTCAAAATGATGGCTTCCTTTACACACTTACTCATACAATATTGCTCACTACTTCCTTCTATGCTAAATGAGGGGGCTGGCCTCTCTATTTATAGAACTTCCAGGCTTATCCATTTTATCTCTAAGATAGGATAAGAAATCCACTAAGACAAATCATATTCCATACCTTAACTCTTATCTGTACATGTAAGCTTATCTTTTAAGATAAGATAAACCTTATCATTTCACATGGGTTCCACATTTTTAGAATTTTTACAAATAAAATACACAAAATATTTATGACCTCACTCCTTGTCCTTATTACCAATATAATATTTCTAATTCCTAATCATGTAGACCCTACTTCTCTACTTACCCTAACTTTGACATTTTAACATTACCAGACCACTTACGACAAATATTTACTTTTTACCACAACATTCCTATTGTACTTTTGACTATTACCGTACTATACATTATTGGCGGCATCATACTGGCAGCGCCGTTATCTTCTATCGGATGCTACTACTAATTATACTTAACAACATCCTATTCCTAATACATACATTAATGAAATAGAAATTACGGAGGAAAATTTTAGTGTCGACAGATCCAAAATTTCTTCCAGATGATTTTTCACTGCAATGGTGGTCAGATAAGAAGAAATCATTTTGTTAGTATCTGAAAAATCTACTCATTGTTGGATATCACAAGCACTAAGAGGGGGTTGAATCGGTTTTGATCAGATTAACAACTTCTGAAACTTCTTAAATAAAGTTAACAATCAAACTATAAACACAAATCAAGGTGCATGTAAGAAGAAAAATATACAGGACTCTAAAGTTATTGTGGGGAACCCTTAGAGGGAGAAAAAACACTTGAAATATAAGCATTTTATTAAGAAGACCCATTCTTAACATACAATGATTTCTAGTTTTGTTGAGCACCCACTCAACCTGAGAAGCACCCACATCCCAGTCTTTCAAGCACCTACATAAGGCTTACAAACACCCACTCAACTAGTTTAGCAAGCTACCACTTGCAAGGAGCAACTACCCCTATGTCCCAAGCACCCACTCAAGAAATATAGACTTACAATTTTACAACTTGATCATTTAACTTTTTGTTGCTTACTTAACTAATCATAATCACCTTACTGGTCCTTCATTCAACAAATCAAAAATTCACCTTATTATCCGATTTTGCATCTTAAACACATTCAAGAAAATATACACATTCATCTATTCCAATATTATATTGTCAGCAACATCAACAACTTTCATAATCTCTATTTTTTTAATACATTTCACATTTCATACATTGTTTGTCATACACATTGTACCTAACACCGTGTTTGCTCTAATATTACTTTACTTATTAGACCTTGATTTTACTTGTAATGTCATTTTTTATCTCTTCATTTTATTTATTTTTCATAATATTCACTCATCTTTAACAGTCATCACAACATTATTTTTTTTATCTCTTTATCTTTATTTCAATTCTTATCTCTCATTCTCAGTCACTGTTTTGACTATGTATTCATTGTGTTCTCATCTTGTGTTCATTAGTCTAACCTTTTCCTTGTCCCCTATTTGTTCATTTCACATTTGACCTTGGAAATCACATAAGATTGATGAATTTTCAACTATCCATACTAGAAAGAGTTCTATCTTTTACCATGAAACAAAAAAATGACTCTCCATATTCTCCTTTTGAGAAAAACAAAAAGAACTTACCACTTATTCTTGAAAATAGGAAAAAAAATATTTGTAACTGATATTCCTCTTCTTATTAAAGTTTTAAACCTTTCATTTCATTTCATCTTGGTTTACATATTCATATCAACCTTCAAATAAGATCTTGACACTTTTTGTTCATGACAAAAGTGATACACTGTCTTTTTCTATTCTTACAATGCAATTGAAGGGTTTTCTTGAGTTGTAACTTAGGGAGACTTTTGGAACTGAATCAAGCTCTTGGATTTTCAATCAAAGGTTCAAATACTTCAGATAAATCCATTTCAAAAACTTAAGAGACTCCTTAAATTTACCAATTCACTTTAAAATTCACCTTTTACAACCCTGAAACATGTTATAGTTTTTTATAGAAGAGTACTTTTCATTTGTTTGGGAATAATCTTATTAAAAAATCAAACATGTTTTCTATCACCTGTTCACCTCCTTTAGATCATGATTCAACTATTAATTTTGTTCAACCTTCAAGCATTTAATGAAATGGAGAGGAAACCTCATTTTAGACTCATTTGTAACCATGTTCAAGCTTTGAGAGATTGAAAACATTTCAATAACAAGTGAGAGATAAATTCAAGTTCAACTGTGCACTCCAATGTAATGAAAAATCACTAACCCTTTTGTCTTAACTATAATTCGAGCTATATTGAAGAGATTTGCAAGGAAATGGATCAATTTTACAATTGCACTATCAAAATAAACCTTGTACACGTTTTTGAAACCTTATGTCAAAGAATTATTTGCATATAATTGATCAACCACTATAATTCTTTTTACAAACAATTTATACTCCTCCCATAGATATTTCCTTGAAGTTTCGTGATTTATGATTGGATAAATCTCTCTATTCGAGTAAGTCTTTCTTATTAAAACCCTAGATCAGGTTTTTAGGTAGTATATGTCCTGAGAAAACAAAATATTTGTTTCCTTTCATAATAGTGAGTGAAATTCACCAATTTAAGTTTTTGTGGAATTTTGTGATAGTCCTAAATCTCCTCTAGCCATCCATTTGATGTGACATTTCTTCAAAACACTTATGGAAGAAAAGAAAAATGGTGCATAGACAGGTGAAGAGATAATTAACTAGCTTTGAGGAGAACTTCAATTTTTTTTCATATATTGAGATTAGAGAGTGGTTTTAAGGTGCTTAAACACCTTTTAAAAGGTTCTTAACTTCATGAGACCATATGAGAGACAAAAGTAAAGCATATTCTTTTTTAGTTGTTTGTCACAGTTGATCTAAGACTGTACTTCTCATGACCCTTGTCAACAAGTATAAAGAACACCAAATTCACTCAATTTACTAATATATTCATATTTGTAACAAGTGGAGTTGTTTTTAATTATGGCTATAATGTCAGTGATGATCAATTTTGATTAAGAACCAAATATTGATGCACACACCTCAGATCAGTAAATTTAAGCAACACAACTTCTTGACAACTTCTCCAGGGCATCATGTTAAAGTTGAAAATACACCTTGGTATCCACCTAAAATTCACCTCAAATGATGAAGATCCTTGAAAAATACTTTTGGAGAGATTCAGATCCCTTATTGTAAAATTTTCATTACTAATTGGTTCTTATGTAGGTTCATCCTAAGAGCATCATTCAAACAAGGTCCAAGATTTGAACTCCTAAATGAAACATCATGGAGATTAACCTTACAAAATCATATGATCCTATAGAAAACAATAAATTTATTCCTAATCACTTTGGAAATGATCAAACAAGACCTTTGATGTCAATTTTATCTACTTACTCCTATCGATTTAGAACATAGTCCAGGAGGGAGAAAAACTACTTCACTAAAATGCTCATATATTTTCAAAGACATGTCCAAATGACTTGAGACTTTTTTCACTAGTTACTTCTTGGATTCATATTCAAAAATTTATTCTCTAAATTATCTGAAGGAGACACGATATTTTTTTTAGACCTAAGAAGCCAAGCAGCTCCAAATGCACTTTTCAAGAAGGATGACTTAGAAAAACATGAATAACTCAAAATCCATATCACAAAATGTAAGGAAATTTGACATATAGCATTAAAATAAATCTCTATACATATTTAAATTATTGTTTATCCATAGGTTTTCCTGTGGGGTTCTGACCAACCTCATTTACACGCAAGAACAACTGAGTTCTCCAAGGAAACTTTGGCTGACTGTTGAATTTTGCTTTCAGAACCTAAACCAAACCTTGTTTTTGCTCAAATATTACCTAGAAAAAATTACTAGGATACTTCCATTCTGTCATGGTATGTTCATGACATGTGCCATACTTTCACACCTCATTAGCATTTATAAATAGGCCTAAATGAACTAGTTTGACCTGATACTTCCACTAACTAGCCTGATACTCACTGTAAGAGCTTTTTATCACGGTTATACCATCATACCTGATCTGTATCACATCTAAACCATCCATACCTGCCATGTCCATTCTTCCACTGGACTCCTGCCTCACCAACCAAGCCTACAGAGTACTGAGACCATCTTGAACTCTCTTTTGTGAGCTCCAAACACCTTCACTTGTCACCCCTTTGCCATCAATTCCACTTGACATCAATGACAACACCAATGAACATGTTTTAACACCCACACACATTCACAAACATCCACTTGAGGCTAGGAAAGAGGATAAAGAGATATATTCTTTACTTTTTTCCCATTTGAAATGGTTAAGTTTCCTGACCTATAGTCAATGTATGCAACAACAGTAGCTAACCAGGGTCTTCCTAAGATGACTTGGTATCCTAACTTCTGAGCTTTAGGTTGTACGACCATGAAATCTACAGGATAATCCTAAGATTCAGTAGTGACCAAAACATCCTCAATTACTCCATCTGGTACAACAATATATTTATCTACCAATTGGATGATAGTATTGGTTGGTTGCAATCCTGTCAAAGACAACAAATTGAAATTTTTTTTTTATGACATTAATGTAAGCACCAAGATCCACCAGAACGTTAGATATTAATTTCCTTCTACTTTGACATTTTTTGGCTATTTCCACTTCCTTCTTGGTGTCTTTATGAAATGATTTCTAATGGTCTAGTTTAACTCGGTAATGTCCCTTATTTCTCTCAGAATTGGGACCTAAATGTTCATCTTTTTCAACTTTTGAATGAGTGTTGTTTCTTCCTCATCATGTACTTATTTTTAATCTCTATGGAAAAGGAGCAACGTGCATATTCTTACCTTCCTCCTGATTGTTCCTAGTGGCTCGTGTTTGTGGAACATGTCCAGTTTCTTCCTTTTCCTCAAGTATCCTCTCATTTTCCTCTAGTATTCTCTCAGCTTCCTCATGTATTTTGTGATAACTATGGGAGGATTGTTTACTATTTTTCTAGACCTCAGTTTTACATTATTAATGGCATTCAACTACATTGTCTCACCCTGCCATGCTTCATTAATTAAAGTTGTTTGTTTATTTGAGACATGATGGGTTGGGAGTTGAGTTTGTGTTACTTTCCCTTGCTGATAATTTTGTTGTGGTGGGGGCATTAAATATTTTTGAAGTTTTGCAAACCTTCTTGGTTGATTAGAATTCTTATGAGGTGCTCATTGTTGATTTTTCCATGTTGGTGTATTGGCTGGTGGTGCCCAACCTTGTTGATTATATAGAGGCACCCATGGTGGTGGCTATGGGTAAGACATCCAGTTTAGTGGTGTTCAATCAGGTTGTCCCCAAGTTGGTGGAGGATCCTGATTAGGCCATGACATCATCCAATGGTTCTAAGAATCCCTAGGGCCATAAACAAACTGGTTATTTGATCTTTATATGAAGTTTACCTCTGCATTTCTTTGAGTTATGGAATTTAATATCTCCTTTAGCTAAGGTAGGAGATTACAATGATTAGTATCATGATTAGGAACATCACAAATTAGGCACATGTCTGTGCTATCTAAAGGACATTCCTTCATAGGATTCCTTTTCATGCATCTAGGAAATTATATATCTAAATGTTCCTTTGCAGCATAATTCTTGGCTTTCATCTCATCTATGGTTGAGGTAAACTGTGACAAGATGTCTATTTTCATGTTAACCATTTCCTCTAGATTTTTTGAGGTTCCTAGGGCATTTTTTGATGTTTTCCTTTGTCTTATACCTCCTCTTGTTCTAGAGTAACTCCTACATAACTCAAATATTTTTGCCATGGTGAGTTTATGCACATCACCTCCTCCCATGAGATGGAGGGAGTCTTTGGTTTCATCATCAAGTCCTTTAGGGAAAATTGTCTTAGTGATTTCTACACTCAACTCATAACCACTCCTTCTATGGAGAAAAAGAAATTTGTCCATATAATCTTCTATATTTTCATCTTCTTTATACTTTATCTGAAAGAACTCTTCCCTTATATCTCTTCCCTTGCATTATTCCTTGTATTTATCCAAAAATTAAGTCTCCATTTATTCCCATGAATGAATGGATTTAGAAGGTCATCCCATAAACCACCTCATGGTAGAGTCTTTGAGGGTGGAAGGAAAAATTTTGAGTTTGTTGTTATCTATTTTGTAGTCATAAGTTTGGCAGAGGACTTTTAATTCAAACAAGAATTGGTCTGGATATTATATGGAAATTCCCCGAAATATAGGGAGAATGGATGGTGATATTTTTTTCATGGGTGCGTCCTCATCCTCATTTAGGACAATGGGATAAGTAAATGTTCTTCCCAAAGGTTGGTCTTCATCATTCCCATTGTCTCCCATTTCTGAAGGTTTCTCAAGTTCTAAATATGATGATGTGGACTATTCAGTATCACTCCTAGGCAATATATTAGATTCACTTTCACTCTCAGTGTTCCCTACTTGTGCTTTTTTTGGAGATATTATTTGAATATTATGAGGTATAAATCTCCCTTAAGCGTCCTGTAGCCTATGTATCAATATTTCTTGTGTAAACAAGTCTTAGGATTCTTAGTGGTTACATATCTTAACTTCACTAACACCCATATCAGGTAATATTCATAGAATGTCATGTTATGCTTATGGTGTCCCGGAATTGGCTCCAAAAATTATGGGTCGTTGTTATTTCCAATCATTTAACAAAGATATTCAATTTTCGGTGTCGTTATCAAACCAGGGTTGTCTCCTAGGCTGTATGTAATGAATTTAGATGCAACACAGTTGTTGTGGTGATTCTCTTTTGGGGGGTTTCAGTTGTGATTGCTCTCTTGTTTCTCTTCTACGCTACAAAAAGTAAATACAACTCTACGCTACTAAAATAAAAGATAGAATTCAAGAAATATAACTATTCTATTGAAACAAAGTTATTGTGGTAAAAATGATTTTAAAGGAAACTACTTAACTAAATAGAAATGCACACACAAATTAATATGAAAAAAAAGAAAGTTTCTAAAGTAAGGAAATAGAATATTGCATTCAAACAATCATTCAAATTAAAGTACTAGAACTAAAACTTATCATAAATAATGATCATGCACGAAATATCA
Organism: Taxus chinensis; assembly: GCA_019776745.2. Taxonomy (NCBI): domain Eukaryota; kingdom Viridiplantae; phylum Streptophyta; class Pinopsida; order Cupressales; family Taxaceae; genus Taxus; species Taxus chinensis. The sequence continues at coordinate 648,611,910 of CM034146.1, forward strand.
ACCCTCCAATATCCTCGGTTGAGTGGGCCCTTTCTCCCCTTCAGGATTGAGGTAATTCAACACCAATGAATACTCAAAACAACATTTATATTATGTTGATTTGAATAATTTTAGAACATGTTTCATCATATAACTGTAAATAACTACTAACTAGTATATATGAATGTATTGAAGACTATCAAATACTAACTATGAAATAGTTTTGAGAATGTGTCTTTATAGACACAGGAAGTTACAGATCATGCCATAATGATATGCCACATATTCAACTAAATAATAACCTAATTAAAGTTCAATGGCACCATGTAATATAGCTAAAAATAGGGCCCTCATTTGTAGGCTGCTATTAAGACAATCCTCTAGAATGACATGGTGGTAGGAGACTCGATCTTCTTGACTGTTACTTTATCAAAATTGGAAAAGAATTTTTTTTATCAACCTGCACACTTCATCATATTACTCAAAAAAGTATTTAGTGGGCACTTCTACGGTCATTAGTTCACATGAGACAAGAACAAGAGAAATGCATCAATCTTACTAAGGATATAAACTATCTAGAACATCTCCAATACATTAAACATCATAATTAGGAGAAAATCAATAGTCATATGGATGATATAATAAGTCAATTTACACACTCATCAATCTCATTGAATTGTTTGATTCTTTCAATCTCCTATATCATGAGAGAAGTATGAATTCAGCAACTGACAAGTTTGTTCTCCTAGCTTCTCAATATGACAATGAAAATGTATCTCCATATGGAAATTATGAAGTAGAAGTGCTTGTCAGGCCCTCAATCCATGACAACATCTAGTATTGGAAAGTATTTGCAGATGATGCTCAAATCCAAATGTTTTTGAATTGTAGAGGTAATTTCACTAATCAACTCATTGACCTTGAACCTATGGTGGTGTTGAGTGAGGGAAATGAAACCCTTTTTGGGAATGATATAATTTAGTTAACAACAAACACCATCCCTAGAGGACTTGTTATCCTTGAGTTTAATTTTGAAAATGGAGACTGGGTTATGAGTAAACCTATCCATAAACCGAGAGATGTTATGAAATGAAACTTGGGAACTTCTCATAATCAAAGAAAGTTTTGGTTAGGTAGTAGCATGAATGAAAAAGAATGAAACGTTTATACTAATTTATTGAGAAATTATTATGATTGTCTTTCATGGTATTATTCTGAGATAAAGGATTATAGGGAGGATTTTTTCCAACATGAAATACCTTTGGAACCTCACACTAAGAAATTTATGCAAAAGAAAAGACCTATTTACCCTATCCTTACTACTAATATGCAAGAGGAGTTAACAAAGCTAAGGGGTGGTGGGATAATACAACCCACTAAATACTCCTCATGGGTAGCGAACCTGGTGCTAGTTAAAAAAAGAATGGGGATATTAAACTTTTTGTGGATTTCAAAAATTTAAATAAAGCATCACTCAAAAAATGTTACCCATTATCTAACATGGATAATCTTCTGTAAAAGGTGATTGGGTCTTATTTATTGTCTACATTGGATGGATTCTTAGGTTATAACTAGGTAGTGGTGAAAAAATCATAATAGTATAACACCGCTTTCACCACCCCTCGAGGCACATATATTTATGTTAGGATGCATTTTTTATTAAAGAATGCAGGAGAAACCTTTTATAGAGCCATAGACATGGATTTTTCAGGATTCATTAAGGATTTCATTGTAGTTTATCAAGATGATATAATTATCTTCTCTAGGAAGAGGGGTGATCATTTGCAACACCTTGAAAAGATATTGATCAAATGCAGAGAATACGGGATTTCATTAAATCTACAGAAATGTCACTTTGGGTTATAAAAGGAATTTTTTTTGTGACACATAATATCACATGAGGGAGTTATGATAGACCCTAAAATGGTGAAATCCATTGATAAAGTCCCCATCCTCATGTCAAATAAAGGCATCCAATCCTTCTTTTGATAGATTAATTTTGTAAGAATATTTATCTCCAAATTTGTTAAAATTACTCTCCCCGTCACAAGTATGTTAAAGAAAGATCAAGTTATCAAATGAGAAGAAGAGGTTGTCTAGGATTTTAAAGGAATAAAGGATGCACTCAAGACTGTCCCTATATTAATTAGCCTTGATTATAAAAAGGATTTTTAGATGTTTCCTTTTTCCTATGATAATATAATTGCTTCTTTTATATTGCAAAAGGATGAATAAGGGCATAAGAAACCCATTTCCTTCTTAAGTAAGGTCATACAGGGGTCTGAGATGAAATTCTTTATTATAGAGAAACAAGCTTTTACCTTGATAAAAGCTACTAAAATATACATACCCTGTATTTTGAGTTATAAGATCATAGCCTATGTACCTCACAAAAGGTAAAGGATATCCCATCTCATATGGAGATGTCAATAAATAGGTGTAGGTGGGTAAATAAGCTTTAAGAGTATGACATGGAAATTTAGACTACCAAACTAGTTAGAGGCTTGGGCATGGTTAGGCTTATGGCATAAATAAATTTACATATATATGAGATAAAAAATGTTAATTAGGATGAATAACACCATCATAAGAAAGTATATACCTCAACTTGGAACAGAGACATATTCTACTACTTAAAAGGCCTAAATTTTCCTACTTGCCTAGACAAGAATCAAAGGAGGACGCTCGAATTGGTTTCCTAGAAATATATTTTAACTAATCACAGGCTATCTTGGAAAATCCTAAATGGAATTCTATTAAGATGTATCATAGAGGATGAAGACCCCAAGTTAATTAATGATTTTCAGGGAGGGTTGTGTGGTGGCCATTTTTCTAGAAGAGATACTGCCCATAAAATATTAAGGGTAGGATATTAGTGGCCCTCCCTCTTTAAATATGTGGCTTTACTGGTCAGAAAGTGTGAAAGTTGTTAACATTTTTCTGGTAGGTTAAAAACATTTAGATCCCTTCCCTTGCAGTTTGTTTCAATAGGAGTTCCATTTTAAAAATGGGGGTTGGATTTCATAGGTGAGATATCAAATTCTTCAAGTACAGGTCACAGATGGATATTGGTGGCCATTGATTATTTTACCAAGTGGGTTGAAGCTATTCCTACCAAAAAGGAAACACATCAAGTGGTTATGTATTTCATCCTTAATCACATGATTTTTAGATTTGGTGTCCCCTCCAAGTTGGTTTTTGATAATGCCATGAGTTTCAGAGATAAACCATTGCAAACAATGTGCCATGAATATGGCATAACCTTGGCCTATTCCTTAAATTGCAATCCATGAGGAAATGGGAAGGTATAATCAATTAAAAAGAACCTAATTAAGATCCTCATAAGAACATAGTAAATGAATAAGAGGAAACAATGTCAGAATCTCAAATTTGCATCATAGGAAGATAAAATTACCACAAAAAGATCCACTAGAAATAGCCCATTTGAGTTGGTTTATGGTGTCCAATCACTTTTTTGCCTTCATTTGCGACTACCTAATTATCATTTTATGTAATATTTAGAAGAATGGGAAGGGGTGACTCCTTATGATGCAAGTATAATCAAATTGTAAAATTGGATGAAGTAAGAAGAGAATCCCAACAAAGGCATGTTAATTTCAAGGACAAGCTCAAGGAAATATTTAATAAGAAATTTACTCCAAGAATGTTTCATGTTGGAGCTTTGGTTCTAATATGGGATAACATGCATGAAGAAAAGGGAAAACAAGGAAAATTTGATGCCCTATGGATGGGTCATTACTCCATTGACATTAGAATTGGAGAACAGACTTTATTATTGAGGGAATTAGAAGGAAAATTGCTCGAGATGCCTGTCAATGGTATGCATATCAAGCATATCTTGAATTAAATGATACCTTCATGTGTGTTTTTTATATAGTGTATAGTTATGTTGTTTCTTTTTATTTTTTATTATTTCCCTTTTGTTATTCTGGTCTAAAGTGATCAAGTTTTGTCCATTTTTGTTATACTCATGAGTATGCTTTGAAATTTTCCAAAAGCCATTGCCATCTTGTCTCTTATGTATCCTTGCCCAATGGCATAGGCACTTGGTTTAAGTTTCATGAATTTTTGTTTATGGTTATTGTGGCACCTATAAGGGGGTACCCATCCTCGAGCAGGAGCCAATGTTGGTACTCATTCTGAACCCATAGCCAAAACTTGATTGACTCTTCCAGTATTTTCCCTTACCCTTGAGACTTTACTTTACATAGATTTAGTAACACCAAAGGCATTTGTTGTCCTTAATTACCCCTTCCCATAATCTTGAGCAACTTGTAAAATGGGCTTGGCCATTATGCTCTAAGAAATCCATGATACACTAAGCTAGTCAACCGCAGAGTGTAGAACTTAGTGTTATGTGGGTTTTCTCTAATCCACAAAGTACAGATATTAGTTTTTCATGGGCATTTCAATTTTTAGAACAACATGAATCATCTTGGTATTTAGGAAAGATTCTAGTACGGTTGGCCATCACAGCATCAAGTCAATTTCATAAGCTAAAGCAAGTCGGGGTACTTTGGGTTTCAATCCCATGAAATATTTCAAAATTGACTATGAACCGAACATGAGAAAAAATGAAGTAAGTGGATAATTCTTTAAGTAAAATTACTCAAGTGGTGAAGGATCTGATACCATAGGGCATCCTTTTGCAAAGGATTGAAGAGTGTGACTATGTAAAAAATATGTGGCACGTTGATTCAATGTTTCTCATATGTTTTAGAGGTTAGTATTCCCCAGATTTAAAATTCCACAGGATACTTAAGAATCCACCAAATGATAAAAATGTTGTGGGACCTTCAAAACATTCAAATATTTAAAAAGACCTGTGCGAAAGAGAGAAATACAAGGAAAAGCCGTGGAACGAGCGATAGAGAATTTTCTCATGTAACTCTTGTTGAGGGTAATAAAATCATGAAATATTGATCTTATTATAAATGTCACATTAATGACTATATTCTAGGGCACAAGGAACACTTGGAAGTTCTACAAACAAATCTCGTAGTAACTAGATGAATTAAAGGATCAAGTGAAAAACTGAGGAAATCAAACAAAGATGCATCAGTTGAAGTAGACTCTCGACATAGGAAGTTTGTAATAAATTTGTAACATATGTATATGCTAGCTACAAAATGGGGATTCTATAAGGGGTCGTGCCCTTGAAATTTATATAATTTTTTTGGTATACATATATAAAAAGAGTTTTTTGTGTAACCAGATACATTGTCATTTTATGACTAAAAACTCCTCTGTAAATACAGGGAGCTGAGCTAACATATTTCTCTTCCTAAACTCAATTTCCTTACAATCTTAAGAGTCATAAACATATTGTACATCTCCTACTAGTCTGTGAGACATACCCTTTTCCATTAGTTCCTTGATACTTGTCCTTGGTCCTTCCAAAATATCAATCAATTCCAATTTTTCCCATAATAAGAGGCCCATTCAACAAGGTTAAAACCTCATGTGAGATACGCCTTGGTACCTCAGCGAGTAGCAATTTTGGAGTTTTTGGATGGCTCGGGTACATCAATTGACTTAACAGGAACTGGCCCATGCACATCAATTGGATCAAAAGAGACTAGCTTGGAAACACCTACTGAATCAACTAGCCCCTTTTTGCATTTCTTAAATGGAGGTAAAGGAACTTTAGGAGCTTTCTCAGAGGTAGATTTCACATAATATTTTTCAAGAATGGTGAGCCTTTTTCTCTATTTTGGTTATTCTATGAGAAATTGAGGATATGTCCTCTTGAGGCTTGTCATCATATACTACATAAACATCATGTGGAATTTCTTTTTATAGCATCTCTTTATTGAATAAGGTGGGTGCTATCCATATGAAATTTACATTAATCTCTGGCCTACAATGAATCCAAAACTTCTTCAATTTCTCCGGAGTTATGTGGTCCTCTAGGCAAATCAAATGATAAACTAAAATATGGAATATCGAGAAGAAGGGATTCATTTTGATCATCTTCCTCATCAAAGAGAGTTACACTATGTTGATAGTTATCGGTCCTATAAGATCTTCTTGGTCTTCAACCCTAAATAACATCCTAATGAAATATAAACTTGGGCCGAAAAGATTAAATAACAACACATGCACATATTCTAAAGGAATATCTTTCAAATTATTTCCCAGTTCCATCTCTGCCATTTCTTGAAAAGGGATGACACTAATTATTTCACAAGAAAATTCACTTATAACACCCAATGGAAGTTGCAAATTCATAAGAAATAAGTGAGAATTTATAGGAGGATGAATCTTGGAGAGGTCTATGTGAATTATTATGTTGGGATTGAATGCAAATGAACTTTGGATGCTCATACAAATTTGAAAAAGGTGAAGGTGGAATGATGTATGTCAAAAATTATTCTTTTGGCTTGATTAAATTTTTTACATAAGGGAGACATAAAATTCAAATGAATATTCATATTTATTCATTTCCCAAAACATATTCTCTAAAAAATAAAGTTTCAAATTAGTTAGAGTAACAACATCATGGAACAAACGGTTTGTATGAATAGGCACAAAAGTAGCACAAGATCTTGCAAATGTAGACAGGCTAACAAAAACAGGAAAAAAGGTTTGATCAAGTAGCACAAGAAAAATATCTTACACATGTCCATATCTATAAACCAATGGAAATAGAATCATGAGGTGTGTTTTGGTATCCTGTATGTTGAATAAATATTAATGAATTATACTTCTGTTGCAATCTCTGTCTTCATTGCATTTATATAATACACTAGATCAATCCTTGGTTGCTGCATTTTTGGTCATCAAATCAATATTTTCTTGTAGCATTACTCTGTAATATTTGATGTGGTTATAAAATCCTTACTATAATCATCTTTTTGAGTGACTTTTTTCATCCTTAAAGTGTATTTTTGGAATATGAAAGTAAAGGCAATGAATATTTTTGTTATAACTCTTACATGAGCTTTTGTGTTGAGTGTTATAAAGATTGTGATGAAAATATGGCTAACAAAAGAATATTTACAGTTGAAATAAATTTTCTAAAGAATAGATTATTGTTTTAGGAGAAGTTGCAGGAGATGTTGTAGGAGATATTTAGAGTTCATTTTTGCACCTTCTGGGATTGTTTACATATGCTTTTGGGGGGGAATATAAATGTGTATTGATAACAAGTTTTGTATAAATATGAGGGATTTTCCTCATATGAATATGGGGGATAGTTTTTATTTGATAAGTTGAGGAAATAATATTTTATCTCTATGTTTTTTTCCATCAATAAAAAGTATATGAAATATGAATTCTATACTTCTTATGCTAAGGTGGTTGCATTGTATTGGTAACATAGGTATTAAAATTAAAGCACTACAACCATTGGAAAGTATTGAAGACATTTAATCTATGTCTCTTTATTAAGGAATGGATAATTTTAAATGAAATATTTATGTCTATGATTTGTAGTATGTGTTTTGGTATCCTGTATGTTGAATAAATATTAATGAATTATAAAAAAAATTGTCTCCTGTTGCAATCTCTATCTTCATTGCATTTATATAATACACTAGATCAATCCTTGATTGCTGCATTTTTGGTCATCAAATCAATATTTTCTTGTAGCATTACTCTGTAATATCATGATGTGGTTATAAAATGTTCGTTCCTATTTGATGTGGTTATAAAATCCTTACTATAACCATCTTTTTGAGTGACTTTTTTCATCCTTAAAGTGTATTTTTGGCATATGAAAGTAAAGGCAATGAATATTTTTGTTATAACTCTTACATGATTTGTTTATACCCGTAAATTATAAACGGGTAAGTTGTTTGTTTGACATGAGCTTTTGTGTTGAGTGTTATAAAGATTGTGATGAAAATATTTGTGTTGATTCGGTATTAATAAATGCAAATATTTCTTAGAAGTTGTTGTTACTTAGTGTTCATTTCACTACATTTCCAAAATATTATATTGTTGACCAGACAGGATATGAAACTAAGGAGAGGGAACACAGAAAATTCATGCATAGTAGAAAGGCATATTTGAAGGCATGAAAGGATAGGGAAGGAAACGCTTACGAAAGATAGATTGATTCGGGACTTAGCCATTTTCATGGTTACGAGCTATTTTTGGAGATAGCGTACAGAGCACACAATGGGATGGAGACTTGTACAACATGCAAATGCTATTTTGGGAAGAGCATCTACTAAGTGCCATCCATAAGTTAAAGTTAATAATAGGATTACTACTACCAGTTAACTGTAAGAGATCTATTATTAGCGCAATTGAATGTGTGCATGTTATTGTAAAGGTGCATGAATATTTACAATATGCGACCTATTTTTGTAAGTGTGTAAATGGTGAAGGGAAATTCCCCACCCTTATAAATATGTATTAATCTGTGTAATTAAATATACAATGTGTATGAGCTATTATGGAATTATTCTATCAAATCTGATGCATGCATAAACTTATGATACTAATTATTGTAAGAATCTTCTGTATTTGCTGTGTTTTAATATAATGGAGTGTATTGGGTGAATAATGGTGTTAAACATGACTGTAAATGACTCTTGTATGGTTGAATTCATTATGTTTATCGCTTAATTCGTTATTCTTTTACATCTAGATCTAGGATATGCTCTGTGGAATATTTATGATGTTTATGGATATGAATACATTATATCTTCATCATGTTCACATCCTACACAAAAAAATATGAGGGGCCTGGTACCTTTGTGCACTTTGGGTGAGCACTCAACTCAGGATGGGTGATGTGCCAGCATGCCTTGGTTATTTGTGGTAAATTCTAGGCTATATCATTGGTTCCGTTGTTGGGACCTCTTTTTCAATTATTTTCAAGATGGTTCACGATGAAGACGTACCAATTGACCCTAGAAAGTGTTTAGGAGTGGATAAAATATCTATAAGAAGAGTACGCATGGATGTTTAGCATTGAATCTGAGTTTGACACACACGCTTGAGTGGAAAAGAATATGTATGACTGTCTATATGAGAGCTTCTTTTCTATTTTCTCGGTAGAACTATATGAGTGGCTGGTTGATTATGCATCTAAATGGAATTGGAGGTATCGCACACTTTTTTGGACATAAGAATAATTTCAATCCTTGTATGATGTTGATCTGATTTAGACACGCATTGTGGATACTTGGTTCTGTGGTGTTTTGAACAGCTATATCCTGAAATACTCAATTTCCACTTATTCTTTCCTAGAGGTAGTTGAGTTCTAATTTTTACAATATCCTAGCGGGAATTACTTGCAAGGAATCCCACTAGTGATCAAGATCTTGATGGTAACCCTGAATTTAGAGGAAAATCCTATGGCTAGCTAAACCCCACCACACGCGAGGGAAGGAGTAGGTTTGGTGAAATATGGCAGACCTAGCCGTAGAAAGGCAGAGAGAAGAAAGGTGGCTTAAGTACAATGAGGCGTACAAGAGGGAGATAGAGAAGTAGTATGAAATTATAAAGTGGATGGTGTTAAGGAGAGAGATGGCTCGTGAAGGATTTGGAGGTCACGTAGAAGGCATGGATCTGAAGCATCAGGAACTCCTCCATTTGGACAAGTATGACAGGGAACCTCCCTTAGCCTCACATAGAAGTGCACCAGTAGAGATGACCTGGTCCATAGGTATGAATCTAAAACTACCTAGAAACCTAGCCCTTGTGTTTTATTTTCTAGTACCTAGTACATCCAATAGTCAGTGTTGTCATGCAAATGTGCAACAAGGAAATTGAAAATTTCCAAGCACGACAACTATACCCCTGCACCAAATTTTTCATGTTCTACCATTCCCATCCACACCAAGTCCACCCAGTCAGTCTAGTGACACACCAGAAAATGTTATCTCATCCCCCTAGGTTATTTAGGAAATTCAAATCAGTCCCCTAGGTGATTTTAGGAAGTTATGAAAAGATGTTATCTTCTGGTAATAGTGGGAAGGGTCAACGTTGGCCTTCTCAGAACTGGATCAACCCCTTGGAGCATAACAGAAGGTAAAAATTCAACATGGAGGTGAATTGAAGACATTATAACATCATGGAAATTATTCTGGAAGGTTTGAGGAAGTTTTGAAAGAATTGGAGCAATATGAGTAAAAAACAGGGTTCACAAGCTTAGGCAGTACACAGGCCTAAAACAACTGTTGGGCTTCAGAAGAAGATTTTGGGAGCTCTGAATGGAGTTAGATGTAAAAAAAAATTTACATAAAGAGTATTCCAAGACCTACATGATGGTGAAATAATATTTTTCATAGCACCTTGGCACATAGGGTTTGTAGGAAGTTTTTCCAAGTTATAGGTGGAGTCCCAAATAAAAAATCTGATTTTTGAGGGATCAAATGGATGATTCAATACCTGATACCCACACCATTGGATTCAAAATTCCAATTATAGTCAGGATCATATAACATTTCAACAAGGCATTCCACTGGGAGCTCAACTTATCGTCGTTCCAAGTTACCCTCTTGAAGGCAGTTCAAGAGTTAGTCAATTTTTGGCAGGACACGTGTCAGCACTAGGAGCATGGTGGGATTTCATGTCCCCGACGTCCCTCAGTTCAGGTACACCAATATTGGAAAAATTCACCCATCCCCCATGTGACCTATGAACCCTCATATGACCGTCAAACTTGACAGTTCAGCCCCCAAGTGCATTTTTCGAGCTCAAATCCCCTGCCGTCAGATTGAGGACACGTGTCAACTCCAGGACCACTGTAGAATTTTATGTCCCTCATGTCCCTAAGGTCAAGGAAATAAGGCATGGAAAAATTCTCACAGCCCCTTTGGGGATTCTTTTTTTCATCCAAGTGATTGAATTTCATCTCACAGTGCTTTAAAGTAGCTTTGTCACATCCATTCCCTATCATCGGATTGAGGACATGTGTCGTCCTCTTGACCACCGTGGAATTTTATGTCCCTCATGTCCTTGAGCTTAGGTACTTTAAGACATGAAAAATGAACCCAAACTTCTCCCTCCATGATTTCAAAAATTTAAAATTCTAATTGTCACTTCACTTGCTTCTAGTGCTTCTAGCTATTTCCACTCCTGTACACAGATATTCCCATTCCTCCTCTGTAACTTCTCATACATCATTCCACCATTGCTGAACCTTAAAAAATACCTAAAATATAGGTACTTCCCTTCCACTCCATGAAATCACACAATTCCTAGAAGGAAATTTGAGAAAACACAGAAGGAGAGGCACAAAACAAAGAAGGAGAAAACAGAGAAAACTCCATGGCCATGAAACGAGAAGTTGAAGAAATATCTCAAATGGATGTGTGAAATAAAAATATATATTTTTATATTAATTCCTCTACCTAATGCCATCAAGTAGACACCTTTAAACTCTCCTCTTGTGTAACAAAGCATCCACAATGAAGAAATCCCACTTCTGGCTCAACAAAGAAAAAATCCAGTTTCCCGTCAAGCTGTTGGGCGAAACGAAGTAGAATTGCATGTAAAGCATCAGAAGAGAAAACCCACATCAAAACTAAAAAAATTCACAAACAGAGGAGAAAACCAAACCTATAATTTTGAGGTCCTTTAATGGTTTCCTCATTGAGAAGCACTGTCGGGCCCAAAATTTGAAACTTTAAACTCTCCTAGACTATTAAGCGGGCGGGCCTGAAATTTTTAGAGGGTTGCTATTAGGAAAAAAACCATATAAAAAAATCCACATTAATCCAACATCCAAAAGACCAATTTCTAAAAATAACAGGTCTACTACATATGGACTGCTATTTTGGGAAATTCATCAACAATAGAACTTGCGAAGGAGACGATGACATTGAAGATAAACTACAGCTGAGAACTCACCAGAACGGACATTTTTGGCACTTACTAAAAATATTAAGTGGGCCCACGAGCACCTACTAAAAATAGAAATTTGATCCAAAAGGAATGAGGAATGTAAGGGGAAAGAGGAAAATATAACCGCAATATCCAATTGAAGATCAGAGACTTGATTTTTCACACTTACTAAAAATAGTAAGTTCTTTCTAGGTGAAACATGAAGTCAAAGTGGCTAGGTTAGAATTTGACACAACCCTTCACCCACGAGAATGATGTGGAAGACAGCGATGTCTTGTATATGGACCTGAATGAGCTTAAGACTCGCATGACCTCAAAGGTCCAAAAGAGGATTGAAGACCAGATATTCACAAGTGGCTTGTTCGCCGCTGCAGGACACCCAGTGTCTGTGCAGAGTCTCAAGTTAGTCCTAGCCTGCTCTTTCCACTACGAGCCCGAGACACAAACCATCCAAGCTGAAAATGGTACAATGATGATAGTCATCAATCCTAGGACCATTTCACTCTCTCTTAATATACTGACATCCCCTAGCATGGTTGTCATTTCAAAGGATAAGACCTCGCACGATTGGGAAAAAATGGATTCATATGTCCAAGGAGTAGTGCTCAGCTCATGGTTGAAAATAGGAAGAAAGGCTTCCAAGATACCCAAGAATTTTCCAAGGTGTGAGTTCTGAGAAGGTTATTCTAATGTCATCACTCTCCTCAGCAGAGTTATGGGTGAAGTAAGCATGAGAGACTTCCAGAACTAGATGGGCCTTTTCATCCTGACATTGACATAAGGAAAGTAGAGGATTGATTGGGGGTAGATCATCAGTAAAAACCTCCATCTATAACTACTCCAAGTGCCCATGACAAGGAAGTTCCACATGAATTCTTACCTTTTTTATCTCCTTACAAGCTCGAGATCATTCAAAGGATTAGCTCTCACGTAGAACATTACTGCTAAGGTTCCTTCTTGCATTCGAGAAACTTCCACAATTGGTGTTAGAGGAGAGAAATCGGCATTTCACTCATGTGAATGATGCATTCACTATGTATGTGGTCCAAAGCTTAGAAGTGGATATTGAAGCTAGGATGTCACCACAAGTGGCATCCCTGATCAAGGATTACAGCTCGTACTTCATACAATTCTCAACCTTCTACATCCGAGTCATTGGCTTTGACCAAGCTCTACTGAGACTACCTAAGTACCTTAGTGACCAGATTGTATTGTTTGAGCTCTGCAGGTAGATAACTCAAGTGAATAAAAATATCATAAGTAGGAGAAAGAAGTTCATTTCATTACCTATATCTCTATGGGTATTCACGTACAAAATATCAAATAACGCATCTCACCTGGAGGCCACTTTCACACATCTGAGTTTTCATTCCTACGTCTCCAGGCCCTACTTTGACATATGAGAAGATCCTGACTCATTCTATGTCCCAGAATCATAACATGAGCAAAAATTCAAGGAATACTTAGCCAACTATATTGATGAGTTTGAAGTACGTGAAAAGGACCACATGAGGATGATAATCAACGATATGAAGAAATTTAAGTTCTCTTGGTATGAAGACATCTTGTATGATGATGGGATAGAAATGTATGATCCTGAGTATGTAGTAGTCAAGATGTCCCTAATGCCCCAAATCAACTGGCATGTTTGTGAATCAGGAGATATATTTGAGCAGATTGATAAAATGGTGAGGATAATAAGGAGCTGGTTTTAGAAGAAGAAGACTATGGTCATCTAGTCACAAGGAATTTCTCCAAGCCAGAAGAAAGCTTCACACCATTCATCTTAAAAAGTAGTGGAGGTGACTTCCAGCTCTAAGCACTCTAGAGTTAGCTCAAAAAAGAAGGCCATGGAATTGGAAAATTGTTCCCATGAGAAGACACCCAATAAATTCAGGGTAGAAGAAGGCTCATTGGCATCACTTCAGGAGGAAAAATAGATCTCAGTTTTGTAAACAAAAAACCCAACAGTAGAAGCATAGGTGAATGAGGAGTAGATGGTTCATGATTCAGTATTCGAGCTACCACAGGAGGTCTCACCTCTTGTTCACACCAATGCCCCTCTCATTCAGGACTTGCCTCCTCCTCTAGAACAAAGAATGGTTGGTGCACCCATCATTGAGCCTAAATCTAATGAAATGTTTCCATGGATGCGGGAAATGGTCATCCTTGACACTCACATTATGCAACAAGTAGCAGCCCCTAATCTATCATCAATTGTCTCATTGGATAATGAAAAACCGTCAATAAAGATCACACATACAACCTCAAGATTCTAAGTGGGGAGACATGTAATCAATACATAGAAGTATCTCAGCCAAAGGTGATCAATCCAGTGGATGATATGATAGTAGATGACTACGAGATGGGCATGATCTAATTGGGACCAGCTACTCATGAGGGAGATTTACACCTATATAAACTATCTTCTTCTCACCTGGTGGTAAGGAATAAAGAATATAAAGAGAAAATTGATGTACTAGAGGAACAAGTACGAACTCTTTCATCTTATGTGAAACACTTGGTGGAACCAAGCATTACAATACTTCCTATTGAGAGATTAGTGCCCATCAATATCTTTGATCCAAAATGCATCAAAAGAATGCATGATCTCATGATGCAGGGGTGAGAAAATAATGAATGGATCAACTCAATCTCCAAAAAATTGAAGCCAACACTCTAAGATTAATTCAATCTCTTTGCGTACATGTGCACAACATCCATGAAGTGAGCACTCAAAGAGGATGTGGAGAAAGAAAGAGAGAACTACGAACCTCTTGGACCAATAGTGAATGAGATGAGAAACACCCATCGTTAGGAGTTGATCAAAAATACGGTTTTTGAAACTCCTACAAAAGACTTGACACATGTATGGGATAGGGCCTTGGAAATCAGGTTTGAGGAAATCAATCAGGCCTTCACAGAGCTAGAGGAGAAAGAAGAACAAACATAAAAGCTGCAGGGTAGTATAAATTAGAAATTTTAGAAATTTGGAGTACTAACAATGAGTGAACACACAACTGCTAATGATTTGATCATCCCTTTTGAAGAATATGTCAAGAAATATGTGGGAAACCCATTGTCCTTCACTAAGGATACTCTCAACTTCCTCTCAAAGATCTAAGCCTCCATTACACTTATCGCAGAAAAGGACTCATCATGGTTCGGGAAGTTCAAGGACATCAATAGTGTGATAGATGGATGGACCAAAACCTTGATTTTCATTCACATCCCTCATGCCAAAAAAATAGAACTTGCAGTGGCTCGTTTCAACAAGGAGATTGGAAAGACATAAGTCTTCTCAGGAACACAAAGTGGAAAGTAGTTAGAGAATGCAACCAAGTCCACCACAGTAGTTCATTATTCCACATAATTATTCTTCTCTTCTCACTCAACTCTCTCTCTCTCTCATCAATGTTATATTTTTGCGTTAAGGTTTGCACTTTTTAATATTACTTTAAGTGAATTTATAAACATAATGTAAAATTTAAGTTGCCTTGATTTTATAAAAGGGACTTAAATATTCAAGTGGAATATGAATAATCTAAAGTCAAATTAAAGTATTTGAAAAGTCATCGGGAAGATGAAGAGTTGCATCCTCTTTTATAAATTTTAACTAGCTCCTCATTTGGGCTTCTTCTTAGACAACTTCTAAAATATTCTTAAGCTTCTTAGATATTGGAGCTTTTTTTCGTGAATTCATGAAAGAGATATCCTTGTGAAGAGAGAAAAGAGATAGCAAATTTCTTCTATTTTTCCCTACTCAAAATGTCTTCCATTCCTATGATATGTACAATTTCTATTTGGGCTTCAATAAAGGAAGAAGGAATTTTGGCTTTTTTAACTGATGGGTTTAGTCATACTTTGTGTTCATCAAACTCTATTTGGTCTTATTGTTGTTATGCAGATTTATTTTCTTCTAAATTCAAGTGCATGTAATGAAGTTTCTGGTTGGTGTATGTAAGTCTCTGATTTTCTACTTGCAGCATTATTTTATCTTTTCTAATTTTCTCACTCTCTTTCCCACTCTCCTCAAAAAAAATTTCCCTTGCATATATTTGTAATATTTTTCCATAGGGTTAGTGGAGTGTCCCTATTGGATCCCCGATTGTATGGCCACCAGGAGAAAACTCATTTTTACTTGCACATGCACATACAACAGTTGTACTGGTTAAGTAGAGGGACTTAGACTCCCAGAGCATTGACAAGATAATCACCAATTTTTCCCCAACAAATTTTCTTGCCAACAGTCAGCAAGCTAATTTGGGCAGTAGGGAAGCAGGAGTAAGTCACATAGAAAGTACATTTATGGTAGGGAAATGTCTTTTTTGTTGTTTGGAGGTACCTTTTTAAAGGCACATCATCTACACAAAAATCGAGTATGTAAAATTTGGGGCTCACTTCTGGGAGTAGTACCACCACAGAGATTGTAAGAGTTCAGTACAGTACTATGGTTGGGACACATGGAATTACATATTATAGTCCACTCCAACTACAGGTGTAGGATCAAGGGGTGTAGGGGGCTCTAGTTTTGGTGGATCTTATGGTTCTATAGGCAGAGGAAACATAGGAGGTTCTAGATTAGGTGGGTAGGGTCTTTACTAACCATAGAATATTTACATGGATATGTATTTTCATCTTCCAGAGTATATGGGCATATAATATGTTGTTGAGCATGTGCACATGTGTGAGATACCATGGCATGCAAAAGGAATCACGGATTTTGAGTGCAAGGCAAGTCAATTTGTAACTATACTGTAAGGACGCAAACACATCTAGTACAGTAAGTTTGACCTTGATCAAAACAGTGTATATTATGTAATATTCAAAGATGCATTCCTTAAAGATTTCTATATCAATGAATTTGAGCAGAAGAGTATAAGTGCACTCAAAGATATTAAACAAGGCACTACTGAGAGTGTCCGATAGTATGATGCCCATTTCAAAACACTTTTATGTAAGCTTTCTTATGATATTCACGCAAGCCAACATTCACAATAGTTCATTTGTGGTCTAATCACACCTTTTAGAAGGGTGCTCTCACATAAGACATATACTGATTGGCGTGAAGCACTTGAAGTATATTTTCTTGTTGAGGCATTCAGGAGTATAGACAATAGAGTCAGCCCATTCTTGGAAGCACAGATTGCGGTCATGGAAAATTAGTTAGAGAAACTATCAATGAATTTGGCACATGAGACGTGCAGTGGGATTTTATGTACATATTGTGAAATGGAAGGGCACACCAAAGATAGTTTTCCCTGTAGAATAGTATGTTCACTATTGCTAGACTATGAGATATGTCACCTAAACCATGACGATAGCCACTACCCAATATTACAACGCACGATAAGGAAGAATGTATCATGCTATTATAAGATTTTCTAGTCCATGACTCACAATATAGAATATTGTAGGTTGATTAGTCAGATCCATGATGTTATAGATATTGGTGTGTGACACATGAGTATAAAATAACTCTAAGGGTAAAGGTGAGAACCATGATCAGAATCGCAATCAAGTGCACTATGATTGGAATGAGGGATGCTATGAAGGAGGATGTGGCAAAGGTTGAGGATACCATGGTAGATTCGTAGGTCAAGGCCGTGGTGGTGGATGAAGTGAATTCCCTCGTGAAACATGCTTTATGTGTAGATCACCTAACCACTACAGGCACGAATGTCCTCAGAATATTACATGTTATTTTTGTGGGAAGAATCATAGCTATGAGGAATTCCCAGATCTATATGAGCATCTTAGCATGTAACATATATAGGAGAACAAAGGCACAAGGATGGTTAGGATACAACGTGCTGTGGAAAATCAGTGGATACCAAAGTTAGCACCGAAACCTGAGGTATTTCTTGTGAAGATCACTACACGCATTGAAGCTATACGCGCTAGAGAGGCTTTATAAAAGAAGCCTACCATCAATAAGGAGGATGTTTTACATGCAAGTTATCTAGATCTTTTGTACCAGATGGAGGTTTATTAGGAGACCATGGAAGTATTCAAAGACCTTTAAGGAGAAATATTGTGTTTAAAGGAGAAATAACCAAATATGGAATAGAAGAAGGCAACAAAGATAGTCCAGTAAGATAATGATGTGTTAAAGGAGGTATGTAGAACTCTACGCCAAGAGAATATTATTCCATTACTAGGGAGTTGGCTAAAGGGAAACACTCTGCGTGTGAATACTAAGACTGGGCATCAGATCTTGAATGCAAATCTTCCCCCCATAGCTTAGATTATGACAAGGAGATCACTCTTAATGTTGTTATCAATGGATGGCTCTCGAGTAATATACTGATTGACACAGATGCGGAAAACATTTTGCTTACTTTAGATGTATGGGTACAGATGGGGAGACCTTCATTTCAAAAATATTCTATGGTACTATTTATGGCTAATCAAACTAAGGCCACTCCTATCGGAGTTTTAAAAGATGCATCCATTACTATACAAGGGGCCAAGTTCAGTCAGGATTTTGAGGTCTTAGCACTTGCAGAAGAAGACAGTTTCTCAGCTCTTCTTGGGCTCCCTTGCTGTTACGAAAATAATGTTGATCTTCAATTCAACAAGGGATATATTAGTTTTGAGAACAAGGAGGAAAGATTTATTGTCCCTTAAACAGATGGAATTTTTTTTCCCTATGTTGAGCCTTTGAGTGAGGAAGATTTGAATAGGATTTATGTACGTCTCATTCAGGACCCATAACTACTTGATCCCTCTAAGAAAGGAATCCTTCAGTGGGGAAGATGCATAGTCTATTAGTTATAATACAAGTATGGCTTGTGACAATTGGTCTCATGGTACTTATGAGATGGTTGGGCACAAAAAAAGGAGCGCATTTTCATGGAAAAGTAAACCTCATTGCATAAAGAGGATAGGTGAAAACTTTGTACCTCGTTACACTGGAGAAGGATACCCTATGGTATACTTGTGCACTATGGAGGAACAATCGATAAACTAATTGGAAAGAAGAAATATGTTGGTATATACCTTGTGTGGGAAAACAGTGCACTAGTGGGTGGTTCATAGAGATAATCTTGTAGAATGGAATGAATTCAAGATTTCTCTTACAACTAGTTTTTTCCAGGAGCAATGCACCTACTCAAATCTGCACGTATTATGGTAATCAACTTGTTCACCACCATTTTCAGCAGTGTGAGAGGCTCCGGACAAAGGGATAAGAAGCTTTATTTCCTTCTCTATGGGTACACAAACTTTATTCCACTTTACAAGGTTGAACACATGCTTAGTATGTATATGCGGAGCTACATAGAGAAACTAGAAATTGGTAGGATTTGATTATAGGTATGGTCCATAATTTTGACTACTTCTCTACTAAATCTCTAGTAGAAGAGGCATTAATGGTTATAAAGTGTTTAACTATGGGAGACAATGCAAAGGAGGAAGAAATCAGTCAGGAATTATTTGACGAGATTGACTCAAGAGCATGCTTTGATGAAGAAGCAGAGACAGATGCCACACTACTTAAGTGCACTTGCTTTGAGAAGGAAAAAGGAAAGATGTTCTACATAGTGGATGATGAAGAAGTAGAAAATCTAGATATAGATCATTCAGCAGGTATGCGTGAGGTCTTGGATAGAGATAATCATGCGCGTGCATATCATGAACCTATGAGGACAAAGAAAGTGAATATTGGTACTGATGTTGAACCTAAAGAGGCAATAATTAGGGATTATTAGTCTGAATCTGAAGTAGCAAAGATAGTGGAGTTGCTCCATGATTTTCAAGAATTATTTCCTAGGGGCTACCATGAATTAAAAGGATTACATGAATCATTAGGAGATATGAAGATCAAGCTTAAGGAAGGTACGTGCCCGATGAGGAAGATACCCTACAGGATGAACCCTAACCTGTGCATAAAAGTTAAAGAAGAAATTTATAAGATGTTGAAGTCGGGTATCATCAATCCCCTAGAAGAATCATAGTAGGTTAGCCCCATGGTTATTAGTATAAAGAAAGATGGTCAAATTAGGATTTGTGTGGATTACAGAGAGCTGAATGTTGCATGTGTGATTGATCCATTTCCTATGCCTTTCACAGAGAATATATTAGAAGGTGATGTAGGGCGTGAAATCCATTCTTTTACATATGGATTCTTTGGGTATCATCAAGTCCAAATTGCATAGGAGGATCAAGAAAAAAACAACTTTCACCACTGAATGGGGAAGTTTTGCATATACTATGATGCCCTTTGGTCTGAAAAATGCACCTGTTGTATTTTCATGAATGGTTGTTCAAGCATTCCAGTATTTTATTTACATTTTCTTGCGAGTTTACTTGGATGATTGGATGGTGTATGGACTCATTAAGGATCATTATGACAATTTGTGCTTAATGTTTGAAATATGTAGGCAGTTAAACATCTCTTTGAACATCAAGAAATGTGTGTTTTCTACACCTTTTAACACTCTATTAGGACAAATCATCTGTAAGGAAGGTTTATTAGTAGATCCAGTTAAGGTTGTATTTATTGCAGGCCTGGAAGAGGCTACCAGTCAGAGTGAGGTGTGCAGACTCCTGGGTCACACTGGATATTATAGAAAATTTATCAAAGGATATGCTAAGATTTCTACACCCTTAGAAGAGTTACTAAAAGGAAAAGGGAAATTTTATTTGGGAGAACCACAACAACACACATTCGAGACATTAAATGAGAGACTTACTACAATGCCTATTATGCATTTTCCCTCATGGGACTAACCGTTTCATGTACATGTGGATGCCTCTGGCATGGCCATTAGTGTGGTGTTAGCTCATCCTGGAGAAGGTATTATAGATCATCCTATCTATTTTGATAATAAAAATTTGACTCCTATAGAGAAGAATTATACAACTATTGAGCGCGAAGCCTTGTCAATGACCTATGCAATGCATAAATTTAGACAATACTTTCTAGCAACACCATTTGTATTTTACACCAATCACATGGCATTGAAATAATTGGTAAAAAAGTATGTTTTACAAGGGCACATATGTCGATGGGTGTTCTTATTCCAAGAATTTGATTTCACATTTGTGGTAAAACTAGGGAAAATTATTTCTAGCCCAGACCACTTATCAAGAATTTATGCAGAGGAGGATGCGTAGGCAATTGAAGATACATGTTAGATGCACAGTTTTACAGGTTACAATGCATGCCTTTGGAATTAGATGATATTGATATCTTTTTACATATAGGTATGGCGTTAAAAGGAATGAAATCCTTAGATAAGAAACAACTTGCAATTTGTGTGGCACCTTCTATGTTGATTAGTGGTGACCTATGAAAGTTAGTGCAAGATGAAGTATTGTGCTAGTGTGTACTAGAGCATGAGCACTCAGAGATCATGGAAGAGGCTCTTGGTGGTATTTTAGGTGGGCATTATGTAGGTGAGGCCACTACGTGCAAGATTATACTCATTGGATTATGGTGGGAGACCCTCTAAAAGGATTGTAAAGCATATTGTAAGGCATGTGATCACTTTCAACATGTTGGTAAACCTAGGAAAAGAGATGAAATGCCTTTAAGACCTATTCCTAGTGCTGAGACATTTGAGAAATTTGCTATATACTTTGTAGGTCCTATTTCATCATCTACATGTAGAACTGGATAACGCTACATCATCACTTGCATAGATTATCTTACAAGGTGGGCACAAGCAACACCTACCAAGGATTGTATAGCAGCTACAACAGCCAAGTTCTTATGGGAAAATGTTATTACAAGTTATGGATGCCCGTTGATCTTGAAAAGTGATATGGGTACACACTTTCTAAATGAAATGATCATGATACTATGCGATGAATTTATGATTGTTCACCATAAAACTACACCCTAACAAGCCTGATTTTGAAATGGGTACCTACTCACATGGACAAGCCCAATTTTGATGTATGTGAGGAGTCATGTGTGTCCCAAAGAATGAAGAAGGCACTACAAAGTAGGCACATGACTATAAATCCCATTATCATGTCTAATGAGTAGGTGAGCAATGCCTTGGTTAAGGTATCTATAGAGGTTTCACAGAGGAACATACATAAGGTTGCCACTATTACAGTGCTACGAGAAGATAACAAGGAAAAAGAATTAGAAATATCACATCTAAAAGGGGAGAAAGAATTAGAATAGAAAAATAATGAATCCTTCATCAGCATGGTAGAAGAAATTGGTGATTATTTCCTGAAAGCAAGACCACACTCAGAGTCTAAGGTAGCTTAAAATTTTCCTTTAGCTATGCATTATGTGCGTACATTATTTGATTTTGTGCTTGAGGATGGACTGATTCGCATGCTAGCATCAAAGGACTGTCAACACCAATCCGACACTGATAATTCTTCACTGGGAACTCCTCATGCTATGATTATTTACTAATGCACAACCTTTAGTTTGGTGGATGTAATCTAGAAACACAACAACAAACATAACACAAAAATACCATAGACTATGATAAGAAGGAATGATGATAAATTTGAAATATCTGTGTAAATTATAATATCAACATGAAATTGTTACAATCTCACCCATGAGGTACTTCAAGTGTTACTGACTTCACTTGCCTTCCAACAATAACTATGGGAGAAACTTCATAATTACACCTCTTAATGGCTTCTTTAACAAACCTTCAAAATGATGGATTCCTTTACACACTTACTCATACAATATTTCTCACTACTTCCTTCTATGGTAAATGAGGGGGGTGGCCTCTTTATTTATAGAACTTCCAGGCTTATCCATCTTATCTCTAAGATAGGATAAGAAATCCACTCTGACGAATCATATTCCATACCTTAACTCTTATATGTACATGTAAGCTTATCTTTTAAGATAAGATAAACCTTATCATTTCACATGGGTTCCACATTTTTAGACTTTTTACAAATAAAATGCACAAAATATTTATGACCTCACTCCTTTTCCTTATTACCAATATAATATTTATAATTCCTAATCATGTAAACCCTACTTCTCTACTTACCCCAACTTTGACATTTTAACATTACCCAGACCACTTACAACAAATATTTACTTTTTACCACAACATTCCTATTGTACTTTTGACTATTACCGTACTATACATTATTGGTGGTGTCGTACTGGCAGTGCCATTATCTTTTATCAGACGCTACTACTAATTATACTTAACAACATCCTATTCCTAATACATACATTAATGAAATAGAAATTATGGAGGAAAATTTTAGTGTCGACATCTTCCCCCTTCCTAGCTTCTACTCCATCCTCGGAGTAGACTATTATGGTGCTTGGAAAATCTTCAACTTGTCGTGGTTGACCCATTTTGTAATGGGAGTTCCATCCAATTCCTCCAGTCGGTATGTACCATTTTCATGCGCAGATGATATTTTGTAGGGGCCCATCCATTTTGGAAGAAATTTTCTCTATCTTATTTTTTTGTATCAAGAATCATATACTAGAACCAAGTCATTCACATGAAATGGATACCAATGGATATTTTGATCAAAGTATTTCGTTTACTTCATTTTCTTCTTATAGCTTGTATCCTTCGCTATTTCCCTCATTTTCTCTAGCAAATGAAGATGTACCAACATTTCTTTTACTGAATCAGTTTCATCCATCCTTTCATTTTTCATAACTCTCACAGTGGGAATATCAAAACTCAATAGTAAGAACTGGATTAATGCCATAAGCCAACTGAAATGGGGAGTATCATGTTGTTGACTTTAATGTTTCCCTATGTAGACACCCCAATTTCACATCTATCCTAAATCAATTAATTTCCCTTCCTCATTTCCCACAAAAATACACTTCGAATTAATCAAATATAATTTGATTAATTATCCATTTCCAAATCTAAAAATAATCTAATCCTCACAACATGTCATTATTCTCCATGTTTTTCCACTATTGAATTAAAAATTCAAATTCAAATCCTCACCCACCATTCGTGGTCCCCACTCACCTAAAATCCTCCACTTATGAATTAAAAATATAATTCAAATCCTCACCCATTCTTCGTGACCCCCACTCACCTAATCTTGCCCACATTTTCAAACCATCCACCTAATCTTGCCCACATTTTCGAACCACCCACTTAATCTTGCCCACATTTTCAAACCATGATTACTTAAATTAATTTAAGCTAATCACTCCCTCAGGCTATAAATACAACCTTACCCCTCCCCTCTAAGGACACGGAGAATAAGCTTTCATGCCATATCTAAGTTCTTGTATCCTTTGAGCAAAGAACATCCTTTTGCCTAGTCCTAATGCCAAAATAGTCCCATAATCCTTTTTCCCATCCAGTGCAAAGTAAGAGGATCGTTGTTGCAGGAAGGTCTTGCTCCGTCTTGAAGAAAAGCACCTACATATCACAAAATCAGGGCTCAATCTAAGTTTCCTAGCCCATTCTGAGGTTTGCTACGGAATGCGAAGGAGGAGGTATGATTATTGGTATTTTACTTCCTTGTTAGTAGTGTATTTTTCATAGCTTACATTCTGGCACGCCTGGTTACTTTTGATCTATTACCATTAATTTTCCAATTAGTGGTTTTATCTGTTCTTTGTTTATTATTGTTCATTATTATTTCATTTTCTATTCCTTATGGTCTTCTTTGGTTAACCTTCACGCTTTGGATAGTGTTTTTGTTGTGTGGTGTTTTGTGGTGTATCTGCTGGTTATAGCAACAATGAAACTTTGAAGCCCATTCTGTCTTTGATCTCCTTGGCGCTTGGTGTTTAGTTCCCAGTTTTGATTTTGTTATTTACTCATCATCTGTAGAAACACATGAACTAGCCATTAGTTTATTATCTTACTGTCATGGGACAACCAATCCGGAAAATGCATTTATTTATTTATTTTTGCTAAAATAACTGCTTTGTAGGAAGTTAATCATTTTTATTTTCTTTTATTTTAATCAATCATTTTGTGATCTAACTCTTTCTTTTTGTTTATTTTTCTTTTTTAACCTTGCTGACAAAATTTTAGCTTCTCAAGTGAAGTATAGAAGTCAGAAAATAAAAAAAACCAACTCCCGGGACGTTTTTCTCACGTTTAAAATTTTCATTCAGAGTGTTCTCGTAGCCCATCTTCCGGAAGCCATAACTTTTGCTCCCGAACTCGGAATGACTTCATTTTTTTTTTAACAGAAAGGTATTGAAAAGATATATGCAATGCAAAAACCATTTTTAGATTTAGACTTACAAAAAAAAATTGGTTTCATTTCTTCTAACACCTATCTTTTTAACAAAAAAACAACAAAATTATAGTTTTATTTATTTTTATTTTTTAATTTTTATTTCACAAAACATCCTCACACGTATGCTCTTTCCTCGCACTTCAAAAGTGATCTTGGAAATCAGAAATGTGAGGCCACTCAAGTTTTAGAAAATAATTTTTATTTTTAATTTTTTGCCTTACATTAAAATATTCCACGAAAACACTTCTCGGTAACGTTTTCACCCTCTTCTTTCATCATTTTTATTTTTTGTGAACATAATCATTATCTCTATTCGCAATCATGATTAATTGCAATAATTATTAATATTTAAAAATATATATATTTTAATTGTATCCGCGTATGCTCTTTTCTTGCGCCTTCAAGCGATCTAGAAAATCAGAAACGGTCACAATTTTTTAGTTTCTTGTTCTAACATTGCAGGATCCTCTAGCTTTGTTTTTCAACTGTCATTTTAATAATTATTTTCCTTTGTCATATTCTTAATATTTTTTTGGTCGTTGGTTGTGTATTCTCTTTTCCTGCGCCTTTGAGTGATCTGGCAAATCAAAAACAACCACGATCACTTTTCTAACATTTCATTTGCAGGATAACTACTAATTTGTTTTCTGTAAAACCGCATTGCTGGAATATTGTCAAAAACAAAAACAAAAACAAAAACAACAAAAATCCCGCAAAAATACCACCATTTAAAGACAATTGCTGAAACAAAAAAAAAACAAAAAGTACGCTCAGGTACGTAATTATTTTCTGCTAGTGATTTATTTCAAGTTGGAAAGAACCCTGCGTTTAATCACTTTATCATATTGTTTTTACACGTAGACAAGGTGGATTTCATCACCACCAAAGCTACATCGGTGACGTGGACTTGACTACCACGCACCAACAGCATTTACATCTGCATTACACTTTGAGACCTAGTCTCATCACAGCGTTTGGTATTTACCTCGCCGCTGCTCTTCACTTACAGGTAATGTTGTCGTGCAGCGCATGCAAGTCACGCCTAAATAGCTGTAACAACGAAGCCTGGGCATTATCCCTATAAATCTTCGGGGAGTTATAAGGACACCATACACATTCATCCCTCCATCACCTTCCACCTTTTCAAAAAACCTGTTCTGGACGTGGTGATTCACTCCGAAATAGGCAAGTAAGAATTGGTGAGTCTCCTCCAGTGCTCTAAGGGTTCCCTGTACCAATTCTGTCCCCGTACAGAATTAGGTATATTAGGACTAGGGTATATCGGAGGACGCATCTTCTTGGAGTAATAAGAGCCTGCATCCACCATTTCACAGCATACTTGTATGATTGCATGAAACAATTATCATTCCTGAAGAAGTTACCTCATAAGCCAAAACAATTGAATCCACATGACTGCTTGCTATTTGAAAACACAATAGTTTAGCATTTTTTTTATCATAAATCTTGGCTGATATCAATGTGTTCATTGTAAAAGTTCAGACCCTAGTTGTGTTCCACAAAAAAATCAGTTCTCGACCAATTCAATACCAAGCAAAAACATCCAAACAATCCAACAACACAGATCAAACCATCACACCAATTTCATTAGCTTACCTCATCCAACAATACATTTGTCATAACTTGGCATCGACTATATCTAACTGATATTGAGTGACTAGCATTCACTCCCCATATTGTCAATTGTCAAAACATCATCCATAGCTTGTTTCCAGCTATATCAAACTAATATTGGGTAACTTGTTTGAGTTCACTCATTATTCTGTCCACCATCGTGTTTATCCAAATCATAGCCAACACAAATCCTTTCATAACTCATTTTGAGTTATATCACAACCATATCACGATTAACCTGTTTGGGTTACTCTCCACATCAACAATTCAGAGCTTGTTTAAGCTAAATCTAAACCATTTTCATTATAGCTTATTTAAGTTATCACATATTTATCCCGAGTAGCTTTTTTAATCTTTCTCCTTATAGCCTTACTTGTTAAAACTCAATTGAGCCAAAACAAAGATCACAATCAATAGGTTGATTTCTTCATCGCACCTTTCTTCGTTCTCCCTCTCTTTCAAACATGGTGAATTCACGAAAAACATCACACAATGAGCTACTAGAACAAATTAATAAGATGACAACACAACTCTCTCATATGGCTACCAAAATCAATGAGAAATCACCCAAAAAACTGATCATACAATCTCACGAAGAAATCAGTTCACGTAAAGTCCAACGTCAGTTTACCCCCCTTGGAGAAAGTCTCTCTAGTGTTTTTCATCAACTAAAAGAGGCTAAATTGATAAGATATCCAATTACAAAACCCTTTGTCAAAGGGGAAGCTAAGCCATGTTGGTACAAACCTAACACATACTGTGACTTTTATTGCATTGATAGTCATCACATAGATAAATGTGTACGATTTAAGAATTACGTCCAAGACTTAATTGACGACGACGTCATCTCTATAGAACTTGATGACAATGCTCTTACAACCAACAACACATCCAATACCACAAATTTCCATGAAGAGCTGACTACTGTCGAAACTCCTATATATACTGAAATTCCACGAGATCATGACGACAACAGTCAAGACTCTCTAATTCCAAACTAATCCATATCTTCTTCAAATTTCCTTCCATTAGTTCAAACATACATTGAACCTGTTTTGGACAACAACATTCTTCCAACATCTACTCAGCACTTGAACTTATTTCAAGACTCTCTTTCAGCCCAAACATATATTGAACCTGTTTTGGGTGACAACATTCTTCCAACATCTAACGAGACCTTGATCTCGTTTCAAGACTCCCTTTCAAACCTTGATATTACTGTAGACACTACAGACGAGGTTCCATCAACAGGTACCATTAAGTTTGATTCTATTCTTCCAATATTGGCTCTTATGCCTAACATCTCTAGCCTTTTTGTCGAAACACAACCACATCAAGTTTGGACACTTGCAACAATGCAACCTGTCATGACCATCATACTTTCAACGATCGATCTTGCAGGCATCTCATCACTAATGATTCTCACCTATCAAGAATTCTATGTGCATATATTCTACGAGGTATGTATACCTAGGAATATCTTTACGCCACCTTTTCCATTTTTAATTTTGAATCTATCGTCAAATCAATTAATTCATGGACAAACAGAAGTAAAAAATCAAACAATGCAAACTGAGGCCACTCCCTTCTCCCTTGTTTATGGTGGGGAAGATATTTTACATGTCAAGGTTGAATTCCCATCCTTTAGAATATCCCTCAAAGACATAATAAATAAAGATTATTATCAACATTCACGCCTTAATGAACTCGAGCTTCTTGATGAAAAACGACTTAATGCCCTAGATCATCTTCAAGCATATCAAAATCAGCTACGACATAGCTACCATAAAAAATTCAAACCTAGAACATTTAAGGTCAATCATTTCATTCTCAAAGAAAATCGAAAGAACACACCCAAAGAACGAGACAAACAAGACAAATTTGAGCCCAACGAAATCATAGATAAATTTAGCTCTGGAGCCTATAAATTGGCCACTGCAGATGGTCAAGATCTTGATGAACCAATGAATGTAGTTCATTTAAAGAAATTTTATCTTTGAGATGTTCACTATTCCAGGATACAACGTGTACATTGTTCCTTTTGTCTTTCTTATCTCCGAATAATTTAAATTTATTCATTTCCATTGGCAGATATTTTATTTATCAAAATCACGTCTTCATATTTATCATCATGAGACAAGTGCTAATATAAATCCTATTAAGTTTGTGAGCATCATACTTCTTCCACTTTCAGTCACTTTCCTCTATGGTCATACCTAGAAGCTTACTGATGGTAATATATTCCCTTCTAATACATTCTCTCTTTCATAACAAAGCTCTAAACTTCGTTACCCAGTTCGTTTAGTCGTCCATCTCAGTCTTCGGTGTTGAACCCTCGCGTCCTACTAGTCGTGTGGGGCTGAGATTGGGGGCAGATGTTTCTTCCCAAATACAAAGCACTATTGTAAAAAAAACTATCAATTCAATAACTTATGAATAATTCATTGTCACATCTTTCGTCCTTCATAGTCTTTGGTGTTGAGCCCACACTTCTTACTAGTAGTGTGAGACTGGGAATGGAGGAAGGTGCCCTTACTCGTCTACGTCTTGTCTTCAGTGATAAACCCTTGCCTCTTACAAGTGGCATGGGGAAAAGCGTAGAGGGTCATTCTCATACAAGCATAAAAACATTGCAAAATATTCTTAAAAAATTTAAAAAAACAAAAAAAAACAAAAAAAAGACAAAAAGGAAATTCACTCGCCTATATTTTGCCTTTGGTGATGAGCCCTTGCTTCTCACTAGTAGCATGGGACAAGGCATAGGGAGTCATTTCAAAAATACAAAATCTTATAGTGCTTACAAATTATAGAATCCCCAAACACGTAATTTAGATGCCTAAGTGAAGAGAGAACTATCCCTTAACCTTATATCTTATCAATCAGTAGGCCACATAACTGTCTAAGTCTAGCATGTGACTCATAAAGTGAAAGCCATTTTGAAACCGGTTCAGTACCATTATGAAGAATGGAGTCACAATTTCCCAAAGGGATTATTGTTAGCATTTGTCTCTATATTCATTATCTACCTCCTACGTCCTTCTTGATTTTTGGTGATGAGCCCACACATCTTACTAGTTGTGTGGAGTCAAGAATGGAGTTGGAATTCTTTTCATCATATCATCACCACCATATCATGCCAATGGAAAGTGAATTTATGTTATTTTGAGCATAAGTTACAATGCGGAACACGGTACATCATCTCTCAAAAATAAGTCTGCACTCTGGTCCATAAATTGTCAATCACAATGTAAAAATCAAAAAAACATTTGAAAATCGTAAAAAAATCCAAAAACAATGTAAAAATCCAAAAATCCAAAAACATTTGATAATCGTCAAAAATCCAAAAACATTTGAAAATCGTCAAAAATCCAAAAAACAGTGTAAAAATCTCAAAATCCAAAAAACATTTGAAAATCATCAAAAATCCAAAAACAGCGTAAAAATCCAAAAATCCAAAAACATTTGAAAATCGTCAAAAATCCAAACACGGGTGAACATCATAAAAATTCAAAAACATTAGAAAATCCAAAAAATATATAAAATTCAAAAACAAACATTAGAAAATCAAAAAATCCAAAAACAAAAACATTAGAAAATATCCAAAATACAAAAACATTTGTAAAATTTTCAAAAGACCAAAAACATCCACAAAATTGTAAAAACTCAATAAGTAACACAGTTCATCCTTTGACCTATTATCCCAAACGAATGGTCCAACCACCTTATGACTACCAATTTCAAACCACTTCTCCTCGCGTGAATCCTCACTTGGGGAAAATCCGGCTCTCATTGTTTCCTTGTTTGAGGAGACTGGCCCAATCCTTTGTACCTCTGCTTGGGGGCACATCTAATCAATCATCACTGTGGAACACGTTAGGGACATGTTTACTAGTTCTTGTGTTGCATTATTAGTGGAAAATTATTAATTGCTTTCTTGTATCTTGATATATTATAGGGGGCATCTTGATTTTATATATCCTGGTGTTCTCTGTAATATTCTTATGTTATCTGATTGCATGTCATACTGGGGCATCATACTTTCTTGATGGCCTCTGTCTATGCTCTCTTCCATTTGCATATCGTACTGGGGCATCAAATCTTTTTGATGGCCCCTGTCTATGCTATCACGCATATTACAGTCTAGTCATCCTGATCTTTTATATCACGATGCATCCTGTTCTGTGCTATATTAAAAATTAAGATGCTTTTCGTCACGTGAGTATCTTCCTGCATGATCAACATCTTACTTTGCACCCCATCCATTCACCCATACTAATGCATTCTCCAGTTTGCGAATCCTACTTGATCACCATTGCAGTTTGCGAATCCTACTTGATGATCTTTCTCAAGTAGCATTCACTATCCAGCAGCTCCTCCCCCACCATGATCACCATGTATTTGATCCATTCATTCTCACTTCTCATTTTGACTCCTCCGCTGCTTATACCCATATTACCCTTCTCACCATTCCTGTCCCCTTTCACCCATTGGTATTCTTTCCTTTCACCCGTTTTCTTCCCGCTTGACAATCTTACTTAATAACCCCTTCTATATGGAATCCTCAGTGGATGTTTACCCTCTCTCTAAGATCTTCCCGCTGTAGAAGCTTCTTCACCACATGCCCTCTCATCAAATAACCATCACCACCAAACACATCTTCCAACTCCACCTCTTCTACTTCCCATTCCCGCATCATTACTCTCACCACGTGGGCATCCCAATTAAGGATTCCCCTCACACTCTCCACCCTCCACTACATATATTCCTTCATCCATTCATGTTATACTCCTTTGTGTCTTTTCTTTCTTATTATCACCTCATCTCATATCATATACCACTTAGGCATACCTCACTGACTCTTTTCTCATCCTTCCCCAAATCCACCTTATGCCTAGGTCATCCTACTTACACGCTCTCGTAGTATGGAAAATTCACTTGAGGGTTCCCCTTCAGTCCATTTTGTCATACCCTATTCCCACCAACTCTAACATCATCCTTCTTCCTCAGCTTGGCGATCTTACTTAACCATCCCAGCCGCATGGCAATCTTACTTAAGACTTCTACTTAAGGTTGATCTGTCCTGTGGCCTTCCCCCATCCCATCATATTTCGCCCATCTTATTTCTCCCACCTCTCATCGTGATCATCTTCTTCACCCTACCATTCCACCCCTATTCCCAATATCATTTTGTCTTTCTCTTTGCATATCATCCTTGCCGGTTGGGTGACCCTACGAAACTTCTCCAGCAGTATGACGATCTTACTTAAGAGATTCTCTTAAGCATGACATGTCATCTTACACTCGCCCATCACTCTCCAATCTCACCACCATATTTCCTCTTCATTCCCCATCATCACATCTTTTTACCACCACTATCACCCTCCTCTGCTTGGCAATCTTACTTAACCACTCACCCAGCATGGCGATCTCACTTAAGAGTCCCTCTTAAGGATGATCTGTCTCCTTGCCTTTCCCCATCACTACCCACCCTTCACCCTTCATTTTTTCTCGTCATTCCCCATTATCACATCCTTTCACCTCCTTTTCGATTCTCGCAAACACCACTTCTCACTTGACCATTTATCATCTTCAGTTTTGCTCACATGGCAATCTTACTTAACCACTTCCATCACATGACAATCTTATGTTAGGGTCCTCCCTACACTTAACTTGTCATCATGAACTTCTCCCCCGCCTCATTCTTATTTCACTTTATTGATCGTTTCTTCCACCTGGTATCTCCTATTACCCACTTTTTCCTCCTCCTATTATCCTTTCTCCACATATTCTCTTACAACATACAACTCATCTCTTCCACCTACAATCACATTCTTTTCCCCCATTTTCCCCTCCTTGATCCATCATCCTTCATACCGTTTCTTCCCATTCTTTTCATGTCTTGGTTCTTCATCCTCACCTCGTTCATCCTCATCACCCCCATCCTCTCCTTGCTTTCACTTAGTCCCAACTCATCCCTCCCATCTTCTTCAATCTTTCCACTTCATCTTCTCAAATTCCCCCCACATTTATACCCACACACATATTCGCTATTCTTGTTAACACTCCTATATCATTCTTTCATCATCATCTTCTCTTCCCGCGCTCATAATTGTCAATGGGTTTTCCCTAAAAATTATCAATCCGCATTCTGCATGACCTCATTCACTCCCTTGGACCTTCTAGAGTTTCCCTTCATTCCTTCCCTCCTCTAAGCCCACCACTCATTGGCAACAGGTTTTCCCTAACGTCCCTTTGTTGGCGTTACCCTTTCTAGTCCTCATTCGCTTTCTCTTTTTCTTCATTTTTTCTTTCACCCTTCCCCACCACTCATTTTCAAGAGGATTTCCCTAACATTCTTTCAGTAGCATTGCCTCTTCTATCCCCCATTCTCTTTTCTCTCCTATTCTTTTCCCTCACTCCCACCCTTTCTTGTCGCTTCTTACCCATCTCTCCATCTCCTCTTTGACCTCTTCACTATCTTTACTGTCTTCATCATACATCCTTTTTCTATTTTCCCGTCATCGTAGTATCCTCATTTCATGCATCTCCATATCTTTTCCAATCGATGTCATTCCTCCCCTTTTTCTTCTTTGAACATTCCTTCTATCGTTCCCTTTCCACTTATTACCCCCTTTCTGTATTCCCTTCCTTCTACATCATTTTCTCTGTTATCCTCTTCTCTCTCCCACCCCTCATCTTATTTCCCTTCTCCTGTATCATCTTCTTCCCCTTTTTCCATCACGTTTCCTCCTTACATCCCCACTGATAACCTGGTTGTTCAGCGTTTTCCTGTCTTTTTTATCATACCCCCCTCCACATGCATCTCCATACGGTTTGTTCCATATTCTTTGCCCTGGTCTTCCTCGCAATGATATGATTCCTTCCATCTTCTCCTTGTATGCATTCTATCTTCCTTTCCTCTCCCCTAATTTTCACGTTTCTTCTAACCACTTCCCCTTTTCTCTACCACCCCTACGTTTTTCGTTCATTCTGTATATGTTTCTCTTCCTTTCTCTCCTCTTTTTCACACTTTCCTCGCCCCTCATAGTTTCTTTTTTTTCTCCGTTCTACTTCTTCTTTCGTCCTCTTTCTATTTTCCTCTATTTCACCTCCTACTCCCACCTCATTTTCTCCTTCTTATTTATCCTTTCTCGTTTCCTGATTTTTCACTTCCACGCATCCCTCTTTACTATCTCTATTGCTTCCTTCATTTTGCACATCTCTCTCTTTTATCCCCTTCACCCTCTACTCTGTCACTTTTTTGTTTTTTGCCTTGTTTGTCCTTTCATCATTCCCTTATTCTCCTATCATCCCTCTCTCTTATTTCTCTTTTTTCATTCCTTTTGTTCCCCTCCCCTATTCCCTTACTCTTCTCATAATCAACCCCCAATCATATCCATTCCCTTTTCTCTTTCCCACACACCCTCACACCTAGCATTCAAGGTCGATTGAATCCTTCCTCCATTTGTGTCGTGTGGTCATTCCAGTCTCTTCCACTCCATTATCGTCCTCTTCTCCACCAAATCCATTTCCCTTCTTTTCGAGAGTTCTGTCGTATATTTCATTCTCGTCAATCCTCTCGAGGGGGCATCACCACATCTATCCATAATCACATCTTCTCATGACATTTTTGTCTTAGAGGATACCATGACATCCGTCACTCACCACTTTCTATTCTCCCCAACAAACATTCACTCTACCTTTTAAAAAGTAGATTGAATTCTTCCCCCATACTGTCTACTTTCTTTGAAAGGACACTACTTTCATAGTACCCTTCCAAAGAGGGGCAAATGTAGACACCCCAATTTCACATCGATCCTAAATCAATTAATTTCCCTTCCTCATTTCCCACAAAAATACACTTCGAATTAATCAAATATAATTTGATTAATTATCCATTTCCAAATCTAAAAATAATCTAATCCTCACAACATGTCATTATTCTCCATGTTTTTCCACTATTGAATTAAAAATTCAAATTCAAATCCTCACCCACCATTCGTGGTCCCCACTCACCTAAAATCCTCCACTTATGAATTAAAAATATAATTCAAATCCTCACCCATTCTTCGTGACCCCCACTCACCTAATATTGCCCACATTTTCAAACCATCCACCTAATCTTGCCCACATTTTCAAACCATCCCACCTAATCTTGCCCACATTTTCAAACCACCCACTTAATCTTGCCCACATTTTCAAACCATGATTACTTAAATTAATTTAAGCTAATCACTCCCTCAGGCTATAAATACAACCTTACCCCTCCCCTCTAAGGACACGGAGAATAAGCTTTCATGCCATATCTAAGTTCTTGCATCCTTTGAGCAAAGAACATCCTTTTGCCTAGTCCTAATGCCAAAATAGTCTCATAATCTTTTTTCCTGTCCAGTGCAAAGTAAGAGGATCATTTTTGCAGGAAGGTCTTGCTCCGTCTTGAAGAAAAGCACCTACATATCACAAAATCAGGGCTCAATCCAAGTTTCCTAGCCCATTCTGAGGTTTGCTACGGAACACGAAGGAGGAGGTATGATTATTGGTATTTTACTTCCTTGTTAGTAGTGTATTTTTCATAGCTTACACCCTATATGCCCACAATGTTGCATGAATCCTTTTATCCCACTTATGTACCTTCAAGGCTGCATCTTTTGCTAGAATTTGACACAACACAAAAAAAATTCGTTCCACCTATCCATTTGTGCTTGGCTTGTATGTTGTTACCTTCTTGTGCTTAATAGAAAATTTGTTGACTAGGGATTCTACCACCTCATTAATGAAGTGGCTTCCTTGATCTTTTACAATTTCTAATGGGAAACCAAATTTGGTGACAATGCATTCATATATGAACATTGCGACTTCATCCATAGAAATGTTTTTCAATGGCCTAGCTTCAACCCACTTGGTTAAATAATCGGTGGCAACTACAATATACTTATTTTGGTGTGGGGTAGTTGGAAGTGGACCTACAATGTCTATTCCCCACTTTTCAAAGGGACCAAGTGGAAGAATAGGACATAATGGAGCTGATGAAGTCTTACGGTTACCATGTGTTTGACAAATATCACATGTCTTACAATAATTATAACAATCTCTAAAAAGAGTGGGCCAGCGATAACCTGCATCCAAGATCCTTCTTGTTGTAAGTTGTCCAGAGAAGTGCCCTCCACATGTACTATTGTGGAGTTCTTCTATCAGCTCCTTCCCTTGATCACGTCCAACTACCCTCTTGTATTGTCCATCAAGTCCTATTCGAAATAATACTCCATGCATAATAGAATATGGATGATTGGCTTGAGTAATCTTTCTCTTAGTCTTTGCATTGGCACCATCAAGAAACTTGAATTCATTCAAATAATTCCAAATATCTATGTATTCACTAGGGATTGTGTCAAGTGATAACAATGCTGCATTTGGGAAATCATCGTCATCACAAGATGATCCTAAACCATCATAGGCTCGAGAGAGTGCATATGCATTGACATGCTTCTTTCCTGGCCTATCTATAATATCAAATTCAAATTCTTGTAGCAAAATTATCCATCTTGCTATCCTCCCTGATGGGTTAGGCTTATTTACAATATATTTTAGAGCCTGATGATCTGTTATAACTATAAATTTTTTCCCTAGCAAGTAATTTCTAAACTTCTTTACAGCAAAAATGATAGCCAGAGCCTCTTTTTCAGTTACAGTATAATTTACCTCAGCACTGCTCATTTGTCTGCTCCCAAAGTAAATTGGATGTTCATTCTCATTTTCATCCTTTTGGCTCAAAGTACTTCCTAGTGCTACATCTAAGGCATAAGTGTACACAATGAACGGCTTACTCCAATCTGGATTCTTCAAAATAGGTGAAGACACCAGGGCTTCCTTCAGTTGTCCAAAAACTTCATGCGCCTTATTTCCTGGTTCATACGTAACATCCTTCTCAATCTTTGAGAAATTCTTGATGAACCTTCTATAGTAACCCATATGGCCTAAAATGATCTCAACTTATTTTTATTAATAGGAAATGGTAAATCTTTGATTTTTGAAACTTTATCAGGATCGGTACCAATACCATCTCTGGATACAACATGCCCTATGCCCTAACAAAACGCCTTTAGAACATCCAAAGACACACTTTGTAGGGTTTAGTGAGGCTTGTGCTTCATCTAACCTTTGAAATTTTGTCTCCATGTGGTGCAGGTGGTCCAACTTGCTCCCATAGATGTAAAAATCATCCAGGAATACTCTGATGAAGGTCCCAATGTATGGTTCGAACACCCTATTCATCAAAAGTTGGAATGTTGCCAGAGAATTACACAACCCAAAAGGCATAACTCTATAAGAAAACGTTCCCCAAGGAGTGGTGAACGTGGTCTTCAGCTGATCTTTCTCTACTATACGAACTTGGTTGTAGCTGCTATATCCATCAGTAAAACTATAGCACTCCTGGCCAGCTACTTCATCCAAGATCTGATTTGAGAATGGAAGAGGGTAATGATCCTTCTTTGTTGTCTTGTTGAGATTCCTATAATCAACACAAATGTGTAGTTTCCCATTATTTTTTATTGAAATCACAATGGGAGAAACCCATTATGAATTCTCCATAGCAAATATCTACATCAAGCAACTTATCTATTTCTTCTTTTACAGTCTTGAAAAACTTAGGATTCATTCTATATGGCATTTGCTTTATGGGCTTAGTACCATCTACCAGTTCAATAGAATGTTCTACCCAACTTACTTGACGGAGTTCCTTGTAATCAAAAGTGAATAGGTGTATGTACCTTTGAAAGAGATAGAGGTAGCATTCCTTCTCACTCTCCATCACAGCATCACCAATATTTATTTGTTAGAGACGATCATCAATTTCTTCTTCAGATAATTTTATGGGTTCATGAGTCATTGTGACTGGAAGGATATCCATGACCGAAACATTAACCTCACTTTCTTCATCTTTACTGTCCACTTCACTGGTACTCGAGTAATAAGAGGATGTCCAATCATCAGTTTCATCACTTAAATCCATAGGTTTTACCTTATGATGCTGAGGGATTATGTTTATCTTAACTCTCTCTCTACCACATCCAAGTGTCATGAAGCCTTCATTCCAATAGTTTCTTGCATGAACTCTCCTTAGCCATGATCTTCCCAACAACATTGGGTATGCAACAGTACCATTTTTCATCACCTGAAAGTCTACCACACATACAACACCCATAACAAATATTGCCACATTTGAAACTACACCTTCTAGTTTAGTTTTTCCCTTATTTAATGACCTTAACATAAGTGTTGAGGGGTGATCAATTTTTAAACCCAACATATTCATTACAGACTCGGTCATTACATTAACTACAACACCTCCATCAACTAAGACATCATGAATTGAAATACCATTACATAATACCTCAGCTTGTGAAGCGTAGGGACCCACCTCTACCTCCAAAACAGGGACCTCAACCTCCTTCCTTCGTCAAGCATTGAGTCCACTTCGCAACTCCTACCTCTTCTCAGAAGACATAGCCAAGATTTGACCATATGTAATATTTGCAGGCCTTTTGGATAGATCTTCTAAGATGGAGTATGTTCCTTACCCCTGTGAAATCAGAAAATCCTGCACACCCAACTTTTTTTTTCCTATGTTTCTTTCTAGTTTCTCCTTTCATCTTCTTAGGATCATTTCCATCTTGATTATCTTTTCTTTCTTTCTTTTTGTTAAAAACACATCTACTTCATTATTTATGCTCTTATCTACTACATCAAAAGAATTCACAGGTGCTTTCCCTTTATAATTATCTCTTTTACCAGATGTAGAAGCTCTATCTAGACAATTATACTTATAATGACTTTTTTTATAACAACCATAACATACAACTTCAGAAATATTTCTTTTTGGACCTCTATCTCCTCCCTGAGAACTAAATTCCTTTCCTTGAAGAAGATTAATAGTTAACTAACCCATCTTCTTGAGCAGATCTTCATACTCAGTAGATGTACTAGGAGAAATATTTGTGCTCACCGAGAGTGGTTGTGGATTCTGGACCAAAGGTGCTGGTGTAGGCTCTACTTTAACAACAATTTCTTTAGGCTCCTCTTCCATGCTTTCTTGCAATCTCCTTTGCTTGTTCAATGGTAGCTGGGTGTTCATACTTCACTCGTTGTTTGATCTATGGGCTTCATCCCAATAATGAAGTGCTTACAGAGGAGATTATCAACGTCATTCATCAAACCATCCACTAATCCTTCCTTCTGGATCTGGGCATCGAGCTTCCTCCTTAGCTCTAAAACACGAGCATGATAATCCCTTATCTTCTCCTTCTCTCCTTGGGATAGCTTTGTGATATTGATCATGAGATCTGCATATTTCTGTTGTTCACCAAATTCTTCAAGAAAACTTTAAGTTAATAAATCCCATGAGTTTTTCACATTATCACCTAGTGTTTCAAACCACCTAAGGGCTGAACCATCCAAAAAGGTAGGAAAAAATTTAGTCCATTGTTCCCTTCTTATAAGGCCATTACAAATACAAGATCATTTAAACTCTTGAATGAAAGAAGAATCATCTTCATTAGATTGGGTTGAAAAAATAGGAATCTTCCCCATTTCCAAAAGTAACCACAGTGAAATACCAACCCACAAGTACAATCAACAAGACTTATGTGCACAAATAATTGGAATCACTATAATAGAAAATAGAAATGACCATGGTAAACTATGGTAAAACTTGACTTACTGCAGTAAAACTGACTTTACTTTGGTAAACACTATTCATAGTAAAAAGTGAAGTTACTGCGGTAAATACTATTCACGATAAAAAGTGACTTTACTACAGTAAATACTATTCATGGCAAAAAGTGACTTTACCATAGTAACTAATATGCATAGTAAAAACAAGGTTACCCTCCAAATGTTTTTTAACTAAGTGGGAATATCTCTCCAGAAAATCCACCAACGAGGAATGGTCTCGGTAATGGAACCAAAATGTCAACACCAATCCGACACTGATAATTTTTTACCGAGAAATCCTCGTGCTATGATTATTTACTAATGCACAGCCTTTAGTTTGGTGGATGTAATCTAGAAACACAATAACAAACATAACACAAAAATACCATAGACTATGATAAGAAGAAATGATGATAAATTTGAAATATCAGTGTAAATTATAATATCAACATGAAATTGTTACAATCTCACCCATGAGGTACTTTAAGTGTTACTGACTTCACTTGCCTTCCAACAATAACTATGGGAGAAACTTCACAATTACACCTCTTAATGGTTTTTTTAACACATCTTCAAAATGATGGCTTCCTTTACACACTTACTCATACAATATTTCTCACTACTTCCTTCTATGCTAAATGAGGGGGGTGCCCTTTTTATTTATAAAAATTCCAGGCTTATCCATCTTATCTTTAAGATAGGATAAGAAATACACTCTGACGAATCATATTCCATACCTTAACTCTTACCTGTACATGTAAGCTTATCTTTTAAGATAAGATAAACCTTATCATTTCACATTGGTTCCACATTTTTAGACTTTTTACAAATAAAATACACAAAATATTTATGACCTCACTCCTTTTCCTTATTACCAATATAATATTTATAATTCCTAATCATGTAGACCCTACTTCTCTACTTACCCTAACTTTGACATTTTAACATTACCGAACCACTTACGACAAATATTTACTTTTTACCACAACATTCGTATTGTACTTTTGACTATTACCAAACTATACATTATTGACGGTGTCATACTGGCAGCACCATTATCTTCTATCGGACGCTACTACTAATTATACTTAACAACATCTTATTCCTAATACATACATTAATGAAATAGAAATTACGGAGGAAAATTTTAGTGTCGACAGGACCCTAAATAGAAAGTGGAGAGAGCAAGGTCCTCCATGATTAGAAATACTTCATCATATGAGGCATTGCTCTAAAATTTAGAAGATGAGCTGAAGAAAGTAAATCAAGCTTTGAACATATGCACAGCTGCAGATACATTGATCAGGATTAGAACTATATTGGAAGATAATGAATTCCTGAAGGAAATGAAGGATGATACTTTAAGTTGTGTAGAGAGATTGGCATTAGTGAAGAAAAAGTGGAAATCCCTTGCAATAGCACAACATCTGCATAAGGAGAGGTTGGATGAGCTTAGAAAACTCATAGCACAAAAGATGGATCTTATGGAGGGGCATATGTCTTCTATGGCTAATGTTGTCATAGTATTGCAGAATGAAAAGGGAGATATGACCCAAGATGAGTTGGATTCCATCATTGCATGTATTCCAGAGAAGACCAGAAATGCATTGGATGATTGGAAAGCCTTGGAGGCTAAGATTAAGGAAGAATATCTAGAGTTGATCCTGTAAGTTGAAACAGAGGGTGCTACAGAATAGAAGTTCATTCTTTGTAAAGTAATTATTTTCATTCTTTCATTCTTAATATTTATTCTTTGGGAACATCATGAGGAACCCCATCTCTGAGATGGAAATGCAACTTAGTGTGGGGTAATGTTGAGAATAAAGAATATGACACTGAGGAGAGGGCACATAGAAGATTTGCATGAAGTAATAAAGTATATTTGAAAGCATGAAAGGATAGGGAAGGAAACACGCATGAAAGACATATTAATTCGGGACTTATCCATTTTCATGGTTACAAACTATTTTTAGAGATAGAGTATAGAGCACAAAGTAGGATGGAGACTTGCGCAACACGTAAATGTTATTTTGGGAATAATTTCTACTAAGCACCATGCATAAGTTCAAGTTAATAGGATTACTACTTCTAGTTAACTGTAAGAGATTTATTATTAGCGCACTTAAATGTGTGCATGCCATTGTAAAGTTTCATGAATATTTACAGCATGTGGCTTATTTTTTTAAGTGTGTAAATGGTAAAGGGAAAGTCCCTACAATTATAAATATGAATTAAGTTGTGTAGTTAAATATACAATATATTTGAGATATTGTGGGTTTATGCTTCCAAATCTGATGTGTGCATAAACTTATGATACTACTTATTGTAATAAGATTATGTATTTACCGTGTTTTAATATAATGAATTGTATTGGGTGAATAATGGTGTTAAAAATGACTGTAACTAACTCTTGCATGGTTGAATTCATTATGTTTATCGCTTAATTCATTATTCTATTATATCTAGATCTGGAATATGCTCTTTGGAATATTTATGATGTTTATGGATATTAATACATTATATCTTCATCATGTTCACATCCTGCACAAGAAACTCTAAGGAGGGGCCTGATACCTTTGCGCACTTTGGCTGAGCGCTCAACTTAGGATGGGTGATGTTCCAATGCACTTGGGTTCTTTCTTAGAAGTTGTTGCTACTTAGTTTTCATTTCACTACGTTTCCAAATAAATTATGTTTCCTGGGTAATTACCGATACATTTTTTTAGATAATTGACTATCATTTGTTCCCCCCTTTTTCCCATAAAACAAAACTATCTCACCACCCTACCATTACTACCATAACTACAAAAATTTGACCTACCATAATTGTGTTCTAATCTTGGCATCGCTGAAATAATCATTACACCTAAAATCCTATACAATGATGAACAAGGACTAAGTCCCGCTATCTTTAGTAACATGGCTCTAAGGTACTGAGTATATTTAATATTCTTGTTACAACTCTTGTAAGTAAATATTGCTTTCATGGTCATACTCGGCCCATATTGAAACACCTTTTGGAAAATCAATAAGAACACATTGTATAATTTTCTTCTTCCATTCAGGTTATATTAAGGGTCCTCTCACCCTAGTTT
Organism: Taxus chinensis; assembly: GCA_019776745.2. Classification (NCBI taxonomy): domain Eukaryota; kingdom Viridiplantae; phylum Streptophyta; class Pinopsida; order Cupressales; family Taxaceae; genus Taxus; species Taxus chinensis. The sequence continues at coordinate 648,654,341 of CM034146.1, forward strand.
AGGCAAGACCAAAAGTAGTAGGATTTGGGCATCCCCTTTGTATGTCCCTCACAATCATCCCAAAATCTTGGTGTAGAAGATAATTTCATATACATCCTTGGCCACAAACGACATATTCCACAAACTTCTGTCATAGTTTAAGTGATCCTCCCCAAGAAAATTCATGTTAGGTCCCATGGGGGTGTAAAATTGGGAACCAACACAATTATTAAAATAGAATATTATTACATATCTTACTAAATTAGAAATTTCCCAACCCAAAAATTTCACAAAGTATACAATTCAACTTTGATATCTTTTTTCCTAACTATTAACTCATAAAATTCAATACTGAAGAAATTGAGAAAAGAAGAAACATATATATTTACCAACTTACAAAACATTCATGATATTTCAAGTAGGTCAAAAGTATAATAATTCCCTCCTTTTAAAATAAGATTTCTAAAAGATTATTTATGATAAATTTATGGGGACAACCACATCTCAAAAAAATTCTTCATGTCTAACAAGAATATCTCATAAAAATAAACCTAAAATAAACAAGTATCTGGGTATTGTATGTACTATGGTTAGGACCACACATGAATTGCAAAATAAGGTAGTTGTTAGTGCAAATCAGCAGCACCCCTAGATGTTGATCAGACTTCTAGTTTGATTGCATCACATTGAATCTTTTCCCCAAGTGTGGGACTTGTAAAAATGGAAAAGAATCTCCAAATTAGAGGTTGGTTCCTCAAATCCTCTTATCAAGTATATGCATGGAATTTGTAGAGGCTTAAATTCACAATCCCTACTCTAAATTCCAAGGGGACAGAGATAGAGAATGAAAGAAAATGAGACTAATGCTAGTAAGGTGATGCACCAAAGGAGTATTAGACACTTGCTACTACAAAACATACACATTCCAGGAGGAAATACAACACAAAACATGCACAAATTGCCAAAATGTAATGAGAGGTTAGGAAAACAATGATAGACATATGAAAGGATTGAGAAAAATTTTAATCACATAGCATACATTATCATTCCAAGTCCAACATAGTGCAATACAATGACCAAGAGGCAAAAGAGATTTTTTATTTGCATGACCAAGTTGCAGAGCTAAAAGAGTGTCTCCTTTTCAAAAATGAGCCCATTTTGGCTTTTACAATGCAAAAAACAAGCCCAGAAGAGAGAAACATGGGAAAACATGAGAGGAGCTTCAACCAACAACCAAAATTCAATAAAATAGCATGGTCAGCCTTAAAGGTCCATTCCCTAACATTTTTCACCATGCTGGGAGAGAATGCGAGCCATTCTTCATTAAAAATGGTGGTTGAAACGTCATTTTTGTTGATTTCCACGTGCTAGAGGAATTTTCTAATTTTCTCTCTCCAAACTACATCAAAATAAAAAATTGAGCCATGAATCATGTAGATAATTTCACCATCTTTCCGTTGATATAAAGAACATGAAAAACCGAGCATTGGATCGAACGTTATGGTCATTTGAAAATTTAGGGTAAAACAAGGCCAAAACGGGTTGGCGGGCCAAAAATTTGAAATATTCCCACTTTTTTGCATTTGGGAAATTTTTCCCAAAAATCTCCGCACCCCATTGATCTGGTGCAATGTGGCATGATTCTATTGGTCGCGGGCTCTTCCTGCTTCATTTTCCATTGTTTTGGCCTTTGGAAAAAAATTCATAAATTCTCCACCGGCTGGATGACCCAAGGACACATGGCACGATGTGATTTGCCGCAGGATTTTTTCTTTGTCTTTTCTGTCACTTTTGACCATCTTTTCTGACTTTGACACGTGACAAAACCCCATAGACCCAGGCTTTCCTATCCATTTTTTCCCGAGGGCCTGTCTTGCATTTTTTGTCGTAACTGGACACGTGGCACGATCCCATTGGCTCGCATTTGGGGGGTGAGATTTTCCTTTGATTTTTCTTGGGAAAAATCTCCCAATTTCTCCCTCACTCTATTGGTTGAAGACACATGGTGGGTTTCCATTCTCCCAGGGCTTTGAGGACTGGATTTTTCTTTCATTTTTTCCCTTGGGCGAAAAGGTAAAATTCCTCCCACGCCCCCGACCCCCAACAGCCTCTAGGACACTTGGCTTCATCTAATTGGTCGGCGGGCTGATGGGCTAATATTTCTCCTTTCCTCTCACCAAAACACTTCGCTGAATTTTTAAGTCTTCCCCCGTGGTTTGTTGGTCTTGGGACACGTGGCGTGATTTGATTTGCCCGGGCCTTTTCTAGAGATTTTTCCACGTCACTGATACTTAGTAGAAATTTGAAAAATTTCTCCCACCTCCGCCACTCCTTAAGTTCAAGGACACGTGGCACGATGCTATTGGATGCAGACCCTGTGAGAAAAATTTTATTCACACCAACCCTTGGGAAAATTCCCAACTCCTCCCTGCCTAGACACATGACAACATCCAATTCATCGACGGGCTCTCATGGCAAAAAATTCCTTCTAAAATTTTTCCAAACACTTGGTAAAAATTCCAAGTTTACTTCCACCCTCCACCCTTCCGAAGACACGTGGCCTCATCTTATTGGCTCAAGCTTTTCTTGGGAAAATTTCCCATGAAAACTCTGCTGATCCATAATTTCAAAAATACATGGAGTTAGGAGGAAAACTTTACCTTTCTAGAAAGCTGAGAAAAATATCTATCCAATGGTGTCATTTCCAGAAGGTTTTAAGTGCCCTAAAAATGAAAAATTCTGAATGAGGCACTGGGAGGGAGGAATGAAGGGAGTTAGCTAAAAATAAGCAAGGGGCTTATTTTGGATAACAATTTTGGCTACTCAAAGGGGTCATCTACCTGCTGGATGAAGTTACCAGTTTCCTGAAGCAATCCATTGGGCATGGGATCATTAAATTCTCTGTTTGGTACCCCAACTGATTAGAAAACTGCAAGGAGGAAGATGAAGGGTAGAACACCATCTGATGGAGTAAGGCCTGCAAAACACATTTCCTAGAACAGCAAACTTGTGCTAAAGCACTTAGAGAAAGCAAAGCTAAACTACAACAAAACAATGTGCATAAGCACTTGGAGGAATGAAAACCTAAGATAATATGTACAAGGTGGAGAATTTATTTAAGTAGCAATGCTTCAGATGGATTCCATTGACTGGAATCTGCAACTCTTCACCATATAATGTAGACAAATGGAAGGCATTTCTATCCTTACACTTTGTGACCATGTATGGGCCACTCTAAATGGCATCAAATTTTGAATGCCTCCCTGGTTTTGCTCTGTTTGCATCCCATTTTAACACTAGATATCCAACTTAGAAAGATCTATCCTTGGCCTTTCTATCAAAGGTCTTCTTGATCAAAGCTTGATCCTTCTCAATTGCTTAGGACGCCTGATTTCTGATTTCTTGGAGTTCCATCAATTCTGCATATCTAACCTCCATGGGTCTAAACTCCAACAACTCCAACTGTTTCATGAGTTCCAATGTTGGCAACTCAAGTGACATGGGCAAAATTGCCTCTCTTCCATAAACAAGCTTGAATGGAGAGTTACCTATAGATCTCTTGGGAGTTATCCTATCAGCCCATAAGGTTGATTTTAACTTAGTATGCCAAGACCTCTGATTTTCATCAAGATTCCTCCTAATGATTCTTAACAAGTTCTTGTTTGTAGATTCAGCTTGGCCATTACCGTAATAATTTGATGAAGTGCTTAGGTAGATCTCATTCTTGATAGCCCATTCAATTACCTTAGACCCAATGAATGCCAATGCATTATCTGATATTATTGTAGCAAGTATGCCAAATCTGGTTGTTATTCCCTCATAGAAGTCTGGGATGCTAGATTCATTCACTTCCTTGAGTGCTACTACTTCAGTCCACTTGGTGAAGTAATCTGTTGTCGTTAGAATCCATTTGTGTCCTTGGCTTGAATTTGGATTAATGACTCCAATGAAGTCCAAACCCCATTGCATGAATGGCTGGTCAACTGAATTTGGATGCAATGGAAGGGCAGCTAGTCTCTCCTTACCTGTGAAGAATGCACAATTCTTGCACCTCCTGATCCATGCATAACAATCATTGAAAATCTTAGGCCAATAATAGCCAGCCCTCATGATCTTTAGAGCTATCACTCTCAGTGCAAAATGACCACCAGCTGATCCACCATGGAACTCTTCCAACACCCGTGAATATGATTTGTACCAATGCATCTCAACAGCACTCCATTCACATACCTTTTGAACAAAACACCATCAACAAGGGCATATGGGACAACTTGCAATCTGAAGTGTCTTCTTTTAGTCTTTTTCATCTCTAGAGGGCATAGACCTATGTTTAAGAAGTGAATTATGTTTTAGGTCCAACAAGGAGTGAGGACACCATCATTTTCTTCTTGAGTGCTGCCTTGCTCATGGTTGTCTTGCAATGCCAAAACAACCTCCTTCTCATTGCATGCTTCCTTGGATTTATTCAAGACTAGCTGCTCACACAATCCTTTTCCTTTGAACAACTTGGTTAATTTGATCTCAATGTCATACTCCATGACATGAGTAATCCAACCTGCTCTCTTTTCATTCAGGTCTTTGTTGAGGAGGAATTTTTTAACTCCCACATGAGAAACCATCAATTGAACCTTGTTGTTTGAAACTAGATGCTTGAATTTCTTCAAGCTCCTGATTACTCCAAGAACATGCTTCTCAATGAAATAATACCTCACCTCATAGTCCTCCAGGCTTTGGCTGAAGAAAGCAATTGGCTACTCATCATAGTCTTTGTTCTGTTGTACCAAAATTGTAGAAATAGTATCATCACCTCCAAATGCATAGAGGATGAAATCCTTGGAGAAATCTGGGTTAATGAGAGTTGGGGCTTGTGAGATGGCTTCTTTGATTGCTCCAAAACTTTCTTTTCCTTCTGCTGTCCATTTGAAAGCTATGCTTTTCCTTAACATCTTGGTGATAGGCTTGAATAGGGCTGCAAAATTTGGGACAAACCTCCGAAAAAAATTTATCCTCCCCAAAAAACTTTGAAGGGCCTTCTTGTGGCTTGGAAATGGTAGTGCTCTTATGGCTTTAACTCTTTCTGGATCAATTGCTAATCCTTCTTTGGAGACAATGTGGCCAAGGAGCTTTCCTTCATGGGCTAGAAAAATACACTTTTTAGGATTCAAGGATACTTCAAATCTTCTACACCTTTGGAACAATTGTCTCAAATGAAAGAGATGGTCTGCTGTATTTTTAAAAAAAATAGTGATATCATCAAGATATATCAGCACCATGTTAATCAAATATTTGAACGCCATGTCCATTACCCTTTGGAATGTAGCTCCAGTGTTGGACAGCCCAAATGGCATTTTCCTATATACATACGTCCCCCATTTGGTTGTAAAGGTTGTCTTGAACTGATCCTCCTCTTTCACCATAATCTGATTATAGCCTGAAAAGCCATCAAGTAATGAAAACCTTTCAGAGCTAGCAACAACTTGCAAGATCTTCTCCATGGAAGGAAGTGGGTAATGATCCTTGAGAGATGCTCTATTCAGATCTCTGAAGTCAACACACAATCTGATTTCTCCACTCTTCTTTCTAATTGGAACCAAGTTGGCCACCCAACTAGAATGCTTGATAGGGAATATGATACTTGACTCTATCAACTTATTCAATTCTTTTCTCATGAGAGGTTCCATGTGTGGATTGACTGGCCTTTGTTTCTTCCTGACGGGTTTGGTACTTGGATCCAATTCAATGGTGTGTTGAGCTAACTCAGGATTAAAACCTTTCAAATATTCATAGCTCCAAGCAAACACATCAGGGAATTCTTGACAAAGCTGTATGAACTCATACCTTTCTTGCGTAGTTGTCACTTTACCAACTCGGAGTGATTTGCCTTCTTCCACCAGGATGGACACTGAATCTTCTCCCTTGACTTGGATGTTTGCTTTCTCCTTCCTAAACTGATCATTAGGATTGAAAATGGATTCCAAAGTAATAAATCCCTTTGGTAGTTTGTTGGTTCTCAGTTGTACTACTTGGTCACCATACTGTTGTTCCAACTTTTCCTATTTTTTAGCTGAGAACTCAGCCTCTTCTTGTATGAAATGGATAATTTTTTGATCACTTTCAAACACTTGCCAACTCACATTGTTGTCTGGCACCGAAGGCCTTACAATCACATGGATGTTTGGCTATACCTTGTCTTTTTGGATGCTTTCAACAACATCAAAGGCTGCTCCAACTGCTGCAAACCTATCAGTAGCTTGGTTCTCTTTTCTAGGAATGGATTTGATGCCAAAGCCCTCAAAATCTTCAATGACGTCCCACACCCTATTTTTGTAGCACTTGAGCAGATCATTCTTGGCAGCATGTTGCCCCTTAACTTGGTTGATGATCAACTCACTATCACCAAAGACTTGCAAGTTCTTTATCCTTATTTTAATTTACCAATGTAGTCCTTGTATCAAAGCTTCATATTTAGTAGTGTTATTAGAACATGCAAACTGAAATCTAAAAGCTAAATAATACTTAACTCCTTGAGGTGAAACAAGCATAGCTCCCCCTCTTGCACCTTGTCTACTTCTTGATCCATCAAAGAACAAATGCCATACCTCATTGTCATCCTTGTGGTCTGGTTTGGTGATGCTAGGAATAGGCTGATTTTCTTCATGCATGCAATAGACTCCTAGCTTAGATTCTTCTATTTCTTGATAAGGTTCAAAAGCATGCACCTTGTTTCCCCATTCATCAAGAGTCAAATCTGGGATGCTTCCAACCTTGGTGTCAGTTTCATCAGTGCTTGGATTATCCTCTTGATCAAACGCTGAAAAATTGGTATTGATTTGGCTTGGAGTGTGAGGCTCAATGTGAAAGTTTGTAATAGGCTTAGATCTGATTATAACTTTAGTTCCATATCTTGTTTTGAACAACATGTGTAACCAATCAGCAGATAAGTAACCCTCAATCTTAGCTATGAAATCCCTTGACAAACATAGGGCAAAGAGTGGTGGAAAATTTATTACTAAGACATCTTGCAAAAAAACAATGTTGGGGCATGTGTGCAAAGTGAGGCTCAAGTTTTTAATCACTCCTACTACTGTTACTGCTATCCCATCCAATCGCACTACCCCTTTGGATATGAATTCATATTGAAGCCCCAACTGATTAGGTATTTACTTGGGCATTACTGAACTACTTACCCCAGAATCAATCATGCAATTATGTACTAATTGGTTTCCAATGATCAATGAAACATAGAATGGAGGGGGCTTCAACATTTTACCTTGTTGTCTTATGTGATTCCCCTCAAGCTGGGAAGCATTTGTGAGTACCTTCTCTTGCATTTGGGCCCGCTAATTTGAAGTTGACTAGTCTTTCATGGCATATTGTAGCAAATCTCTTTGGCCTGGGATGGATAGTGATTCCTACATTGATATGTTTACATTTGTCTTCTTCATATGATCAATGATGTTGAATGGAGATGAAGCATCTATCTATTATCCCTTGGCCTGCACATTCATACCTTGCACATGGGCAGAAACAACTGGCATCTGAGTTGGCCTACGAGCTGTTTTAGACAGTCCTTGCGTGTTTGGAACTACATTTTGTTTGTCAATAATTTGTGGAGTGGTAGAAGGTTGTGGATTACTTGGAGCCAATGGTTGTTCTTCACCTAAATTTCTCCTTTTTGACCTCGTGTTGGCTGCAACACTTTGGGATATTGTTTGATTCATGCCACAAAAATCTTTTGCCTGCCATTTTACAAGTGTGGTATCATTTGGAGCTGATTGTTGCTGGGATGTTTCTCGTTATTGGTTGTTTACTTGACTCCATTCACCCTCCACACTAGTTGTTGTCACCATTAATGCTTGATTTAAGGCACTGTTGAAGCACATAGACTGGTTGTGAGGTTCATTGCATGGGAAACACCAATCATACTCTTGAGCTATGTTGTTTTACACTGGCACTATTGCTTCAGAGGTAGATGTAGCATTGGGATTATAGGGCTGAAATGGTCTGTTGGCAGGAGGTCTCGCTTGATTTTTATTTGCATCTGGATTGGGTGGGATTTGAGACTAGTATGGCTACATGTTAGGCTGAGCTTGAGGCTAGAAAGAAGGTCTAAAACATTGGGCTTGCTGCCTCTTGAGTGTAACCAGCTCATTACCTAAATTTTGCAATTGCTTCATGACTTCTTGAAGTTCATTTGAGGCATTAGAATATGAAGTAGAAGCTTCACTTGAATTCTGATTTCTAGGAGTGGGAATAGGAGCTAAAATAGGCACTTAACTAGTGCTTGGACCCTCTAAACTTGGATACAATGGCATTGGAGGCCTAGGAGCTAGCTTGCCATCTTGAATCAAACAATTTTCAGCTCTAATGGGAATTCTATAAGCAGCAAGGATAGTTGGGCCTCCCATGGATTGAATTAACATAGAAATATCAAAATTTAAAGCTTTAATGTAATATAGAAAAGCACCTTCTGTTTTTGGCCTTATTGCCATTGGAATTCTCTCCCAAGTCCTTTGAAACCTGAAGTTGAAGTCAATCAGCTGCTCATTGGGAGCTCTCTTGATGGTTGTCAATTGTTCCAAAAGGGACAAGTTATCTCCCTTTTCTCCAAACTACTCATGGAGGGCTATATATAGCTGGTTCCAATTTTGGATAGAACCTGAAGCAAGACTCCTGAACCATTGCAAAGCCTTACCTTTGAATGAAGATGCCAACAGTTTGACAGCAACTTGTATCTCATTAATCTCATGGATTACACAAATATTAGCAATATCCTTAACATGATCACCAGGAGTGGTCTGATTATCTTCAGTAAAGTATGGAATGTTCTTCAGTGTTGCAACTGGGATTTGATTTTGTGCATTGAGAGCTAGTGGGCTGCTACTAGTGAAATTGACATATGGGTTGTGTTGTGCCATTTTGATTGGCCTTAGAACCCTCATTGATTAGATGAAAGGTCTACCAGGTGGAGGAGTTGATAGAGTTCTATTTGGTGGAGATGGAGACCTTTGAATTCTCCTCCCTCTTTGCCTTCTTCTTGGAGATAATTGCAGATACTCAAATAGCACCTCTTCTTCTCCAACTCTTGACCTTGTGGTGATTCTTCTCGTGAGTATTCAGGTTTGCACTGCTAAAACTAGTTGATTCTTCTTCCTTGGAGTCGTCAGATGTGCAATTCAGGGCTCTTTTAAGCAAGAAATTTGCAACAAATTCACATCTATTTGTTTGTAAATGAAGATGAATACCTCTTGGTCCCACCGGGCATGCCAAAACTGTTAGTGCAAATCAGCAGCACCCCTAGATGTTGATCAGATTTCTAGTTTGATATTTTAGCATCCAGTGTGATTGCACCACATAGAATCTTTTCCCCAAGTGTGGGACTTATAAAAATGGAAAATAATCTCTAGATTAGAGGCTAGTTCCTCAAATCCTCTTATCAGGTATATGCAGGGAAATTACAGAGGCTTAAATTCACAATCCCTACTCTAAATTCTAAGGGGACAGAGATAGAGAATGAAAGAAAATGAGACTAATGCTAATAAGGTGATGCACCAAAGGAGTAGTAGACACCTGCTACTACAAAACATACACATTCCACGAGGAAATACAACACAAAACATGCACAAATTTCCAAAATATAATGAGAGGTTAGGAAAACAATGATAGACATATGAAAGGATTGAGAAAACTTTTAATCACAGAGCATACATTATCATTCCAAGTCCAACACAGTGCATTACAATGACCAAGAGGAAAAAGAGATGTTGTATTTGCATGGAAAGGTAAAAAAAATTATAATTTTTTGCTAAAAAGGAAGAAAAGGGGAGTTGCAGAGCTAAAACAGTGTCTCTTTTTCAAAAATGAGCCCATTCTGGCTTTTACAATGCAAAAAATGAGCCCATGAGAGAGAAACATGGGAAAACATGAGAGGAGCTTCAACCACCAACCAAAATGCAATAAAACAGCATGGTCATCCTTAAAGGTCCATTCCCTGACATTTTTCACCATGCTGGGAGAGAATGCAATCCATTCTTCATTAAAAATGGTGGTTGAAACATCATTTCTGTTAATTTCCACGTGCCAGAGGAATTTTCAAATTTTATCTCTCTAATCTACATCAAAATACAAAATTTATCTTGTAATCATGTAGATAATTTCACCATCTTTCCGTTGATATAAAGAATGTGAAAAACCGAGCTCTGGATCAAAAGTTATGGTCATTTGAAAATTTAGGGCCAAAATAGGTTGGCGGGCTGAAAATTTGAAATTTTCCCACTTTTTTACATTTGGGAAAATTTTCCCAAAAATCTACATGCCCCACCAATCCGGTGTCACATGGCATGATTCTATTGGTTGCAGGCTCTTCCTGCTTCATTTTCCATCGTTTTGGCCTTTGGAAAATTTTCCAAAAATTATCCACCGGCTGGATGACCCGAGGACACGTGGCACGATGTGATTTACCACGGGATTTTTTCTGTCTTTTCCGTCACTTTTGACCATCTTTACTCACTTTGACATGTGACGAAACCCCATAGACACGGGATTTCCTTTCCATTTTTTCCCACAGGCTTGTCTTGCATTTTTTGCCGCAACTGGACACGTGGCACGATCCCATTGGCTCTTGTTTGGGGGGCGAGCTTTTCCTTTGATTTTGCTTGGGAAAAATCTCCCAATTTCTCCTGCGCTCTGCCAGTTGAAGACACGTGGTGGGTTTCCATTCGCCTGGGGCTTTGAGGACGGGATTTTTCTTTCATTTTTCCCTTGGGTAAAAAGGTAAAAATCCTCCCACGCCCCCAACCCCCGACGGCCTCTGGGACACTTGGCTTCATCTAATTGGTCGGTGGGACGACGGGCCAATATTTCTCCTTTCCTCTCACCAAAACACTTTGCCAAATTTTAAAGTCTTCCTCCGTGGTCTGCTGGTCTTAGGACACGTGGCATGATTTGATTCACCCGAGCCTTTTCTGGAGATTTTTCCACGTCGTCGATACTTAGTAGAAATTTGAAAAATTTCTCCCACCTCCGCCACTCCTTCAGTTCGAGGACACGTGGCATGATGCTATTGGATGCAGACCTTGCTGATAAAATCTTATTCGTGCCAATCCTTGGGAAAATTCCCAACTCCTCCCCACCTGGGCACGTGGCAACATCCAATTCGTCGACGGGCCCTCAGGGTAAAAAATTCCTTCTGAAACCTTGCCAAACACTTGGTAAAAATTCCAAGTTTACCTCCACCCTCCATCCTTCCGAGGACACATGGCCTCGTCTTATTGGCTCGGGCTTTTCTTGGGAAAATTTCCCACGAAAACTCCGCTGAGCCATAACTTCAAAAATACATGGTGTTAGGAGGAAAACTTTACCTTTCTGGAAAGCTGAGAAAAATCTCTATCCAATGGTGCCATTTCCAGAAGGTTTTAAGTGCCCTAAAAATGAAAAATTCTTACTGAGGCACTGAGAGGGAGGAATGAAGGGAGTTAGCCAAAAATAAGCAAGGGGCTTATTTTGGATAACAGTAGTTGATTAACTGAAACTAACTAAATGTATAGTTAGCTAAGAACTAATTAATCTAATCTAGGAGGACATATAACACAAGAGGTAAATGTAATGAAATAATATGCAAATTAAATAACTGAATTAAACTAATGAAATCAAACCCTAATATGCAAGAAGGAAGTAAGGAAGAAACTCAGTTGATAATCAGTGACTATCACATAGTGTCACAGGTTTAACTGGAAATTCCATGAACATGAATGAACATGTAGAAGCCCTAAAATGACTGGATCTATATGATCTGAGTGGACTAGGGTGCCCACAGGTGCTCTGGTATGAATTATGGGTGCCCTAGTATGTGAAAAATCTCCAAAACTAATTTTTGTAGGGTCACAAGATAATCTCTAACCTTCACCATTTATCTCACTAATTTATCTGAACTATGCCAAATGCTCTAAATATTCCAAGATGAATAAATGACCTTCAAGAGAACAAAGAGAAGTATCAAAACCCTAAAAAAAGGATGCAGAATCAATGGGTTGGACTGACTTCAACTGCCACTACAATGGGCTTACTAAATTGAGCGTTGCACTACATTTCATACTCGGATGTAGTTTTGGTGTGTTTGCATGTCATTCTATCGACACTAAAATTTTCCTCCGTAATTTCTATTTCATTAATGTATGTAGTAGGAATAGGATGTTGTTAAGTATAATTAATAGTAGCGTTTGATAGAAAATAACGGCGCTGCTGGTATGAGGTCGCCAATAATGTATATTACGGTAATATTCAAAAGTACAATAGGAATGTTGTGGTAAAAAGTAAATATTTGTCGTAAGTGGTCTAGTAATGTTAAAATGTCAAAGTTAGGGTAAGTAGAGATGTAGGGTCTACATAATTAGGAATTAGAAATATTATATTGGTAATAAGGAAAAGGAGTGAGGTCATAAATATTTTGTGTATTTTATTTGTAAAAAGTCTAAAAATGAGGAACCTGTGTGAAATGATAAGGTTTATCTTATCTTAAAAGATAAGCTTACATGTACATATAAGAATTAAGGTATGGAATATGATTCTTCGGAGTAGATTTATTATCCTATCTTAGAGATAAGATGGATAAGCCCGGAAGTTCTATAAATAGAGAGGCCACCCCCCTCATTTAGCATAGAAGGAAGTAGTGAGAAATATTGTATGAATAAGTGTGTAAAGGAAGCCCTCATTTTGAAGGTGTGTTAAAGAAGCCATTAAGAGGTGTAATTGTAAAGTTTCTCCCATAGTTATGGTTGGAAGGCAAATGAAGTCAGTAACACTTGAACTACCTCATGGGTGAGATTGTAACAATTTCATGTTGATATTATAATTTACACTTATATTTTAGATTTATCTTCATTCTTTCTTATCATAGTCTATGGTATTCTTGTGTTAAGTTTGTTTTTGTGTTTCCATATTACATCCACCAAACTAAAAGTTTTGCATTAGTAAATAATCATAGCACGAGGAGTTCCCAGTGAAGAATTATCATAGTGCCGGATAAGTGATGACATTTTGGATCCGTTGTCGAGACCATTCCTCGTTGGTGGATTTTCTGGAGAGATATTCCTACTTAGTCAAAAAACATTTGGAGGGTAACCTTGTTTTTACTATGCATAGTAGTTACCATGGTAAAGTCACTTTTTACCGTGAATAGTATTTATCATAGTAACTTGACTTTTTACTGTGAATAGTGTTTACCACAGTAAATTCAGTTTTTACCGCAGTAAGTCAAGTTTTACCATAGTTTACCGTGGTCATTTCTATTTTCTATTGTAGTGATTCCAATTATTTTTGCACATAAGTCTTGTTTATTGTACTTGTGGGTTGGTATTTCATTGTGTTTACTTTTGAAAATGGGGAAGATTCCTATTTTTTCAGCCCAATCTAATGAAGATGCTTCCTTTTTCATTCAAGAGTTTAAACGATCTTGTATTTGTAGTGGCCTTATAAAAAGGGAACAATTAACTAAATTTTTTCCTACCTTTTTGGATGGTTCAACCCTTAGGTGGTTTGAAACACTAGATGATAATGTGAAAAACTCATGGGATTTATTAACTGAAAGTTTTATTAAAGAATTTGGTGAACAATAGAAATATGCAGATCTCATGATTGATATCACAAATATATCCCAATGAGAGAAGGAGAAAATAAGGGATTATGATGCTTGTGTTCTAGAGCTAAGGAGGAAGCTTGATGCCCAGATCCGGAAGGAAGGATTAGTGGATGGGTTGATGAATGGCGTAGATAATCTCCTCTGTAAGCACTTCATTATTGGGATGAAGCCAGAGATCAGACAACGAGTGAAGTATGACCATCCAACTACCATTGAACAAGCAAATGAGATTGCAAGAAGGCAAGAAGAGAGCATGGAAGAGGAGCCCAAAGAAATTTTTGCTAAAGTAGAGCCTACACCAGCACCTTTGGTCCAGAATCCACAACCACTCTCAATGAGCACAAATATTTCTCCTAGTACATCTAATGAGTATGAAGATCTGCTCAAGAAGATGGGCCAGTTAACTATTAATCTTCTTCAAGGAAAAGAATTTAGTTCTCAAGGAGGAGATAGAGGTCCAAAAAGAAATATTTCTTAAGTTATATGTTATGGTTGTCATAAAAAGGGTCATTATAAGTATAATTGTCTAGATAGAGCTTCTACATCTGGTACAAGAGATAATGATAAAGGAAAAGCACCTGTGAATTCTTTTGATGTAGTAGATAAGAGCAGAAATAATGAAGTAGATGTGTTTGTAACAAAAAGAAAGAAAGAAAAAGATAATCAAGATGGAAATGATCCTAAGAAGATGAAAGGAGAAACTAGTAAGAAACATAGGAGAAGAAAGTTGGGTGTGTAGGATTTTCTGATTTCACAGGGGCAAGGACCATACTCCATCTTGGAAGATCTATCCAAAAGGCCTGCAAATATTACATATGGTCAACTCTTGGCTATGTCTTCTGAGAAGAGGCGGGAGCTGCGAAGTGGACTCAATGCTTGACGAAGGAAGGAGGTTGAGGTCCCTGTTTTGGAGGCAGAGGCGGATCCCTACTCTCCACAAGCTCAAGGTATTATGTAATGGTATTTCAATTCATGATGTCTTAGTTGAATGGAGGTACTGCAGTTAATATAATGACTCGAGTCCGTAATAAATATGTTGGGTTTAAAAATTGATTGCACTTCAACACTTATGTTAAGGTCATTAAATAAGGGAAAAACTAAACCAGAAGGTGTAGTTTCAAATGTGGCAATATCTATTATGGGTGTTGTATGTGTGGTAGACTTTCAGGTGATGAAAAATGGTACTGTTGCGTACCCAATGCTGTTGGGAAGACCATGGCTAAGGAGAGTTCATGCAAGAAACTACTGGAATGAAGGTTTCATGAAACTCGGACGTGGTAGAGAGAGGGTGAAGATAAACGTGATCCCTCGACATCATAAGGCAGAACCTATGGATTCAAGTGATGAAACTGATGATTGGACCATCCTCTGATTACTCTAGTACTAGTGAAGTGGACACTAAAAGATGAAGAAAGTGAGGTTGATGTTTTAGTCATGGATATTCTTTCTAGTCACACCCAACTCATGACCCCCATAAAATTATCTGAAGAAGAAGTTGATGATCGTCTCCAACAAATAAAGATTGGTGATGCTGTGATGGAGAGTGAGAAGGAATCCTACCTCCAGCTCTTTCGAAGGTACATACACCTATTCAATTTTGATTACAAGGAACTTCATCAAGTAAGTTGGGTAGAACATTCTATTGAGCTGGTAGATGGTGTTAAGCCCATAAAGAAAATGCCATATAGAATGAATCCTAATTTTTCTAAGACTGTAAAAGAAGAAATAGATAAGTTGCTTGATGCAGGATTCATATTTGCTTTGGAGAATTCAGAATGGGTTTCTCCCATTGTGATCTCAATAAAAAAGAATGGGAAGCTATGCATTTGTGTTGATTACAGGAAGCTCAATAAGGTAACAAAGAAGGATCATTACCCTCTTCCATTTTCAGATCAGATCTTGGACGAAGTAGCTGGCTAGGAGTGCTATAGTTTTGCTGATGGGATATAGCGGCTACAACCAAGTTCGTATAGCAGAGAAAGATCAGTTGAAGACCACGTTCACCACTCCTTGGGGAACGTTTTCTTATAGAGTTATGCCTTTTGGGATTGTGTAATGCTCTGGCAACATTCCAAGCGTTTGATGAATAGGGTGTTCAAAGCCCTACATTGGGACCTTCATCTGAGTATTTCTGGATGATTTTTTGCATCTATGGGAGCAAGTTGGACAACCTGCACCAGTTGGAGACAACATTTCAAAGGTTATATGAAGCACAAGCCTCACTAAAACCCTACAAAGTGTGTCTTTGGATGTTCTAAAGGAATTTTGTTAGGGCATGTTATATCCAGAGATGGTATTGGTACTGATTCTGATAAAGTTTCGAAAATCAAAGATTTACCATTTCTTATGAATAGAAGTAAGTTGAGATCATTTTTAGGCCATGCGGGGTACTATAGAAGGTTCATCAAGAATTTCTCAAAGATTGCATAGGCACTAACCCATTTCTTGAAGAAGGATGTTACTTATGAACCAGGAAATAAAGCACATGAAGCTTTTGGACAACTGAAGGAAGCCTTGGTGTCTTCACCTGTTTTAAAGAATCCAGATTGCAGTAAGCCATTCATTATGTATACTGATGCCCTCAGATGCAACACTAGGAAGTACTTTGAGCCAAAAGGATGAAAATGGGAATGAACATCCAATTTACTTTGGGAGCAGACAAATGAGCAGTGCTGAGGTAAATTATACTGTAACTGAAAAAGAGGCCTCTAGCTATCATTTTTGTTGTAAATAAGTTTAGAAATTGCTTGTTAGGGAAGAAATTTATAGTTGTAACAGATCATCAGGCTCTAAAATATATTGTCAATAAGCCTAACCCATCAGGGAGGATAACAAGATGGATAATTTTGCTACAAGAATTTGAATTTGATATTATAGATAGGCCAAGAAAGAAGCATGTCAATGCAGATGCACTCTCTCGAGCCTATGATGGTTTAGGATCATCTTGTGATGATGATGATTTCCTCAGATGCAGCATTGTTATCCCTTGACACAATCCCTAGTGAATACAAATATATTTGGAATTATCTGAATGAATTCAAGTTTCCTGATGGTGCCAATGCAAAGACTAAGAGAAAGATTACTCAAGCCAGTCGTCCATATTATATTCTGCATGGAGTATTATTTCGAATAGGACCTGATGGACAGTACAAGAGGGCAGTTGAACGTGATCAAGGGAAGGAACTGCTAGAAGAATTCCACAATGGTACATGTGGAGGGCACTTCTCTGGAAAAACTTACAAGAAGAAGGATCTTGGATGCAGGTTATCACTGGCCCACTCTTTTTAAAGATTGTTATAATTATTGTAAGACATGTGATATTTTTCAAAACACATGGTAACCGTAAGACTTCATCAACTCCATTATGTCCTATTCTTCCACTTGGTCCCTTTGAAAAGTGGGGAATAGACATTTTAGGTCCACTTCCAACTACCTCACGCCAAAATAAGTATATTTGTAGTTACCACAGATTATTTAACCAAGTGGGTTGAAACTAGGCCATTGAAAACAACTACTATGGATGAGGTGGCAAGGTTCATATATGAATGCATTGTCACCAGATTTGGTTGTCCATTAGAAATGTTAACAGATCAAGGAAGCCACTTCATTAATGAGGTAGTAGAATCCCTAGTCAATAAATTTTCTATTAAGCACAGGAAGGAAACAACATACAAGCCAAGCACAAATGGACAGGTGGAACAAATAAATTTTGTGTTGTGTCAAATTATAGCAAAAGATGCAACCTTGCAGGTACATAAGTGGGATAAAAGGATTCATGCAGCATTATGGGCATATAGGGCAACATCAAAGTCAGCAACAAGATATTCCCCCATTTCAGTTGGCTTATGGCATTGATCTAGTTCTTCCTATTGAGTTTGATATTCCCACGGTCATAGTAATGAAAAATGAAAGAATGGATGAAAGTGATTCAGTAAAAGAAAGGTTGTTACATCTTCATTTGTTAGAGGAAATGAGGGGAAATAGCTGAAGGATACAAGCTATAAGAAGAAAATGAAGTAGAAGGAATACTTTGATCAAAATATCTAGTTGGTCTCCATTTCATGTGAATGACTTGGTTCTAGTATATGATTCCAGATACAAAAAAAGAAGACAGAGAAAATTTCTTCCAAAATAGATGGGGCCCTACAAAATAGTAGCTGTGCATGAAAATGGTACGTACCGACTGGAGGAATTGGATGGCACTCCCATTACAAAATGGGTCAACCATGACAAGTTGAAGATTTTCCAAGCACTAGAATAGTCTACTCTGAGGACGGAGTAGAAGCTAAGAAGGGGGAAGATGTCGACACTAAAATTTTCCCTCCGTAATTTCTATTTTCATTAATGTATGTATTAGGAATAGGATGTTGTTAAGTATAATTAGTAGTAGCGTCCGATAGAAGATAATGGCACTGCCAGTACGACACCCCGCCAATAATGTAGAGTACGGTAACAGTCAAAAGTACAATAGGAATGTTGTGGTAAAAAGTAAATATTTATCGTAAGTGGTCCGGTAAAGTTAAAATGTCAAAGTTAGGGATAAGTAGAGAAGTAGGGTCTACATGATTAGGAATTAGAAATATTATATTGGTAATAAGGATAAGGAGTGAGGTCATAAATATTTTGTGTATTTTATTTGTAAAAAGTCTAAAAATGTGGAACCCATGTGAAATGATAAGGTTTATCTTATCTTAAAAGATAAGCTTACATGTACAAATAAGAGTCAAGGTATGGAATATGATTCGTCAGAGTAGATTTTTTATCCTATCTTAGAGATAAGATGGATAAGCCCGGAAGTTCTATAAATAGAGAGGCCACCCCCCTCATTTAGCATAGAAGGAAGTAGTGAGAAATATTGTAGGAAGTGTGCAAAGGAAGCCATCAGTTTAAAGGTATGTTAAATGAAGCCATTAAGAGGTGTAATTGTAAATTTTCTCCCCATAGTCTATGGTTGAAAGGCAAGTGAAGTCAATAACACTTGAAGTACCTCATGGGTGAGATTGTAACAATTTCATGTTAATATTATAATTTACTCTGATATTTCAGATTTATCATCAATTCCTTTTTATCATAGTCTATGGTATTCTTGTGTTATGTTTGTTGTTGTGTTTCTATATTACATCCACCAAACTAAAGGCTGTGCATTAGTAAATAATCATAGCACGAGGAGGTTCCCAGTGAAGAATTATCATAGTGTCAGATTGGTGATGACAGTTCCCTAGGTGCTCTTGTGCTAGTTGCACTTTGTGAAATAGTGAGCAATAGATAAATATAGAAAATGTAATATTATGTGTGCATGGAATATAATAGAATCCCCTCCCCCTATGAATTTTGATGCAAATGTCCTAGCTTGTACCTTGATGATGGAGCTATATGGATACCAATGCAATAGATTGATGTAATTATAGATGGAGTGATAGTATATAGTGATGTTAGGTCCCTCATTATGGTCTCATAACTTTATATTTATAGGTTTCTCTTGGTCTAATTTCGTAATTAACCCTGTAATGGCCGACCACATAAAACATAAGAATGAAAACGGCTAGAAAAGACCCAAAAAATGGTGAGAAAGTGGAAAATAGACCAATGTGCCCCCATGTAGGACCATGTTGCCCATGGGCACCCCATTATTAAATTTGGGTGCCCTAGTTAGGGTTAAAATGATACGAGATCTTCGGAAATGACTGGGTAAGTAGGTGTCATAGGTTGCAAAATACGAAATAAAATAAATAAGATGGCCAAAAAGGACGGGGGTTAATTAGTACTTTTTTTCCTTTAGAATCTTCTAAATAGTAGTATGAGACAGGGATAAATAAATGTCTAAAGTGCATGATTTTGTGACTAAATTTTTCCCCCACTTTATGTTGGTGAGCAAAAATATCAGTAATAGAAAGTAGATAGAGATGTGTACCAGATTTCGATAAAGAGTGTAGAAAAAGTGTGCCGAAGGACTTGAGAAAATCATGGAATGGAAAAAAATTGGAGGAGTGTGGAAACTATAGATGAAAAATACACAAAGAAAAAGTGATGAGAGTGAACCTAGGGTAAAACATGTGTGTATAGCTTCTGCAATGTGTAGTGTGCCTGCATGGTTAGTAAAGCATGTGATGTCATGGAATATTGTTGTTTTTTTGCCCTGAATTTGACTACTTGTTTCTCATACGACCGGACCTGCAAGGATAAAATGATCAAGTGTTCAAATATGTATGTATGTAAAAATGCCATGTGAAATAAGCATGTTTATGTAACGTATGCAAATTTAAAGTACACAAAATAAGAGAGTGTCAATGGAACATGTGCACCATATCCATGTCAAGAAAGAGTGTAGATGGATATCCTGTATTGTGAGTTTTTTGGGTGATCTCACGCCATCTTGGCTGAAGAAGTGTAGGGAGGAAATGATTTATGTCCTCCAAGCTCTAACCACATTTGTTGAAATGTGTGTATAGATCTTTGTATTTTCCTAGTTTTGTAGGCAATCTGATGCCACTGGCCGAAGAAGTGTATGGAGGAAATCTTTGTGTCCTCCTAGCTCTAACTGCTTCCTATAAATGCCAAGGACACCATGTCCTGTAAAATTTGTTATGTATGGGGTTTGTAGAACATTCTGAACCCACTCAGTGAATATAACTTAACTAAACTGAACTGGTGTAAATACGTTGTGTTACTACAAACCCCCAAATGATGCCCCCCTCTTTGGGGGTGCATGCAACATTGTTGATAGGAGACATGAGGCCCCAAAACACGTCCAATTGCATGTATGTTGTAATTATGAAAAGTGATTAATAAAAACAAAGGCACTCACAAACAAGAAGGCTAACCAAAGACAAGTGTAATATGTATGTATATAGAAACAATATGTAATCTACACAAACAATGTTAAAGCTACCAAAAAATGTAATGTAAACACGTCAAAAGACAAGTAAGCCACAAAAAGTGGGTTTCAAAACATGGGACATCACTCACAATTTTGCAATACACGCAAGGCCATCATGGCTGCAAACAATAGACAAGTGTGCACACCAAACAAAGGGTAATTCCCGCAAGCAAGAGAAAACAAGAGCAACCAAAAGTAGATAGTGTAACAAACAAGTAGCCATGGAAACATATAATCCTACAAAACAAGTGTTGCACATGGAACACCCATTAGCATGTTAGAGCAATAACCAATATGTCAAAATCATGTATGATCAAGTAATGTAATATGTTAAGTATAATAATGAAATAATAGCACCTAGATGAGATAAATGTGGATGGCCCCAATGACCAATATAGTGAGGTTAGAAGGTGATCATCCATGCCATGTGTAGGATTCCTGTATCTAAAATCACACTAAATGAAGGCATGAATGCACATGTATGGATGGTACAGATAATGACATATAGTAAATCAATATAACATGTGTAATAAAGTGAACATGAAAAACACTAGCAAACAAGAATAAATGCCCCCAAGATAATGCAACATGTTGTGGATGGATGGAATGGAATGCAAGATGGAATGATAGGATACACTTTCCCCCAAATTGGATGGAAGTGTATACAATGAGGTTCATTTTGTTTTCCCCTTCAACAATCAAGAATGAACCATAAATGAGAGTGTGTCATCGGGAAATGGCCGAGTAGTTTTTTTTGTGTCTAGCACGTTGTGATGAATGTGTATTTATAATGTTGATGATATGCAACATATAAAGGAAATGTGTGTGGAACTCTATATCCGAAACATGTATCATGACTGGATGAATGGAGGATTGATGATTTAGCCTAAGCGTATATCACTATATGATGAAAGGAACGAGTGATGATTAAGCACCAAGCATATATCACTATAAAATGAAAGAACGAGTGATGATTTAGCCCTAAGCATATATCACTATATGATGAAATATAAGGAGTGGTGATGTAACCTAAGGTGTATACCGCTACAAGATGATATAATGAAGGTGGTGATCTATCCTAAAGTGTACCTGCTAGATAGAAAGAGTGAGTGACAATTTAGCTTAAAGCGTATGTCACTAGCCTAGGAATGTCATATGATGAAATATCACATGATGAAATGTCGCATGGTGAGTGTAAGTTCCATTTGATTTGTAAACCCGGGGCATTCAAGCATGGACCAATGAACTAAAGTGCATCATCAAGTGGTGAGTGTAGCACAGAGAAGACAATGTAGTATAAATAACTAAGTGATGAATATGGTATGTAAATGAGTGGTATGTTGAATGCGATAGTAAATGTGTAGGATGTATAATATGTAATGTGTAAAAGACAATGTAGTGTGTGATAATGTAGGATGTATGGATGAAATGTAAAGATAGTCTTATATATAATGTAGGCTACCGTAGTATTTAGAATATAAGTGATGTATAAATACACAGTGTGAAATAGCCTGATGGCATAGGATGACCAACATGTGTGTGATGAGAATGTAGGATAAGTGTAGAATGGATGGTGAATGATGTGTGATGTGTGTGATAAAATGTAAATATGTAGGGCCTATAGTACAGTGTAATGGTAATCTCTCAATATTCGAGTGTGAACCGAAGCACAAGAGTGTGTCATCAGGTAATTAAGCTAGAATAAATGGTGAGAATGAATGTATAAGAATGAAAAGGAGAATAAGTATGACTATGGAAAAATTAGAGAAGGAGTTGGGGGGAAGGTAGGGTGTCATTCCCCCCAAGAACATGTGAGTTAATGACTATCCAATGAGGTTGAACAATGAATGTCCTTCATCTGGTGTGGGAAGTGAAAGTTTATGATCGTGTTCTAAAATCAGAGGAATAGTAGATAGATGCTTGTAGCGGGGAATGAGACCTATACATGTGAGAGGGATAGATATGTGAAGCAGATTTTGGTGGTACATAATGTGTTAGTGATACGATGGACAATGTATTAAAATAAAATGGTGAACTAACATTGGTAAATGATTATCATGGCACCGTTATGAATGGCTAGATAGAAGGAGATGGTGAACTAATTGCAAGAGGTCATTTCTTAGGAGGTGCTTGAGGAATATTGGTTGGAGATGTAGGATAATGTGGTGTGATAAATGAAATAAGGCCAAAAAATTCAAAGTGTTTGATCATCTGTGACAACACATGAAAATTGTTATCATAATGCCCATGTATTCAGTGATAATGGCAATATGGACGATCTCAGAATTTTTCTAATCAATGAGAATAATAGTGATGAGTAGGAGGTGGTGTGACCAAGTGATGATGAAGGGTCTCGAAAATGATATCATATGGTGTAGTATTATGTTCAAATATGAGAGTTTCAGTGAATGGTATGAGGTTTAGTTATATGACATGTAGTGGACATAGACTACAAATAAGATGTAGGAAGAACACAATCATGCGATTGAGAATCATCCTTAAGCTATTGAATTTTAGATCTAAGGGATGTAATGGTTTATTCCATAGTTTTCATAGAGGATGTATGTGGTTGAGAAGCATCCTTAAGCTGTTGAATTTCAAATGTAAGGGATGTAATGGTTGATTCTATGGTTGCAAATTTATCATGTAAGGATTGAATTGAATCAAAGAGGGGTTTGTTAGGTGGAGGGTTTTCAATATCAGGGTTGGAAAATAAGTAATGAAGCATAACACTTAATTCATGTGGTGGCATATGGCCATCTACAGGAGGTAGTAATGGACTAGCAAAATCTTCTATAAGATCAACATTATCATTGTCAAAATCATACTGAATAGCATGAGAAACTTGATAAGCAATGGCATCTTGTTGGTTATTCAAATAACCCTAAACCCGTAAGAAATGCAATGTCATGGCGTATTTTTCATCGGTAAAGGGAGAAAATGGGCATCCTTGATAATACCAAATAGTAAAATTGGGTGAGTAACAAAGAAAGTAACTATTGAAAATGTGCATGGTACCAAATGGAATGGGAAAAGCTATATCAATATGACTAGGATGAAGTGTGACTCTAATATAATATAACTAATATTGATCGAGGTTAAGTGAGGAAGAAGTATGACAACTTGCAAGGTGAAGAACAAGATGAAAAACTCACAGTCCATATGCAGCAATGAGAATAACATATCCATGATATAAATGTGAGTCATATAAAGGAGAATGGAGGTCTTTGAAGGTGAAACCAAGATAAAAAATACCATCATGTGAACATATTGTAGCTTTGTAGGAAGTATCAAGTTATATATGGTCCGAGTAAGAGCCATTCATGAAGAGGTTACAAGTGAATGGTGGGCGTACTAGTGGTGATGGAGATGAAGATGTAGATGAAAAAGTTATGTCTGTGGAGTGGATAGGCCCCTGATATGGAATAATAACAGTAGTAGTGACAGGAGACATGGAAGGAACTGCATATATCATAAAAATGGTATCCTTAAATGGCAATAAGGGTGATGATGGAAGGGTATGCAAAACCAAGGAACATTCTGTAATATATCCTACATAAGGTAGCACAATGTTCGTGAAATGAGAAAGTGGTAATGGAATTGTAGAAACTATATCAACTATGTAGGTATTAGCATCAGAGTCATGTGGGGTGTCAAAAATATGAGCGGGAGAATGCAAAGGATCAATATCGGGTGAATCAGTAATGGAAGGATCTTGCACTAAGTGGTCAGGTGAAGAAACTTGTACTGTATGGTTAGAGGAAGGAGTTTTTACTATATGGTTAGAGGAATTATTTTGTACTATATGGTTAGAGGAAGGATTTTTTAATATATGGTTAGATGAAGGAGCTTGTACTTCTTCTAAAATGTGTGCTAGGAGATTAGGATTGATGGTATACATGTAAGCAACAATAACATCATTTAAAGTTGTATGATCTACATCATCATATGGAAGCTAGATAAATGAAGGGCA
This sequence comes from Taxus chinensis, assembly GCA_019776745.2. NCBI lineage: Eukaryota > Viridiplantae > Streptophyta > Pinopsida > Cupressales > Taxaceae > Taxus > Taxus chinensis. The sequence goes on from CM034146.1 coordinate 648,678,806, forward strand.
AGGGTTATAGCCAGAAGGGCCAGTAGGGGTATTTGAAAAAGGCATGACAAAAGCTATAAAATTGTAAAATTACTGGAGATTCAGAAGGATGGTTGTTATCCATTATAACAGTCGGGTTCACCAAAATGATTAATTGAAATTAAATAAATCTATAATTAGCTAAGAACTAGTTAATCTAATCTAGGAGGACATATAACGCAGTAGGTAAATGTACTGAAAGAGTCTAAAAATTAAATAATTGAAGTAAAATAATGAAATAAGGAAGTAAGGAAGGAACTTAGCTAATAATCAGAGACTGTCGCAAAGTGTCTCAGGTCTGACTGGAAATTTTGGGAACATGAAAAACATGTAGAAGCCCTAGAAAGACTGGATCTAGAGGATTTGAGTGAACTGGGGCACCTGGGACTAGACTGGGGTGCCCATAGGTGATCTGGAATGAATTTGGGGCACCCTAGTCAGTGGAAAAGCTCCAAATTTGGTTTTTGCAAGGTCGTAAGATAATCTGTAACCTTCGTCAGCTATCACACTATTTTTTCTAAACTACGCCAAATGTTCTAAATATTCTAAGATGAATAAATATCCTATAAGAGAATAAAGAGAAATATCAAAACCCTAAAATATAAAATATTCATAGTTAATGGTTTGAACTGACCTCAACTCCCACCAGGGATTTTTTTAGTGGCGAATATTCATAATTTGGTGAATATTCCATTTTAGGAAAATTTGAAAAGGCAATTTTTTCATAGCAGGTCAATGACTTGTTCACCTTAAATTTATAATACATATTTTTTAGGTGTCGGCTTCGGCTACATTTGAAAACATCTCCTATAAAAACCTAGACACCGGGTAGTATACTACTTAATACTGATATATCAAGTATTGTGAACTTGCAGGGTAGGTTGTTGACACATAACAAGAGGTGTTTTATGCATAGAAGGAAGATTTTGATGTATGGCATGAGGTTTTTAATGCATGAATTCCTATGTTGTTTATGCATGATAAAAGAGTGGAGCCTATAGATGCACGAAAGAATATTTGTAGTCGTACGCCAACAAGGTTGCTGACAGTAACCTCACTGACAAGTGACAACAAGTTTATTGCCATACGACAACAACCTTACTCTCAACGACAAGAGGTTTGTTGTCCCATGATAGAAACCTTGCTGTCGTATGACTACAAATCTCATGTTGTGCATCTGTAGTCTTTCTATCGCACGACTTGAAAATGAAATCTTCTTTCAGGCAAAAAATTTACACACAAACACTAGAAGATTCACCATTTTTGTGAAAGTGGTTTCGTGGATATTCAACACAAATATTCCGCCTTCAATTTCCCATAGGTCTCTTAAAATGAACCTTGGCTGCCACAACAATGGGCTTACTAAACTCTGTGTTGTACTACATTTCAGACCCATATGTAGTTTTGGTGTGTGTGTGTGCATGTCATTCCCTAGGTACTCTTGTGTCAGTCACACTTTGTGAAATAACAAGAAATAGGTAAATGTAGAAAATGTAATATTATGTGTGCATGGAAAATAATAGAATCCCCTCCCCCTATGAAGTGTGATGTAGATGTCCTATCTTTTGCCTTGATTATGGAGCTATGTGGATGCCAATGCAATAGATGGATGCAACTCTAGATGGAGTGATAGTATATATTGATGTTAGGTCCCTCATTATGGTCTCATAACTTTATATTTACAGGGTTCTCTTGGTTTAATTTTGTAATTAACCCTGAAAAGGCTGACCATATAAAAGATAAGAATGAAAATGGCTAGAAAAGACTTAAGAAATGACAGGAAAGTGGAAAATAAAACAAGACACCCCCGGGTGGGACCAAGGCGCCCACGAGTGCCCCTCTTAGGGTTAAAATGATGTGAGATCTTCGTAAATGAATGGGTAAGTAGGTGCCATAGGTCACAAAATATGAAATAAAATAAATAATAAGGCAAAAAAGGATATGGGGTTAATTAGTAATTTCTTTCTTTGAGAACCTTCTAAATAGTAGTATGAGACCTGGATAAATAAATTTCTAAAGTGCATGATTTTGTGACTACAGTAGCATATACTCTATAATAAATTATGGGGAACTTAAGGTAAAAAAATTCTTTTTTCTCCTATGCTACTTGGGCACATGTGAGGGAGTCTAAATTTTTCTTTACACATTTACAACCAAGTCTCTTAAAAAACCGTTGTATTGGATGGAAGAGTTACATGGAATTTGGTAGGAATATGAAGATACACCTGTGATGATTTTATTATCTATATCTAAATTCATGCATGTGTGGTGAATTTATTTATTACTTGGTTATTATCAATGGTAGCTTTGGATACATCTTGTTGAAACCTATTAAAAACCTACATCAAAATATCAAATTTTGGCACAAGAACCAACTTAATATTATCATCATATAGCTGGTTTTTAATTTACTTCTCTCAATCAGGAAATAATGTCACTTTGGAAACTTAACATTAGGTCCATGGATTCATTTAAATTATTTTAATTTTCCACTATCTCTATTATTGTGCCCTCAATAAATAACTAGGCCAACCATATATTGAGAGTGGTTATGAGCCTAAGTGATAGAGTTATTGGAGGTGAAAGTGTCTACATGTGAAGATTGATTCGTTATAAAAACAACATCAGATTGATTATCAATTTTAGGAATTGTGAATTAAATAAAACCTCTATAAAGAGATGGTTCTCATCTACTTATACTCCTACTACTGCCATTAACTATTTGTTAATTCAAAATCACAACACCCCTGAATGTTTGCAACTTGATGGGTTTTGCATAACATGGAGCATCTCTCAAATTTTGGGACTTTGAAAATTGAGAGAGCTCTCTAGATGAAGGCCGGTTCCTATTCCTCTATTCAGGTGCATACAAATAAATAACAGAGGATCTACTCTAAAACCTACTCTATCTTTCCAAGGAGACAGGGTTGAGAAGATGCGAGAAAATAAACCTAAGCTAACAAGGTGATGCACCAAAGGAATGTTAAACACTCATTTTACAATTTAACACAAACCATAGAAATGCAATACAACCACCATGCACAGATAACCAAACTACAATGAGATATCAGAAAACAACAATGAACACATGAGAGGGTTGAGAATCATCCACAGACATATATTATTGCTCCATAATTGATACAGTACATTATAATAGCCAAGAGGAAAAACTTTGTATTACAACTTGAATGGGAGGTTTGGAAAGCTCCAAAAATTCACTTGCAAACAAGGGAAGAAGGGAGGGTGCAAAACAAAAATGTCCAACCCTTTACAATGATCCAATATCTTACCTTTATAGATGCAGCGAAGAGAGGAGAAGAAAAGAGGTGGGAAACCTGATTTGGAGCTCAGCTACCAACCATCAATGCCCTACAAATCCACCCACAATCTATCAAGTCCACCACTCTATGTCTACTCGATGTGTCGAAGAAGGAAGAATGACGGATCAAATCAAATTTGATCTAGTTATTGAAGCAATCGGATCACATATTAATGGCATGAAGACATTTTCCAATTTTCACCCACCTAACCTTGTCGAAATTAAAATCTCAGGTTTCCATGGCATAGACGAGGTCGAGACCTTTCTAATGGTGCCAAATTTGTTGAATTTCGAGCACTGGATCGAAAGATATGTCCATTTGAATGTTTGAGTTGGATCCGTACAAAATGGTGAAAAACCAGTTTAGCAGAACGGGTCCGTGGGCCCAAAATTCACTTTGCACCTTTTGGAAAAAAATACAAAAATGAAAAAACACCTCGCAGCCCCACAATTCACTTTTTCCAAAAAACCATCTTTGGGCCCGGCGGTCTGCATTTTCCATTTGGGAAAAAAAGTCCTCCCCAGGCCCATTGGCCCACATGTAATTTAGGCCTAACATGGCTCCTCTGGGAGTCAGTGGAGGTGTGGCTTATTTTTACACTTTACGCCTTCTCGGGCCAAAAATTTTGAACTACTTCCGGTGACCCACCTTGACTTGAAACATGGCCACGTGTAGAGCTGGTGCACGTTTGGGGACCGCTTTTGGATTTTGTTTTTGAAGTTGCGCCGAAAGAGACACGTGGAGGCCTCCATGGATTTTCTCTGTTCCTTTTTGTTTTGGCTAAGTCCCTTTTGTTTGGTGGGGCCATATGCCTGACCCAAGACATGTGTAGGCTCAACGCACATTTGAGTTTTCCCCTTGAGTTTTAACCTTTGGAGTTGCATCAGGATGACACGTGGTGCCTTCCACTAACCCTTCTATACTTAGTCAATTTAAACAGCCAGCTCTATCCCCTTTCTAACTTTTGGACACGTGGAAGCTCCACGCTCACTTGAGACTGGCCCTTGGGCCGCACCCTCTTGAATTTTCTCCATTGAGGCATGTGGCACCTTCCACTGACTCTACCCCATCTTGACTTTTCAACTGTCGACTCTGTCCCTTTTCAGACCTAGGACACGTGGAAGGCCAGCGCTAGTTTGGGAGACCCACTTTTAGATTTACCTTTGAAGATGCATCGAGCTGACATGTGGTGCCTTCCGCAAGTCTGTGATACTTAGCTGATTCGGGCTGATGCCTTTCTTAAACCCTAGACATGTGGAAGCCTCGCGCTCATTTGAGTCTCCACTTTAGGTTGTGCCTTTGAATTTGCTCTGATGAGACATGTGGAGAATTTTTTCGGTTCTTCATACTTAGTTGATTTGAGGGCTGACTCTATCCCTTTTTTATCATACTTGGGACACATTGATTTTACTTGATTTTCCACTTTGGCTCTGACCCTTGAAGGTACGTCATTAAGACACTTGGCACCTTTCACCAAAACTCTTATACAGTTGAATTCTATTGGACTCTGACAACGTGGAGGGTTGGCACTAGTTTGAGTCTCCACCTTGGGCTCTTACTTTTCTAATTACACTGAGATGGTTCTTTCTACTGGTATTTCTATACTTAGCCGATTCTACGACCAGCTCTATCCTCTCTTTCAATTCTAACCACGTGGTGAACCCTGCGCTCATTTGGGAACCCGATCTTTGGACCCAACCTTGGTGTTGCACCGATGAGACACATGGTGGCTTCCGCTTCCCTGAGACTTTTCAACTACTGACTATCTCCTTTTTGGACTTGGGACACGTGGAAGCTTTGTGCTCATTTGGGGAACCACCCTTGGCTTGGACCCTTGAAAGCTGTCATTGAGACACTTAGAAAGCCTCTGTCGTCTCTCTATACTTAGCCAATTTGGGCCCGCTCTGAATCATTTGTGAATCCCAAAGACTTTGAGCCTTTCCCTGTTTCTTTCCTAAGAGCCTCTAGTTTCTCTTTTTCATTGAGTCTTTTGCAACCTGCTCCTCCATTGGAATCTTTTTTGCAACATGTGTTGGCTCATATGCGGGCTTGGCAATTGAACCGAACTTTAGATTTCTTCCTGTGTAGGGTTGGGTTTGGTCAATTTTACTAGGGGAAAAATTGAGATAACAATTTGGTGACTCACGGGGACATTTGCCTGCTAGATGAAGAGATCAGTTGCCTTGTTGTATCCATTGGGCACAGAGTCATGGGTGGTGGCCTAATATTGGTCCTATTCTTTGAAGCTTGAATCCAATGTTTGCACTTGGTGACCTTGAACCTGCCCCACTTGTTCTGGAAATGGACCCCTTGAACCCCCAATTTTAGTTGCTCTATATTTGTTCTATTTTAAAATTAACAACTATCATGGTGACCATGGGTCTCCCTGTTGTAAATGTTGAAGGGCCAAGCGCATTCACCTAGAGTTGCATCAAACTTGTATAATGATGCAAACCTGGAGCAACAAAAACTTGTGCCAGAGCACTTAGGGAAATAAAACCTATGCTACAACAAGACAATGTGCATACGCACTTGGAGAAATTAAAAACCTAGGCTAATATTTACAAGGGCAAGGAATTTTTCCTTTTAGTAGCAGTGTTTGAGGTAGATCCCATTGACTGGAATCTATAATTCTTCGCCATCCAACTTAGCCAGCTGGAAGGCATTGCTACTTGTACATCTTGTGACCATGTAGGGGCCACTCCAAATGGCATCAAACTTGGAATGTTTTCCTAGTTTTTCCCGATCTGCATCCCACTTTAGAACTAAGTCCCCCTCTTGAAAGGTCCTTGTTCTTGCTTTCTTATCAAATCTCTTCTTGATCAATGCTTGATCTTTCTCCATGATCTGCATTACATGTTCTCTTGCCTCTCCTACTTCCATTAGCTCTGCATACCTGATTGCCATAGGTTCAAACTCAGCTAGTTCCAACTATTTCATGAGCTCCAAAGTGGGAAACTCCAATGATATGGGCAATACTACCTCTTTTCCATATACAAGCTTGTATGGGGAGCTTCCTGTAGACCTTTTGGATGTGATCCTGTCAGCCCATAGAGCTGATTTGAGCTTTGTGTGCCAAGTTCTCTTATTTTCATCCAGATTCCTTCTGATAATCCTTAATAGGTTCTTGTTTGTGGACTCTGCTTGGCCATTACCTTGAGGGTAATAGTTTGAGGAAGTGCTAAGGTATACACCATTCTTGAAAGCCCATTCAGTGATCCTTGTACCAAGGAATGCCAATGCATTATCTGATATGATAGTGGCAAGGACTCCAAACCTAGTGGTTATCCCTTCATAGAAATCCAAGATGTTGGATTCATTTGCCTCCTTAAGTGCCACTACTTCAGTCCACTTGGTGAAATAGTCTGTTGCTGTAAGTATCCACTTGTGGCCCTAGCTTGAATTTGGGTTAATTACTCCAATGAAGTCTAGTCCCCATTGCATGAATGGCTGATCCACTAAAATTGGATGAAGAGGCAGGGCTGCTAACTTTTCCTTCCCTATGAATAATGCACACTTCTTGCACTTCTTGATCCATGAGTAGCAATCACTAAACACCGTAGGCCAATAATAACCAGCTTTCATGATTTTGAGAGTTGTTACCTGAGGAGCAAAGTGGCCTCCTGACTTCTCCATCATGGAACTCATGCAACACCCTCTCAATTTTTCATGTCCCAATGCACCTCAATAGAACACTATTGATATCCTTCTTGAACAAGATACCACCAATAAGCACATATGGGATGGCTTGTAGTTCTAAAGTATCTCCTCTTTGCTTTGTTCCATTCTAGAGGGCACAAACCTGTTTAGAGATAATGCACCAAGGCTTGAGTCCAACATGGAATAGGTGCATCATTAGTTGGTTGCTCTTGATCATTCTTTAGTAATAGGACAACCTCTTCTTCATCCATTGACTTAACTTGTTTCTTGGAAGTGAGCTTCTCACACAGACCCTTAACCATGAACCAGTCTTGGTCACTTTGATTTCAATATCATACTCCATTACACGAGTGATCCAACCTTCTCTCTTCTCATTCAAGTCCTTGTTTAGGAGAAAATCCTTGACACCAGCATGAGACACTAGTAGTTGAATCTTGTTGTTCGATACCAAGTGTCTGAACTTCTTCAAACTCCTAATGATAGCAAGGACATGCTTTTCAATGAAATAATACTTTACCTTGTAATCCTCCAAGCTCTGGCTAAAGAAGGCTATGGGTTGTTCTGAACCTTCCTTGTTAGGCTGAACAAAGATAGTTGAGATTTTGTCTGACCCTCCAAAAGCATACAACATGAAGTCCTTTGAAAAGTCTAGGTTAACAAGGGTTGGGGCCTGTGATATTGTGAGCTTGATGGCCTCAAAACTCTCTTTTCCTTTAGTTGTCCATTTAAATGCAAGACTCTTCTTCAACATCATCGTTAAAGACTTCACAAGAGTGGAAAAATCAGGCTCAAACTTGTGGACAAAGTTTATTCTCCCTAAGAATATTTGGAGAGACTTCTTGTGTTGTGGCAATGGAGGTGTTCAAATGGCTTTAACCCTTTCAGGATCAATTGTTAACCCTTCTCTTGAGACAATGTGGCTCAACAACTTGCCCTCATGTGCCAATAATAAACACTTCTTTGGATTCAATGACACTCTGAACCTTCTACACCTCTGAAATACCCACCCTAGCTGGAAGAGATGGTCTGCAACATTATTTGAGAAGATGATGATATCATCTAGATATTTCAGAACTATATTTTTTATTAAGCCTTTGAATGCCATGTCCATAGCTCTTTGAAATGTTGCTCTGGCATTAGACTTATTGAGTTTTCAAAGCATAACTACCATACCTCATTATCATCTTTGTGGCCTAGCTTAGTGATGTTAGGAAGAGGATGAATCTCCTCATGAAAACAATAAACTCCTAGCTCATATTCCTCCATTTCCTTGTAAGGGTCAAAATCATGCCTCTTGTTCACCCACTCATCAAGAGTCAAGTCTGGAATACAACCAACCTTGGTATCTTCCTCATAAGTTCTTGGGAGGTCTTCTTAATCAAAGGCTGAACAATTCACATTGATTAGATTGGGTACATGAGACTCAATATGGAAATCTGCAATGGGCTCAAATTTTATCATAACCTTATCCCCATATCTTGTTCTAAAAATCATGTGTAACCAATCATCAGACAAATATCCTCCAATATTAGCGGTGAAGTCCCTTGACAAACACAATGCAAAATGTGGTGGCAAGTCTATGACTGATGCATTTTGTAATATGGTTACATTGGGGCATGCGTGCAGTGTGAGGCTCAAATATTTGATGACTCCAACATTTGTTACCTTTATCCCATCCAATTGCACTATGCCATTGGAAATGGCTTTGTATTGAAGATCCAACTAATCGGTTATCTGCTTCGGCATAACTGAGATACTTGCCCCTAAATCAATCATGTAATTATGCACTAGCTTGTCTCCAATGATCAATAAAACATAGAACAGAGGGATATTTGTACTCTTACCTTGTTGTCCTCCATGGTTTCCTTCGGGCTGAGCCGTATTGGTAATCACTTTCTCTTGCTGGTTAGGGGGCTGATTTGAGGTTGATCAATTGGCCATGGTAGCCTGCAATAGGTCTCTCTGTCCTGGGATAGCCAATGACTCCCACATTGAGATATTCACATTTATTTTCTTCATCTTTTCAATGATGTTAAATGGGGAGGAGTTATCTTTTTACCGCCCCTTTCCTGGTACATTCTTCTCTTGCACATGGGCCATTACAACTGGTACCTGAGCGGGTCTGGAAGGTGGCTTGGGCTGGCTCTGCACTTTGGGAGTAGTACCTTGATTTCCAATACCTTATGGAGTAATAGAGGGTTTTGGATTACCTAAGTTTGATGATTTTCCCTCTCCAATATTCCTTTTCTTGGACCGTGTATTGGCAACTACACTTTGAGAAAGGGCTTGGTTCATACCACAAAAATCTTCCACCTACCAATTGACAAGCATGGTCTCACTTAGAGGTGCCTTTTTCTAGGTTTCTTACTGCTCATTTTCCCCTTGACTAGGCTCTTGGGATACACCATTGTTCTGTACCATCAAGGCTTGGTTAAACACACCATTGAAACATATTGACTAGTTATGGGGCTAACTACATGGGAAACACCAATCATATTCTTGAGCCATGTTGTTTTGTGTTAGAACCAAGGCCCTCGATTTTGAAGCTGTGTTTGGATCATATGGTTAGAAAGGCCTAGAAACTTGAGGTTGTCCTTGGTTTTGATTTTGATTTATAGCCTGAGCTAGTGGTCTACTTTGTTGATATGGGGTTCTGGCTTGATATTGAGTTTGGGGTTGATACAGCCTAGAATTCTGAGCCTGTTACCTTTTGATAGTCACTAGCTCATTCCATAGGTTTGGCAGTTGTTTCATAACCTCTTTTAGCTTATTTTGAAGTGCTATAAGATGAGGTGGAAGCTTCAATTGAACTTTGATTCCTTGGAGCATGTATGGGGGCTAATGTGGGTGTTTGAATAGTGCTTGGAACTCCTAGTTCTAGATATAGAGGCATAGGTGTCCTAGGTGTGAGTTTACTAGTCTGAATTAAAAAAAAATTCAGCTCTAATGGAAATGTTATAGGCTGAAGGTAAGGCTACACCTCCCATGGATTGAATCATTAAGGAAATATCAAAATTTAAAGCTCTAAGGAAGTATAGAAAATCACCTTCATCTATTAGTCTTATGGCCACTGGAATCCTATCCTACATCCGATGGAATCTGAAGTTGAAATTAGTCAAATACTCATTAGGAGCCCTCTTGATGGTTGTCAAATGTTCCAACAAGGATAGATTATCTCCCTTCTCTCCAAATTGGTTGTGAAGAGCTCTGCACAGATGGTCCTAGTTCTAAATAGAGACTATTGTTAGACTCTTGAACCATTGTGATGCTTTCCCCTTGAATAAAGAGGCTAACAATTTGACGGAAATGTCCATCTCATTGATTTCATAAATTATGTAGACATTTGCAATGTATTGAATGTGGTTACTAGGAGTAGTCTGGTTTTCTCTAGTAAAATATGGAATGCTCTTTAATGTTGCAACTGGGACTAAATTTTGTGCATTGAGAGTGAGTGGGTTGTTGCCAGTGAAGTTGACATAGGGGTTGGGAGGTGGATGTACCATTATGATTGGCCTAAGAACCCTTGTTGATTGGATGAAATTTTTACTATGGGGAGGTGTCGATAAGGTTCTACTTGGTGGAGATGGAGACCTTTGAGCTCTTCTCCCCCTTCTCCCTCTGTCTAGGGACAACTGTAGATAGACGAACAATCCTTCTTCTCTAGTTCTTGATCTGGTATGAATCCTTCTCATGAATTTGTCAAGCCTAGGCTACTAAAACTAGTGGACTCTTCCTCTTTTGGAGTCACCAGATGTGAAACTTTAGAGCTTATTAAAAGATGAGACCTTACAACAAGTGCACATCAATCTTGCTGTAGTAAAAAAAATGGAGACCTCTTGGTCCCACCAGGCGTGTAAAAACTATTAGTGCAAAATCACAGCACCCCTAAATTTCTGCAACTTGACGGGTTGAGACTCTCAGTGTGATTGCATAACATGGAGCATCTCTCAAAGTGTGGGACTTTGAAAATCAAGAGATCTCTCTAGATGAAGGCCGGTTCCTATTCCTCTATTCAGGTGCATACAAATAAATGACAGAGGATATACTCTAAAACCTATTCTATCTTACCAAGGAGACAGGGTTAAGAAGATGTGATAAAATAAACCTAAGCTAAAAAGGTGATGCACCAAAGGAATTTTAAACACTAATTTTTTAATTTAACACAAACCATAGAAATGCAATACAACCACCATGCACAGATAACCAAACTGCAATGAGAGATCAGAAAACAACAATGAACACATGAGAGGGCTGAGAATCATCCACAGACATATATTATTGCTCCAGAATTGATACAGTACATTACAATAGCCAAGAGGAAAAACTTTTTATTACAACTTTAATGGGAGGTTTGGAAAGCTCCAAAAATTCACTTGCAAACAAGGGAAGAAGGGAGGGTGTAAAACAAAAATGTCCAACCCTTTACATTGATCCAAGCTCTTACCTTTATAGATGCAGTGAAGAGAGGAGAAGAAAATAGGTAGGAAACCTAATTTGGAGCTCACCTACTAGTAATCAATGCCCCTACAAATCCACTCACAATCTGTCAATTCTTCCATTCTATGTCTACTCGGCATGTCGAAGAAGGAAGAACGACGGATCAAATCGAATCTGATCTGGTTGTTGAAGTAATCGGATCGCATATTAATGGACATGAAGAAATTTTCTCGATTCTCACCCACCTAACCTTGTCAAAATTAAAATCTCATGTTTCCATGGCGTAGATGAGGTTAATACCCTTTCTAATGGTGCCAAATTTGTTGAATTTCGAGCATTGGATCGAAATATATGTCCATTTGAATGTTTGAGTTGGATCTATACAAAAATGGCAAAAAAAAGCTTAGCAGAATGGGTCTGCGGGCCTGAAATTGACTTTGTGCCTTTTGCACAAAAACACAAAAATACAAAAATGCCCCACAGCCTCACAATTCACTTTTTCCAAAAAACCATCTTCGGGACTGACGGTCCGCATTTTCCATTTGGGTGAAAATTCCTCCCCAGGCCCGCCAACCCACATGTAATTTAGGCCTAACACATGGCTCCTCTGGGCATCGGTAGAAGTGCGGTTTATTTTTACACTTTACGCCTTCTCGGGCCAAAATTTCAAATTACCTTCGATGACCTGCCTTGACTTGAAACATGGCCACGTGTAGATCTGGCATGCGTTTGGGGACCGCTTTTTGATTTTTTTTTAATTTGCGCCAAAGAGACACGTGGAAACCTCCACGGCTTTGCTTTGTTCCTTTCTATTTTGGCTAAGTCCCTTTTGTTTGGCAGGGCCATTTGCCTGACCTGAGACACGTGTAGGCTTAGCACACATTTTATTTTTCTCCTTGAATTTTAACTTTTGGAATTACGTCGGGCTGACACGTGGCACCTTTCACTAACCCTTCTATACTTAGTCAATTTAAATGGTCAAATTTGTCCCCTTTCTGACTTTTGGACATGTGGAAGCTTTGCGCTCACTTGAGACTAGCCCTTAGGCCGCCCCTTTTTGAATTTGCATCATTGAGGCATGTGGCACCTTCTACTAAATCTGCCCCATCTTGACTTTTCAACTATCGAATCTGTCCCTTTTCAGACCAAGGACACATGGACAACCAATTCTAGTTTGGGAGACCCACTTTTAGATTTTCCTTTGAAGATGCACTAAGCTTACATGTGGCACCTTCCATGAGTTTGCGATACTTAGCCAATTCTGGATGATTCCTTTATCGAACCCTAGACACGTGGAATCCTTACGCTCATTTGAGTCTACACTTTGGGTCGCGTCTTAGAATTTTCATTGATGAGACACGTGGAGACTTCTGTCGGTTATTCATACTTATTTGATTTAAGGGCTAGCTCTGTCCCCTTTTTATCAGACTTGGGACATGTGGAGGCTTGGCACTTGCTTGAGTCTCTGCCTTTGGCTCTAACCCTTGAAAGTGCATCATTGATACACTTGGCACCTTCCGCCGACACTCTTATACATAACCGATTTGGGCCCACTACCATTTGACTTCTGCTGGACCCTGACCATGTGGAAGGTTGGTGCTAGTTTGAGTCTCCACCTTGGGCTCTTACTTTTGAAATTGTGTCGAGATGACATGTGGTTCTTTCCACTGGCCTTTCTATACTTAGCCAATTCTACGACTAGCTTTGTCCCCTCTTTTGATTCTGACCACGTGGTGAACCTGTGCTCATTTGGGAACCCGATCTTTGGACCCAGCCTTGGTGTTGTGCCGATGAGACACGTGGGGGCGTCTGATGCACTAAGACTTTTCAACTACCGACTATCTCCTTTTTATATTTGGGACACGTGGAAGCTTCGCACTCATTTGGGGAATCACCCTTGGCTTCGACCCTTGAATTTGTGTCATTGAGACACTTGGCAGCCTCCTCCATCTCTCTATACTTAGCCAATTTGGGCCAGCTCTGAATCATTTTTGAAGCCCGAATACTTTAAGCATTTCCCCGTTTTCTTTCCTTTCAAGCTCTGGGCTCCTTTGTCATTGTTTGATCCTTCGCAAACCTTGATCCTCTATTGTAGAGTCTTGCTTGCAACATGACTATTGGATTTGAAATGTGGGCTCATATAAAGGAACCGACCTTTAGATTTCTTCCTGTGCAGGGTCGGGTTTGGTCAATTTTTTTGGGGGGAAAAATTAGGATAGCACAATTCTAATCTAAAAATTGCGGAGAGTGGAAATATGAGAAAAGGTTGGCAATGCCCTAAGAGTGAAATAGGGATAAATATTTATTTTTTATTTTTGGATAACATAGTATGTAAAATAAATATAAATGTATTCCACACACACAAAAACACATCTTAATAGTAGTAAGAACAATCTACAAAATATCTAAAATACAAGAGAAAGGAGACAGGTAGATACAAGCCATAAAAAAAATTTATTAATCAAGTATAGACAACTATATTAGAATTAAAAACAATTCCCTAGATGCATTAAATTAATTAAAATAGAGGTTAAAAACCATACATATAATATTGGAGTTCAATTGATTTGTAAACAGAAGAAGTAGAATTTCTATAATATAACAAACTCTACTCTTTATAGAAAGTGGAGGGAAGATGCCTAAGAAATAAGTTAATGGTGTCATAAATTAAGAGTCAAAGATCATTCCATGATGCAAATAATTTGGATCATGAAGTAATGTAAATATATTATCTTGAGAATTAATATGGGTTTCTAACATTGATCAGTATATTTGAAGAGGAAAAATAATTATTTAGATCAAGTGGTGACCCAAAAGTCTTCTATTGCATGGATTACATTAATGTCCCACTTAATTCATTTCAAATCATGCCTCAATTAAAAGGGTGAGTTCAATGAAAACTATATAATTATTATGACATGAGGGTAGCTTCAAACATAATATGATCTGATAGTGGTTTTTGGTAATGATCTACGATATAGAAATGAGTAACTATTCCTGGGAACATGGTGGCATGGAGGTGGTGTTGTGAACTAAAGGAAATCCCTATAGGTCCTTGATTAAGAAAATTAATATATAAAATGGGTGCCACATAAAATATTTGGTTAAATAGTATAATGTAAGCTACAAAAATAGTTGGAATGTAAAGGAGAGAAATAGTAGGTGCTGGAAATATTATTTGGTTCTTGTCATGTCAAATTTTCTATCTCATTTTTCAATTTTTTATTCGATAACTTGTTTTTTTTTTTATTAAGGGCAAATAGTTTTGAAGTGACTATACCCTATATACAAAAGGGCTCAAAAGCCAGATAGTGAAGATGAGAGAAACAGCCCAGAGAAGGGCAAAACAGTCAACCAAGAAGGGCTCAACAGCCAAATATTACAATATAAGTAAAAATAGGATCTAAACGTACAAAGATCCAAAATAAAGAAGGAAAGATCAAAAAGAAACCAAAAGAGAAATAGCATATAAAGCTCCACCAAAAAACAGCTCCAGAACTGCCAGATGACAGCCACATCGCAGCCAAAAAACAGCATCACAACAACTCGTTACTTGATGGCTCTGTCAATCTTGGTCTTGATAGCCTACAGCGACATGAAGAAGGCAATGGCAGTGGCCTGAGAGGAGTCTTGCATATCTTCTTGGGAAATTGCAATATCCCTTTTCTCTTTAGGACCCCAAATGTCCTCATTGACCCCACTTAAACTGCAGACACTATGGACATGTTGTTCAATGTTTGATAACTTGTTTTACTTCTTATAAATTCTATGGTTTTCTTTCCCTAATTGTTTCAATGTTTATTCTTCTCTCCCACACTTCCATTTTTAATTTTTTTTCTTATTTTCAACCTTCAATTGTACCACTTTAGTTAGTTCCTAGGATACACCATAATAGGGCTCAAAACGAAAGAACTAAAAAATATATGTTTCTAAAAAAAATCAATGTTAAATAGGAAAGAAATTTTTATAGAAGTAACTCTTACACTTTTGTCTTGTTTCCAAGTTTCCTCCCCTCCCATGAAACTCTTTTCATTTGCATGAGTTTCAACATCATCTTCATGAGAGAACTTTAGTTCCATTATGCACTCCAAAATCACTTTGCATTAGAAGTTATAATTTTCCATTGGAATGTTAATTTTGATCCACACAAGATTCACAAGGGGTATCACTTCATTTTTGTGTCTTAATGAGGCTCAAAATGTTGCTTAGGGTACTTAAGTTGTTCCATTTTTCCCTTAAAATTTCACTTAGGTACTTTATGAAATTCCTAATTGCCACCAAAACTAAACTCAAGTTAAAAGAAGAATTAATAATGAATTTTAAGTACCCAAAGTGAAGAAAAAGAGAACTTTGGGTATTAAGGATGTACCTTACTCTTTGAAAAAGTGATCTCATGACTTAAAGGTGGAGAATTTCTCCTGAGATGGGACTATGGAACCAATTTTATTTTGACCATAACTTTCACATCTAGACTCCAATTTGAGCGAAGTTTGAAGTGTTGGAAATATATTGAAGAAAATATTAATATTTTTTATATTTAAAAACCTGAAACATGATATATATTTTTCATGAGAACCATCTCTCATGTGTTATTTTTTCCTTAATTGTGAGATCTTGTTTTCTCATAAATTGAGTTCTACCTGTTGAATCTTACTCAAGAATTTTCCATAGCCTCTTCACCTTGGAACCATAATTTTAAAGTGTATTCAAGATGATTTTATTTTAGTTTTGGTCATTTATTTTTGTATTGGTGATGGAAATTTCTATCATATGAACTTCAACAACATAAAGACAATAATGATCAATGGAAAGCATATTCCTATAAAAAAAATCCACCATAGTGGATTGTATCAAATGGAAGGATTTCCAATTTCAATTAAAACACAAATTATTCCTCATTCGTGTTGATAATTTTTGATGCTATAAACTCGTGGATGGATTTTTTATGCAACATTCTCATCTCCAAGGAGAATATTGTATTTGATACTATGTTGGGATTTAGGTTACAAATGTTACTGGTAAAACTTCTTAAGTGGATCAAGTAAGAAACCTCCAAGAATGAAATTTATTTTTATCTCCCTCTATTCAAGTGAATTTTTCTATTTTTCCATCGATGAATTACTTTTTGTAATTTCATGTAAGTTTCTCAAGGACTATTTCTATTTATCCATTGGGAAAAACATTTCATAAAGCCACTTTTAAGTTATGATTTAAGTGAAAAGTGAATTGTAAAAATGTCACTTAGTTACTAAGAGGTGGTTATGAAGTTGTTATCGGATAAAAGTATAAATAGGTGTGGCATTTTCCATTGTGGGGGTTATCTCTCTTTTCTCTCTCAAATATGAAGAGAGTTTGCTACAACTTTGTGTGTACATACTATTTTTTAGTCTTTATGAATAAAAGTATATAACTGGAATAGGATTCATATTTTGGTGTTAGTGTTATCCAATCATGAAATCATGTTTTGATGTTAATGTTTGAATGTTATCATTTATACCTCCATCTATTTGTGTTGTAGGTTATACTATGATTTGCAGGTTTTGTATTGGATATATATCTATGTGTAATTTGTTCCTGTAATGAAATTACTTAGATAGATCTAAATATCAACAACAATATAACACCAAAATATAGAGAAATAATCACAACATGCAAGTAGAATGAGATATCCAATTTGCGGGGGGAAACTTCAAAACCATACAATAAGACTCAATTGCTTAATATGATGAACATGTACTAGCCACTAACTCCTATATATACCTTATAATTATATAAAAAACACTAAGGGAAACCTACTAACCATATGAATGTGAAATGAAATGAAAAGATATTATGTTAGTTGTAAACTGACCATTTATATCCTAATGTATGACCTAGGATTAAGGGTGTAGCATTCCCCTCCACTTAAAAGGTACATTTCCCTCAATCTTGGTAATCTTTTGGTTTTGTTGTTGAAATGCTTCATCTTTTGATGAGGACAAACAAACAACAACAAAAATGTAATAGGAAAAGAAAATTTTCCTGATAAAAATCCTTTAATTCTAATTATTTCCTTCCTTTTTAATTATATAAGAGGTCCTCTTATTTTAATTGCAATAAAATCCTAGTTAATCTTGATTTCTAATCCAAAATTGATTATACTTATTATTTTTAGCAAAACTTACTATTTTTAGTAAGTTTCAAATTTTAGTTGCCTAGATCCTATAAAATTGTATACATTATCAAAGCACCTTAATTAATTTATTATTTGGGTTTCAACTCAAGTTTACTCATGGTTATGAATATAAGGTATTTTTAAAATTAAAAAGAAAAACTAAAAAAACTTCAAACTCAATTTTCTAGGTCTTAGATGGATGATTTCAACCTTTGAAAATTGTTAAACATGTCGTAAATGGCTAGTGAATTTAATATGGCCTATGTATTGTTGAGATATTTTCATTAAAAAATAGAGTCATTTTGGTTCCCGAATCAAAATCTATGGCATTTTCAAGGCACGCCATCAAATCTTCATATTTATGCCCTACTATGTTATGCAAAGCACCAATTTTGACCTACTAAGAATATTTATTTAACATAAATTAAATCTTTATCATATGACTAGACTAAATCAGAAACATACAATACTTTAACATACAATGATAAGCATGTACAACCAATAAGAGGATAAGAGTGATATAACTGATATCTGATTAGCTAGATTAGATTTTGGCTGGACAATTAGTGGAACAAGATCAATCTAAACTATATGTGCTTCGTTTAGAAAATAATGATCCAAAATTTATGTTAGACAATCACCCAAAAGGAGACAAGATCTCTTGGGCACTAGTGTCTAAATTGAGTATTAGTGTCCTATTGAGGTGTTTAAATCTATTTTTTTCAGTGACTGATAATCTTTCCTTCACTTTTTATTCCATCTAATTTGTTGTAGGTTTCTCCTAGCATGCATGTACCTGCAAAAAAAACCCTAGCTACCTACATAAGACTTAAGTGCACATTAAACTAAATAAAATTTGCAAGTGCTTAAGTCATACTAACCTTGGTGGTCACCCCCATGTAATTGTCACCAAGTTCTACACTACATTTTGGACTCAAGGTAGTTCTGTTGTGTTTGATATAAATTGTGTCCCTTGAAGATAGGCTGCCCTTGTGAAATTTCCACCAAGATAGTGGGCTACAACTACTTTACCTCCAAGATAATGTGTGTTATGCAATTCATAATTTTACCTTCATATGTAGTGAATAATGCAGCCCAAATGAATTCCTTAAGTTATCCAATTAGTAGATGGATAATAATAGCCCAAATTCCCCTTATAATAGTTGGTACATTGTGTATATAAGATTCCTTTTCTTGAATTTTGAAATTAACAATACTATAAGTTGACCCAAAGTAATCAATAAAAATTTATAAAAGATAAATAAGTGATGGGTCATTTTTTAAATATAAGAACCACGTGATTGGATAGAAGAGGCCATATGGGACAATAGTATAGGTCAATATTGTCCCTTACTGGGTTCTTATGTCTAGAAATATCTAAGGATAAATCAAAAAATATTGATTTGAGTAACACATTGTTTAATGTGCAAAAGTGAAAGGATAATTCCAGAAAAATAGAGGAAGAAAGCATGGAAAGATTAAAAAAATTGAACGTAAATAAAACCAGTGTTATCAATGTCTAGTTTGCTTTCTTAGGAATCATGCATATAATGACATACTAAAGGTTTAATATAATATCAATAAGTGAATATTTTTTGTCTACATATATGAAATCATAAATGGATGTGATATGACATTATAACATATTATGTTAGCCATAAGACAGCCATCCATATCCTGATATATGACCGAGGATTAAAGGAGTAACATGCCCCTCCCCTTCAAAGAAACATTATCCCCAATGTTGGTAATGTATGGATGTTGTTACCTAAGTTCTTCATCTTCCCATGTTGCATCTTCAAGGTCCAATTGATCAGATACTCGATAATGAAATTTTTCCTTAACATCTTAGTTTGTATCTATATGATTCCTTCATGATTCAAGATGATGCATCCCTCTTCATCAAGCTCTAGTATATCACTGACTAAGAAGATGTCATGTTCCCTTTTTGAAATATTTTAATAAGGGATATAAATTAATATTTTAACTTAAGTGGCCAAAAAGCAAATGTTATATCATAAAAAATAAAATTGTTCTTTTATTATTAAAATATATTGATAAAGTAACTCAAAATTAAAATAAAAGTAGGTGAATTTGCTTTGTGGGTGTCTTTCTCAAAAATGTGAAAGGGAAATTATAAAAAGGGGCTTTATGCTCATTTGGTAAAAATATTTTATCAATCATTTTTTCACTTATCTAGATTTTGCAAGTTTGAGCATTCTGATTCAACTTTCAACCATTGAGAATGAAAATCGTCTTGTGGAGAATTAAAGGATGAAAAACCTCTAGAGGAAAAGATATTGGGAATGAAAAACCTCTGGTTCTTTGTGGTGATTCTATCCAGGAATCGTATTTGGGCTTCAAATCTATTTTTATCACATTTCAGCTAGGGTAACATTGGGCTTCAGATCTAAAGCAACATCAACTTTCAGAGTGATAGAATAATTAGGGAAGCATTTAAAATTTTATATCTTCATATAAATTAGTCAAGAAAATATCATATTTTCTAGGGCATCTATCAATGGGTACAATTTGGGCATTATATTATCGACTTGCAAGTTCAGATAAGTTTTAGTAGCTAGGGCAACACTTCCAGGGTTGACGTCACCATTAGGGGTAGATTTATAGGGATGATGTTATCTGAAAAAATTTTACATCATCATTTCTAGTTTTTGGGGCAAGCAATTGGTCTATTTCATCCATCTGGGGTATTATTTGCTAAATAATTTTGGTGTATATGGTCAACTATACTTTTCCTACTTGTGACAACCTAATTTTTCTAGTTTTTGATTTCTAGCGAATGATGGCCTATATTTTTTCTAGTTTTTAAAGAGATTCGTACGAGTGCCCCCCATTCAGGAGAGTGTAAATGAGATTAAATTGTGCCAACTAACTAGTATCCAGACTCTCGAGTGCCAACCAACATCAACATGTACTTAATATAGAGGGGGGATCAAGTACTTGATCCCCCCTCTATATTAAGTACATTTGATCCCCCCTCTATATTAAGTACATGTTGATGTTGCTTGGCACTCGAGAGTCTGGATACTAGTTAGTTGGCACAATTTAATCTCATTTACACTCTCCTGAATGGGGGGCACTCGTACGAATCTCTTTAAAAACTAGCAAAAATATAGGCCATCATTCGCTAGAAATCAAAAACTAGAAAAATTAGGTTGTCATAAGTAGGAAAAGTATAGTTGACCATATACACCAAAATTATTTAGCAAATAATACCCCAGATGGATGAAATAGACCAATTGCTTCCCCCAAAAACTAGAAATGATGATGTAAACTTGTTTTAGATGACATCATCCCTATAAATCTACCCCCAATGGTGACCTCAACCTGGAAGTGATGCCCTAGCTACTACAACTTATGTATGTATGTATGTATATATGTATGTATGTATATATGTGTGTGTGTGTGTGTGTGTGTGTATACATACATACATGTATACATATATACATACATACATACATACATACATACATACATATATACACACACACATATGCGTACATACATACATACATACATACATATATGTGTGTGTGTGCGTGCGCCAAAATTCCAGTTCAAAATAGATGGCCCCCTCTTTTCTGAGTTAAAACTAATAAATAAAAATCTAGATTTCAGGGTTTAAATTCATTTTTTAGCATTTATTTTATGTCTATTACTATATTCAACAAATTTGTATTTTCCACAATGGTTTTACAAAAAAAAAATTATTAATCCTTCCCTAGGGTTTCCAGTGAATCCAGAATTATTTAAAAATGCCCATTTATGTACATTATAGTGGTATTAGAGTTATGGTCTTGTCAGCCTATGAGTCATAAGCACAGTACAAGAATTCATGTTAGAAATGTTGCAAGCTTTGCAATAATATCATAAGGATAAATAAAGGCATGGATGGAGATATAAATAAAGAATAATGTTGTGTCAAAATCTAGGCCTCAATAATTTTCTAAAGAGCTAAAATCAAAATAATTTATCTTAAATAAAGAAAAAGAACCAGAGAATGTGGTTGGAAAGAAACTAACCACATTGCAGAAAAGCACAAAGGATGTAATGGGGACCCAAAAAAGGTGTGACGAAAGGATAAGAAGAGCTAAGGAAGCTAAGTTGATATCCGCTCAAGAAAAACAACACCTATTGAAAATTAAGGGATTTTTTTCCTATTGTAATGGTGGGGCATGAAGAAATCAGGAAGCGAGAAAATTCAAATCTGAAATGAGTTAGTGAGAATCCCATAAAGGAATATACTATGCAAGTGGAAAGTGAAGGATGTTCAATAGAAAAAAGTATGACTTTTGATAAATAAAATGTTTATATTTACAATGTAAGGGAAGAAGCATTACATGTCAAATGCCAAGTATCCAAAGTTAACGTTATTTATCCCTAAAATCACCTATCAATACTCCAAGAATTACAATGTTTGATTCATTACCATATGAGATTGATTTTTAGAGTAGCTATAGTGATGAGCATGCAAGTAAGGAGAGTTTTTCATTTTATGCTACTAATTCTAAAATTCTAAATTACAAGAATGGTTGTGTCAAGGAAAACCTCTCAAAATCTCCTACTTCTAAATTAGAAAAAAAAAAGAGGTAATAATTTTGATTACGACCCAAGGTATGAAAATAAAAGTCTTTTTTTACATTTTTTGTTTCATACTATACTATTTCAAATTTATTGTCATCATGGTAAGCACTCTAATAATGGAGAAAGGGTGAATGACACAGCTTGTAGTATAAGGCATGTGGACTCTTTGATTCAAGTTCAAGATTATTTTTGCATATGGGATCCATGTGATATTTTGAAGGTCAAAATGGATATAAGAATTAATATCACTATTGAATTCTCCATATCTTGTAATTGGATAGAAAATAATTCCATGAGGAATTATATAAGGTATATGGAGTATTCTAACTAATGTTTGAAGGATCATTTCATAGTACACTCCTTTAAAACAAGTTCTACTATTGAGGAACTCACTATGGAGATGAAATTCAAGTATGAAGAGAAAGAAGCAATACTTTGAGGTATACTGAATGGAATCTCAAATATGGTTACATAAAAAATAAGGGAGGAATCATTTTCACAGAAACCAAGTAGCTCAAAGCACTCAATACATAGAGACAACCAAGGGTCTATTCTTAGGTAAGATATTTCATTACGATAATGTTTGGTTTATCTTGGACATACTTAATATTACTCCCCTAAGGTTATCACCAAATGAGATACTTTCAAAATGGAGCCTTTTTGTTGGAAATCACCAACTATACATGGTAAGCATAAGTGTTGGATGCAAGAAACATGAACCAAGGGACACTATGAAAATGGTTTCCAATCTTATATCTATTGATCTCAATATTTCTAGCCTCTTCCACACTTTATTTGTATTCATAGAAGATTTTTCAATCATATGGTGGATTTTTCATCCCATTACCATTATTGAAGTGTTCTTAGCTAGTACATGGAAATTTGCATATTTTACATTTGTGATTTTGAGTAAGGGAACTTATTTTGGTAGCCATGGTAATATATTCCTATCGATGATTTTGATAAATTAATTTTTGGAATAATGATATCCATCATGAGAAGCTATAGATCTATAGTTATGGGGAAATTTTCCGTGTTTTATGTGGTGTGTAAGAGGTCTCACATATTGAGATCATTAATTGCAAACATTCCATCAACTTTAGTTCTTTTGGGGAGAAATTCAAAGCAACGTATGACTCTTGCAACCACTGATCAACTAGCATACAATTTTATTTGAACCATTTTTTAGTGCGCACCAAATTTTCTTCTTTATTTTGTGTTGACGCGTTCTATTATTTGTATGGAGACATTGGATACAATACTATTACATTTATTGCTTTGGACATTATTATGATTTTTTCGTATATTAGTGTTTATACGCTAAATTATTTTGGAAAAATTATGTATGAGGCATATGATCCCAATTTATTGCTTTTATCATTATTGCTTGGTTTAGATATGATGTTATGGATATTTTTGATATGATGCTTACATGGATTATATTTTGTATATATTATGGATAATTGTCGTCATGGTTATTTATCTCTTTGATGGATGGATGTTGCGTAATCAATTTGGAGGGTTTAGCATATGCTTGATTGGATCATTTTGACATGTGTAATATTGTATTATTTGATTTTTAGCACCAAGAAGGTATGTTGCATAAATTGAGTTTTCAAGTTATAGGTTTCGTTATAGGAGAACATGGGACTCAGGTTTTGCACCTCCAAGTTGCACAATAGGTCATTTGGGCCAAATCTATTTCCCTTTGTTTGCTTTTCCTTAGTTATTATGTTTTGGACTAAGGATGGAAATATGGAATTCATCATCTTAACATGTGTATTATATTATTTTGGTTATTTTAGATAATTTTTCCCCACTTATGACTAATTTCATTTATCTATCCTTAATTGCATGTTTGAGTCACTTTTATGGGTTAATTGTTTTCCACTTGATTAGGGGAGGGTTAATTTAGTTTATCCTTGATTAATATGGTTTTGGGCCACCTAATCATGGACTAGGTGGACCTACCACCCCATCTTAATGATCCACTTTTCCTAAATCTCAAATTTGGGAAAAACGTGGGAATTCGACAGTGTGTTTGGAAATTTGGGGGCTAATTTTTCCTTAGAATGAGCCCCATACACCTTACCTATGGGTAGGTTGGATCCTCCCAAAGCTCAAGAATATTTTTCCCTCACTTTTGACCCCTCTCTTATCTCCATCAACATTGATGTTTTGATTTTTTGTAAGGCTTGGGATTTGGGGATGCATGATTTGTGATTTTTAAGAATTCATTTTCATTTATTATCCTTATCGTATTCTTGAAAGAGACTTTTGGGTGACTTGGATTTGGGAAGGGATAAGTGAAACATATCACCATCTCATTAGTTTGTTTTTTCAAGACAATTTTCTTATTTAACCCTCCATTTTGGAGAATTTGGGGACTCTTTGTTCATTTTTAATTAGAGCTTGTTCGGAAATTTTGGAGAAAAATATATTTTGGAGTGTGGAATTACAATTTGGTGTTGGAATATATTACTAGTGAGGTTGGCATCACATCTTCTAATTTAATTATTATTTAAAATGAAATCATGTTTCCATCTTGCTTATTTTTTATGGAATGATATGTCGGATTATTTTACTCGTTTTTACTTTCTTATTGTTTTACTCCATCCACCCCCTTTGGGGAGTGGATTTTAGAGTGTTGGGGAAGAGGAAATAATCCCTTTTACTCCCACAAGGATTGATGGGCAAGCCTTGTTCTGATTCCTACTAAACTCCCTTCATTTGGTTGAAGTTGGAGATGGTTTTTCATGTGGTTTGGAAACCATCTCCCATTCTTGATAAGGAAACCTCCATGGTTTTAAAACCCTTTAAAAGGAGAAGGAAAGGAGAGATAAGGTCCATGAAGGGATAAGGATTTTTGGGTGGATTGTGGACACTTAAAAGATATATATACTAATTTGGTTACTTGATAATTTTGGTTAAATGGGACTTCCTACCCCTCTTCCCCACCTATTTAATCATGGAGCTTCATAGGCTTGTATTGGTTTTCACCTTACTTTGTTTTCTTGATCTTATATTTCACCCAATGCTACTTGTTTTATTATATATGTTCCTAACTCCTCTCCAAAGTACTCTATATACTTGTCTTTTGGCTCATGTTTCACTAGCTCACTTCTCACCCTTCGCCGAAAGGGGTGAAATATTTGGAGTTATCCTATTACCTCTCCTAGAATGATTCAATAATATTTCCACCACAATACACACAATCACACTACACACTGCCACTCTATTTTCAATTTATCACGAAGTAATATTCAAATCCTACAAAATTTCTTGCTCAAAGTTACAAAGTTTAATCTATTCCAAGTAAAAAACTATCTCAAATTCTCACAATTTCACCCTCACATGACCTAATTTGGGGGCAATTCAATTCTCCAAATATAGTTCAAATTCGATCAAATACTATGTTTCAATTTATATAGGTTGCTTTCAAATTTTATTCCAATAATATCAATATCCCTCCCAAATGACCTAACTTGGATTCCAATAAAAGTCAAAAGCTTTCCCATTTGACATGGTTTTCACCCTTACATCATGAAGTGGGGGAAATAAGACATCATTTTCTATCCTGTCCATTTTACGGGGGGTTCCTATGACTAGATTGCAAGTAACAATTGGTTCATTTCCATTTGCAGTGGTAGAACCTATTTTGAGGAAGTGTCATGGTTTAGAAAAAATATGATCACACTCTCAACACTCTTTCTCTAGTGATAGGATGCCCAGATCCATAGATTTCTCACACCGGTTCAGGAATTGATCACTACCGATCCCTCCATCAATCTGTAGGTTTCAAAGTCTCATATATCTCCATAGCATGTTTATATCCAATGAATTATTTTGTGATATTATACTCACTCCACATGGATCAAAACAATGATCTATGGTTTGCCAAGTTGTGATTCTTACTATGGACATGCCTTGGCTATAACTCCTTCAGCCCTCCACAGGTTTATTGTTTGTATACTATTGAATTTCACCCAAATATCATAAAGGGGGCAAATGCAAACACAAAATTATGCACTTATTATTATTACATCATGCCTCTAGTATGTTATTGTATACATGATTTCTAAGTATAAATATTAGACAATGTTGACACCTTTTCCTAGTCCTTCTATTTCTTTTGATTGGTTTTGATTGTGACTTTGTCCTATACTTCTTGGATTTACATATTTTGGTCAAGTCATGGGGATCCGTGTCCCCATTCTTAAGCTTTTTTCGTTTCTTATATTTGGGATAATACCACGCACCTAGGAAACTAGCACTCGGGTACTAGTGTCCCTTCTAGGTGCTTTTATCTAGTCTCTTTCTTTTTCTCAATTTTTATTTGATACTTTACTTTGGATCATATCTAGTCCTTATTTCATAATATGTGTTGGCCTTTTATGTCTTTAAATGTAAAAATTCAAATAAGGAAGTCATAAATACACAACATACTCACTATTATTAGGGCTAATTTGGGATATTAATTCCTATCAACTATTTGGGAAAATATCAGCATTCAAGGACTGTATTATTCACTACATAAGAGGGGTTATTTATGAATCCCATCTCATGCATTCATCTTGGTGGAAAAGTAATTGTATCCCACTAACTTGTACAATTTGTACAAGGGAAACCTAGATTCAAGGGACATGATTCAATCACACACACACACACATACACTAGAACTATGTAGAGTCTATAATGTGGTACAATGCTTGATGAAAATGACATTAGGGTGACCACCAAGGTCAGCCCGACTCAAGCAAATGCATTATTTTTTTTCATCTAATGCTTTCTTGATCCTTGTGTAAGCTAGGGTTTAGTTTGTAGTTTTAGGTATGACACAAGAACCCTACAGCAAAGTGGATCTAATAATTAATGAAATGAAGAAGAAAAGTTCATACCCTTGAAAACTTAGAAGCATGGAATTTTCCAAGACACTAATGCCTAAGTGGTCATGTCCTTCTTTGGTAGATTTTATTTGAATGAGTTTTAGATTACAGTATTAGAGACGAAGCTCACTCGGTCCAGATCTGGACTCAGTTTCTAGTGTAGAATCATCCCAAATCTTTGAATACAAGCTAATTCACTCCTATATGACTATTGCTTACACTTTCTTGTCTCTTGATTGATATTTTTTTATATTAATTGATCATAATCCTCTGATTAATATGTAATTCTTTAAAATCATTTGGTGAACCTATTTTTTGATCAAACCCTAGCTTATCTTATAATCCCTCAGTTTTTGAGTTCCTCGTAGCTTATGAAAAGTGTTGCACACCCATAATCCCAAACCTCCTTCCCGATAGTGTTATCACCAAATTATAACACCCTATAATTTTTCATGTATGTGTGCATGAGCTACCAGTTTAATTGGGTAACATTGGACAATCTCTCAAGTTGTGGAACTTACAAAATTGAGATGGACCCCAAAGAAGGTTGGTTCCTCTACATAATCCAATGCAAAAACTACTCCTAATGAAGGGGAAAATGTTTTCTACTCCTAACCTATAATTTCCAAGGGACTAAGGAGAGGGAGAGAGCATGAAAATGAACAAATCCTGCACTTAAGAGGTGATAGCACCAAAATATGGGTGTGAAACATTCTGTTGAGGGAGTAAAATAGAATGAAATATAGTTGAGAGAGGCTAGGCAAGATTTAACACAGTCCCAAACATGCACCCATTACCAAATTTCTAATAACACAACAATATGAACCTGCAAGTATTAAATAACATGCACATAATAGAACAACAGTAATTGAGAGGCATGAAATTACAAGAAAAATGAGAAAGGGTTAAAGAGGAAACCATAATACACATATTTATTGCTTCAAATAATGCACAACCAACTATATTTGTAAAATAGAGTCATAGATTCACTTGAAATTTTTTATATGAAGGTCTTGGTTAAATGAAGTTGAGAAAACAATTAATAGAGTTTCCCCAAGCTCCTAGAATATCTCCCCCTCAAAATGAGAAGTGTTTATAATATATAGAAGAATGTGGGAGAGAGAGAGAGAGAGAGAGAGAAGGGAAACTCGAAATTCTTCTCCCGCCCACAAATAAGATGCATTAAATTTCTTAAAAGGGGCATGGGTGCCATACTTCATTAATTTTAGTGGTTGGGATGCCTGGAACTACACTTTTTAGAGCTGAGTACGTTTTCTTATTTTTTACCCACCTAATCTCACCAAAAATAATATTTCATATTTCCATCATGTAGAGGATATTGATACCTTTCAAATGATATAAAGTTTGTCAAATTTTGAGCACTGGATCAAAATTTATTCCCATTTGAAAATTTGCATTAATCTGCACAAGAGATGGCAAAAATGCAAATTTGTAAAAAATCCCCCAGGGCCTGAAATTGCAAATTGCATGATTTGAAAAAATTGCAAATTTTTGAAATTGCAAAAAATATCCCAAGGCCCAAAATTTCAAAGATGCAAAAAATCCCCCAAGGCCCAAAATCGCAAAGATGTAAAAAATCTCCCAAGGCCTGAAATTGCAAAGATGCAAAAAATCCCCCATGGCCCAAAATTGCAAAGATGCAAAAAATGCCCCAAGGCCCAAAATTGAAAAGATGCAAAAAATCCCCCAAGGCCCAGAATTGCAAAGATGCAAAAAATCCCCCAAGGCTCGAAATTTGAAAAATATGAAGAGTTAGAAGGATTTTTTTATATTTTCGGAAAGAGGGAGAAATTTTTTATCTGATGAAGATGCTTTTAGGGATCCTCAAGTACTTAGAATATATTTTAAAAATTGGATTTTGAAGCACTAAATGGGAAACATGGTGATAGTTCACCAAAATTAAGTGTGAGATTATTTTAGATAACACCTAGTATAAGCCTATTCCTATGAATGGTCTTCAACCTATCTTTACAAATGCCCAAGAGGAAGTTTCCTTCGACCGTAAGTCACATACTACTCCCACATATCATCCCAAAATTCATGTTCTGTTTACAAATTTTATCAATCCACATCCAGATGTTTCACTCCTATCCCCTATCCATGCTACTAGTTCTTATGAATCCAATATTGATGTTAATTATATTTCTATAAATGATACATGTGTTGAAGATTTAGTTAATTTTTAATATGAATAAGGTCTTTCTAATGATGATTGTGATACCCTCACTTATTTTTGTGTTGTAGATGTTATCCTAAATACCCCTTACCCTACTGTATCTTCTTCTCCACTTACATATGCACAAATAATTAGAGATGATCCTATTGTTGTTAATAATGATATTCTAATCACCTTTCCTCCTTCTCAACCAAGTACTTATCCATTGAATATTGTGCCTAAAAATTCATATCTTTCTTCCTCCACATCTTTTGTTCCTCCTAATGATGTTAATAATCATTTTCCTTCTCATAATGTGTTAAAATATGTGAAAATTAGTGATGCATGTGTTTCTACTCTATATTTCCAAATATGTTGTACATAATGACAAGGATAGTGTGCATGTTTCTTGTATTCCTTCTTCTAGTGAGATTTTTGATAAAGGTGTGCAAACTTATTGTCCTCTTCATTATTATTCTCATGGTTATTGTTCCTATTTTTCCACTTGTTGATCTAAGGATTGAATTTCAACCCAATAGCATACATATGACTACCCACAATTGCAAGATTCAACCCCTTAATGAACCCCTTAATGTTTATGACATTCCTCCCTAAGAAATTCTTTCTCTCATGCATGTTGTAGGTGATTTACAAAATAAATCACGTACCTTTACACTTGAAAGTAGGGCCTATTATGATAGTATTAATAATCATTCTCTTCATGGCAATCATATTCCTTAAAAGATTTGTAATTCACCTTTTCCTAAGAGTTTTAATTTTCCTACTTTTAAACTTTTTGATGGAAATTTTAATCCTTATATGCATCTTAAAAGGATTTTAAATTAGTTATTGCTTCACATTCTAAGGATAGGTTACTTCTCAAAGTTTTTCCTAATAGTCTTACTGATATTGTGTCTCATTGGTTTCATCATTATCTTGGTATTAAGAAGCATTTCTTTGACAATTTATTTCTAACAATGGTCCTAAAGTTACATTTGAGTGCTTACCTTCTTTACATCAAGGAAAGAATGAACCTGTTACTAATTATATATTACGTTTCAAATATTTCATGTATCATTTACTTTATCAACCTAAAAATATAGAAATGCAATATATATTTTGTCATGGCTTGATTTTTCCTTTGAAACAAAAAATGTTATATGATACATGTGAATCTTTTACACTTCCTTGACTTAAGATTATACATTAGAACAAGAGATTCTTAATGAACATTTGGTTACACATGTTCCAGTTCTTCTACCACTCCTCTTTCTAGTACATCTTATCTTCCTCCTATTACACCACCCTCACGTTCTCCATCTCCTACTATACATACTCATGATCATTCACCCCATTTTAGTAGACCTCCACCATGCTCCGCTCCCCCTCCTAAGTAGGAGCCATTGTAATTTGCACATTCTACTATGCCTTATGATATTTTGCACAATTTGATTGATGAGAGATTAATTAGCATACCTTCTAATTAACATCACCCCCTCATCAGATACAATGAAATCGTAACCAACCCTTTTACAATTTTCATAGGATAAATGGTTGTAGAGATAATGATTATTATGCACTCCATTATAGAATTGTTTTGCTTGAGGGAAATGGTATCATTTTTTTCATACATGTCATGTTGATAGATCACATTATCCTATTTTGTGATGCCACACACCGGTATTTATTACTTTATCTACCTCTCATCTGCCTAAGCTTATTTTTCCTAATCCTCAGACTTCAACTACGCATGAGACACCTCCCCCATTCATCATACACCCTAGAACTAAGTGGTTATTGAAAGGGAACCACTCACCATTATATGATTCACACCTTCCTATTGAAACTATGATCACTTAGGCCTTATCATTTGAGACATTTGTGCATAGTCATCACCTTCTTTCTAGCTAGATGTTATATGTTCTTTACTATTGTATGATTTCGTGCTTCTTCTCTAAAGGTATGCCACTATTTATATCACTTTTCATGATCTATTCTTCCCTATTTATATTTACTAAAAGCCCTATTTAATGATCATATTACATGCATGCCTATAATAATTCTACTATCTATTCTATTATCATCATGATATTATCTATGATATCAACACATATACTCTACTCTACAACATCATTCCTGTATATACATTTATATCATCATAATTTTAAATAAATATCATATAAAATCAAATCAACTAATCAATAACTCATATAACAACATAAGTACACATCATCATATCAAAAATGATATCATCATACATATACATCTCTTGAAAGTTAGATAATACAAAATCACAAGACAATGCCCAATATAAAACATGTCATGCATCCTCCTCACTACTACTAGAGGACACTATCGTATCTCTCAACTTGAAGCCTTACCACTATATCTCCACCTTTATTCTCACAAATGTTGCTCCTTTAGTCGAGTCTGTAGTGATGTTTCCTCAACCACTGCATCTACAAATCGGCCTTGAATATCCATGTATCTTTCAAAAATACTTTGTGTTAGGACATATCCTCCCACCTCCTCTCTTTCTCGATCCACCTCCATCCTTGCCTCATCTTGTTTTGACTAAAACACTATACACGTGGTTTTCACCACCTCCATAGAATCAAAAAATTGGGCATGCTCCTAGGTAATATGATCTCGTCTCTTTAAAAATTTATCTATGGGCATGCTTCAATACTCATGACCTGCCAAACATGACTCCTATTAGCTCCTCATTATCAAATTACTATAAAAATTATCAAACACAAATTACATTATGTCTTACTTACGTCATGCAATGATAGTCACCACTACATCATCCTCAGGGGAAAGTGTCTGACCTCCTGTTGGCCCTCCTCCTACTACTTATGTACCTAGTGGCTCTCCTATTACACCCACCACCACAGGGAACAATAGCATTCATTTTTTCTCCACCCACAACTGAGTATAGGATGGGGTACACCCCACGTGATCTACTTGAATCGGTACTATATCCACATCAGCCTCATCTACACCCGGTGGGCGTAACTAGGATATTTTGGGACCTAGCCTTCCCTTTGCTTCCCTTGTTGCATGAATATATCTATGTCATAAATATGACTCTGGAGGCACATCTTGGGCTATCCCAAACTTTCACAACACACATTCATACTAAAATAGATTGGCCACTCCTGAAAACTTTTCCTCTAACCACATACTCCACTAAATGCATCACATCTCAACACAGTCCTCAGCCCAAGCACCATAGTCCCTGTATGGTCTCCAAATCACTGCATTATGCCCCATCCTATATAAAATACAACTATATGTCATGGTATCAAATCCATGACCCCTTAGTCCAATCCATATAGCCACAAAAATATATGGGCATTCTCAATCCACTCGTGGACCACTTAACGTCCTCACTACTACTATGTTCTCATATACTCATACATGTAAAATTACAGTAGCACCAATCCCTCCACCATGATCCTCTTAGATAAACCTATACAAATCTTTATAAAAATGATCTAACATGCAATGACTTCAAGCATATCATGTCCCATGTTGGTCTATAATCATAAAAATATTGTGCATCCCTATATGATATGGATTACCCCCTCCATCAACAACCACATAAGAAGCCAATACAACTACAATAAAATTCTACAATGGCGGAACACTTGATCTCACTATGTCATCCATTGTAATCGATGACTCTACCTATGACCATTACCCTGTAAAATAATACCTAGTCTACTCCAAAAACACAATACTTACTAGTTTATCAACCATCTACATTGATATCACCTCTACAACACTCTTGAACACAGTTAGGATTGCCTCTCATGCACAAGGCATCAGAAAAATCTAGAGCTCAAATCACATTGATTCAATTTTCAAATGAGACTCTAATTTACTTTTTCAACCTTAATATTTATAGTAAATCCTATTGTCACTACAATTACTATAGTTACTATATTTCCTCTTGTGGAAACTAATTCACTAAAATTATTTCCTCCATATCTTAAGCTTTGTTTGTCCTTTTTTAGCGTCTCCAGTGGCCTTAGAACCATACCTTTAATGTCTACTAAATTAAACATTGACTACCACACTTGATAAACTTATTTACCCATTATGCTTATATTTCACCTAATACAACCTATTATATTCTATGTGTTCCTAACTCCTCTCCAAAACACTATCTACTTTTATTTCAGCTCATGGTTCATCGGCTTGTTTCTCACCCTATTCTAAAAGGGGGAAAATATTCAGGGTTATCTTATCACCCCTTTTATAATGATATAAACAAATTTCCAACATAATACACACAATCACACTAAGCACTACCACTCTATTTTAACTTAATGATGAAGTAATATTCAAATCCTACAAAAGTTCTTACTCAAAAGTATAAATTTTAATCTATTCCAAGTACGAAAATATCTCAAATTCTCACAATTTCACCCTCGAATGACCTAATCTAAGGGGCAATTCAATCCTCCAAATCTATTTTAAATCAATCAAATACTATGTTTCAATTGATATATGTTGTTTCCAGATTGCATTCCAATAGTATCAATATCCCTCTCATATGACCTAACTTAGGAGTGAAAAAAATTTAAGCATTTTCCCATTTGGCCTGGTTTACACCCTTACATCATGAAGTGGAGGAAATGAGATGTAATTACCTATCCTTGGGGTCCATTTTATGGGGGATTTTTTGTGACAAGTAGGTAAGTAACAATTGGTTCATTTCCACCTGTAGTAGTGGAACTTATTTTGAGGAAGTGTCATGGTGGAGATCAAATTTGATCATTCTCCCAACACTCTTTCTCTAGCGACAAGATGTTCAAATCCATAGATTTTTCACATCATTTTGAGAATTGATCACTCTTGATCCCTCCATCAATCTCCAAGTTTCAAATTATCTTATATATCTATACCACACTTCTATCCAATGACTTCTTCTATGACAGTACACTCACTCCACGTGTATTTAAACTATGATCCATGGTTTGCCAATGTTATGATTCTTACTATCAATGTGCCTCAACTACAACTCATTCTACCCTCCAAAGGTATGTTCTTCTTATATTCTTTATACTATTGAATTTCATCCAAATAGTATAAAGGGGGAAAATGTAAACACAAAATTATACACTTATTACTATTACATCATGCCTCTTGTATGGTGTTGTATACATGATTTCTAAGTACAAATAATAGACATTGGTAACAAATTTTCCTTGATATTTTATTGCCTTTGATTGGTTTTGATTATGACATTATCTTATAATTCTTGGATTTACATCTTGTGGTCAATTCAAATGTGTCCATGTCCCCATTCTTGGTTTTGTTTCTATTTATTGGCTTTAGGACAGTATTGCCCAGCTGGGACCCCTGACACTCTAGTACTAGTGTCCCTTCTCAGTGATTTTTTCTTCTCTCTTTCATTTTCTAAATCATTTATTAGTACTTGAATTTGGATCTTTTCTAAGCCTTATTTCATAATATAGGTCAATCGTTTGTGTCACTAAATTTAGAAATTCAAACAAGTAAGTCATATAAATACACAACCTACTCACTATCATTAGGAATAATTTGGTCTATTACTTCCTATTTATTATTTGGGAAAAGATCAACATTCAAGGACTACATTTGGGTTACATTATTCACTACATATTATGGGATATTTTAGAAGTACATCTCATACCTTCATCTCGCTGTAATTGTATCATGTTATCTTGGTATGACTGGAATAAGGGGAAACATAGCTTGAAGGGACATGATTCAATTACTTGCACTTGGTGAGAATCACATTGGGGTGATCGTAGATCTCATACCTTCATCTCGCTGTAATTGTATCATGTTATCTTGGTATGACTGGAATAAGGGAGTGTCTAAAGTTATATGATCATTTTGTAGCCAGTATGCATCCTAAAAAAATGTTTAGGGAATATATAAAGTATTTGAGGGTGTTTTGAGAGAGTATTGAAGGGTTTTGAAGAAATTTATGAAAATTTAGGAGATAATATCTCATCTAGGAACAATTTGTTCAACATAGAGTTTTCTATGTACATGGAATGAACATCCTAATGGAGAAACCTGACTTCTCTTAATGATTTCAGGAGTTTCGTAAGGAGTTAGGAATCAAAAAATTAGGCATCATAAATATATGAGAATTATCTAGAAGGTAGAAACATAAAGTTTACTCCAAGGCTTAAAGGTTTCCTGAAACATTTCAAGACACTACAACTATCCCTCTTAATTTTAAACAAAAAAGGACCTAAATTTTGAATTTCAGGTATAATCAAGCCCTGGTAATTATTCCATTGATCTTATAATGTTCTTTGAAGTAAAAATAATATAATATTTTGCCCCAAAAAATTATTCTGAGCCTTTGAGGTGAAAAAATCCTCCTCCCCAAGTTACACTTTGGACACCTAATTGTCCTAGGTGTCCCCATTGTCTCCTCTGTCCCCATAGTGTAAGGGGGGCAAGGGGGACAATAAAGTGTGAAACTCCCTCCTTCTCCTAGGTTTAAATTTGGTTTCCTTGGTGTTTCCTTTATCCCCTCTACCCCGAGGGGATGAGGGTGACACAAAATTTTTACCCAAGCATTCTTATAGCCGCTAGACCCCCATGCGACCACACACAGCTCCGTCAGTGTAATTTACCATCCCCCTCATCTCATCCACCATGCACCAAAATTTTCCACTCATCACCATCTTGTGAAAATCAAATTTTTGTGTCCCTTTTTCTACTCTTTCCCCCTTGCACCATTTTCAAACCCTCAATCAATTCATTCTAACCCAAGTTAGGTGTGCAGTTAGAAGGGTGAGTTAAAAACATAATAAATCCTCATTAAATCCTCACTCATCACACACTTAGCCATTTTTTATGATAAGTTACTAGTTTAACACCCTCTAAACTCCATTTCCACCTAGAAATGCTTCCAAAATTCTTCCAGACGTCCATATCCACCAAAAACAATAATTTGATCATAACTCTTCAACCGAGAGTCTGATTACCTTGAAAATTTACCAAAATCTCCCTCTCCAAAAACCTTTGGGAATTTTGTTAAATAAAAATTAGTGATTCCCTATTTTTTTCACACCAAAAAACTGAAATATTGAACCCTAATACCTTATTTTTCAATTTACCGAAGATCCAGTGGACAGAAAACGATGAAATTAGGAGTAGAAGATCTCGTTACAAAATAGAACATTTTGGCAATGGTTTCATTGCAACCAAACACTGGTAAGTGTAGTTTCTAAAAATATTAGGTATTTAAAATAGTAGGTTTCTAAAAATAGTAATTTTCCCAAAGTGATGAATTCTTAGCATCTGTAATATCCTAAAAAGTAAGAAACGTCATAAAAGGGTCATCCGGGAAGCTTTCTAAAAAAACACTATTCAGGAAAATGGGCATATAAAAATAGAAGGTTTATAAAAATAGTAAACCTTCATCAAATTAAATAATCCAAATGACATAGGAACATTAGGAAGAAAAAATAGTGGTAGCTTGCTAAAAATAGTAGTTCTAGACCCTACCTACTAAAACTAGAAAGTTCTTGATTTGAGTGCAAAAATTTTGTGGTGACTCTAGTTTTTCTCATCTCAGTGATTTTTAGCAAAAATGAAGTTCAAATACTCGGTTATTGATCCTATTTTAACCATAAATACTAATTATCCAAGTGTGGGAGATAGTGATGTCACTCACATGGACCTTGAAGACCTAAAAAATTGAATTCTTGGAGGACCTTGGGAGTTAGTGGAAGAGAAACTATTTTCGATAGGATTATTCTCAGTAAGGGGTCATCCATTATCTGTTCAGATTACTTAGTTAGTATTAGCATGTTCATAACATTATGAACTTGACTCTAGGATAGTGTGAGTAGATGATAATTTAGTTCTCGCAATTCTCACTCCTAAGGGTATCTCTCAGTGTTAGCAAATTCCAACCAATGGTAGTATGGTAATCATTACCAAATAATTTTCCTCACAAGAATGGGAAAATATTTAATCATACTTGTAATTTCTCACACTCAAATCATGGCTTGGGCAGGGAAGGAAACCTTCTCATGTGCCTAAAAACTTGTCTAGATTTGAATTCCACAAAGGTTACTCAGATGTTATCATCCTATTGAGTAGAGTGATGGGTGAAGAGATGATAAAGGAGTTTCAGGACTGGATGGCCCAATTCATCCTTGTTTTCACTAAAGGGGGATAGGTGGTGCATTGGGGACAAATTATAAGTGATAATATTTATTGGCAGTTTCTCCAATTTCCTTATACTAAAAATTTCACTATGACATCTTATATGGTATATACTCTCACCTACACAAGACCTTTCAAATTACTAACTGCTGCCCTTAATGTGTTCCAGAAGCCACTATGAAAATTATCCCCAGTTCATGCACAAGGAGAGTAACCATCACTTTTCCATGATGAATGATGCATTCATGATGTTTTTCATTAGACTTCTAGAAGGAAATATTGAGCTGAGGATATCCTCTTAGGTATTAGCATTGATCAAGAAATACAAGAGCTTATTCACTTAGTTCTCAACCTTCACCAACATCGTGGTTTCAAGCTTTGATCTCACGACTCATATAATTTTTAGGTAACCTAGTGATAAAATTTTGGTGTTTGAATTATGTAGGTATTTTTCTTATGTTCATAACAAATTTAAGAACAATAAAAATGAGGGTGTGTCCTTTCCTATATATCCAGGTATCTATTCATGTAAAAAAATTGTGGATTCATCAAAAATTAAATCCTCCTTTTCTTCCCTCAGCCTCTATTTTTATGTACTTAGGCCCAATTTTGATATCAAGAGAAATCCTGAAACACTCACTTTTCCTAAACTGCACCATATTCCTCAAATTAAGGACTATTGGGCCTATTTCCCTGATGAATTTGAAAAGAGGAAAAGGAATCAAATGAGGATGAAAGTTCATCAAATTAGGAAGTTCAACTTCGATTGCATTTTTTATGGAGTTAGAGATGTTGAATCAAAAAAATTTGACCTAAAGTATCAAGCAATAAAGTATACACCTCTTTCACCTATCTCATGGAACATAAGAGAATCATGTGATATCAATGAGAGGACTATGCCAAATATTTATAGATCAAGGGAGTGGTTCAAGAAAAATATAATTTCCATCATCGATACTAGTGGTCGCCTGAATCTCTTGAGACAAACATCTCACATTTCATCTTTGAAGGCATCTGAGAGAGCTATGAGTTCCATGCACTCAGGGGAGTCCTTAGAGAGAAAAGACATGGAAGGAGAACATATCGAAGGATCTTACCCAAATAAAGTCTAAAATAAATCTAAAGCCACTTAATATCCCATTGAAGAGATTAAGTATGGTGAGATTGATCCTTCACAGCCTTCAGTTCTATATCAATTCCCAAGTGTTTTCTCTTTAGCAAATGATTCATCTCATCAAGTGTAATATTTTATTCCTCTTCATGAACCTAAAAGTGCCATCATGCCTAATGTTGAGCCCACAACAACAGAAACTTTCCCTTGCATACAAAAATTAAAATGGAGTGATCCAAGGACAATGCAAGAAGCATCGACACCTGAATGAAATAGTAGGATAAGTTAAACATAGAAAAAATCTTCTTTCTACATTCATGCAATCTACATAATACAATTATATAGGAAAATAGTTTCCTAATAAATAGGAAATGTCAACAAACACTTCTTTACAATTCTACTAAATTAGTATGAGTTTTTTTAACAACTCAACAATTAACAATATAAAACAATGTACACACTATAATTTTCCTAACATTCCCCCCCTTAGTGTGAACATAGGGAAAACCTATCTTTTTACTTGCACCTGCTTTAATGATTAGGTGATTTTCACAGGACAATCACAAACGCGATGGATGGTTTTACAACAATTGACAACAACCCAATAGTGGTGGTTTTGAAATAGTTTACCACAAACCACATCATGATGTGCCAAGTACTTTTTTTAACCCTCATCAATATCTCACTGAATGGAATAAAAAAGAAAAAACATCTCACTAAATAGAACAATAGAATACATACTGGAAAAAATTCACATTTAATCCTATAAGAATCGTAATGTTCTTAATTGTAGCCAATTTCATCGATCATTGCCACTCGATCTCAAATAGAAAAGGAAATTGGCACTACCACTGGAAGTTTCCCTTGAATTTAGTAGTACACAAACACTGAGAATAAAATTGTATCAAAGTACATACTACTAAATGAATCTTGTTACACATGGTCACCATTGCAAGTGAACGTATTCACAAGCGAACCATCTTCCAATGAAGTATGAAAATCAGAGGATCATTTCATTCATCTGCACTCTAACACAACTCTTTTCCAATATCCACCAAGCACCACACAAAGCAACAGGAACGCAGCAAATAGAATTACACTAAAAAAACTGAAAACCACACTAAAAAGAATATTCTCACACAATATATATGCCACCTCATCTATTATGCAGCCTCGTCATTAGTGACTAACGCGAGGATATTGTTTTCCTCCATCCTCCTGTGCCCCCAACCTCAAGTAATATGTTGCTAACTCAGCTAGATTTGGCTTATACGCTCAATAATTTCCACATTTTTTATTATTCCCCCAACAATGTGAAATCATTTATTTTCCAGAAAATGCGTCCGTGAGGCAATTTTTTATTTTCAAACTTTTTAATTTTCTAATTTTTGAAAATTACTCTTAACACCACGATAACAAAAACCTAAAATCACTTATGTGACCTTAGATTTCCAACTTACAATACACATTGACTTAGCTCAGTGACAATAGTTGTCACAATGAACAAAACGATAGTGATTTTTTGACATAAGACCTA
Organism: Taxus chinensis; assembly: GCA_019776745.2. Taxonomy (NCBI): domain Eukaryota; kingdom Viridiplantae; phylum Streptophyta; class Pinopsida; order Cupressales; family Taxaceae; genus Taxus; species Taxus chinensis. Next base: position 648,718,903 of record CM034146.1, read on the forward strand.
CGTATGACTAATGACAACAAGATCACAACTTAAGATGTTAAAAAAAAGCTTCTTTAGTAACAATAGGACTATTTCTAATAACTACTCAACTTTATACTTCTCAGTATAAATTTATTATAAAAAATTGGGACCTAGACAATACACTATTGAACATAACAAATCGACTTAACAAATGGGTCGAAGGTATTTTTAAAGACTATATATATTCACAAAATATGAGAGACATAAAAACTAAACAAATCTTAAATACCATAAACTTGTCATCTTCGATGAATTGTACCCTCATGAGGTTGAAGGAAAATGGAACACCGATGGAGGTAGATTTGGATAGAAGCACCTAGTAATTTGGTCAAAGTATAAGTACCAACCGTCACACTAAGAATTGTATAAAGTGGATCCAATGTTAGTTGGCATGTCCCCAAAATATGATAATACATTCTAGAAAAGAACATACATAGTTGTGAGTGTAATATAATGCCAATAACCTAGATGGAATGCACATATACATATACCTCTATGTAAAAATAAAGAATATGTTATGCAATTATTGTTCCTTACAATAATCCAATTTAAACATGTCTCTCTAATGCATGTGCATGCAAGGAAATGTTTGGATATTTCATGCTCAGATATAGAAAATCAGAGGTGCAAAGAAGGTAGAGTCTGGTATATTTGTTGTTCTTTAACCGTGATTGTAGGTGTATGATCTTATTTTCATGCCTTTTCCTCCAGCAAAGGAGAATATACATGTGTAGCTACAAAATTTTGTAATTTATGCCCTTAACTTTTCTAAACACATTTATCTCTTCCACTTTTCATTGTTTTGCAAAAATATTTGTTGACATCAATCTGGTTCGAAAATTTGTTGAGTGTAACTCTCCAATAGGTAAATGTAGATCTCAAAAAATTATGAGAATGCAAACACAACTGTCCTTTACCAAATACATCCAACATTGAGTTTCATGGGAATCAAATTCTCTTGATGTGGAACATATCTCAATCAGTTAGAACTTCACTCTTCTACACCTAATAAATTTTAATATACCTCAACGTGAATACCGTACAATAAACTATATGAATCTATCTAAAATGAAGATTTACAGAACAATGATAATAATGTATTGCATATACGGGTAACTATGAATATCAATGAATTGCCACAAATAATTCTCATCATTTCATTTCGCTTTGATACCAAAATGAAAGATCAAGATAAGTTGAACACATAACAAATCTTCTTTCTACATTTATATAGTCTACATAATACAATTATATAGGAAAATAGTTTCCTAATAAATAGGAAATTTAAACAAACAATTCTACACAATTCTACTAAATTAGTATGAATTGTTTTAACAACTCAACAATTAAAAATATAGAATAATGTACACACTATAATTTTCCTAACAGACTTTGAATTTATCTCAAGGATCATGAAAACCAAATGAGGTAAAAAGGAACGGGTAACTTCTCACTTTTTCGTTAGAGATTCTAGTAATTAGTATATAGAGGTTGCCCAACAAAAATTTGTGAAACCTATGGAGGAGATTACTTAGGTATATAATGAAATGAAAATAATCTCTTTGGGCTAAGAAACACATGAGTGTGACTCACATTTTTTCAAGGAGTTTTCTTCCCACATGTTTTCCTAGAATGAGGAGTATAAACAGACAATAGAGCAGTTAGAGGAGCATGTGAGAACTCTCACTACTTACGTACAGTCATTCCTGGATCCTATTTACTATCATCTCTTCCCATCGAGTTTATCACTCATATCAACAACTTTGACTCTAAAACAATAAAAAAGGCGCAAGGTCATGCAATGCAAGGAAGAGCTAATGACAGATGGATTGAAAAGGGAAAGGATTTTTTTCCTAAGATCATCTCATTGTTTGAGTTTTCCCTCACTACCACTACAGAAATAATGATGAATAAAGAAGAGATCGAGAATGAAAAATTCCATTGGTACAATGTGCTTCCATTGGTGGAAAAAATTAGTAACCTTAATTCTTTTGTATTGGTGGGTAGAAATGTATTCACTCCCATAACTGATAATTTGTCTCCCATTTTGTCTCACACAATGAGTGCCTGATATGAAATTCTAAATGGGTGAAGAATCTTAGGTCACCTCCAATTAGTGAAAATTCATCAATGGAAGATCTTTTGAAACCATTCGAGGAATTAGTCGAGAGTGAGGAGGGAGATCCCTTCTCATTCAACGAGGATACTTTGGAGTCTCTCACATAAATTAGATGTATAATTTATAATACTACTAAGGATCATTAGGTTTCATTCAACTAGTGTAAAAACATTAGCAGTAATTTTGAAACTTGAATCGAGGCTCTGAGCTTCATTCATATCCCACAAGTAGAGAAAGTGGAACCTGCAGTAGCCTGCTTCAGCAAGGAATTCAATGGTGAATAAATCTCTCCAAGTACATTACCACAAGTTTCATCAGCAGTCAGCTCTTCATCAGGAAAGGCCTCATCTCCATTAGCATGATCATCTCCCCTCTTTTTCCTTCCTCCTTCTTTCTCTCTCTTCATGTTCTAACTCTTTTTTGGGAAGGTACTTTTCACTATTTTGACTTATTCACTTAAAGTGACCTATAGTATAACTTTGTAATGAGTTCTTTTCAATTAATGAAAAAGAATCACTTTATTTCCTAGGAATATGAAAGGTCACAAGTGATAAGGGGAACTGAAAAGTCATGTGTGGGGGTAGATGAAAAGACTTTGTGTAAGGATATAAATTGAAATGACTTATACATTTCAAGGGGTTATTAATTGTAAGTTTATAAGTAGATAGATTTGCACTACTAAGATATAAGCAAGATATTGCATTCTTCTAATTTCCTCTTTCTTTATATTTCCTCTATTTCCTTACATGTTAAAATTTGTAAACATGATGATATTTTAAAACCAAGAAGGTGTTTTTGCATTTGATAAAAGGATCTATAGAATTATGTGTATTATTTTTGTTAGTCTTATCATTGTTAGCAAAGTTGTATTCCTCCAATTAAGTTTGGATTAATTTTGGTTAATACTATGAAAATATGCTCTTTCTTATTCACAAAGTTAACCCTCCTTCCATATATTCTTACTCCCCTCTACCTCCTATGACTAAGAAAATTCCTCCCTTGTACTAAGTGCAAGCAATGTGACATGGGTCTAGTGGATTATTCCTATGTGATCCCTAGCTTCATGGCCGCCAACATATTTATTTTTCTGCATTCAATAAATGGGAGCCTCCCCATTACCAAGAGGATGGAGTTACTCCTATATTATTGGTGAAAATATACTAATTTTTCCTTGCGATAAATTATTTTTCCAACACCCTAAAAAGATCATAAGCAGCATTTTCTAGGACACTAGTACCTAGTTTTGACACTAGCACACATGCGGTCCTGTATTCCTTTGGGAGGTTAGGAGTTTCATATTACAATCTTCTAGACAAAGCTCACTCAATCTAGATCTAGTTTGTTCCACTAAGTTTCCAGCCCAAAATCAGCCCAGATCTTCGAGTACAAGATAATTCACTCTTATCTCACTATTGTTTACACTTGTTTATCTCTTGCATGATAGATCTTGTTTATTAGTGTTATATCTAATTGATCATAGTCCTTTAATTAAGATTTAATTTTTTTAAATCATATATACCCATTGTAACACATTTTATTCCTCAAACCCTAGTGAGGATTTTGTAAATAAATTAATGAAGAAAAATAGGGATTAATAAATTAAATGGTTTAAAATCTCCAAATAATTTCAAATAAATCTCCATGGATGAGACCTCCTAAACTTGTAAAAATAATCTATGATAAATTGAGGAAGATAAATGATAATAAAACATCATAAGGATACTTGGGGTTCTAAAATCTTAACTAAGATCAATGGTATAGAATATTCAATCCTAGGTATCTCAACAAACCTATGATGGGCCACTTGTGAAGTGGACCATGTAGACAACTAAAATCCACTTACGCAGTTTTATTGATAAAATTACACTAATTACCCTCTTTCCCATAATTTCTATTATAATTAATCATTTCCCACTAATTAACTAATGTTTCCCTCTATTTTGGTCAATTAATGACACTTCATTAATTAACTAGCCTTTATAACATTCTGGATGCCAATTAACGACACTTCGTTAGTTATAATCCTCTTCCAATTGATTAATTAACTATTATGAGTTAATTAAGCTTTTTTGATAATGTATTTAATTAATAAACCTTATTATTAATCAAAAATCTTCAAATCATATCAAATTCATCCTAAATCACTTCCAAATAGCCTAAAAAGCTTATTCTAGCCTATTAATTAACCCTAGTTGATTAATTAAATCATCTCCAACTCCCATGAGTTGTTAATCACTTGTTAATTACTCTAATCAAGCTTAACAATTCTAAATCTACTTTATCCTTTATCCCACATTCATTGGGATTCAAGCTTCTCCCAAATTGGAAAGCTATATAAAGGACCCTCCTATATCCTTTTACACCTACACCATTGCTTTGAATAGTGATTTATATAAGCCATATGATTAATAGCCTTCTCCATTTTTGGAATAGCTAATTCATCTTGTGCATCCAATCTACCATTGTTGAGTAGAAAGGAAGATCCAAGCTTGGCCTTGTATCCATTTCTTGGTGAGATCCTTCCCTCTCTTTGGAGAATCAAACATACAAATTTGACTACTCATGATCTAAAGAGGCTCATGTTGTAGGGTAATCATACATTTTAGTAGGAATGGTTAGAAATTATAATTATTTCCTTCATGTTATTGCATTCATTAGCTAGTTTCCATTAAGCTTTAATCATGATGTACTTAGTAAATTAACTTTGTTTAGAGGCTACTTGGTGTTAGTTTCTTTTACATATTTTGGTTAATTTAGTATGTTTACATTTGGCACGCCAGGTGGGACTTACTCCATAGTCCTTTTGCATTATTTTAAAACTTTGTATATTAGTTTCAATTTTGGCTACTAACTATCTTTTTTGCACATTTTTAGATAAATATGGTGTTTCTTAACTAGATTAGTTGAGATTGCCTTGTTTTGTTTCTCTTTGCAACTAGGAAGGAGGTGAGGTGCTACCAAATTTGGATCAAATTTACAAAGTTTTGAGATTTTTTTTCTTTTCTTTTGGAAAATCCCATGTTTTTTATTACACAAGTGTTTTGCGCTAGCGAGAGGGAATTTTCAACTACTTCTTCGAATCTTGCACTACTGCAAAACCCCACACACTGTTGCTTACCTAGCTTGCGCAACTACTTGACTAGCTTGTGCTAGCACTTCTCGGCCCACATTTTTCATCAACTAAATTTTTTTTGTTATGTGTATGGTATGCATTATTGCTTTCTTGGATTGTGCTACTAAGTCTCTACCCATGATGATGCTTAAGTATTCTATGTTTTTGTCTCATATCCACATTTCTTGCATTACCCTTGCACTAGTGAGAGATTTATCACGCTACTGCACTATAGGATTGTGCTACTACTTAAATCCATGTGCTATTGCTACAAAGGCTTGCACTAGCACTCAATGTTGATATTTGGCTTGATTTTTGAGGTTTCCAGATTCTGATTTTCTATGTTTATGTAGTTTCACAGGTTTTCCTAACTGTTTTCTATAGGTTTTAACATTTTTAATTATATTTCTAACATGTTGATAAGCTTTAATGAGAATCATGTTTCCATGTTTTACTTAAGTTATACTATATCTTTTGTATGCTCTTATCTTACACCTTAGGGTGATCTTGAGAATCAAAAGTAGCTTTAGTTTTCATTTTTCTAGTATTTGGTTAAATTGGAAACTTAATCCTTCATTTTTTCTTAAAGTGATGAACAAATTATCAAGCATTTGTATGGTTCATTAATTGTAAACTTTCCTTTGCTTTATAGTTGGATTATTTATTGTGTATGCTCTTCTCTTGCATCTTAGGGAGATCTTGAGAATCAAAAGCAACATTTAATCCTCTTTCAAATACTTTGGTTTTATTGGAAAATTATTAACATTTGAGTGTAGGAATATATACCACTTGTCAAATTCAAAGGATCTAAAAAATACTAATAAACGTGTGTTGCAGGTTGTCAATGGTGTTCTAAACCTCATTAAGATACAAGATAAAAAAAACACCACTTTATTCAACAAACTGTATTTGCAGGTTCAATTAAGAGTTATGGCTCATCCACTTTTAATTGGGGGTTCAGTATCCTGGCATTAACCATAAAACTCATTGTGAGGATTACCCCAGGAACTCCAAAGTAGTCCACACCTTGAGAGAACTAGTGGATGAAATAGGAAGTGCCACGCTACCCAATTAACTAATTAGAAAACCTTCGAGAGAAAAGTTTCATGTTTCTCATGTGTGGCCCCATTCATTAATTTTATTATGGGGTAATGGTCTACCATCTAGAAGAAATTCTAGAAATACTTACTTCCTTTAGGAAAGAATTTGCGAGTTTGTGAACAAAATCTTAGGTGAACCATTTGGCATTGGGACCAACTTAACTTTATCCATCATGTTATAAATAGCTCTCACAAAGCAAGAAATTATTTTGGATTCAAAACCTTGTTAGTCAAACAAGGGGAGAATCCATTGAAGTTTGATCCTAGTTTTATTCATCATGAAACTTACAAAGTGTTACTTTTTCCTAGTTTATCACTTGTTTTAAGACAAGGCAAAACTCTTCCAAAGTTACGCAAAGTATTTTTCATCACCACTTGGTCTACTCCTTTGTTTTCTTGTTTCCCATTTGGGACAAAATAAATCATACATATGTGGATACCACTAGAAATAATCGTGTTCACCGCTTTTGTATTCTACTTGCATGACCATGTAGCGGCAGGAATACAAGTGTTGAAAGTGTGAATGGTACGTCTTCATGTTCTAGTAGGCCCTTTTGTCTCACTCTCATATTGAGACTCATTATCATTATAGTTAGGTTATTTCATCATTTACTTCCTTTTATTTGTTACGTTGATCATATCATATCATAACAGTTTTGATACTTATGTCTTGTTTCCTTTGTGAAACTTGATGTAAGTCTCTAAGTTGGATTGTTACACTTCTCACATAAATAAAACCTTCTTGCTATACTTAGGCTTGGTTTTGATCCCAACATTGCATTGAAATTTGTAAAGTGTCGTCGTTACGCTACTCGTATTATGGTAAGACCATTTTGATACTCAAATCTTTCTTTGTCTACAAATCTTGATTAACGTGTCCAAATAGTGTTGTTGTAATGCTCACATTTGTAGCCTCCATTTTCAAGACTTGGACTTTTTTTATATCTAAAATTTTCTAAGTATACCTTGTTTGGAGATCACGTCATCACCTTCTTATTACTTATGTCTTGTTTATTCTAAACTTGACCTAATTATTGATATTGTGTTGTCATTATTTACACCAAACCTATCTTTGAAAACCTAAGAGTGGTCATTCTTTTGATTGGATCATAGTCTTGGACTTGATTGTTTTTTCCTAGATACTTCTTTTTAAACAGCACCTTATTAGTGTGTCACTCTTTATTCTTTGGTATTTCCTTGATTCTTTGGATTCTTTTTCATTCATTGTTTGAAATTCTTTGTGATGTTTGTAGTCATCACACTACTTGTATTTTCCTACATTCATTGTAGTACTTGTACACATTTTCTAAACCTTAAAAAAAATTCCTATTAAGAAAATTTTGAGACAATTTGAACATTAGGAAAATTTCCTTTTCATCCTTTTTGTTGCTAAAATTTTTATCAACCATTCTAACATTTACACTTGTAGCTTGTTATCCAAACCTTATTGATTTTTCAAAATTGTGTCATTATGATGTCTATTTTCCTTAGATTACCTTTGGAAAATCATATTATCATCCCCATATTCATAAAATGTCTAGTTGGTTTTCGTTATGCTACCCAAATCAACATGGGAATTATTTCCATTTGAAGGAGTTCAATCACACTATAGATCTAGGAATTTAGATCCAACAATGCTAACCATGACTAATTATCACATGGTTCCTCGTACTTACAACAATAGGGGACCTAGGTTTTGGTATTCCCATAAAAATATGCCCATCATGAATAAACCTCGTTTGGTTCTTCATGCTTGAGAACTCATTCAGTTACCCCTTTCCCCACATTCATTTCATAGTCAGAGATATGATTCTGATTATTATGATCCAAATTATTCTTCTAATTCCCCTCAGTCTTCTAATTATTCTAATTCAATATATCTTTTGGATTCCTCTTAGTCTTCTGAGCTTCATCACTTCTATTGACATTCTTCTAAGGAATAACCGGTTACCTCAATGACATATTCCTCCTGTGAGGATCCATGTGACTATAAATTCTTCTAATCAATCATCTAAGCCGACCCTTATGTCGTAATCTACTAGCATTATTTCGTCTTATAGGAAAACCAATACTGACTTCTTGCAAATCCAAACCTTCTTCCAACTCAATCCAAATCTACTTGGTCTCTTGAGTCATCTGCTTCTATCAATCAATATTCATTACTTGTTAGATCCCTTTCTTCAACGAAACCTACTATGGTCGAACAACAACGACCCATACCGATCAATTTATTTCAGAATGATGAAGTGATCAGAGAATTTATGGGGTTACATGCTGACATTCCTCTAGAGGATCATGAGAAAGGGTTCAATTTTTACCTTGATGTGTTCGCGTATTATGGGGAAGAAGTTGATTCTTTTTTTCAAAAAACAGAGGAAGATCTTAGGATCATACGACTTGATCCTCCTTTTATTCTTCCATCCTCACATTCCTTATTGCATGACAAAATTCATGGGTCTGGCATTGATCCATGGCCTATCTTCTAATCGCCCAATAATTATTTACATATCACAATTTCTCAATCACAATATCACCTTGGGTCACCTCCTGATATCCCATCATCTTCTTCTACATGTGGGCCACCTCCTAGTATCCCTTCGTCTTCTATTTGTGGGTCACCTTCAGGTAGCCCCTTATCTTCTATTCTTGGGTTGCATCCTAGTATCCCTCCATCCTCTATTTTTGGTTTACCTCCAGGTAGCCCTTTATCCTCTATTCTTGGGCCACATCCTAATAGCCCTTCATCCTCTTTTATCTATGGGACACCTCTGAGTATCCCTTTATCTTTTATACGTGGGCCACGTGCTAGTATCCCATCATCTTCTATCTATGGGACACCTCCCGGTAGCCCATCCTCTTCGATCCTTGGACCATATCCTCTTGGTTCAACATTTCATCCTTCTATCAACAACTATGGCAAGCCCACCATTGTTCCTAATATTCCTATCATCAATACAAAACATCTATTTTCTTCTCCCACTTCTCGAGATCAGACAAATCACACATTAGCTTATATCAAACCTAAACGGTTTCTTCATCAAGCTAAGATTAAAAGTTCAAAGAGCTTCAAAGCTCCCAACAATTTAAATAATCATAAAGTTAAAAATCAAATGTGATTCAAGAATTCACACCAATACAACCATCAAGTATGGCACAAAGTGCATAAACCTATGGATAGGGAACTCAAGCTCCCACATACAAAATCCATGTTTCAAGATAAGTCATAGTCATTTATTGAGTATGAGCTAACCATGATCATCGATATTAGAGATACTATGACTCTTGAAAAGAAAAAACTCCTAGTATCCCTTATCAAAGAAATCACAAATATTATTTTTGGATCTTATCACACCCAGTGACATTGTTGGTCCTAATTTAAAAAAGACAAAAAATGAGAAAACATTACCAAAAAATAAAAGGTACAAAGATCAAAAATTACAATCACGTATTACATGCACATGGATGTTCTTTCTTCACTTTCTTGGTATTCCTCTACAATTCATCCACTATTCTCAACCCTTCGGTGATCTTTTGGTTAGTCTATTTGCACTCCTTTTGTGACATTTATCACTATGGTATTTGTTTGACTTTGGTCTTTCACCACCTTGGTAAATTAAAGAACAAATGACATCTTAGATATTTTATCACTATCTACATCTAATAAAAATTTTGCGAAGAAATATTGGACATATTTGTTGACACTAGTCAATGTCTTCATCACAATCACTTCCACATCATTCATCAAGCCATCAGTGGTTCTTAACCCCTTGTCAAAACAATCGAGAGAATTGAAATAATTTTCATAAAGAAAAAAAATCAATCAAAAATCAAAATCAAAAAGAAAATTAATATATAACTCTCTCTTGGGGTATTTACAATATCTCTATCGGTGATATGGATGCCTGGATGACAGTAGAGAAATGTTACAACTAGAACTAAATACATCTCTATCAAGGCTATGGACACCTGGATGGAAGTGGAGCGATGTACAGCTCTCCTTCCATCCGCCATTCACAAATCACCTTTCAAAATAAATCATTCCTACACATTAACTAGTGTGTCTTCACTTGTTGTCTATTAAATATTCACTTCAAGAATTAATTAATTTCCACATGCACACACTAGATCTTGATGAGAAAACATGATTAGTATATTACCAAGTTTTGTTTGGACTTTGTTTAGACTCTTACTTTATTCTGTATCTTGTCTCCCTATCTGTGCATTTGGCTAGTCCCTTTTTCATTGTGAGTCTTCTATCCACATTTTCCATATCCTTCCATAGCATTCACTGTTCTTCTTCTTCGTTCAAAATATCCATGTGTATAAGATTACCTTTTTACCATGTTTGAGGGAAACTTTGTCCCTTATTTCAAAAAAACAATCTTGTCCTTCTTTCTATCACATGTTTCTTTTCCATCTTTCACAGGGGGAACGCTTTCTATTTCTTGGAATTTTATTTGTTTTTTATGTTCATCATCATGTTGAACATATCTAACTTGGCTTTAATCTAACCTATCTTCTTCTTGTATATATGTGAAGAGTTTTCCTTTGTACATTCCCATCTAATGTTGGGGCATTTTCACATCTTCACTTTCTTGCACATATGCGTGGCATTTTTCCCTTTTAAATCCTCACTTCTCACTGGGGGAATCCTTGTATATTTGTTTTCCTATACACAACTTTGGAAAACTTTCAAAAAAACCCAAAAAATTGGCAAATTTTCAAAATCATCACAAAATTAAAAAAATTTAAATTAATTTTTTTTTTAAAACGGGTAAAAACATGCACACAATAGAAGCCTATATTAGACACATTGTCCTCAAACATCAAAATTTGTCCTAAAAACATATTTCTTATGTCCTTGGTTTTTCTCGCAAAAATGACTCATGGATCATTTTGATCTATCTCCATTAACAAAGTTGGTTTTATTACTATGTATGTATTCTCTGGCACAAGTTGTTGGGTACTGTTTCATAGTGCATGATTTCTTTTTCATAGGACCCCTATGTCATTCCCCTCACATGTATCCTTTCTTAGGGCACCATTTTCAACCCTTTTCGTTAACTCGAACATTTGGGAACTAAATCTTGATAACAAAAATATTGGTGCAACTGTCTTGAATGTTGTTAGTTTGATTATGTGTGTTTGTACTTGTTTCCCTGTCATGTTAGCTTGTTTACTTTCTCATATTGTATTATGTTATGTATGTTGCATTGATTTAGTGTTTTACTAATGAACAAATTTTAGTATTATATATTTATGTGTTATTATACACTTTTGTTCTATGCGTATATTTTAATAAGATCCAATGATATAGATCATATGAGCAATGTGATGAAACAAATTTATTTATTGAATGAGCTGGATGCAAAATCTATTTCCATGCTCTTCATTATCATGTCTTATCACTATTAAATTTTCTTCCAAAATACCCAGGCAATAGAGATCATTTTTATCCCCACTCCCCCACCTTGTTTCTTCTATCTGTTTCCTTCATATTTTTTATCGTCGATCAACCTCTTCTATCACCCCATCGACACTCAAGGATGCATTGACAATTCTACTAATTTTTATTCAAAATTTACTTGTTTATACTTTTCTACTATCTTTGAAGTGGTGTCGGCTATCCCACCCCAAAGAGGGGAAATGTAGACACCTAAAATCCACTTACACATTTTTATTGATAAAATTGCACTAATTACCTTGTTTCCCATAATTTCCATTATAATTAGTGATTTCCTATTAATTAACTAGTGTTTCCCTCTATTTTGGTTAGTTAACGAAACTTCATTGATTAACTATCCTTTATCACATTCCGCGTGCCAATTAATGACATTTCATTAGTTATAATCCTCTTCCAATTGATTAATTAACTATTATGAGTTAATTAAGCCTTCTTAATAATGTATTTAATTGATAAACCTTCTTATTAATTAAATCCCCTTTTCAAATTCTTCAAATCGTATCAAATTCCTCCTAACTCACTTCCAAATAGCCTAAAAATATTATTCTAACCTATTAATTAATCCTTGTTGATTAATTAAATCATCTCCAACTCCCATGAGTTGTTAATTACTCTAATCAAGATTAACAAGTCTAAATATAATTTATCCTTTATCCCACATTCATTGGGATTCAAGCTTCTCCCAAATTGGAAATCTATATAAAGAACCCTCCTACATCCTCTCACACTAACACCATTATTTTGAATAGTGATTCATATAAGCCATATGATTAATAGCCTTCTCTATTTTTGGAATATCTAATTCATCTTGTGCATCCAATCTACCATTGCTGAGTAGAAAGGAAGATCCAAGCTTGGCCTTGTAGCCATTTCTTGGTGAGATGCTTCCCTCTCTTTGGAGAATCAAACACCCAAATTTGAGATCTAAAGAGGCTCGTGATGTAGGGTAATCATACATTTTACTAGGAATGGTTAGCAATTATGATGATTTCCTTCATGTTCTTGCATTCATCACCTACTTTCCATTAAGCTTTAATCATGATGTACTTAGTAAATTAAATTTGTTTAGAGGCTACTTGGTGTTAGTTTATTTTACATAGCTTGTTTAATTTAGTATGTTCACAGACCCATTAGTTGACTATCCATTTAAAATTTACAAGTGGGTTCCTTTATTTCCCCCTCCCTTTTAAATGGGATGGTTTTATTTAATTGTAATTAAATTAAAATTGTATTTTGGTATTATAATCCAATTAACCTATTTTGTGACCAACTAAATTTATTTATACCCTTATAAAGGGATTTCCTACCTAGTGAAATTAATTAAACCCCTAGAAAATCAAGGCTAGTTGATATCACCTTATATTAAGTAAACTCTTAGTGAAATGACTCTTCGCTAGGATAACCCCTTGGCGGGGAAATATTAGAACCCTCGATAAATTGCAATTACATTAGTTATTGAATAAATACTTGGGTTTAATCATTATGTTGTATGTAATTAAATCTCTAAGTTTCAATATCAACTTACCATAATAGTTATTGCCTCTTAAAAATTTGTGGTCATATCAAGAAAAACCTTTGAAGGTGTTTTAAGCTTTACTAAGTGATAATTAAACTAATATTCAATGGATTATGATTTTATTCCCTTAACTTATCTTTATGTGGTGAGAAACGAATATTGATCCATTAGCTAGTAATTAACCCTTTGGATTTTAATCAACACCCCTAACATAACAAAAAAAATGTCCCAATTTTTTACGTGGATTACGGCGATAACTAGTTGGTTATTTTGGGTCATAAAATCATGGGCGTGACATTTGGTATTAGATCTCAAGTTCAACATGGGGCACTCTGGGAATTAAATTGAAACTTAATTATTGATTTGGATAAATTAAACTCTCGTTACCCAAAATATTTCTAATTAACATAATACCATACATTTCCATGCATGTAGGATTCCAAGGATTGGAGCTAAGAGTTGATCGATTATGACATGGGGTCATGGATCACCTACTCTAGAGCCACAAGCAACAAATCTTGGGCCACATATATTAGAGGCATTGTAGTAGATTATTGGAGTCTTGTAGGATCACCTTCTAGAATAGCAAGAATCAGTAAAGGAGGTTGTTCAACCTAAGGAGGATGTTTTTCCAAAGGAGGTTTCTCATTTTATACCACATCATCATGACCCACAGGAGCATGAGATATCTTGTATCTTGTTTTTTCATAATGAGAGGATCGCTTCATAATGTCGTAGCCATTCTCATAGTATTGTAACATCCTCATTTTTATACATTAGAACAAGTAATTTTTATTTTTTTTTGATAAATGCTTCCTAGTTCTAAATACATAATTTAGAACTCACAAATCAAAACAACCATTCTTATAATCAGATAACCATATGCATCTGTAATGACTTGGAGTACCTCCGATCTATTCATTCCATGACTCAGTAATCTACCGATCTATTCATGAGTATCAAGAGTTGGCGTTTTTATTTTAACACAATCACTCTTGCGGTTCTCTTCCCTAATCTAGGATTTAGAATGCTCTGTCTAAGGAACCTATCTAAATAATTGTTACTATTATTCATCTGCATCTCATCCCTTGGACTAGGTGACTTAGGACAACGCAATCAGCAGCTTGCGATACTTTGGCCAAAGATTTGAAACATACTACTTATGTCTCGTATTCCTTGACGACATACTCATCAATCTGGAATACATCCTTCACTCCATTCTTATGTTATGTAGAATGTCTTATTTTGACTCCTGTCAGTCATCTCCTGCCCCAAGTTATTCACTCAAGAATGGATTAGTAATATGAGAACGTTATAGGGATGCTCCCGAGGACTAGGGATATGCTGACATACTGGGTCAATACTAGTTAATCCAGTGTGTCAAGATACCCCAAGTCTCTTAGGGCAGCCTTATAACGTGACCACATTCCTATTCAGTCCCAGAGTAACTTGTTCGAATTTAAGGTGTAAATCTTAGCGATCAATGCAAAGGGGTGTCGTCATAAGTCACCTGCATTGTTGTATCTTTGAGAAGATCCTAATCTTCTTGAAGGTACAACCCTACAATTGAATTGTGCCGTCAACCTTTAAATCTACCTTGAAAATATCTACTTATTAATAAGTATTACATACGTTGAGTTAAAAATTATACTTATAAGACGCTCCCTTAAGGTTAGTCTTTCCCAATCCCTGGGTTCCTCACCTTAGAATTACCTTTCATAGTAAAACCCTTTACACAAGAGAAGTTATTAAGACTAGATGTCCCTTCAAGGAGTTCATAGAATATACATAATTCTAAATCAATGAAATTGGACAATAACCCATCATCCTTCACATGAGATTGCTAACCAAACCATTTTTAGGTTTATATTAGTTCTCATAACTAAATTTATATCTTACTTAATAGTATCGAGATATAGTGATTAAGAATCCAATTAAACGTTGTCCTGACTTAGATCAAGACTAGGAAGTAATATTTTATTTAGCTTGTTTAGCTTCCTGCTCAGGTTTATTTTAACCCTAGCTTCCAGAAAGACAGTGATCTAAATTCCAATTTAGCTTTAGATAGAACATACTATAACTACTAAACAATCATAAGTATTTAGTCACATAATCTTGCAAGCTATACTTAGATAATCACAAAAGTCTCTACTTTATACAATAATAATAATGCTTTCTAGATCATTCGAACTGAAGAAGGTCAAACTATCAAGATATGAATACAAACACATAAGTAACAAATATCTCTTTTCATTCCTTTCAAGCTAATCAAATACATTTTATGCATTTAACATACTTGATACAATACTCAACAGCAAAAGAACATCTTTCTTCAAGTAGTACATTCAGAGAATCAAGTTGTAATTCATCATAAAACCAAATTAAACAATCTGAACATCCTATCAGATCTGCGTGCTTTTACCACTTACGACAACCATCTGCAAAAATTGTCAACACGGGTCAGTTCGATGAACTGAGCATGATAAGCACTAACTCTTAAAACAATTGCAATCCACCAATTGTTTTCATTAAACAACCTGTTTAAATGAAATCATTTCACCAAACATGTAAACATATTTCAGACTATGCTCTCTTGTAATACAAACATGACTATAAACGCGTAACTCATATTATAGTTACTAAATAGTCCTAGATACCTTTCAGATATTTCATCATAAATATTAGTGACCAAGAAGAACAAATGTATCCAAAACAACTATCCATCTGAATCCCAAGGAAAGCAAACATCAGACAGACCATTACATTCAACATAATAAAATGAAATATCATAACAATTCATGATTCCATTAGTATGTTAAAACAATTCCAACAGTTAGATAAAAATATATCAACATATACTTTACAACAGAAGAGAAAGAAACCGAGACATTCAGATGTCCCTTCCAAACATGCTCATGACTGTACCGTCCACTTAAGAGTAATGCAATCACATTATACACCTGCGACTAAGCCAAACGAGACCACAAGAAGCATCTACAGTTTGGTTCAAATTTACACATATAAAAATTGCCTGTAACTTACTAAGCAACACAGTAGCTCTCGTGACAAGGCAGTGATGAATAATCTATCAAATAGACTCCACATAACCTTCCATATTATTCAAAGAAATGAGAAAATATCCAATGCCATCGCTTGTCAAGGTACAGCTGTAATAACTCTTTACTTCAGTCAAGCACAAGACTAGATAACCTCATGATAACATAAGACGTAATCATGCACAAACACAAGAGCAATCCCATTGAGTCGAAACACTCAGCAACATACATCTCAATCTAATCCCTACTAACACAGCAAGGACTTAAATCCAAGGCCGAAATCAAAAGAACAACCTTTTTATCACAGTCAAACAAGAGGCCTAGATAACATTAAAACAAATGATGTTTCCATATGCATACCTAGTGACATTCATACTGAATCCAACACAAACATGCACAGCCTCATTCAACTGAAACAAATCCTCCACGATAAGGAACAACCATGAATGTCTATTGGAAGACGCATTTTCCAGAAATAATAATCACAACAGGAGTCTTCACAGAAGCCGAATCCCATGTCAATATTCTTCCTCATAGTTTCATTCTACAGCCAAGCTAGACTATGGATACAACAGGGTCACATACCCGAGTAAGGTTTGTAAAGAAAACCTTTCCATTCTAATTTCTACAGAAGTGAACAGACAGGAACACAAGCATGCATAAGAAGGAGTCAGAATCACATGCATACACAGCGAGGGTTTTAGATCGAGATTAGCACCAACTCGCAACAGTATCGAGCATCTCCAACAGTATCACATACAGCTAGTGCTCATAATAGAGGCCAAAATTACATGTTATATATATCATGTGATTCCATAGTTCAGAACCAAAAACAATAAGTATGCTCACACCAACTAGTATTCTACAAAAGTCATAACTCCAGATACATATACGAAGCAATCCAACTAAACTGCAATATCTGTCATATTCACTGCTAAGCAACAGTAATCAAATCAAAGTAACAGAAATCGAGATATACCAGATACTTTCCCAGGGCTCGCAACATGAGTCTAAACTAACAAGTATTCTCATTGAAGTCACATACAGAATGTCAACATACTATCTACTCTAGGATTCCATCGGAATTCAATAACATAACTAGTATTCATGGCGTTACTTCTTACAGAAACCAAAACATATTTTCATTTCAAAAAGTCCAACAGTAACCACAACTTATATTACCCACGAAATTTTTTTATGAACAAGTCAGAATATATACTGAACATTCAAACAAAAAAAATCCGACAGGATCATTTTCGATAAGTAGAAAACAACAAGGTATAAATTGTAGCTCTGAACCCCACAAGGAAAAGATTCATGGGCTTCCTCAGTGTAGGTTTCATATACTATCTATGCGTGCATTTCCACAAACTTTATCCGTAATGCAAAACATAACAGGATAGTTTAATCGTTTGAAGCAAAAAGTACACCCATCAAGGGTTCTCTAAAAAAAATCCATACAGTAAGAAGATACAGCAACTAAATCCATACACAGTTACCATAGAAACCCACTGATCCCAAAAATCATTTGAATAGAGTTGGTCTAATGAAATCATTTGAAAGGAAAGGAAGATCTTTAAAAGAGTTAGGGGCTAACATGCCTTGGTTATGCCGCTTAAAAAACTGAAGAAGACCATTGAAAGAGCTCAAGCCTTCTCCACTTTTTCCACGTTAGATTCAACATCAATAATTTTGTTATTTCCATGCCTTATAAACTTTCCTTGATGGAGAAAAGAGCTAGTTACTCACATTTTTCCCACGCAACACCAAGTAGACTGGTGCGAAGAACCAGTGATCAGACAGAGGGAAAACCAGAGTGCATGAGGAGCTCAATCAAAGTACCAGTTTTCCAACTTTCATGCCTTGCCGAGAAACTCGACCTAGAAGACTCACCTGACATCTCGTCTGCAGTTAGCTCCAAATTTCCAGCTCAATCTCCAGGATGCTCACTGAGTAGCTCATACTTGAGCTCACCCGACAGATGCAAGTCGAGTAGACTCACTTAAAAACTCACATGGCGACTCTGCCACGTCAGCCTTATCTCAGCCGTTTGAAACTTCGCACTGGGAGCTCACCTGTCAGCTTCATGCTTATCTAGCTCACCATTTGATGCCATAGAAACTGCTGCCCATGGAACTCGCACCCTTTCATAACTCACCTTTCCTCCTTGTTCATTAGGTAGGTCTAGTAACATACCTTAGGATTTAATATGCTACTTAGTCTAACCTCCATAGTGCTAGGTTAGCTCACTTGGGAGCATTCAGCCAAGTAGCTCACCGAGCCTAGGTTCAGATTGAGCTCACTAATGTGAGCTCACTAGAATATAGTTTAGTTTTAGGTTACCTCGCCCGAGAGCTAAATGCCAATTTTAGGTCTCACATTTAAAATGTTCAGAAAAAGAACCTACAAACATACATTGCACGAAAAGGAGCTCACTCGAATAGCTTACCAAGTAGGCTAGTTGACCTAGGATGTATCTGAATCTAGGAGCTTGCCCTCGATCAAGACCTTCCTGAGTATGACAATCACCGGGGAGCTCAATTCAAGTAACTTACCTGGGAAATCAGCCTGAGTTAGACTCACTTGAACAGCTCTCCTTGCCAACTCACCTTTCCAACTGACCTTGCAGCTCATGCGTTAGGTCTATGCATGTAAGCTCATCCTCAGAGATTTCCAATAAGCTCACCTATAAGCATCACATGGGAGCAATACCAAGTGATCTCACCTAGGAGTTTGGTCTCAGAGCTCAGATAAGTCCAGAATTCACCTCCGAGATCTCGATTAAGAAACTCGAGGTGCTAGCTTACCTAGAAACTTACATGGGAGTCCAATCGCCATGCCAGACTCAGTCCTTGAGCTTCACATTGCAATGAAGCTATACTACATATCAAGCTTGACTTGAGCACAACCCAAGGAACACATCCTTTTACAGAAGAAATCATATATCAACAATTGAAAACTCAGGATGGGAGCTAACAACAGTTACCAGACTCTTACATGGGTGCTCACCTTGATCCAACGCTGAACAATTGGCACCTATTAGACTTGGGGTCTAAGGGTCAATGTGACATGTTTGCTCATATGTTTAGACCTTATTTTGGCTTTGGTTCCATATCTTGTTCTAAACAACATGTTTGAGCCAATCAATAGGTAAAGCTCACCTCCAAGTCTTAGTTGTGAAATCCCTAAGATCAAACAGCTAGGATAAAGAGTCGGTGGAAGGTAGCTCACCCACTAAGACATCTGTTTACCAGATCAACTTGAGCGTTGGGACTAAGGCATGAAAAGTAAGTCTAAAGTTTTTAGCTCACCTCAAATGTTGTCACTGCTGTAGAGCATCACAACTGTACCATCTCACCTTTGGATGTGGTTTACATGGGAGCTGAATTCCCAATTGATCAGCTTTCCTTGAGCTTAGTGAGGCATTACTGACCAATTACCAACTTGCCCCGGAATCAATCATGTAATTATGCTGATCTCAGATTGGTTCCCATTGAGATCAGATGAAGCTATAGAATGCTCACCTAGGGGCTATCCTAACATCTTCACCTGGGAGTGTCCTCCACTGATTAGCTCCCTTAGGCTGGTATGGCATTGTCTTGAGCTACACTTCTCTAGCATTTGGACTTGTTGACCTTTGAAGTTGACTCAGTCCTTCATGGCAAATTGCCCAGCAAATCTTTTACCTTTGAGATAGACCTGGTGATTCCCACATTGATATGTTTACATTTGTCTTCTTCATAGGAGCTCAGATGGATAGCTTGAATGGGGCATGAAGTATCCTTTTACTATCCCTTGGCCTGCACATTCATCCCTTGTATAGTGGCTCGCAACAAATGAGCATTTGAGTTGGCCCAAGGAACTGTCACCTGGGAGCTCACTTGAAAGATCACCTTGGAAGCTCACATTTTGCTTGCCAATAGTTTGTGGACTGACAGAAGTAGTCATGAATTGAGCTTTTCTAGGAGCCAATGGCAAGTAGCTTCACCTGAAATTTCATATGGGAGCTGACCTTGTGTTGTCTGCAACACTTTGGGAAACTCATCATGGTTCAGCTCACAAAAATCTATCTGCTCTACCAATGAGCTTACAAGTATGGTATCATTACCTTTCTGATTGCTGCTGGAATGTTACTTGTTGTTGCTCATTTCTTTGACTACCTTCACCCACCACACCAGTTGTTCAAGTCAGCTCATTAAGTAGCTTGACTTGGGATCTCACCATTGAAGCAGCTCATGGACTGGGAGGTCTCCATAGAGGTCACCAAGTAGCTCACTTGGGAACTCACCGATCATAGTTCACCTTTGAGCCATATTGTTTTTTAGCTGGCACCTAATAGCTCACCTAGATGCAGATGTAGCATTGGGATTATAGGAGCTGAAATAGCTCACCTGGTAGGAGGCCACTCAACTTGATCTCACCTAGGATCTCACCAAGCATCTGGACTTGGGTGGTCACTCGGGAGCTCGTCAAGTAGCCCACCTACATGTTAGGCTGAGCTTGGGAGCTGGAAAGAAGAGCTCTACCGACCTTGAGCTTACTGCCACATTTGAGATGTAACCTACTCAACTTACCTAGATTTAGCTCACCTTGAGCTCACTAAACTTCTTGAAATTCATTTCCAGGCACTCAAAGATGAGAGTGGAAGCATTCACTTGAATTCTGATGTTCTAGGAGTGAGAATAGTAGCTAAATTAGGCACTTGGCTAGCTCACCTAGGAGCTCACTCTAAACTTGGAAATGATGGCAACTGGAGGCCTAGGAGCTAGCTTACCAAGCTCGAATCAAACAATTAGCAGCATCTGATGGTAGCTTGCTGAGTAAGTTGACTGAGGATAGCTTGCCTAATAGCATGGACCTGGGAATTAACACCGAAATATCAAAATTTGTCAGGGACCTAAGGTAATAAAGAAAAGCACCTTCTGCTGTTGGCCTGAGTAGCTCACTGGAATTCTCTCCTAGCAAGTCCTTCCTGGGAATCTAAAATTAAATAGCTCAGTCAGCTATCTCACCTGGGAGCTCTTTTGATAGTCTGTCAGCTGCTCCAAAAGGGACAAGTTGAGGTCACCTTTTCCGCAAAGCTACATCATGGAGGGCTATACATCAGCTGATTCCAATTTTGAATAGATACCTAAGGCAAGACTCCTGAACCAACTCACCTAAATCTCACCTTATCCCTTTGAATGAAGATGCCTTGAGCTCACCTTTGACAGCAACTTGCATCTCATTGATCTCATATGGATAGCACAAATGTTAGCAATATCCTTAACATGATCACCAGGAGATGGTCTGATTTTCTCACAGTGGGAGCTCATGGAGCATGTTCTTCAATGCTGCTCACCTAGGAGCTTAGCTGGGATTTTGTGCATTGAGAGCACAGTGAGCTGCTACCTATGAGCTTGACATAGTAGGTTGATTTTGTGCCATTCTGATTGGCCTTAGAACCCTTTACATGGGATTGTCAACTGAATAGCCTCACCATGCCAACTCACCTTGAGCTCACCCAAGAGCTCACTGTTTGGTGGCTTGAATGGAGCTCACCTTTGGATTCTCCTCCCACTTTACCTTCATCTTGCAGACTCACATGAGAGCTCATTCAAATACAGCTCACCTCTTGCCTTCTCGTAGCTCTTGGACCTTGTCACCTTGATTCTTCTCATGAGAAGATAAGGCCAGTGCATAACTTCTTCCTTGGAGCTCATGTGGCAGCTCACCTTGCAGTTTATAGCTCTTTTAGCTCGCTAAGAAATTGTTCACCTAAAATGTGTCACCTAGGAGCTCACCGAGTGGATGGATCAAATCCTTAGTGTTCTTACCTCTCTTAAGCCTTAGTCTCCATTTTTTGATTTTTAGGCACTCAACGGGGACCTTACCTTAGATGGCACCATTAGATAGAGCTCTCTCTCAGCTTTCCAGAAAGCCTAAAGTTTTCCACCTGGGACTCCTCAGCTGAATCAAGTTATGGCTCGAAGGAGGTTTTTGTGGGAAAGTTTCCCCTTGAAAGCCCACTACCAATAGGAAGCTGCTACATGATCAGCTAGGAGGTGGCGGATCACGTGGGGATTTCTCAAAAAAAAATTCCAAACCTGAAAAACTTACTTGTAAAATTTCAAATGACAACTTGCCTTGAACGTCGATCTGTTAGCTCGGCAAATGTAAGCTGCACCTAAGAGATTACCAACAACGGCCATAACTTTTGATCCAGAGCTCAAATTCTCATGTTCTTTATATCATGGAAAGCTAGTAAATTTATCCTCACGTATGATTCCTCATTTAATTTTGAAGTTTTGGCTCAGTTTGGAGTTTTTGTGGAGAAAATGAATCCATGCTTCTGGTACGCAGCCAATCAGGACGAACTGACATTGCCCAGACAACTCACCTTTGGATGCTCGCCTGATAGTCGCATTCTTTTGCCAGAATGGTCAAAAATTGATCTCACCCAGGTTTCACCGATTACCCATGCATGTTTTTAATGCATCAGGCCAAAGGAGCTAATCAGGAACGTGCTCACATGTTTTCTCTCAGAAGGGGACCTCACCTGACAGCTGTAAAAAATTTGCTAGGTTTTTCACCAAGGGGAACACCTTTGAAATTTGAGCTCGCAGCGAAGCTTCTACCTTCACTTACTCACCTGGCAAGTGATCGATTTGGAAAGTATAGATCCTTCCAGGGAGTTTAATCCAAGTATTTTCAAACCAAGTCTTTGGCACCGCATGGCCCGCTTGAATGGAATTGCGCCACGTGTCTTGAAAATCACCCAGATGCAGGCTCTGTGAATTGAGCTTTCAGTACTTTGAGCTCACTGAGTATGTTTGCAAAAAAATCTTCAAACAGTTGTTTCCCCAAATAGCTGTTATCCAAAATGTGCATCTGCTCATTTGTTCCAGATTTCTTATTTCCTCAGTCAAAATGAGCAAGAAATTTAGCACTCCTTTAGTGAACTCAAAAACTTATCAGTTTAATTTTCAATTGGCATACATTGCTCTTATCCCTCAGGCCTTCCAGATTAAGATAAATTAGGATTCAAACCTCCAACTGGCATGTAAATTTTAAGTTATGGCTCAGACGGAGTTTTGAGGAAAATTTTCCCCTGGAAGATTCCCCACAGCTAATGAGATGCCTAACACATGTCATCCAAACTTGGTAGAGTGAGGGGGAAATTTTGGAATCACATTTTCCAAAATGATCAAAAAAGCCTGATCAAAATTCAAATTTTTTCCCCGCCAACCCAGTTTTGGCCCTGTTTTTGCCCTAAAGCTTCAAATGGCCATATCTTTCGATCCAGAGCTTGGATGTTTTGCAATTTTTTATATCAATGGAAAGATAGTGAAATTGCACATCTACAAGATTCCAAGGGTCATTTTTGCATTTTGGTTCAGTTTGGAGAGACCTGAAAACTCAAGAAACGCCTCTGGCACGTGGTCATGGCTACAGAAATGAGGTTCTGTTTCAACCACCATTTTTAATAAGGCAAAGTTGGAAAAGAATCACATTAGGTCTCCTCAGCATGGCCAAAAATGTTAGGGGATGGGTCTATAAGGATGCCCATGTTGCCTTTTAATTCAGTCTTCAAGGGTTCAATGACCAATTAGAATGACAAAAAACAACCCCATGTTTTCACTAGCATTTCTCTCTCCTGGGCTCGTCCCATGCAGTGTAAAAAGCCAGATTTGGCTCATTTTTCAAAGCAGGTTGAACATTTTTTTGAGATAATCAAGTCCTCTTCTGGTGATCACCTTCAAGGAAGTGATTTTTGTGCAATATGAGACCTGAGATTCAAGAGCTGTAACTTCTAGGTTTCTTCCTCTCAAAGGGAATGTTGTAATGCAAGGATTTTGATCTATTCAAAATGATAATACAGCCTCTGTGATTAGTTTTCAGTCCTTTGTATGTGTTGTTTGGTTCATTTCATGACCCTTCATTACAGCTTATCAGCCTGTGAATGATGTTTTATGTTGCATTTTTATGGATTTGTGTCAATTTTCATGAAGTAAGAAGTTCTCACCACTCCTTTGGTGTATCACCTATTAGTTTAGTTTTAATTTTTACATTTCTATCTCTGTCTCCTTGGAATTTAGAGTAGGACTAGGAATTTGAACCTCTGCAATTGTGTAAATAACAGATCTAATCAGAGGAGCTTGAGGAACCAGCCTCTAATCTAGAGATTCCTCTCTCATTTTACAAGTCCCACACTTGGAGAGAGGATTCAATGTTGTGGAATCACACTGGATGCCTGAAACATCAACTTAGAAACCTGATCAACATCCAGGGGTGCTGCTGATTTGCAACAATAGTTTTGGCATGCCCGGTGGGACCTTAGAGGTCTCATTTTCATTACAGCAAAGTTGATGTGCATCTACTGTAATTTTCTTGCTTAAAAGAGCTATAAATTACACATCTGGTGACTCCAAGGGGAAGAATCAGCTGGTTTTAGCAGTGCAGACCTGAAAACTCATGAGAAGAATCAACACAAGGTCAAGAGCTGGAGAAGAAGAGGTGCTATTTGAATATCTGTAGTTATCTCCAAGAATAAGGCAAAGTGGGAGGAGAATCCAAAGGTCTCCATCTCCACCAAACAGAACTCTCTCAACTCCTCCACCTGGTAGGCCTTTCATTCAGTCAACAAGGGTTCTAAGACCAATTAGAATGGCACAAAACAACCCCTATGTCAATTTCACAGGCAGCAGCCCACTTGCTCTCAATGCACAAAATCCAATTCCAATTGCAGCCTTGAAGAACATTCCATACTTCACTGGAGAGAATCAGACTACTCCTGGTGATCATGTTAAAGACATTGCCAACCTTTGTGCAATTCATGAAATCAATGAGATGCAAGTTGCTGTAAAATTGCTGGCATCTTCATTCAAGGGGAAAGCTTTGCAATGGTTTAGAAGTCTTGCCTCAGGTTCTATTCAAAATTGGAACCAGCTATGTATAGCACTTCATGAGCAATTTGGAGAGAAGGGAGACAACTTGTCTCTTTTGGAGCAGCTGACAACCATCAAGAGAGCTCCCAATGAGTAGCTGACTGATTTTAACTTCAGATTTCAAAGGACTTGGGAGAGAATTCCAGTGGTAGTCAGGCCAACAGTAGAAGGTGCTTTTCTTTATTACCTTAAAGCTCTAAATTCTGATATTTCTATGTTGATTCAGTCCATGGGAGGCATAACTATCCCTATGGCTTATAGCATTGCCATTAGGGATGAAAATTGTTTGATCCAAGCTGGCAAACTAGCCCCTAGACCTCCCATGCCATTATTTCCAAGTTTAGAGAGCCCAAACACTAATCAAGCACCTAATTTGGCTCCTTCTCCCACTCCTAGAAATCAGAGTTCAAATGAAGCTTCTACTTCATCTCCAAGTGCCCCAAATGAGCTTCAAGAAGTCATGAAGCAATTGCAAAATTTAGGTAATGAGCTGGTTACTCTCAAGAGGCAACAAGCCCAAGGTTTTAGACCTTCCTTCCAGCCTCAAGCTTAGCCTAACAGGCAGCCATATCAACCTCATAGACCACCCAATCCAGCTGCAAATCTAAATCAAGCAAGGCCTCCTGCCAACAGACCATTTCAGCCCTATAATCCAAATGCTATATCTGCCTCTAAGGCATTGGTGCCAACACAAAACAACGTTGCTCAGGAGTATGATTGGTGTTTTCCATGCAATGAACCTCATAACCAATCTATGTGCTTCAACGGTGCCTTGAATCAAGCATTAATGGTGACAACTACTGGTGTGGAGGGTGAAGGTAGTCAAGGAAACAACCAACAACAAGAAACATTCCAGCAGCAATCAGCTCCAAATGACACCACACTTGTGAACTGGTAGGCAGAGGATTTTTGTGGCATAAATCAAATAGTCTCTCAAGGTGTTGCAGCCAACACAAGGTCAAAAAGAAGGAATTTGGGTGAAGAACAGACCATTAGCTCCAACCAATCCACAACCTTTTATGGCTCCACAAATGGTTGGCAAACAAAATCCAATTGTAAATGCACAAGGGCAGCCAAGAACAGCTCCTAGACCAACTCAAATACCAGTTGTTGCTGCCCACATGCAAGGGATGAATATGCAAACCAAGGGACAGCAAAGAGATCCTTCATCACCATTTAGTATCATTGATCAGATGAAGAAGACAAATGTAAATATATCAATGTGGGAATCCCTATCTATCCCAGGCCAGAGAGATTTGCTACAAGCTGCCATGAAGGACTGGCCAACTTCGAATCAGCAAGTCCAAATGCAAGAGAAGGTGCTCACAAATGCTACCCAGCCTGAAGGGAATCATGGAGGACAGCAAGGTAAAATGTTGAAGCCCCCTCCTTTTTATGTCTCATTAATCATTGGAAACCAATTGGTGCACAATTGCATGATTGATTCCGAGGGCAAGTAGCTCAGTGATGCCCAAGAAAATAGCTGATCAGCTAGGACTTCAATATGAAACCATATCCAAAGGGGTAGTGCAGTTGGATGGGACAGCAGTAACAACAGTTGGGGTGATTAAAAACTTGAGTCTTACTTTGCATGCATGTCCCAATGTGGTTGTTTTGCAAGATGTATCAGTAATAGACCTTCCACCACTCTTTGCCCTATGTTTGTCAAGGGATTTCACAGCCAAGATTGGAGGATACTTGTCTGCAGATTGGTCACACATGCTGTTCAGAACGAGGTATGGAACCAAAGCTACAATCAGGTCTGAACCTATTGCAAACTTCCACATTGAGCCCTACACTCCAAGTCAAATCAATGCCAATTGTTCGGCATTTGATCAAGAAGATCACCCAAGCACTGATGAAGCTGACACCAAGGTTGGAAGCATCCCGGATCTAACTCTTGATGAATGGCACAAACAAGGTGCATGCTTTTGATCCTTATCAAGAAGTAGAAGAATCTGAGCTAGGGGTCTATTGCATACATCAAGAAGATCAGCCCATTCCTAGCATCACCAAGCCAAACCACAAGGATGACAATGAGGTATGGCAGCTATTTTTTGATGGATCAAGGAGTAGACAAGGTGCAGGAGGTGGAGCTATGCTTGTTTCACCTCAAGGAGTAAAGTACTATTCAGCTTTTAGATTTCAGTTTGCATGCTCCAATAACACTGCTGAATATGAAGCCTTGGTGCAAGGGATTGCATTGGGCAATAAAGAGAGGAATAAAGAACTTGCAAGTCTTTGGTGACAGTGAATTGATTGTAAATCAGGTCAAGGGACAACATGCTGCCAAGAATGATCTACTCAAGTGCTACAAGAACGGGGTATGGGACCTCATTGAAGATTTTGAGGGTTTTGGCATCAAATCCATTCCTAGGAAAGAAAACCAAGCTGCTGACAGGCTTGCAGCAGTTGGGGCAAGCCTTTGATATTGTGGAAAGCATTCAACAGGACAAGGTACAGTAACCAAACATCCATGTGATTGTGAGGCCTTCAGTGCCGGATAACAATGTAAGTTGGAAAGTGTTTGAGAATGACCAGCAAATCATCCATTTCTTGCAAGAAGAAGCTGAGTTCTCAGCTAAAAATCAGGAAAAATTGGAACAGCAGTATGGTGACCAAGTGGTACAGCTGAGAACTAACAAGCTTCCCAAGGGACTTATCACTTTGGAGTCCATTTTCAATCCCAATGATCAGTTTAGGAAAGAGAAAGAAAACATTCAGGTCAAGAGAGAAGATTCAGTATCCATCTTGGTGGAAGAGAACAAACCATTGCAAATTGGAAAGATGACAACTGAACAAGAAAGGTATGAGTTCATACAGCTGTGTCAAGAGTTCCCTGATGTGTTTGCTTGGAGCTACGAAGATTTGAAAGGTTTCAATCCCAAGTTAGCTCAGCACACCATTGAATTGGATCCAAATACTAAGCCCATCAGGCAGAAACAAAGGCCAGTCAATCCACACATGGAACCTCTCATGAGGAAGGAATTGAACAAGTTGATTGAGTCAAGAATCATATTCCCAATCAAGCATTCTAGTTGGGTTGCCAACTTAGTTCCAGTCAGAAAGAAGAGTGGAGAGATCAAATTGTGTGTTGACTTCAGAGACTTGAATAGAGCATCTCTCAAGGACCATTACCCACTCCCTTCTATGGAGCAAAATTTTGCAAGTTGTGGCTGGCTCCGAGAGGTTTTCACTACTTGATGGCTACTCAGGCTACAATCAGATTATGGTGAAGGAAGAAGATCAGTTCAAGACAGCCTTCACAACCAAATGGGGAACTTATGCATACATGAAAATGCCATTTGGGCTGTCCAACGGCTGGAGCTACCTTCCAAAGAGCAATGGACATGGCGTTCAAAGGTTTGATTAACAACATGGTGCTGATATACCTTGATGATATCACTACTTTTTCAAAGAATGCAGCAGACCACCTCTCTCATTTGAGACAAGTCTTCCAAAGGTGCAGGAGATTTGGAGTGTCTTTGAATCCTAAGAAGTGTATCTTCCTAGCACATGAAGGAAATCTCCTTGGCCATATTGTCTCCAAAGAAGGATTAGAAATTGATCCAGAGAGGGTTGAAGCCATAAGAGCACTACCATTGCCAAGCCACAAGAAGGCCCTTCAGAGTTTCTTGGGGAGAATAAACTTTGTTTCGGAGGTTTGTCCCAGATTTTGCAGCCCTTGTCAAACCTATCACCAAAATGTTAAAGAAAAGCATGGCTTTCAAGTGGACAGCAGAAGGCAAGGAGAGTTTTGAAGCAATCAAAGAAGCCATCTCCCAAGCACCAACTCTCATCAACCCGGATTTCTCCAAGGATTTCATCCTCTATGCATTTGGAGGTAATGATACTATTTCTGCCATTTTGGTACAGCAGAACAAGGACAATGATGAGCAGCCAATTGCTTTCTTCAGCCAAAGCCTAGATGACTATGAGGTGAGATATTATTTTATTGAGAAGCATGTACTTGTAGTAATTAGAAGCTTGAAGAAATTCAAGCATCTAGTCTCAAACAACAAGGTTCAGTTGTTGGTCTCTCATGCGGGAGTAAAGGACTTCCTCCTCAACAAGGATTTGAATGAGAAAAGGGCAGGTTGGATCACTCGTGTCATGGAGTATGACATTGAGATCAAGGTCACCAAGCTGGTAAGAGGAAAAGGATTGTGTGAGTAGCTGATTCTGGGTAAGCAAAAAGGAGTATGCAATAAAGAAGAGGCTGTTTTGACAGTTCAAGACAGCCATGTGCAAGGTAGCACTCAAGAAGAGGATAATGTTGTCCCCACTCCTTGCTGGACCCAAGGTATAATGCACTTCCTAAGCACAGGCCTATGCCCTCCAGAGATGAACAAGACCCAAAGAAGACACTTCAGATTGCAGGTTGTCCCATATGCCATAGTAGATGGTGTTTTGTTCAAGAAAGATGTGAATGGAGTGCTGCTGAGATGCATTAGCACAAATTAGATTCATAGGGTGTTGGAAGAGTTCCATGGTGGACCAGCTAGTGGTCATTTTGCACCAAGAGTGACAGCTCTAAAAATCATGAAGGCTGGTTATTATTGGCCCAAGATTTTCAGTGATTGCTTTGCGTGGATCAAAAGGTGCAAGAATTGTGCATTCTTCACAGGTAAAGAGAGGTTTGCTGCCCTTCCATTGCATCCAATTTCAGTTGACCAGCCATTCATGCAATGGGGTTTGGACTTCATTGGAGTCATTAATCCCAATTCAAGCCAAGGGCATAAGTGGATTTTGACAGCCACAGACTACTTCACCAAATGGACTGAAGCAGTAGCACTCAAGGAAGCAAATGAGTCTAGCATCTTAGACTTCTATGAGGGGATAGTAACCAGATTTGGCATACCTGCTACAATAATCTCAGATAATGCATTAGCATTCATTGGATCTAAGGTGACTGAGTGGGCTGTCAAGAACGGGATCTACCTAAGTACTTCATCAAACTACTACCCTCAGGGTAATGGCCAGCCTGAATCTACAAACAAGAACTTGTTGAGGATCATTAGGAGGACTCTTGATGAGAATCAGAGGTCTTGGCATACCAAACTGAAATCAGCCTTATGGGCTGATAGGATAACTCCCAAGAGATCCACAGGTAACTCTCCATTCAAGCTTGTTTATGGAAGAGAGGCAATCTTGCCCATGTCACTTGAGTTGCCAACATTGGAACTCATGAAGCAGTTAGAGTTGCTAGAGTTTGGGCCCATGGAGGTGAGATATGCAGAGTTGATGGAGCTCCAAGAGATCAGAGATCAGGCATCCCAAGCAATGGAGAAGGATCAAGCTTTGATCAAGAAGACCTTTGATAGGAAGGCCAAGAGTAGATCTTTCCAAGTTGGAGATCTAGTGTTAAAATGGGATGCAAATAGAGCAAAACCAGGAAGGCATTCAAAATTTGATGCCATTTGGAGTGGCCCATACATGGTCACAAAGTGTAAGGACAGCAATGCCTTCCAATTGTCTTCATTGGATGGCGAAGAACTGCAGATTCCAGTCAATGGAATCTATCTAAAGCATTGCTACTAAAGGGAAATTCTCCACCTTGTAAATATTAGCTTAGGTTTTCATTCCTCCAAGTGCTTGTGCACATTGTTTTGTTGTAGGTTGTTTTGCTTTCCCTAAGTGCTTTGGCACAAGCTTGCTGTTCCTAGGAGATGTGTTTGCAGGCCTTGCTTCCATCAGGTTATATTTCATCTTCCTCCTTGCAATGTTCTAAGTCAGTTTTGGTATCCAAACAGAAGAACCAGGTGACTCCATGTCCAATGGATTGCTTCAGGAAACTGGTAACTTCATCTAGTAAGCAGATGACCCCTCTGAGTCACCAAAATTGTTACCCAAAATGTGCCCCCTGCTCATTGTTCTGGCTAACTCCTTGTCATCTTTCCTTCTCTTGTGCCTCAGTACATAAAAGTTTGCTATTTTCAGGCACTCAAAATCTTTCTAGAAATGACACCATTGGATAGATATCTCTCTCAGCTTTCTAGAAAGGTAAAGTTTTCCTCCTAACTCCTCATATTTTTCAAGTTATGGCTCGGCAGAGTTTTTGTGGGAATTTTTCCCTTAGCAGGCCCGCGGCCAATAGGAAGCCGCCACATGTCTCTAGGAAAGTGGCGGGGAAAATAGTGAGGAGAACTTATAAAATTTTCCAAGTTTTGGTCTGAAATTTTCAAAGGTTAAAATTTTGGAACGTGGACAAATTCAGAACGTGCCACGTGTCAGAAGGGGAGAAAAGAAAGTTGAAAAAAAAAATTTGCTAAGTGTTTGGCCAAAGGTGGGTTGCGGTTATAAAATTTTTGAAAATTGGCCCGACAGCGATGGCGTGCCTACCACGTGTCCAAAGGAGATGGTGGGCCGTGGATTTGTCGGGGGGAGGACGGAAGAGGAAGTTAGATTTTTGGCTAAGTTTACCAAAATTTTCAAATAAAAAAATTGGCCCGCATGGCCCGTAGCGAATGGAATTGCGCCACGTGTCTTCACCATCGACCCAGCGGAGGAGAGAAGAGAAAGGCAATTTGGCTAAGTAATTAGCCAAAAAAAAATCAAAAACGGAAGTTTCCCCGTGGCCTCCATCAACAAATGAGAAATCACAATGTGTCCTAGACCGACAGGGCATGGGGAAAAAATGGGAAAAAATTGCCCAAAGGGAAGAAAAAATGTCAAATTTGAAGGCAAAATTGTTGACCCTCAGGCCAAGCCAAATAACAATAGTGCCATGTGTTCAAAGACGTGGCAAAAAACATTTAAGGAAGGGCTCCGAAAGAAAATTTTAAAAGGAGGAGGCCCGCAGCCAATAAGAGGCCTGACATGTGTTCATTCCAAAGGCGGGTGCGGGATTTTTGGAAATTTTACAAAAGCAAAAAAGGGGTAAATTCAAATTTTTTCCCCGCCATTCCTTTTTGGCCCCCCCCCTATTTTTGGCCCTAAATCTTCAAATGGCCACAAACTGTCATCCAGAGCTCGGATTTTCAAGTTCTTATATCATGGAACAAAGTGGTGAAATTCTCTACAATATCAGTGTCATTTTTTCATTTTGTCAGTTGGAGAGATAAAATCAAGGAAACGTCTTCGGACAAGGGTTATAGGGCAAGGAAAGACAGACTGTCAACAACCAGTTTTTTTAATGCAAAATGGGATACACCATGTATTCTGTAGCAATGGAACAAACACTTATCGCGTCCATTCTGTTGGTCAACCCAGGGGGCGGTGGGAGGTACGCACCATGGTTATCTCGTGACACTACGTGCATGCCTCGGATTCTTAATGGGTGATGGTTGAACAAGTTGGTTTGAAAATGTTTATCTAGCCTTGGATCAAACCCATGTCAATGTTTTTGTTAATGTAAAAAAAGCTAGAGGTGGATCTCATTTTTGGGGTTTTTTTTGAACATTTTTTTTGAAACAGGACTTCCTTAGTTCACCTTAACAAGTTGATTTGGCAAGGATCAGACCTCTTCATGATGTCGTAACAGGTTTCTAACCTATTTGATGTTGCAAATGCAAGCGATTTTTGACAGTTGAAAACGACAGTTTGTGCAAACTATCGTGCTCAATTTCTCAGTAATTGTTTGTATTGTCTTACTTCATTTCAGGACCTTAATTGCTCTTATCTGCACTTTTGGTTTGTACTCCAGGTTTCATGTTTGCATTTCATGAAATTGTGCAATTTGCTATGAACAAGAAGTGTTCACACACTCTTGTGTATCACCTATTAGTTTTAGTTTCATTTTAACACTTTCTATCTAATGTTCCTTGGAATTTAGAGTAGATTAGGATTAAAAAACCTATGCAAATTGTGCAAAATAACAGATCGATCAGAGAGTTGAGGAAACCAGCCTCTAATATAGGAGATTCCTATTCATTTAAAGTCCCACAACTTAGAGAGAGGTTTCAATGTTGTGCAATCACACTGGGAGCCTGGAAACATCAACTTAGAAACTGATTTGAATCCAGGGGTCTGCTGCTGGATTTGCGCCCAACAATTAGGGGCCTTAGTAGATCCCTCAAAGATCCAGTATCACATTGATTTTTCAACTCCCATCATAGTGATAGAGGGTTAGGAGTTTCATATGTTGGTAAAGTATTTTTATTGTGGGTTTTTAGGATTCTATAAGGATTGACATCCTTATTCCCTTTAGTTGTAAAGGGAAGAAGTTCATTGGTTAGGAGAATCAAGAAGAAGGATTTGTTCTCCAGGAGTGTTTGATTGTGCATCATTATTTGTAGATATGGATTTATCGTGGAAGATTTGGGTGTGTGATTTGTAAAATGTTCTTTAGAGGGACTTAGGGGAAGTTCTCATGTATGAGTACATGTTATTATCTTTGAGTCACGAATCTCAAGTATTTGAGTTTAAAATATCCTACCCACAACCGGTAGCATTGCGCAGTTGCAGTGATGCCTTCGTGGCAGTAGAGGACATTTCCTTGTCGAGTGCACTATTTGTTTTAGGACTAACAACATGATTTTATAGTACAACTCGCAAAAGGTAATCTCAACTACATTAATTAGAGTATATGGAGGTACATTGTGAGTATACGTGAATATGTCTATAAGGGAAAGAGAATGTAGCGCATCTGTGCTTGAGTAAAAATGAACATGGCTAGCTACTTGATCTCTTCATGCAGACCTAGGGATAGGTCCTTTAAAATCTTCTTGGTGATAGATTGTATGAGAGTGTTTAATAAGAGGTTAAGTCTCTTAAGCCCTTAGAGAGAAAAAATGGTTTAACCGTCAAGGAAGATGGTATTCTCTAATTTCATAGGTGCATTTTACGTACCTAAGAGAGTGGAATTTTACGCATATGATTAATTTACTAGGATTATCTAGTCCCATATGTTATCTCAGCAATGGGTGAAGGAGATTGTAATAGATTCGGTTTTACAATTGTATTAGGATGGGTACCACCACGATATTGCAGGAATTTTTTAGCCCATTGGTCTCGAGTTTCATAGGGGTGAAAGCCAAAAACTTCTTCATCCTCCAAGCTCTTATATATTCCACTGATATCCAAAGTGGAAGTGGCATGTGATCTCCATGGAATTTATGTTGGTACTTCCTTATTATCAGATCATCATGGATTTCATCTGGTGACCTTGGACAGTTGACCAAGATTACCATGTCTCACTTGTCAAGGTCATGTATGATGTCAGCATAATATTCCAAGTTTTCCTTGATGATTATTTTAAGACTGCATGGGATTCTAAAGGTGATATTTGTGTGATAGGATCCATTTATACTTAAACTTCTAGACAGATTTTTCAATCATTATTGTGGTACTCAGATTAATGTCATCTTCACCCTATGATCTGAAACGGATGGACGACATGGAGAGTGAATCGGTCTGAGGATGTATTTCATGGACCAGTGGAGGAGGAAATGGGAATACTAATTGTATATTTTAATTCTATAATAATCGTTACAAAAACTCAATGGCATGGTACCTTATCAGGATTGTATGGGAGGTCCTGCAGACGATTTGAGTTGGGATCGGTTAGATGATAGGGAGGAGAACGGAAATTTGCTAAGTATTCGCCAAACAATCAAAAACGAAGTTTCCCCCGTGGGCCCTCCATCAACAATGAGACAATCACCATGTGTCCTAGACCGACAGGGCATGGGGAAAAATGGGAAATTTTCCCAAAGTGAAAAATGTCAAATTTTCAAGGGCAAATTGTGCCCCTCAGGCCCAAGCCAATAAAATAGTGCCATGTGTCCAAGTGGCAAAAAAATTTAAGGAAGGGCCCGAAAGAAAATTTTCAAAGGATGAGCCCGCAGCCAATCAGAGCCTGACATGTGTCATCCAAATGGCGGAGTGCGGGGATTTTTTGGAAAATTTTCCAAAATGCAAAAAAGGGGTAAAATTCAAATTTTTTCCCCGCCATTCCATTTTTGGCCCTATTTTTGCCCTAAATCTTCAAATGGCCACAACTTTCAATCCAGAGCTCGGATTTTCACGTTCTTTATATCAATGGAAAGCTGGTGAAATTCTCTACAATATCCTGTAGTCATTTTTTCATTTTGGTTCAGTTTGGAGAGATAAAATCAAGAAACGTCTCTGGCACGTGGTAATGGCCAGAAATGACATTTCAACAACCAGTTTTAATGCAAAATGGGTCACATTCTTCTTTAGCATGGCCAAAAATGTCAGGGCATGGGTCTGTAAGGACGCCCATGTTATTTTAATGCATCTTCATTCAATGGGGAATGGTTCCCACGTTTTTTCACATTTTCTCTCTCCTGGGCTCCACCCATGCATTGTAAAAAGCTAGATTTGGCTCATTTTTTGGGTTGAACATTTTTTTTGGATAACAAGCTTCTTATTTCACCTTCAACAAGTGATTTTTGCAAGTATCAGACCTTCTTCATGATTGTAACAGGTTTCTACCTCTTTGATGTTGCAAATGCAAGGATTTTGACAGTGAAAATGACAGTGCAAACTCTGTGATCAATTTTCAGTCCTTTGTTTGTATTGTCTTACTTCATTTCAGACCTCTAATTGCATCTTATCTGCCTGTGTATCATGTTTCATGTTGCATTTCATGAAATTGTGTCAATTTGCATGAACAAGAAGTGTTCACCACTCCTTTGGTGTATCACCTATTAGTTTAGTTTCAATTTTTACACTTTCTATCTCTGTTTCCTTGGAATTTAGAGTAGGATTAGGATTCAAACCTCTGCAATTGTGCAATAACAGATCTGATCAGAGGAGTTTGAGGAACCAGCCTCTAATCTAGAGATTCCTCTCTCATTTTACAAGTCCCACACTTAGAGAGAGGTTTCAATGTTGTGCAATCACACTGGATGCCTGAAACATCAACTTAGAAACCTGATTTGCATCCAGGGGTGCTGCTGATTTGCAACAATAGGTGCCTTAGTAGATCCCTCAAAGATCCATGTTATCCTTGATTTTTCAACTCCCATCATAGTGATAGAGGTTAGGAGTTTCATATGTTTGGTAACGTATTATTGTGGGTTTTTTTAGGGATTCTATAGGATTGCACATCCTATCACTTCCCTTTAGTGTAAAGGGAAGAAGTTCAATTGGTTAGAGAATTGCAAGAAGGATTTTTAGTTTCTCAAGGAGTGTTTGACTTGTGCATCTATTATTGTAGATCTGGATCTCTTGGAAGATTTTGTGATTTGTAAACATGTTTCTTTAGAGGGACTTAGGGAAGTTCTCATGTATGAGTTACATGTTATTATCTTTGAGTCACGTAATCTCAAGTATTATGAGTTTAACTATCCTACCCACAACCTGTAGCTTGCAGTTGCAGTGCATGCCTTTGTTCATTAGAGACATTTCCTTTCGAGTGCACTATTTGTTTTAGGACTAACAACATGATTTTATAGTACAACCTCTCACAATGTAATCTCAACTCACATTAATAGAATTATATGGAGTTACATTGTGAGTATTACGTGAATATTCAGTCCATCAAGGGAAAGGAGAATGTATGCATTGATGCTTTGAGTAAACAATGACATGAGCTAGCTACTTTGACTCTTCATTCAGACCTTCGGGATAGGATCCTTTAACATCTTCTTGGTGATAGATTTTATGAGAGTGTTAGATAAGAGGTTAAGTCTCATAAGCCCTTAGAGAGAAAATAAATTGGTTAAACCTTCAAGGAAGATGGTATTCTCTAATTTCATAGGTGCATTTACGTACCTAAGGAGTGGAATTTACGCATATTGATAATTTCCTAGGCTTATCTAGTCCCATATGTATCTCATCAATGGGTGAAGGAGATGTATATAGATTCGGTACAATTGTATTATTGGACTGGGTTACACCACGATATTGCAGAATTTTTAGCCCATTGTCTCGAGTTTCATAGGGTGAAAGCCAAACACTCTCATCCTCCAAGTCTTATATATCCACATGATATTCCAAAGTGGAAGTGGGATGTGATCTCCATGGAATTTATTTTTGGTCTTCCTACTTCATCATATCATCATGATTTCATCATGGTGACATTGGACAAGTTGACCAAGATTACCCATTTCTCACTTGTCAAGGTCATGTATGATGTCAGCATAATATCCCAAGTTTTCCTTGATGATATTTTAAGACTGCATGGGATTCTAAAGGTGATATTTGTGATTAGGATTCCATTTATACATTAAAATTCTAGACATATTTTTCAATCATTATTGGGTACTCAGATTAATTTCATCTTCACCTATTATCCTGAAACTGATGGACAGACATGGAGAGTGAATCAGGTTCTTGAGGATGTATTTCATGGACCAGTGGAGGAAATGGGAATACTACTTATATATTTTTAATTTTTCTTATAATAATAGTTACCACAACTCAATTGGCATGGTACCTTATCAGGATTTGTATGGGAGGTCATGCAAGACATATTTGAGTTGGGATAGGTTAGATGATAGGGTAGCTCTTAGTCTAACATTTTTGTAGGACATGGAGTAATAGGCTTTTACTATTAGACATCATCTTGAGCAAACACAAACACGCCAAAAGTTGTATGAAGACATGATGAGGGTTGGTCGTCACTTCTCAGTAGGTGAAAAGGTATTTTTGAAAGTTTATCTGCAAATAGTCTAATCCATTTTAGAAAGGGCTCTAAGATTTCCCCTCGATTTTTGGGTCCATTTTATATTTTTGCAGTTATTAGGATTGTTTCTTACCACCTAGTATTGCCACCATACCTATCCCACACCCACAATTTCCATGTTTTATTTTTGTGGAAGTATGTGTCATATATTTCTCATATTTTGGATTGATCAACCTTGTAGGTGGAGGCAAAAGGGTAGTGGACACTAGATCTTTGTGTATTCTGGAGCACTATAGGTTATCCCTTTGGGAGTAAGACTTAGACCAGATTAGGGTTTAATGGGGAAGATATGATGAGATAGTTGTTACTTGGGAGGATGTGACACCATTGAGGGCTCAATATCCTTGCCCATTCCAATGACTTCTAGGAGGTAGCATATTTTTAGGAGAGGGGGATGTAGTGCCCACCAGATTTCCTTATCTATTTTTTGTTGAACCATTGTATTATTTGTATGGAGGCATTGGATATAATATTATTACAGTTATTATTTTACAAATTATTATGATTTTTTCATATTTTAGTGTTTAGATACTAACTTGTTTTGGAAGGATGATGTATGAGGCATACGATGCCAATTTACTACTTTTATCATTATTGTTTGGTTTATATATGATGTTATAGATATTATTGTTCTAATATTTACATGGATTGTATTTTAGATATATTGTGGATAGTTTTCGTAATAGTTATTTATCTCATTGATGGATGGATGTTGTGTGATTAATTTGGATGGTTTAGAATATTCTTGATTAGATCATTTTAACATGTGTAGTATTGTTTTATTTGGTTTTTGGCATTGAGTAGGTATGATGTGTGAATTGAGCATGTAGGTTATAGGTCTTTCCAAAGGAGAGCGTGTGACTCAGGGGTTACACTTCCAAGTTGAAAAATATGTCATTTGGATCTAATATAAACCCCCTTGTTTGCTTGGCCTTGTTTATTATGTTGTGGAATAAGGATGAAAATATAGAGTTCATCCTTTTGGAATGTGTATTAGATTATTTTGGTTATTTTAGCTCACTTTTCCCCACTTAAAATTAATTGAGCTTATTTATCCTTAATTTCTTATAGAATTCAATTTTATGGGTTAATTTTTTTCCACTTGATTAGGGGAGGTGTAAGTTACTTTATCCTTGATTAATATGGTTTTGGACCACTTAATCATGGACTAGGTGTGAAAGGAATGCTTTATAGGTTGTTCCAACCCATAAGATCTCATATGTTAATAGAAAATCATATACAATGAATTACATTCTCTTACATTAGCTCAATAATCTAAATGTACATATACGAGGAGGGAATTTCAACTACCACCTAGATATGTGGTGAGAAATATCACTAGCTAGTACTAGCAGTTAAGCTAATTTCACTAGACTAGTCAGCTAACTCCACAAGAATAGCAAGCTAACTCCACACAACTAGTACACCTAAGAAAGCTAACTCAAAAAGTGTAGGGATAACCTGAGTATGATAATTATCCTAATAAAAAAATAAAAGGATAAATGATAACCTACACTAACAAGGTGCGCCCATCACCCCCTCTTAATGAGCCATTTTTCCCAAATATGGAATTGGCCAAAAACTGGAAACTTAGGGGTGTGTTTGGAAAGTTGGGGATCACTTTCACCTTAGAATGAGACCCATAGATCTTACCTATGGGTTAAGGGGATATTCCCAAGGCTCAAAAATATTTTTCCCTCCCTTTTTACTTGTCTCTTATCTCCATCAACATTTATTTTTTATTTTATATGAGGCTTGGGATATGGGGATGCATGATTTGTGGTTTCTGATAATCCTATTTTTATTTACTATATATGTCTTTTTCTTGAAAGATACTTTTGGGTGACTTGGATTTGGGAAGGGATGGGTGAATCATGTCACCATCCCATAAGTTTGTTGTTTTGAGACCTTTTTCTTATGTAACCCTCCATTTTTTAGAGTTTGGGGATTCTTTGTTCATTTTTACTTAGAGCTTATGGGAGCTTTTGGAGAAAGAGATATTTTGGAGTGTGGACTTGTAATTTGGTGTTGTACTCTATTTCTAGTGAGGTAGGCCTCACATATTCTAATTAAATTATTATTAAAAATGAAATAGTTTTACCATATTGCTTATTTTTTGGGTGTTGGAATGATATGTTGGATTTTTTTATAGTTTCTTTTACTTTCATATTGTTTTACATCATCCACCCCATTTGGGGAGTGGATTTGGGCATTCTAGGGAAGAGGTAAGAATCCCTCTTACTCCCACAAGGATTGATGGGCAAGCCTTGTTTGGATTCCTACTAGACTTCCTTCATTTGGTTGAAGTTGGAGATGGTTTTCCATATGTTTTGGAAATCATCTTTGATTCTTGCTAAGGAAACCTCTAAGGTTTTAAAAATCTTGGAAAGGATGAAGCAAGGAGAGATAAAACTCCATGGAGGGATAGGGAGATTTCAGTGGCTTGTGGATACTTTGGAAAATATATATACTTATTTAGTTACTTGGTAATTTTGGTTAAATGGGTCTTCCTATCCCTATTCCCCACCTATTTAAGCATTAGTCTTCGTGGGGTTGTGTTGGTTTTCACCTTATCTTTTTTTCTTGAGTGTATGTTTTGGTGTTTAGTTCCTCACCCCTCATTGTGCATCTTGGAGTCATCCTTCACATCTCTCTAATAGGATTGGATGGAGGCTAACATGTCATTCTTATTGGGAAGTTGGTATGTTATGATTTCATTTGGGTTGGGTGGATAAATAATCCATTTCTTCTTATGGTTTTAAATATTTTCCTACTTGAATATGGAGCATGATTTCTTTGGAGCTTGTTTGGAGTTAGTCTTAGTTGAAAACATTAATATTTCAATCAAATATTGTCTATGTTGTTCTCACTCAGTGGGAGGATTATCTACTTGTATTTTTGTTTATGTTTTTCCTAAATTCTGTAAGAGAAGGAGAAATGTAATTTAGAATTCATTAGAGTGGAAAATATCATTGTTATTTATTTTACAAACCTTGTTTTGAAAAGATGAAGTTGTGAGCATGTATAAAAAAGGATCTCTTATTTTCCATGTTATTTCAATATTGTAATGGAATAGAGATCTTATTGTCTCCTCTTATAATCCTTGTGTTGAAACTAAGGAAGTTGTGAGTGTCATAAAGTTTAAGGAGTTCTTGTTTTACCTTGGTGTTCTATGGGCATTATTTGGATTCAAACTCTTTGGCTTTGTGGTTATACCACTCTCAAACTTTGGAGATGTTTTTAAATATTGAAATGAAAAATAATACCTTTCTTAATTTATATAATTTTATAAGCTTGAATAATTCAAATAGAAAAGATATGGCAAATAATTATTGAGTTATTGCATATCATTGTTTTGTAGATAACTTTCATTTTTTGAACTCTCCCTCACAAATCTTCTTGTGTATTTGTTTTTCAATGGGCACTTGACTTGTAAACTAAACATAATATTCATTTGGTTATATGGAACTATGTTTGTGTGCTTATAGAATTATATTTATATTAGATGAAGTTGTAAAATATGTATTTGGAAATGGGAAAAGTTTACAAATTTGTGTATAGAGAAATGTTAGTGTTTACCATTGTTGCAAAGGACGATGATGACAATTTGTAATTAGATTGGTATAAGTTAAGAAAAATAATTTTTTTTACTCTCCAATTTTATAAACAGGAGTAGAGGTAGATAAATTTGTGTGTGTGTGTGTGTGTGCTGTGTGTGTGTGTGTGTGTGTGTGTGTGTGGGTGTGTGTGTGTGGTTCTGCGTGTCTATGTGTGTGTGTTTATTGGCGATAATACACATGTATAATTGTATATAGAATTATATCAGTTATTATTATAAGATTATATGTTTTTATTGAAATATTTGTGAATCTAATTATATTTTATAAAAAAATTATATATATATATATATATATATGGATCTTATCCATTTTTTACATTAACAAATTTATAGTTATAAAGAAATGGTTTTCTTTTAATCATAAAAGAAAAAAAATTGAACTAAGTCTATATATGTAATAGTAATTTATTTTAAATAAAATAACTAATGGTGGTATTAGGGGGTTTCTCTCTGGCCACAACCCCCTTCCAGAAACCTTGCATCTTGTATTTGGTGTGGTCGTGTATAAACACGGACCTTGGCTTTGTACATATATTTTATAACATATAAAAATTTCAACATATGCACAATTTCATGACTATCTATGGGTGTTTCCACCACATTTCATAGGCTTGTAACCTCTATATGGTCATGGCCTCTCCTCCAAGCTCTCCCTACACACACGCGTTGCGAGTGCACACATACGACACTATACATACATACATATTTATAGATTTATATGAAATTGCATGCCCTATATAAGGGAGAATGACCCATGTATAAACACATGTGTGTACACATGGGTAGGTTGCCCTTACATAGAGCTTGTGATTTTATATAAATCACAATAAATATGTATGTATGTATGTATGTATGTATGTATATAGATATATATACACATATATACACCCATTTCCCTCATGTTTTGAATATATGTAACACATTTTATTCCTCAAACCCTACTAAGGATTTTGTAAATAAACTAATGAATAAAAAGAAGGATTAATAAATCAAATGGTTGAAAATATCCAAATAAATTCAAATAAATTTTTGCGGTGAGATACTAACCTACTCCACACTACATCTTTTTTTATCACTATACCTATTTCATACCCTATCATTGTACATGCATCCCATTCCTCTGTTTCATCGTCCCTTATTAATACACTTCATAACTCATATATCTCACATCCATCCTCACATCTACTTCATAACTTAATTCCTTTTATATACCATATCTACTCTCATCTTCCATCATATACCATCACACCATACATCCTACACCTATCCAAGTGTATTTACTTGTACCTTATCTCTTTCATATCTTTGG
Source organism: Taxus chinensis (assembly GCA_019776745.2). Classification (NCBI taxonomy): domain Eukaryota; kingdom Viridiplantae; phylum Streptophyta; class Pinopsida; order Cupressales; family Taxaceae; genus Taxus; species Taxus chinensis. The sequence goes on from CM034146.1 coordinate 648,761,741, forward strand.
TTTATATATATATATATATATATATAGATATATATATATATATATATATATATATATATATATATATATATATATATATATATATCCATACACCCTCCCTTTTACATTCCTGCATTATACACAGTCCACATTTACGTATTCCTCATATCCCACATATACCCATCCACATAATCTCATGTATCTTTTCCTATCCACATACTTTATCCTACTCCCATCCACCTAAACATATCATCGCTTCTTAAACCTTCCATGCACTTTTCTATTCCACGTGCATATATCCATATACACATTTTACCTTTCATTACATGCATTCCTCCCTTAACTCACCTACATTAAATATTCCTTTTTACATATATCCATCCACCCACATACCTCATTACCTTCTTGCATCCCCAACATCCACCATTGTCTTAGATTTTGACACACATCCTCTTTCATCCCAACCATTATATTACTCACATCTATCTTTCCTCCTACAATATATACCCACATATACACCCTAATTTACCTTTTCTACACCCTTTACATACCTAGGTGAACATCCACACATCACTCAATACACTTTGCCTCATCTACCATACACCCATCTTCCGTACATCTACTCTCATACATACACCTCCATATGTCATTTTCCATACTCTTAATTATACATACCTATCTCATTGATTCTCTCTATCTCACATCCCCATATTTTTCATTATACATATACGCATTCACTTTTTTATTTTCTTACTCATCCCTCTAGCTAACCCTAGCATTATGTCACATAGAGGATGATGCTCTTATAAGGAGAGGGAAATGTAGTGCCCCTACTTTATTATACCCAGTTGGTGAACTAAATTTGAATATTTTCAACCTTGTAATGGTAGCCTTGTGGATTTTTTCTACAGATCAACCAACTAAACTCCATGTGTCAATGTAATGTTGCATTTGTAAGTTATTTTGATTCAAGATCACTTTTAAATTCATGAGTTCTAATTATTACAATAATAATTAAGTTTAATCAAAAAATAATTTTATATATAATAATAATAAAATAATCATCATGAGTTTTAAATGAAAATATGTAGGTGATAAAACAAGTACAATAATGGGGATTTGGTGAGGTTTTTTGGGTAAAGAAAAAAATATTAGGGAACAAAAATGTTTTGGGAGCTTAAACAAATCTACACCTTCATTTCCAGCATAATCCCTTCATCTACCATGAAGGGGAGTGGATTTTTTTCAAGTGATGTAATTGAAAATTCCATCATATGCTTGTAAGTGAAAGGTGAATTAATGAGTTTGGACACCTATTGTTTTCTTTAGTGAAACAATTTCAATGCTTTGTGAGGATGTTCATGTCTTTTACAATCCTCTCAGCCTGTGTCAAAATAGGAAACAGGGTATGAGCATCCATCAAAGTATAAACTATATTTTATTAGATGTAGGAGTTGCGACTTGTAAGAAAAATGTGGGATGTATAGACAAGCACATGGATTGATTGGTTGAGTGCACAAAGATATGCAGCCTCCTAGAACTAGTAATGATTGCAGGGTTTGCACAAAATGGATTGTTAAAAATTTCTTTGAATTCTTCCAACCAAATGCACCTGGTATGTGTAAACCTAGTTTCACAACCGTTGTCTCGTATTGGCTTCACCGCCTAATATTGTTTCTCCAATATTTCATATATTTCCTTATTTGTATTATAATCTATTTCCTACACACACAAAAAGTACCATTTCATGGCCTTTAATCCATCTGCAACCTCATATGTTTAAGCTAGGGCATCCAAATCTAGTATTGGTGTTGCAAATAAGTGAAAGATTGTTTTGAAATAATTTGAATCTGTTTAAAAATAGCTTAGAGGTCTAGTTGTAGTGTTATTTTTTTAAGCCTCTATGTTGGACATTTTTTTTGCTGTAATGGGTGAGGTTTGAATGAAAAGATGTGCCAAGGTGGATATTGTTAATTATCATGCCTAAAATGTTGTTTTTGTTTTATCCACATGGGTCAAAGGCAAGGGTGCTTTAAATTGAGAAGGTAGAAGCTTTTGATCAAGATTTAGACTTCTAACAATGGTCAAAATAGATAGTTGTCTATGAATAGAACGGAAAACTAGAGGATGAGGTCAGATGTTAGTTCCAAGGAGAAGAGTTGGTGCATCCAAGATCAACTTGATTTTCCTTGTGCACTTTTAGGCATAGTTTTCTCACTTACTCCTAGCATAAATTTCTCATTTATAATTTTCCCTTCATGATGGTACCAAAATTTATATTGAATGAAAATTGTATTTTGGTTAATTAAAAAAATTAGCTCATAATGATAAAATTTACAGTATTTTCGTTTAACTAGAATGACCTCATTTAGTGTTAACCTTGCTCTCAAACCATGTCCTACGATGATTGGAAAACATAGATAACAATACTAGGTAACTCAAACCACCAAATTAAAGATATGGACTTGAGTTTTCATTTAAACATGCCACTTGAGAACCTTGCAAAAGTTAACAAAACTCATTTTATAATGATGCACAAAACACCTCTCTAGACCTCGTAGTGGGAAATTCAAGGTTTGATTGTGTTCCCTGGTGATGTGGAATGCCACACCAACTTTTATAATGGATTTAAATGCTCATTTGATCATTTATTTCCATGCATATAGGATCCCAATTGACCATTTCATAGCTTTGAATAGCTATTGAAAGTTGAAAATTCAGTTTGGTTTTGACTCACGGTTTAGGCCCCGTGTTGAGAATGAAAGTCTACCTCCACATACCTCTAGAATTTCTCTTTGAAAATCACAATCAACCATTAGTTTTGAGAAAATCACCTTGGGAGATAGCTTTTAAATTGGGTTTTGTAGGCCTTTGGTCATTCTGTAGTAAGGACAAACTAATAAAATTATGATAATTAGATCCAGAAAAGTAGTCGCAGTTTTAACACTGGTCACCAGATTTGAGTTATGTCAACTTCGAGGGTTTCCTTGTAGATAGGATAGTATATGAGAATTGACAGGTTGTATGTTTGAATTACAAACATTATATTTTAAACTCAATTTCTTAGTCACTTGGGCTAAATTAGTCGCTTTCATAAACTTGCAGCAATAATGGGAAAACTAACGTGGGACCTCCTTCACACCTAATAACTAGTGGGGAACTTGTAGACACGATCACATGAATGTGTGGAACCTCTTTTTGCTATTTGTTTTGAGAAATTTTCTAAAATATGGTGTTTTCTCTCTTCTCTTTTTATCTCTCTCAAGATTGGAAAAGAAATGAAACCACATATGTATTCTTTTAACGCTATTGTTGCATGCAAAGTGTTTGAATTCAATGTAAATGGAAAATTATGCATATGAAAAAAAAATATTAGTCATAGGAGAATGTCATTCCAGCGTTTTTCACACACCTGTGATTACCTAGTCTTACAGGTTGTAGGTAGTGAGGAAAAATATAAATAAATGAAGGGATTTTGAATTTAAAGTGGTATTTAATTTGTACTATGTGTATTATTACCATAATAATAAGATGTAGTGTCTTTTGAATAATTGTGCCTTATCGATGTTTGAAAGGGAAAAATGGGTTTGGTTTATATCATGTATACATTATAATGGATATGAAATTGTATCTAAATGTGGTACTTAGATGGTTTAGATGCATGGAATCAATCATTTACAATGGTAATTGTTATCTCTCATAAGTGCACCCTTGTTGAGAGATGACAGTCAGGGGTTCTAAGCTTTCTTTATCTCTCACTTCCGTAGATACAATGGAAACACCTCAGGTCTATGGGTATACCTATTGTTGAGGTGAGTCTCTGGTATCAAGGCCGGTTCCTTATTGATGTATCCTAAACTAATTTTTTGGGGTTTTGAGGGTAAAAATATTGTTGTAACTAAATTGAAATGGGGTGATACACCAAATTTATTGAGGACTTTGACTGAAGTACATGCACAATAAAATTGAGAACAAATTCAAGATGCACAAACCAATGGTTTTTCAGCTAGAATCTTAAGGAAAAACACTTATGTATTGAGGGATAAATCACAACAACACAACAAGTTAAACATGCACACTAAGACTATGCAGAAAATACCAGATTTCAGCAAGGTAAGATAATTAAATCAGGGAATTAACATTCACAAGAATAATAGAAAGATACACACCACTGCAAATAATTGGAAAGGCAATAACTAGGTTCTCATTCAAAGGGAAAAACTATCAAAAAATATGCTTCAACACTCCTATGTCCAAAAATTCCTCCTTGTGCCTTCTAGTGCACACAATATATAGCAAAAATATTTCACCCAACCCCTCCTAAAAATAGACTACAGTTTGTACTCGCCCATGCATGCTAATTTTACCCCTTTATCATGAATAAATAAAGGAATAAAATAGACATGTTGATTACAATGAGGCATTAATAGCCTTGGTTACAAAAATACACTCTAGTCAAAGTGTAGTTGACTATTCTATTTTTAATGCAATTAATATACTTGGGTGAATATTTTGGCTAATATTAGCCACTTGCTTGATTGCAAGTCTTCTCCAATGCAAGTGCATGATACTTTGTCTTCTTGTGCATGATGTGACACATGTGTAAGAAGGAATCCTCATGTTGATAATGTCATCTCTATTCCCTCTTGTGATTACATGCATAAAAATTCCTTCTTTTGTCAAGAAAAAAATAATCATTTGATCATCTTCAACTTAGTCTTATTCCACTTCCCACTGTGGGGACCACTGTCCATGTGCACAACATGCATAATTATTCACTTTTAATTTCAATTCACCAAGGTTTTTTTCCACCAATGTGTAACATTTGATTTCAAGCATCACAAGGTATTATTAGGTCATGGACTTTAACATTTGCATTTATTCCCCCATTTGATCATTATGTGACACATACATAATTATGGGGTTCTCCTTTGGTCCTCATTTGACCATAATCAAATATTAATTAATCAAAGGTTTTGAAATCATTTGAATTTACATATGCATTGTATCATTGACCACCTTTTGAATTTATTGGAAATATACATAATTGACCAACCACCTTTTTTTATTTGACATTGGCATAATATTAATTCAATCAAATAATATTGATTTCTTGGCATATATTTGAATTGTAATATTTCGACCCCTTTTTCGATATTGGCATTCTGTAACATGGAACCCAAATTTAGATTAACCTATGGCATCATGTATGTACCTTAGTCACCATAAGGTCAAAACAATGATAAATGTTAAATAAGGTTGGGTTGGCATAACCATGATGATTTGACCACTGTTTGATTATGTTGGTACCAACATCTGACCATTGATTATGTACCATTGTTGATTTAAACTTGCTATGGGTTTCTTGGTTGCTGGTATTTAAACCTTATTCATTTTAACTATTCAGAATTTAATCTGTGAATTGACCCCCTTTGGCTCTGTGATAGCATTTGGTAAAGACCGTTGTTTGCTTGACAGATCATGGTGAGCTCAATTGGTATAATTACTGGATTGTTAGATTTAGGGTCCCATGTAATTAAATTGTTGATTTACCTTTTTTATCATTGGTGTCCATGAGTTTTTAATGTTCATATTTGACTCATTAGGTAGTCTTCGGATAATCTTTACCATCGATTAAGTAATTTTACTATGGTTGAGTTAGTGGTTGGTGATTTGAGTTGGTGTTTAAATACAACTCAACCCTAATTTATCATTTTCATTTGCATGATTGGTTATCACTATGTGAAGCTTTATCTTGAACCAATTATTTTTACATGTTGCACCATGAATTTATTTTGACTAATTAGTTGAATTTGGTCATCTGCTTGGATACTGCCAGCTTTGAATCTTGTACTATTTTGTCATTTTAGATCCTTCGATTTGAACTCAATTTTGTGAAAGATCTATTTAGTGAAACAAAAGAACCATTTAACATGATCAGCTTGGTCATTTTTCTATTTTGAATCCTTTGGATTGGCAATGCCCTATCAAAGCTATTTTTCAAGGTCACCATGAGGTTTCATTCTTTGAGCTCGAATTCTATAAAATTTTGAGCTTCTATAAGCCATTGAATCAAAGTGAATACTTTGTTTCATTTGCCATTTTTTAATTCCTTTTCGAGCTACTTTGTAAATTATTTTGGAGGATTTGGAGCTTCATTTTCTTAGAATTTTCGGCCCTCTGTAAGTTTGATTGTATACCTATTTCATAACTTTAGGTCCGCACTGAAAACATTTATTCAACCTTAATTTTTTTCCATTTATGTGCACTGTTTATAAAGTTTCGAAAATTCATACATCTGTTTCTTTGCTATTTGGATTGCATTTTTACCACTAAAACTCTGGTTCGAAACTCCATTTATTCTTACTGTGAGCTTGTAGTTTTTCATTTTGAATCTTTTTTGCTACGAATTTTCAAATTTTCTTTCCTGGAAAGTTAAATGAATTTGCATTATTTATATTTTAATTGAAATTTGGTTGTTGTGATTTGCGTTGTCTTGAAGTTTTTCACTTGGTGATTTTGATGCTTTATATGACTTTTCCCAAAACTATGGGTTGAATTTTTTGGTTTTTTAAATATTGTTTAGATTTTCATAATTTGAGCTAGTTGCTCTATTTGCAAATTGTTTTCTATTTTCTCATTTCATGAATCCCATGAGAAAACTTGTCATTTTTGTAGGTCATCATTGGGGTTTAAAACTATAACTCTTTCGACCGATTTGTTGTGACAATCATAGCCATTTTACTTGTTCTTGAACAGTTAATTTTCTTGTAAATGACTCAAACAAGATTTCTATTATTTGTGTCCCTCATTTTTATTTTACTCCACTTGGGTATTTTCTCTTGTATCTGACTTTGTCGAGTTAATTTTCTATCTGTGCATCCTCAATATGCTCTATTTCATGGGTTTCTTGATTTGATTTATACTTTCATTTTTACTACAACTTGAAACTTGGCCTTTTCTCCTATTGTTTAAGCTCTAGTTTTGGTTCCCTGTTTCATTTTGTGAGTTCTGAATTTGTTTCACTTCCATTGATGTGATGTCAACTTGTTGATCTCTGTTAAATCTGTTTTCCAAGCATGTTTTCCACCCCTTTTCCTTTGCATATGTTCATATTGTTGTTGCTAAATTAATCTAGTTTGATAATTTGTATTTTGTAAAGATCCTCCTTTAACATAAAAATGTTCCATTGCTGCAATTCTTTGTTCAATGAACTTTTGATGGTTGAATATTCTATGCTTTTGATATGTATATTTGGTGTTAAAATACAATACTATCGCTTGTTGAATTAGATTGGTATAACTTTACTTGTCCTTTATGATAGAGCTCTGTTTAGCTTAGTTTGAACTCATTGATAAGTTTTATTTATGATCAGCAATATTTGAATCAATTTCACACCATGATTATGAGGATCATTTAAGTCTGAAACATGGTTAACCATCATTTTTCCATGAAATATATGAATAGTAATTGAATTATTCTTGAACTATTTGACCATTTTGTCCTTGATGAACCTTATTCTATGTTAGGATTGGATGGTTGCATAATTGATTGAAAACAAAGAACCATATTTAGAAATATTACATGAGTTGATTCTATTTGTTACTGATATTGCACTTATTGCTTCTATTGTTTATACCTGAAAGTTGTCTTTTGGAAAAATATATTCTTGTAGAAATGTGTTGAAACATGTTGATGTTAATTTACACTATATCTGTGCAACTTTATTTGTTGTGATTGTAATCTAGTTTCGTTTTTGATATGTTAACAATTATCCATTGTATTTTTCTAAGATAATCATATCCATTTTAAGCTTGATAAACTGAGTTGATATCCACTTCTACCTTACTAACTGATCATGAAACTACACCTGAAACTTCTAAATTATTCAGTCAATTATACATTCTGATTATGACACTCCATTATTGAATTTTTTCTCTAACTGACTTATATTTGCTTTCAATATAGAACATTCTTGAACCTAAAAATTCAAAGATGATTGACTTGATTACTTCCTTCTCAAATCCATAGTTGTGTACAGGAGTATAATGAAATTCTTAATTTTTATGTGATGTTTACTCTACCTTAAACCTTTGAATTCTTCACTCTTGAATTTTATGTCTTCATGAAGATGATATCTATTGGCAATTTTTACATTCTTTTGATCTTTGATGGTGATTTTAAGAATGATAAATTGTTATCAATATTGTATAGTAACTTCATGCATACTTTCCTTTGTCTTACTGTGATTATGTTAATAAAACAATAAAAAGGCATCTTCATTTTGCAAAGCATATGCAAGTTAATTTTGGATTCATTTTGAATTGAAAAATTGTGTACTCCTTTTCTTCTTTCATAGTATAAACTTTATTTTGAAATGAATCTGAGCTTTGATTAATATTGTTAAGGCTTAATGCTCCTTAGAGTTCACATCAAATATGTAAAGTTGATTGTTATAAATACAAATTTTTACCACTAGGTTTGTATTATGATACTTGACATCTACTTCTTATTTCAAATCTGTAAAATGTGTTTTCACTCCTTTTTTATTTGATTAGACTTGTAGCTGTCATATCGACTAACTGCTATTATCACTTTCTCAAAACTGTAACTGTTTCAAAATTTGGTTCAGTACTATGTAACTTTAATTATGATTTTGATTTTCAAAATGTGTGATTGAAACCATACTCCACCATTGATCTATGAATTTTATTTCATGAAAGTTTCATGTGTCCTAATGGCAATTCTCTATTTATTTTATCATTCATTGATGAAACTAAGTCAATCTAGTGGCCATCTTGATCAGCAACTTTGAATATTGTATTTCCCTTCTGAATTACAAAGCTCTATACTTCATTTCTTCACTTATCCTTTTGATCTAAATATTTAAAAGTATGCAATGGTTTCACTTTTGTATTCATCAATATTTAACTTCTTGGAATTAGTTTTAAAACACAACAATTAGTGTTAATTTTTTTCTTCCTACCTGTACCTACACATTTAGACAAACTATTAGAAAAAATTAGGATTTTTTGGCCTCTCTTGTGTTCCATAGTGATTTATTTTCTCTCTTTTTTGTGTCATGATTATTGAGAATGCCATGAGATTATGTAAGATAATACTTCCTCAATTCCATATCTTTACTTTATGTACCTTATGCCTCTTGATCTTAGGAGATCCATTTTCTGAAGTTAGATAACACATGAGTATAGATTAAACCCTGAGCTCAAAAACTGATGTCTTTTCTTTTTTCCTTTCAGGTACATTTGATGGTCTAGATGATGCAGAAGATAAAGATGAAGGAGTTGAAGATGAAGCAATGAAGACCAAGAGAAAACCCAAGGAAATGATGGGTTTCTTCTATACTCTTTTGCTTTTAGCTTTATGCACATGTTATCTTTTATTCAATAGTCATAAGTTACATCCCATGGCTTGTGTGGGAAACATTAAATTTCTTCATGAATAAATGACATTAATTTTTGTAATTGAGTTGTATACTTCTTTTTGCATTCAAATTTTATGATATGTATTGATTGTATAACAAAATAAACAACTCAATCACATGATTAATAGTATTTAAACATAAACAAATAATGAGATTTGATGTACCTGTAACTTAATAATGAACTCTTCTGCATGTAAACTGTAACCTTTTTGTTGTTTTTGAGTTTAATCATGTAAGCTTTTGCCCTAATTTTGTTTCATTATGCGTGCTTTGAAACATTTTTCACTCAAATTTGGTAGTTTGCAACTTTTCCCTCCAGTCGAATACCTTGAAATGCTCACAAACTTGTTTTGCCCCAATTTGAATGAAATCAATAGGTGTGCCCTAATTTTTCCAAAATTTGTGGGATTTTTCATTTTTCCTTTTTTTCCGATTGTGGAAGTTTAAAATTGATCGATTTGCACTTGTATATGTCTTTGAAAATCCAATTCCATGATCAAAAATGCTTTAAAAGCATGTTTCAATTGGTTCAATTTTGAGAAATTTGTCATCTTTAGTGAAAAAATTGAATTATAGGGCATCCCTGGCATTTTCTGTGTTTTGACGGTCAAACGGGTGTCATTTTCCTATAAATTTCATCTTCAACATTCTAGGGAATCGCTGGCAATTTCTGCATTGTTTGACAGTCATACAGGTGTCCTTTGCCAGTCAAATTTTAGCTCAAAAATATTTTCCTACGTGACTTGTTCTAATTGGACAAGGATCGGCGGGTCATTTCTAAAAACTTAACATTTTTGTGTTTATGGAAAAAAGTGCATATTGCCCCCGCAGCTCCACAGGTCCTAGAGGAGGTACACTTGTCGCAAGTAGAGTGAAGGCGGACGGGCGGGTCTTTTTGTGCCTTGAGGCATTTTGGAAAAAAGAGTTAAAGTACAAAGAAAATGCCTAGGGCCCACAATGAATCAAAATGGAACACGTGGCAACTTCAAAGCGCAGGACCGCAATGAAATAGAATGAAACACTTTGCTGCTTCAGAGCGCAGGCCCTCAGCGAATCAGAGGTGGACATGTGTCATGTTTTCATCAAAAGTGGGATGGAAGGCTGGCGGAGGACTTAGAAAAAAATTTCCTTTTAGTGAAAGGGAACAAAAGTTGTGAAAAAGGGCCGCGGGTCCGCCAAGGCAATCAGAAGTGGACACGTGGTAGGGTCATAGGTGGAACTTCGAGCCTCAAGGGGCAACTTGAGATTTTTTTCCCATTTTGGCATAAAAGGATTAAAATTCCAAAATGAGGCCACAGCTCCATCAATGGTCATGATTGAGCCATGTGTATGGCTCAAATCAAAACAAGGGATTCTAGAGTGTCACGTATTTGCGGAAAATTTAGCTTTTATCCTATAAGGGTAAGAAATCGAAAGGAGGAACACAAGCCCGCAACTAATCAGCAACCGACATTTGTCAAGGACAGAATTGGAGGTGCGGGTCCATGGGGATAAATTGTGAAAAAATTTCTTTTTTTCCAAAAAAGGTGGAAATGTGTAGAATCAAACCGTGATTCCGATGGGACCCACCTTGGGACATGTGTCAGTGCCAAATATCAAGGGCGGAGGGGCGGAGAAAAATGTCAAATTTTTACATTTTTCCAAAAATGTTAAAATGTCAACAAGTGATCCCAGACCCATTTCCAATTGCATTGTGACACGTGGAGGGCTCAGATTGAAGGGAGAAAGGCATATCAATGGTAACTCTGCATTTTTCAGTTTAGCCACCATTTTTGCTCCAAGAAGTGTGGAAATGTGTTTTTTTGCATTGATTTTGATCGAATTTTTGGCAAATTCATGTTTTTTGTGCCTGCAAGGACCAATGTAATTGGTTTTGAGGATCAATTTGAATATCAGAGATGTTTTTGGAATAAATTTTTTTCCCTAACCCATCCAAAAATGTGAAATATCAAATCCAAAAGTTGCCAGAGTCAAATTTTGGAGGGATAAGGATGAAATAATGAAAGGAAGGGGGTCTACATGCTTTGAAGATGAAAAATGTGCCTCCACAATGGATAATGATGCAAATTTTGCAATGACTTGCCTTTTTTTGAAACACCTCGCAACTTTTTTTGCAAATATGTTAAACTTCCATGTCTGCGAATCATGATGAATTTATAACAAACTAAGATGCCATAGGATATTCTTTTCTTGGGAAAGAAGGATTAAATGTAATAGAATGCTATATAATGCATGTTTTGTGACATGCAAAGGGTCGGGAAATTGAAAATCATGAGAAAATTTTTGAGAGAAGCTCATCTTCTGAGAAACCCTCCAAAAACCCTGGTTAATGTCTTATGTGTTAGATATCCATTCATGTTGAGTTGGTTATAAGTGTATAGCCATCACACAGCTCTAAGATTGTTCCTGAAACTCTCCCCTGCTAACGAATCTAACAAGCTTTTGAATTAATCCATGTTATTTTTGGGAAATCTGATGTATTGTTATCATGTTTAAATGTCTGGAAACGTTTTTCCTTGTTCTTATTGCAATCTTGCATTGAAATCTTTAGGAATCACACAGATCTCATCCTTATTAAATAGTCTAGTGGCATTTGCAATTTTATTTATCAATAGAGCTTTCATCTAGCATTGAAAATAAGTAGTTTAAAATCATTTCACCTTCATTTGTTGACAGAGATTGCTTGTAAGCCTTTAGGGGTATCTTAAGTGTGATTTGATCAAAGATTTTGATGTTTAATTGAGTCCTTTAACTCAAGATTTAGTATTGAGGTCTCAAAGATTGTGTGAAGAGTGCAAAACCTGGGCCTCCATTTGTTGTATCTCTTTTGGTTGAAAGGAACATCCTAACTGTTTTGAAGCATTTTATCTGATAGTTGTTTCAAATGTTGTAGAGGTTGTCAAAGATCTGGCATAGTCAAGTTTGTCTTGTCAATATCCCACCAAAAATCATTCTAAACAACTAATCCTACCCCATAATACCTCCTGTTTTGACCTGTATACCCATAGAAGATCAAAATCCATTCGCTAAAGTATGTAGAACAGATCAGGATTTCAAAATGTCTTGAGTAACCCTTGCCTTACATTGAAAGTATCTCCATAATTTGGAAGTGACAACTTGTGAAAAGTCATATTTAGAGTGTTGATCATATTTTCCCAAGGCCTTTTCATACTATCTGCACAAATTGAGGGATATCTTCATCTCCTTCACCATTTGAGGGGTTACAAAATAGGTCCTCTTACCTTGGTTGAAAGGCACAACCTAAAACAGTTAGGACAAGATCAAGTCCTATTTGAGTGTTATCCATCTCTCCACAAATCTGAGTGCCAGTTAGATCACATCCCCAGCTACAAAACTACATACATCATGATCTATCTATCTTCAAGCTTCATGCCATATCTCTGATGCTGCTCAGACTAAAAAAAGAGAACAAATTTGGGTACTAATAGGTTCTTTGGGGCTTTTTTGTTTCCTTGTTGAAGACGAACATGGAAGAAACACCCTATGTGAGTTGTTACATTTTGTTACAGCACACATAGCTGTAGATTTGCATGTTATTAATCAATTACTGAAACTAAAAACACAATGAAAATTGTATGACTTATCCCTAGTTAGGTTCATTCATCAATGCCTTCCATCAAAAATAAAGTTTCGAGTTTCCCATTTTTGCATGAATGCAAAAATTATTGACAGTACATTAATTATAGTTCCGCTCACAACATTCATAATGTATGGTAGAAACTTATTACACCTAAACTATCAAAATTAAATAAAACTTTAATCTTTCTACCATACCTTTCCTCTTAGTTGAGTTATGGACTAGTTTTTAAACCCCTAATGTCTTAATAAAAGATTTAGAACTATCATAATTTATTTTCTTTTTCATACACCTAGGTGAAGTCTTCCAAAAGGACCATTTCCTTACCTTAAGTGATTTTGCACAAGGAAATGGCTATACTATGTGTACCATATCACACATGTGGTGAGTACGACCAATAATTCTTAATATTGCACGTCTGATCACATGGATAAATTTCAGTCCTATGTGTTTAGAATTTTCCTTGGTACCCCAGTGGGTAACCAATTTCTTGTGAAGATAGTTTGGGGTGATTTCACCAATAAATAATCTTGTTGTGAGATATAAATGACACAAGTGCAGTTCATGTACTAGTTTACCTATGCATTAAAATCTTGTGATTGTTCCCGTAAGTCCCTCGTAGATAAAATTGTTACATTGGCAAGTGGTAACAAAATACCTTGTGTTCGTAATGTGCTTTTGTGAGATAGATATGTTTGAATACTCTAGTATTTACTTGTAGTAGGGCGTAGATCCCTCAAGGGAAAATGAAATTAAATTAAAACCTAGGACCTATTAGGAGGTTAATTTGTTAACAAAATATTTAATAAACATAAGAATAAATTAGTCTAAAAATTGTTATTAAAATATAAGATCGTGATTGCGTACTATAATCTTGGGTGTTCCATGTAGCTTCTTAACTATATCACTAAAAGACATGAAAACTCGTGCTCACTGTAAAGGGATGTCACAAACACACGAAAAATGAACACATTTTATGACTCTATCAAATACCACCATAACTACACATTTCCCTTTAGTTTGGGAATCTTGTGATGAAATCTATGGAAACCTCGGGCCACTGCTCACTAGGAATAGATAAAGGTTGCAAAAGTCTTGATGAATTAATAGTTCTCCTTTGTTACAATGACACTCTAAGAACTCTTCCTCTACTTTTGAGGCATACCCTTTCAGCCATTCATATAAGAAATATTTCTTATATCTATGATATTTTTTAAGAACATAGATTGGACACCCCACTGGAGAATCATGGAGCTATGATAGAACCTTGCTTTTAAGGGTAGAGTTCATACATAAATACAATTAATCATTGTACCACAATACATCCCCCTTTCATACAAATGTTTTGAAATACTTATATCCTAATGGATATTTTGAATAAGAGTGTGGGTATTTGTGTCGTTCAACCATTCTAATATTTCTCAGTCTTCTCAATCTACCTATAATATGGATGTAAATGTTCCTCCCAAGTATGGTTTAGATTAATATATCATCAAAGAAAACTAGGAAAACTTTCACAACAATGGCCAAAAGATTGAAATAATCAAACTCTGAAAAGTAGATTATTGATATATAAGGCCAAAGGCATTACTAGAAATTCATAGAGGTCCTCATGTGTCATAAATGTTGTTTTATGAATATCTTCATCATGAATTCTGATTTCATAAAATCAGAATCAAATATATAATTTTGTGGTATAAACAACATCATGCAAATTATCAAACAAAGCTTTAGTGAAAGGAATAAAATACTTATCTTTCACTGTGTATTTTTTGAGCTCCCATCAGTCTGGACACATGTACCAACCTTCATACTTATTTCACACCACCACCACTAGAGAATAGTAATCACTCTGGCTATGGTGAATAATACCTTCTTCCATCATCTCATGTACCATCTTTTCAATCTCACTCTTATGTAGATGAGGGTAACGATAAGTTCTACTATTGGTTGTATAGCTTCCTGGTACTAGATGAATAACATGATCATGATATATTTTTAGAGGCGAACCTTTTGGAATATACCTAAAAATGATTGATCATTACTTAAAAATTTCTTATATATTTGATGGTATAGGACCTTTTGATGGTTAATATTCTAGTGAAAATAGTTTTTCCACAAACCCATATTCACCCTTCTTAAGCATTTTCTACATTTGCTGAGAGCTTACCGATTGTGAATATTTTTCCTTCATCCCATATATCTAAAAAGTACACCCTTTAGAATGGAACCTCATGAATAAATCATGTAAATTCATCTCAATAGTTCCCAAGGTAGTAAGCCATTGGACCTCAACACAATGTCAACTCCCCCCATTGAAATGATATACATGGGGCCCTCTAACAGGTAATCCCCTGTGGATAAATTAATCTTATGGAATATTCCTAAATAACTAACTTCACCTCCATTTACAACCATGACCTACAACTTTGGGGTTGTATAAATGAATTTATTTGAGCGTAATTCCAACTTATGATTGATTAAATTATGAGTAATTCTAGAGTCAATTAGTACTATCATAGTACTTCTAAAGTCAATTAGTATTGTCACCCTTTGTTACATGAAAAGTAGTTCTCACTTTAAATTAATACAATAATTACATTCTCATTAATCACTACTTATATGAGGTCCTAAATTTCCATAACAACTACATACATTTCAAGATATACATGCTACTATAAAACAACATACTATCGCTAGTAAACCTTAGTCCTTATAACCAATACAGAATCCTGCAATGTAGTTATACATTCATTTCAAAATGTACAAAAGTATAACTAAATATGAAAAATAATTCACTTTCATGTTTTAGTAGAAAAAACATGTTATAAAACCATATACATCTTTAACACTCAATTTTATCAATCATTTTATACCATTGCACTACCTGCAACCTCAAAAACCATGTATTCATAGGTCAGCAAAAAATGTTGTCATAGATACACCCCTCCTATATAAAATGCTATCAAGACTCACACCACAAAATTAGGATTATATAGGGATAAAAAAATATTTACTTTCCATATTTTTCAAACCAAGACAACTTTTTCAGATTTTTGAGAGAGAATAAAGAGAGAGAAAACACTCATTTTATTTTACATAAGTCAACCAATACATTTCCACAAGTAGAGAGGGTGAGAGATGTCACAAACAATTTTGATTCATAAAATTCAAGTTTCAAAATTTTTTTCAAAGAAACACCAAGTTCTATGACCTCTAACATATTTTTTGTTTCCCGTTTTCACTACAAGAGTCTAGGTAAATGTGCCCAATCATGTGATTCACACTTTCTATTAACAGTCTTATTTAAGCGTACCAAACCACATATTTCTATGCATCATACTTATTTCCAAACATTACATTAGTTTTAAGCATTGAACGAACCTTGGAGGTTCAACGTAGGTCCATGGGTTTTTCTTGCATTGTTGCACAATGTAGTCCAAGTGGCCACGGAATGGGCCTATAAAAATGGTGCGAGATCCCCAAATAGGATGTTTAATTACTCTATCATATTATATATTGTATAAATAATCACAAGAAACTAAATAAGTCCAAACCAATAATAGAGGCTCAACCTGCAATAACTTTCTAAAGCCTATTGTCTAAAATCAGTCGTTTTCACTCCAACAAAATTAGCCAAGTGGGCTCCAAAACATGTGTGTAAAATGTAATTTTCTAAGGTAACTGGTAAAATTAAATATGCTACGTTATTTACCATATAGCGACAAAGAGTTTTTTAGGATAATTTTTTCTTGTAGGATCCATAGGAAAACAATTTGAGGTGATTTTGAATGGGTTTAGTTGTAGCTATCAATTTCTCCCAGCAACCCATTTTAGAATCGGCCGGAAACCCACTTCGCAAACATGATCAAAAAACATTTTGGATATGTTTCCACATTAAAAATAAATCACTATATAAGGAAGATAATTACCATGGTATGAAAGTGGCAAGTAGGTTTAGAGGTGTTTCTTGCATGTCAGTTAGGACATGCATTAGACACAATTTGAGGGTTGTTTTAAATTTTTTAGTTTACTTTATAAAGCATGCTTTTAAATCTAAAATTAACTATCATGGGGAATAAGAAAAAATGGAAAAGTTATAGGTTTATTTTTTTCATGTTCAAGGTCTAGTGTTTTGGCACGCCCTCCAAAAAAACTAATTACGTCACTAGTTTAACATGATGTAAAAGTTGTTTTAATACAGTTTTTAAAATAATTTGATAACAAAACATTGTTGACCATCTTAATTTTAGATGTAAAATTTAATTTATTATCAGTGGAATGAAAATTCAAAGGAAATTTAGAGAGAATGAGTGAACCCATTTTTGGAGCATGATGCGGTAGTGCAAAAGAGATGCTCCATATATGGTTCACTCTTTAACCACGACTAAAGGCATTTAGTCAACCAACTCTCGTGTCTTCACTATGTTTCCACATTTAACATAGAAATCTATTAGTATATAACCATTATAACAATAGATAAACTGTACTTCCTATTAAGCTTTGATGAATGTCCAAACTATTTCGAATCTACATATTCTGTGATCATTACATTCCATGAGACCCCATTTCTTTGACGTAGTTTTTCAAACAGTTCAAGCGCCCTGTCGAGGCTTCCACATTCTGCATACCCACAAACACAAGAGATCTATGCAAGGTTGGATAAATTGTCCTGGAAGATGAATGCAACAAGTTATTTTTTGAATCAATTTTTCCACACATTTCATGTGCATTGCATTTTCCTTCATGGTTTGAATACATATTTACCAAGTTTGCATAGGTGTTTGGCAGGAGAAACAGAAGGTGCAGCATTGTTAGAACCCATCTCAAATAGCAGAGAAGCTGTAAATTGATAAATACTCCTAATTTTAGCTTCCTAGGAGATCTGCAAGTGCCAAACAACAAATCCAAACAACCACCACTAATTTAATTGGCATGCTGAAGATAAATTTTAGGTGCAGGTTGAGATTGTTATATTTTTGGGCCTAGTTCCCAAGATCACACGTCATGTGAAGGATTTACAACCTTCTTTCCTGAACTGTATAGAAACATGCTTAAATAAACCAAAAATAAAGCTTACAGAGCCAGGATATGTTCCCTAAAACACATTTATTTTATGTGCATGTCCACAAAACCACGTGTCCTCTAAATGCTTCCATATTTTTGCATACATGTCTTTCAATTCCCTTACAAACAACATCTGAACAAAAAACCCCTCTCTCATGTTTTGATTGATGTCCATGCCCGGTTACAAATCTCCCATTTTGACCCACGCGTGAATGATGCTTGGCAAAGGTTGTGGAATATGGCTTTATAGTTACGTAATTGCATTAGCTTGAAGGTTTTTCTATGCCTTTCTTCCTTGGCACCGGCCATTCCCAACCTCCGAGTTCCCTTTAACCGACCCAAAAGAAAATCCTTAGTACAACCCCTAAGTGGGCTTTTCTCTAAATATTTTTTTTACATTTATTCTTATTTTAAACATCATATATATATATATATATATATACATATATATATATATATATATACATATATATATATATATATATATATACATATATATATATATATATATACATATACATATATATATATATATATATATATATCCTTTTGAACCAAACGATAAAATCTACCTATTGCTCATAAGAATCACCGTTGGAGAAGCTTTATCTCTCATTTTCTTATTATGATTATTATCATCTCTGTTAAAATTGTGTAAATAAAAATTAAATGTAATCATGGCCAAGACACAAGGTACCCAAGATGACCACTCTTGAGTAGAGAAGGGTCTTAAAAATAGTTAAACTCTCTAGTCACAAAATCAAGCACATATTACTATTTTACTACACCGCCAAGTATGT
Source organism: Taxus chinensis (assembly GCA_019776745.2). Classification (NCBI taxonomy): domain Eukaryota; kingdom Viridiplantae; phylum Streptophyta; class Pinopsida; order Cupressales; family Taxaceae; genus Taxus; species Taxus chinensis. The sequence continues at coordinate 648,780,630 of CM034146.1, forward strand.
TGTTATATGCATGGATATTAAGTAAGAAAACTATTTGTTGGTGACACACTCCTTTGTCCATTCATTTGGTTTGGTTGTTTCTATTGTCTTTCTATCTCACATCTGCCACTTCTACGCCTAGTTCTAGCCAAGTCACGGGGATCCTTGTCTGTCAATATTTTCATATATGTTTTCATTTATCCTAGGAAACCAATGCCTATTATGGAAAGTAATGCCCAGGTGCTCCTGTCCATTATGGCGTTTCTGTCTTCTTTGTTCTTGTTTACATTTTTGACATTTATGGTTGGCATTTCTAGTTTTCTCATCCTTATCTTAAAGTCATAGTCAGCATATCATGTCACTAGTGTCGAAATTCAAACAAGAGATTCATATATATACAACATACATACTATTAAATGGGCAGAAAATTCTAAAGGGGCAATCACATCTACATAATATCACTACCATCAAAGGGATTACATTTTTGGGTTGTATACGTTGCATACACTACATAGGAAGGGGAATTGTTGAATTTTATCTTGCACATTTACATTTTATTTAGTCGTAGCCTGCTATCATGGATTTTATTTATCATAAATGAATTTCCTATGCCATCTATTCCTTGAATTATCAATCTTAATAGAGGTAGAAGTGTTTTGTTTGTTGAATGGTGCAGTATGGTATCAAGAGCTAGTTGTTGTTCTGAAGACAAAGGTAGTGTGGTAGATGGTGTTGTGTCCTGCATGCCGGTGTTATTTGTGTCTGCCTTTTCTCTTTCATTCAGCATTCAACGTATTCGCACCCACAATCCATGAAACCCTCTGTATTCCAATCAAAGAATTAAAACCCCTTGAAGGCCAAGCATTATCATATTTTCAAGAGTTGCTGAAATATATATAATATGTTCTTATTGATGAAATGAGTTTCATCGGCCGAAAGTTGCTAGGAAAAATTGATAGTAGGTGACGCGAAGCTTTCCCACACTCAAAAACATTTGAATTTGGAAACATATTAGTCATCCTCCTCGGTGACCTTGAGCAATTACCACCGGTTATGGATAGTCCTCTTTATGCAAGTAAATCGTATGGAGCCACCATTCAAAAGGGATTTCATGCTTCCATTACATTACAAACTATATTTCGATAACAAGGAAAAACCGAATCACAAGTTTCATTCTGGAATTTACTACTCAACATGTGAGATTCAACCCCTCTTATTGAGGACTGGGAACTCCTAATGTCTCGTACAGACACACACCTAACTCATCAAGAGCTCAAAAATTTTAAGGATGCACCACATTTGTTTACAAAAAATTACCTCGTGGACTCCCACAACCTTTAGATGTTGAACGCTTTGAACGTTTTGATTTCCCAATCTGTTGCTGAAAGTAACAGGCGGGTTGGACCAAGAAATGTTGATGATGATCAGTTGGAGCACAAATTTTTGTTGTACAAACAACAAAAAATCATGCTTATTGCAAATTTATGGGTTAACACAGGCCTCATAAATGGTGCTACAGGAACAATCATTGACATTGTCTACAACGCATCAATGCCACCACCAACATTACCTTTATTTATTGTTGTTAAATTTGATAGATACAATGGCCCATGTCAGGATCCCTCCAACCCATTACATATTCTGATACCCCCTATTTCGAGAGGGAATCAAAGACAATTTCTACTTAAAATGGCTTGGGCATTAATTATCAACAATTCCCTAGGACTTACTATGCATATAGCAACTGTCGACATTGGAACCAATGAAAGGCAGGGTCTGACATTCATAGCTTTCTCCATAGTTGTTTCACTTGTAAATTTGTGCATTTCACCTCCTTTTTCATTCGAAAGGTATTAAAAAATGACGCACATAGTAACACTTGGAGCAAGAAGAAAGGAGGAAGCAAGACTACTATCACTCAACCCTTCATAAATACTACACTCTACTTTGATAATTCCTCCACTACTACTTTACTCAACACTTCTTCTATCCTAGACGCCATTTCCTTTCAAGGGATATCAAATGTACTCATGTTTACCAGAAATAAAATTAACCTCAAAAGGCTACCATTCATGATATAATTCTTCTCATGTTAAGTTCAAATAAAATAGTCCACAAAACAATACCACTCATGATATGAGATTTGTAAATATATATGTATGAATTTGTAACAACTTTGAAAGGAAGAGATGAAACATTTAAATGAAGTGGTTAGTCTATATATCTACAATTACAAAACATACATGTTCGATTTTTCCTTTTTATTGTTTCTCGTTTCTTTATGTTAACCAATAACAACACATTTTTAATGTCTTCATCTGCACACAAAAACCTAGAAATTTAAAATGTTGAGAAAGAACCATGTAGTTTATAGTTGTTTCCATCCAAAGCTTTGTATATTATATCACTTTTTTGCATTTTGAATAGTTTTAAGGGTTACACCTCATGATTGTGCTTTTTAAATGAAGTGACTCGTCTATAGTTCTACACATACAAAATCAATCACCCATAGTTTAAACAAACACAACTATAAAAGCAAAAACTATCCCTATAACACAAATAACATACACCATTTTTTTTTTGCAAAATGCCTCAAAGAAATGTGGTCTCATGGAATGCTATAATTGTAAGATATGTACAAAATAGCTCTAACAACGATGCAATGAAACTCGTTGAGTTACTAAAGAAATTTGGAATGTACCGTAGCCATTTCAGATTTGTTTATATATAATTACATATTTTTTCTCATTTTAGTTTTATGGAGAGATAATATGTTAAAGCACTTAGTCATTCTTTCAATCTACTTTGACAACAACACTTCACATTCACTACATTCTTGAGAGTGATTATTAGCACACTTACATGTCTCACTTGCATTTGTATTCAATTATTACACAACTAACTGTTATCTAACATCCCTTCTAATGTATTTCATAACATTTGTTCTGGATTTAATAGAAAATCAGTATTGTCAATCATACCCCTTATCAACATCAACTACAAAAGTAATAACGCCCTTTTTAAATCTAATAACATATATCATTCGGCATTTACATTGCATTGTACACATGTGATTGCCAGTATTTATTCTTATTTAAACATTCAAGTGTGTGTGTGTGTGTGTGTGTGTGTGTGTGTGTGTGTGTGTGTGTGTGTGTGTGTGTGTGTGTAATTTCCTTTTGAACCAAAAGATAAAATCTACCTATTGCTCATAAGAACCACCATTGGAGAAGCTTTATCTCTCATTTTCTTATTATGATTATTATCATATCTATTAAAATTGTCCAAATAAAAATTAAATGTAATCATGGCCGATACACAAGGTACCCAATATGACCACTCTTAAGTAGATAAGGGTCTCAAAAATAATTGAACTCTCTAGACACAAAATCAAGCACATATTACTATTTTACTACACCACCAAGTATGTTTTTATATGCATGGATCTTAGGTAAGAAAAGTACTCACTAGTAACACACTCTTGTGTTCATCCACTTGTTTTGGTTGTTTATATTGTCTTTCTCTCTCACATATGTCATTTCTACACTCATTTTTGGTAAGGTCACGGGGATCCATGTCTATCGTTATTTTCATATTTATCTTTATTTATCCTAGGACACCAGCGCCCATTATGGACACTAGCACCCAGGTGCTCCTATATATTCTAGGAACTTCTATCCTCTTTGTTCTTGTTTACATTTTTGAAATTTGTGGTTGGCCTTTTTAGTTTTCTTATCCTTATCCTGAGTTCATAGCTGACATGTCGTGTCACTAATGTTGGAATTCAAATAAGAGGTCCATATATATACAGAACATACACTCTATTATATTAGCAAGAAATTCTAAGGGAAAATATCATCTACATACTATTACTATCATCAAAGGGGATTTATTTTAAGGTTGCATATGTCTGCATACACTACATAGGAAGGGGAAGTGTTGAATTCCATCTCACACATTTGCATTTTATCTAGCCATAGTTTGTTATTTTGGCATCATTGGCACAAGGGAAACCTAAGGATATTATTTCATACATAAGCACAAAGAACTACATGGAATCTGGAATGTAGTGCAGTGCTCGGTCATAAGTTCACTCTTCGGGTGACCTTAGGGTCAGTCTGACTTCACATATTGTATATTTCATTCCAATTTGATGTGTTTGTGAACTTGTGCAGGTAGCTAGGGTTTTTTTTGTATATTTTAGGTACCTTTAGTGATAAAAGTGTGAATAGGAAGTGATAAACAGTGAATAAGTTTAAAACCCTAACAACTAAGAAGAAATTAGATTTCAAGCATTTACGCCATCACTGGCACCTAGAAGTGGTCTTTGGCACCCACGAACCCTTGCCCTAGCCTAGGTTCCTATGTCCAACTTTTTCTTTAATCTCTAGAATTAATATTTAACATTTATTATACTCTACCCAACCTATTTATCAGTTTCTCTAGTTCATATATATTCTAGGATAAGCATAGACTAGATAAGTCTACTATCTCTCCTACTTGCTTACAAGATTGCATCATTAGAGCACTTAATATTTGTATTTTATCATATTAGTGACTCTAAAACTATGTTTAATTATATTTTTATTAAATTATTTTGTGAAACCCTCTCTTGTTTGAACCCTTTGCCCTAGGATCCCCAAAACCCTCATGGCTAAAAATAAATCCTCTTTTCCCAAGAAAGTTATGGATCATATTATTATGCAACCTATCCTTGATGATGTTGTACAAGCTAAACTTAACAATATTTATCACCACATTCAATGTGATTCTAAAATCATTAAATAGCTTCTTGCTTACAAAAACACCATTCCTACTAGCTTTCACAACTCTAGCATTTACATAATCTCACCTAACCAAAACTTCACTCCATGTTTTCCTTGTTCTTCCATAGTCACCCATGTTGTTCCACCTTCTTCTACTCTTATTATAGCACATGATCATACTATTATAGATTAAATGCTTGGTCTTTCTTGTGATATTGTAGCTATAAATAATTTTACTTCTAATGTTGAAAATATACATATGCATGATGTCATTTCTACTAGTAGTCAAGATGAATGTAAAGTTGTTTATCCTACTTCTAAAAATGATTCCAATGAATGTTGCTAAATCTCATTATATTTATCCTAATACTTCTCTATATGTTGATGACTCTGTGGATGAATTACTAACATGTGAAAATATGTCTGATAGTGATGTAGGCTATACTTCTGATTGTGAACTTGTTAATAATGATGTTACTTCTCTTCCATCAACTGAATGTGAATTTAGTACTCCTCTTTCTTCTCTTTCTGAATTCATTATGTATGATAATTATACTCCCACTACTAGTACACCACTTGTCATTTCTTTTGATTATACATCCATCGATATTCCACGTTCTTCTCCTCCTCTTCTATCTCTTTCTTCTTCCTCTTCTATAGATTTTATTCATGATGATTTCGTTATTCCTACTATTACACCTCTTATTATTTCTTCTACATCGACATCTAGAATTCATATAGAGCCTTCATGTTATTCTCATCCTTCCACATTTGTTCCTTATCACATTCCCATGATCACTCACAATGGAAAACTTCAGCCTCTCAATGTGCCTCTTACTTCTTCTACCATCCCCTCACATGATATTTTATCTCTCATGCATGTTATCAGTAATTTGCAATCTCAAGTTCATACTCTTACTCTTGAAAGTAAATCCTATTATGCTTCCATTGATAATAATTCTTTACATGGAAATCCAATACCTAAAAAAATTCACAATTCTGCTTTCCATAAAATACAAATAAAATATATCTCTCCTACTATTTATGCACTTAATTTTTTGATGGCACTGGAAACCCCTATTTACATCTCAAGAATTATCATTTAGTAATGGAATTTTATTTTAATTATCACTTTCTCCTCAAATATTTTTATCACAGCCTTGTTGATCATGCTCTTCAATGGTACAATCATTTACCTTATGGGTCTATTAACACTTATTGTTATATAAAGGATGTTTTTCTTAGATGGTTTATAGTTAACAATGGTCCTAGAATTACATATGATCGTCTACCTAATTTTCATCAAGGAAAGAAAGAACCCATTATAGATTACATTTTATGCTTTAATTCATGTATGCATTAATTATTATTTGAGCTAATTGATTTAGAAAAGCAATTTATGTTTTTTCGTTTCTTACTTCCTGCATTAAAAGAAAAATTATTATATGATACATGTGAATATTTTACGCTTTTTTGCTATAAATCTATATATCTAGAACAAGAATCAATTACATAACATGTTATTCCATCTCCTCCTACCTCTTCTTCCATTGACTACTAATTCATCTCCTCTTCCATCCATTGAGAATCCTCCATGGTCACCATCTCTACCTCTGCTTAAGCATCTTCCTTCCCCCCACTGCATCGGCCTATACCTAAGTCTTCTCCATCTCCTCCTCGTGAACTATTTCACTTTCCATATGTTGTTAATCCTCATGATTTCTTACATACTTTTCTTGATAAGTATCACATATTCTTGCTTTCTAATCATTATACTCCTCCTCATTTCTTACATCACAGGTGTGATCACCCTTATTGCAATTTCCACTGCATTAATGGCCACTGCGACAATGAATTTTGTGCTCCCCATGTTAAATTACAACAATTAGAAGACAAAGGTTCATTTCCTTTGGATCTCACTCTTGTGAGGGGTATCTTTCTCCCATTTTGCATAATCATGATTCCATAGCTATCCACTTGTCGTGGACCCACTTCTAAGATTGTCATTCGTCCACCTCCTAAGATCATTATCCATCCAAATCCTCCATCTAGCTCATCCATTACCACATCATCTCATCCACCTCACAGTGCTACTACATCCCATTGGATTTCAAATTATTGACATATCTCCTTCCCACCACTACACCTCCCATGATTGGCACCATTTCATCTAACATTCAATTCATCTCTTACACTTGTGTTGTTACTACTTCACATGCTTGTATCATTCCTCGCAGGCCTCTCCAGCTTTGGTAGGTGATCTCCATATGATCACCTCATTACTTGAAGATGCACTCATGTTTTTGAGGTTCTTGTATGACTGTTGAGGGATCTATTACAAAAATGAACCTCATTATCACATTGGGGGCATCACTCTTCTTCCCCCCCTCTTTTTATATCATCCATCACACACTTTTATCAACATGATCTTACATCTTCTCCTTACATAAATGTCAACATATCATTACTTTAATCTCTTATATTGTCTACATCACATTACCATTTATAGTACTTTTTCACATTACATCATATACATACATTCTTATCATAATACCACTATGCTTCTCATTCACATACAATTTATCTTCAATTAACTACTTACCTATTATTTTCACATCACTGTATGTTTCCAATATTCAACAATCTTGATAATCATACAACATCTAGCAAAGAAAAGTACAAATGAAAAACATCACATCATATTGGCACACACATATGAGATCTAATATATGTCTATATATATAGTCAAAAATCATAGTTACACAAAACTACAATCGCTAGGGGGAAATCCCTCATGCATCACTACATCCATATACATCACACATCATCCTCACTATCACTATATCCAATCACAAGAGCTCTAGAACTAGATGCTTCACCGATCTACCTATGTTGCTGCTTATGGCCTCTATATCTCTTCACCTATCTCTATCTTATATCCACCTTGAGTGACTGATCCATGAAGTGGCCATGTAGCTCCACAAATCTAGCAAATACATCTTGAGTTACAACTCCTCCTCTTATGGATTTTCTAGCTTGCTCAATCTCTACATGAGCCTCATCATGCTCACTCAATAACATGGTACACATGGTTGGTGTTATAGCCACCAGATTAAACAAATGGGCATGCTCACCCAGAATCACATCCACTCACTCTAGAATACCACCTCCCATAAACACATCTAGCAGCACATTTCACGTCAACATGTGTATCGATGAATAAAAAATCAACAACCAATATGCATCACCGGAAACCATATAACACCAATTTAGTTACTACACACATTTACTAATCCAGTAGCTATGTAGTCACTAACAAATAGTAGTAAACAATACTTACACTATGTTAGTGCCACTCCTAGGCCATCTCCATAGGGGTGGGTACTTGCCCCTCTATTCCTCCAATTTTCATCCCACCAACTACATCTACCACTACAAGAAATATTAACACCCATCAATGTTCTTACCACCACTCACTATAGGCCTAGGTAAACCCCACATCATAAACTTGTATCAGCTTTATGCCTGCATCTACCTCATCTAGAACAGGATGCACTAAATCTGCTCATGTAGGACATGTCCTCTCTCTTGGATGCCTCAATGCTCTAGTATCTCTCACCCATACATATGGATTTGGGGGAGCATCTTGATCCATACCAAACTCTCTAAATACACACTCTGCATGGAATAACTTTTTCACCTCTAGAAATCAGTCTTCTAGTCATATGGTGTGTTAAGTGTGTAGCAACTCTACTCCATCCTCCAACCAACCAACATAGTCTTTATATGGCCTTCATTTGAAGGCCTCGAGACCCATCTAATTGATCATCGACCTATAGGTATTTGTCTCCATCCTCCTTCTACGTGTGCCTACCAACCTCACTACAAAAATCTTGGGCCTCGTCCAATCGGTCTGTGGCCCACTGAATGTCATTAATAGCACGATGTGCTCATATACCAATACATTTAACAAAGTGGTGGCTCTTATTCCACCTATATGATCCTCCTGTGTGAATTTATACAAATATCGATACAAGTGGGCCAATATACATCGTGCACTCAGGAATATCTCATCCCATACTCCTCTATACAGTGACAAATATTTTGCATCTTATATAGCATAACCACTCTAGCACCCTCTACCACCACTGATGATGCTAGAATCACTTGGATGAACTTCCAAAACTGTAGAATACCAGATATCAATATAGCATCTAGAATGATATGGGTCGCTATTTGTACTCATGTCCCAGTAAAATACTACCTCACGGCCTTCATTTTTCTCTGGTCATCACTTGAACTCTCTCTCCCATAGTAGGCAACCGTATATCTCGATAAACATCCTTCAGGGTCACTGACATATCCCCGGTAGGAAACTAAAAAGTACAAGTATTGACACACCATTGCTCACATAGTGCGGTCTCCATAGGCATATTATAGGGAATCTCCTCCAATCTAGCTATGTCTCGCAAGCCACCACGGTCCAGTATATCCCACTCAGCATCAGATAACCCTAAAGTAAAAAAAAATCTCAAATTATGAACCCCCCGTGAAACTCTCTCAATTTAATATCCCTCTAAAACACATCAAAGCCACAAAATTATTCTATTAGCATCTCATATATACTGTAGACTAACTCATTATAGCACAACACTATTCAAAATTTACACATTTTATAGAACAACATAAAAATGCCTACTCTAGGACGTAAGTGCCCAAGAGCATGTCACGAGCACCCCAAAATAGGTCACCAACACCTGGGACTAGGCACTAATGTCCCCAAATATGGAAACACCCTGACCACTCTTGCCCAGGTCAGAAACGACAAAAAATTCAATAATGCAATTTTTCCAAAAATCGGCCAAAACGAGCATATTTCACATAATTTTATAAAAATAATCATACATACTAACTCATCAGTTGTCTATGAATTTATGAAAGCCACTACTCTCTCAAATATCTTCAAACTCGCTGCTCTAACACATGGGACATTCTCATAACTCATAGCTCTTACTTTCACTCAAACATGGTACAAATAAATTCACTATTCACTTTTTACTATTATTATATATAGTAATTCCACTTTTCCACACATGATAGTTGCTATTTACATTCACTTTTGCAACTACTACACGTTGCATTGTTTCACTCATATCTTGAGCCTCGTAACTCCATTTTTATCACCGTTTACGCCATACAGATCATATTTTCCTCTAGCACTATATTATACACATTACACAATGTTATATTCAAATCTAGACATATACTCCTCAATCTACCTACATTATTACAATCTCTTTTATGTTGTCTCTTGTTCACTTTTATCTTTACTTTCGGCTTAGTTCTCATCTCTTCACCCATCACCCTTTCGCCGAAAGGGGGAATACAATCAAGATCACCTAACGATCCCTCTCAGGTTATTATATGATCAGTCGATACTCTTAACATGTTATTATGGAAATATCATCCTCTGATTCTATTCGAGAAAAGGAACAAAATCATTTTATACTATAACCAATACTATCTAATATTCCAAATCTATTCCCCCAAATGACCTAATATGGGGGAAAACACACAAGAAATCTCTCTGTGAGTAATTTACTAGGCACACGGGCTCAAAGTAATATTTTACTATTTGAATCAAATCAATCAATCGATACAACATAGCATACTTTATTATCCGTCCCAGATGACCTAACTTGGGAGCATGTCACATCAGAATTACTATCACTCCTCAGATGAGCTAACTGGGGAGACACTTTATATTGTCTATTGCTTCCAGACAACCTAACATGGAATCCATATAACACTATACAAATCAGGAACACCCGTGCGAGTGGGGGAAATGAGACGTCATTACCTTTCCTATAGTTCTCTTATATGGGTTCTTTAATAAGATACAATACGGTACCACATGGAACAATAGAAAACTAAATTTAGTCATTTATCCATGTCTGCAGTGGTTGGACCTTTTGGGTATGTAGTCATGGATGGAGAGTAAAAATATACCTCTCTCCCCAATGCTCTTCCTCTAATGGCAGGACCCCCAAATCCTCCCATTTTTAAATATAAAAAATCAGGTTTGGGAATTGATCACTCCCTACCTCTTCAATCTTCATTTGCAACAATCACAATCTCCAAAATATTATAAATCATCTCAATTTTTCTCCAAGTGATATCTCCTAACAATGGTTTGTTATCTCTATTTACACCACATGGGTTGACACGACTGATCCATGGTTAGCCACCCTACAATTTTTTACATTTTATGCGTACTTTTGCAATTCAGCTTCTCTCAGACTTCTCACAGGCATGTTCATATACTTCCTTTACACTACTTGAATTTAATTCAAATAGCATAAAAGGGGGGGGGGGGGAATCGTAGAAAAAAAATCACACACATATTACTATTTTACTAGACCACCAAGTGATGTTGTTATATGCATGGATCTTAAGTAAGAAAAGTATTCACTGGTGACACAATCCCTTGTCCATCCTCTTTATCTTGATTTTTTCTATTGTCTCTCTCCCTCACACTCTTTCATTTCTACACCCAGTTTTGGTCAGGTCATAGAGGATCCCTCTCTATTATTATATTCACATATGTATTGTAATTTGTCTCAAGATACCAATCACCCATTCTAGACAGTGGCGCCCATGCGCTCATGTCCAATCTGGGCCCTCCTATCCTCTTTGTTCTTGTTTACACTTTTTGACATTTTTGGTTGACATTTTTAGTTTTCTTATCCTTATTCCCAAGGTCATAGTTCGGCATGTTGTTTCACTAGTGTCGAAATTCAAAAAATAAATCCATATATATATACATAACATACATACCATTATAGGGGTGAGAAATTCTAAACAGGCAATCTCAGCTACATACTATCACTACCATCAAAGGGACTACATTTTTGGGCTGCATATTCTACATACACTACATAGGAAGGGAAAGAGTTGAATTCCATTCTCACACATTTACATTTTATCTAGCCATAGCTCATTATCTTGGTGTCATTGGTGGCGTGAAGGGAAACCTAAGGACACTATTTCACACATAAGCACATGAAGAACTACATGGAGTCTGAAATGTAGTGCAACACGCGGTCATAATTTCACTCTTTAGAGTGATTAATCAGGGTTAGTACGAACTTCACATATTGCATATTTCATTCCAATTTGATGTTTTTTGTGAGCTTGTGGAGGTAGGTAGGTTTTTTTTATAGGGTGCAGGTACCCTCGATGATCAAAGTGTGACATAGTAGGTGACCAACAGTGAATGAGTGTGAAAGACTAGTGACATAAGAAGAAATCAGATTATGAGCATTTGCGTAGTCATTGGCACCCACAAGTGATCTCTAGTCTATAGGCACCCTCACCCCAGCCCAGGCACGCTCATGTCTAGCTTCTATCTGTGAGTCCCAAAATTAATATTGAGTATTCTCTGATGCTCTTCCCAACCTGTTTATCAATTGTTCCAGTATCAGATATGCTCTAGGATAAGTGTAAATTAGATAAGTCTCCTATCTCTCCTATTTTCTTACAAGGTTACATCATCAGAGTGTTTATCATTTGTATTCTACTGTAATTTATCATATTAGTGACTCTGAAATTACATTTAGCTACTATTTTTTTAAATCAAACTCCCAACTATTATCTCAAAATAAAGAAAGCTTTCAGATTTGGACTTCAATGAGATCTTTTCATTCCTGAGAAGGGTCTTGCACCCCACCGGCCAGGAATAAAAAGGGAAGGGCACTAGACTTCTATCCAATTATAATATATTTGTTAATAACTCTATTATGGAGGCCTCATCATCCAAATTTTTAATTCGCATGATTCATAGTGATGATTCGACAATTTCTATTGGAACTATGACCTTTGTACCATACACTAGTTGAAATGGGGTTACTTTGTTCAAATGCTTGTATGTTGTCCTATAGGCCCATAATACTACTGAAAATTTATCATCCCATTCCTTGCATCCAACATAAAAAAAAATCATTGGAGTGTGGCCAATAATTTTTTTTGTAGGCTTCAACTATCCCATTAGCTTGTGGGTGGTAAGGATTTGTTTTATAGTGAGAAACCATGAACTCTTGTAGTAATATCCTTATAGTTTCATTGAGGAAATGGGTTCCTCTTTCACTAGTAAGGCTTAATGGACATCTGTAACAAATGATTATATTTTCCCAAAGTAATCTTGTTGTTTTCTCTCTTTTACAGTCCTTTTTTGGTGTTTCCTCTTCCCATATAGTTAATTAGTTAGTCACCTTAATAATATACCATACACTTGTTCTTTTTCCACGGGGATGATTGGTCCAAAAAAATCAATCACCCATTTTGTGAAGGGTTCATGGGCTACTATTGGTTTCAATTGAATTTCATCACACTTGATTGATTTTCTAAACCTATGGAATTGGTCACATGCTCATGCATATTCCTTTGCATACCTAAATAAGGTTTGCCACCATAACCCTGTGATGAGCATCTTGCACGTAGTAACTTTTCCCACGTAATGGCCTCCTGAAATTCCTTCATGCACTTCAAAAATAAGTTCTTGCCACTCATGATCCATCACACAGTGCCTCAAAATATCATCACACCCCATTTTTTATATCTATCCACCTATTACTTAGTTTTGCATAGCTTCAATGGTGATTTGTTTTCTTTGACTAGTAGTATAGTCTTTCAATGTGAACCCATTTTGGAGAAAATATATTATTTCCTCTCATTCATCTGAACTGCTTTGTATTTTGAATAGTTTTGCATATTGTATGCTCTCTTCTATTGAATTTTATTATTATCTAGAACTAATGCGTGATAGATGATCAAGTCCTGCATTAATTTTTTAGGTTTGATAACTACTAAAAATTGGAACTCTTAAAACAAGATTATCCATCTTCATATCCTCCCATGTAAGATGAATTTATTAACCAAATGTTTTAGTGTTATGTGTTCCATAAAGAACACAAACAAAGTAACTAATAAATAGTGCCTGAAGTTTTTCAACGCATACACAATTGACAACCCTTCTTGATTTTTGGTTATATAGTTTTATTCTACATATGTGAGTTTGTGGTTGGTAAAATAAACGGGATGATCTAAACTTACTTCTCCTGGTTGCACCAAGATGCATCCAACAGTAGATCTTGATGAATCTACATGTACATGAAAGGTTCTACTCTAATTTGAAAACTATAAGATGGAAGTGTGTGTCAATTTTTCCTTTAATAGTTCAAATGCACTTTCTTGTTCAGTACCCCATTCAAACTCTTATGTTTTGCATAACAAGTTTTCCATTGGCGTTGCTATTTTGGAATAGTCCTTAATAAATTTTCTATAATATCCACAATGTCTTAGGAACATGTGGAATTCCATTTGTGTCTTAGGTGCTTCCAAATGGACTATAACTACAATTGTAGTTGATAAACTAGAAAATCATCTTTTTGGATTATATGCCCTAACAGTGTGTCAAGAGGTGTCGCACAAACACATTTTTAGATATAAGGAAATTTTTAGATTTTAGTAGCACTCAAACATAAGTCACAAATTATCGTAATGATATTTGACTAACCCATACATTGTCCAATCATCTAAATACAGTTGGAGAAACTTGAGGATGAAATATTTGAAAACTATCACCATTATGCGCAATAAAGTTATTGATGCATTCTTCAACCCAAATGACATTTTGATGTATGTAAATGATCCACATTCAAACATGAAATTTATATTTTCCCTATGTTATTCCACAATTTTAACTTGGTTATATCCAAAAAATCCATAGGTAAAGATATATATTTCCCTCCCCATGACCCCTTCTAGAATGTCTTGGGTGAAAGGCATTGGGAATGGGTGGATAACACAAACAGATTTTAAAGCCCTGTAGTCCACACAAATTCAAATGTGGCCATATTTATTTATATTGATAACCATTGGGATTACCCATTCCAATTCTTCCATTAGTATAATTACTCTTGCAGCTAACATGTTGTCAATTTCTTTCTTGACCTTTGTATGAAGATTAGCATTCATCCTATAAGGTATTTTCCAAACAGGATTCACTCCTTCAATCAACTTAATTTTCATTATCCTAAATTATGGCTGTAATCCCCTCATTTATTTTTATCCTCTTGGAAATATATTTTCATATTCATGCAAAATTTTAATATTTTTTACAATCTCATGTCACCAATTATTACTAACTTTAGTGCTTCATCACTCCCTATATTGTTTTGTATAGCCTTTAATGGGTTATCTTGTGGTTGACCCCCTCGTTCCTTCTTTTCAATGACCTCTCTAGATCCATAAGATATATCTACATTGAAATAATTTTTATTCACACCTCCTTCTACCTGTCGTAGAGCTTTCTCCTTACCTTTGCACTCCCAATTCCTCTTTATAAAAATTTCATCATCTTATTCACGTAAATCATTATAAGTTAAGTATTCTTGGAAGTTTTTGAGGGTGTGAGTCCTTTCTCCTTACACAATGCTAGTACTATTTCCTCCATTATTACATCACCCCTGAATATTATCATTTTGATACATTTAAGAGGGTAATTCAACTGAAGGATTAACAAGAGAATGTGTTTATGAGCCCATTTTTAGCTATGCCAAAAAAGTGGTTTCTCTATAGAACTCGTAACCAATGTACCAAGATTTTTCCCAAACATGCAATGTGTGATAAAACACATATTTCTACAAATTTGATTTAATTCAGTGTGATGTACTTGTCCATAATTCTTCGCATCTTTGAACATGTTCTTCATAATTGGTGACACCACTATATCTTGGGAATTTTCATACCTCATTACTCTGCTTAAACCTATGCTCATAGCTTCTTTAACTTGGTCTCATGTCTCCAATAGTGAGCTATGAGTGACCCACCACCTTATTGTGGCTCCCTTTAACAAATATATTAGGTAATTGGCATGTACCTTCTCTAGTTGCATATAAGTATAGACACAAAATCACTCACCTGGGTACATTTTTAGGTCCTAAAAGCATGCTAGAATTTACATGATTCCTAAGAAATAAAACTAGTGGTTGACAATTATCTTTGGCCTCTTTTTTGTGTTTCTTTTTTTATTTGGTCTTACACACCATATATCCCAAGTGGAACTTTACTTATTTATCTTTCATGGCTTAAGACACCAGCGCCTAGTCAGGACTTTACTTATTTATCTTCATAACCACAATCTCTTCATTAACCTCTTTGACCTCAAGGTATCCTCCATCATCACTTTCCTCTTCTTCTTTTGGTTCATCAACATCACATGTGGCATTGACCGACTATGCTTCAAGAGCAAGCTTACGAGGAGGCAGGGTGATTCTCGGCCAATTCAAAGGATTCCTCTCCCTTGGAGCATTCCACATGGTGATTTGAGACAATTGTTTCTTCATGAAAACCAAGTCATTGGCCATTTTTTGGAACTTTAGTTCTATGGTAACTGAGCTTAAACTCTGACCTTTTTGTTTTTCATTTGGACCTTTTACTTTACCAGACAAGATTAGATCATCGTTGGACTTGATAGAGAAGTCTTGTGCTTCCTTCAAATCCCTGGGTTAGGATCTTCTAAAAAAGAAACCAACTTATGATGGCCAGGCATTGATGAATAATATTTTCAAATTATTTTTAGAATGCATGACATCTTCAGGGATCCTTCTGATTATCATGTTGTATTTTGCAACAAAGTCTCTCATTGATTCGGAAGTTTCTTTCTTCATTTGCACCAATTGTACCAAGAGGTCTTGGTTGTCTTCCGTAGATTTGAACCTATGTTCAAATTTGATTCTTATATCTTCCCAGTAGGTGATAAACCTTGGGGGAAACATGTAGAACCATTCAGTAGCTTTTTCTTGAAGTGACTTCACAAAAATTCAGAAAGACACATCTTCGTGTTCAATGCCCAACACACCGCAAGCGGTGATGAACATTACCACATACTCCTCAAGAAGTTGAGAACCATGCCCTTTGAATTTTAGGAAGTTTCTTCTTGAGCCTTTTGGTAGCTCATGAAGTGGTTAACAAATAGCAAGTGGGCCATTGTTTCCACCCCATATTACATTTGGTCTTTATACTTCACGACTACGATATGTCATTTCATTCTTGATTCTAGTTTCTAACCTTTCTAAGGTTGTGGATTCAGTTGCTGCTCTTGTGTTTGCTTTGGCTTGAGCTATTTCAATCTCCTCAATGTGAGCTCTTATCTTAACTTCATCTCTTGCTTCTTTTTCTCTAGCTTCTTCTTTGGTCTCTATGTTGGTGAAATTTTTAGTATTCTCATTGATGTATGGAAACACAATGTCCAATGGGTTGATGACTCTGGAACTTCCATTGGGAATGTTTTCTTGTTACATGGGACACCTTGGATATGTGAGAAGCTCATGTCTTCTTTGAAGTTCGTCGAAGATGGGATCGGTTTTTCCTCCTTGCCTTTGTTTCCAAGTGTACCTTCTATCTTCTAGCTTAAGAATCTAAAATGATTTTAAGCTCTTCTTTGAGGTGTTTGGGCTTGTCTTTGTCTATCTAATTCAGTAGCATGTTCTTCTTTAAGTTCCAAAACTCTCATGGCAATGAATTACTTTGTTAATATTTTTCTATTATGCTAAATGGATTCCCTTAAATCAGAAGTGATGTCTTCTTGGATATGAAAAATAAATTCAGGTCTTTTTACATGGGGATTGTCGGGTATAGTTGATGGAAGGCATAAGGCTCTTAATTTGTTCCAAAAACAATATTGGATATCTGATTTTTTTGTATTTTCTTGATCTTCCAGTCATATTTTAGGTGTGAATGCTACTAAATCTACCCCACGGTGGGTGCCAAAAACTGTTGGCAAGAAAAAATTTCGGGTGGACAAATTTGTGGGTTTCTTGCCAATGCTTTGGGAATCGAAGTCCCTCTACTTAAATGGTGCAACTTTCGTATTTTCATGCACGAGTAAATGTGTATTTTCCTGGTGGCCTTATGGCCAGAGATCCAATAGGGGCACTCCACCAACCTTGCGGTAAAGCTAGCAATCTCTGCTAGAGAGGATTTTGTCAAGAGAGCGAGAAAGGAAGTGATAATACAGGGTAGAGGAGCTAATGTTGCAAAGTAGAAAATTAAGAGTCTTGCATACATCAGTTAGAAGTTTCATCACATGCATTAGTATCAAGAAGAAACAACTATGCAAATAGCGAAAAATCCAATTATAATTTATGAGCACAAAGTATTAATAAATCCCTCATCTAAAAAGGCTAGAAAATCCTTCTTCATGTATTGATGCTCAAGCAAAAATTGTACATAGTATGAAAATGAAAGACATTTGAGAGAGGGAGAAAATGGAATAATTTGTTATCTATTTTTATTTTCACAAGGATATCTCTCTCATGAATTCACAAAAACAACTAGGAAGAAATTTCATAAGAAGCTCAAATGAGGAGCTCATTAAAATTTATAGAAGAGGAGAAACTCTTCATCTATCCCCAAATGACCTTTTGTATGTCTTCACATGACTTAAGACTCTTCTCCGTCCTAGGAAAACATTAAGTCCCTTTTTATAACATAAAGGTGACTTATTACATTGAAAAGAAACATTAAGACATATGAAAAAGTGCAACACCTAACACGAAATTAGAATATTGAGGAGAGAGAAAGTTGGAGTGAGAGAAGAGAGAGAGAAAGAAGGAGGAATCATGCCGATGAAGAATTTTCTCATGTAGACTCTTGAAAAGCTCTGTCGGATTGACCCTGATACCTTTGAACCCTTCGCGGTGAATGATTTTTTTTATGCTACAGATGGGTTACTGTGGGAAAGTTCCTTAGCTTCATGTGAGAAACCACCTCCAAATGACCCATAAAAACCATGAACTAAATGTTTAGAAATGTTGTTGAATGGAACCTTTGGAAACCATAGGTGTTTCTCATGAAGACGCCCTCTGAAGAGGCTAAAGCTTTAGAACAAATCTTTCGCGGACTCCCTACAACAATGACACACTGCTTAGTTGATTTGAACATGATCCTGATGAAACACACTATGAATAGTTTGACAATATTAACTATGAATTCCAACTCACACATATTGATTGAGGCATGAAATGAGTGTCCAAAATATTTCAAAAAGATCCATGTAAGTGACCTCAATGTCACCTACTCCTACATACTCTGATGATAGAGACGACATTGGTTTCCCCCTTGCGAATCTAAACTTCACTTTTTCTTGACACCTATTATATTTGGAAAAGACAACTATTTTTAGCAAGTGTTGAGAATTTTCTCTCTCTGGTCCCCAACTACAACTACCAACTTAAATGTTCAACTCTCAACATGTTCCCTTTGTGCAATCTTCCTCAAGAACAACTCACTATTTTTAGTAAGCTCCTATGAGACAACTTACTATTTTTAGTAACTATGAAGTTTCATCTCTGTCAAACCTCAATTGGATATGACATCTTTGATCTCCTCTTCTCACTGTGTTCCTCTCATCTTCTGAACCATTTTTTTAATTTTTAGTAAGTGCTTATGGGACCACTTACCATTTTTAGTAAGTTTCAATTTTGGACAGAGGTGACCATTCTAATGATTTTCACCCATGATATTTTCCTCTGTGTTCACTGCCTCCTTCGCAGTTTCTTTAGATGGTGGCTTACCCAAAACAGAAATCTCCCATGTAGAAGGACTACTATTTTTAGTAAGTTTGATTTTGTTGGTTGGATCACGATGGAGAAAAGTTTTCTAATATGGGTTTTTTCCCAATATCGCCCCTCTGAAATTCCAGGCTTACCCGACCACTGGTTTATGAGTTTTTTATTTTTTATTTTTTTACCTAGCAGCTATGGACACAAAAGCCATTAATGGAGCTTGAAAATTGTAGGTTTCCTTTTCGGCCTCAGATTGAGATGAAAATTACATTTTTTATGTGGGTTTTTTCTTCTTATCTTGTCGGTGAATTTTCTCTTCAAACCGATTATCGGTTTGGCAAGAAATTTGATTTTTGTTTTCGTTGTGCTAAGAAGGAAATTTCTTCACTAAAAACCCTTACTGCAAATAGGAGATCTGTTGGTGATGTTTTATGGCCTTCAATAATGTTGAACACAGTAACAAATGGTTCTTCGATTCATGCCCTAGTTTGCAAGATACATCTATTTTGTCGTCTCGCGACAATGAGGGTTTTCAGATGAAGATCTTCATTTTTCTCTTCCATTCTTCATTCCTTGGATCAATGTTTCCTCTAAGATCTATGTGTTTTCATGATGTGAAGTATTTTTTGGATATGGTTTAGTGCAATAATGGTTTTTTAGATGTCTAGAGAAAAATGGACAGAACTCCGGCAGGGTGTGCAGCTGTGGGGAGATGAAATGGAGGGAGAAAAATTAAGTCATGGCTTTAAAGTATTCAAAAAACACATGCTAGGGGCTGGGCACATTTTTTATCCCTGATGTCCCTTTAGCTAAAGGGATGAAAGGGACATTAGTTTACACATCGTGCCTGGAGCTAACACTTGTCAAGATCCGAGCGACTTAGCATTAGGGCTAGGGAGCTTGAGGGTTGCACATCGTGCCTGGAGCTAACATTTGGCGGTCATCCATGCACTGTGAGGATAGGCTCCGAAAAGCTCTTGGGGGCTAAAATGGTGATGCAGAGGGTTCTATGAGTGATCAGGGGGCTAAATAAGGTTGGCCTCATTATAATATCCCCTATGTCCCTTATCTTAAAGGGATGAAAGGGACATCAAAATGCATCAGGATCCTGGAGTTGACATGTGTCCACTTCAAAAATTGACTAAATGTCAAAAGTTTACCTTGAGGAAAACTTGTAACGATAATATCTTGAGCTCCCAGATGAGTTTCAAGGTGAAATTTTATATTAAATTGACTGAAAAAATCTTTTTAATCCAATTTTTGGGGTCTCAGTTCTTTATTCTTCCATTTATGCCTTGAAAAATCATATTTTTGTTCTAGCTCCGTGATTGAACATGAGAAAAAATAGATATATACCTATTTATCCTAGGTGTTGTGAAGAATATTATTCCACCATCTTGTAGATCTCTAAATTCCCTTTCCAATGATGTTTTTATTAGCTCTTAAATCCTTCTAGAGCTCCTGGAATCGCTTCCCAAAGCTCAATAGCTATTTTGGCCTTGTGCATTGCCTAGGCCTGAGAACCCTATTTGTGATGAATCTGCCCCAAAACTTCCAATATCATTTCCTTGATTTTGATATTATATATTCATTTCATCTCCATGTTGTATTTTTCTCCTCTACTCTGTGCCAAGGGGTTGTACTAGTCCCGAGAAGGCCAGTGGTAGCCCTTCCCAAAACTACCTAAAACTAACATTCTTCAAGAACTCCTAAAATCACCTAGGTGGATTGACTTGACTTTCCTAATTTACCTAGGGGGCTGATTTGACATCCACTAGGGTTCATTGGACTGAGTGGGTAAATCCGGTGCTAAGGACGGGTAGACCTGGGGTGTCTTGGAAAGGTAAAATTTAAAAAAATTGACATAGGGGTATTGTTGTCATGATTGAAAATTGTAAATTTTCCTGTTGCACATTTGCATGACAAAACTTACCTTACTCACTATTTTTAGGTCTCTTTTATATTTTGGGTATATTTTTCCACTGATGGGTCATCCTTCTATTTGTCAATTATGAAATTCAAACAAGGAAAACATATAATTACATAGTTATGTGCTCAAAATAAAAGACCAAGCAGGCATTGCTATCATCACCTAAGCTTGCATTCAAAAGGAACCTAAAGCACTCCAAGGAATCCATCTAGCATCCAATCAAGGGATAAGGGTTGCAACAATGTATACTAAAATAGGAAGGTGAATTTCATTCTATTCCATTCACACATTCTACTAAATTCTAGCTACAAACCCGTTATCAAGTTGCAACTTGCACAAGGGCATCCCTAGGGAATAATTTCTACACACACTCATACTAACTACCTGGATTCTTAGATGTAGTGCAGCACTCGGTTTGTAATTTCCACTTTCTAGGTGACTTTCAGGGTCAGTCTGACTCCCCATTCTACATTTTCATTTTTCATGTTTACATGTGGTTTTGTGGGATTGTGTAGGTGAACTCTTCTTTTGCAGGTTATAGGTGCCTTTGGAAATCATAGTATGAAAACAAGTGATTAATAGAGAGAAACAATGAAGACCTTGTGACACAACAGAAACCACATCCAGAGCCTCTACATGGTCACAGGTGCCCAGATCTAGTCACCAGTTCCAAGGTACCCTTGTCTTACCGTGGGCACCCCTGCCCAGCCTTGTTTGTGAGTTGCATACTTTACATATATTAATCACGATGTTATTTACATCATGTTCATCAACTTGTCCCTATCTAGATCAGTTCTTAATTGCACCTAAATCATCTAAATTATTCTATCTCCTTATCTTGATTATGGTTTCATAATTTACATCTTATTTTGTTTGTGTCATTAATGTAATATAGCATTTATAAGTTATTTATTTCAATAGTGACTCTGTAATCAGATTTAATTCAAATTAAATTAAATCAATAAGTTTCCTTCTTTTGGATGAAACCATGTACATCTTCACTCTCACTGAATGACGGCATTGATTGGTGTTTTTTTACCCATCCATTTTTATATTATTTCCTACATACTTGGGTATAGAATCAATTGCTAACTTCTAAGAACATTGAATCATGTCGAAATATATCCCAATTAGTTCATACAAACCATGCATCCGGTAGTCACAATATGTACTTATGGTATCTAATATTGATTTATCGTCACCCCACGTGATCTCTCTCCTCATGTTGTTGGTTCATAGTTCTCTAACCTTATATCTTGTATATTTGATTATGTGTTCCATATCCTTAGATTCTTCTACATTTTTATGTATGGTGCATTCTTTTTTTAATCCATTGGGACTTTAACTCACTGAGTTCCATTTTTGAAACTTACATACCTCTTCTTGAACCGCAAGTTTATTGTATTTACGTAGCACCAAATTCTTCCTAGGAGTGTTGGAAATTTATCTTCTATAACCATTGGTATTCCTTAAAAATCCTCATGGAACTTGACCCCCATGATACTAATAATAAAATTCTTCAGTACTCTAATCGGAATGCCTTATGTTTTGTTTTCCATAAATTAAACATGTGGAGATGGATTTCCGTAGGTTACCCCATTTTTTTTCAATCATCCATGGTAAAGATATTAACTTCCATGCCTATGTATACCCAATATTTCATTTATATTTCACCCATCTATGCATCAACCAATATCTCACGATTAAACTCTTCTATTTTTTTCAATATACATTTCTCTTCTTCGCATGTCCCAATTTTTTCCCGAGTGCCATCTTTCTAAGTTTATGTGACAATCATTGACTCAGCAACAGTAATATGCCTTCAGTGTGAAGAAGACTACATACATCTTGAAACTCATTCTTACTAGTTTTCTCTTCTATATAATCTTATAGTTTATCATTTTGTAGCCGCTCGTATTCTCTTATAAAATCAATTTCTCCTTCAAGATCTCAAATTAGGTTCTTTGCTTCTTGAAGTACTTTTTTTGTTGTCTAAGATCCACGTAATGTTTTCTTGGACTTAGCTTTGGTGGTCTTATGTTTTCCAATGGAGTGGATATATTTGTATGTTTAATAGCCCCATGCATGGTTATTTGGAATCTTTCTAAAATTTCAGCTTGAGGTGTGACAATTTTGGTTGATGTTCATCAAATATCTATCACACTATTTTAATAGTTATTTTTCCCTTTTCAATTGTCTCTTTCATGAGCGTGTATAGATCTAGGTAAACTTCAACCTTATGATCTTTTTCAAAAGGTGTGCATACTGGAAAGGCTAGAAAGTTGAATTGATAATGGTATGGTGACCCACGGTTATAATAAGTTCATGGGGGAATATTCCACCTCAACCTTTTCCATCTTGTCCTCTATTGTATCCTCCACTTCCTTCTTGATTACTATCCATAGTTGCATATTTGAGTCCCAATGACCTAGCTTCATAGATGTGATCAATTATACAGCATTTGGATGTGTCATGTGTATGTGCATCATAAATCTTACAGTAGGTTGTTACTTTATTTTTCATGGAGTTTTGTAATAATAGGTAGTTTCATGCATTTTGACTTCATTCACATATATCACAAACTATCAACATGGCTTTCAAATTTTGACACAGACATGTACTCTTAGTGTGGCCTTCTACCTCATAATCAGTGTACCACACTCCACTGTGCGTTTTTCTAGCACTTTCTAACTAGTGTGGATTTCATCCTCATTCCCTTCTCCCTTCCTTAACCAATATTATCGGTCTTCTCATGTATTTCCTAGAGTTGAGTTGATGTGATGGAGCAACTATCTATTTTCTATTCTTTTCAATGTTATTATTCATATCACATCCTCTAAAAATTTTATTCATCCAGGGACTCCATGGTTTTGATTTTCTCATATCCTTCTTACCATTATGTGACACCCACATATGTGGATTATTTAACCATCCATGGGGAAAGTCTCAATTTCCATATCTACCATGAATTTATTGATTTTGAAACAAAATTACTTCAAGTATGTTTCACATGGCTCTCAAAATAAATTGAATTGGGATTTTTTGTACAAGAAAATGTAGATATTTAATATCTAATAATATAACTGTGAATCATACCTTTCCACCAATAATCTACCGCTCACATCTAGGTAGCATCATGTCGTGCACTTCTTCTTGTGTGCTCTTATTATGATGCTTCCCTAAACAATAAGCTACAAACCAAGCATGCAAGTGCAAAAGAATGTTTGATACAGTGCATCATATAGATTTTTTTTCACCTAAGTCCTTGGTGAACAATATTTCTAACTCATATTTCCTTGTGTAAAGGTGTCTTTTATAGTTTTCTACCAAGCCTCAATATCCTCTTGCATGAGCCTAAACATATTTTATCCACTTCATCTTTGCATAGTTATGATCTCGGTAATGGAACCAAAATGTTGTGCATTTATTTATGCCCTTTATCCATTCTTATGAGTATTTATTGTGGGAAATGATACGCACATCTACCTCTATCCTTCGTGTCATCCTATCATGTCAAAGCGGAAACTTTGGCGATCTCACCCGAAGTGCAGAGAAATTTAGATTCCATCAAGGTCAAGATAATAAAGTGAGTTAATAGTTAGAATAGAGTACAAATAATCAAAGGAAACATATATTAACATATTGATACGAAGAGATAGTATTTCTCCAAAACATGTTTTATTTTATATTAATTAACCATTACACATATTCATAAGAATCAATCTACTTGATGCACATCGAGGTCAATAGACGACTTACAATAACCAAGACTTATCACGACTTAAATCTCTTTACAATGGACCCTTCATGGGGTATATACACTAGTGGGTATTTTCCCTTCACTAGTCTTCCAAGAGATATTCTTAGCTCTCGAGTTATAACTACCATTAAACTATTACATTTAGGAAATGGCTAGCGCACTTGTTGCCAATAATAGCCCTTGCATTATGATTTTTCCAGTAGTTCCTTGGCTATAATTATCCATGCATCTTGTTATATCTACCTTGTGATTTATTCCTAGTCTTCTTTACTTGTTTCTTTTTCATTTCCATACAAGTAACCTAAATTGATAGTCTATTTCTAGCTCTATCTATATCTAACATTTTCGACTCTTGCATGTCCTTTTCCAAACTTATCCTTATTCCATGTTAATCCCCATATTAATTTGTGATTTTATTGTGTTATCTCTTTAAATATTCCCTGATAGGTTTTCCTATTCTTCACACATGATCCTTCTTCCTCTTTTTGTGCACTCTTAAGTATTCTTGTGTGCTTATATATGATTATCATGTGTGCTCCTTTCATGTCTTTCTAGCATGCAACCTTCCTCTAATGGGTCGTGCATCTTCCAAAGAATACAAATAATGAAGAATGTTATTATTCCTAATGCAAGAAAAAATAATAAAGACTGAAATAACTTAGGGGTCCAGCACTCTTCATTTTCTACCGAGGATCCTACCACTCCTAACAAAAACTTTGAAATCACCATCTATCTCCTTCAGCCAAGATTCCAATCAGGCCAAACCCACTAGAGAAAACTCTTGGCTTAAGGATTTTTTTGGAGAATCTATAAATATGTGGTTTGAACTCACGGTGATTAGTAAGGAAATTTTTATAGTTATGTAAGTGAATTTCAACTTTGAATCGCAAAATGATGGGAAAATGTGGTGAATTTCATAGGTGAATCAAAAAAGTGAAATCATGTATGTAATTGGTTCGTTAAACAATAAATTCAGTTGACTACACATGTGTAACCACTGATGAGAAATTAAAAATATATATCTCAAAATAAATATTATAAATTAATGGGACCCATTTATTTTAAGAAACAATAAAAAAGAATTCACTAATTTTTATAAATAATAAAAAGAACGAGAGTGGATTTTTTTGTAATATAATTACCCCACTCTAATTTGAATGAAAAGTACATTCATGGTCATATATATTATTCAAAGGGGCTAGTCAAAGGTATAATTTCAAATTTTCCAGTCAAAATTTCCACTTGGAATTGACAACCAATACAAATAATAAATCTCCAAAAGCAACGTGCATTATATAAATAAACATTGGTTAGTAAAATCAACACTTTCCATAAGAAACACATACTACCAAAATTGATATATGGTATTACAAAGATTTAGAGTGAGGAATAAGTATCTTAGAGGAATTCCATAAATTTTTGGATAGGTAATGGTTTGATTTTCTTTGATTTCTTATGTTTAAAATAAATGCATAATGATACTAAAAAAATGTATTTAATTTCCATTAACTATAAAAGATGAATAGAATTTTTTCACATGACATGCATTAAATTATCATCTTATAACAAGAAAGTTAGGCACATAAAGATGAACGTTTTGGAAGAATATAATTGTGTGTATGATAGATAATTGGAAAGCTTTAGAAACCCTTTCTAAGAAGCCTTTGATTTAAAATTAAAAGTGTTCTTAAATTTTTAATAATTACAATTATGACTAAGGTCTTGGGCTACTTAGTAAATGAAATCCCTTGTTAGTTAAGATGGTGCCGCTACATACTTGGGTTCAAAGAGATATTTATCAATGCACTTATCATTAAGGTCATGAAAATTTACAATTTATAACCCGTTTAAATTCTAATGAAAGGTGTATGTATATTTTTATAACTTGTCACACAGATAATGTTTGGAATTGTATTTAAATTATTTATATGCAATTAATTTTTTTCATAATTGTAATTTACACTTGGCTATTTTGAATTTCAATAGGTCTCGTTTTAGGTTAGAATAATTTATAATCATGGTAGGTTGCCCTAATTACAACTAAATAATTGGAATTTAATTAAATTTTAAATTAAACTTCTTAGCATCCACTTTCACCTAAATGGCTACTCTTCAAAATATAAATACATAAGAGAAATAGATACTTTTCTCTCTACTAAATTTTTTAAAGATAATTAATATTACAATTTATATTTCTTAAAACTATTAATTTCTTTTCAAATTTTGACAACCATAAATCCAATTTTTGCATAGATAGAGCGGCATAGAAAATCCTACCCTAGTATCTTCAAATACTTTTTAGATTTCCTTTCCAAGTTTAGAAAAAAGGAGAATGTAAAGTGTAAGTAGTGTGTTCATGAGTTGAGGATGGGAAATATTTTATCCTTGACAAACAAAACTCTAATATTTCATTCAATGTGGTGCAAAGACAGCCCAAATTTGAGTCATGGTATTCTTTTTAAAGTGGTTAGTAATGGTAGAGATTGAAACATTCTAGAATAATGGAAACTTGAGTTATTTGCAATGGTATATATTCTACAAGCACAATATCACATACAACTTAAATGTAATGTTGGAATATTATTTTAGATATTGTTTGGTTTTCCTAATTGATTGACACCAAATAATATGTGAACGTGTCCTACTATGCACTCACTCTACTCTTCACACGCCTCATTGTATATCACTTTTGGTAAAATTTAACAGTACATAAATAAAAAATTCTTATAGAAATCAAAACTTGGTGAAATCAACTCAACATTGGTAAATATTGATAAGTCCACATTAAATTATAAAGAATCAAAACCAGCCAACTACACATATAGAGTCAGTCATTTTCTTTATTCATATGACTAAAATAAAATAATTTGTAAATGAATGGTGGTAAATAGTATAATTATATTTTATAGTCAGATGACTATGGTATGTTTCTAGACAGTTGTAAAAACCAATTTTTATTTAGAAAATAAATGAAAACCTCCTCACACTGATTTGGTTTAGGTGAAGAATTGCTAGCTTGAGATATTTACCATCTAGTCTAATGGAATTGCTTAGTTTCCATCATATTCATTGTGTGTGTGTGTGTGTGTGTGTGTGTGTGTGTGTGTGTGTGTGTGTGTGTGTGTGTGTGTGTGTGTTGTGTGTGTGTGTGTGTGTGTGTGTGTGTGTGTGTGTGTGTGTGTGTGTGTGTGTGTGTGTGTGTGTGTGTGTGTGTGTGTGTGTGTGTGTGTGTAATGGACAAAGGAGCTAGTTTTTCCTTCAAGATAATGAAAATATACATTAATAAGTGTGGAAAAATTTTTAAAGGTGGGGGGTGACTCAAAAAAGAAGCTTATATATTGATAATTTAGGTGAACTAGTGATGTGTACTAGTCATCCAAATTGCCAAATGCCAATTTAAGAAACCTGAATGTTCATGAATGAATGAAAAATTGTCACTAAAATTTTCCCTACCAAAATCATGAACAACCATTATTTCATTTAAAATTATTGTTACAGTCACGTCATGTTCTTTTGTTTAGAAGAAAATTATACATAAAATTTTATATTGATAATTATGTGATGTAACAAAAAATAAATATATTTTTTAGATTCATTTATAAGTTCTCATCTGGATTGTATAAATTTATTCATAATATGTGGATTCTATGTTATTAAAATTCAATAGCGATGGACTCATTTTTTACATGACATATATGTTGTTGATATTGTATGCCTCCTCAGTATGCCTATAATTTTTTCCTAATTATTTGAAAGGGTAAATTGAATTATAATTCAAGTTTTTATTTGATAGTAAAATTCCTTCTTCTTTACTATTGCAGACCTACTTTGATCCACAGAGCATATTCAACATCCAAAATATATAAAGAGATCACAAGAAGATGACTTCAATGTTATAGACTTCTTGTCACTCACCCAAAAATATGCAATTTTTTAAATTTTGAATTTTTGGTTAAATGACCCCTTCTCCCTATGTATTTATCTTTTTCAAAGTACAAGGATTGGAAAAATTCCAACAGTTACACTATTTTGATTTATTTAGGTATTTTTCATTTCTTTGTAGCAAATGTAGGTTTGGAGGAATAGAAGGAAAAGTTCCTCCCATTCCTCACATCTCTGTATAACACGTAGTCCATTTGGTCTTAGCATTGTGTGGCTTCTGGGACTTCCCCATGGAACTCACTCCTATTAATCCCTTGTTCATTGCATTCCATTAATCCCCATATTGCCTTGTTAAATTCTTCAATGTGCCCTTTGCAGAGTTTCGTGGAACAATTGAAACTTCTTCTTATTTGGCCTTTGTTCCCCACATTCCCCTTTTTATCTCTAATGCTTTGTTACCTCTTTGATATGTGGATTTTGATGAAGTTTTTGGAACTACCGAAAGTGTTCCTCTTAGGCCTTTATTCCCCGAAAGCCTTAGTTCTTTGCACTCACCTTTCATCCACAAGCCTTGCTCCTTATGGTCAATGCGAAGTTTATTGTATTGGGCAGAACTGTTCTCATAAATACCATGTTTCATGCATCCTTGAATCTTCCACAAGCTATTGGATTTCCTTGTACTGCAGATAATTCAAAAATCGTTAAAACACATGGTAATCATTCCTTTGGGCCCCTGATTCCCCGCATCCCCGTCATATCCGCATTGTTGATTAACTGATTAAATAAGTTATCCAAAGCTCCCCTTCTCCTGCATAGCACTATAACACTCAAACTAACCCATTTTATCAAGTTTTTTGTTATAAAAATGGCTAAATGTAAATCATTTGCAACATTCCAAATTGTGAATTTCACTCTGCGATCTAGTTTTCACTCCCATGCCCTAGTGTATGTTTTTGTCTGTAACTTGCTCATTTTTCATCCTTTTTCAAAAATTCAAATTACATTGGGGATGTTGTGAATATGTCATTATTTTCATAGTAAAATTGAGTCATTGCATGCCCTCCTAGTTCTGTTTAGTGGAAATTTGTATTTTTCATTATCCTCTTCAAATATCTTCTAAAGATCATTATTGAGCTCCCATCTTCTCTGAGTTTTCTTCCCCATCTTCACAATGAAGTTCCAATAGGGGTATGAACATATTTATTCCTTAGAGACATTTGTGCCAAATATAGGGGATACTGATGTTAAGCATTCTGAATGTGGACAATTTTGGGACTCAGATTTCTAAATATACTCCCACCATCATGGCCCAATGTATCAAGAATAGCAAGATTGCTTATGATGTTAGTTTTCCCCTCTTTTTTCAATGCACAGATATTATCCTTGCATGTGCTTCATATTTTGAAACTGAAACCAAAGAAGTTAGAGATCCTTGAGGCCATTTTATTATCAAGCTTGATGTCAGTTGTATATATACATCCCTAGAAATGCCTACCTTTTAGGAATCCACTACCCTAACCTTAGCTCAGACTCATGATATTTTTTATCAAGATAAGGATAGGTATAGAAAAATGGTGGCCAAATCCAAGTTTAAATATCAAAAGAGAGGAGCTTCTAAAATACCCAAGGTCCTATACAGGTCATATTTCAAAGAGGAATTGTTATACATGATCACTCTACTTACAAGATTGATGGGCATGCCTTCCACTAATGAATTCCAATTTTGGATGTGTGTGTGTATCGACATCATTTTTGAGGGAAAAAAAAATTGAACTGGGGAGAGATTATCTGTGAGAACTAAATTGAGCAACTGGTGAATGTATGGAAAAGTAAAATCTTTCACATGACATCATACCTCATGTATAAAATTACAGCCTCCAGAGTATGGGCGGGATTGTCATCACAAGATGATAAAAAGAATTCACCATTTTATGAGTTCTATCCTCAACTCACTTTTGAATACAAAAAATTTCATCACGAGAGGGTTAATGACGTATTTATAATGTTCATAGTCATGATCTTAGAAGGAAACACAACTGAAAGAGTATCTGCAGAAGCAAGGTAGTTTATTTCAACCTATGGTATCCTCTTCATTTAGTTTAATAAATTCTCATATAACAGGTTGGTTGGTTTTAAAGGTGTACCAAAAAAATGACCCATGTATTACAGTGATAAATTGGTTCTTGTGGAGGTTTATAGGTATATGGAGATATTGCATAGAATATGTAGGGATAAGAAAATCACAGGTATAAAGCTCCCTATCTCACTAGGAAACTATACATGTAGATCTACCCTATATGCACATAATGTGGAAAGGACAATTTCTGATTTCAAATTTCATACTTATCAAAGAAGATCCTCCTTTGAAATTTAAGGTTTCATTTCCAATCATCTAATAATGTCTTACTATCATGTTCCCACCATTGAGTACTATTGGTAAGACTTTTCTCATGAATATGAGGTAAGGAAAAGGTATTTCGAGAGACTTTTTCTACGAAAAATCAAATATTTGAAGGTATATCAGGTTCCTAAGGACTTAGAGGATGATAATGAGGATTTTTACTCTACATAATATATCAAACCCATTCAACATATGCCCCTCCTAACCATTGAATATTCCTAGAAAGATATGGATGATCCTTTTGAGATGAAAAATCCTGTGATAGTGAGGGCAAGGTAGTGGTATAATAGAAAGATGAAAGAGTATAAGAAAACAATGAAGTAGTCTTCTTCTCAGGAAACCTCCACTCCACTCCAAGAGGCTCTAGTTCAACTAAATCCTTCTTCACCTTTGTATTCCTCAACCAAGGTGTATGTGAAGAAGGATTAAACAAAGGAGGCAGAAAAGATTGATGAAATGCCTGAAAAAGAGGTGGAGCAAGATAAAACTCATGAATCAATTGAATAAGTTATCCTTGTGCTTGAACAAATATCACAAGCTTCAAAAGAAGAAACAAAGGAAACTAAGAAAAGAAAGGATAAATTAGAAAAAGGGCTTTAAGAACAAAAGAATGATCAAGAGGGAGAAGATGATGAGGAAGATGAAGATGAAGATGAAGAAGATGATTTGGAAATCATTAAACCTGACACTGGAAACATCAGTAGGCCCAAGCTTGATGTCATAAGACTAACTTCTTCCTCTGTTGAGGTTCCTAATCTCGAGGTTTTCACTCCTCAGCCTCTTAGTCCTCTTAATGTTCTTACACTGAAACCACATCTTTCCCCACCTTCAAGTGATTATTTCACATGGGTTCAACCCATGATTGACAACAGGAAGAGGTAGGTTTCTTCTCATATTTTTGCTCCTAGTTTTGATACAGTAGTTTTTTTTCTTGGAAAAACTCCTACTCCTCCCCCAAAGAAGGCCAAGGAAACCTCCTGTTTGGTTTTAGATTCCAAGGGGAATAAATTTATAGAAATTACTTTAATCCAAAGGGATATAATAAATAAAATGAAATAATTGTGGTAGATTTATAATTTACTAGGATATCATTTGATGAATCTACTCCTAAAGGAGAAGTCTAAAATCTCAAGGAGATTATCTCAAAGATGATTGGAAGAGTAGAGAAAGGAAAGAAAAAACAAGAACAACTAAAAGAAAAAGTTTAGGTTCTCTCCAATTTCCTTAAGTCCTTTCTCTCAAATGAAAAATTTCCTTTAGATCCCACTCCTCTCTCCTCACTACCTCCTATAACTATTCTGTCTAAAGAGGACATCAAATCTATAAAAGAGATCCACAAACATGCATCATTTGGTAGAGTTGTTGAAGAATTGGTACAAGGAATGATGGTTTCTAGAATGATTTTTTTTGATGAGGCATATAATATATATGATAACATCTCTTAAGAATGGGATCAATTCAATTAAACAATTAGTGTTGTTGAGAAAGAACTCAAGATTTGGTTGGATAGTATTCAAGATATTAGAATCATGAGCACCACTGATGAGAAGATTCTGATGTCTCATAAGATCTTTGATGATTCTAAGAATAATCTATCCAAAAAATGGGTTTACAGTGTTGAATGGAGAATCAAATTTCTTGAATAGGAAACAAGTGAGCTGAAGAACATGGTACAAAAGGAGAGTCATTGAAATCAAAATTATATGTTGACCTCCAAGATCTATGTTGTTAGTTTTACAAATATAATTCTAAAGAGAGGAATTCAGTTGATGAATACAAATCTAAACTCAATTCATTAATTAAGGAAGACATGTTCAAGACATAGTCAAAAAGGAGAAAATGGAAGAACTCTTTCAACTACACAATGTTGTTATGGAACCCACCAAGGGCCTGTTGTAGAATGGTGGAATTGTGAAATAAATTGTGTACTCCCTTGACATCTGGTTAGTTGTGATGTCAAACATAATCATTCCCAAGCTCATGGATATTTCTGATGTTGTTTCTAAATTCATATTTCATGTTCTAAAGATAAAGGTTACAGTTGTGCCACTCTCTAATGTTCCTTCTTCTAGTTCTTAGTCTTTCTTCTATCTAATTTTTTATATTTTGAAGTTGGATTTATTATTTGAAAATGAAATTGCAAAATAAATTTAACTCATGTAATTAACTAATTAAGTGTTTAACACTTAATTAAAAAGAAAATAGTTAGGAAAGTTGGTTACAACCACCCCTCAACCTATATAAGACTTCTTTTTCATTGTAAAGGGGTTGTTGGATTTTGGTGCTCTATAATCTACATATAGAATTGTGATCAATACACAAGAAGACTTCTTTCCCTATCATTTTGTGTTATTTATATTTTCTTCACCTGAAATTTGTGGATGTGAATATTAATATATTTGAATCTTGAGACTTTGTGTTCAATCCATCGAATATGGTGTGAAGAACTTTGTGTCTAGTTACATTTATATTTTATGGGTTTTCAAATATATTGATTCATATGTTTTTGATATCTCTTGCATGCATTAGTAGGATATAACTCTACAGTCTTTGTATCAGAATGTGTTATCTTCGTCACTTCTTGTCTTACATAAGTGAGTAATCTTGTACAACTTAGGAGGATACATGTATCCTTGATAAATAAATTAGACAGAACTTTGTTTCCCTAATTTACACTTATTTCCCATACAAGTTGTTGTTTCTTCTTCTAGAACCCTAGTTCATGTTCATCTTCTGTATTGAGAATATTTAAAATATGGAACCATTCACTGCACCAAAATCCTCATTCAGAAATAGTTAGTTTGTACATTTGTAAATAATTAGAGTTCCAAGTTTTTGGTGGAATAAGGGAACCTACCCCATAAAGAGGAGGGGTTGTTGTCCCCTGAACTGTTGATTGTCTTCAACAACCAAATTTCCAACCAATAGGTCTCCATAAGGTATTCTACCGAATATTTATTTTATTTTAGTAAACTAGTTTATTTATCTTACTATTGAGGTGTATAAAATTTGTGTGCATTCCTTCCCTGTGGTTTTTCACTATGTTATTTTAATTTTAGAAATGGTAAATTTCCTTTTTACCTTGCTACGTTTCAAAAAATCCAATTTACAACCTTGAAATTGATTAACTTGTAAATTGTTAACATTTATTTTGATAAATTCTTTCCAATTTTTATCTTTATTTTTTTCATGGGTAAACCTTCTCTTTAATTGAGTAGTAAATTAACTCTATTCATGGTGATATTATGATACATATTTGATGTCCATATAATTAATTCAGTAAAAGTATGACCTAAAATCTTAATTTCATGGAAATGCATAAGAGATCATATGTACATTGGGCATGTAGTAAGTACTAAGTGTTGGATCAAGGCTCATTCACTGAATACCATTACTTGAGGAACAAAGACATTTTTTCTTTTTTTCCCAATAATATCTGAGACTAGGGACAATATATGGTAATTTTTGTCAAATAAGCACTCATGCTTATCTAGACAAGTTATTTCAAGTTCTATACTTATGTGGCTTCAAGTAAAAAACTGGGGGAAAGTAAGTTGATAGAGTTGTAGAAGGAAGAAGTATATCAGGTCGCAAATCAAAGAAACAATCTACCATAGAAAACTAGATGTTTGTAGGGCAGGGAAAACTATAGAGGGTTGGTGATGGAAAATATGTAAAAGTTATGGGATGAATTAAATCCTGCTAGGAAATCAAAACCCTTTTAAAGATTAAAATTAGCAGAGAATATATACCGTAGAAAAGGTTCAAATCCATAAAATTGAGAAGGGCATACACGTTAAGGCATCAGAGAAGAAAATACAAAATACATGAGGAAATTCAAACCCACGAAAATTTGGCTGGGCTACAAAATGAATCAAAGGGGAAAATGTGCATGGATAGGAGATTCCTTGTATAAATTGAAAGCCATGACAAACAAAGGACTCCGCAAAATATAACTAGACACATAACGAGGAAAAATAGAAAATTCGCGAGGACAGGAGATCTGAAGTATAAAGTGAAAGTCACTAAAAACAAAGGGCTCCATAAAACAAAATGAACCATAGGGTGAACAAGAACAAAAGGCTATGGAAGGAAAATTGTATTCGTGAAATAAGAAGGAAATCAAAGATCAAGAGAAACAGGCCAAGAAAAAATTTGTGCCACTACAAGACCGCCAAATAATGCAAAAAATAGTTAAAGACAATTGTGGAGGATCGTGGATCATCAAAACTCAACTAAATAGTGAAAGTTGTGCCTGAATCAGTTTAAACATTCAAATCCCTCCTAATAACCAAGATTAAACCTTGTACCGTACAGCTCTCATTCTTAGATGGTTTAATGGAATGTGATTCAAGTAACCTTTGGCACCCATACTTGGTTTGCAAAGTTTAATACCGATTGGCCCTTGGTGGTTTGTTTTATTCATTATTGGGTGTCATCTAATCTCATCTCCTTATTTCTCTATTTTCTATAAATACAAATATAAGTGTAAAAGTTCAAGTTCTTTTCTATCGGTTTAATATATCTTCCATTTTGAGTGCTAAACTAATGTTCACAGACCTCTATAACATGTTTTTCAAGTTTTTACACACCTTGGCTCTGTGGAATTGTGAATGACTAAGTGTTTGATTTTTTTTACAAGTGCAATCTCTTTCCTTTTAATTCATATGTGTTTGATGTGAATATCTTAGTCCTCTTGCAATATTTTAATCTTATCGTGATCATTCCATTTAGAGTGTTTGTGTGCATTTTGGGAACTTCACATGTTAAGTCACATTTGTGTCTCTTAAATTCAAAACTAAAAACTATTTTAGTTTGGTACACTACCTTTATTTATTTTAGTATTTCATCCTTTTGAACCTTGGTTCCTTAGAAATATTAGGTTAGAAATAGTTGGTAGTTTATTATAGTGTTGGTTACATTAGTTGTAGTAAGCTAGAATAGAAGGAACCAACCTTCTCGAGAGTTTGACCTTAAAAGGTGGTATTGTCCCACACTAAAAAGGTCATTCCACGTTTCATTGAGGTTTTGAGATTGACCTCATAAAAGGGTGCAATTTCAAGTGACAATAGTTTTTTGCACACCTGGTGGGACTCCTGTCATTTTTAGTTGATTCTAATAATTTTCACTAAGATGGTGTGTATCTTAGTGGCATTTAGCCTTTTGAGGAAACTCCTAAATTCATATTAATATTTTCAAGTAGTTTGGTGCCCATTTTTCATGAAAAGAATACAAACGAGACTAATTTTTGCAAGGGGGATCCTGCCGAACACCTATAACTCTAACCAAGGAGAAGAAGAAGGGGAAGATCAGCTCAAAGAATTGCATCAACTTCCAACAACAAAATTTCCACTCCCCCTCTTGTTAGATCCTACTCTTTTCCCCTCATAAGTTAAAATCCTATCCCTTTCATCGCTCACCAAAGAAACTTACCTTTTATGACCTTAAATGGAGGCATTCCCTTAGCTTTGGGTTCTCACAATGATATACTAGTTGTTGCTTTATAAAGTATTCCATTTTTTACTAGTGAAAACCTTACCACCTCCATAGATCATATGTAGGATGTTTTTAATGTATGCTCAATCCATTTTATAACTAAATATGATGTAGCAGTGAGGATTTTAGCTTCATCCCTCAAAGGGAAAGCACTACAATGGTACATGAGCTTATTGTTTTCCTTAATCCACGCATGTGATGAGCTTAGAGAATAACTTTTCTAATAATTTGGAGAAAATCAAATAACATCTCTTTGTTGGAGCATTTGACAACTATTAAGAGAGCTTCTACTAATATAATGATGGACTTTAACTTCATATTTTAGAGGACTTGGGATATAATTCCAACTCTTATGAAGCCAACTCCTCAAGATGCATTTTTTTATTTTTTAAGGGCTCTTATTTCTGATATTGTAGTAATGAAACAATCTATGGGAGTTGCAGCATTATCCGATGCATATACAATAGTCAGCAGGGCTGAAAATTGTATAATACAAGCTGGAAAAATAACTCCCATACTTCATGTACCTCTTTTTCCATATTTTCCCCAAGGTATTTAACCTTCCCTTGCTCCCTTTCCTAAGCCAAATTCTTCCCCATCTGCCTTTATATCTTATTCTCCCAATATGCTAAATGAAAATAATGATCTTTGAGATTTGGTCAAATGCATATCAAATGATATTGTCTCCCTCAAGAGACAATAAGCCCAAACACCTAAAAATTACCCAATATTTAATCAAGGGAAACCTTCAAATAAAATTTTTAATCAAGGTTATCAGCAGTAGAGAATTTAATATTTCAATCAAATATATGGCCAAGATTATCAGTCAAATAGGTTTCAAGGGCACAATCGCAATTTTCCCTTTCAAACATTTTCTCATACACATCAACTTCCTATCATCAGCACAAGAAAGGCCTTTATTCCAATACAAAATAATGTAGCCCAAGAAGTTGAGTGGTGTTTTCTATGTAACCAACATCACAATCAAAATAGTTTTGTAAAGGGTGTACAAGTCATACCCTCATGGTACATAATTTATTTAATCAAAAAGGACCATTGGTGGAGGCTTCAAATCCTAATGAAGAAATAGTAAAAAAAATTACTCCCAAAACTAATCTTATGTTCTACAGTACTAATGAGTTATGTGCAGTCAAGAAGATATCTTAAGTAGACCTCAGTTTTATGTTTCTAATAACACAAGGTCAAAGAAGAGTTAGCTAGGGATTTTTTCTCCATCCTCTTCGTTGCAAGATATCCCTCCTCTCAAACAGGAAGAATTCATGGAAGATTTAGGCAAGAACAAGAAATCATATTTTTCTAGTAGGTTTAACCCTATAAAAGAAGTTAATTTTTAGCTAAGGACATCTTTTCCACCAATGAAACAAGCAAGAAAATAATCCTTAACACCTATAATGCACAATACTATAGGTATCCCTTTGAACATTTTGGAAAAAATGAATAAGACAAGCTTGAATGTGATCATGTGGTATATATTGTATATTTCCTCTTAGAGGGATCTCTTACAATAATATTTGACGCAACTTCCACCATATAAGCTAGTTATGCAAAATATAAACTCTTTAATTAGCCTATTCCAACCCAAGAATGACCAAGATAGTAGATTCAAGAAACTACCACCCTTTTATGTGTCCTTGATCATTGGAAAGCACTTAGTACCTAATTTCATGATAGACTTTGGTGCAAATAATTATTTTATGCCCAAGAAAATAGTAGACATTTTAGGCATTGATTACAGTTTATGTTCTAAGGGTATTTTATAACTTGATGGTACAATAATCAAAATACTATGAGTCATAAACAATATTCAGTTGACCTCCATGTTTGTCCTAGTTTTACCATTACCCAAGACATATTCGTCATTCATTTAGCTCCTTTCTTTTCCCTCTACTTGTCAAGAGGTTTCATAGCTAAAGGGGTGGGTACTTGTCCTTTGACTGTTCCCATATGCTTTTAGGGACAATATATGGCACAAGGTTTAAAATCAGAGTTGAGCCAATTTCATCCTATCATGTTGAGTCCTATAACCCTGCCTCCCTCATCTCTAATTTCATAGTTCAAGAATAATAAAAAAATGAATTAGTTTCAATACAACAAGATTCCTCACCTCTTTCAATGCCTAGCCTCTTGTTAGATGAACGAGTCAAAGAGCATTATGATTTTGATCCTTATGACACAACTGAGGAAACTAGTTTGGGAAGTTATTATATCCAAAAGGAAGATCTTGTTGTCCCCGTCTCCCACAAGGAGGAGGATGATGCAAGAGGCTCGTGGAAGGATTTTTTGATAAATCAAATCATAAAATGGGGTTGGATCAGGTGTGGTTCTAATTCCTCCATCTGGTAAGAAATCATTTTTTCCCATAGATTATAGCTTAGATGTTCCAATAATATTACAGAGTATAAATAATTTGTTCATGGACTATTTTTGGTTGAGAATAGACAAATAAAAACATTGAAATTTTTTGGGAACATTGAGTTAGCTATCCATCAAGTAAAAGGAAAGAGTGTTGCCAAGAATAAACTCCTACAGGTTTATAGGCATATAGTTTTGGATCTAATGGAAAATTTTGATGCTATCAACCTAAAAGTGGTCCCAAGAAGACAAATTTGTGAAGTTGATCAAATGACAGTTGTGAGATCACAATTTTTTACACCTAAGGACCTCATTCAATGAAATGGTCAACATGTTAATATGGTGGTTAGACTATCCATTGTTGATGATGAAGTAAGTTGGAAAGTCTTTGATAATGATGAGTA
This sequence comes from Taxus chinensis, assembly GCA_019776745.2. Lineage (NCBI taxonomy): Eukaryota > Viridiplantae > Streptophyta > Pinopsida > Cupressales > Taxaceae > Taxus > Taxus chinensis. Next base: position 648,820,248 of record CM034146.1, read on the forward strand.
AATAATCCAGTTCATCCAAAAAGAGGCAGAATTTTCATCAAAACTAAACTTAAGGTTGCAAGAGGGTTCTAATGATTAGATTATTCAATTGAAGATAAATAAGTTTCCTAGAGGACATGTTACACTTTAAGACATATTCAGCTTGGATGATGAGTTTAAGGGGGAGAAGAAAAAAATGACAGCAAAGGAAGAAGACTATCATAAGGTCATCATTGCATAAGACAAAGAGTTGATGCTAGGAAAGATATGTGGTACAAAATAATAACAAGCATTTATCTCCTTATTTCAAAATTATAATGATATCTTTTCATAAATTTGTGAGGACCTCAAAGGCTTTAATTATTATATTATTGAACATGTTATAGACCTTGACCCCAATGTCAAGCCCATTAGGAAAAAGTAGAGACCTATAAATCCTAAAATTGAGCCCCTTATAAGAAAAGAATTTTCCAAATTCATAGAAGACAAAATCATATTTCTTATAAAGTACTCATATTGGGTAGTGAAGTTAGTTCCTATTAGGAAGAAAAATGGAAAAATTGGGCTTAGTGTGAACTTTAGGGACTAATTTAATAGAAATTAAATCTTAATAAAAAAACTAGTGATCAATTAGATATATCAAAAACACGTAAATACAAACATGTAATGACAAACAAGTATAAGTAACAAGAGGAAAAGAATAATTTAGTTGATTCCTAACTGACTTGATTGAATATAGGATGGAGTGATGGTGGGACAAGCTCAATTTGGATTGTGCATGTTTTTTCTGGTAGACATTGATATATAAATGTGTTGGACAGTAGCACCTAGGTATGGATAGGACCACCCGAGGTAATAGTTTATGATTTGGGAATTAATGTCCTAATGAGTAGTGCAGATCTAGTTCTTTGAGTATCTTATAATGCTTTCTTCACCTTGTTATTTTTCACATCCACTTTGTTGTAGGATTTTCCTGCCGCACTTCTATCTATAAAACAAACCCTAGCTACCTACATAAGACTCAAGTGCACATTGGAAGAAGTAAAATATGCATATGATTGATTTGTGATTTATTCAATGGTCACCCCAATGTGATTATCCCTAAACATTGCACTACATTTTAAACTCAATGCAGTTTTGATGTGTGTGTGATAGAATCATGCCCCTTTAAGCTAGGTTTCCCTTGTGTAAGTTTCACCAAGATAAAGGGATACAACTACTTTTCCCCAAGATAATGTGTGTGATGGAATTCAAAATTTTCCCTTCCTATGCAGTGAGTAATGTATCCAAAATGCATTCCTCAAGTGTTTTCCCAAGTAGTAGATAGAAAACAGTGACCCAATTGTGCTTTATAATAGTTAGTAACTTATGTATATATGACTAATTTATTTTAATTTCAACACTTAATGATGTCAAAGGCCGAACCCAAACTTAAAATCATAATAAAAAAGACCCAAAATCAAGTGTCAGGTGATAATTTGAAATATAAGCAAGATTGGATAAAAGCACCAAGAAGGGACACTAGAACCTAGGTGATAATGTCCTTACTGGGTGATATTATCCCTAGGATAACAAATATAAAATATACAAAAAAAATGGAGACACTGGATCCACGTGACATGAATCAGAAATCATAAATCCAAAAAATGTACAAGATAATTTCATAATCAAAATCAATCAAAATTCATAGGACTAGGAGGGGTGTCACCAGTGTCAAATCTTAGTCACTTAGGAATCATGCATATAACAACATACTAGAGGCATAATGTAATACTAATAAGTTCATAATTTTGTGTCTACATTTACCCCCTTTATGTTACTTGGATGAAATTCAATAGTATAAAGGATATAAGAAGAACATACCTATATAGGGTTTACTAAGTTGTAGTCAAGGCATACCGGAAGTAAGAATCATAGTGTGGTGAATCATGGATCATTGTTATGATCTACGTGGGGTGATTGTATCATCACAAAGGTGTAGTTGAATATACACATGCTATAGAGATATAGAAAAAAAATAACCTTAGAAATGGTAGGAGTGGTCGGGAGTGATCAATTCTCGAACTGATGTGAAAACTCTAAGGATTTGAGCATCTTGATACTAGAGGAAGAGTTTTGGGAGAGAAATCATCTTCACTCTCCTCCATGATGCATCCTCAAAAGAAGCTCCACCAATGTAGATATAAATGAACCAATTATTACCTTGTCTACTACTCACAGAAAACCCTCGTAAAGTACATAAATATAGGTAAGACATCGCACTAACCCCACTTTATGGTATAAGGGTGAAAATTTGGTCAAATAGAAAATTTCTTGCTAAAGTAGTATGGATTGGATCCCAAGTAAGGACATTTGGAAGAAAATTTGAGATTTCCAAAATAAAATTAGAAACGACGTATATTGGTTGAATAGTAGTATTTAATTGAATTTGATAGTAATTTGAATATGCTTTAAAACATTGAATTGCCCCCACATTAGGTGATTTGAGGGTGGAATTTGAAGATTAGAGATAGTATCGTGCTTGACATATATTAAAACTCATGATTTTGAGTGATAACGTTTTAGGATTTGAATGTTGTTATGTGATTAACTGAAGATAGAGTGGTGGTATGTTATGTGATTGTACATGTTGTCTTAGATATTTTCTTGGTTTTTCCATGAGGGATAATAGGATAACCTCAATTTTTTTCCCCTTACAATGAAAGGGTGAGAAGAGATTCATCGAACCATGATCCAAAATAAAATAGGTAGATTACTCAAAGAGGCATCAAAGATGGATAGAGTTGGATAAATAGATATGAGAGAATTATAAGTAAAGCATGGAAAAAAGAATAGATAGGGATAAAAATGAATTCTTAGCATGGTAGATGTGGAAAATATGGTTTTAACACCACCGATAGTGTTAAAAAGGGATGAACGAGGCTCAAGATATGGACTAAATTGTGTCAACATATTAGTTGTCATAGAATGAACTATAGGGGCATAAGCTTTGTGTGGGTAATAGAATTTACTATAAATAGGTAGGAAAATTGAACAATATTTTTATTTTTAAATTAAGCGATTATGATTTGGTCTCTGGGTTGTAATCATGCCACATGCATGAGGAGAAATTATGATTATATTCAAGAGAGTTATGGAGGCTATATCGACACAACTACATATCAATTGGTAAGTACCACTTCTTGAAGGTGGACTAGGTAGTATTACAGGTTTTTTGGCATTTTTAGTGATTTTTAATTTTTTTAGAATTTGGGTTTTTTTGTCCAAGATGGAGTTGGTGGGGCCAGTTTTATCCTTTGGATGGTACCATTTTTTTATGGGTACTACCTTCCAAGTACTAAACACTAGTGTCCAATATTTTGGGAGGTTTTTTCCTGGATGCTAAAATTTTATTATATTTACTTTTGAAAAGTTTTAGCTTGACTAAGAAACTACTACGTGGTTTTGTTGATTGTTCTTGTCATGCATAAGGAAGTGCATTCTCTTGATTTTTGCACTGGTAAACACTTGACATTATTATTTTCCTTAGGTCTAGAGGAGGATGTGTGGGATGTGGTGGGTCATGTCAAGTTATGTCATGTGACTAGATTGGGGAAGGTGCCCCGTAATATGCATTTGATCACATAAATTTGTGAGAGATGGTGTGCTTACACATGTACCTTTTAACATCCTACTAGAGAGATGTTATTGAAATTAGAGGATGTGTATCACATCCTATGACTTCTATTGGTAGAAGAATGAGTATAGGTGATACCACCAAGTGATACACAATGGTAGATGAGAGGATCCAAGTGGTATTTTACAAGTTCTCGTGTGAATGTAGAGTCATCAGTGACTTTGGATGATATAGAGAGATATGGGGTTCCAAATTTGTGGAAGTTTATAGTAGTGGTTTTGGCCTTATTTCTGTTCATGTATGGGGGTAGAGTAGATATATCGTATCATATGCATGAGATATATCAGAGCATTGAGTAGCATGAGACCCATTATGCATGGATTCATTATGTAGTGGCACATTTATATAGGGATATTTATAAATTCACATAGGAGGATCATGGAGGTGGTATTGGCATGATCACCTTATTTCATCTACGGGTTTATGAGCATAACACAATTGTGAGGCCTCTAAGTGGTTCATGAGTAGATTGGGCATGGTCAGAGATCTTTGTAGCTACGTGGGTTGGTCATAAGAGTTGATGGTTTGATAAAACAACATATAGGTAAATCCTAGATTGGATAGGTCTAGGAATGATTATGTGGAGGCCATATAGAGACTATGGTGCATGGGTAGAGGATAACATTGATATATTTTATATACATCGTACCATGTGGTTAGTGGATATGTTTTGAATATTGATCAAGCTCTTTCAGTGTGAGTGGGTTTCATGGAAGTTTGGCATAGTGTAGGATGTTACTCCTAAGCCATACATATGGTAGTGATCGATTCATGTGGTGAGGAGAGTGGGGGAAAGAATATGTCCTAAAAAATCCTAGTTACTCCCACCATCCACGGATGAGGTGGATCTTGAAATAGGGTTGATCCAAGTAAATGATATGGGGTACACACCATCCTACACTCTGTTATGGGACAAACACTGATGTGTGTTATTATTTCAAGTGGTAGTAGATGTAGCAAGAGAGTCACTAGATAGGTTAGTAGTAGGAGGAGAGGGATTAGGATATCATGCACCTTCCCTTAAGGGTGATAGAATAACGAAAAAGTTAGCATAGCGTAAGAATTGTATAGTGTGATTTGTATATAAATATTAGTAGAATGATGATGTGATAATATGATTCATATCTTGAAGGTGACGATCATTTGAGCTTGATAAATGGACATGTGTTGACCCATAATATTCCCCATATTTCCTTTTCTAAGGGGTATTATTCAAGATATTTGATCATATAGCAGGTGAGAATGTGCATCTCTTTGATCCCATGGTGGTAGAGGTAGCCACATGTGTGGAGTGACAATTAGATTGTGATGAGAGGAGATAGGATCTATCTCATGCAAGGGAGACTATGGGAGGAGGATCCCTATTACAATATATGTTTGTGTGATATGTAGAGCTCTAGGGTCAATATGTAGAGGTGGTGGTGGAGGCATCATTGTTACAAATTCAAATAGAGGAGAAGTACTCCCTAGCATATAGAGGGAGATCTTGTGATGAAGCCTCGAGTTTGATATCTCCCATAATGGCCTCTAGTAGCAGTGATGAGGATCTATGATGTAACTTGTAGTGGGCATTTTCCCCTAGAATTTTATATTAAAACATTCAAGATATATTTATATTATGAGATATTTTATGTGTATGATGTGATGATGTGTACTTTGTATTTTTCTGAGCTATTAATGTTTTTCTTTGATGTTTGTTGGATATATTATTTTTTGTGATGATGTTCATAGATTAAATTATACATGATGATAATATAGTTACTATAGTAGTTTGATGAGGATTATAGAATTGATGATAATAGTATGATGATGATAACTATATAGGAATGAATTTGGTACGATTATCAAGATGTTCTCATAGTATAGATAATATTTATGATGAAGATAGATAAATAATGATTGACAGTGTGTTGAAATGTTAGAGATGCAAAATAAATAGTGGCATAAATGTATAGAATAGGAATGGAATTATATGTCACCAAATAACATATAGTCTCTATCGAGAAACAAGGATATGACTATGCATAGGTTGCTCAAGTGATGTATATGTAGTATCATGAGCATAATTTTTGAATGATATGCCCAAAGTGATCGTAACAACACTATGAATATGTGACTTATGTAATGGAGAGTGGTGCTCTTTTTGGGCCCATTTAGGTTTATGGTGGATAATAAGTTGGGTATTCATCCCACGTATATTCAAAGTTGAGGGAGGAGTAGACAAAACAACATTAGGAGAATGAAAGGTATTTAAACTAACAAATGTCAGTGTTTTTTTGTTGTGGCATGAGAGAATTTCATCAATCAACATGATGTGCATGAAAATAAATAAAAAACTTTTCCTTAAGAAACTAAATACTATCATGGAGTGCATTAAAATCTTTTTCTCTATGGCTATTAATCCTATGGAAATTAAAAAATGGTTGGTTGTGATTCCATCATAACGGATGAGGATGATGATACTCATTAGAAGGTATCTGAATCAATTTCTCATCAATTAAGGTGTCTAAGATATTGTGAGGCCTAGTAGAATTCAAAAATTATAATGGATCACACTTAAGAGGGGCATGAAATCATGGTGGAGGTCTACGTGGAGGTGGGGGAAATGGGGTAAATTACTACAAGTATGTCTATGTGGAGATAATGAACATGAAGTTGGTGCAATAGGAAGAATACAAGATATAATATGTGGAGTAGTAGAAGAGATAGAATCATGTGCCAAATAATGTTCATTAAACATCCCTTGTTCTAAATGAATAACTTTAAGACAAATAATTGTAAAAGATTCACATGTTCCATACAATAAATTTTCCTTTAGAGGAAAAATAAAGCCATGAAAAAAGATATATTGCATTTCTAAATCAATAAGTTAATAAAGTAAATGATACATGCAAAATTTAAAATGCAATATATAATTAGTAACATGTTCATTATTTCCTTGATGAACATAAGGTAAACACTCAAATGTAACTTTAGGACCATTGTTAGAAATAAAATATCTAATAAATTCCTCTTCCATATCAAAATATGTACTAATAGATCCACTAGGAAAATGATGAAATAAATGTGAAGCAATATCAATAAGACTACTAGGAAATAATTTTATAAGTAATCTATCATTATAATGTGAAGTCATTATTAACCTAAAATATTTAAGGTGCATGTAAGGATTACATGTTCCATTAAAGACTGTAAAAGTGGGCATGGTAAAAACCTTAGGAAACTGTTATTTGTAGATATTATTAGGGATAGTATTTGTATGAAGATAATTGTTATCAATACTACCATAATAGGTCCTATTATCAAGGGTAAGAGTATGAATTTTATTTTTTGAATCATCTATAACATGCATAAGAGAAAGGACTTATTGTGTGGGAATGACATAAAAATTAATAGGTTCATTAAGGGTTTATATCTTACCATTATGAATATCCATAGGTATACTATTTAGTTGGAAGATAATATTAGGATAAAAAAAAAGATAACTAGGGGTATGGAAATTAGAAGAACAATCAAGAGAAATATAATTTAGCAAAATTTTATCAACAAGCTCATTAAAATAAGGAATACAATCAACATGGACACTATCTTTATGATTGCCATTATGTAATTTATCTTTTGGAGTATCACAAGTATAAACACATGCATCATTAAAATATGTATATTTTAACACATAATGAGAAGAAATATGAGTACTATCATTACTATGTTGCACACAAGTATTAGAGGAAGAAAAATATGTCTTTTGGGGCACAATATTCAATGGAAAAGAACCTTGTTGATAATAAATAGAGGGAACTTTAACATCATTATCAACACTATGTGGAATCATGGGATGGGTAGTACAAGTAGGATCAACCCTAATTATTTGTGCATAGGTAAGTGGAGAAGGCATAAAAGAAGAAATAAGGCTAGTAGCATTTAAAATAGTATCTACAACATCATGAGAAGTATGGGTATCACAAACATCAATAACAAAACATCTTCATATGAAAAATTAACCAAATCCTCTACACATGCATCATTTTTCATAAGATAAGCAATATCACTACCATAAAAACTACCAGTGTCGATAGATGGTATTAGCAAAACATTAGGATGAAGGGTTATAAGTTTTTTAATTATAAAAATAATCTCATTGGTATCCCTAGGGCCATATACATTATGATAAAATTTGGATTCTTAATGGGCATTTTCAAAATAGGGATGAAGACCATTCACAAGTATAGAATCATATTTTAGTGTAAAAGGCATAGAAATATGAGCACACAACATCTTTTAGTAAGCCATTAGAAAAAAACAAAGGAAACAAAATTAGGGATCCTATGAAAATATAGCGTTTGGATTCACCAAATGATTTAACAAAAATCAAATCTTGATTTGAGAACTGGTGATTAATTAGATATATCATAAATATGTAATTATAAACATGTAACGATAAGTAATTACAAGTTATAAGAGGGGGGAAATGACTTAGTTGATTCCTAACTTCCTGGACTGAATATGGGCTAGAGTGATGGTGGAATGGGATGAATCTAGACTTTGCATGCTTTATCTAGGAGATAATGATCTACAAGTGTGTTGGATAGTAGCACCTAGGTATGGACATGACCTCCCATGGCACTAGTGTCTGATATGGGTGCTAGTGTTTTGGAGAGGAGTATAGATCTAGATTTTTTAGTGTCTAATACTTTCACCTTCACCTTGGTCTATGTCACATCCACTTCGCTATAAGGTTTTCTTGTCACACCTGTATCTGAAAAACAAACCCTAGTTACTTACATAAGACTCAATCACACATTAGATGAAATAAAATATGTATATAGTTGAGTCAAATTTTCCTCGGCAGTCACCCCAATGTCATCGTCACCAAGTGATGCACTACGTTTAAGAATAAATGTATTTATGGTTTGTGTGATAGAATCTTGTCCCTTAAATCTAGGTTTCCCTTGTACAAGTTGCACCAAGATAGTTAGCTACAACTAATTTTCCCCCAAGATGATGTGTGTGATGGAATTTTAAATTTTCCCTTCCTATGTGGTGAATAATGCAGCCGAAATGCAATCCTCAAGTATTCCTTTTCCCCAAGTAGTACATAAAAAATAATGACTGAGTTACACCTTAGAATACTTAGTAAGTTTTATATATATGTGACTCCTTTTTTTGAATTTTGACACTTAGTGACACCAAAGGCTGACCACAAACATCAAATAAGAATTAGAAAAGACCCAAAATTCAGCATCACATGATAATTTGAAATATAAGAAAGATTTGAAAAAATCATTGGGAAGGGACACAAGCACTAAAGCGTTAGTGTCTGTACAATGGAAAAGTGACATGCGAGCATGAGAATCTACAAGGAACTCTTCCTCGCACCCGACCTCCCAAGGTCATGCCAAGACAGCTGGTGGGGATGGAATACACGCGAGGTATAGATAAGTTAGTTAGGTAATCTTATGTCTTCAACAAGAAATAATGGGATCTGCGAATCTAAGGAAAAGAAGGCCCTCCTAACCTGAACCGGTGTGATAGATCGTTCGGCGAGGATAGCTGCTCGAAGGCTCCAATCAATATCGAGTTCTGTCGTGATCCGATCTATGGGTTGTGGGATACGTGGAAGATAACCTATGGGTGCTTCGTATATGTCTCCCGACAAGGTAATGAAAAATGCAATGGCTAAATATGTAGTGGATCTTTTGGTGTTTTATGGATGATTCTCTAGTCTAGTCCAAAAATCTTTAGCTTGATTAGCTACTACGTTTAATAATGATAGTTGTGTGATAATGTCTGGTGGGAGTGGAGAAGACCTAAATACTAATGTGCGCAAACTAGCATCAATGTTGGGTTGATTTGTAGGCCCGCTAGGTTGTGGGACCTGTGGGTCACAACTGTATGTTCATGGTTGTTGTGGACCTCCTATGGTCATGTGAAGAATCAATCCCTTCTTCTGATCCCGATTACCCAATAATTGTATGCCTTTTCGGCCTCTACGTTTAGAACTAAAGCTTGCACGATTTTCTCAACGTACCTAACAGGTGTTTAGGCAACTTGGATGTGTAAACTAGTGTCTATATCAACGAGGAGGCCTCTTGCATCTAGTTGTGGGACTAGTGGATCACAACAGAATGTTTGTTCTCTTTCAGGTCCTTCTACAGTCATATGGATGTCTATTAAGGAAATCTATAATTTGGTTGATTTGACCAGAACGTGTGTGCTTTGTTGTCTTCTATGTTTAATACTCTTAGCTGTGCGCTGAATTCTTATAGGTCTGTTGTTGCCTTGGACGACCTGAATTTAGAGATTTTGGAATATGTTAGTTATTCTTACAATAATATTGGTTGAGCGCTCCATGTAGTGGAGGACGGGTCCCTCAGAATGGCGCCGGGTGCCTCATGTTTACAGGAAATCCCGAAGAGGGGTGATCATGCCTAGCACCACCACCGCGATATAGAGGACAGGTGGTAGGGTGGGTCGAGCCACGCACTGGGCAACGTGGATATACCGAATATAATGTGAGTAGGAGAGGGAGAACGCAGCGACAGAGCTTGGCATTGGAAGGCCTACGGGATGGATTGCGGAATACAATGCCAGAGTCCAAGAGATTGATAAAGCCCCTTCTATGAAGAACCACAACATGCAACTCTAAATGGCTTGCAATCTAGAACTGACACTACTCTGCTCGAACTAAGGTGGATGAACAGTCCTGTCTACCAACACATCTAAATGAAAAGCAAGACGGGTCACTACTGCGACTTTTTCGTTTGCTCCCCTCTCTCATCTCCCTGGTGAAAGAACAGTGACCAAACTTATTGAGGGTGTGGATAACAAAAAAAGACGGCATGTAAAAACGAAAAGCTAGCACTTCTAAGCAAATAAATTGGAACAGACATACCAACCCATTGAGAAGATGATTTTACCAATGAAGTGTGTGGTATGTGGCGTCACAAGGTGGGCCAGAATGGACTGCACAAACACACTTGCTTGGTGCTTTATTTGCGTAGATCTCACAATTGGGACCCAAACAAAGGCGAATTATTTCCTCATTTAGATAAGGCCTACCTGGAGGCCCGGTGTAAACACATCTCAAGAAACCATAGGGGAGAAAGTCACGGACGCCCGCAGGATGTAAATTACACCCAGGTTGAATGCTACGGGGCAGCCAGCGGATGGGATGAGAGAAATCAGCTCTCAAGGTCACACAATCGTAGGGGTCTGGATACTCATACAAAATAATCGCGCCCGTCGAGCCCTACAAGGCGGCGTGATCCTGGAGGGATCTGGTGCAGGTCCCGCCAGCAGGCGGAGGTCCGGGGTGCGCAGGAGGTGGCACAAGGGCGGGGGGAACCTAGGAGGGTTGGCACCCAGTGCCACCGGCGCAGCCCCGGTGCCAGGGCCACGGGTGTGAGCGACCTGCGGAAACCCTGAGGAGGGACGTCGAAAAGGTGTCGGGGGGGGGGCGGACGAGGACGGGCAGAGGGGCCAGAAGAAGGGAAGGAGGCGGCGCGCCCGGCCCCCGCCGAGGGACAGGCGGGCCGCAACAGGGGCCCCCACTACTCGGCCGTTTGCGGTGGTTCGGTGCCCCTCCTGGGCCGCCGCGCGGCACGGGCGATCGGTCTGTCCGGCAATGGCACCCGCCGACGGCCCGGCCGTTCAGGAGGCATACCTCGGGCGGAATCGTCGCCGCGCGCGCGCTCTGCCCTGCTCCGGGCGTCGAGCCCTGTGCCGGACCCGTCCGGACCGGCTGCCTCATGGGTCGCCTGCCGGATCTGGCCATCGCGAGCGTAGACGAGTACGAACGCACCGAATTCAGCAAGCGGCGAGGGTCCCGGCAGCTGGCAAGTCAGTCGCGAGAGATAAAGTTCGCACTAGGGCGCGCGCGCGCTCCCATATGTCGCGTCAGCGGCGACGCTATTGCGCTCGAGTAGCCTACCACGCGGCGGTCTGATCTCGTCCAGGTACAAAAAGAGTGAACAGCATTGCGAATAACGATAAAGAATCGAGAAAATCACATTCCAACCGACTTCATGCCCCCGATCACAAGAAAAACGACAGCTCTCCGCCAGAATTTAATGTAATAAGAAAAACTAATCTAATATATTCAGGAAGCAAACGACAAACCAATCTAATAACAAATATTAAAAAACAAGGTAGCCCCCCCAGTGTAATAATTTGCCAGTGCAGTTGTGAGTTTATCCTAATAACTATATAGCTGATTAACTTAATTGAAAGATTCTCAATCCTACCTCAGAAGTGAGGAATGAATCATAGTTTCTTAGAAACTATCAATCCCCACAACTTCCCTAGTAATATCAAGAATGAAATTTAACTGAAATGAAATGTTTCACTACTCTATTTGATATATTTTAACTAGAACTTTGACAGATAAAACCTAGAATTTACAGAACAATGGCGACTCCATTAGTTTATGACTTTGTCCCCTCAGAATGATCTCCTTGTTCCTTCATGTTTACATGAATCCAGAAGAGTGTGTATATGCTAGCATCAATAGAAGAAGGTATTCGAACAATGGCAATTTGGATATAGACCGAATATAATGTGAGTAGGAGAGGGATAACGCAAGAGACAGAGCTTGGCATATGTAATTCCTAGCGGGATTTATTGCGGGAATACAATGCAAGAGTACCAAGAGATTATAGAATCCACCTTCTATGAAGAACACAACATGCAACTCTAATGGATGCAATCTATAACTGACACTACTCTGCTCTAAACTAATTTGTATGAACAGCGATGAACAAGATTGAAGCAAGAAGATTGAATGGCTTCTGAAAGAAAAGGAAAAACTAGTATGGATACACACATGAAAATAAAATGAACTCTAAGCAAGAATTGACAGACTAAACAATAGAAGATGAGAAATTGAGAGGTAGTTTTGAGGGGCCATTTACTTGAAAACAAGCTGGCTATTTATAGATTTCACATTGACCCAAAAGGTGATTCCCATTAGAACTCTTTTACCATTAAAAAATGGAGAAAGACTATTCTAGGGGACATAAAACATTAATACGAGCCAAGGTGGTGGAGAAAAGCTGGTAAAATTTGAAAAATTCCGCAAGTTGTGATCAGAAGAACGTGCTGGAAAACACGTGAAGGACCGTCACCCTGAGCAAGGCAGCGGTACAGAACCGCCGCCCTGCCAGGGCGGCGGTTTCATCACTAAAGGTCAAAAAGCTAAGAAATTAAGGGTAGAGGAATAAAACAAAGCACAAGGAACATGGATAAAGTATTTGGGATGCTAACATATACTTTGCGAGCTTTTTTGGATCTAAACACCTTGCGAGGTGACCTGTATCATCATTGGGGCATGTGTAACATTGTTCTGGCAGTACAGTACCCTACAATTTTGGGTACATACATATTACCCCCTCGGAGAAGTGTTTTAGCCATGAAGAGGCATAAAACGGTGGGTCCAAGTATGGTGGTCCCAAAATGGGAAGTTAGAAATTATACCTGACACGCCCATGTGTCGAAATGTCGCCATCCAAGTTCCCGCTACCTGTAAAATGGAAAGAAGTCTCAAGTATAGATAGACAAAACAAATCGAAAAATAAATACTAAATTAGTATGAGATGAGGACTTACCATTTGTGCAGGGATGAGAACTTACCTCCGTTGGCACTCTAAACCTACGAAAGGGGCACTCGAATATGCGTCAAAACACTATATATATAAAATGGGAACATTTTCCTATTCATTTACACATGTTGATTTGATAGTTTTTTGGAGCTCTGGGACCCACGGTGACGGTTTTCAACAAGAATATAGTCGAAACATTCACATCAAGATAGTGATCATGCCTCCGCAAGCAGAACCTCGTCACGTGAAATCTCAGGTTAGTTCTTCTTGATTATTCATTTTTGCACCCTAAATGTAAATATGATGAAAACTTTGTCATGGGGGGGGGGGTATTTTTAGAAATGTCAGTTTCAAATGTATCTCTTAGGGGGGATGCCTAATGGGTAGGCTTTTGTTTTAGCAAAAATGGTCATTTTTTAGCATTTTTAGGGTATGCGACCCATTTTGAAACGCAGGACAGGACGGCCACCCTGAGCAGGCAGTGGTTACAGGACCGCCGCCTTCCAAGGTGGTGGTTACGGAACCGCTGCCCTGCTCAGGGAAGCGGTTCTCTCTAGAATGCCAAAATAATACTTGTTTGAATTCATTTTTGCATTTCTAGCATTCTTACCTGTTTTAATGATTTTTTCAATGTGATCTTGATACTAACTTGCTCCTTTTTGCGTGTTTTTGTGTGTTTTGTAGAAGAAGGAAGAGTACATCAGATGGAGCCGAGAGAGAGAGAGAGTGATTGGCTTCAAGTAGTGCTAGATGCACTCTCTTAGGATGAGCAGGATACCCTTCAGAGGGCAGGTATATTGAGGATCACACAGGTCCCCCACGTTACACCTGCCAATCACATACTATGTGACTTATTTTCTTACTGGGATACAGATCGGAACACTTTTCGATTTCCAGGTGTCAGGGGTGAGTGGACTATTACCTTAGAGGATGTCTACCACATTTTGGGAGTCCCGATTATTAGGAGGAGACTTTGATTTAATATAGTAACATCCAGAGCTCAGGTGACTCAGTGGGCCACCTATATGGGAGACGTAGTTGTCTCCACTAGTTCGAAGAAGGTGGTGAAGGTGCATTCTATTCCTATCTTACCCATCCCTCTAATCTGTCAGGCCATTATGGGCATCCTTGCTTCGAGATTGATCAGAGATAAGGGAGGGGATACTTTTCTCTACTTCTGGGCCCCCATCATCGCACAGATTGAGGCATATGGTCAGATTTATACCTGGGAAGCCGATATACTTGGGACCACCTATCATGACTCATACAGGATGGTTCGATTATAGGGACAGTCGCTGAGCCATCTTACCTTAGTTATGAGTTGGGTCTATGAGTGCATCATCCCTTATGGGAGAGGCATAGAGGTGGTATATCCCGGGGTTTTGAGGGAAGTTGTATGGACAGAGATGATGGTGCTTAGTGCACCCCACCAGCTAGTTGCTTCCCTGACTACTGAGGATATGGAGGCCACACCTTATCAAGCCATGGCAGGGTCGTGGGGCAAGGAGACCTTCGCTTTTATTTCCTTCTCTACTACAGGGAAGCTTGTGGACAGGATGGGGAAGGTAGAGACACACCCCTTTGATCGAGTGCCTCAGCATTTTGGCCTTACTTACGTTAATATGCTTCCCCCAGTGGTGCCAGTGTTCAGATCAGTTTGGGAGGCTAGGGGCAGTCCTAGGGGCCGGGGTTAGACTGTTGTTACTCATGGCATCTCGATTGCAGCCAGGAGGGTGGTACGTTCCCGAGTGAGATTCAGTGCTCCTCAGGCACCTTTACTTCAGATTATCGCCAGTCCTGCACATAGCAGTGATGACCCTATTGATATAGACTCTGAGTCTAAGGAGTTCATAGGGGGAGAGATGGAGGAGGAGACCGAGGACATGGAGGTTAGTGATTCGAGTGGGGGAGAGGATAGCGATCCTAAGTGGTATGACACTCAGGAGATGTTACAGGCCGAGAGGGTAGAGCAGAGCACAGAGAGGGTGACTCTAGTCTTAGAGGAGTTGCCTTCTCAGGACCTAGGCGGAGAGGACGAGTCCGTGGTAGGACGTTATGTTGCCCCAGACATAGGAGGAGGACATCAGTTAGCGGTGGCATCCGTGGCAGGCACTGATCCTAGAGATCCCTCTTGGAGACCTAGAGATCCGAGTGAGTTGTCACTCTTCTTTTAATATTTTTTTTTAGCCGGGATTTCCTTAGTTGCTATCTCTCCTTTTGTTCATCCTTGGTTTCATCTTTTGATTATTTTCTAACTTGTTTTCTCCTTTTCTTGCAAAGATTGTTGATGAGTGGCGAGACTTGATTCGCCAGGTATGTATTGATACCCTGATGCTCCCTATGGAGAAGACTCATGCCGAGCTATCCACAGATGCAGGGGAGCCTTCAGCAGCAGGTAGGCATATCGATGTTTTTGCCGCCATTTGGCATGTGCCCAAGATGGTGAATTCCCTCCATACCGAGTTAGCCAAGTATAGGACTGTAGAGCGCTTGATGAAGAGCCACTCTCATAGCGAGGCTATAGCTACCGTTCAGGACCATGAGCCCTCAGTGCACTTAGAGCGTCAGCATAGCTGGAGTCCTAGACATGGTCATGCGCCTTCTAAGGGATCCCATATGGATTAAGAGGCCACTTGGCTCTTTTTGTAGTGACTCTTGCTAGATTGTTTATACGACCATTTTGTATTTTCTAGGCTCATTGAGCGTTATGACCATGCCTAGAGCATGATGGCATTGTACATAAAACTTGATTATATATATACATCTCTTTTTGGATCTAGATCTCTTTGTACCTAGAGTTTTGTGATTCATTTTCACATGTATACTAGATGCTTATAAAATTTTGTTTTTATATGCTTTTTAGAATGTATGCAATGGAGAACAAATATCACAATTTTTTTCTTTTTGTATTTCATGATGCTGATGTATGATGACACAAATGAGCTTTGTGATCTTGAACTTTAGTTTTCATAAGAAATTTTCCAGTACTTCATATTGTTTTGACAAAATGTGATGATGAATTGGTATGATGAGCAGATGTACTTGCCCCACTCCTAACTCCACGCAACTAGTAAGATGTGAGGGCTCACCACCGAGAGCTAGAAACGACACAAGCTATGAGGTGCGTTGAAATGGTAATGATGGGAGATAGACAAAGAGTTGGTGGAACCAAAATAGGACGCTACAAACCTATCTTACTAAAGTGACTCCATAGTTTAGAACGTGACTTGCTTTGCAGTTTATCCAAACTTAGATCCATAGATGGCCACTTGGTTGAAAAAATCTGGCTTTCAGGGTTTTGAACTCTCTTGGAATTTTGGACATCTGATTCATTTGTTTTTTACTCAAGATTTCAAAGGTTTGTTTGAATTATTTGCTTATGACTTTCAACGTTTACTGTCAATAGGACCCCCTACACCTTGCCCCATGCTACTAGTAGGAAGCATGGGCTTATCACTATGGATAAGGCACAGGCGATTAAAGGCATTCCCATACTTTCCCAACCCTACGTCACTAGTAAGAGATGCAAGCTCAACACTGAAGGTTGGTAGGGCAAGGAAATGTGTAAAAGTAAAATTTTCTGTTTGATCTACATTTGACTTACTTACTTGAGCAAAATGTTAGTATGTTCTTATTTCCAAAGAGATATATATACGGGATAGATGTGACACCATGAAGCTTTTAGAATAGACCATAGGCAAGACACCTATCCTAGGAAGAAACCAAAAGTGAGAACAAGCATGCAAGCCTTGGTATGGCTACCATTAAGACTTTTTCATATCTAGCTTTAATTGATGAAATGATTCTGAAACAGTTGATGATGTTATGAAAATGAAGAAGTATGATTTGAATGCTCCTATCAATACCATTAGAAGTTTGTAATGAATTTCTTAAGAGAAAGTCCCTTGATCACCAAGTTTTATGAAACGGGTGAACAAAATGAACCTATCTAAATGAATATGTAATGTAGATATAATTATACAAATAGTGTTGATGCTTCATGCGTAAAACCATTTAAGATGCAAGGAATTGACTGATTCATTAAATTCCTCACCCTCTAGTGTGCACAAGATATATGCACCATTTCTGTAGTCTTTCATGACTTGATATGGACCCAACCATTTGGGCCGGAACTTTCTTCCTTCACCGGTTTTCTTGTCGATCCGGCTGTCTAGTCTTAAAACTATATCTCCTTCATATATTTCTCGCTCATAGACCTTTTTGTTATATTGGCGGCACATCTGATCAGCATAGGCTCTATTCTACTATTCGGTGTTTAACCTGGCCTCATCTAGGCTTTCTAGTTGGGAGAGGCGTGCCTCCCTATAAGCTTCTTCATCTAGAATCCCTTGTAGTGAGATGCGGAGATTGGGTATTTCAACCTCAAGCGGGAGAACTGCTTCTGCCCTAAATACCAGTGAGAAAGGATTTGCTCCTGTTGGTGTTCTTATTGAGGTTTGGTGGGCCCATAAGGCTGGATATAATTTTAAATTCCAATCTCATTTGTTTTCTTTTACCATTTTGAGGAGAATAGCTTTCAACGTTTTGTTTGTCGCTTCAGCTTGCCCGTTGGCTTGAGGGTAGTAAAGAGAGGTCGTGTGATGGTTTATTTTGAACTTGCTACATAGCTCACGAACCTCATCATTCTTAAAGGAGGTGCCATTATCAGAGATAATGACTTGTGGGACACCATACCTACAGATAATTTGGTTCAGAATGAATTTGGCGATCACCGAACCTGGTATGGTGGTGAGAGGCATGGCCTCTACCCATTTGGTGAAATATTCTGTGGCTGTGATTATAAAATTATGGTCATTGATTGATGAGGGAAAGAATTTCCCTATCAAGTCCAGACCTCACATGGAGAAGGGCCACATAGTTGCTATTGGTTGCAGGGATTGTGTTGGCATGTGAATTTCGTGAGAGAATTCTTGGCATTTGTGGCACTTACGTACAAATTCTACTGCGTCATGTTCAAGAGTGGGCCAAAAATAGCCCATCCGATGTATTTTGCGAGTGGTGGCATGACCACCGAAGTGGCCCCCACATATCCCACTGTGGGATTCATGAAGAATCTTCTTGGATTCTTCTATGTTGACGCATCTTAGAAGCATGCCGTTGAAGGCTCTGCAATAGAGCACTTGGTTTAAAACAACATATTTAGCAACAATAATGCGTAACCGCCTTCTTTGTTGTGACGTGGCACTTTTCAGGTATGTATGGACCATGATAAAATTGATGATATCAATATACCAGGGACATATAGAGATGGGGGGTCTAGTTTCGACAAAGTATACACATTCATCGAGAAAGTCTAGATCTACCAGCTCACCTCCATCTAGCGGATTGTCAGCTAACCAGTCTGCAATGATTTGTCCTTTAATAGATTTTTGGTTTACGAATGTTAACTCAAATTCTCCCATTAGGGTTATGAAACGTCCATCCTTTCTAGATAAAGATCCTTGTGTGAGAAATGTTTGTAAATGGTCTGTCTTTACAATGACCCTTGTTTCCTAGTTTAACATGTAATGTCTCAAGCATTTTGTTGCAAAAATTATGGCAATGCATTCTCTCTCTACCTGTGTGTAACGTGTTTCATAATCGAGCAATGTTCGAATAATGAAATAGATCACACATTCTTGTTTGTCATCGTCTTATTGAGCCAGCATGTAGGCCAACAAGACATGAGTGGCTCGTGAGTATAGGATTAAATGGCAGTCTAGTTTGGGAGGCTTTAGCATGGGTGGTGACAACAAGAAGCACTTAACTACTTTGAAGGCCTCATTGCAATCTTCAGTCCAATCGATGCTATAATCTTTCTTGAGTAGATTGTTGATTGGATGAATGGCAAAGCTTAAATCTGGGATGAACCTTCGGATTGCACCGAGTTTCCCAAGAAATTTCCTGATTCTAGATTCGTTCAAAGGTGGGATCATTTCGAGAACAACCCGTATTTTGGCTAGATCAACATCAATTCCTCGTGAAGATATAATGTATCCTAGAAGTTTACCTCCTGTTACACTGAAAACGCACTTCTCTAGGTTTAATGTGACACCATACTTAATTAGTTGTGAGAGGATGATACAGAGAACCTCCGGATGATCATACCATTTCTTGGCCTTGGCCAACAATTCATCCACATATGATTCCATAATTTTATGGATAAGATTGTGGAATATATAAGTCATTTCCCGATGATATGTAGTGCAGGCATTCTTAAGACCAAACGGCATGACAGCATAACAATAAGTTCCCCAGGGAGTTCTAAATGTGGTTTTGGCTTAATCTTGTTCAGATATTTTAATCTAATTGTACCCTAAGAACCCATCCATGAGGGACAGTAATTGAAATCAACAATAACGTCAATGGAATGTAATGGGAAATCATCCTTGGGACAAGCTTTGTTAATATCCCAAAAATCTATGTAGATTGTATCTTCCCATTATTTTTTAGAACGGGGACGATATTAGACACCCATTGTGAATAATCGACTGGTTTAATGAATCCTACTTAGAGAAGTTTTATTACTTCTTCTTTTACTATGAGAGCCACTTTCGGCTTCATTGGTCTTGACTTCTGTTTAATTGGCTTCACATCTGTTTTAGTGACAAAATTATGTACCGTAACTTGTGGTGTGATACATGTCATTTCTTTATAATTAAATGTAAAATCCTTTTGATGTTCTTTGAGGATTTGGGTGTGTATTTCTATTTCTTCCGGAGTTAACGAGGATGCCAACTTCAAAATTCTTGGTTCTTCCTCCGTTCTAATGTTTATATCAATGGTTTCTTCTATCAAAGAAGCGTTACCTTCTTCAAACTCAGGTGGGGTTAGAGGTAGTTCTAGGATTTCTCCATTTTCTATCTCGTAGATATCGAGATCTTTATGTGGAGGAGACTCTACCATGGGATTTCCAAAGTAGGAAGAGGAGTGTGGTATTAGGGAAAGATCAACTATAGGGTGAGCAAGGTGTAGCTCTACATAGGTGTTTAGATATTCGAGAGTGACATTATCACTGTCAACATGATGCAAGATAGGAGATTCATTCTCAGTTGTATGTGTGAGAAGAGGGTTTGTTGACATATTCTTCACCAATGGTTCAGTATGAAGTGATACCTCGAAAATTGTATCTTCTAACTCATTACTTGGGGTGAAACGTGAAGCTGAGGTTGCTATTGAATTTGTGAGAAGGTTCTTTTCTTGTGGGATTGGCTCAATGGATATGAAGTTGAATGTTTTTCTTAGATCTAATACTGATGTTTTATAGATCTGTAAGTGCTCAGCTCTAGTCTCATATACTTCAGAGACCTTGTTTGCAAGTAACTGCGAGTCTCCTAACACTTTGATGTCATTAACACCAATTCTTTTGGCTATGATGAGGCCAAGGAGGAGGGCTTCATACTCAGCGCCATTATTTGTACATTCAAAGTTCAACTTAAAAGCAAAAGGTAGGATCTTTCCCTCAGGAGAAGTAAAGATTACCCTTGCCCCGGCTCCATAGAGACATCTAGCTCCATCGAAATGGAGAGTCCAATATTTATTAGGAAAGATTGATGTTGGGACTATCTTTGCATCTATTTCTTCTGTTTTGGTTACTTCTACCATGTAAAGTTCCTCTGCTGGAAGAGAACCAACTCCTAAGGTGCATCCCATACCTGTGGAGTCAAATGGTAGGGAAATTGGTAGATCTTGTTCTAGTAATTCGACAATTTTTGTAGTAGTTCCTAATGACACAATTTCTATAATGTTAGCTTCATCCTTGAGGGTTGGGATGCTCTTGACTAAGTTCGTAATTTCTAGTTCTGTTGTAGGTATTAATTTTTCTTCCGGTCTGGCATTGATTGGTTTATTAAGTTGGTTTGTTAGGAGTTCAAATTCAGAGTGAACACTTGGTCTTTTCTTCAGGTATGCTAGGTGTATGTCGAATGGTTTTGGGTCACCTTTTGCTATGAATATCTTTCCTAAGTGTAAGAATATTATTTCCTAGAATAACGTAGAGGGAATTGCCTTCATGCGATGTATCCATGGTCGACCGAGGATCATATTATAGTTGGTTTCCCAATCTATGATATTAAACTCGGTGAGGATTGTCTTGGGTCCTAAGGTGGCTGGTAATATTATATTACCAATTGAAGTAGCTTTAAGGCTATCATAACCTATTAGCATTTTTCTTATTGTGGAACAGTTTGTTTCGCCATATGCTAGCTTTTGAAGGAAAGAAAATGGGACAATATTCACTGCTGCCCCATCATCCACCATTGCGACGTTTAACGCAATTATTGCAAACCCACACCTATAAATGCAAGGACGGATTGCCTCTACATGCAATTTTAGCATATGTTGGCATTTTTTTTATGTCGAATATAAACTCGGTATCCCTATCTAGCTGCCCTAGAGGGTGGATATCAAAGTCTATATGGTTTACTTGTGTTTTGAGAGGTGGAGTGATGTTAATTAAATGACCTAGACCTAGTGCTTCTTAATAGAGCAGCCCTATGGACAGGAGAGTTTTTCAACAAGTCCAAAAAGGAGATGTGAGAGAAGGTCTTTGTTAGGTCATTAATTAAATCATAAGCACCCACGGGTTTTACCAATTTTTGTTGAATGTTATCTGGTTCTAGTGGATAGATTGGATTTGGTTGAGAAGAATATTCTCATGTTCTTGTTATGGCTTCTACGTGTAGCTCAGTATCTAACTCCACTAGACCAACTATCTTGGTTCGTGGCTAATTTCCTAATTGTGGTGCAACAGGTGGATTTAGCGAAGTTGAGGCTTCATGATCGTTATTTCCTGTCATTACACCTTTTTTCATCCCATTTGGATTTAATTTATTATTGTTATTGTGATTTGGAAGTGGATCATTGAAGATCTTAAGAGGTGCGTTTTGAGGGGAGACTGCCCCTGTGAAAGTATTTGGCATAGGTGTCACAGAATCTGTTAAGAACATATCTATGAAGAGTTGTCTTTGTTCTTCTGGAAGACGTTGCATGAACTTATTGTAATCGCGGAAAGTCCTAGTGTCATGGCCTCGAATTTTGTGGAAACCACAATACGAGTTAGGATTATAACTCCTAGGTTGTTGGTTTGGACATGTTGTGGTCCAAAACTCTGATTAAATTGTTGACTATTAGGATTAAAGTTTTGCATTTGTTGTCTTTGGTTTTGGTTTTGATATCCAGTTGAGTTTTGACTTAGACCCTGTGTTTGGATCTTCCATTGCCTGTTGTTGTCATTGTTGTTGTTGGGGACGATTAAAATCCACCGCGTTGATTGTTGGGGTAAAATTGTTGTTTCGTTGATTTTTAACTGGTGGTGGAACATTTACAAACTTTTTTTGCTTGGTCAGTCACTCCATCTGTTGTCACCCCATGCAGTTTTTGTTAAGGATTTTAGGTCCTTGATTGGCATTTGTGGTAGAATAAGTCGTAGTGTTTTGGTTGGGGATGATTAACCTCCCATTTTTTCCATATGTCTTGCTACCGCTATCTATTGCAGCTTGATCTATTCAGAGAGCGCTCTCGAGCACTTCATCATAAGTTCTTAGTGGGAATTTCTGGACTTCTTCCTTTATCTCTCTGCTTGAGAGAATGAAGGAATAAATCACATAGTTCCATCTAATCCATGTTTGGAGCGCTTGCTGAAGAATAGAGGACTGTACGCCATCTTTGGATGAAATGAGCAATAGATTCATTGTGTTCTTGCTTAATATGCAAGAATTCCCTGATTCCTATTCTAAACAATTTGTTCATGTCGAATGCCTTGATGAACTCTAAAACGAGTTGTTTAAATGAATGTATTGAGGCTTCAGGTATTCTGTAATACCAATCAAGGGTGATACCCTCTAACGTTTTGGGGAATATTTTAGCAACAACTCCATCCCAAGGGAGCAGTTCTCGAATGGCTGTGGCATAGGCCTTAATATGTGCATTTGGGTCTCCCTCTCCTTTTTACTTGGGTAGATTGGGGAGAGGTCTTGGAAGCATGACGCTTCATATAGTGAAGTCTAAAGGTTCTTTCAAATATTTGAATAAGTTCCTATGGCATAGGTTTCGACCATTGATGGTGTTTGCTGAGGGGGGGAGGTGGAATGGGTTGTTGATGTGGCGTAGCATATATATTTGTAGGGGCATAAGGGAATCCCTGTGGTTGAGAAAATATGCCAGGAGAAGAGAACATATCTCCCTGTGGTGATTTGGAATACATGTTTAAGTATGGAGGAGCATTGTTCAGGAATGGATTATTTTGTACTAAACCGGGAGGTATCATATTTTCCACTGGAGTGGCGTTAGAAAACATGGTTCTAGTTGGTGTTTGTTGTGAATACTGAGGAGGCATGCCCAATGTGCCTGTTCCTATGAGGAGGTCTACTTGGCTAGGATGATGTGGAGGATTGGAAGTTCCTGCCTGCATGAATTGTGAATTTTGACTTGCTTGAGCAAGTTCCAACCCTCTAACTTTCTCAACTAAGGCTGAGATGACCTCGTTTGGTGAAGACACGGTATTTTTCCTTAGTGGTGTTTGTTGTATACCTTGAGGTTGTATAGGCATATGGTACCCTGCTATGAACTGATCGTTGCCCTGCCAAGTATCACCGAGGGCATTTCCTATAGGTGGAGGAATGGGGGTGTTTTCTTGGAATGAGACCTCGGGTTGTATTTGCAAACCTCCTATAGGTGGGTACATACTTTGAGAGCATTGTTCACTCCTAGCATAACGTGCTAAGTATTCATCATCTAAAAATAGATATGGATCTGATTGTCTACTGATTTGCGGTCTAAGCAACACCTGAGGAGATGAACCAGATTCTCCAGTGAGCATCATGTTGTTCGAGCCTGAAGGCTCTGGTTGTTGCGTTTGAGTGAGCTGATCCAACTCCTCTATTTGGAAAGAAGAACTATATCTAGTCCTTTGAGGTGGATTTTGTGTTGAAAATCAATTAGTTGAATAGTTGTCACCCCATGTTGAGAGCGAGGGTGATGGTTATCTATTCAGTTGATCGTAGTATGCTTCAAGACCTAGGAGAGGTCTACCATATGCATCGAATCCTGACATATTTGGGGGGGTATATGAATACCCACAGAATAATGGGAAGAAGTGAAGATGGATAAAACTAAAAGAAGAGTGTGAAAGTGAAGAAATTGTTCCGTCAATATCAGGTTCACCAATCTTGGGGGTGAAGCTGATGTGAAGGCTAATGAGGTAGGTAAGATGAAATAGTTGTTTTTTCACATCAGGTTCACCAATTTTGTACGATGGAAAAGTGACATGCGAGCATGAGAATCTACAAGTAACTCTTCCTTGCACCCGACCTCCCGAGGTTGTGCCGAGATAGCCAATGGGGATGGAATACACGCGGGTATAGATAAGTTAGTTAGGTAATCTTATGTCTTCAACACACAATAATGGGATCTGTGAATCTAAGGAAAAGAAGGCCCTCCTAACCTAAACCGGTGTGATAGATCGTTTGGCGAGGATAGCTGCTCAAAGGCTCCAATCAATATCGAGTTCTATCCGTGATCCGATCTATGGGTTGTGGGATACGTGGAAGATAACCTGTGGGTGCTTCGTATATGTCTCCCGAAAAGGTCATGAAAATGGAATGGCTAAATATGTAGTGGATCTTTTGGTGTTTTATGGACGATTCTCTGGTCTAGTCCAGAAATATTTAGCTTGATTAGCTGCTACGTTTAATAATGATAGTTGTGTGATAATGTCTGGTGGGAGTGGAGAGGATCTAAACACTAATGTTCGCAAACTAGCATCAATGTTGGATTGATTTGTAGGCCCGTTGGGTTGTGGGACTTGTGGATCACAACCGTAAGTTCATGGTTGTTGTGGACCTCCTATGGTCATGTGAAGAATCAATCCCTTCTTCTGATCCCGAGTATCCAATAATCGTATGCCTTTTCGGCCTCTACGTTTAGAACCAAAAGTTGCACGATTTTCTCAGAGTACCTAACAGGTGTTTCTGGCAACTTGGATACATAAGCTAGTGTCTATATCAATGAGGAGGTCTCCTGCGTCTAGCTGTGGGACTAGTGGATCACAACCGAATGTTTGTTCTCTTTCAGGTCCTTCTACAGTCATACGGATGTCTATCAAGGCAATCTATAATTTGGTTGATTTGACCAGAACGTGTGTGTTTTGTCATCTTCTATGTTTAATACTCTTAGTTGTGCACTGATTTCTTGTAGGTCTGTTGTTGCTCGGAAGACCTGAATTCTGAGATTTTGGTCTATGTCAGTTATTGCTGCAACAATATTGGGTTGAGGCATGATTGGCTCAAAAACGTATTCCCTGGGCTCCCTAGGTCCCGTGATTGTCATACAAGGTTAATATAAACCTAACTGAAATGAAATAAATTAACTATGCAAGATATATCTACAACATATATATATTCCTCTATTTTTGTATTTTTTTAATAGAATTTTAAATGGAATTGAAAGAACAACTAATCTAATATATTCATAAAATGACAACTAATCTAATAACAAAATTAAAACAAACAAGGTAGCCCAGTGTAGCTACTTGCCTGTGCAGTTGTGAGTTTATCCTAAATAACTAGATAGCTGATTAACTTAATTGAAAGATTCTCGATCCTACCTCAGAAGTGAGGAATGAATCATAGTTTCTCAGAAACTATCAATCCCCACAGCTTCCCTAGTAATATCGAGAATGAAATTTAACTGAAATGAAATGTTTCACTACTCTATTTGATATATTTTAACTAGAACTTTGACAGATAAAACCTGGAATTTACAGAACAGTGGCGAATCCAGTAGTGTATGACTTTGTCCCCTCAGAATGATCTCCTTGTTCCTTCATGTTTACGTGAATCCAGAAGAGCGTGTATATGCTAGCATCAACAGAAAAGGTATTTGAACAATGGTAGTTTGGATATAGACCAAATATAATGCGAGTAGAAGAGGGACAATGCAAGAGACAGAGCTTGGCATATGTAATTCCTAGTGGGATTTATTGCAGGAATACAACGCAAGAGTACCGAGAGATTCTAGAATCCACCTTCTGTGAAGAACACAACCTGCAACTCTAATGGATGCAATCTATAACTGACACTACTCTGCTCTAAACTAATTTGTATGAACAACGATGAACAAGACTGAAGCAAGAAGATTGAATGGCTTCTGAAAGCAAAGGAAAAACTAGCATGGATGCAAACATGAAAACAAAATGAACTCTAAGAAAGAATTGAGAGACTAAACAATGGAAAATGAGAAATTGAGAGGTAGTTTTGAGGGGCCATTTGCTTGAAAACAAGCTGGCTATTTATAGATTTCACATTCACCCAAAGGTGATTCCCATTAGAACTCTTTTACCATTAAACAATGGAGAAACACTATTCTAGGGGACATAAAACATTAATACGAGCCAAGGTGGTGGAGAAAAGCTGGTAAAAGTTGAAAATTTACGCAAGTCATGATCAGAAGAACGTGCTGGAAAATGCGTGAAGGACCGCCACCCTGAGCAGGGCGGCGGTTACAAGATCGCCGCCCTGCCAGGGCCGGCAGTTTCATCACTAAAGGTCAAAAAGCTAAGAAATGAAGGGCAGAGGAATAAAACAAAGCACAAGGAACATGGATAAAGCATTTGGGATGCTAACATATACTTTGCGAGCTTTTCTGGATCTGAACACCTTGTGAGGCGACCTGTATCATCATTGGGGCATGTGTAACATCGTTCTAGCGGTACAGTACCCTACAATTTTGGGTACGTATAGTGTCCTTATTGGATGTTACTATCCCTTGGAAAAGAAATAGAAAATAGGCCATAGATGCAGACAAGGATCTGTGTGACACAACGAGAAAGCATAAATCCAAAAATTATAAAACAATTTCACAATCAAAATTAATTGAAATTAATAAAAGGACTAGGAGAGGTGACACTAGTGTCTAATCTTCTCACTTAGAAATCATGCATATGACATACTAGAGGCATAATGTAATAGTAATAAGTGCATAATTTTGTGATTGCAAGGACCTAAATGGAGCCTCCCTCAAGGATCACTGTAATTTTCCCTCCATGGAACAAATCTTACAAATAGTAACAAAGGTTGAGAGGTTCTCTCTTTTGGATGGATACTCAGGATACAATCAAATCAAGGTCAAGAAAGAAGATCACTAT
Source organism: Taxus chinensis (assembly GCA_019776745.2). Classification (NCBI taxonomy): domain Eukaryota; kingdom Viridiplantae; phylum Streptophyta; class Pinopsida; order Cupressales; family Taxaceae; genus Taxus; species Taxus chinensis. The sequence continues at coordinate 648,847,642 of CM034146.1, forward strand.
AAGACAAATTTTACCACCAAATGATGGATATATGCCTATGAGAAAATTCCCTTTGGTTTGTCTAATTTTGGTGCTACTTTTCATTGGGCCATGGATATTGCTTTCAAGGGATTCATAAACAAGCTTATACTCATTTACTTGGATATTATCACAATTTTCTCAAATGTGGGAAAGATCACATGGAGCATCTTGAGAAAGTGTTTGAAAGGTATCTTAGAGAGTTTGGGGTATCACTCAATCCAAAGAAATGCATTTTTTTTGTTCCATAAGGTAAGGTTCTAAGTAATATAGTCTCAAAATAAGGTGTTTCTATAGATCTTGAAAGGATCTCAACTATTCTCTCTCTTTCATTACCATCTCATAAGAAGGAATTGCAATATTTTCTTGGCAGGATTAATTTTGTTAGGAATTCCATTCCTAACTTTGTAGGACTAGTCAAGCATATTACCTTAATGTTTAAGAAAGATGTCCTTTTCAAATGGACCAAGGAAGGTAAGGATAGATTTTGATAATATCAAGGAGGAAATTTCTCAAGCAACCACTCTCATCAACCCAAAATTTGAGAAGGAATCCACTGTTGATGTACACATGGGGTATAACTGAACATGTCATTGTTGGCATGTACTAACCACAACACAATCATTAAGGTTTAGAGAAGAACAAGTCATATATTACTTGAGTCCAGAACTCTACCTGAAGCACTGATTACTGAAGGTATATAGCCAAAGGTCAAACAATTGTTGTACTGGATAATCCCATTCATCTTTCAAAAATTTGCAACATGCATGCTTGTTAAATCATATCATACCAAGCTCATGGTATCCAAAAATCTACCCTCTCAGATATATCATACTGGGAGTCAAGACTCAGTGAGTAACAGAACTTGTCTAGATAGATTATGCTCCTGGAATGAGTGATGTACTATTAAAGCTACTAAGTTAATCAGAAAGGCTATAGGGAAGTGTCAACAGCTTTGACATAGATGTCAATTGATAATCAACACCACTGTCGGGGTGTCTTCAACCGAATAAGAACTTTGAAGTATACTCGGATGAGGACCTGTGTATTCAACTAAGATGCAAGATCCCTTCATCCAACATCGAGTATCCTGTTGGATGGTTCTTGCAACATACATAGCTCAAGAGATGGGATTTTAGGTTCCCACATCCTGATGAAGATCTGTATCCCTAAATCATATCGACATTGAATTTCCTTGTACAAACAATCATATACCGAGTGTTGTTGAGCATGTAATAGTAGGCTTAGGATTTGTTATCAAAATCCTAACTAAATTACAAGAGTTGGTAGTCTTCAACGACTCCCTTCTCATCATCAAAAAGGTACAACTGGCAAGTATCCTGTTAAGAGCATGAATAATTTATTTCCCTATAAATGTTCATGGATTGATAGTCTCAAGGGGTATCCCAGATCATGCACATTTGATCAAGTTCCCCATTTGCAAAGTAAAACAGTGGATACCATAGATAACTATTGCATGCTCTTCTTGTATTTGAGCAAGTAATCAAACTCACAATGAGTGCCTCGTTGAACATCATTTTGTGCCCACTTATGATTTATCGGACATCCAACTGTGGTCAAAAGTGAGATCTTGTTGGCAACTCATCACTTCCCTAGGTGGATCATGATATCTATATCTTCATCCAAACTAAAGCTTATCCTCTGAATCATGCCAACTTAGCCAACTTTTTTGGAAAATATCCTGTAGCACAATGTGCTTTAGTGCTATACTGTCCTTGCTAAAACCTTATGACCAAAGCCAAGGATAGTATTGGGACTCTCTTAAGATGTCTCAACCAAGATTAGGCTCTCAATCATGACACTAACCTTAAGTACACTTGGTCTATTTGTGGTGCACACACTTAAGCAAAATGGCTTTTTTGAGTCAACCAAGAAGATCTTGCACATCAAGATATTATTGAAGCCTACAATGGAAAAAAATGCATAGAACTATGTTAAGAAATGCCAAGCATGTTCAATAAACATCAGTAAGTTGATATAATGCACCTTATTCCCAAGCTTTGCAATAGCCCATCACTCTCATCTTAGACATTATTCTAAATGGTAGAGAGGCTCAGGTTTCCATTAGAAAAATAAATCCCACCTCCTTTGAATTTCCATAACTTTATAACTAACTTGCCACCAAATGGATTTCACAAGGTGGAGATCAAGAGTTATGCCTCTTACATATGGTCACTCTGAGGTGCAGATGATTTGGAATAGTTCAGGTCTTTAACCATGATCATATGTGGTTTTAGAACGATCCCACAGCCATTGTCACCTAACAATGGTTCCTGATAAGAAATACAAATTTCAAAGCATTATCCAAGGAGGGAGGACCTGGTTATGAAGTGGGATGCTACACAGAGCTAAACTAGGGTGCCCGCTCCGTACTTTGACCTGCAATGTAATGACTAGTTATCACATGCATTCCAACATTGTAATATCAAACTAAATTCATTGGAGAATACATTCAAAACTCAATGGGGAGATCACATTTATATGGCATACAATGAGATTTAGCTTATCCCACCCTGTTAGGCCTAGTCTAGTTACATCCTTACGCACTAGTAGTTTAGTTGTTTCTTGTGTTTTCCATCTCACATTTTCCCTGGTATAGTTGGATCTGGGTCCCTTATTTTGTTCCTTGTTTTGTGATCATATATTGAAATGCCATCTCTCAATATTTTGTGGTGATCTTACTTGAATAAAGGATTATATGTCACGGGACAGTTGTTAGCCCCTTTTGCAATTCTTTTAGATAAGAGAAGGCATAGTTTGCGTTTTGAATTTATGGAAAGAAATGGTGTACCACGATAATTGACAACTGTCGTATTTATAATCACAAGATCAGACCTAGATATTTCGAGATTGGTTACTGAGGTCTTGTTATCCATATTTCACCCCCCCCAGAGAAGAATGATATTGGATCAACCATCCCCGCACAGGAAGAACGATGAGTTTTCTCACCGTTTTTAGGAATCTTGTCAAGACATATGTCGACTAGAAGGACTCAATGGATGAAGCATGGTCATTGGTTTAATTCATCTAGCGAAGGTACCATTTCGACCCTATGCATGAAGAAAGAAAAAAGACGGCTCTGTCGAGCGGATCCGTGTCTTAAAATCTTATTTCAACAGGTTACAGACAGGCTCAGAAATGGGAACAACAAGGTGCAGAGAAAGAGCAAGTTGCAGTATCCATGAAAGGAAGAAACAAAGTGGAGTTAAGAAGATCGAAAGAAGAAATGTATCGTCAAATCCAAGAGGTCTCCGGGCTCAAAACGGTTTAGAACGAGTCCATAGAAGGTTGTGTTATCCATATTTCACCCTTCGGGCCAAATATTGGATCAGTTAACCCGTGCATAGAAAGAACTTGAGAAAACTCGTTCAAATATGTAAATAGGGAGGGATTCAAACGGAATGACCAGAAAAGAAGGGGCAGTGCCGCAAAGGAACCAGGAGCAAGAAGGGGAAGAAATGGTGAATATCCAAAGTCCCCAGACTCAGATTCATTGAAAAGGGTCCAAAATCAAGCTAAGTATGGGGGAGGTAGCGGAAGGAGCCACGTGTCCTAATGATGCTTCTCCAAAGTTAAATCCAAAAAGGGAAACCCAAACTAGCGCCAAACTACGTAGCGTGTCTGAAAAGGAAAGCGGGCCATCAGGGAAAAGTTGGTCTTTCGCCCCTTATTTTTCTAAAAGGGGTAAAAGTTGCAAAATGCCCGCAACTCTGCCCAAAGGAAAAATTTAACGTTCGAGCCCGAGTTGAATAGCCAAAGCGAGGGAATCGAAGGAAAAGGTGAAAGTTTTTCTTTTTTCAAAAGGCACAAAGATAAAGATGGAAGCCGCATACCCCAGCCAACCAAAGGGTGCCAAATGTCCTGGCATAGAGCTTCAGGGTTGCAGGAGTTTTTAAGTTTTGCATTTTTTGTGCAAAAGGGAAAAAATATAAATTGCGGACCCGTGAGCCCAATTTTTTCTCTAATCTAGCTGCCACGTGTCCCATATCAAAAAGGGGACCCATTTTTCAAATTGTTTTCCCGCCCATTTGTACGGACTCTATACAAACTTCGAAGGGGCATATCTTTCGACTCAGGGCTCGAAATATTGCGAATCTGACACCATTGGAAAGATCTCGGCCTCGCCTACGCCATGGAGGTATAAAACTTTAATTTTGAGGAGGTTAGGTAAAGGAAAATGGAGGAAACGTCTTTGGGCTTTCAATGCAGGATCTTCTTACCTCAACAACCAGATCAGATTTGATCTGTTCCATCGTTTCCTCTTCCTTCAAGGTGCCGAACCAAAGATTGATGCAATAAAGACAGATTTGGGGGCAGATTTTACTAGGGGCATTAACAGCAGTAGTTGAGCTTCAACCTGTTTTCCCTCTTCACCCTCTCTTTCTCCTCTCTGATTGAATCTATAAATACGGGGGCAGGATTCATTGTAAAGGGTTGGACATTCCTTGTTTTGCAGGCTCCCTTTTTCTTCTAGCAAAGGAATTTGTGGAATTTCAGGCCTTCCATCAAAGTTGCAATATATTTCTTACCTCCTGGCTATTTTGTAATGTACTATATCAATCTGCAGAGCAATAAAACATGTTTGTGATCGATTCTAGATCCTTTCTGTCTCTTTTTCTCGCATCTAGTCTTTCGTTATAAATCTGTTATCTGTGTCTTGATTATTGCATGTATTTTGTTGGTTTGTGTCTATTAGTAGAACTAGTGTTCATCATTCCTTCGGTGCATCACCTTGTAGTTTAGTTATTGTTTATTTCTTGTACCCCTTTCTTATCCCTGTCTCCTTGGAAAGTTTTAGATTAGGTATAGAGATAGATCCTCTGCAAATTCTCATGTATGCATCTAAACAGAGGAATAAGGAACCAACCTTTAATCTGGAGAGTTTTCCCATTTTGCAAGGTCCCACACCTTGGGGAAAGTTCAATGTTATGCAATCACACCAAATGAGTCTACCTTAGAAAAGTAGATTTTTAGAACTCATTTGGGGGTGCTGTGATTTTGCACTAATAGTTTTGGCATGCCCCAGTGGGACAAAGAAGTCTCCATTCCATCGCAGCAAGATTGATGTGCACTTGTTGTGATCTTCAACTTATAAGAAGCTTCAAATTTACATATCTGGTGAACTCCAATAAAGGAAGAATCCACTGGTTTCAGCAGCCCAAGCTTGGGAGATTCATGAGAAAAACCCGGTCTAGAGAAAGGAAAGAAGGTATATTTGAATACTTTGTCTATTCCAGATAGGCAGAGAGAGGAGAGGAAGAAGAGTTCAAAGGTCTCCATCTCCACCAAGCAGAACCTTGTCAACACCTCCACCTGACAAGGCCTTTCTTTCAGTTTGCAAGGGTTCTTAGGCCAATTAGAATGGCACAACCAAATCCATATGTCAACTTCACTGGCAACCCACTCGCCCTGAATGCACAAAATCTAGTCCGATTGCAGCATTAAAGAGCATCCCATATTTCACTAGGGAAAACCAGACTTCTCCTGGTGACCATGTCCAAGATATTGCAAATGTCTGTACAATCCACGAAATCCTTGAGATGGACATTGCAGTCAAGTTGCTAGCCTCTTCACTCAAAATGCAAAGCTTCACAATGGTTCAGGAGCCTTGAGGCAGGCTCTATTCAAAACTTGGAACCAGCTGTGCACAACTCTTCACAACCAGTTTGGAGAAAAGGGTGATAACCTATCTTTGTTGGAGCAACTGACAACAATCAAGAGAGCCCCAAATGAGCAACTGACGGATTTCAACCTCAGGTTTCAACGGACCTAGGACAGGATTCCAACAGTAGTAAAGCCCACTAATGAAGGTGTCTTCTTATACTTTCTTAGGGCTTTAAATTTTGATATTTCTTTGATGATTCAGTCAATGGGGGGCACAACCTTACCTGCAACCTATAGCCTTTCCATAGGAGCTGAGAACCATTTGATTCAGGCTGGAAAACTTACCCCTAGGCCATCCATGCCTCTATACCCTGAGTTAGGAAACCCAGATACTAGCCAAACACCTACATTAGCTCCTATACCCACCCCAGGAGTCAAAGCTCAGTTGAAGCTTCCACTTCATCATCTAACACCTCTAAGGAGCTTCAGGAAGTGATGAAGCAACTGCAAAACCTGGGAAATGAGCTAGTGACCATCAAAAGACATCAAGCTCAGAGTTCCAGGCCATATCAGCCCCAGGCTCAATATCAAGCTAGACCCCAGTATCAACATAATGGACCACCACCTCAGACTGTAAATCAGATCCAGAACCAAGGACAACCCCAAGCTGTTAGACCTTTCAGGTTGTATGATCCAAACACAGCTTCAACATCAAGGGCATTGGTCCCAGCACAGAACAATATGGCACAGGAATATGATTGGTGTTTTCCATGCAATCAGCCACATAACCAATCAATGTGCTTTAATGGTGCTCTAAATCAGGCCTTGATGGTGCAAACCAGTATGGTGCCACAAGAACCTAGCCAAGAGGGAGATCAGCAACAAGGAGCTCAACAAGGTGGACCCCCAAATGAAACTATGCTAGTAAATTGGCAGGCTGAAGACTTTTGTGGAATGAATCAGTTCCCTTCTCAAAGTGTAGCTGCCAATACACGGTCCAAAAAGAGAAATATTGGAGAGGGACAACCACTAAACTCAGGTGACCCTCAACCTTCCATCACTCCACAAGGTCCTGGTGTTCTCCAAATACAACTCCCAACATGCAGAACCAATCCAAGCCACCTTCCAAATCCAGTCAGACACCGGTTGTAACAACCCATGTGCAAGAAAGAAATGTGTCTAGGAAGGGGTAGAAAAAGGATAGCTCATTCAATATTATCGAGCAAATGAAGAGGACAAGTGTGAACATTTCACTATGGGAGTCACTGGCCATTCCAGGGCAGAGGGATCTGTTGCAGGTTGCCATGCAAAATTGGTCAAGTTCAAATCAACCCCCTAACCAGGAAGAGAGAGTGCTTGCCAATGTAAGTTCAACCTAGGAGGAACCAAGGAGAACAACAAGGTAAGAGCCTGAGACCTCCTCCATTCTATGTCTCATTGATTATTGGAGACAAATTGGTGCACAATTGTATGATTGATTCTGGGGCTAGTAGTTATGTGATGCCCAAACAAATAGTTGATCAGCTGGGTCTCCAATATGAAGTCATCTCTAGAGGGGTAGTGCAATTAGATGGGATAGTAGTGACAACTATTGGAATCATCAAAGATCTGAACCTCACTTTGCATGCCTGCCCCAATGTGACTGTTTTGCAAAACGTATTCATCATAGATTTGCCACCACATTTTTCTTTGTGCTTGTCCAAGGACTTCACTGCCAAAATTGGAGGCTATCTGTCTACTGATTGGTCACATATGCTCTTTAGAACAAGGTATGGGGAAAAGGCCACAATCAGATCTGAACCCATTTCCGATTATCATATTGAATCTTATGTGCCTAGCCCAATCAATGCCAACTGCTTCAGCTTTTGATCAAGAAGACCTCCTAAGCATTTGTGAAGTAGATACCAAGGTGGGATGTATCCCAGACTTGACTCTTGATGACTAGGCCAACAAAAGACATGCTTTTGACCCCTATAAGGAGATGGAAGAATATGAGCTAAGTGTCTACTATCTACATGAAGAGAATCATCCTCTTCCTGATCTAATTAAGCCAGAATATAAATATGATAATGAGGTATGGCAATTGTTCTTTGATGGCTCAAGGAGTAGACAAGGAGCTGGAGGAGGAGCTATGATCATGTCCCCCAAAGGTATGAAATATTATTCAACCTTCATATTTTAGTTTTCTTGCTCAAACAACACTGTTGAATATGAAGCTTTGGTCCATGGTATTCATTGGGCAAGAAGGCTAGGAATCAAGAACTTGCAAGTGTTTGGTGATAGTGAACTGGTTATCAATCAAGTCAGAGGACTTAATGTTGTCAAAAATGACCTACTCAAGAACTGCAAGAGTAGGGTATGGGATCTCATGGAGTATTTTGAGGCCTTCAGCATTGTGTCCATACCCAGGAAGGAGAATGAAGTTGTTGATAGACTTGCAGCAGTTAGAGAAACATTTGATGTGGTTTACAGCATCAAGAGGGACAGAGAATAGCCACATATCCATGTATTTATGAGGCCAGCCAGTGCCAGATAATAATACATGTTGGCAGGTGTTTGAGAATGATCAACAGATCATTAAATTTTTGTAAGAAGAAGCTGAATTCTCAACTATAAACCAAAACAGACTAGAGCAACAATACGGGAATCAGATAGTACAGTTGCATATAAATAAGCTTCCCAAAGGCTTAGTGACACTGGAATATATTTTCAATCCTAATTATCATTTTAGAAAAGATAAGGCTAACTTATAGATCAAAGGAGAAGATTTAGAGTCAATCCCAGTTAGAGAAGACAAAACACTTCAAATTGGCAAAGTGGCCACCGAGCAAGAAAGATATGAATTCATACAACTTTGCCAAGAATTTTCATATGTGTTTTCTTGTAGTTATGAAGACCTAAGAGGGTTCAATCCAAAACTAGCACAACACACAATTGAACTAGATCCAGCTGCTCATCCCATCAGGTAGAAGCTGAGACCAATAACCCACACATTGAGCCTCTGATGAAAAAAGAGTTGAACAAGCTGATAGCAGGTGAGTATCATATTTCCAATCAAACACTCAAGTTGGGTTGCAAACTTGGTCCCAGTCAGAAAGAAGAATGGAGAGATTAGGTTGTGTGTTGACTTCAGAGATTTGAACAGAGCATCTCTCAAGGATCACTACCCACTCCCTTGATGGAGCAGATTTTGCAAGTGGTGTCTAGACAAGAGAGGATATCTCTTCTAGATGGTTATTCAGGATACAATTAGATCATGGTAAAAGAAGATGATTAATTCAAAACAGCTTTCACCACCAAATGGGGCACCTATGCCTACATAAAAATGTCATTTGGGTTGTCCAATGCTAGAGCCACTTTTCAAAGGGAAATGGATATGGAATTCAAGGGGCTGATCAATAAAATAGTACTGATCTATCTGGATGACATCGCTATTTTTTCCAAGAATGCAGCTAGATCATCTCTTCCACCTAAGGTAGGTATTCCAAAGATGCAGGAGTTTTGGGTTTCATTAAACCCTAAGAAATGCATATTCTTGGCACATGAAGGCAAGTTGTTAGGCCATATTATATCAAAGGAAGGATTGGTAATTGACCCAAAGAGAGTTCAAGTAATAAGATCATTGACATTTCCAAGTCACAAGCAGGCTCTTCAAAGCTTCTTGGGAAAAATCAATTTTGTCTGCAGGTTTGTTCTAAAATTTGTTTCCCTTGTTAAGCCAATAACATTGATGTTGAAAAAGAGCTTAGCATTCAGGTGGATAGCTTAAGGAAAAGCAAGCTTTGAGGCTATCAAAGAAGCCATATCACAAGCCCCAACTCTTATGAATCTAGATTTTTCCAAAGACTTCATACTGTATGCCTTTGGTGGCAGTGACATGATTTCTGCAATCTTGGTTCAACAGAATAGAGAAGGTACAGAATAGCCAATTGCTTTCTTCATCTAGGGTCTGGAAGATTATGGGATGAGGTACTCCTTCATTGAGAAGTAGGTCCTGGCGATGATCAGAGGATTGAATAAGTTTAAGCATTTGGTTTCAAACAACAAAATCCAACTATTGGTCTCCCATGCGGGAGTTAAAGAATTCCTTCTCAGCAAGGACCTGAATGAAAAATGTGCAGGATGGATCACTCGTGTCATGGAATATGACATTGAGATCAAGGTCACTAAGCTGGTCCATGGGAAGGGGTTGTGTGAACAACTAGCCTCAGGTCAACAAGATGAAACAAACAGTGAAAAGGAGGTTGTTTTTGTTCTACAAGATGATCAAGAAGAAGGGAGAGATGATGTACCTGCTCCTTGTTGGACCCAATTCATGGTACACTTCCTTCAAATAGGCATGTGTCCTCATGGGATGAGTAAAACAAAAAGGAGACATTTCATGTTACAGGCCATCCCATATGTTCTTATTGATGGTGTCTTGTTCAAAAGAGACATCAATGGCATTCTGTTGAGATGCATTGAGACAGATCAGGTGAAGAGAGTGCTACAAGAATTCCATGTTGAAGCAACTGGAGGCCATTTTGCTCCAAGAGTGAATGCACTCAAAATCATGAAAGCAGGTTATTATTGGCCCAGAGTGTTTAGTGATTGCTATGCATGGATCAAAAGGTGCAAGAATTGTGCATTCTTCAAAGGCAAAGAAAGGCTAGTAGCACTTCCATTGCACCCAATCTCAGTCGACCAACCTTTCATGTAATGGGGATTGGACTTCATTGGAGTCATCAATCCAAATTTAAGCCAAGGCCACAAATGGATTCTGACAGCAACAGATTATTTCACCAAGTGGACCGAGGCAGTGGCACTCAAGGAAGCTAATGAGTCTAGTATCCTAGATTTCTATGAAGGGATAGTGACCATATTTGGAGTGCCAGCCACCATCATATCAGATAATGCATTGGCATTCATAGGTTCCAAGATCATAGGATGGGATGTTAAAAATGGGACTTACTTGAGCACTTCATCAAACTATTACCCTCAAGGTAATGGCCAAGCTGAGTCCACAAATAAGAACCTGCTAAAGATCATCAAAAGAACTCTTGATGAGAATCAGAGAACCTGGCACACAAAGCTCAAATCGGCCTTATGGGTTGATAGAATAACACCCAAGAGATCTACAGGTAGCTCTCCATTCAAACTTGTCTATGGGAAAGAGGTAGTGTTGCCTATATCACTTGAGTTGCCAGCATTGGAGCTCGTAAAGCAACTAGAGATGTCTGAATTTGAACCAATGGAGGATCAGGTATGAAGAGCTGATAGAATTAGAAGAAACCAGAGAGCATGCTCTCCAAGTAATAGAGAAGAATCAGGCTTCAATCAAGATATGCTTTCACAAGAAGGAAAAAGCAAGGATCTTCCAGGAAGGAGACCTGGTTTTGAAATGGGATGCAGATCGAGCAAAAACAGGAAGGCATTCCAAATTTGACGCCCTCTGGAGTGGCCCCTATATGATCACAAGATGCTAAAGTAGCAATGTTTTCCAATTGTCTACATTAGAGGGAGAAGAGTTGTAGATTCTAGTGAATGGGACCTATCTTAAGCACTGCTACTAAAAGGAAAGTCTCACCCTGTACATATTAGTTTAGTTTCTCTTTCCTCTAAGTGCTTGTGCACATCGCATTGTTTTAGTGTAGGTTGTTTTTTTCTCCTAAGTGCTTTGCATGCTCTGCATGTTCCATTTGGAGCATGTATGATTTAAATTTTGTACATAGTTGTGGTGTTGTTTTGTTGCTCTTATGCAGTCCATTCAGAGAAACAGATGAAGCCTCAGGTCAAAACAATTTTCTACTCTCAGAAACCTCCATTTCAAGATTTCTTATGAAAATTGAGAGTGCAAACAGCCAGGCTCGTGAATCAGAGGCAGAATCAGTATCAGACTTTCATTCTCGACTCCATGCCCAATGGATATCACAAGGTAATTGGTCTTTTCATCTAGCATAGCATATACCCCTGTGAGTCACCAAATTGTTATCCATATTTCACCCCAAGCCAAATATTGGATCAGCCACAACCCTGCATAGAAGGAACCTGAGAAAAACTCATTCAGATATGTAAATTGGTTGCAGAGGGACTCAAATATGAAATAGTAGTGGCTCAGACAAGAAGGGGCGATGCCACAGAGGAACCAGGAAACAAGAAGGGGAAGAAACGGCGAAGATATGAAGTCCCCGGGCTCGAGATTCATTGAAAAGGGTCCAAAATCGACTAAGTATGGGGGAGGCAGCAGAAGGAGCCACGTGTCCTAACGGTGCTTCTCCAAAGGTGAATCCAAAAAGGGAAACCCAAACTAGCGCCAAACTGCCGCGTGTCTCAAGGAAAGGGGGCCTTCAAGGAAAAGTTGGTCTTTGCCCCTTGTTTTTATAAAAGGGGTAAAAGTCACAAAATGCCCCGCAACTCCGCCCAAAGGAAAAAGTCAGCGTTCGAGCCCGAGTCAAAGCCAAAGCGGGGAATCAGAGGAAAAGGTGAAAGTTTTTCCTTTTGTCAAAAGGCACAAAGATAAAGATGGAAGTGCATCCCCCAGCCAACCAAAGGGTGCCATGTGTCCAGGTGGAGCTTCGGGGTTGTGGGAGTTTTTGAGTTTTGCATTTTTTTGTGCAAAAGGGAAAAAAAAAATTACGGACCCTCGAGCCTGATTTTTGCTCTAATCTGGCTGCCACGTGTCCCATATCAAAAAGGGGACCCATTTTTCAAATTGTTTTCTCACCCATTTGTACGAACTCGATACAAACTTCGAAGGGGCATATCTTTCAACTTGGGGCTCAAAATATTGCGAATCTGACACCATTGGAAAGATCTCGGCCTCGCCTATGCCATGGAGGTCTGAAACTTTAATTTTGAGGAGGTTAGGTAAAGGAAAATGGAGGAAACATCTTTGGGCTTTCAATGTAGGATCTTCTTGCCTCAACAACCAGATCAGATTTGATTTGTTCCGTCGTTTCCTCTTCCTTCAAGGTGTCGAACCAAAGATTGATGCAGTAAAGACGGATTTGGGGGAATATTTTATCAGGGGCATTAACAACAGTAGTTGAGCTTCAACCTGTTTTCCTGCTTCCCCCTCTCTTTCTCCTCTCTGATCGAATCTATAAATACGAGGGTAGGATTCATTGTAAAGGGTTGGACATTCCTTGTTTTACAGGCTCCCTTTTTCTTCTAGCAAAGGAATTTGTGGAATTTCAGGCCTTCCATCAAAGTTGCAATATATTTCTTGCCTTCTTGGATGTTTTGTAATGTATTGTATCAATCTGCAGAGCAATAAAACACGTTTGTGATTGATTATAGATCCTTTATGTCTCTTTTTCTCGCATCTGGTCTTTCGTTATAAATCTGGTTATTTGTGTTTGAATATTGCATGTATTGATTGGTTTGTGTCTATCAGTAGAACTAGTGTTCATCATTCCTTCAGTGCATCACCTTGTAGTTTAGTTATTGTTTATTTCTTGTACCCCTTTCTTATCCATGTCTCCTTGGCAAGTTTTAGATTAGGTATAGAGATAGATCCTCTGCAAATTCTCACGTATGCATCTAAACAAAGGAATAAGGAACCAACCTTTAATCTGGAGAGCTTTCCCATTTTGTAAGGTCCCACACCTTGGGGAAATTTCAATGTTATGCAATCACACCAAATGAGTCTTCCTTAGAAAAGTAGATTTTTAGAACTCATTTGGGGGTGATGTGATTTTGCACTAACAGGTTAATGGAAAAAAATATTTAAAATCCATGGGACAAATGAAATTCCACGGGGAAATGAAAAACCCACATGAAGAATAAAATCCACAGAGAATATATGTCATGAAAAAGATACAAAGCCACGCAAAATCATAGAGTGCAGAAAAGTGAAGGTGTGGGAGAATCAAATATAAAATCCATGGGGAAATTTAAATTTGTGCAAGGTTGGATGGGTCATGAAATAAAGAAAAGCATAAAATCCACAAGGATAGGAGATATGTGGTATAAAGTGAAAGACATGACAAACAAATGACTCTGCAAAACAAAATTTACTGCAGAATGAAGCAAAGAAAACAATCTATAGGGATAGGAAATCTACAGGATAAAGTGAAAGTTGTGACAAACAAAGGATTGTATAAAATAGAATGAGTTGTGGGATGAAGAAGAAAAAAATGCCACGAAGGGAAAAGAGAAGTCATGAAACAAAAAGGAAATCATGGATCGAGAGCAAGAGGCCAAGAACAAATCTGTAAACCATTATAAGACAACTAAATAATGTGAAAAATAGTCAATGACAACTATATATGATCATGGATTATCAAAAATATGTTGAATAGTGAAATTCATGCCTAAATAAATTTAAACATTCAAACCACTCCTAACAATCAGCATTAAACCTTGTATTATGTGGCCCTCATTCCAAGAAGGTCTTATAGAGTCTGATTCAAGAAACCTCAGGTGCCCATACTTTGTCTACAAAATTGAATACTGATTTTCCCTTAGTGGTTGATGAAGTGATTGAACTTCTTCATCATTGGGTGTTATCTTATCTTCTCTCCTTCTTTCTCTATTTTTTGTATATATAAATGTAATGGTATGAGTTAAATTTGTTTTCTTCTAGTTTTATAGTTCTACCATTTTGAGCACTAAGCTAATGTTCACAGACCTCTATAACGTGTTTGTGAAGTTTTGACATGCCTTGGCTCTATGGAATTGTGAATGAATAATTTTTTGATAGTTTTTTGCAAGTGTGATCTCTTTCCTTTGAATTCATATGTGTTTGATGTGAATATCTTAGTCCTCTTGCAATATTTTAGTCTTATTATGATCATTACATTTAGATTTTTTTTTGTGGTTTGGAAATTCACATGTTAAGTCAAATTTTTGTCTCTTAAAATCAGAACTAAACCCTGTTTTAATTCGGTGCATGACCTTTCTTTATTTCAGTATTTCATCCTTCTAAACCATGGTTCCTTAGAGAGCTTAGGTTGGAAACAGTTGGTAGTAGATTGTAGTGTTGGTTAGATTAGTTAAAGTAAACTAGAATAGAAGGAACCAACCTTCTCTGGAGATTTACCTTAAAAGGCGTCATTGTAACACACTTTGAAGGTCATTCTATGTTTCAATGAGGTGTTGAGCTCGGCCTCGGAAAAGGGTGCAATCTCAAGTAACAAGAGTAACCTAAACAAATCTATTTAATATTAAAATTTAAGACTATTGTTCAAATCATGTACAACTATGTAACTTTTCCCCTTTATGTTCTTGTGACACTTGTATAATTTTCACTTTAATCCAAATTTAAATAGGATTATGTTTATGCTTTGTTTGTTACAATAATAGATTTTGAGGAAAGGAAAAATAAGAATGTTTTGTTTGTTCACTTGTAGATTGGAACATATATGAAAATAAGAATATTTGACAAATAAGTGGTTGAGTCTTTTAAGAGATGGCACTAAGACGCAAAGAGAAACATGAGGTGTAACAATAGAAAATCAAACCTGGGTAATTATAATCTAACAAGCACATGTGGGAATACTACTACGACTGGGGGGTCTCTCCACTTCATTTACTTCAAAAATAAAAAATCTAAGGATATGTGTAAAAATATCAATGATGATGGGCAGGCGTAGTTTTAAGGCGCCTGGGGCCGTTTTTCAAAGCTACACAATGGAATATCACATACAAAATAGGGATTTTAATTTTAGCTCAATACCTAACAATATCTATAATTTTATCTTCCTCTATTGGGATGGTTACATTAATTAAACTAACTATTTGAGCTACTATAGGGGTTGTGTGTGTATGTGTCTTTGATTTACTTGTAGACTCTTCCTCGTATTTGTTCTTTTTCATTAAAAATATCTTTAAAATGAATTCATCCTACCTCTATATTGGTTATTCCCACTCTGATTCAATTTAACATTGGTCCATTAAATGCATATAGCTTCTAAGCCTCTCCAATACTTCATTTCTTGCATCATGTTCAACCCCGGTAGTTAAGGTAATTTATCCTTGATATCTTGCTAGATGATTTGGCAAGTAATTCAACCAACTAGCTCATGTGGTGGCTTACTCCATATGTTGACACGTGTCCTTGGTGGTTCACTCCCCTTGTCACTTTTGACAAGTCCATATCACTATTGCACACTCATATGTCATTAAAAATCTATGCATTATTGTACACACTTTACTATGTAATCATTAATCAAAATATCAAAAAATTACAAAAAAATGTGTCCGTGATGCTCTTGCATCAATCAATCAAAATCTGAAGTTTCAGATATTGAAATGGAAATGGATACTCCTTCGCCTTCACATCACACTATAGTTGAACCTCTTAACGTTCCACATGCACAGGACAATGAAGTAAATGGTTTAGAACTCAAAATTTTAGTAATCTTGTGTTCATTTAGAAAATATGTAATTTCTTCCAATGTTTGATATATTATTTTAGCATTTTAATTTATATTTTTAAAATAATTTAATTTCATTTAAATTCTATTATTTTGTATATTGTCCATGTTTAAATATTATTAATTATTTTTATAGAAATCGTATTCAATATTGGTTCATGTATATGTATTTATAATTTAAAATATGTTAATTTCATTTTACATTTAAAATACACACACACACACACACACATAACTTAAAATATATAAGTTCATGTAATATAATTACGTAATATTAAAAAATAATTATATTACATTTATTTTCTTAACTTATCGAACAAATTTTGCATCAATTTTGCACTACTTGATATTGATTTATCGAATAAAAAGAGTGGTGCAAGTGTAGCGTAAAAGTGACACAAATGTGACACAAATGTGATTAAATTAAAAATGTCTAGTCGTGTCAATTTTGTGTTGTGATTTAGATCACATCCATGATGCAAATTCCTCAAAGAAACATGGTCCTGAACCCTCGAAAAATATCAATTTCTGACGAAAATGAACCAAGTAATGGCTTTATTTACACAAAATGTAGTAGTGTCTCTCTAGCAATTATGCATGCTAAGTGAAGCCTTCTCTAGAAATTGAGCCTACTAAGTGAAGGCTTGTAAATTTCATGATATAAAATCCATGCAATTGTTTTGATGTAATATACCAGAATAATTATGGGCATATCATCATATAGTGTCATTTGAAGCATTGTATTTGCAATATGTATGAATATGTTAGAAAAACCCCATAATATGCCCCTTTTTAGAGATGAGAGATGCACTACAAAGGATCACTTAGATCAAAAGAGAAAGTGTTGTTAATGTAAAATGGATAAGCAACATCATCAATGATATAAACTAAAATAAATGTATCGACTAACATGGTACAATGTGTATAATTTGTAAGATAGAGTCAATTGTAAGGATAGGTATGGTGTATCATTTGTAAGATTAAAACATTATATTTCCCTATAACGAACTATTATACCAAATCTTGAGGTTTTAGTGAATCCACACACAAGGATTATAACATCCCACCATGCTTCTGCAGATCCCAACATCGGGTTGGGTCTGCGCCTACACTCTCATACGTACAAGCCCCAACTACACAGCATAACCAACCAAGTGGGATTCAAACATAGGTGGTCGCTCTAATACCAAATGTAATAAAATTCTAGACCAAAACCTTGAGGCATTAGTGAATCCACGCACCAAGATCATAACATTCCCATAATGTGTATCATCATAGGAGTAAAATATGTCATGATAGTGTTCGTGATAGATTTATGATTTAAGGATAAGTAATATGTGGATTTTATAATATCAAACTATATACGCCTAGTAATGTGTATGTATCATCAAAAGAGTGATACATGTCATGAAAGTGTTGTGGAAATATTCAATACGATAGCATAGCAAAGATGGAATAAGTACCATGAAAACACCAAATGAATAGTAACCTAAGACACTGCATGATGCAACATGACATGACCTACACATCATAAAGAGACATGAATGACAAGACATGAAAAACTTGTCCAGTTTTAGTAGTGTTAGTATTTATTTTGTGTGTACAAGAATAAAACTTAACAAGCAGTGATATAAATCCAAGTGTGTAAGAAGTAGTGTAATAATCAATGGGTAGAAAGCAATAAAAGAAGAAATTATATAACAAACAATGTTGTAATCATGAAGTATAGCAATGGATGTGTGTTGGCATGTGGTCATATTAGGTGTTGTCACTGATGAAAAACCACATTAATTACAAAGTTATTGTTGTAATATGGTCTAATGATGATGTACATGATGCTAACATGATGATTCAAATGTATACATGTTGATATAGTGGGACTCAATTAGGATTGCTTGCTCTTGCAAGCTCATTCAAGTGCCTAGATGATGTTCCATGGAGGTAAGATATTTTTGGATGCTTGGGAAGCATGTTGACATGATGGATATCAGGTTTTGAGAGTGCTTGGACACTCACAGCAATGGCATGGTACAAGTAAATTTGGTTCACTATGTTACAAGTGCTCATTAGGAGAAAGTATAGTAGCTTGGAGGTGTGACAATGTGATTTGGAGCCATATGATCTAATGGAAGCATAAATGCATGCATATAATGGAATATCAGGTATTTTTGGGTCATTTTAAGAGGTCTTATGATCATTTATTGCATTATTTTGGATGACACTAGCTTTTACAGTGAGGAAGAAACATGCAAACATAGGTAAGTTTTAATGACTAGAGAGATTAAGGTATGGACTTGAAATTATGATGATTGGAAATTTTATAGGGATTTTTCATAGTTCTTTGAGAAAAATTTCAGTTTTCCATGACGTGAATTTTGCAAGATATGATAGTTTATGTGAGACAGGGTCAAATCAAGTGAAATTCCAGCTCGAAGTTGAATTTTAGATGCTCGTTATGAATAGTGTGCTTTACATGGAACCTTATGGATTTCATGGAAGATTTTATGATTAGTTAATAAGGTTTCACAAAAAAATATTGTTTTATCGTCACATTTTTATGGACAAATGTTAAGAAGAAAAAGTGGTCTAAAACCCTAGTTAAACCCTAGTCAAGAGTAGGTTGCAGAAAGAGAGGTATAGTGACCTGATTTTTAATGGTTCATAAAAAATGGTTATTTTATGTTGTATAGTACTCTTAATTATTTCCATAAATGTAAGATAGAACTTGTGACAGTAAGTGGGCCCCACCTAAAACTAGCAGTTTTTGAAGAAGGTTTTGGGGCAAGGTGGTCCAAAGGCGTAGTGTGAAAAATTGATGGTGCATGATGTATGGGAGCTGATATTTATTTTCATGAATTTTTCAAGAAATTTTATTTTAGGTACATGGTTTTTTGAGGTCCATACAGGTTGACTGGTCAAAGGGAAGTTTTGGGGTCTCAAATAGCAGGGTTCAGTTAAATGGCCATAACTTGAGCTATAGGTGGAGTTTGAATATGATTCAAGTTTTTCTGGAAATGGTATTTAGATATATTTCCAATGATATGATTTTTTTCTCATGATGAGTTCATTTTATAGATTTTCCAGGTCATTATTTGGACAGGAAGATGTTTGGTAGTTCAAGACAGAATGTGTTTTGGTGAAATTTTGACGGTTGTTTGAAGCATATGATGGATTGGATGATGATTTATATCACTTGGAATGTGAAGAGGGATTACTTTGGCATAAAATTATTTAAATTTTATGTATTTAATGTATGTATAAATGTTTTAATGAGCTAACCTTTGGAAACATCCATTTAGATAGGTTATTTTGGTGAAGGCAAAAAAAGTTGTGGTTTGATCAAGAGGTTGATTCAAGGCTTATAACTTTCTTATAAGTGTTATACAGGTTCTTAAATTTCCATAAAGTGGTTACATGAAATATTTTTAACTTGTTTAAGTGATTTGGTGATCAAATAAAGTTTCCAGGGTGTTGAAGAGTGTAGGAAACAGTTGTTTTGAGAATTGCAAAGTGAACTGGGCCCATTAAATGAAATAATTTGATTATTTTATCAAATGTAATAAAATGTATGGATGTAAAAAATATATTTTAATCATATGTAAGGGGTTATGGGTCATGTTTATGTATTGATTTTATGTAAGGACATTTTTATCTTTGTGCCTATGGGGTTTTGAGTCATTTTTGGCACATGTAATGAGGGTTTTAGTTAGGCCAACCTAATTGGGTAACTTGTGAATGTTGTAATTCAAATTTTAATTTTTTACTTGATTTATGGATTGAAAAAAATTAGGGAAAAATATCATTATTATGTTTGAAATGATAAGAAGCTTATAAAAGAATGTTTTTGGGTGCTTTTTGGAACTAGTGAAGTGTGTGTAAGGTGAGTGACCTAGGTGAGAGTTTATTACAGGTATGTGAGCATGATTTAAGTCTTATTAAAAAAATTTGTAGGTGAATAAAAATCAAAGAACATTTGTGCAAGGGTTTGTTGATTTTTGGAGAGATTGGAGAACTTGTTTTGTGAAGTTTGGTCACCTAGGGTTTGATTAAAGAAGTGCGAGATGAATAAGAGGTCTCTCCATCAGTTGTGGAAGAAAAAAACCATATATATGAAAATAATAAGGTGGTTTAGTTTGTGTTTGATCATCTTGGGGGTTGTAGCCTCCTTGTGGATTTTATAGAATTAGGGGTCGGTGCTCCTTGTAGGGTTGGTGCTCTACTAAACTAGGGGTTTGTGCTCCTTGTGGGGTTGGTGCCTCACTAAATTTAGAAACATATCGATATAATATTTTATATCTATTTGTTTTCTTTCCCTTGAGGCTTTCTCACTTACATCTTGTGTTCTTGTGTTACTTATTTGTTTCATGGTTGTTTGTTTCTTTGATGGTTTATGGTGTGCACACATTAAGTATTGATTAAGTGGATATTGTGATTGAATGGTTATGATTTTTTGAGTTTCAGATCTGAAATATAATTTGAAATATTATAATGGCTTATTCACCCCCCATCTCTATCCATTTTTCTTCTAACAATTGGTATCATAGCGAGTCCTTTTACAAATGTTTGACAACTTGAAAGGAGATCCTTGAAGCACAATATGGTGAGAAGCATTGTGATTGTAAAGGAACCATTTTTTGATGGAGTGAATTACAATTTTTGGATCATGAGGATGAAAACATTCATTATGGCTCAATGGTTTTATGTTTGGGCTACTATAGAAAAGGCTTATATTCCTCCTTCTACTTCTCGAAGCACTGAAAATGAAAAGACTAATTATACTAATAAATCAAGAGCTTTCAATGCAATCATAAGTGGACTTGGAGAATTAGAAATTAGAAAATTAATGCACTACAACAATAAAAAGGAAGCATGGGATGAGTTGCAAGTTCTCTATGAAGGTGGCTCAAAGGTAAAAATTATAAAACTTCAAACTTTTAGAAATTAGTTTAAAATCCTTAAAATGAATGATAATGTGTCAATTGTCGCATACCTTCTTAGAGTTGATAAATTTATTAATAGCATGAAGGGATTAGGAGATGAAGTAAAAGAAGAAGTTGTGGTTCAAAATTTTCTAAGATCATTGACTTCTAAGTTTTATTCTAAGGTTTTTGCTATTGAAGAGGCAAAGGATCTAACCACCATGAAATTGGATGAGTTGCATGGTACTTTGAGTGCTTATGAAATGAGGATATGAGACTCAAAACCAGCCAAGAAGGAGATTGCATTCAAATCTAAAATGAAATCAAATGACAAAAAGGTAAAGGATGATGATGTCACTCTAGAGATTGAAGATGAAGAGATCTTTGCTAAGAAGGCTAGAAGATTGAAGCAAGGATTGGGTAAGTATAGAGGTAAACTTCCATTCAAGTAATTTAATTGTGGTGAGTTAGGACATTTTTCTACCAATTTTTCTCATAAGCATGAGAAAGAGGATGATGATGTTGAAGATCATGAGGATTAACCTAATAATAAAAACTACAAGTTTGGCAAGGGTGAGAAGAACTTTAAAAGGTTTAACCATAAGAAGGATAAAAGAATTTTTTATACAAATCAAGATGATAATTTTTCATATGCAAGTAGTGGTGTATCAAATTCTAAGTTTGAAAATGAATATGCAAACATTGGAAATGAGGCTTTATTCCTGACTAAAGAAGTTATGAGGTCTTCAAGTGATGGATCTTCCTTGTTGGGGGACTTTATTTCTAGTTATGGCAGTTATTCTGATAAGGAAAGTGAAGATGACAAAAATAATCATGAGAATATCAAAAAGGAACTAAAGAAAGCTGAAAAAAAGAATCAAAAACTGACTTTACAGGTCAAAGAATATGAAAATTAGTTTCATAAGTTAGATGAATAGTATGTGATTAAGTCTACAAAGCTAAATGAAGCAAACAAGTTGCTAGAAGAAAAGGTGAGGTTTCTTGTCTCTAATCTACAAGATAAAGAGAATTTGTGCACTAAGTATGAACAAGATATAGAGTTCTTAAGTTTTGAGCTATTTGATATCAATAATAAGACCATGTCTTCGTAAAAATTTGAGAAGAGTGCTAAGGATCTAGATGATTTACTTGGTAAACAAATAGTTACATATGTTAGGACTGGTTTTGGATTTAAAGAGAAGTCTAAAGACAAGAAGTAAAGAAATATGTTGGTGTTTCAAGTAAGGAATCAAGTAAACCTATTGTGAAAGAAGAAAAGAAGGTTACACCCATCAAGGACAATGAAAAATCAAGCTCCATTAGACAGCCCAATGCTTCAAGGTATGAAATAACTTTCAATGGTCATTGTGTTACTTGTAATGCTTATGGTCATAGGGATAATGAGTGTAGAAGATACTCTAGAGATGATTATCCTTACAGAGATAATAGAAGTGAGTTTGCTAAAAGGATAGTGTGATATAATTGCAATGAACAAGGTCAAGCTAGGTATTGCTTAAATGATTCACATAGCAAAAATAAAGGATTCAAAAGGGAGAACTCAATAGTATGTTATAATTGTAATGAGGTTGGTCATGTGGTAAGATTTTGAATTCATGCTTTTTCAAGACAAAAGAAAATGAATCAAGAACCTAGAATGCATGGGAACAACTTTCAAGGATCTAGAATGTAAGGTAATGATCCTAAAAGAGCTTGGGAGCCAAGGAGAGACAATGATGTCTTATCAAGAGCAAATGAAAGTGGTAAGAAGACTACATCACAATGTTCAAGTTAGAAGAAATAAGATGAAGGTGTTTTAAAGGTGCCCAAGAAAGCTTGGTATCTCTTTAATACCTTCTTTCAGGTCTTCATGGAACATATATGCCTTCAATATGCTTCTTGAAGGTATATCATTGCATGTGAAGCATCTAGGAGAGGGGAAGTTGTCTAAGACATTATGTGACTCCTCCACATGGTCAAGGTATCTACATCTCTCTTAACAAGATGAAGTAGCTTTGAGGATTTTAATGGTGTGATTAAATGATAACTTGATTAGTATTATTGTAAAAAGGAAATATGTGACCTAGGTATCTGAAAATCAGGGTGACACCATGTAAAAGAAGGAGGTTACAGGTGTGATCTTGTGTAACTATGTTGTTGAGGTGAAATCACAGCACCCCTGATTACTCATAAGTGAATGGTTGAGTCAATCAATGTGATTCATCAAACATGGAGTTATCCCAAAGTGTGGGACTTTGTAATTTGGGTAACCCTCCAGAGAAGGCTAGCTTCTTATCCTAACCTAGTGCCAACTACTCCAAAGTGTAAAGAGTTTCAGATCTAACACTAATCTAATGTTTTCCTAACTAGACAGAGTTAGAAAAAATGCACGAAAATAAAATCTACTCTAAGAGAAGGTGATGTACCAAGAAGGAGTGTTAGATAACCTACACAATAAACACAACACAACCAGAATATTGCAATGAAAATACAACAATGCACAATAATTTACATGTGATGAAAGACTAGAAGATTTGCAATAAAACATAAAAGGGTGTCTAGAACATCCACGAATCTATTTATATTTCTCCGAAAATTGATACAATACACCACACTCAAGCTCAAAGGAATAGATTTTTCATTACAATATCTAGTAGGGAGGTTTGGAATCTCCAAAAAATATCTTACATACAAGAATAAGAATGGAGGGTCATATACAAGTTTTCCAACATTTTTAAATGAGACCCTCCTTACAATATATAGGAAAAATGAGAGAAGGGAAAGAGAAGGAATTTGAAATCTTGCTTAAACTACCCAAAAATGCATAAAAATAACCTGCAACAATGATGGGTGTCACTATAAAATAAATTTGGAAACCCTCTCTAAAATAGCATACTATATTGGTTGTGTAGAGGACACTGAGAGCTTTCCAAAAAGTTTGATTTTATGCAAATCCGAGCTCTCAGTCAAAAGTTATGGCCATTTGAAGATGGGGATGCCATACTACAATAAATGTGGGTGGTGATCTTCCTCTTTTCAAAATCTGAAATTGCAACACACCCTTCGAAATCCAAAATTTCAAACGTTCAGGATTCGAAACTTTGAGCTTTTCCATTTTAGAGATTACTGCATTGTTCATCGCTCAGGTTGGCTCGAGAGTTCCCAAACACCAAACCTCTAAAGTCTGAAATTCAGACTTTAGACTTTGGACTCGGAAATCATGTCATGTGACACAGTTCATCACTTGAGCTAAAATGTTTTGAAACTCTGATTTTTGGACTTCATGTTTTGGATCTTTGCATTTTCAGGGTTTTGAGGTTTCGGGGATTTGGAACTCCAGGTTTCTTGGGTTCGGGGGTTTGGGACTTTGGGTTTCAAGGAATTGAGACTTCGGGTTTTGGGATTAGATTATCTGCTTGGCACATGAAACCTCCAAAATCCTGAAATTCCAAAGTCTGAAATTTCAAACTTCAAGTTTCAAACTTTTCTTCTCCCCACATGGCACTATTCACTGTGAACTCGTGAAACCTTTGAAACTCTGAAACCTCAAAGTCCAAATTTCTTATTTCAGGTTTCGAACCTCCGACTCCCTTTCTTGCGCTTCTTTATGTTGAGCCCCTGAATTTCACTTTGGCCTACCTCTGAATGACCACACCTCTGAAGTCCAAATTTCAAACTTTAGAATTCCTTCATTCCTTGAACCATCTCAAACTCCCGAGATCCTTTGCAATGTTCTCAGCCCACTTCACTAACTTGCTCGGTTCGAGCCCAAAACATGAGCTCCCATGACCGAGTCGATCCTTCCATTTCTTCTCTGTGGGGTCTTGTTTGTCCAATTTTGCCCGAGGGGCCAAATTGGATAACATATGCTTCTCAAATTTCAATTCAGGTTCTAATATGCTTAAGGGGTATCTATCAACATATAAGAATTATGTTTGAGGTCGTCAAAGGTAAATGTGGTGTATTTTGAAATGTTTTTACATTATATTGTGTTCTATCACAGTGATTGTGACTGTGTGAATGAAAACTTGTTTTTGAAGGACCTAATGATGGAATTTAGAGTAAAAATTTTGAATATATCATCTTGACTTGATGGGATAAAATATTTTAGTGATCTAAAGCTCCAAATATATGTATATTCATACGATTATCTGATAGTATGTGAGATGACAATCTTTTTGCTCAAAATTCCTAATGAAGAAGAAGTAACTTAAAATTTGGGATTGCTCTTTTGGAATGTGTCATAAAAAATTATGGATGTGAATATGTGCTCATAAGAGTATTCAAATAAAGCTTGAGATATTGATGGAGGTGTGTGCATCAAGATATTTGTGTGTGTTTCTATGCTACATGGGCTTGTAGACTGTGTAAGATCATTTGATGATATTATGAGTTCACAATGAACTCTTTGTGCTCTCTAATTATGGATAACAGTATGAAGTCTTATTATGAGGCCTAGAAGAAGCTAGTGGCATGTGAATAAGTTGAATGTTACATCTCAAGTGTAAAACAAGTTGGTATGATTCTAATTTTTACTTAGAGCCAGATTTTTCCATCTTCAGGAGTATAGCATCTCAGAGGTAGAGCATGGTAACCTTTAGGTATGGGTGTTATTTTCATCTTGACTTTATGGGATAAAATATTTTGGTGATCTAAAGCTCTAAATATGTGTATATTCATATGATTATTTGACAGTAGGTGAGATGACAATCTTTGTGCTCAAAAGGCCTAATGAAGAATAAGTAACTTAAATTTAGGATTGTTCTGTTGGAATGTGTCATAAAAACTTATGGATGTGAATATGTGCTCACAAGAGTATTTAAATAAAGGTTGAGATATTTATGGAGGTGTGTCCATCAAGATATTTTTGTGTGTTTCTATGCTACAAGGGCTTGTAGACTGTGTAAGATTATTTGATGATATTATGAGTTCTCAATGAACTCTTTGTGCTCTTTAAGTATGGATAACCATATGAAGTCTTAGTATGAGGCCTAGAAGAAGCTAGTGGGCTATTAATAAGTTGAATGTTACATCTCAAGTGTAGATTTATATTTTTCCATCTTCAGGAGTATAGCAACATAGAGGCAGAGCATGGTAACCTTCAGGTATGGGTGTTATTTTCATATCATTTTGTGATTATTATAAAAGGTAGATCTATGTTTGAGCACTGGCAAAGTCATCTATTTGATAAGGAAGAAAGATTGAGTATGATCCCAGAGTTGTGATCTTGTGGAAGTTCTTTGTTGACTCTTGTGTAAAATGAGCTTCTACATATTGAAGAAGTTACTTTTATCAGTATTTCATAGGTCTAAGGCTCAATTATGGTGTGGGTAGTCTTGTAATGTGATGTATAAGCCTTCATGCACCCTAAGATGACATTTTTAGGGTTTAAGTGTGGTTGTGTCTCATATTTGAAGCATATGCAAAATCGACTACCTACATAACGACTGTACTTGAGGATAGCAGTGTAATAAAGTCCTTCATATGCATATACTATGTACAAGTTCAATTATATGTTGAAATGATGCATCATGAGTTGTTTGTGTGATTGGATTAATGAGAAGTTTAAGAAGTTGCATGGCAAGGTTGATTACAATGGTCTCGGTTTAGAAAGAGAGCATCTACAGTTGCAGGGTTGGTCACAGAGGCAAAATAAGAAAATCTTCAGAGTATGAAATTTTTCACATATATGATGTGTGTTTATGGTCTTGTATGATTTCTAAATGGTTCTTGTGATGCATTCATGAAGAAGATATAGTTACTTATCTTATGGAAACTTTCTTGATATGATGAATTTGAGCTGAGAGGTTGTGTTTCAGTATTAGAGTATGTTCCCAAGGGTGCTCAAGTTGTTGCTCAGGTGTGTCTATGCTTATCAAGACAGAGGGAATGATTGAGAGAGCTTCTACAAGGCGCAATGGTGCTTCTTAAAACATATGAGGTATCTCTTTGCAAGTTCATATATGTTAAAGACACAAGTTTTTTAATCTCAATCAAATATGAATGTTGGGATTGAGAAAAGGGTTTGGTACCTTGCAAAAGTATCAAGAGTTAATTCTAGCCAAGTGATCAAGGTAGGATGCATGTTTTTGTACTAAGAAGCTAGATATTGTGATCTTAAGGCCAAGGGGAGATATAGATTGTGTTGTCAGAGTATGCATGAAGTCTTAGAGTTTGTCAAAAAATGTCATAAATACACTAAGAGTAATGTTTAGGACCTTTAATATCAGGTATGAAATGAAGAGTAAAGAATGAGCATGGTAGAGCTTGTTTTAGGCCTAGACAAGGTGGATATTGGTCAAAATGAAGGTATGAATCTTTGACATGGTGAATTTTTTGGCATTTTTGGCATATTTCATGTTTTTATGGCTTGAATTACTATCAACTACGATGTTTCCATAAAGAGAAAATTAGGGTTGAGGAGAAAAAGTGCCTATTTTTCATGCCTAGAAGGTTGAGATTGTTGTTTTTCCTCCTAAAAAGGTATGATTGTGTTTATTGCATGATTTATTGAAGATGCTCAGATGTTGTAGATGCTTACCCCAGGGGGAGCATGGTGTTTGCATGCCTAAGATGAAGGCAAAAATCAAGAAATGGAGCTAGTTTGAGATCTTTGGTTGATGTTTATAACCAAAGCATGATGGTATGAAGCTAAAAAAGGTAAATAATGTGAGCTATAGTTATGAATTTTTAATTAATGTAAAAAGGGGGAGAAGCTCATGATGTTTTTCATCAATGACAAAGGGGGAGATTGTTGGCATGTGGTCCTATTAGGTGTTGTCATTGATGAAAAACCACATTAATGACAAAGTGCTTGTTACAATATGGTCTTATGATGATGTAAATTATGCTAACATTATGGTTTAGATGTATACCTATTGATACAGTGGGAGTCAATGAGGAGTGCTTGCTCTTGCAAGATCATTCAGGTGCCTAGATAATGTTTAAGACCGTTCACCCATCCTATATAAATAGGATGATCCCACGCGGGGTTGATGATTACTACTTGAGCTATTGATTTTAGATAGAAAAGCTTGATATTTTTATGTAAGCAAGTTGCTTACTGTGAGACCAAGGAGTGACGCGGAAGTGTTGGGTTAAAGCTACTTGATAATTCTTAATACAGACAATGTTTTATCAGTGGGGTTTTCTCCTTTGGGTTTCCCCACTTAAATTTGGTGTTATTAGTCTCTTTTATTTTTTGTCATTTATTTCAGCTCATGTTATTTAAGCTCTTTGATCTGCAATCTATGATAAGCTAAATTGATGTTTAAATTAACTGCACATCATAATCTATAATCTTCGGGATTTTATTTTGTGGATCTATAATTTTTTAATTATATATTCCCTTATAAATCCTAACATGGTATCATAGATTGTGATTATGCATGTGCAGGATCGATCTAGAAGATTTTTAATTTGAAGGGGTGAAGAAGCTTTAAGTTTATTCATGGATCTGATGAAACCCTAAAAGTTTCACATTCATCTTCAAGCTAACCAGGTTTAAATTTCCAATTCCCACCTAAATATTGTTTGAAATACATTGGCTAAATGGTTGTTTAGATCATGTTTGAGCTATTGTATGCTTAGATCTTTTCTTCTACATCTTGTTTCAGTCGTTTATGGTTTAAATCCATTCATCTGTGAGCTTATTTTAAGTTTTCACGTTGTTTATAGTCCATTAGAGATTTTTTTTGTTATGGATCCAAAGATTTATTTAGATCTGGTTTGTTTAGATTCTAAGTTCATTTTGGCAATAGTTCTTTTTGTCTTTAAAGCTTGGGCCAATATTTTATTCTAGCCAATACTTTCAGTCTTTTATAGTTATTTTTAGTTCTATGAAGCCTGATCCAATCATTGAATTGCCAAGTGGCTTCGCAGTGTCATTTTTATTTAGATATTTAATTTTGGCAATTTTATGCTATTTACGAAGCCTATAGCCAATTATTTTTCTCCATCTAGCTTCGTTATGTCTTTTTTATAGTTTTTTTGTATTCTTTTATCTTTGTGAAGTCGATCCAATAATATTGTGCTTCCATGATCTAGTTTCGCATTGTCAGTCCTTTTTTTTTTTGTTTTTAGTTGCGAAAGCCTGAGCCAATAAGGCTTCTCCATTACTTTCACATATTGTCATTTTTATTATTTTTCATTTTCAGTCAATTGTCGAACCATGAGCTAATAAGGGCTTCCACATTTTTTCACATTTGTCAATCCTTTATGTTTTCTTCTTCTGTCATTTGCAAAATTGAGCCAATAAGAAAGCTTCAACAGCTTTTATTTCACATTGTCAAACCTTTTAGCTTGCTTTTGTCATATGCAAAGGTTGAGCCAATAAAAATTGCTCCAAGTATCTTTGTATTTTGACATTTTTCAAATTTACAAAATTTGAGCCAATAGAATTACTCCATATTTCACATCTTTCAAGTTTTCATTTGTAGCAGTAGTTATCCAGTAAGAATTAGCCACCTTTTTACATTTGTTCAGTGTTTTTCAGTCTTATGAAAAGAGACCCATTTAAAAGGCTCCACGTGTGTCCATTTCTGTTAAGTCATTTTGGCATTGTGAAGTGTGAACCAATTGCATTTGGACACATATATTAATTTTCTATTGTGTTTATGTCTTTGCAAGTGTTAAACTCTGTCTTTTGGGGTGTTAGTCTTTACTTTGACTTAGCCACTAATTATTGTAACACCACCTGTATTTTGATTTTGGACTCAAACTTTATTTTAAAGTTTAGTTTATTCTAGGGACTTTAAGTCTGCCCTAAGGAAATCTAGTTAAAGTTTGGCAGAAATTTGCCAAGTGTATATTGTCAGTTGTTAGATCTTTGATAAGTGGCATCATTTGATTCAATTTTTTTTTGTCTTTTCTTTCAAATTTTATTTGAAGTTTTTAAGAGTGTGAAATAGTGAACTAATTAATTAAAGACATGTGTATATGTTATGTTGTCTTTTTTTAATTAATTTTCTTCTCCAACTTATTAGCTACACTGCGAAGTGCAAGCTAATTTAAAATTGACACATGTCGTATCCTGCTTTGTCCATGGATTTTTAAACTCTCTTTATTCTGTGGGTTGTGAAATTTCTTTATACCATGGGTATTTATTTCTTTGTACCATGGACTTCCAAAATTTTCTTTATACCAAGGTTTTTTCAAAGTTTATTTGTTTCGCAATATTTTTAAATTTTCTTTATTTCGCGACTTTTTAAAAAATTTCAGAGAACTACGGATTTCAAAATTTTGAAAATTTTATAATCTGCTTCTCCTCTGTTCCACAGCCTTCCGCGGTTTGTTGATTTGTGTTTGAGATTTCAAATTTAGCTAAGTTTTTCTTAAATGGCAGTTCCTCTAGTTTCTCAATGGATAAATCTCATTTATTAAATGGAATGAATTATAGCATATGGAGAGTTCAATTGAAAGCTTGTTTTATGGCTAGGAAGCTATGGGATCTTGTGACTAGTGTGGAAAAATGACCCACATGAAGACAAGAAACCTTGAAAATATTAGCTCCTTCTCTCAGAGATCTGAGGAGGCTTTGTCCATCCTTTTGCAAAGCATAAAAGATGAATTTATAATGCATATAGGTCATATGGACTCACCTGCTGATGCTTGGAAGTAATTAGAGACTATGCATGAAGGTAGTCATTTGTCTAAAATAATTAAGCTAGTTTTAGAGTTTTTTACAACTCCTATGAAAGGGGATGAGAAAATAGTCAATTATTTAGCTGAAATTAAGAACATTAAAGCTCAATTAGATGGTTGTAACTATGAATTATTTCAAGATAAGCTTTTGTACTTCATAATTCAAATAAATATTCATGAAAAATTTAGAAATTATATCTCTATTCTTAACTCTAAGTATCAGAATGAGAATGATCTGTCTGATTTAGACACTATGTCTTCTCTGTTAATTCAAGAAGAGCATGTAATGGAGAATTTTGATTTAAAAGAGACTGCTTCTCAAGCATTGTTCTCTCAGAATCATAAGTCTGTTCATAATAGGAATAATAACAATCCTAATCAGAATTCTAATATCAGATCAAGATTCAAATCCAATCCTAAGTCTAATTCTGCTAAAAACAGTCAAAATTTAAGGTCAAATTTAATGGAACATGTAACAAGTGTGGAAAATTTGGGCATAAAGAGTCTGATTGTAGAGTAAAGACTAAAAAATCAAGCCAAGAATGCTAAGAACAACAAGTCTAATAGTCATAAGAAAGATAAGAAGAAAAATCATTCTAATGTTGCTTGAGCAGTCTATTGCTCTGTATACTGCTCTCTTAGCCTCAAATGAAAATGAATGGATTCTTGATAGTGGTTCCTCTAGCAACATGACTTATACTCCTAGTATCCTCTCAGATGTAGTTAAATGTGAGGAAAACATATATCTAGGAGATAATTCCATCATTAGATCTGAAAGGTTGTGGCAATGTTAAGCTATCAAATGGAGTAATTAGGAATGTCTTGTATGTTCCTCAACTGAAAAATAATCTTCTATCTTGATCTCAGCTAACTAAAGAAAATTGTAAAGTTGTTTTGTTGCAAGATAAGTGGTATGTAAAAGATAATTTCAGTAATGTTATTTCTTCTGGTATTCAGAAAAATGGCTTGTATATATTTGATGGTTTTGTGTTTGAGTCTTGTTTTTCTTCCTCTTCTAGGAATGATATTCAGCTTTGCATGAAATAATTGGTCATGTAAATTTCAAAATTTTGTATGAAATGTCTAGACTAAATCTTGTTGTTGGTCTTCCAAAGATAAAATCAGATCATGAAACATGTGAAATTTGCCTACTTGGTAAGCAACATGTTGAACCATTTCACAAACATCATGATCCCAATTCTTCTCAGTTATTAGAAATGATTCATAGTGATGTGAGAGGTCCACTTGAGGTTCCTTCACTCAGTGGTGCTTTGTATGTTGTTTGCTTTATTAATGACTTCTCTAGAATGACTTGGTCTTATTTTATTAAGAAGAAGTCTGATGTCTTGTCTAAGTTTTAGGAATTTAAAGCTTTAGTTGAAAATGCTTCTAATCTGAAAATTAAGAGAATTAGGACTGATAATGGAGGTGAATATGTCAACAAAAAAGTTTGATGAGTTCTGTGTGTCATGTGGGATTTAAAGAGAGTTCACTACTCCCTATTCCCCTCAGCAAAATGGCATTGCAGAAAGAAATAATAGGACTATCTTAGAAATGGCTAGGACTATGATTCATGCTTCTAATGTGCCTAATTTTCTATGGGCTGAAGCTATGAATATTGTTTTCTATATTTTTAATATAGTGTCTACTAAATCTCTTCATCAAGCTACTCCTTATGAAGTATGGACAAAGACAAAACTAGATATTTCTCACTTAAGAATCTTTGGTAGTTCTTGCTTCTATCTTCATTCCAAAAGACAAAAGGAAGAAGCTTGATCCAATCTCCTTTTCTTGTATTTTTGTTCTGGCTATGGTTGTAGAACTAAATTATTAAGATTCTATGATCCTTTCAAGTCATGATATTGTTGAAAATAGAAATGTTCAAGTCTTAGAAAAGACATTCTATGATGTTTATCATGAACCCTCCTCTGCTTCTCCTAAGATAGATCCTGATAATATCTCCTCCTAACATTATGGAAACAAAAGTTCAAGAGGATTGATTATCTTAATCTAGATATGATGGAGATTGAGGGGGAGTCATCTCAAGTTGTCTTGCATCCTAAGATTCCTAAATGGGCTCAAAGTATTGGTTCAAGACTCTCATCCTGCTAATCTTAGAAAGGTAACTCGTAGTTAGCATTCTTATCATGCCTTGATGACCCTCTATGAGGTTGAACCAAAATATTTTAAGAATCCTGTCAAGATGATAGATGGATTTAAGCTATGAAAGATGAATACAATGCTTTGATCAAAAATAATACTTGGGAACTAGTCCCTCCTCCTTCTAAGAGAAGTATTGTAGGATCTAGGTGGTTGTACAAGATCAAATATAACTCTATAGGAGAAATTGAAAATTTCAAGGCAAGGTTGGTAGCTTGTGGTTTCACTCAAAAACTTGAGTCTTGACTATGTTGAGAATTTTGCTCTGTATAAAAAATGAGCACGTGTTAGAGTTCTTATGGCTTTGGATGCCCAATATGGTTGGGAAATTCACCAAATGGATGTCAAAAATGTATTTTTTAAATGGTGACTTAAAATAAGAAATCTACATGAGTCATCCTAAAGGTTTTGAAGAACCTAGTAAAGAACTTTATGTCTTTAAACTGAAAAAGTCTTTGTATGGTCTTAAACAAGCTCCTAGAGCTTGGTATGCTAAAATTAAAAGTTTCTTTCAAAGATCTTGGATTTTCTAATTGTTGTTCTGATAATGATTTTTTTTTAAGTTTGAAAATAATCATATTATCATTATTGTTTTGTATGTTGATGATATTTTGATTACTAGCAGTGATAGAAATTTAATTGTTAGAATCAAAGAAAGGTTAAAACAACATTTTGAAATGACTGATTTAGGTTTATTAAATCATTTTCTTGGCATGATTATATTTCAAGATCACAAGTCTATTGTTGCATCTCAATCTCAGTATGCTGTGAATTTCCTTAGAATATTTAACATGATTGACTATAAGACTATTTCCATTCCTATTGAAGTTTGTGTTAAGTTATATCCTAAACATCTTTTGCTAAATTTTATCCTACTTTGTATAGACAGCTAGTTGGTAGTCTAATTTATTTGACTATTACTAGACCTGATATTTATTATGCAGTAGGAGTTGTTTCAATATTTATGCAAGATCCTTATGAGGATCATTGGAAAATGGAAAAAATAATTTTTGAAATATATTAAAGGAACAGTTAATTATGGTCTTCTTTTATTCTTCTTCTAATGATGCACAATTATTTGGCTAATGTGATTCATGATCATGTTGGTGATGTTGCAGATAGAAAGTTTATTTTGGATATGTTTTCAAGTTGGGTGCAGGTGACATCACTTGGAGTAACAAGAAGCAACCAACAATATGTGTATATTCTATATTGAAGCAGAGTATATAAGTGTTATGGAAGCTGCAAAGGAAGCTATGTGGCTGAAAATGACTGTTGGATGAACTACACATGGGTGTCAAAGGGAGAACTACTCTTCTATGTGACAGTCATAGTTGCATTTCTCTTGTAAAAAATATAACTCAACATCAACGGAACAAACATATTGAAGTTCATATGCACTTTATTTGAGAGAAAGTCTTGAATGGTGATATTGATCTCAAGTTTTTTTTTTATTGAAGATCAAGTTGTAGATATCTTTACAAAGCCATCATGCTATTGCCGGTGAAGTTTTTCAATTTTCATGCCTTTTTGAGCCTATCAGATTTTCCATTGAGGGGGAGTGTGTATGACAATGCCACCTCTTAATGGTTATTGTAAACTTCCAATACTTCCTCCATTTTGTAATAAGTAAATGTGTCACACTATGTGTGAAGTTACTTGTAAATCCCAATGAAGCTTTAGTTATGGGTATGCCTTAGTTTATAAAAGGCTCCATAATTTGATGTAAGTCTTCATATGTAAAAAAATGGTATTAAGAATTTATGTATGGGAAGATCTTTATGATTTCCCTTGTTTGCATGCTAGCTTGAATCACTGTTGTTGATTCATGGATCTGTAAATCCTTTTGTAGAAAAAGGTAATTTGGCATGTTTTATTTTTTGTTCCTTTGCATTAAGGGGGAGTGTTTTTATGTCGAAACCTTGGAATCATTTTATTGAACCACTGGAAAAAAGTGTCTCATGGTCTCACTAAAATCAACAATGTGTTTACATTATGACATAATTTGATCTCTGGGACAGCTTTGAAAAGAGTGAAATGGTATTACACTTGCTCACCCTTATTAAAAAGTTTATTTAAATAAACTTATATTAGTATACATAGCCTCTAATAGAGTGAACTGACATGGATTGGTCACCCATCCTATATAAATAGAATGATCCCACATGGTATTGACTCAACTATTACTACATGAGCTATGCGATCTAGATAGGAGAAACTTGAGCTTTTTATGTAAGCGAGTTATTTACTGTGAGACTAAGGAGTGAAGTGGAAGTGTTGGGTTAAAATATGATATAATTCTTAATATAAGACATTGCTTTATCACTGGAGTTTTCTCCTTCAGGTTTCCCCACTTAAATCTGGTGTTATCTATCTCATTCACTTTCCTATCATTTACTTTCATCCCATGTTATCTAAACTCTATAAATTTTTTTATCTATATTAATCTAAATCGATGTATAATTAAATACACATCATAATCTATAATCTTCGGGATTTTAATTTTTAGATCTATAATTTGTTAATTATATCTTCCCTTATAAATCCTAATATGAAAATTGAAAAATTTGATGACGTGCCCATAAATATTCACCCTGGAAACACCACTAAAACTATGGTAAAAAAATTGCTACATTATTAAATGTTATAACCCTAATCACAACTTTAGATTTTTTGGTTTCCGATGTCCACACCAACATGCCTCAGTGCACGAACATAAACCATGACACAAACATTCCCTCCTTTTATGAACCATAAAGGGATAAAGTAGTGGCACAATTATAAGCCAATCTATGCTAGGTTGGAGGGCCCATGGCACCAAGCTTAAGATTCATTGAACACATTTAACATAATAAACAAGTAAAACAATCCATAAAGTGATGTAACTTTGGCCCCAAGAGAGCGAAACAAAAACAATGACATAATTCATATGAGATATATATTAAGGCCTTTTCTATTACGTACATAATTTTCATGATTCAATATTATTTTAATTTTAACCCGCATATTTTAAACATTCATTAAATGACATATAACGTTTGTAAAAAGGTACAATCTCACAAGTAAGAAAAAATCAAAAATTCCACATTAGCTTCACACGTGTGAACAAAAAATAATGATAGGTTTGTAAGAAAGACAATTAAGAACATTATCATCCATGTACATAGGTCCCATGATTGGCATTTTCCATTACTATTAATTACCTTTGCGTAAAAAAACATCGTATTATCACACATGTAACGCTTATTAGAGATGTGTTATCATTTATGGATTATGAGTTTTCTTCCCATCAAGTGTTTAATCACTATGAAAAATAGAAGACTTAGCCATGTTTAAGGAAATCTTGTCAAATTTTGAAAGACAGAGTGTTGGGCGGGTTTTCAGAAGTTACAAAGATCCGTGGTACAAAGGAACAGTCTACAATGGATTATAACTCAAATAAATCAGGTTGCATCTTGATGAAAACACCCAAACAAATTTCTAATACAAATATGAAAGTTTGCAAAACACAAAGAAATGACTACAAGAGATTGTAAGGCATATATGGCCTTATGAAAAAATTGACAAGTCGTGGTACACAAAAACAATGTTTTGTAGGTTTTAGTGTTCCGTAGAAAATATAGCCAAAAGTCATGGAACAAAGGAAAGTTCGCAAGACACTAAAAGTCCACAAAACAAAGGAAAGTTTCAAAACATAGGAAAACCTTTAGAAGAAGCCATAAAACACACAAAACATACCACAAAGGTCTACAATGCAACACATAAGGAGAAAATGTACAAATAAGTTTTAAGGCTACAGAACAAAGAATTTTTGCAACACAGAAGAGAGCCACATGATATTACAAGTCTACGTAACATGACATAAAACATTGGAACACAAGGGTCTACGTAAAAAATAAAATGATGTTGCAAGACAAAGATTCCACATAATAAGCAGGTGAAAAACTGTGGAATAAATAAATAATTCCGCACAAGTCAAAAAAGTCATTGAAGACTTGGAAAAGCCACACAACACTAAAAATACATGCACATGCCTAAAAACATTATGCAACACTAAAAATGTGAGCAATTCAAATAAGTCACACAACAACTATAAAACGGCTAGGTAAATGCATGGAAATGGGGGGCCAAAAGGGGGTCTTAAGTGAACATTTTTTTCTAAAAAATAAAAAAACATCAACTTGTATGAGTTATTTGAGATAGTTACACTCAAAATTTGAAGATGTTATAAAAACATGAATGATAGCATTTCGAGTCTAGTTTCTAAAATACTAATTTTTTAAAAGTGGTTAAGTGTAAGTGGGTTAAATATCTAAAATGTCAATAGGTGCTCATGTTTTGTGAAAAAATATAATAGATAGTCAGTCATGCCCCCCCACCTCCCCCATTTTTTAGCACTATTTAGTATTTTTGAAAACCATTTGGTAGAAAGATAGATAGGAGCATTTAGTTTGGGATAGATATTTTTTTAGTGAGTATTTATTTTTTCACGATTTTCTAAGTACAAAGATTTTAAAAATTAAAAAATAATGGATAGTTGATGGTGCCCCCTAACTACCTCAAAAATATCAAAAATTAGAATTTTTTTAATATGTATAGAGTTATTCCTAGTTTGGGATTGTAAAAAAATTATTTAATTTAGAGAGGTGAAACAAAAAAAAATATGACAAAAGATAAGCGTTTACAATCACTAAAAATAGAGGTATAAAAGACATAGTTTCAAATAAATGTAAATGGAAACCTTACAATAGTTTTAAAAATATATATTTGGAAAGAGGATAGTTCTATTGATGTTGTAGGTGATTATGCTAAAATGTAAAATAATAGCCTAATCTAATGCAAGTTTGTAGTAAATAAATGAACAATAAAATACTGAAATAATACCCAAGCAACAAAGTAATAAAAATGTGAAACCCTTAGTACAAAGAGGGTTAAAAGAGCCTTAATTGATTCGAAGAGGTTGTTGGACTATGTCATAGTGAAGCCCAGTTGAACAAGAGTAGAAAACCCTCGCACAAAATCCTAGAAAAATTTAGATCTAGGTGATTTGGCTTGACTAAGGCACCTGGGCTCTGGTTTGATTTATGGGTGCCCTAGTCTTCGTAGGTGCTCAGAATACCTCCTTTAAGGTGTCACAAGAGGTTCACAGTTGTTTTCCTTTGATTGCCTCAAGGTCATTGTAAGATCGTTGAGGTTTTTGTAAACCTGCAATGAAGAAATTACCTGCAAAACCCTCAAATAGACATCAAATCCTCAAAAATAAAGATGTAGAATAAAGGGTCAGATTGTCCTCAGCCGCCAAAATGGTGGACTTACAACTAAGCGCTGCACTACATCTCAGACCCAATTTAGTTTTATGTGTGTGTGCAGAATCGTGCCTGAGATTTCTCTTATGCATGTTACACTTGAAGTAACAATAAAGTAGCTAGATGTAGAATGTAAATAATGTATTCATGGAATAGAATAAACTCCCCTCCTATGAAGTGTGATGTAGATGAACCAGCATTTGTCCCTTGTGATGGAGCTAGATGGTTGCAAATAGAGCTATAGATTCTTTGATGGATGCAACCTTAGGTGGTGACAAGTAATGCTTAGTGTTTAGTCCCTTACTATGATCACATAACTTTATATTTATATGATTCCCTTGCTCGAATTTCATAACTAACCCCGAAAAGGCTGACTACCAAAAAGATAAGATGCTTAAATAGTTAGAAAGGACCCAAAAAGTTTGACCAAAGTATAAAGAGGACAAGGGCGTCCAAAGGGAATGGGGGCACCTAACGCTGGCATTTTGGCTGGACGCTGGTGTCCAGAATGACAAATACTAAAAGCTGAAAATGCAAACTAAGCAAGTAAAGGTGCAATACTAAAAGTCGCAGCATAAAGTAAAGAAAGGTGGCTAAATACATGG
The DNA here is from genome assembly GCA_019776745.2 of Taxus chinensis. Lineage (NCBI taxonomy): Eukaryota > Viridiplantae > Streptophyta > Pinopsida > Cupressales > Taxaceae > Taxus > Taxus chinensis. The sequence continues at coordinate 648,886,272 of CM034146.1, forward strand.
GTTAATTAGTACTTTTCTTACTTAGGAACCATGTGAATAGTAGTATGTGATCGAGACTAAATAATTACCCAAAGTGCGTGATTTTGTGTCTACAGTAGGTAAATTTTTAAGAAAGATTACAATCATTTTTGTAGGATTAATCATGGTGAAAGATGAGTTTTTGTATTTTTTTCAAAAACATGCAGGTTGTTGTGTTGTAATATGTCCAAGGCTAAGGTTTGGGAAACCAAAGTAATTCCAAGTCTAGAAAATCTTGGTTTGTGTGCATAATTTAAGGAACACGTGTGTGTTTCTTTGATTAAGTGTAATATGTGTGTTTTTGGGAGCCTTGTACTTAATAAAATAAATGTTTAAGTATAAGAAATAATAAATTTATTTTAGTAAATATAATAAATTAGGGTCACTTTGCACCTTATGGAACTAGTCTCACAGCTCCATGAGTCATGGTTTAGGAGATAGTTTTTTAAAATCTAATTTGGTTAGTACATAGGTATTTTTCAGGATTTCAGTTTTTTAAAATCTAATTTGGTTAGTACATAGGTATTTTTCAGGATTTCAACATTCATCCTAAAGATTTTAGGGTTTAAATTCTATAATCGATGTCTAATTTGGGAAAGAATATAGTCATTTTTTAGGTTTTGGGGCCTTTTGGTTTTTCTACTAACATTTGTAGGAGTGTTATATGTGTCAAAATTAGATTTTACAAACCTCACAAATCTCAAAGGAAATAACTACTCAAATATATGGACTAATGAAATGCCTTATAATACATAACAAATCAAAACACGTGTACATGTTTTTTATTTATTTATAAAATCCTTAATGGCATCTACAAATACTACTCTCATTATTGGGACTATTACAAAAATCCTAAAGTTATTATAACGGTGTTTTTTCCTGACCCTTAAAAATTTTCACTTATTTTGTGTGACGCATCTCATCTCTCTAATCCTTGTCACTCTAGCCCCTCAAATAGTAGACTTGACTCACATTGTGCTCTTTCACTTGTGTAATCAATGTGCATTATATAATTCACCATCACCCAACTTTTGTGTTGCACTTTCCTTTCTCCATTATCCTTCTCAACATCCTTGTGTGTGTCCATATTTAACTAATATTACTAAAACTTATGTAAGAAATTGAATTTCACTCATGATACTTCTTTCATTACAAAATACATCTTCAATTTCAATCAAATTCCCTGATTGATTTGTGCCTAGAATTTTAATTATTCATGAGATGAAGTAAAAAATCAAATCATATATTTCCAATAAGTTTCACATGGCTCAATTTAATCAATATTTCTTCTCTTATTGAACTAATCATCTATGTAATGCATGATATAAGTAGAGGCACACTTGAATCCAAATTCAGTTTTTTCGTGTAAAATAACTAGCATGAAAAACTAAAAAAATTAAGCATGATAACTAAGCCCCTAATTAAAAATTAGGCTTCCCAGTCACTATGCATCCTTCTTCTAGATCAGTCTGCCTTTAGTTCAACCTTCAACCCTATACTCATAGGAAATTCATAAAAAGTATTTCAAGATTTTTGGTAGTGTTCAGGGATGATTACCCAAGGTTATAAATTAATTCACTAAGATTCAGTGAAACGATAACTTCTTCTCAGGAAGACCTAAAAAGGCTATTTTTTTGGCCATTTTACAATTGGTAAACACCCTCTGGGAACATTTGGGTAAATTATAAAGAATATGAGGGTGATTTTGGAGAGCACTGAAGCTGTCTAAAGTAATTTAGGAAAATTTAGAAAATAAAATCTCATTCAAGATCCATTTGTTCAACAATTAGTATTCAAGATGTAGGGAATGAGAGCTTTAATGGTGATTATTGTCTTCTCTTAAAGATTCCAAGAGTTCCTGAATGACTTAAGAGGGAAAAAATACATCAGAAAGATATTAGAATCTTATACAAGGTAAAATTATCAAATTTTATCTAAGACTTAATTATTTCCTGAGATATTTCAAACTTTTGCAGATGCCCCTCTTAGTTTAAGAAGGAATAGGCCCTAAATTTTGAGTTGTAGGAAGAATTGAATTTTGGGAAAGCTTTAATTAATGTTAAAATTTTATTTTGAGTCAACATCATATAATATTTGACCCCAAAAAATTTTCCTAAGATCTCGCGGTGAAAAAAACAAGATCATTATCTAAAAATGGACATCCAAGGCAAAATTGGCTTTCCAAATCAGGCATAATCACACTTTGGACACTCTTGTGCACCCTCTTTCCCCTAGGGGATAAAAGGGACATGAGGGAAACTAAATAATGACCTCATACTCCTCCCCAAGTCACACTTTGGATACGTAGGTGTCCCGGGTGTCCCCATTGTCCCCATAGTGCAAGAGGGACAAGAGGGACCTCATCCTAATTGTGGTAGAAAGGAGTTATCTTGGTTGAAGCCATTCATGAAAAGGGACATCATGGGTATCATAGTGTGATAAGGAATATATCAGGGTGTGATTGTGTGTAAGATACAATCACTTGGAAAACAGGTGCAATAAGGAAAATCACAAGGTCTATGAAGGATCTGAAACATCAAGAACCTCATTGAAATTCAAGTCATTAAGGGAATGATCATCATGAGCATGATGAGAAAGGATCACCATGAGTTTTGGTGGTAGTAATATTGAGCTCACAAATGGTTAATATCTCTTGATAGTGTTTCTAAACATGTAATCAATACTTAGTGATGTTCTCACATCTTACAATTCAAGGAGTGGCTTTCGCAGTGTTTCAATGTAATTGGAGGTCAAAAAGATGGAACTCACACTCAAACATTCCTTCAAGCATCATTGAGGGATCATTCCTTCCATCTATATGAGGAAACCTATTTCCATGAGGAGTAATCAAGCAAAGAGGTGTCTAGATACTATAATTATGTTTCCACTCAGGTGACGTCTTGGTCAGGGAAGTGAATTGTGTAGTTAAAAAGGGTTTCATCATGTTCAAAGGTGAAATATAAAGCTCATGGAGTAAGTTAAGGATCATCATATCTTGAGACTGCCATCATGTTCAAACCTCTTCAAGGAACAAGTCAATATGGTATAGTAAAGCTACCAAGGCATTAAATACCATAATGTGTGAAGGATCAAGACATAATCTATCTCCGTTGAGAGGCATATGAGTAAAGAGGTGTATGAGCATCCTAAAAGTTGATACCATTCAAGGAGAATTTTGAAGACAAGAGGGGTAAGAGGATTATATTCATATAGAGCACCATGTATGTAAGAATGAGAAATCATCTCATTTTCCCATGATGTCACTCACTTGGTAGTGCTCTTAAAAACTCGTTCAAACCTTGTAGTGTGGTCACACTCCAAAGGAGAAAGGACATTGTAACCACCTCATTTAAGTCCAATAGGTGGCCACATGACAAGAATTGCATTTAGTGATAAATACTTCCATCTACATGGTAAAGACCTATTTTAGTAAGTGACAAATAATTGTAAAATAGTTTGAGCATCATGGAGTTTATTTGTTATCATGATTCAAAAATGGGTGAGGTAAATTTTCACTTAATAAATTATTTCCAAGAGATCTGAGGAACTCAACATCAATTTTAGAGCTCTTAAACTCTAAAATTGATTAATTCCTCTTAATACAAGCACCTCAGTCTAATTATCAATCACAACACTGAAATGTGTATTTAACTGTAAATTGGGGATTATGGTCATTACAGCAATGATAATCTCATAATATTGGACAACAAATGCAATATCGATCCAAATATATGAAAATCAATCTTGAATATGTGAAATAGATCGGTTGAGCCAATTATCAGTTACCTGAAATGCACAATTAGAGTCTTACATAAACTCATAGTGCAAAATTGAACTCGAAATACAAAATTGAGCTCATTGAGCTCATGGTGGCTTGAGATCCCACTAAGTCAGCAAACAATATGAAGCTTTCACGGTGGTCGGGCTCCCTTCTGTTTTACAAAATTTGAGCCTCTTGTTCCACCGAGTCACAATGTGAGTCAAATACTAGAGGACTGAAACCATACCACAAACATCCTTTTTTCAATCTTTCTCCTTGCCACGTGTCACGTCCAGATTGGACTGTTGATTTTCAGGGTTGACTCGTTTAAGACCTTAACTTTGTACTTGCAATAGAATCTGCATACTAACTCCATTTTTAAAGATCTCATCATATCATTGGAAAGGTATTGAGAATTCCTTCAGCACAGTACAGGTTTAGGGAAGTTTATGAAAAATCCAACACCCAAAAATTCCTCCAAATCATATCACTAGGGTGAATTGTGGAGGCCTAGAAAAGTAAGAGAGTGATCCTCACTCTTTCCTTGTAATTATAAGAGAGAATCATGTTCCCATCATAATGTAGATCTCATAACAGTTATTTTAAACACTTATTTGATGATCCAAAATATCTCACAAAAGAATTATATTGCAATCATAGTGCCTTAGTTCATCAAGTGGTTAGAGGTCAAGACTCTAATTCATGAAGTATTTCCTCAAAGATTCTTCATTGGCAAGAGTTTTCCTATCTTCGGATTTCCATCTCTATCTTGTTTTCTCTCCTCTTTCACTATTCTCTCTATAATTTTATTCCTTCATTGAGAGTGTATTTTTTCACTCTTTTTTCTTATTCACTTAAGTGACTTAATGTTGAATTGTAAAAGTCCCTTTTCAAAAATAAGAAAAGAACTTATTTTCATTCCTAGGGAATTTTAAAAGTCACATGGTGGTGAGATGAAATCAATGTCCTTATTTCCATCTCTCTAGAGATTACCTTATAGGAATGGTAAGGATAAATTCATGCTTACTTAGGATTGGTAGTTGAATTATGACTAAAGGTGGAAAGGGAACCCTCTCGATTCCTAAATTTTGGTCTCAAATTACATTTTGGTCTCATTTTGTTTCTCATCTCATTACATGGGTTGATCAAAATACTATATCATTCTTCATTCAATATCCTACCTTCACCCATCTCAAGTTCAGAAGGTTTTTGGTCTCACATTTCAGTATTCAATGTATTTTCCAAGTGGAAGGATCATCGGGGGTTGCATTGTGTGGCAAATTGTTTCAATTTCTCATCAAGATCAAGAGGGTTAGAAAGGCATAGAAGTGTTTCATGGATTGGATGGATTGGTTCAAGTGAAAGAGGGAATTATTCATTGATTTTAGTGGTTCATTCATCAAGTTTTCTCGCTTCTTCTCTCAGTGTACCTTACAGGGCTACATAAATTCATCATTCTAGGAAGTGTCTTCACTCGTATAACTAATTATTTCATATAATGATGAAGTTAGGGTACATAAACCCAAAAAAAAACATCATATAGTCACATTTTATTTATTGTGTATGATGTTATTAAGACCAACTAATGTTGTAAATCCCATCACATCATCATAATTAAGTTCATATGACTCAAATAGGGTAAACTACCTCTCCTTGAGCCAATGTGTGGATTATATTTAGGAAGGTTTGAAGCATGAATACATTATTTTAGAACAGGTCCAAGACTAATTTTTTGATAAAACCCTATTATGAATCTATGTTCTACTATAAGGCTTAGTCCTATTTAAATGTATTGTGAGAAGTTTTGGTGTTCCCATGTAGAAAGATATTTTTTATGATGAGAATGGTTTTTAAACCTTTAGTAGAGAGGAACAACGAAACTAAATTTTTAATATTTGTGTAAAATTATCCTCATAGGATTTATCATTCCTTCATATATGATGGTCTTGATGCCTTGATAGCTTGTACTAGCTCATCATGGTTTGTTCCTTGAAGAATGTTTGAACATAATGGCAAAGTCAAGATATGGAGATCATCAAATCACTCATTGAGTCTAACATTTCACTTACTTTCCTAACCATGAGTGGAAACATCCTAATATTAATGAAACAACTTTCAAGACTTTATTATGCCTGAACCTAAAAATTTAGGCCCATTTTTGTCTGGAACCAAAAGTGGCAATTGTACTATTTTTAAATGCTTCATGAAACCTTCAATCCTTAGAGAAAAATGGTTACCAACATGTAGAGGATTCATAATAGATTTCCAATTCCTTTTTTTCCCCTAACTTCTTGCGGATTTCCAAAAATCATCCAGAGAAGTCATATTTCACCATTAAAGTGATTGTTCCCTCCACCTAAAACCTTTGTTGTTGAGTAGATTATCCTTAAATGAGAAAACCTTTCCTAAATATTCCTAAATTACCTCCAACACTTCCAATATTCCCTTGACATCAATTCTAGATGCTTAATATTTTTCCTGAACTCTCTCAGAGGGTGTTTGATTACCTATAGAATGGCCAAAATGACCTTTTTAGGCCTCTGGAGGAGGTTATCTTCCATCAAGTCACACTGAAATCATCAATAATCTTATTCAATCATCCCTACACATTGAAAAGAACCTAAAAACCTTGTTATAAATTTCTTCTGAGCTAGGGTGAGAGAGAGACTGGGTAGGCTGGTCAGAGGAAGGAGTGCACAATGACTAGGAAGTGAAAGATTCGACTGTGGTCTTAGTTTTCATGCTCAAAGTTTCAATTTTTCATGCCCTGCATTTTCTATGACAACTCCCTCTTACCAATTTCACCAAATTATTTTTTTGTAATGCATGACATTATTTCAATGGTGTCTTGACAACAACACAAAAGGATATTTGAAAATAATTTCTCTTAATTTTGATGTAGATTTGATTTCTTATGAAGTATGTAGCACTTGAATCAACCTTCCTACTCCTACACTAGGGTGAGAATGAAACTAATTTTCTTAGCATAATTATTGATGAAATTCCTGAGTTTCTTTCTCCATGGAAAGTAAATGAATGTGTGGAATATTTTACACATTTTCACCTACTCCTACCCTAAATTTCGTTGAGTGTTATAAATATATTGATGTGATGCACTCTTTTAGCTTCTAACTCTTCAAGTTACCTCTTATTCTTATATTGAACAAATGAAGATATTATGGGGTCCTTATATAATTATCTTCTTTCCCAAACCTTACTATTTCTAATCTATATTATAAGGCTCAAATGATTATATACATGCCAACGTGGGAACCAAGGGCACTCCCTTGCATTTTTTATTGTGAGGATCACTCGAGTGGTCCTCTTAAAGATGCATACCCTAACCTTAGTAAAGTAGGTACTGATCCATAATATTATTCTACCATATTATAAGAAGAAATTAGAGATTCAACTCCACACTCATGGGAAAATTCACAAGTCCATATATTCAATCAATTTTCGCTACATTTGGGAGTTGTGAGGTTTGTAAATTTTAATTTTGACACATCTAACACTCGAACAAATGTTAGCAACAATCTAAAAGGCCCTAAAACCTAAATAGTGGGAATATTATTTCCCAAAATAGACATTGATTGTAGAATTTAAACCCTAAAAGCTTTAGGCTGAATGTTGAAATCTAAGGGCACTCCCTTGCATTTTTTATCGTGAGGATCGCTCGAGTGGTCCTCTTAAAGATGCATACCCTAACCTTGTAAAGTAGGTACTAATCCATAATATTATTCTACCATATTATAAGATGAAATTAGAGATTCAACTCCACACTCATGGGAAAATTCACAAGTCCATATATTCGATCAATTTTCGCTACATTTGGGAGTTGTGAGGTTTGTAAATTCTAATTTTGACACATCTAACACTCGAACAAATGTTAACAACAATCTAAAAGGCCATAAAACCTAAATAGTGGGAATATTATTTCCCAAAATAGACATCGATTGTAGAATTTAAACCCTAAAAGCTTTAGGCTGAATGTTGAAATCTTGAAAAATACCTATGTACCGACCAGATTATATTATTAAAAACTATATGCTAAACGGTGACTCATGGAGTTGTGAGACTAGTTCCATAAGGTGCAGAGTGACCCTAATTTCTTATATTTACTAAAATAAATTGAACATTTATTTTAGTAAATAAAATACTCCCACAAACACATACATTACCCATACACTAAGAAATGTGTACGCATTATAACATGTATGCATTTTAACGTGTGCACGTTATTTCACATGTCCACTTTTGGTTCGTGAAGTGTCGAACCTATAATTATAAAACGTGTATGCATTTTCATTGAAATCACATTTATGTCCACTTTTTTACCCCCCATTTCTATGCACTTACCCAGCTAAAAGGGCATGGAACATCCAAATAAGTTGTTGAAGACTTAACAATTGTCGTTGAGGTCTAGTAAACATATAGGAAGGCATAAGATCATGAAAAACGGTGATGCAGACACCCAAATGGATATGGAGGCTAGAAACACATGCACAAGAAAGATATCATCTCTCTAAACTGATTTAACACTTTATATCATTAAAATTAACATTATTGTGTTGGTAATTGGAGTTTTTGAACCTCATAATCTTGAAGCGAGTCACGAAGCAAGATAGGGTTTTACAGATTTTAAAATGTTCAAGTTTCTTCATACCTGTAAATCACAAACATCCAAATCCATCATTTACATACATAAACACAATCTCTAATACCATGTTAAGAAATTTAAGGGATAACTAATGTTATAAATTATATTTCCACAACATAAATTGTCAAAGATTATAGTTTATGATGTGCAGAAATTAAAATATATATTTATATGTTTATATTGCATATTGGTGTATGTAATAACATAAAAATTAAAGTAAATGAACATGGTGACACAAGATATAAGTAGGAAAAACTTGGAAGGTAAACAACCACTTAAAATCACTTATCTTTATTGAGAAAAAACTTTCACCTGGGACTCCCACTATTTCCAAAGATCCACTTGCAGTTACACCTACAAGAAGGGATTACAAACTACCTCATACATTCACTCATGTGCTTTACATCATTTTCTTCATGTATCTATGATCATCTCGCACATATATATCGTATTCATATGTTACACTCAATATTGATTATATATGTATTTTAACAGATTTTTAATGAGATTGCCTTGTTTTATATAAGGTGGGTGACCTATTTTAGGTCAATTTTATATTTCAAACACTGCCAACAGTAGTAGTGGATCCACCATGGTTATATTTTAAATATAATCTATAAGCCAAAAACATATAGTCTTTGGCGGGTTTCTAAATAAGTAGTTTCATGTTTAATATTATAAACCCAAAACTCCCCTTAATGTTAATTAGGGAAACATGTAAATTTGCTTTTACATTTCAAATATTTTTCCAAATAACACATGTCAAGTCACCTATTGGTACAAAAAGAATTACAAATCATAAATCAACAAGTGATTTAAGCTAGCATGCAAACAACATTTCTTCTGCAAGTTTTACAGTTCCACGGTGCACTACAATAGTGATACACTACCACAATGTCATATGGGCTTATAGAAGTCGTGAACAAGTGTAATTGCATTGCAGGTTTTGGATAAGCCGCAATACACTAGTTTTTCATGGTTTAAAGCAGTGTTTCACATATTTTATAAAAACCACAATACAAAGGAGGATTACAAATTCTTAAGAAAAAGTGATTAAGGATGAATTCTTACATAATATTATGTAGTTAATAAAATCTTCATATATAATGCTTCGTTGAGGATTACAAGTAAAATTCACAATGCGTAACAATTTACTCAAACAACATAGAAATAGTCTAGGGAGTATCCATTTTGACACAATCAAGTCGTTAAGAGATGGCATTGCACAAGAAATATGCATATGCTCATTTCTTGTTTCCCCCTCAATGGAATCTCTAAAAGAACATAACTTGTATGATTTAAAGGTGAAGATCAATTCCATTCACATGATCATAAGAGCTAAAAAAAACACATGCTCAGTTGATTAATAGGTGGAGATCTGCGTCATCCACATGATCATAAGAGCTAATATTTGAAATGGCCAACATAGCAAGAAATTTACATAACTTTGTAGCACCCAAGGGCTTATTAAAAATTTCTATAACCTGCACTTCAATGGAAAAAAACTTGATATCTATATCACCATTGAGAAATTTTTCCCGGACGAATTGCATATGGATCTCAATATGTTTGGTTCTTAGATGTTGGACTAGATTATTTGCAAGAGCAATACAACTTTGGTTTTCACATAGAAGTAAAGTGTTTCCTTTGACACCCATATCAGGTTCTTCCAATAGTATTTTGAGCCACATGGCTTCTTTTGTTACTTCCATAGCACTTTTATACTTTATTTCAGTATAAGAGATTTATATTGTTGGTTTCTTCTTGTTGCTCCAAGTTATTGCACATGTACCCAACTTGAAAATATATCCAGAAGTAGATTTTCTATCCACAATATCATCAACATGGTCAGAATCAAAATAACCAAATAGAATTGCATTATCACAAGAAGAATAACACAAGCCATAATTAATTGTTCCTTTTATATACCTTAAAATCTTTTTTGTCATTTTCTAATGGTTCTTATGAGGATCGTATGTGAATCTAGAAACAATTCCAACCATAAAGGATATATCAAGCCTATCAATAGTTAAATAAATCAAGCTACCAACCGATTGTCTATATAAAGTAGGATTAAATTTATCACAAGAAGGTTTTGGTTCTGATTTAACACCAACTTCCATAGGAACAGAGGTAGAATTACAATTAATCATATTAAATATTTTAAGAAGATTAGTAGCATATTTTGATTGAGATGCAATAATATATTTGTGATTTTGACAAATAACCATTCCTAGAAAATGATTAAACAATCTTAAATCGGTCATTTCAAAACATTGTCTTAACTTCTCTTTGATTCTAAGAATTATATTATTATCACTTCTAGTAATCAAGATATCATAAACATATAAGATAATTTTGATAACATGACCATTTTCATTCTTGAAAAATAAATCATTATCAACAAAACAAATAGAGAAACTAAGCTCATGAAAGAAACTATTTATCTTATCATACCAAGCTCTATGAGCATGTTTAAGACCATACATAGATTTTATTAAGTTTACACACATATAATTATTTGTTAGGTTTTTAAAACCTTTAGGTTGATGCATATGAATTTTTTCTTTTAAATCACCATTTAAAAATGCATTTTTTAACATCCATTTGGTGAATCTCCCAACCATGTTAAAAAAATAAGTCTAGAAGAATTCTAACATTGCTCATTTTTGCAACAAGAGAAAAAGTTTCAACATAATCCAAACCAAATTTTTTTAGTAAACCCTCTAACAATTAATCTAGCCTTTAATTTATCAATCTTACTTGCAGAGTTATATTTAATTTTATAAAAATCATCTACAACCTACATTGTTTCTTTTAGGAGGAAGATGGACTAATTATCAAGTTTGATTCTTGATTAGAGCATTGTATTCAGCTTCCATAGCTGCAATCCATATTTCATCTAGGTTAGCTTCTTCAAAAGATTTAGGTTCAACCTCGTAAACAGTTGACAAGGCATGATAAGAATGTTGGCAAAGAGTCGTCTTTCTCAAATCATTAGGTTGAAAGTTTGAAACTAGATTTTTGGCCCATTTAGGAATCCTAGATTGAGAGAAGGATTGAGAAGATTCCCCCTCAATGTCTGCATCCATCATATCAAAATAAGGATCATTAACATCTTGCAAATTAGTTTCCATATTGTCTAAGCAAGGATTATCATCCAAAAAATCAATTTCAAACTTAGGAAACTCATAAGAGTGAAGAGAGACATATTTATAAAAAGGTTTCTCAATAGTATGCACATCCATATTTTTCTACAATCACATGCTTAACTGGATTATATACTCTTAATCCTTTTGTTTGACCACTATACCCAACAAAAATGCAAGGGTGGGAAGTAGGATCTAATTTTTGTCTTATAACTCTGGGAATAAGAAGAGAAACAGGAATGTCAATATATTTATAAATGATAGATATCAGGTTTTTGCTTAAACCATAATTCGTGAGGTGTGGTTTGATGCAACACTTTGGTAAGAATTTTATTTATAATATGAAAAACATTGTTCATAGCTTCATCTCAAAGAAATTTAGGTGTCTTAGAAGCATGAAGCAAGGGCCTAGCCATTTATATGATTGTTCTATTCTTTCTTTCAGCTATGTCATTTTGTTGAGGAGAATAGGGAGTTATTATCTCCCTTTGAATTCCATTAGATATAAAAAAAAGCATAAAACTCTTTATTAACATACTTTCCTCCATGTCAATTATGATTCTTTTAATTTTTAGATTAGCAAATGTTTTTTAACAAGGGCTTTAACCTCTTGAAACTTAGATAAGACATCAAAAAATTCTTAATGTAATAATACCAAGTAATTCTTAAGAAATCATCAATAAAACTTACAAAATATAAAGCACCACCAAGAGAAGGTACTTACAAAGGACCTCTAACATCACTATGAAGTTAAAGAGGAATTAGACTCGTGGTGTTTGTGAAATGGTTGTAAATGTTGCTTACCACGCAAACAACTTTCACGAAATTCATGATTTGATTTTATCTTACGAAGACCTATAACAAGGTTAAGGTGGGACATCTCATACAAAATCTTAAATTTTACATGCCCAATAATTTCATGCCATATTTTAACAACATTAAAAGAAGAGGTGGAAAGATAAGATTCGATAACAAATTTATCAAAAAAACACAATCCACTCTTTTCTAAACAAGCATCAATTACTTTACCAAGCTCATTTTTAACATGTCATTTTTCTTGTAATAACACAACTTTAGCTAATTTTGAACAAGATTAAAGGTTATTCTTTAAGTTAGGAACAAATAGCACATTTCTAATGATTTTATTTACTAACTTAACATTGCCACAACATCCAGACTTTATGACAAAGTTATCTCCTAGATAACTATTTTCATGACATTCAACTACATCGTGAAGATTACCGTGCATATATTTCATGTGTCTAAATGCACCACTATCTAGGATCCATGTCATTAGAGGTTGAAAGGGTAGTATAAAGAGCAATAAAGTGCTCAACATTATTGGCTTGGTTGTTAGTATAACTCTAATTTTTATTGTTCTTATTTTTGTTGTTGTTCTTATTCTTAGGATTGTTATGAGACATGTTATCATGACAATCAATTGCTTTATGACAAAATTTACCAAAATTGTTACAAGTGCCATCAAAGTTTATTTTAAAATTCTAGTTATTCTTATTGTATTTGGTTTTAGAATTGGATCTAAAGTTTGCTTGTTGATTTGTATTACTATTATTTTGAATTTTAAAAGGATTATGATTTTGAGAGAAAAATGCCTCTCTGTTATTCTAATTTTTATAAGGTTTATGATTTTGAGAGAACAATTCCTAAGAGGAATTCTCTTTTGATTAAAATTTCTTCATGACACTCTCTTCTTAAATAAGGAGAGAAGACATTGTTTCTAAATCAGGTAAATCATCTTCATTTTGATATTTATAATTCATAATAAAGATGAAGTTTCTAAACATTTCATGAATGTTAATTTGACTAATAAAGTAAAGTATATTATCATGAAATAATTCACAATTACATCCATCTAATTGAGCTTTATAATCCTTAATTTTATCTAGGTAATTAACAACCTTTTCAACATCTTTGATAGGGGTTGTAAACAATTCCATGATTGACTTAATTATTCTAGAGAGGCGGTTACCCTCATGCATAGTTTGCAATTGATCTCATGCATAAACTGGAGATTCCATATGTCCAATATGCAACAATAACTAATTTTTAATACTTTGCAATAAGATGGACATAGCCTATTGGGATCTTTGAGAGAAAACACTTAGGCTCTCATGAGTAGCTTGTCTACTAGTGGGTTTCTTCTCAACACCACTAACTAAATCACATAACTTTCTAGTCATAAGGATAGCCTTAATCATAATTCTCCAAATACCATGATTAGTTCCATCTAAAAACTTAGGTTTATCCATGGAAAACCTAGAAGAGTTAGCCATTTTTTTGGAAAACTTAGCAAAATTTGAAAGACAAAGTGTTAGGCGCGTTTTAAGAAGTTACAGAGATTCATGGTACAAAGGAACAATCGACATCAGATTATAACTCAAATAAAACAATTTGCAACTTGATGAAAACACCTAAACAAGGTTCTCATACAAAGATGAAAGTTTGCAAACACAAAGAAACAGATGCAAGAGGCCGCAAGGTAGATATGGTCTTTTGAAAAATATGACAGGTTGTGGTACATCGAAACAGTGTTATGCAGGTTTTAGTGTTCCATGGAAAATACAGCCAAAACTTGTGAAACAAAGGAAATTCTACGAGACACTAAAAGTTTGTGAAATAAGGGAACGTTTCAAAATAAAGGTAGACCTTCTGAAGAAGGTGTGAAGCACAAACAACATGCCACAAAGGTCCACAATGTAACACATAAGGATAAAATGCACAAATAAGTTTTGAGGTAGTAGAACAAAGAATCTACACAACACAAAATAGATTTTTGTGATACTACAAGTATAAATCCACACAACACAAGGGTTTGTGTAGTACAAAAATTAAGCCACGAGACAAAGAAAACATGAAACAAGTAGGTGAAAAACTATGGAAAAATGAAATAATGTTGCACAAGTCAAAAATCCATTAAAGACTTGGAAAATCCACACAACACTAAAAATACCCGTGCAAGCCTAAAAAAGTCATGCAATACTAAAAAACGTGAACAGTTCAAATAAGTCACACAACAGCTATAAAATGGCTAAAAGGCGTGAAACATCCAAATAAGTTGTGGAAGACTTATAAATTATTGTGAATGTCTAGTAAACATAAAGGAAGGCTGCATATGGTGAAAAATGCAAATCTAAGCACACAAATGGTCATGGAGGATAGAAACACATGCACATGAAATATCTAATCTACCTAAACCGATTCAACACTTTAGATCATTCAAATTCAAATTATTATGGTAGGAATTGAAGTTTTGAACCTCATAAACTTGAAACAAGCCGTGAAGCAAGCTAGGGTTTTACAAATTTGAAAATATTCAATTTTATTAATACATGTAAATAAAATACATCCAAATATATCATGCACATGCATAAACACAAGCTCTGATACCATTTTAGGAAATTTAAGGGATAAACAATGTTACAAATTATAGATCCACAACATAAATTGTTGAAGATTATAGTTTATGACTTGCAATAATTAAAACATAGATTAAGATGTTTATATTAAAAATAACTTAAATAACATAAAAGTAAAAGTAAATGAACATAATGACACAAGATATAAGTAGGAAAACCTTGGAAGGTAAAAACCCCAATGAAAATCACTTATCTTTATTGAGAATAAAATTTCACCTAGAACTCCCACTATTTCCACAGATCCACTTGCAGTTACACTTACAAGAAGGGATTACAAACCACCTCATACATTTGCTCATGTGTTTTACATCATTGGCTTAATGTATATATGATCAACTCGCACATATAGCTCGCATTCATATGTTACACTTGATATTTCTCATATCTATATCATAACCGATCTGTAATGAGATCACCTTGTTTTATACAAGGTGGGTGACCTGTTTTGGGTCACTCTTATATTTTAAACAATGTTGACAATGGTAGTGGATCCACCATGCTTATATTTTAAATATAAGCTATAAGCCAAAAACATACAGTCTTTGGCAGGTTTCTAAATAAGTAGTTTCCCACTTAATATTATAAACCAACATTAACTCCTTGTAAACACATGTGATTCACTTAGGGATCATTTTCAAGCTAAGGTTTCATGCGTATGAGAGGCATTCTCCCTAATGAACATAAAATTACCTTGTCCCTAACACTAAAGGGGGTTTAACATTAATATAAATGAGATAGCCCAAGACACGCCTCACTTTTACAATATCATCATACTTGAAACAATCTTAGGCATGTACATCGATAATAAGCTTCATCCAAAATGAACTCTTAAGGGGTCTTAGGCTTGACTCAACACTATTTCACTCAAAGGTACACAATACTACAATGTGATCAACATTAAGGTAAGTGGGACACTACCATATTTCATGTTTGTAAAGACATCCTAGGGGCCCTTCTACACACTCACCATTGGAATGTCCTTGGCTTAGACTCATGAGCATGACGAGGAAGTATTGGGATCCAAGGTAGATAATAACAATAATTAACTCAAAATTCTTTCCTTCATAAAAATATGCCTTGTATTATACACAAGGAGGCCTTCATAGGATAACCACTAAGATACAAAATACATATAACAAATCCAAAGATCTCAACATACCAAGCATAATGTTTATAAAATCATAAACTCGAGGGTTGGATAATTAATTGGTTTGAGAAAACAAACATACATAAGGCAGTCATGTCCAAGGTGAAGCACACATAATTAGAATAAAACCCAAAGGTTTCCTAATTTGTCAAAAATTTACCGTTGTTAAAAGAGTTAAATAAGGCCTCTCATATGATTTGAGTGTTACAAGTTCGAGATCACACATGACTTCATCCTTCCAAGCTAGTAACCTACAAGGTAAGTCTTCTAGCTCAACAACTAGGCAAGCTCTCAACGACACAAATATCTTCTAACAAACCAAACCAACATGTTTCACTAACCAAATGTGAGACTTGGCCTCCTACCAAGTCCTGAAATTAAATACTTATGTTTACTTGAAGTAACTACCCAAGAGTTCCTAAAGGAATGATACCCAATGATCCATAGGATCCGTATTGGAAACTGATTTGATAGCTTCCCTAAAACTGCTACACTCAATTTCACTGCATATAGCTAGTTGAGATTTTTCTGATAGTATGTGGAACTCTAAAAATGGAGGCAGTGTGAAAAATTTATCACACATTGAATATTTGGTCAATCTGGTAAAAAAATGGGTATGCACGCAGGTTCGAGATGACATGCACACATGTACACTTGCCATGTGGATCGGTCAAAATGGGACAAGTGGTAATAAAGTTTTAAATAAAAGGGTGTTTTTCACCTCCAGTCTTCGAAACTAATTATCAGACAAGTGGGCCACACTATTTTCTAGTTGGGGGCCCTCAACCAGGGTCGACACACTCTTTTTAAGGAGGGGTGCCTTTGCCTCCTTTACTTCATATTACCATTGTCAAGCTTATATATATATATATATATATATATATATATATATATATATATATATATATATATATATATATATATATATATATATATATATATGCCTTTGTATTTCCCCACACCATGCATGTGGGATTAAATTTCCTTGCATTTTTAAACTATTTACCATGCATTTACCATTTACCGCCAATGTCAACGCATTCAACTACTTCATCTACTATCTTATCCCCCAAACTCAATGTATGTTTCTAAGTTTAGAGCAGTTTCCATTTGGTTCCCACAACAACCTATATACCAACCAACATCCCAACCAATTTAAACTTGGTGGGGTCTAAAAGTGGCTCATAGCCACTTAAATTAACCTCCTTGAACCAATATATATAGTTACCAAACCCAACACGCAAAATGTGGGATTAAATCCCAATAAAGATAAATGTGGTTTGATGGGTGTTGGAGGAGATCAACTTCCAAACCTCACCCATGTTAAAAAAAAGAGCCCGTCATTAGACCATCTGGTGGTAGCAACCACACACACACACACACACACACACACACACACACACACACACACACACACACACACACACACACACACACACACACACACACACACACACACACACATATATATATGCGATTTGGTATTTGTACAAGGGAGTTAGAAGATTATGTAAGACTAGAGGGGTTTTTGGAGAGATAGAGGCATTTTGAGGGAATTTTTTTAAAGAGATTGGGCTTCTTTCGTAGGAATTTTACTGTGATAATTGGGGAAGATCAATTATTTCCTTATAAGCAAATTGTAAGTGTTTTTAAGGCTTATTTTAATAGATTGGTCATATATTTATGGACCAGTAAACTTAGGCTTCGTGCCGAAATCTATTATCAATTTCTTGTCTCAAACTTCTCTATTTTTGCTTAGTATTTTGTTTTTCCACAGTCTTATTTCACAGTTTCTAATTATTTATCAATTATAGAAAAATCATAAATTTGATTTTAAATCTAAAAAATCAAGAATTCAAGATATTTTAAAAGTGTTTTGCAAATTATTTTCAATTATAGATCATTTGGTATCAGAGATGGTTTACGACCGGTTTAACTATTATTTTATATTGTAATTTTTTGGTGTATACGTGGTGAAGAAATATTAATAGGTTTTGATTATGAAATTGGATCGAGGCGTTCATGGTGTGTAGAAATGGATGAAGAATAAGAAGATGAATTTCATCGATCCTTCATGTAGATGAAAGAAACGGTGGAGGAACTATACCGGGATCAAAAAAGACAATTGGAGAAAGAAACTACATGAAGTAAAAAACCAAAATGAAGGAAATTTTTCTTTTTCTGAATCCGGTTCTCCCTCTTTCAAGGATGATAAAAAAAAATCAGATTTTCTTCCTTCGTTGAAATTGGATATTAAGTTTGAATTGTCAATATATAATGGAGAGATTAATGCACAAAAATTAGATAACTAGATCAAGAAAATTGAAGTATATTGCAGGGTTCAGAAAATTGTTGATGAGGAAGCAAAAATTTACCTAGGCCACTCTACGAATGGGTGGAACAACACTCATTTGGTGGGAGAGTAAGCTACAGGAAGCTAAGGAAAAGCGAGGTAAAACAATTTCTTCTTAGAGTGAGTTTGTTTATGATTTCATAAAACAATTTTATCCTTTGGGTTATATGTAACAAGTTATGATGGATTGGAAAAATTTAAGGCAAATAAAGGGACAAAGTGTTTAGGATTATACACAAGATTTTAGGAAAAAGGCTCTTATTTTGGGTATTTATCTTTCTACAAAAGATACACTATTAAAATAAATTGGTTGGTTATATAGCTATTTGAGACACATAATTCTCGTGCTTAATCTTACTAATCTTTATTCAGTGTGTGGGGGAAGGATTTTTAGGGGACCAAGTGAACTATTAGAGAAACCCAGACTGTATTTTTTGTAAAAATGGATCGGAAAAATGCGAAGGATGCTAACAATGGAGAGGTTGCTGGGAGGAAACAGGAGGATCCGCATGCACTGAAAGGGGATCCGATTGGGCTCGGCATGGGGTTGGATGGTTTTTAGGCCAGTAGAGGAGGGCAGTGTCATGGCATCCAGGATAAATTTGTTGCGAATCCATGCCCTAATCCTAGGGTTCTAAATAAAAATGCGCCTTCGTCTGGGACAAATGGGTTGGGAAATGACTGTAGCAAGAAGATTGGGGTTGGGGCTTCTGGTAATGGCCGCTCAACTCAGTCCCATAAATCTACCTCTTTCAAAGAAGAGATGGCTAACAAAGGAGGACAGTTCCCCGGAAGACAAGCAGCATGCACTTAGACTTACTTGGTCGATTTAGCCGAGGATGTTCCTTCGTTAACCATCAAGAACCCAGAAGTTGAGGAATATTTTAAAAAATTATCTCAAGATGCAGTGATTTATAGGTTTAATGGCTTTTTTCCTGCTTCCTCTGCATTATATCAGTGGGTCTTCAAAAATTGGACCAATAAATGTGAAATCTCTCTCTGCTCCAAGGGATTTTTTGTTGTCCATTTTAGGGAATCTGAAGATTATCAATGTTGTTTGACAAGTGGTCCTTGGTTCTAGGGACATGCGGGTCTATTTTTAACTCCATGGTTTCTAGATTTCGATCCGAATACTTATTCGGTGGCCAAAACGTCAGTTTGGGTTAGGCTGGCTAATCTTCCCTTGTATCTGTGGTATGCCCTGGAAGATATTGGAAATGCTCTGGGTAAGTTTATTATAGAGGATTTAGATAGAACACATTCGGGTATGTGTTCTTATGCCTGAATGTGCGTAGAATTTGATTTGAGAAAAGGAATACCTGACCGAATTAATCTTAAATTTGGTAGTTTTCAGCATTCACAGGTCTTAGACTAATGAGCATACTGCATTTTGATGTAGAATATGCAGAAAAATGGGTCATTTACAAGATTCTTTCCCTTTCAATAAGAATCAAAAATCTGTAAAAAAGAATGGATTGTCTTCATCTAGTGGCTAGGGTTTTGTAAATCTAGATTTGGTATCTACCTCGAATTTTAAAGTTAATATGAGCACTCCTAACACAGGCAGAAAAATGGCTTCAGAGCAAGATGATTCAGAGAAGGGAATGTAGGGAAACCACTTGGTAGTAGGTGGAATAAAAAGGGGGCATACATCCGAAAATTCAGAATCAGACCGGGATTCGATGTCAGAAAATGTGATGGATGTGGAGAATTCCAGTGATCTGGCACTGGTTATTGCGTTTGACCTTGGAAAGTGGCATGAAATAAAGAAAAGTAAAAATAAAAAGGGACGAATGTTGGGTTTACAAGGTTGTAATTCTTCCTCTTCTTTTGGCACTAGTTCATCTAATATTGCTTCTTCTTCTAAATAACAATCTATGCATGATGATAAAATAATAAATGAGTTGTTCCACACTAGATTTGCTTCTAAAGACACTAAAATAGACACTCTATTTGATAGTGAATCTCAAGATAATTTCATTTTAGATGAGGTTGTGAGAAAATTAGGACTCCAAACCAAACCACATCCCAAGCCCTATCATTTGGGTTGGGTTTGTAATGATGCAAAATTACAGGTAATAAAAACTTGTAGGTTTAGATTTGCCATTATTGACACATTCATTGATGAGGTAGATTTGAATGTTGCTCCATTGGATATTGTGGTGTGGTTTTGGGAAGTCCATATCTTTATGATAGAAACACAATCTTCTACATGGTCAGGTTAATTGTCCATGTGCCTAATGGAAGCTTCCACCTATTGCATCCATGGCGGCCAGGACTGTAACTACAACATTTGATAGAAAACCCTCTCCATTTGTTGTAATGGATGTCTCTATGCTGATCAAAAACTCTCATTTTGGTGCATGTTGGGGGATAGCTGGCATGATTACGGAGGTTGGCCTTAGACCTACGAATTGCATTTGCACAAGAATTTTCCATGACCACCAAATAGACCAAAAGGAAAGAAAAATAAACCCTAAAACAAAAAATAAAACAAACCAAACTCCTTTTGTGTCCCAATCATCCCTTTTGGGCTCATCTTCATTTTTTAAAAAAATATTATTATTTCCTTTCATTCCCTTTTCTTTCTTAAACCTTTTTTTTCTTAAAATAAATTATTTAAACCCTCATCGATCATGCATAGGGCATAGGAACTACAATTGATGATTATTCAAATTCCAGCTGAGGGCCAAATGGTGATTGTATCATGACAATTGAATGTGGTGGTGTCCTTGATGATTTGTGCATGCAAGTGTGTTATGCGGCCATTATTTGGTGCATAAGGCGAGGAGACTCATGTGACATATGGGATAGTATAATAGGCATCACGATGTCGCTTATTGTCTATCATCAAGGAATTGAAATGTGGTGTTGAAGTCATGTTAATGTTACCATCATCCTTAGTAGTGCAAATACAAGCGTAATATCATCGAATTTCATGTCATTTTTTATGACCTTATTGTGATATAGTAATAACCATACCATGATCATTCTCAATGGTGTTGTTAACAAGTGGAATTGGCTTGTAAGGGAATTTCTACTTTGGGGATAAACCATATAACTAGCTTATGTCAAATGAGTTATAATATATGCAATACTTACTAGGTCTAATAGGGGTAAACATGAGTTTAGTTAACATATTACCTATATCATCGACAATGTATTCTTCATCATCAGAGTCATCATTGTCATGTTGCTAAGTATCTTGCATAGTGATAGGTAGTGGATTTTGTAATTCAGATGTACTATCATTAAAAACAATATCGGCTTTAGGTTCCTTGTGGTGTTTATGTGTGTCTAACATCTGAATCATAATAGGTGATGTAAAGGAGGTTGAGATACACTTGTTTGCAGGATACAATGGTTATTAAAGTCCACTAATTGATAATATTTATAAGGGTCATTACCTATAAGACATGAATATTTTTATCCATCATGCATATATTTGAGGCATGGATGTAGGGTGGATGATACTTCTCCCATGGCATGAATCCATGGTCATCCCAAAAGGAGATTATTGTTTAAGTAACATGTCATGACATATAAATGTGTGGATGAAATTGTCATAGGACCCAAAGTAATGGGGAATTTAGTTGTACTAATTGTTAGGAAAGTAACATTGTTGAACACTTTGATTAACATGTTCGATTTTTTGAGAAGGTACATATCGAGGCCCATTGTAGTTAAGAAATCATTGTTACATATATTTAAGCATGATCCATTATCGACAAGAGTTATCTTAACCATTTTTACAAATACTTTAACTTGAATATTAAGGGAATTTTGAGGTCCATAATTTCTTGTGGCAGAGAATCCTCTTTTTTCAAAGAAATGTCATGATTACTAGTCATAAGAGTGTTGATAAAGGTTGTAAAATATTTAGGTTATAAATTAATCAGGAAAATGTCTTATTCAAGTACATGGAGTAACTTATCCTTATGTGGGATCAATTTTTAACGTAATTCAGGAATGAAAATATGAGCTTGAATGTTCTTTAGTTGATCCAAGAGGTCATATTCTTTGGTAGGAACTATTAGTGCTCTAGGTGGTAGAGGTATGATTGGCTTATTATTAGTGAGGTTGCCTCCATCATAAAGAGGTTTATTGGGAAGTCCACCACATTGTGTGGTGACCACCCTCACCATACAAATTGGATTAATAGGTGATTGTCTAGTAACTCAGAATGTGTGAGGTGGAAGAGGGACGAAAGGCTTGTCAAGACCTTGTTCCCTATGGGTAGTGATAGGTAACAACTTGGAGTTGATTTTAGAACCATAAACAATGTGTGGATAATAATTAGCAGCCACAGTAAGGTAAATGATCCAAAATTAACTTAGGGTTTTCAAGAAAATTTAAGAAATCCCAAAAGATGTGATATTATAGGCCCTTTGAATGGCTAGCATGAATGTGCTTTTATAAGTGATTGTTGCAAAATGTTTTCTTGTTCAATTGAAACTAAGATGACTAGGGTAACTTGTGTATTTTAAAAAGTGGGCGTAAGGATTTAAAGGGTGAATTCATTGGCTCAAGAAAAATTCACCAAAAAAAACTATGTCTATCATGGCCAACCTCATCTTAACAAGGTGCAAATCACATTCTATTAGTTAGATATAAAGACTAGATGTCTAAAGAGATCCTTTAAATTTTGAAAGTATATTTTTAACTAATTAATGATGAGTAACAAGTGTGACCTAGTGGTAAAAAATGTTAATTGAACAAAAATTCATGTAAAAACTAATCAAATGATTACAATGACTAAACTAGCAATTGCATACAGGTTGTGTAATGGGAACATCGAAAGGGGTGGAAGGGGGAGTCTACCATAGGTCGAATGAATTTGGGGGGATGAAAAATGTCAAACTTGGGAAATGGCGGTTGGAAGGAGAAAATGACAGATGTGGTGAAATTGGGAAGATTTTATGAAAGGGTAACATATGAGATGGGTAAGGAAGGAGATATGAATTGTAGAAGGATGAAAAAATGGGGAAGGAAAAGGAGGAGGTGTTGGATGATACACTGCATATGCTCGTGGCACTACCTGATGCATTTTGGGGTTTTACAGGTCATTTCTTCATTATAGGTTACAGGAAACATCTGCCAACTTGGTGCGACATACTAGCAACAAGAAGAAAAGGATATCAAACATCTTGCAACCCTCAGAAGCTGGTTTTATGTATTTCTGAGAAGTCACAGGCACCTAGGAAGGTCTCTGGTGCCCCAGGCATTCTCAACCCTACACGGATGCCCCAGTATAACATAATCCAACATCTCTGCATTTTTTTTGGGCTTCGTTACGGTAGTTTGCACTTCGGATTTTCCAGTTCTACACACCTTCAGGATCATAACAAAACAACTAGGTCATTTTATCTCCTCATTTGCACTTAGGGTTTTAAATCTTAATTGTTTATTTTCTTGGGTCTATTTTGTAATTAATTACTTATCCAGTTACTGCTACATTGCAATTATATTTAGGCATATATAAATCATATATTTACTTAATCATTTGGTGAATCTGCGTTTGAATATTCTTGGATCTTTCTTTAGTACATCATATTTTTTTATCATGGCTCTTAAGGTTTGTCAAATCTCTTTTTCTGAATTACTTCAAAAGAATTCACCTTGCAAAGAGGTTCTTCAAAAATCCCTAAACAACATGTATCTTCCTAAATATTTTCCGCCCGCTCAAGTCAGTGCTATCTTCAATCGTTTTTCTAATGAATCTCTTGGTTCTAATTCCAATCAATCTATTTGCACATCCATTCAAGCTCTGCATTCTTTATTTCAAGACAAATTTCAGGCTATGGAATCCATGATTGCATCTCTAAAATCTGAATTTCAACATCTTAATAATGCTTCTAAAGCTCACGTGAGTTCTTCTTCTCATCCTCATTTTATGTCTTCTACATGTGCTCATATCAGTGAACCTCAAGTCTTGCCATTACCAAACCCTCTCACATTTGATAACAATGCTAAGCAACATGATATTCTTACTGAGCTTCTTAGTCATCAATTGATTAGTTTTCCAATTACTCATTACTATCCTCATTATTAGTTGATCAAATATCATGGTCTCCCATTTTGCGCTTATCATTGAATCAATGAACGTAATGATAATGACTAATATGCTTTACAACAAAGGATTAAGCATATTGAGTGTCAAGGCTTTATCTCATTCATTGCACAACATTTTGTTACATGCCCACCTACAAATGCTACATCCAAATGGGCTCCTAAATATTTTCCTTATATGTCTCATAAACACAATGCCATCACTTCTAATATGTCTTCTTCGGCCAGTCAAGCACCACCTATTCAACCCACTATGAAGCAACCACCTCTCAAGGTCTATTTTTCAGTACCTCCTCTTACTGAGTAATCTGCAACATTACCAAGTCAAACAAAGCACCCAACATCTCCTCCTCTCAAGTCTTCTATGGCATTACCAAACAAGCAACCACTCGCTACGCAAGACAAGCAAACTCTAGCTGGCCTCTTTCGACTTCCACCACTCGAGGTTTGTAAACCATCACCACTTCAACGTCCAATTACTTTTGTCAAGGAAACTACTCCTTACATTGATCCGCTCAGCGTCATCGACTAGATCTCCATCACTTACATACTTGGGGGGCACCATAGCTTCCCCCCTGCATTGCTATCAATTGTCGCTATCATCCAATGCACTTGATGCTCTGCGCTTAATGTCTAATATCTCCTCAATATCAATACAGTCCACTTGATACACGTGTATCATCATTACCCGATGACGCACTCTCGTGCTGCGGTTCACACTTGATTGTTGAAGGCATCTTATACACATGAACCTCACACACTATACACTACACTACACATTACACACTACACACTTCACATTTTGTGCATTCATCTCTTTCTACTGCCTGATCAACTCGGTGACAATCAAATGATACTTGTATGTCAAATTGTGTTGACCTTCGAATATTTACCTGCAATTCTAATGACATCCAAATTTCTTAGCTTTTTCAAAAATAATGTGTAATTATCCCATCCGTCAGATCTAGTGCTCTGTTATTAGATGGTAGTGATTTAGTGTGGGAACCTGGGAGGGATTACATACCAATTAAACTATTCTAATTGCCCCAGATAGACAAATCAGACTAGAGACACATCAACATAAGTGATTTTGATAAAGTGGTTTGTATCTGGGAGACACGTCAACATAAGTGGTTTTAATAACTGTTAGCAACCTTGCAAATTAGATCCCAACCCATCCCACTCTCTAGCCAGT
Source organism: Taxus chinensis (assembly GCA_019776745.2). NCBI lineage: Eukaryota > Viridiplantae > Streptophyta > Pinopsida > Cupressales > Taxaceae > Taxus > Taxus chinensis. Next base: position 648,912,060 of record CM034146.1, read on the forward strand.
GTTAGACAAAATAAATTTGAATCGAATAGGGAAATGCCTTCGTCATAATAAAAATTGAATGATTTATAATTTTTTGTATTGGAAATGTGTAATATTTGCGTGATAATTAGAAATATAGGTATGATAAAAATATAGGTAAATGTTGACGGTATGATAAAAATAATAATAATTTAGAATTTTCACTTTGGAAATGTGTGAAATTCATATGATTATTAAAATATTGGTTCAAATAGTAAAACAAATCTCTCAAACCAGGCAAACATTCATGTGAATACCTTTCATGGCATATTTTAAAATTTGGACACTTATTCTACTTGTAATCGATCCCCTCCCACGCCCACGCCCACGCCCACGCCTTGATTATTGTACTAATTTTTGATGATTTTTTTAACAATAAAAATTCAATACTATCGTTTGTTTTCTTGAGTTGCTTGCATTCAAATGTATTTGACAGAGGTAATCAAATCAATATTACATGTGTCTAATATCAAAAACAAAAGAAAACTACCCTAGTATAGTCCCCACCCAAATTGACTTCAAAATAAAACCTATGATGGCTAAGATGCCTGTAAAATTGATCCCAAAGAAATCCTGAAGAGAGATTGTGTGAAAAGTGCTCCAATTCCGCTACCAATTTTGTTTGTATCTCTGGGAGTGGGCGATATCTGCATCTGATCAAGGGATATCGTAAGAACAATTGTCGACGATGGAGATTGCACAGGACCGAACAACAAGTTAACGAGAGCTAGCGACACAAGATTCGAACCTGAGACCAAATACACCAAAATATTACTTCTAAATGTGGAGGGGGCCACATAAATAAGCACGTGAAGGGACATGGTTTTTGGAGGGCACGTATTGACAATATGGACACATGGAATAGTAGGATTTGTGGAGGGTGGGTGTTGATAATATAGAACAACCTCAACTCCAACTTAAACATGTCTTTCTACGTAATACATACAAAAGATTGAATTGAAGGATTTTGATGACGTTTACGAGGCCAAACAACCTATGGGACAGAAAAAGGCAAAAGTAAGCCAGTCAAACAAAATAGCAAAGAAAACCAACTCAAAACTGCTACTTCTGCTATTTCTCAATTTCTTTCCTAATCTTGAGCCTTCTAATATGGATTTCAATTAAGTAATCTACTGTTTTTGCAATCTTATCCTCCTCGAGCAAGGTCGTAAGAACCTCCATTTCTAGACAGTCAGTAAATCTACTATGAATGTCCTCATACGTTACACACTCCATTAGAAAGTACCATTTCGTTTCCACAGAACCTGACCTACAAAATATACAAACTCTTTCAAACCATTCTTCTTTCAGCGTTGTCCATCTCCTTATTTTACATCTAAGATGATGTGAACTAGTTTTCAATTGGGCAATTAACATCTTAGCTTTCCACTTTATTTCTGCCTCCAGATAGTGTTTTTGCTCGTGATCACATGTGGGATTAAAGTTCTTGACACAGTATTCTCTTTTTCTTCCCAATTGTTTCGTCCACATGGAAATTTTGATTTTCTCTCTTACATACTTTTTGATATCCCCATTAGTGTTAGGAAAATCTTGCATGCTAATTTCCCATTTCTTTATCCACTTTTCATTCTACTTCATACATGTGCTCTTCCTTCTATTCAACTTTTCTTCCACATCTATCTTAGGCCACCATAAATTGCCCATGCTTTCAACTATCTTCAAGTACCTCAAAAGTCGAATTGAAGTCGTCACCTGCATCGGGAAGGCCCCAACTTCAACAAGAATCATCTCATAAGGGACCGCAAATTTTAGTTCGAGGTTACTTGTGAGAAAATGTTTTTGTAACCTTTCTATTTGTCTCCATTTCACCGCCGGTGTGCTGCTGCCCCAAACTTCACAGCCATATAAGACCACTGGAATAAAAAGCAATTCAAAAAGAGTTAATTTAGTTTTCCAGTCCCACAATTATGCTGATTTGCATCTATTTTGGAGCAAATGTAGAGCCTTCCATCCCCCTTGTATCCTCCTAGCTCTATAGGCCTCCCAACTGAGATTAATGTGAAAGTCAAGACCCAAATACTTGTAATCATTTACCACTTGCAAGGGATCACCTTCAAACTCAAAATTCATTTGCTTTGGCTTTCTTCTTAAAGTAAAAAATCATGATTTTGGTTTTACTTGTGTTCACCTACATCCCCACCTCTTTACATAATAATACCAGAGCTCTCAAGCGATCTTGTAACCCCTGCGCTGTTTTAGCCATTAAAATAAGATCATCAGCATAAAACAACAATTTTACCACATAAGAAGCTATGTGAACTCCACTTCCCCCCATTGTGTCAATCCACTCCTCTAATTTGTCTATGTATAGCCCAAATAGAGTGGGAGATAACAGACATCCTTGCTTGACCTCGACGTCACTCCCAAAGCACTCGGAGAAGCCATCCTTCATTCTTATTTTGGCTTGAACTTGCTCATAAAGCCTATGAACCACTGCCTTATATTTTTCTGGTATACCCAATTCTTCCATTTTGGTCCAAAGTTTACCCCTTGGTACAATATCAAATGCCTTTTTTGAAGTCAACAAAACAACAATAGACCTCTTCCCCTTGCTTATCCCAAATCTTTTCAATCAGGTGTCTGAGAGTGACACAATGATCAATAGTAGAATGTTTTGGTTTGAAACTAGCTTGTCCTTTCGCCCTCTTACCTTCCTTCCCAGCCCAAATACTAATTTTGCTCCATCATACTACCAAAGAGTTTTCCAAAAATGGGATTAATGATAATAGTGCGGTAGTTTGATGGATTGTTGACATCACCACTTTTGTGAAGAGCGACGACAATGATGGTAGTCCAATTTTCTAGAAAATCGTACTGAATAACTCTATTGAAAATCTCCTTTATGTATGGCGTAATGTCATCCATACTCCATTTTATAAATTCTGCTTGTAGCCCATCCATGTCTTGCACTTTGCTTGCTACCAACTTTTTGATTCCTTCTTTGATGTCCTTTATAGAAAAGAGTTTTTCCTTATTTTCAATTATTGGAGGAGGAGGTAGAGGATATTTGTTTTGATACAACATTTTTGCATATTCTAACTACTAAATGTCTGTGATACTGTTCTCTACATTTGTTCTAGTCTGCTAAAGTTCTCTCCAAAAACCCCTTAGATTGTTCTTCCCCATAAAAATCAGCTCCTTCCTCCTCATCTTCATGAACTCTTTCTTTTTGTCTCTCACCAGATTTTTGTACACTTTTGTATATGTTTTGTCCCTTCTAGAAATATTCACCATTTTCTTTGCAGCCTTGCAGTCATAATCAAACCACAGATTAGTAAGGAAACTATTTGTGGTACTTCTTCTCGCTTTAGAATGCTTACACTCTAGGAGCGCCCCGTGAATTATAACCATCAAATTCTCGCTGTTCATAAATCTCTTGTTCCCTCTCAAAGTGTCAAAATCTTGAATTTCCTAAATTTGTTTTGTAATCATAGCTTTAAAAGCCCCAAATACCATTTAAGTGTCAAATACAAATATTTCGTTCATTAAACACTCCCTCCCCACTCCGAGTCCCTGATTTATGCCATGATTATATGAAAGGAAGTCAAGAGAAACATTCCAAATTTGTTTTGGCTAATGAAGTACATTTGACGTTGGAAACTCTCTCTTGTACTTGAGAGAATTACACGAGACTAATGAAGTACTTCAGAGAATTTTTACGAGTCCACTAAGGCCAGACATGTAACCAGAGGCTTCCAGTGACATTGCTGTAGCCTGAAACCCCAAAAACACAACCTGAAAGGTTTGTTTCTTTAGCTCTAGAAAATGGAGGAGTTGGCTACAGAGAGGGCGCAGGCGACCTTCGATGTAAATGCCATGAAGATTGTTTGGGCTGGAGGACAACAGCCTTTTGAATTTTATAACAAGCTGGCCAACCTTGTCGCCAATGATCCCGTAAGTACAGTTTTTGTTGCATTCATTCAAATTCTCTTGCATTTAACTCAGCCCTGGTACGACCTTAGACAATCGGAATCATCTTTTATTCTGTTTGGAATTTCAAGCTTTTCGTTGTAGACGAATAAGATGTACCCCAAGCAATTTGTTGCATGTCTGATTAAAATTACATGTGAATGTCTTTAGTTGTCTTGGAAGCAATCATATGAAAGTGGTCTCAATGATTTGTCCTCACTTGGAGCTAATTTGTGTTTCGAATTTTATTTCAATTTATTTTGATTGCCCCCCGGCAAGTGTTCAATGTTTAGCTTAGAATCCATATTTGTGTGAGACTCGCATCCAGTCTTATCGTTGCTGTCCCATTGTATCGTCAAATAAAATGCAGGGGGAATGCTCAACCAAACTTAGATCTATGTTAAGCTTCGAAGCTTGTTCTAGGGTTTTTTTTTCTGCCAAACTTTGTGTAAGACTTGCATCTAGCCTTATCTTATAGTCCGATTCTATTTAGTCTATTAAAATGCAGAGTATATGGTCCATCAAACTTCTAGTTGGCTTAAAATCCGTGTCCAAGGGTTTTTTATTCTGGCAAATTTTAGCTGAAGCTCCGCATCTGGCCTCAAGCCCTGTTCACATAATTGCATCATCTTTAACATCAGATCGTGCTCAGCAGGGCTGGAATTCAGGCCATCATCATGCCAATTACTCGAGGAAGTTTATTTAGCCATATTAGAGTGTGTAGGAAGTTTATGTTAGCCATGCTTCAGGTTTTAGGCTTTTGCCCATTCTTTATGTGGGTCATTCAAGCCCTTTGGGCAGATGATTGAACTCGTCTGACCATTGCGATGTTAAATGATATGTTCTGTGTTGTCCTATTCAGTCAGATTTCCACCACCCCCTTCATCATATATTTTGCTTGTAAAAGTTTCTAGATATCTCCTTGCACATAGAGTTTCTTCAAGGCTAGTAAAAGGTATTTGACTTCGAGGAAACTGTAATAGCCAACTCATTAATGGAATTCTATTGATGATTCCTCTCTCTTATGAAGGAAGCATAATGTATTTCTAATGCTAGTTGTTTGGGTAATGTCAACAAAGCTTCTAGTTCTAATGTTCAATGGCAGAACACATAGTGTTACAGGAAAAGCCTTACTCCCAATGCCTAATTGGCTCAATAAATTTGACTGGGGTGGACTCAATAGGGAGAAATGTATTAAGTTCTTGGCCATTTGCTTTGCCAGGTTTACCCTTAGAACTATGCCATCCAACTTGAAAAGATAGTCAACTGCGTCGGATTTATCTGGTCAAATTCATATGGATTTATTTTATTCCAGAAGCAATTTTTCTAATTCATATGGACCGTGGAAATACTTTATCACCTAAGCATTCCTATGTTGGTAGCAACCAAGTTTTAGATTTGTGTTACGGTTAATGGCCACTACACATGCTCTTTATTCTTATTGCTGAGCTCCTATTATGTCCACCTGTAACCAATAAGATAAGAGATTTTGAAACTTTCATTGATACATTCACATGGTGTCAAGTCATTTCACAGAGAAAGTTGCCGGTTTATGTTGTTTTTTCAAAGATTATGGTGGCATAAACAATATATATATATTTGTAGACATAGAAATGCTTTAAGTGCCAAATGGATTGTGTGCTGTTGAAGAAAATTAGGCATGAGAAATTCTCATCCGGCATTACATTGAAGTTGGTGCTCTTTACAATAAGTGAAGCTTATGTGGGCTCGGTATTCAAACTCTGCTTGCTACTTTGGTGCTTGTTTAAATCAGAGGCACTTTTGTTATTCAAATCATTTGGAAGGTTTGGGAACTTAGCAAATTAGGTATAATTTGAATGGAGACAAACTTTAGTCTTGTATTTGTATTAGTCCTCAAACATGTCACCAACCTGGGGAGTCTTGTTAGTGAAACGACATCAAGGAAACCATGAGAATTATCCTCCCGTTTTGACAGATATTACAAATTATTGAATCTGGCCTGGGTGTGGCTACCCGCGCGAAACTCAAAAAGCTCAACACTTAAAACACAAACTAACATCTAAACTAATATAGAACACAGTGGAATCAAACGCACATGAGGAGTCTGAAAGAATAGTAAAATGAAATTGACCCATTGCCCTCAAATCTGACACACGAAATAATAAAATAAAAATATCCTGAAACAGATTTAAGAAATAGAATATTTACACGAAGCTGAAGGAAAATGTTTTATTCAGTGAGATACTAACAACTTTTCCTCATACTCCTCAGACCTGATCAACACACCCGTAAACAATATTCACAAATTCATGCGAGATTGAAAATAGACTTGTTAAGACCATACCATGACAATGAACTTGCAGAAATGATACGATAAAATGATTCGGTATTCCTCACAATTTCATCAGTACTTTATTGCTTTGAGTATCAAGTCTCCAACAGTGGCAATGTTTAATTCGTGGGAGAAGTTATGCAAGGGGTGATGAATGACCAAGGTGACCCATGACCAAAACAAATTTCATTCATCCCATCTAGGAACTAAATGGAAGCGTAACATCTCACAATACTATCTATGAGCATAAATGAAATCGAGCAGGATACAAACATTATCACAATGCTAAGCAACAGAAAGCAGATTTGATTTTCATTGACCATTAGGATTCGTAAGTAATAGAAAGTAGAGCCCATTCTATTTTAAAATCTCTAGATTATGATTGTCGATTCTGTAGTCATCAGGAAACTCCAATATAGCGTCGACATCTTTTGGTGACTATATTTATATATAATATAGCTTTACCCTTATTCATTTACTCGCGTGCTCTGATTTGAATGGCATCTTGATCACCGTAATAGTACCAGCACCCCCACGACTCCAGGAGACTATGGTCGATACCTAATAAATCAAATGCCATTTAACATTTTTGCCTTGTTGCTAGTCAAATGACTGTCAACTATTTGACAAACTGTGTCATGGATAAACAAGTATCTCTTTGCAGTTACAGCTACACAATCAAAACCTGACAAGTACTGAAAGAAAAATGCTTGGTTCTTGGGGTGAACTTTGATTCAAAGCAGATCAGTAAAACGTGAAAGATGCAAAGACATCTTGATAAGTCTCCCAAGGCCCTCAGGGCATTAACATTGCACTAATATGACAAGAACTTGCAAATAGAAAGATTAACTTTTGCATTTCAAGTTCAAATGAGATGAAATTTGGTTAGATTCACCCTTCAAGGTGCTCGTAAGTTTTATGCAGAAACTCAAATATCTTAATGGGATCAATCCATGCCAAACCTTGCTGATGAAATTTAGCGAACATGATGAGTAGAGCCCATTCTATTTTTAAAGTCCCTAGATTACGATTTTCAATACTGTAGTCATCAGGAAACTCCAATATAGCGGCAAGGACTGCGTTCCTGTACCCACATCTTTTGGTGACTATATTTATATATAATATAGCTTTACCCTTATTCATTTACTCACGTGCTCTGATTTTAATGGCATCCTGATCACCATAATAGTACCAGCACCCCCACGACTCCAAGAGACTATGGTCAATACTTAATAAATCAAACGTCATTTAACATTTTTGCCTTGTTGCTAGTCAAATGACTGTCAAATATTTGACAAACTGCCTCATGGATAAACAAGTATCTCTTTGCAGTTACAGCTACACAAGCAGAAACTCCAATATAGCGGCAGGACTGCTTTCCTGTACCCACATCTTTTGGTGACTATATTTATATATAATATAGCTTTACCCTTATTCATTTACTCACGTGCTCTGATTTGAATGGCACCCCCATGACTCCAAGAGACTATGGTGAATACTTAATAAATCAAATGCCCTTTAACATTTTTGCCTAGTTGCTAGTCAAATGACTGTCAAATATTTGACAAACTGCGTCATGGATAAACAAATATCTCTTTGCAGTTACAGCTACACAATCAGAACCTGACAAGTACTGAAAGAAAAATTCGTGATTCTTGGGGTGAACTTTGATTCAAAGCAGATCGGTAAAACGTGAAAGATGGAAAGACATCTTGATAAGTCTCCCAAGGCCCTCAGGGCATTAACATTGCACTAAGATGACAAGAACTTGCAAATAGAAAGATTAACTTTTGCAGTTCAAGTTCAAATCAGATGAAATTTGGTTAAAGTCACCCTTCAAGGTGCTCGTAAGTTTTATGCAGAAACTCGAATATCTTAATGGGATCAATCCATGCCAAACCTTGCCAATGAAATTTAGCGAACATGATGAGTTAAATTTGGGTCAGACCATCCAAATGTGCCAAAATAATTGGAACACAGGTTTGGAAGGTGTTGAAAATGGCTCCAATGAATGGAACGAGGTCGTATGGCAGTTTGTAGGGGGTCCAACCTACCGACCCAATAATGAAGATTGGGTTTCCAGAAACGAAGCAGCAAGACTGCTGTGTCATCCTGAATGTTCCAACTTCATCTTCCATGATGTGTCAAATGTGAAAAACATCTGTAACGCTACCTAGGCATTTATATAAGCATATTTCTGTGTAGAATATCTAGAGAGGAAGCAGAAGTTGGAGTGGACAATGGTATTGTAAAATTTGGCTAGATTTCTCTTAATATCTGATCAATAATGTGAGAAATAAACACCGAATATTATAACCTTTAAATTGAAATTGTTTGGGATACTTTTATTCATATAATGAGAGATATTTATACAATGATGATCTTCTACAAACTAGTAGTCAATCCAATCTCCAATCCCTATAATATCTCCCTGAATAACTCACAATCACTACAATCTCTCTTTATCCTCAAATATCTCACACTCTCAAAAATAGCTAATACATGAGATTATATCTCACAACAATATTAATCTATCCTAATATTATGAGTTGTTGTGACAACTCATAATATATTACAAACTAATATGAGTTGTTAATACAACTCATTATTTGCACACATTAAATCATTTTAATATTTAAATAATATCATTACTAATGTTCACACTAGAACATAGTAATTCCTAATAATCACCCCCTTAGTGTGAACATGGGGAAAGTTTTATCTTGTACCTGCTCATGTTTTACAATTTGGTTTACCATTAACCACAATTATGGTTTTACAATTTGGTTTACCATTAACCACAATAAGGTTTTCGAGGACAACTAGTAACCCTATAAAGAAGGTTTTCAAGGACAACCAACAACCCTTCAAAGAAGGTTTTATATGGTTAACAAACAACACTACATAGCAACGTACTTTTTAGCTCACATCATACACATACAATGGGGATTACATAGGAATCTCATGTTACATCATGAACATGCATTATTCCTCAAAATAAAAAAACACACTTAACCACACTATTGAAAATAAATAAGCCACCAATGCATATGCGGCCCCATCGTTGGTGACTAACGAGAGGTGCTGATTAGCCTCTAACCTCCAGTGCCTCCATCCTTAAAAGATCTGCTTACTTAATATAGGTATTCATCAGAATTATAACCACATTCTTTGTTTTTTGGTTCTTCTTCATGATCAGATTCCTCCTTAGCAAGAAGAGTTGCATCTGGATCTTTACCTTCCATGTATGGAAGTTCAGACCATTAAATTTATCTAGAGGAATTGACAAATCCATTATAAAATTAGGAACACTTACAGATCTGTAACAATTTACTTTTGGTTGGGCGCAAGCGAATGATAGTCGTGGAGTAGGGAAGGCTGATCAATGCCAAGATGCAATGTCAACGCAGATGCCTTTGCAAATCAAACTTTTAATACCCAATGGCGGGCCGTGAATGCTTCCAAACAAAACTATTAGATGCAAATCACCAATACAATACACAAACTGAATACTGTAGGTCAATTTCAATGAACACGAATTATTGAAAAATGCATATGCGTACCATGCACCATTTTTCTTCTTTTCTAGGTCCCTGTTTTGATTTCCTGTTTTATCTTAAAATAGAAACTGAGTTTTTGTAATGTTTTGACAGAATGTTCCCATAATTCAAATAAACATACTCAATTTTTTTTGCAAGATTTGGAATCTGGGTTTTTGAGAAATATTCAATTTACCAGCCGTTTTTGTTTTAAAACAAAAATGTTTCACTCAACACTAATATTTAGGCACACCTACAAGCTGAATCTAAAGATGATGTAAACTGCAACATTGTGCATCTTGTTCTTATCTTTCCATAAAAGAAATGAGACATCAATCCGATGACATATGAGTAAACTGCGTTCTTTTTACTGCAAGCTGTCTGCTGAAATTTTTCTCACGGGATTCTTTCAACCATCTTCGTCTTTGCTACTACACTTGCATAAGGAAACCTTCTCTGATACCAAGTGTAAAATTTGGTTAGATTTCTCTTAAAATTTGAACAATAATGTGAGAAATAAACATCGAATATTATAATCTTCAAATTGAATTCGTTTGGGATACTTTTATTCATATAATGAGAGATACTTAACAATGATGAACTCCTACAAACTAGTAGTCAATCCAATCTCCAATCCCTATAATATCTCCCTGAATAACTCACAATCACTAAAATCTCTCTTTATCCCCAAATATCTCACACTCTCAAAAATAGCTATGTGAGATTATATCTCACAACAATATTAATCCATCCTAATATTATGAGTTGCTGTAACAACTCATAATATATCACAAACTAATATGAGTTGTAAATACAACTCATTATTTGCACACACTAAATCACTTTAATATATAAATAATACTATTACTAATGTTCACACTAGAACATAGTAATGCCTAATAGGTATAAGGCATATAAGAAAGTATGCTATAACAAGAGCAGAGAGTAGAGTGTTGTTGTAGGAGATTTGTTTTGTGTCCACAATAATCTCTATTGCTCCATTGAGAGCCACTCTTTATTTTGCAGTTGCTGATTTCAAAAATTAAAGGAGGAGCAGATGCAACCATTTTCAATTTGGAGTTTTTCCATGGTTTCTCCTAGGTAAACAAGGTGTTGATGCTGTGTTATCTTGCTGTAATTTTATTCTTTTCCATGAATTTGCAGTCATTTTCAATGTGGTTGTGGTTTTACTTAACAATTATGTTAGCTAACAATTCTATTTAGGCAACTATGAGCATGGTTGCTTGAAGTAGAGTATATTTGTGTTTGATTTCAATAATTATTTAGTTAGGATACACGTTGATGAATCAACCTTTGGGATATCAAATATGATTAGAGATAATATTGGTATTAGAGATACTGTTTCTTGGATTGTGAGGAGATTTTTTTTATCATTGCAACAAGACATATTCAGAATGAAATGGAATAAAGAGGAGCAAGCCTGATGCATGAAGAGGAGCATATTCAACACTAAGAGTTGGAGTATTGACATGAAGCTATGTAGCTTGGAAATGCCCTCCCTGCCTGTACCCCCTGGAAATGTTTCGGGTACGGGTACGAAAACGGGGAGAGATGTCCCCGAAATGCATGCACAAACTGGTTAAGCCCTGGAAACACTGTAGGTACAGCTCTTCTGTACTTGGGATGTTTCCAGGACGTACCCAAGGTGTTTCCGGGCCATACCCATGGCTAAGGGCATGTTAAAAATCCAACACACACACACACACACTCTCTTTTTTAGCATTTATTGTTTCTAACCATAATCTACCCACCCAACATTCCTAAAGATAATTGCTAAATGCTTTATAATGACATCTTTGGTCTATTCTAAATCAACTCATTTCTTTCTCTTGTTGAATTTAGTTTTCACTAAACTAACATTTAGCGTTGTGAATAGCAAAGAGACATCAAGGAAAATCTAGATGATATATTCTAGAATCTAGATTATAATCATGTATATCTGCAATTGTAACTCTGTAGAATCTTTTGAACTTCAATGAATGCAAAATATTTTGAGTTCTTTATCTCTTATGGACTAAAATTTTGAAAAAAAGTATCATGCATATATATAGATAATTTTTTTTTTTTTTTTTTAATAATATATTGTATGGATGTTTGCATAACATTTTGTACCCAAGGTCTTTTTGAAAATCGGTGTTTCTGTGTTTCAAACCCATACCTGTACCCATTTCCGTTTCTTGGCAACATAGACACGAAGAAAAGTTCTCAAGATTGAGGTCAATGTGGAAAATATGTCCCAATCTATGGGCAAGATTGAGGTCAATGTGGAAAATATGTCCCAATCTATGGGCAAGATTGATATATTGGAGAGGTGGTTGGAAACTCCAAGTAGCAAACTTGGAGTTCTCTTGGACTCTCGAAAGCTACATCAACGAGGAAAAGAGCAGCCCAACAAAAAAGAAAGAGAGGAGCAGCTCCAAAGTGGAGGAGAATGCTCAAGCAATGACTAGCCAAAACAATCATTCAAGGTAGAGCCTTGAATGGAGATTCAACCCTTTGAAGAACAAGTACACGTGGAAAATCCGAACAATTGGTTTCGAGAGCTTGAGGTATATTTCCATGCTTTCTAGATAAGTGAAGCAAATGATTGCATTTTCTTTCTAAATTGAATTGACATGCTTTCCCTTGGTGAGAATATTATGCTGATGCATTAGCCATCAAGACAATCCCTTGGTAACTAAGCCAGAGGAGTTCAATTGATCGTCTCAATTTTATCCAATTGGTTTTGAAAATGAAAAATAGTCAATACTTCAGGCACAAGTAAGGGCAAATTGTGTGGGAATACACCTCCAAATTTAAGGGGGAAAAGTATTTTAAATGTGGGTTTCCACACAAGATTGGAGTCTGGTGACAAAGTACCTTGAAGGACTTAATAACCATGTAAGGAGACTACAACTACTTTTCTGTAATGCCCCCTTCTCTAGGCTAGTTCATTTTGAAGACCTTGGGGCCATTCCTCTTCCCGTGGGCTTAAAGGGAAAGAGCAAGTGAAGTATTCAATGTCATGATTGTCAGTTGTTTTTGTAACTTTGTATTATTTTAAAGCAATTGTCTAATCATGACTTAGAAAAGTCAAGTCGGTTCGAAAAAGTGTAAATGTCACTTGAAAAAGAAAAGAAAAAGAAACTTATATGTCTCAAGGAGGTCAGTCCTCTTTAGAGGATCATCTTTTGGTTTTGGCGCCACCTTTAGCTATATAAAAGGGTTCACTTGGCTTAGAGAAAGAAACTTGATTTTGGAATTCATTTTCTTGGAGTTGGAGAGCGAAATTGCTTTCTCTCTCTTGCAATTGAGAATGGAAACCCTCTTTGCACTTGATTTGAGGATGAAACCCCTCATTTCTTCATTGGTGATCTCATACGGAGGTCACGCTTGCGTGAAACTCAAATTTTCTTGGGAAATTCACCATTTTCAGCCTATTGTAAACCCTCTCCTAGGGTGGCGACTTGCATAGTGGTGGAGTTTGGTGATATCTAGTGCACGACAGATCATTCTTTGTTGATATTTGGATTGTTCATAATTTCTAAGGTTGATTGTATTTGCCGGATTGAATTTTGGGCCTTGGAATCTCAACTTCCAGCCATTTTTGTAAGTGGGTTCGCTGCTGTTGCAAATTTCATTAAATCTACTCCAGCTGAGGGTTTTATAAAATCATTTCTTGGCTTGTATTTGTTCTAAAATAATTATTAGTGTTCCCTACTTGCTTTGGATGGTGTAAAAGTGGTATTGGTGGTAAATTCTTGCAATTTCCCTCTTGCTGTGATAAGATTTCAGACTGCTGTAGCTTGCTGTTATAAATTTCAGTTTACTTTGATTTGGGTTTGTGCCATTTCACTCCTTTTTTCAGTTTTAGCCTGGAAAGGGGCATTACATTTTCAAGCCCAAGAAATTGATGAATCACATTTCAAGCTTAAGGACAAGAACGAAATTCAGATCCAGGGAAACTCTCGATAGTCTAGTCTTGTTGGCACTATGTCCGCTTTTATCCGTGTTATTTACATATACAGGCCCTTCATAGCCGATCAACCGATCAACCTGTCCCCAGAGCTAGAGGGGGTGGGGCAAAGACTTCCATTTTTGACATCGATTGACGAGCTACTCATGTTACATCACGTCAACAAGAATCCTCCAATCGACAAAAGGCAAAGGTATGTTTCTAAGGTCAGAGAAATGCCACCACTTTTCAGTAGAAGAAATGATTTTAGAAATATCCACTTGCTACATCTATTGTCATCTTTATAGATGGCCATCTTGAAAAAGACAAAGTATTTTCTTCATTCTTCTCAATATTGTATGTGAAGTAACCAGGTTCCAATGGTGTAGCCCAAGAAGCATAAAATATTTTTGTTATGGATGTGTCAGACAGATCATCCTGGAGTAGTTTTGACTCATCAAACTCCCCGAATTTAATGTTGCATGGTCCCTTATATGCAACAGGGAATTCATGCTATGAGGAACGAAGGGTCACAACTACATAAGGTACAATTGACTAAGGCTCTAACCTAATATCAACACTATTATTAATTTAGACAAAGTCACTATAATGCATATCTATGGTTCACGTATATCATGTTGGTATTTGATCTTATCTTGCATGCCACTGTTAGAAAAGTCTTTGTTTGAAGGCACATGAACATTTGTTGTGCCCTAGAGCATGCAATTAAGATTTGCCAAAGCTCTTCTGGATTATATACCCTTATTAATCATAATTATATCTCAAGGTGGTCTATACTTACTAGACCATGTATCATTTCCCTGACAATTAGTGAGGTGGCTCACTTCGATCATATCATCGGACAAAAAACTTAGCTAGGCATTTAAAATCCAGAAGAGCTTATCTTGGCAATATTGTCCTACTGTAAAAATCTTCGCTCTAAAATCAAAATGTGCTATGACCATGCAGGAGTATTTTGAAAGCACTTAACTCCCAGCATTATGGGCAAATGATTGCTTGAAGAGTGGATTCTTATCCATGCAGTTTCCTCAGTCCTGGAGGCAATCATTTTGATAAATAAAGACATCAAGGCAATTTGGGTGATTTGTATATGCAGAAACTATGCATAAAAGAGGATTTTCAGACAAAGATGTCTACTTTTTTACTAAAAGTGTAATCTTTGGACTAGTATCCATCTGTAGAGATTGTAGGTCACACTTGAATGTCATCAGTAAGTACCATTTCTGGGATATGCATTTTTTCTCCAAGAAAGTGGATACAATAGCAAATTTGGGGTCCTCTGGTGCTTTCATGTTCATCTTTTGAAATCTTGGATCATGGTGAATTGGCTACATACTAAAATTCGATTTAAATATCATGAAGTAGCAATATGCTTTTTGCTCTAGAAAATCACTGTTTCAATATGTCATGCATGATTTTTCTTGAAACCGTGGGGCTCATCTTTACCTTGAGTCATTGCAAATACAAAGTATATGCTTGGCAAATTCATGACATTGATGTTAGAGAATGCCTCCGAAATCGCCTTTTAAATTTCAAAATATTGAGAACAATTACTGCAATGTATGGCTGCACGTTCTATCGTTAATTATCTTTAAAGTGGATTCTCTTCTTACAATTAGTGGTATTTAGTTTCTGATCTGACAGTAAGCTAAATCTCTAAGAATTCTGTTAAGTACTGGAGTTAATTGTTATGATATTTACCAAAGAGGCTGTGGAGGTCTACCATGTGATATCTTGCCAACTTGCTTCAAGAAAGTATCTAAATAATAAAGACTTATGCAGATTTGCACTACTAGATTATGGACAAGAAGAAGAAGAAACAATCAGGATGATAGATAGGCTAACAGATTTGAAAAAGACTTATTGTGGCGCTTGAAAAATAAACCTGGTGATCCCGGGAACATGATAGGGAAATAGCTTTGAGTATGTCCACTTACCAACTCTAAGAAGCGTCCAACTAATCTATAAGTTGCATGGACGCATTCAAAAGGAGATATTTTAATTTGGATCCAGAAATAGCTCTAGGAATTCAAAGCAGAAAACGACTTCATTAGTACCCATTTAGTTAATTGAGTCATGCAAACTGTCAGTGCTGAGGTATATATAGTTGATGTATCTATCACCGAAATGCAAGTATCTGGTCATACATTTTCAATTGTTGATAGATTTAAAACACCCTATGTACAAATTCAACTATGCATTTAAAGTGGATTTACGCTATTCCTATACATGGCATAGACTTTTAGTCAATTGGGATTATAAATTGTGTAGAAAATGGGAACTTGTGTATATTAATCTTCAAAAGTTCATGAAGCATTGGATAATCCAGTGGCTCTCTCGAAATTGGCCCATTGCAATGTTTGATACGAAACTTCATACCAAGGATGAGCACGAGGAGAGGCTTGCAAGATCCTTTTGCAAGGAGGATTCCTCACTAGAGAATGAAGATGTCCGTGACTTAGGTAGGGAATTTGCAGATTAGTTCACCCACTTAGGAAAAGATAAACTCTTCTAAGTTCTAACTCCATAAAGAAAATGTGTTGAAGAAGCAGTCAAAAGTTTGTTATCTGATGGTAGACACAAGTCTGTAAAAAATAGCTCTGTTGCTCTTTATCGACTGATTTGTCTTGCCTCATGAGAATGGCAACAATACATGGAGGCAAATTGTAGAGCAAGTATCTGAAGCCTGTTAGGTATCATATAGTCATCTCCTGCACTTCCCCTCTCTAAATGGAAGCGCATGCATGCATGACATACGTGGAAATTGGCAATTTTCAAAAAACCTTGGATACGAAACGTTACAGGAAACGTCCGTACAATATATATATATATACATAGTACTCATTTTATAATTGTAGACCATAAGAGATAATTGATAAAGCACTCAAAATATTTTGTATTCATTGAAATTTAAACTTCTAAAGAGTCATCATTCAACATGGTTACAATTTCAATGATTCACATATACATGATAATAATCCAGGATTTTAGAATATATCATCCTAATTTTGCTCATAATCATCTCCATGAAGACCACTAACAAGCTCCACTATCCACTAGCTCCACTCTCCATCCCTTGTGCAAAAGATTCTGATTCTTCTTCATCAATACCAAGCAGTGAAAGTTGGAGAAGAATAGCAGAAAGAAGCATCAAAGTCACTACTCTCAGGATCAATATACCAAAGTTTGTTGGGACCTCTAATATAGCCTTCAATCTTGTGTGAGAGGATGCACAAATTGGAATGTACATACACTAAATCTTTAACCTTCTTGGATCCTAACTTGTTTCGCTTAATTGAGTGGATGAAGCTATATGTACTTCAATTGCTCTGCTGAAGAATTGCTAGCCACCTGTTACAAAAAAGAAGTTAGAAATTTTGAATTAGTAATAAAAATAAAAATTAATTTACTAAGAAGTAAGAACATTCATTTTAAATTTTTAATTAATAAACAAACTTTTGATTTCATTTTAATATTTTAAAATCTGTGAGAGGACTTTAATGGCAACAGGTCGTAGGTACTTGGCATCATGGCCATGTACATACCACCACATGAATGGCTTCAGGTTGTACTTCTCACTTAATGCATCTAATTCACCCATGCTACCATTAGATGAAGAGACAAAGCATGCCATTTCATAGCGGACTGCAGTAGCTACAAATGGATTGGGAAAAAGCCTCCAGAATGCTGTCTTAGTTCTAGTTGCAACTTCATGTCATTGTATGGTGCTTGCCTACCAGGTAGCCCAAGTATTTCACTGCTATAATATTTGGGATTCAGGGCATAGGCAAGGAGATGCAATGGGGTGGTCATTTTATTCCACATTCTCATGATCACAGTCTTAACTTCATTGTAGAAGTTTTTTGTAGGATCCTGCTCTTTTTTTTGTATGATGTCTCTAATTTTTCAAGCATAAAGTCAATGCCATCATAGATCTCCCCTATGCAAACATCATCTGTGTTTGCATATCTAATCATAGATAAAATAGGCTCAGTAAAACTGCGTTAGTATGCAACCTTTGCCCACCAATCATCATCAAGTATCAATGATTTTATTTTGATGGCTTGTTTTGTGTTTGCTTGCCTCCACACAGACCAAACATCATCAATCACCATACTGCATAAGGCTTATTTTACCTTCACAAGTCGTCTCAAGACGAGCGTGTGAGAGGACAAATCTTGTTTCAACAACCTATTAAAATAAATTAAAACAAGTTAATAAAATATAAAATTAAATTTAAAAGAAATTCAAATGATAATTTGATATTTCATAGAAAGTTAGCAAATAAAAATTAGAAACTAGTAAATTTTTTCGTTACCTTCAGCAACTCCAACTTTGAGAACCTCCTAAAGATAGCCTACGACATATGATGATTTGTGACAAACATTTGAATCTCATTTGCCTGTGTATACATTTCCTCTATCCATGATATGGTATTTTGCCAATCTTCTGTAGCATCAAATTCAAGGAGTGTACTGCACAAGGTGTCCAAAAAATGTGCTCATATCTCCCCTCAACAATCAACCCTGTTGCTGTACAATTTTTGGCATTGTCCGTGATGACTTGGACAACGTTTTGAGAGCCCACTGACTCAATAGCCTCAATCAAAATATTAGCAATAAATTGAGCATCTTTCACTTCACCCTCACAATCAACAACCCTTGAGAACATTGCCCCTTTAGGGAACATTGCAACAATGTTGATTAGAGGTCTATTTTGGGCATCTTTCCATCCATTTGAAATGATATATACCCTTGATTCCTTCCATGAACCCCTAATTGGCTGCAAAGAAGTATATACATGGGCCACTTCTTTCGCCGACAATGATGTTCTTACCTTCTCGTAACTATGGCTTTTATACCCTTGTGGTGCATCATTAATTCTTCTCGCCATTTGTTGCCAATATGGTGACCGCAACACATTGAAAGACAACCCACATGCCTAAACACATCGAGAAACCAACTCATCAGCTATTTCCCTCTTCTCATTTGCAAATGCTTGCTTTAATGGACCTTTGGAACTTCTCTTTTGTGACAAGCTCTCTTCCTCTATGGGAGTTTCAACTTCAATTTGAATAAAAGGATGGTTTGATGGGGTGGGTGGTTTTTGTGAACCCCTATTTTGCAAAGGAGTGGTTTTAAATCTAGCTTTTGAAGCTTGCAAATCAACTCCCTCTTGCTCTTTCATATATGCCAAAATATGTTTCCTTTCAACCTTAACACATTTTCTAATCCCCATTCTTGATGGCACCATTAAATGAGCTTTGAGTCGGGTATATGAGGCTTTGAATTCAATATTCGCAATGATTGCATATCCAAACTCGAGAGCCACCGCCTGCAAGGTTCTCCAACACTTGCACATGTCTCCAAAGAGGAGCTTTAGGATCCACAAATTGCACACCCCCACCTTGGCTTTCTTCCCCATGCCCTCCCACTGAAGCTGAACTGGATGCCATTTATGTTTTTAAATTTTATATCTCAAAGAATCAAACCTACATTGAAAAATAAAAACATAAACTTAGATAACAATAAATATAACTACCCCCTACATATCCTATTCTGCTTTTGATCATCAAGTTCACCGTTTAGGCGTGAGGTGAGAACATACATTGTGTTCGGATTTTTAAATTTAAAAAAACAAAATAATCTTTAAAAAAAACAAAAATATTTAAAGTTTTAAACCCTACACATCATATTCTGCTTTTGATCACCAAGTTCACCGTATAGGTGCGAGGTGATAGCATACACAGATTTTAGATTTTTTAATTTTAATAATAAAAATGAAATAAACGTTTAGTTTCAAAAAATAGGAAAAAAATTAACTTATTAAATCCTATGTATCCTATTCTGCTTTTGATCACCAAGTTCACCGTATAGGCGTGAGGTGAGAGCATACACAAAGTTCGGATTTTTTAAGTTAAAAATACAAAAAAACTCTTAAAAGAGCAAAAAAAATAAAACACTACGCATCCTATTCTGCTTTTGATCACCAAGTTCACCTGTATAGGTGTGAGGTGAGAGCATACACAGAGTTTGGATGATATTTATAATTTAAAAAAAACAACATATGCTTTTTATTTAAAAAAAGCAAAGGAAATGTTACATTTTAAATTTTTTTTTAGCAGAGTTAAAAATTACTAAATTAAAACTACATATTGATATCATGATCAATGATCATGAATGATGTGTGCATTATGCACACATCATTCGTGATCATTGATCACATTAACATTTTCTTTAAAAATAAATAAAAAAACTTGAAAAATACCTGGTTTTTCCTCCTTGAAGTTGATCCCTCCTTCCAAATCTGCTTTGAAATTCCTCCTTGATGCTCTTAGCTCTTAGCAGCACCTCCTAAACTCTTCCTTCAAGCTGCTCTTGATGTCTCTTTGCTCTTCACAATGCTAAATGTTAGTTTAGTGAAAACTGAATTTAGCAAGAGAAAAATGAGAGTGTGATTTAGAATGGACCCAAGATGTCATTATATAGCTTTTAGGAAGTGTCTTTAGCAAGTCTAGGTAGGTAGATTTGGTTTAGGTTCATTAAATGAAGTTATTTTTTATTTTTTTAGAAGTTATGATGCTTTAAATTTTGAAAATTCAGCGGAAACGTGCCAGATGTTTCCAAAAACATCTGGCACGTTTCGGTGGCGTTTCCCCCCACGTTTCACGTTTTGGAAATGTTTCTGGGCTGAAACATGCCCCCCCTAGCCGTTTCCTGGCTTCACAACATGGAAATCTAAGTCACAAGGTTTGAGTTCAAGTTCATGTTTGATGAGAATGAAGTTCGGTTCAAGTTCGCCAATTAATTAAATTCGAAGAAAAAACATCTTAAATTTTGAATAAAAGATTTTTTTATATGATTTAAATTTTCTAATTATTTTTCATATATATGTTAGGAATATAGGAGAGAAAACTTCCATTCTTTGCTTTCACTTGGTATATGTATACATATACATATTTATAAAAGAATGCAAAATCATGTCAAAAACTTTCCAGATTAAAGTAATGCACAACATTTGTGTAAATGTTTGACGGGGATAAAGTTTGGCGAAGTTCGAACATTTTTCATATATTTGGCGTAGCTTGTAGCATAGCATGGAATCAAGGGATCGAAGGCTATGAATATGGTAAACAATCAAAAAGATAATTATTATGGACATACATGGAATGAAAAAAGAAAACACTATAAATACTAGTGTTACATGGGGATGCGTCCCCCCAAAAAAGATTTCCTGGACGTTTTGGGGATGGTGTGATGGGAGTGAAATTTCCCCCCCACGTTTCTTGTACATGAGTTTTCAGGGAGGACGTCTCAGGGATGTCCCTAAATATCAAGGGATGTTTTCAAAAATGTCACTCTGTTTTTTATATTTTTGGGACGTCGGGGATGTTAGGACGTCCTTGGAACATCCTTGATGTCTTATTTTTTGTTCCCTCCAAAAACTAACTTTCAAAATTAAAAAAAAGAAAGCCAATATTGTTATTTCAGATGATGATTCTGATTTTTGGAATGTTTCAAGGCACTCATCTTGAATTGTCACATAGTTTCGCTCATTGAAGTGTTCCACATGACTCAATCACCTTTGCTGCAAATTTCCTGATGTCTGGTAATGTATGGCCTCAATTTAGTTGCACCATTGCATTGGGCTTGAATAAACGTGAAAATGAAATAAATTTGGGAAGGACCTATTGTACTTTTGTAGTGTAAGATTGTATTTGGAAGCCAACCATTTCTATTTAAAAAAAAGTCTTATGTATAAATTTAATTAAAAATTCACTTTGGAAGCTCCAATCACTTAACAAACTTACCAAGCCTATATGTATAATTCTATATGAAGAGATAAGTTGTGTAGATTGTTTACTGATTAACCATGGCCTGACTGTATTGTATTACAAAATCATAATAAGAATCAAGAGTGATATATGAACACAGAATTTTTCAAGCATGCTATGAAGTTTCCAAACAAAACTTGCATTCCATCATTTTTCGAAAGGTCATTGTTCCCTGATGAAAGGATTAGTTTGTGATCAGAGAAATCAATCTGTTATGTGGTTCTTCCACCATTTTCCTAGAGAAAAATGCAATTGTAACAAGTGAGATGAAAAAATATGTACCTCTGAAGATATTATTTTCACAAAAATAAGTCCATACTGATTTATTTTCCTAAATCAAGTTAGAGTATGTAATCTAGTAAGTTGATCCCATTAAGAAAATATTTGAGACAGAATTTTGATGTGTTATATTATTATACTTGCCTATGTCTTTTGAATATCTTAAATGTACTTTGCAGGTTTTTCTGAAGGACAGCAAGCCAAGGATGACTCGCAAAGAGCTTCTTCTCAGTGGAATAAGAAAAGCGGCTCACTGTAGAGAACTTGCTATTGAACATGGGCTTTCAGGTGATTTTATTTCTTGTTTTAAATTTTGGACAAATCTTAACAATTGTCCTTAAATTCAGGCAAGATAAGGAAGAAAGTGAGAGAAATGAGTTTCACATATGATCTATTGAAATTGTTGTAAGGGGAGAAAATTATTATCTGTATCAATGGATTCTACTGAAAATTTGTTTTTCAGCAAAATGAAGCAGTAAATTGCTTAAATTTTCTACTTCATATTAGAACTTTAAGTTTGTGGCGAATTAATAAATATTCTTAAAAAGTATCTCTTCTTAATTCTGTAGAGTGTATTTGTTGATTTTATGTGGCCTTACTATAACAGAGGCAGAAGCTAGGACATTAAGGACACTTAGAGATGAGAGAGCTTACGATGACTTGCATTGGGTAAGGACAACTTATTCCCTGAGATATCTCTCTTTAATGGAAGCTTCATACACCATGCCTTTACTCTTTATGGATATTCCTTATATCATTGAAATTACCTTTGAAGTCGTTTGTATGGTTTATTCTTTACAATAAACTATAAAATGAAGAAAATTATCTGCACCTTGGCTTGCAGTGTACTATGAACAGATATCAATGATTTGTAGTTAGTAATCCTTACTTCACATCAATATTTGCTGTATGCTATGTGTAAGTGTTGTTTAGAGTCTTAGACGCCTCTTATCAGAGGTCTTAAAATACTCCTAGTACCCAAGAATATTTTGAAATACAGTCTCCTAGCACACATGTTTTTGCATTGCAAGGCATGGCTAATTTTTTTTGGGACCAAATAGGAGAACAAAGATTCATAGTCATCACCAATGACCATGATAGTTAAAAGAAATGTTTTAGAGTGCACAAGTGGCTTCAGGTGAAAAAGGTTCAAGAAGAATCTCCTAACGTGGAACCATATATTTTCCTTACCAGTAATACCATAAGACTGAATATGCATGTGTGGGGATGGGTTGGTAAAGGATCATGTGTTCCTGGGTGCCTTTGGGAGCTTCAATTGAATAACTACCTTTATTAGAAAAGCTTATCATGTAGACAAATTGTCTAGAAGACACATTTTTATTTTTGTGACAAGGGCTTAATATATACATCTATAGTTGGAGTCTGATCCTTGTCACCCCACTCTTCGATAAACACTCCAAAATATTTGATTACTGTATTTTCCCATGATTTTGTAATTTGAGACAGAACTAGAAGGAATATGCGAATCATCTAAGCCCTTATGCAACATAGTTCGGTTGCTTTTCTAAAATCAATGTACTTGATGCCTAGGGCTAAGAAGAATGTCATATTAATGCATCCTTTTAAATTTCACACCCTAGAAAGCTTCATACTTCTCAATCTGTATGACGTTGAATTGTATATAACCTGAATGAAAATAGGGATATGAGGGACAAGTCACACAAGTGTGCCATTATTTTGTATCTTTTCCATCAGCTAATTTCACTTTGTATGCATGTACGTCTTTATTGGCATGTGTTTTCTTAGCAAAATCTTGCAAAGATTTCATCCATTCTACACCAAAGTATGAACTTCAAAATTGTTTTTTTAATTCTAATGAAGCTAAATATGAATGTTATTATTTTACTGAAAGGATAAATACTCATGCCTCGAGGAATTTCTCTCTGGCTAGCTTTATCATGATATACTACACCACCATTACCTCTTATCTTGTGAAATTTTAGGACCTTGTTGATTTCTTTGGGAATCCCTTCTAAAATGATTCTCCTTTGTAGTTAAAACATTATAAACTCTACAAAAATTCTAGATTCTAAATAGATGGAAGTTTTCTAAGGAGGTTTCCTTATTTCTTTGCTAAATGATCCCTGTGAACTTGTCTCTTTTAGACTCTACCTTTGAGGTAGTAGATGTGGCTATGATCAAAGTATAAGCTGAAAATGCATTTTCTTTTTGGAACATAAATTTTCTTGATATCAATAGTGGCCTTAATGGCTTAAAGCCTAAACAATATCACAATAAGTGTTACAAATTGTCCCTCCTGAACTGTGGATTCAGTATTGAAATACAAATTATATTAAATAGGCTTAGTCAAAAAGAGAATCAATTGCATTGTCACTGGATAACTGTGGGTAAGATCCCTGCGAAAAGATTTTTCTCTCGACCCGTGTGAAGTGGTGCAGAATTTGACCTTCAAAAAATCTATCATAAGTAGTTTCCCCTTGATGTTCATCACCGTCCTTCAATTAGGACCTGAGCTCACCAATTGATGACTATGACAACACAGTCATATCTGGCCATCCTCGATACTGAACAATATAAAAGGCAGTTATTATTGTGGGACATCCTAGCAGGGCCCACCCAAAGTTCACACCATCCACAAAGTCTTTCATTGCTGGCAAGGACTGTTTCAAGGGAAGTGTATTTCAAATGTTGGCGAAACTATCACCCATCCAGCTTCTCTGCAGGAGACTTAAGAATTTTAAGAAAAAGTTGAACCCTCTACCTCTCAGACTTTTCATTGGCCAGTGGTGCTCAAGAAACTCAAGTGCAGCGTCAGGAAGATGGTGCAGATTTGATGGATCCCAAATCTTGCACTGATGCGCCTTAGCCTACAGCTTTGATAGTTTGTTGAAACTTGAGAGTTGTTTTGAATATGATGTGATTTCTGTTTTGGTTATCTCGAAGTTATTTCATACACCACACATTAGGAATTAGAATCTAATCTTAAAGAAATTTGATTATACTAGCCTTGAAACAGTTGGTAGTATTTGCTTAATGCCAATGTTGAATGTATAAGTTTATAAGCCTTTTATATGATTTTAAATATTTCCTTAGAGCGATTCAATATAGGAAATATGTTTAAGACTAGGCAGTGTATGTCATCCTCCTATTCAAGTAGAAGAGATTATTTTGCTGTTTCTTGTTTCTTGAATTTATAATGGTTGCTTCTATATATCCCTGTTTCTTTCTATTGCATGTTCATTATAATTTGTAGCTTTAGTAAGTAGGATCTGCTCTTCTTAGTAAGTTGCGGGTATGCATTTAAATATTTCCCTAGAGTGACTCAATATAGGAAATATCAAATATGTTAAAGATTAGGGAGTGTCTCAGCACTGATCAAAAGTATGTATAAGGTTAATGGAGCTTCTCAAAATCTTTTGCAAGTATTTATAATGTCAGAGAGTGTCTCAATGTGAGGAAACGTCAGTATATTTCCCAATTTTTTAATTATCTCAGTGTGGTAAATGCAGATAGGCTCATGGATTGTCTCAACAGTGGTTGGTAATAAACAAAGGATTGAAAGGCTATCCATGCATGTATCTTATTTAGGAAATAATACCCAACATGGTTCCACAGCCAACTTAAGGTGTAAGGGAGTAAAGATAGTAATGGTAGGTCAGGTGTACAGTAATAATCATTTAATAAAGTGCACTATCACAAATAATAAAGTATCATTTTTGGTTTCTTCATTTCATATACTGACCACTAAAGGGGTATCAATTCCAAGAGAGGACTCCTACAACGGTGGAGCATGTTGTCGTTGATTAAGCCTTTGAGTTTGTTTGAACTTTGGTGACATCGTTCCTTAGTGCAGTGTCTTGAGTGAGAATTCATAGTAGTGAATTCATAAAAAATCTATTCATATTATTCAAGTACACTATTTTGGTCTGTTTGTACACCGAGTTTGGATCCAATAGACCCTCACCCACTTTGCAGAGGTTAATAATTGAGGAAGAGTCATGTGAATCATGCCCTTGTTTATAATATCTTTTGTGATACCCTCAAGTTTTAGATTTGTAGCATTGCATAGACGAAATACTGTTTCGACAAGGTTATCATAAAAAAATTCATGAAAAACAACTATTGCAGTGGAAATTCACTTGGTTGAATCCGTTTGAAATATATTTTAAGGAGGTTCAAGTTGCTGAATGTAAATGGTTTGCAAAATTGTTCAAACTTGTAGAACAATGATGGCCATGTTATAGCATTTTTGTAGCAGAACTTATTATCGACAGGATTTTTACTTGTTGAGCACTAGCGAACTTTCTCCAAATGAGAAAATTAATTTGGAATTGAACCAGGGTAATGTTTGGGGATAATATGTAATTGTTGGTTCAACTTCAAACAGTTACAAATTTAGAAATTTATAGGCATAGCATAGGGATTCTAAACTATTCTCCAAGAAAATAAGAAATTTCAGGTCAAATTTACCATTTGGTTCTCTACATCCTTCGGCGATTTTATCTCAAACTAGGAAACCAGATAGGAGGAGCTATATGCATGATTAAATTGAGGTTTGAGGTTCACTACAAATGACACAATCTAGTGTCGATAAGCATTGGATCAATGGTGATTGGAGTACCAATTTTAATTAGTTTAAAAACATGCAAAAGTTAAAGTTTGTTTAGGCTACCATGATCAATCCTGGCCCAAAGACTACAAATTCAATGCATTTTCGCAAATGTCACAATATATTGCCATGGTTTTCACTTTTAAAAAAAAATGTTTATTTTGAAAGATTCGTCATATTAATACAAGAAATATTTATAGAATTCGGTACAAAGAAAGGATGGGTATGTACAATGACAATTAAAACCTCATTCTAAGAGCAACAAGTGCAGAAATAAAATCAGGATACAACTTGGGATCTAAGGCACAAACATCCTTAATCAGTAAATATCCTTTGGCAAGAAGCTGATGGCGAACCTCTTCCCTCCAAATGGAACAAAAGGCAGATAGGGAGCTGTCCTCTTGAGCAAAATCTTTCTTGCATCTTATTTTCCAAAGAACTAATAAAGCCGAGACCCTCAGGTAGTGCCATAGCTCAATGAAAACAGGATGAACCTAAGAGCATCAAAATCTCCAAACAAAGCAGAGTGCTAATGAAGTTTGTTCTGAAACAATGTTGAACATTGATCCTCAAGGTATCTTTAACAATGCTTAGCAAATTGTACTCCCAAAAGATATGCTTCATGGTCTTCGACTGGCGAAAAATGGAGCAAAGACCATTTGAGAGTCCACTTTTGGCCAATATGGCCTTGAAAGTAATCCCCTGGTGAACAACCAACCATGCAAACACTCAATTTATACAACAGCCGAATCAACCAAACACTGAGAAGATGATGGATCCATCTATCCTCTGGATCTGAGGAGAGCCAAGGGGCATTAAGGACCGGGGATAGAGGGTGTCTCTGATGAAGCATCAAATACATTTGGTGAGAATAATATTGAAAAAGCAGATGACTAAAGCACCACCTCCAATCCCTCCAAATTGGACCAAATATTCCAATATTCATCGTAAATAACTTTGGTTTAGGAATAAGGCCTCTCAATTCCAAGATTGAGGGATGTTTGGAAGCAAGGAGACTATATTCTTGAGCAAGAGCATGCTACTCCTAAGAGCGAGCAACAAGATCCAACAAATCACCTCAAACAAAGATGCCCTTCCTGCTCAACCTGCGAGTTTGAAAGTGAGGTAGTTCCGCTACACAAGATCCCTGATCCCTCCATCACCAAATAGGGAGACACGTTAAATCTCAGCCAATACCCTCCCAACATGAATGAACCAAACCAACAACAACTTTCCAAGCACACCAAATGTTCCTAAAGATAAGGGAGCCCAACACTTTAAAGAGATGGGGTGTCGAGAGGATGTCACATAAAGCAAAAGCTCCTCGAACTTTGCTAACATACTGTGCAGTAATCATCTAATGTCGAAATAAGATCTGACATGACACAGAACCCTCGAGACATCACACCACCCACTTAGCTGAGAGAATGCTATCTTGTGTGGCAACCTCAATCAACCCCAAGGAACTAAAGGAAGGCCCTTCTCCCCATCGAATTTAGTCCATAAATAAGCCCTCAAAATCTTCTCAAGATGTTGGAATTGGGTCCAACTTGGAAACCAACAAGAAACATAGTAGATATGAGAGGCCTAGAGAATACAAGTACTATGGTCAACTTGCCAGCACATGGGAGGTCCTTATGGTTCCATATGTGAAGTTTACTCAAAAGCTTCTAAAGGCACCACACATGGAGATAGGTGACAAGACGTCACCAAAGGGAATACCCAAGGAACACACAATAACTCTAGGGTGGATATAAGACCAAGCTGCAGGGATCCGTTGTGGGTGAGTATCCAAACCAACAAGCTAGAAGTCTGTTTTGTGGTCATTGACAACGACTCCCGAAAAAATGCAAAAAGTTTCCAGACACGCAAGGGCTCCATTAACAAAATCCACTCCATTGTAACTGAGAGAAGGGAGTCATCAACAAAATGATTATTAATCATTTTTGGACCATAAGGAAGCCAGATACAATGAATCTTCCTAGCAACTAGGGCAGCCTCAAGCAAATAATAGAGCATCTATTGTCAAGACATAAAGATAGGGGGCCAAGGGACACCCTTGATGGATGAAACAATGTAAGAGGATTTGAGGAGCCAAGGCACTGTTAACAAAAACCAAGGCCAAAACATTGGTGAAGAGAGTGGACACCATGACAACAGAACGAGAACCAAAGCCTAAGCAAGTCAACATCTCTGAGATGAAGGACCGATCAAAAGCCTTGTAAAAAATCAGGGACTGTTGTCTAGTCTCTCTAGCCCATTCCATAACTTCAAAAGCATAAACCACAGTGTCATGAATAAACCTTTCTTCACAAAACTTGCTTGCCCTTGGTGCACCACATATCTAGTGACTGGACGCATCCTCAAAGCCAATGCCTTAGCTATAATTTTGTAGGCAATGACAAGATATATAAAGGTTGCCGACCCCCAATAAAGTCCTTAGGGGTGTTCTTAGGAATAAGCTTGGTCAACCCTTGATTGAGAAAATTAGAAAGATGCCCAAAATTGAACACCTTAGAAGCCAGAGAATAGAAATCATCACCAATGGTCTCCTACATGGCTTTGTAGAACTCAAAAGTTCATCCATACTCGAGGATTTGCCATTCTGCATGGAGAATAAAGCATAGTGAAGCTTGTCCTTCGAGATGTCTCTATTTAATCTCTCCCAATCCCTACTAGAGACCTTGCAGGCAACCACTCTACAACAAGCATCTCTAGCAGAGACCACCCTTTCCAACAAAGATTAAGGAGCAAAAATATTTTGGAAATGCCAACTAAACAAACTTTTGATTTCTGAAGGATCCTTAGCCAAGGAACTGTAAAACCGACTTAACCCAAACACCATTTCCGCATAAACCTTCCCCTTGAGGAAGTCAAAGAAGAACTTGGAGCCCTCATCACCCTCTTGTATCCATTGGAGACGGGCGCGAATCCGAGCACCCCTAGCAATATAATCCTCATCATGACAAACAATCGACTCCACCTTCACAACCACTTCTTGGAGAGCACATTATGCGGATAAACTTCAAGAGTGATACGAGCCACCTCAAGACGATGTCAAGGCTCCCACAACTCCCTTATTTGTTTTCGAGCAATCATCCTCCCCCAACCTCTCATAAACTTGACCTTGTGGTAATTGATAACCTTCCAACAAAGGATCCACCCTTGATGACCAACAAGATGGGGAGAAAGGTTCTAAACTCTTTGAACAAGGGCATGGAAGTCCTCCAAATCCAAATCCAATTTGAACTGAGGCGAGTCAATCGAAGGACCAAAAAAAGATCACTATCTGAATCAAGAGATGATTTGATCTTGTGACATCCATGAGGACCTTAATGGAACACCGTTGAATTGAGAAAGTCATATCCTCACGAGGGCCATATATATGATCCAACCGTGCTTGAATCATGTGACCACCCTGACAATAATTGGACCATGTGAACCAACTACCATGGTCCAGGTCCTTTTGCTTTCAGTTGGGGTCATTTTTTTTGGAGAGAATCCTTACATCGACACCGACTCTGCTTTTCAGCGCCACTGACCACAGAGCCTAGGCCACCACATCTATTGCTATCCCACTCTACCATGTTAAAATCACCACCACTTATCCACTTTGCAATTGGAAGAGACAAAGCCATCTAATCACGATGCGTGCAATGCTTCGAGTGATATCGTGACATCCAATCACGATGTTTGCGATGCTCTGAGATGATATTAGGCGCATAAACAACACAAAAGCCAAATGCATGGTCTTGAATCAAAAGAGTGATCCAAACACACCGATCATCGGGGTCTGAACCAAAGCCAACCACAAAGTTCTGCAAATTAGAGGAGAGGGCAATCACAACCCTTATGCTTCCCCGACAATGCTGAGAAGCCCAAAAGGGGCCATTCCAACAATACTTCATCCTATTTTTGAGCTCAAAACCAATAGAATTGACTTCTTAAAGGAAGACCACATTTGGTCCAAAGCTTTGCGAAACAACATGCACGAACTATTTGCGATTGGAATCATCATCCCTCCCACATTCCAAGATAGAAAGGATAGCTTCATTTCAAAGAAGAAGTCCTAGGCTATTGTAGCGGTTATCCATCTCAAAAATTAGCATGCAATGCTTAGAAGAGTGAATCATTGTATCTTTATATGAGTTTGCAGCTTGGGGCTTGAATCCCCTCACTCCTGTCCACATGAGCAGGCGAAGAAGCCATCTTCCACTTGTTCCTCTTGACATGCCATCTAGACTCAATCTCCATACCATTGGCCCCGAAAGAAGTGAGACCACCATCTGGGCTTTTAGGGTAAACGAAGGTCCAACTCCAAGGAAGAACTCTTAGCCCGAGGCTGATCTAGGTGTCCACTGGGCGACTTCAATGGACCAGGTCTACCAAAAGCAGAACTACTTGAATGTCTTGCACCAAAACTTGCACCACAAGAGTTAAAGGCTACCAATATTTGTACAACTTGAAATGCTCGAATTAGGGCCACCATTTGCAGACCCTTTTAACCCCCTACTATTGGAGTCTAGACTGCATGGAAACGCCCTAAACCCCCTCGTACCAGGCCTGATACGTACACCGGGCACTGGTACGCTATGGGTATGTACCCATAGGCCCTGGGTACTTCCTGGGTATGGAAATCCGTAACTGGGACGTACCCAGAGCTTGTGGGTACGTACCCACAGCGTACCCACATGGATTTTTTAATTTTTTAAGTGCAAAAAAAATTAAAACTTGAGGGCTTTGACTAGAATTGAACCTAGGAAAGTTTGTGTGAGATTCAATATTGCCAATAGGCTCCAAAGGGTCGAGAGAGATGAAAAGGACTTCATGTATAAAATGCATAGAGAACACATAACAACACAAGTTTAGAAGAATTGAGGACAATTTCTTATGGTTTCCAGGCTAGTTACATATTACAAGCGACAAACTCTAAATGTTTTTTTTAATGTCCAATGAGACGTCTAACTCAAGCTTAAGGCATTGATAATGAATTATCAAATCTATAATACAGTCTATGTTATTAACTATTATGTTTGGAACATTATGAATCAATGCAAACTCAAGTCTCAATTCTCAAAGCATTGGAAATTTGTTTTCATGTTCTATGAATGATTTTAAGTTGTATGAGTATTAAATTTCAATAAGTATGCAATGTATGAGTATTAAATTTCATTTAGTATGCAAATGCTTCTTTAAATTTATAATTTATATACATATTTATATATTTATATATTTAGATACATAAATATATATAAATAACGTACCAAAAGCGTACCGTACCCAAGGTTTTTAAAAATTTGCCGTTTTAGCGTACCGAACCCGTACCCCTATTTGTACCGAAACAGTCTAGATTGGAGTATCAAGCTATATAAGTGTCCCCACTCCCTAAATCTTTGCAGGAGGGAGTTTGAATCCTCCCTTCACTATCCACCTCACCTGCCTTGGGCTTGCGATGAGGACAATCTCTAATCAAGCGATCCTGTGGTTGAGACATGAAGCAAACTTTTAAAAGATTAAGGTAACTAACCTTCTGTGTCTAAACACCATCAATAGTGCAAACAAAAATAAAAGGGTGGAGTTTCTTCTTCAAGTCAATGTACTAATCCTTTCAAGGGTTTTAACCAAACACACCAAATGCAGATTTGAAATTTAAATTGCAGCAGACTGAGCGACTTGAACTATCAACAAAAAAAGCCAAAAATCACCACAAAACACCACAAACCAACTAGCCACTATTTTATATATATTTTATGGAATATTAGGAGCCAAAATCACAAAGAAATGTAGAAGAATACACTGCTGGAAATTAAATATGAACTGGAAATTGTAGCCACAAGAAAAATATGAAATATGGTTCTAGAAACCCTCTAAATTCACCAAACTTCAGATTTTGACCTTTAAAAATATTACAAATCAGATTTCTTAGATACTTCATCAAATGTGCCAAACCCTACCCAAGGTAGGTCACACCACCCTAAATAATTCAATTACAAGATGAAAATTATAAATAGATCTTCAAATCAGCTCTTCACTTTAAGACCAAACAATGATGAAGGGTTTTCATCTTTCACCCAAGCCACTAGAAGGGTTTTCGTCCTTCCAAGAAGCCTCACAAGAGGGTTTTCGTCCTCAAGTGGATGACCAAGGAGAAACAAGCTCACAATGCCCAAGTAGAATAAAATGTGCCAACTCTCCCTAGCAAATGGTGTCTCTAATTCCCTTTTATATCCTCCTTTTGGCACCAATGTACAAATAGAAAAGGCCGACCTGTATAATGCAAGGAAACACTAAAGAAAATGTAAAAATATTCGATAAAAACATATTATGAAGGTGCTCAAGGTTCTTCTCCTTCATTTTTGCTTCTTTGCCATGGAGAAGGAATGGCAAGAAGACCAAATATCAGCTCTTAAGTGGGAAAAATGGACATTACAATCCTCCCTCCCCAAAATTGCTTGTCCTCAAGCAATTGCAAGTGCCCGGATCCCAAACAATTTTCAGCTGCTCCCTTTTTGTATTATCACCATCCAAGCATTGATAATCCACCAATCTCCTTCCTGTTGTCCCAACCACCAATGGAATTTCGTTCTTTTGCTTCAAAATTTGAGATGAAAGGAGTTAGAATCCCACCTCCAATTGTACAAAATAGTGCAAGAGTGTCATTGTGAAGAAAATACAATCTCTGGCTATAGAAATGTCTTTTTAAGAGCCAAGGCTTCAACAAGAACAAATTGAAAATGAATAAATCAGCAGACCCCTTTGGTGAAACCATCTTCAATTTGACCCTTGGGTCAAGGTATTTGCCATCCCATATTTCTCCCAAGTTTAGACCATTGATTCCTTGAGAGAAATAACACCATAGTGACTGAATGAGGGCTGCAAAATGACTACAACAACCATGAAGTGTTTGGTACCTCTTCAACCACTTGCTTAGAAGCTCCTTATTTGGTACCTTATAGGCAAACAAATGGCTGGAAAATTTGTGATCAGCAGTAGAAAGGAGAGTACAATGGATGAAATCATGACATACCTTCGAAGTTCCCCTTTCCATCCATGCTATGGGAGTCGACCACAAGATTACAGCTGATAAGAACTTAGAGAGATGGCTGGAAATACTCATACAAAAGCTTATGGCAGTGTTATTGGAAATAAAAAATATTTAAGTCTTACTACCTTCCAACGGAAATCTTCTTTCCTCATTTTTCCTTGATAGAATGCTCTCAAAAAATGAAAACATACTGCTGTTCGTGATTGGAAATGGCAGCCCCAAAATCTGATTTTTGCAAACTAAGCCCTAGGACCATAGCATAACAACTACCAAATTGAAATCTCATGGAAAAAACCAAATTTGTGAATAGCATAAATACTAAAATTTGCCTTACATGGGCTGGAAAATGAAGATCAACAAGCTCATGATTGAAATCAGCAAACATGTTAGATCTGAACAAAACATTCTTGCATTCCTTTTTTGCCCAAAAATAAATGCTTGGAATACCAAAATAAGTATTCCGGGCAACATGCTTACCGTTGTCCATAATCCCCACAATTCGTCCAACTCATGACTGAAATTGTGCATCCTATCATCCAATGAAGTGACAACAACTGGACATTCATCACTATTGATTAGAAGAGCTTTGAAAATCTGAAAATTACAATCTCTAATGGCTGCCTTGAACATGCCTATTCCACTCTCAATGCAAAGTGGAACATTTTCCCAAACTTCTCCATCAAACACACCATTAGCAAACTTGTTCTTTACATACTAAACTGAAATTAGTGACTTCCAATCCGCTGTAGTTTTAGATAAAGAACAGAAATGTGACTCCAATGAAATGGTATCTTCCACCGAATAACAAATTTCAAGTGTTTCCGGAAGCATACCTTGCAAAGAGATCTTCTTACCTTTGTCTATGAGGCTTATCTTCATGCTTTGATAGTTGAGAGTGAGCTCTCCCAATGAATGCCACCATTGAAATCCAAGCACAATACCCAAATCAGCCATCACATCGAAATAAGCACATACCTTACATGGTTCCAATGCAATTTGGAAATTAGGGCACCACTTGGTATGTTGTATAGAGTGACCATCCGCTAACTTCACAATGAGTCCTTCGAAGCCTTCAACCTTCAATCCCACTTGTGCCACCAAAAACTCATTAATGGAACCGTGAGTGTCTTCACCATTGATCAAACTAGTGGTTCCTTGTCCTTGGAAGGTAGAATCCTTCACAACCTTGTTAGCATACATAATGATTTCAAAATAAGCCTTCCTCAAATTTTATTTTAACCATGTGCATGGGGTGAGAATATCATAATCTTCCTTTCTACAATGCAAGAGGTCAACTGGAACCATGTACCCTTGCAAGGAGATATCTAAATGCCATGTGTCATCCCACAAGTTCTTCATATCATCATCCAAACTTGGCATATGATTTTTAAAAAGAAAATAAAGTGTGATTTCCATCATACCTTGGGTTGTTCATCACATTTCTACCTTCCCATGCCGGATGAGGAGTGATCGAAACATCCTCCATATTCCCAATCTTGAGACTCAGAATTTCTGAGTTGGAATCAGCCTTCTTCTTCTCTTCAGATTCAACAAATGAAGCTCTTTTCACTGTGTCTTCAACAATATTTAATTGATACTTGCTTGGGACACCTTCATGGTGCTTGCCAAACTCATGTACACAATAAATGACCCTTTGTTGACCGGTGTTCTGAAAATTCTAGCAAGCTCTTCATTACCATAATTATGCAAATAAAATTCTTCCTTCCTTGATCCGAACTTTGGAATGTCCTGAAGATGGATGGGTGCTTCTTGGAAAAGATTATCTTTCCCTTTAGTACCCATTCAAAAGATTAAGGTAACTAACCTTCTGCATCAGAACACCATCAATAGTGCAAACAAAAATAAAAGAGCGGAGTTTTTACTTCAAGTCAACCTCTACACAAACCCGAGGATTTGATTGAAACAAGTACTAGTGACCATTAGGAATGAGAAGCCTGCCAAACCGGTGAGTGAAAAGGTCAACAAAGGGACACAGATCAACAAGCAAATTTGGAAACTCTAGCCGGACGGGGTAATGTGCCTGAACACAATCCTCAGGGCTGAAATCTGCTTGCGACGACTGGACATAAGCAAGACTACGAGCGATATTCCATGTTTCAAATTTTAACACATGACGAGCTACAATAACCAAGTTAAACAAAAGTCACACACATTTCAAGCTCAACCCCCAATAAGAGTTTAGTGAGATCCCTTTAGCCTCCTAGTTCAACATACACCACGTGTTAAAGGTCTACTCATCCGGCATCCTACGTAGAAAATAAAGGAACACCCTCTAGATTTCAAATGCATGCATCCATCAAAGTACTTGTTATCTGCAAGGAAGAAGTTGAAATCCTCCTGGTCTAGCACATGCTTATGGGTCGGATGAGATGGAGGATGAGGGGGGTCCGCATACTCCTCGCACCGAGGCTCCACAACAAGCTTTTCAGGTTTCTCCATCAACTCAACTACTGTCTTTCCACGCTTATCTCCTCCTTCACAACACCTACGATAGAAACCTCAGGTGTTGAGATAATCCCGTGGTTGATGACAAGAGCCACAACCTCAATCTTCAGTTGTTCATCTATTTGCACTGCGTTCAACATATCCTCATAGTTTTGGAGCTGTTTTTCCATGATTTCCTTATTCATATTATCCACAATCCGTAGGGAAGACAAGTGTGGCCATTCGTCCATCTTTTTGGGCATATTGAAGGAGGGATTGTTGATAAACTGAATGCCATTGAAGTGCTCAGTTGTGTCAACAGCTTAAGTAAAAACAATCTCAGCAAGGGCCTCCTTAGAGGAAAAGGCAAGCATATTTGTGTCTAAATGAACACTCGTGAGAGCTCCATCAGTCTGCCCCAGTGATGTGGAATGGAATGAACCTATCAGTCCTTTTTCACAATCTGCCTAGGCTCCTTTGAAGTCTGGGCAGTTCGACTGGTTTTCAGGTCTTGCGCAGGCCTTGGGAAAGCCCTCGACCTGCTTTGTGAGAGAGGGAACAAACTCCAAAACCGACACAATCTTCGATGTCATAGTAGAGCGATTCGAATCAAATGTTGAGACCGAAAAACTAGAAATAGGCTTTTAAAACCCTTCACTAGTCTCCTTCACAGCATTAAATGGTTTAACTTATAGTTCTTCACAGTTTAGCGACAGGGAGTCTGAAGGGGAATGATCCCTAGATTGGTACCGTTGTGAATAAACAATCCCATCCTCCGCGTCACACACCGTTAATTTGTCTTTGATTGCCGTCAAACCAGCTTGTGAGGGTGATTTCACACGACCCTCTCACAAAGATTGGGTTTGGCCATGACTGGAAGCCATGCTTTTCACCTGCAATCCATCCTGTTCCGTCCCATTGACATTTTTTCTAAACGCAAAAACAAAGACACAATAAAATTGCTTTGAAATGGTGGTGGTTTCCGTTGAGTTATTGCTTGACCATTTGTGTTCTCAACGTGATAAAAATGGTATTAAACTCATAGATCCACAAAGTAATTCAATTACCTTGAAACTGCTTATTGGGTTCAGTCTTTGAGGGGATTGCATTAGCAGTACTTGGTTTATATGTTGCCGTGATTTATGATCTTATGAGGTCTGACCTAATTATTGAATGATAATTTGTATCAAATGGAGCTACTAATTGAGGTCTATATATAGCCTTAAACCCATTCATGAAGTTGTATTCTAATTTTCAGTCCTTAAGATTACTGTGTGGTTGTACTTGATGGTTCTTTACTCATGTTCTTGATGGCTGTTAACTGTTGTACTTGATGGCTGTTGTATCTTTCTATTAAATACTTGATGTCAAGACAAACATTATACTTGATAGTAATGGGCTGTTAACTGAGAAAAGACCTTGAAAATCTTGGTGTATATCAGTTGTGTTGAAAATTGGCAAATGGTTGTGGCTAGAAGTTGTTGATCGGTATTAGCATTCCCAACATGAGTGAATCATTATTGTTAGTTATGGAACCTAATCCTGTTCTTTGCAAATCAAAATTAGCAATACCGTGACTGGAATAAAGACTTGAATGTTGTGACAAGTGATGTGGTCTGACTTTACTGTTTCATTTTATGATTTGATGATAACTTCATTATGGCTTGCCGAAGTCTGCTGTTTATTTGGACTGTGTGCCACATAAGGTATCTGGATTTTTCCTTGGTTGATAGGATTTAATCTTCAGAGAGGTTACTCAAACCAGTGGACTGTTCTATTCTTGGAAAATTCAGGGTTGCGGGGTATTTCTCTGCAGCCTTGGTTGCAGAAAGATGGACTTTCTAAAATCCATACTGCAGAGAAAATCCCCACATTCCCTTCTGAAACTCTTCACTAATACATGAACAAGGTCTGCCCTCTTATATGGGGCTGTTACAATCGAATGCTATCAGGCTGATCTTGAGATGGAGCTTGTAGTGTTGGGGGTGGAGGAGGAGCAAGCATGTACATCTAGGGATAAAAATACTGTGGAGGATGATCGTGTTGATAACTCAAGTGCAGGTAGAATGGCTGGAGCTGTTTCCTTGACATACACGAAATGTTGCAGGCTCCAACGTGGTGCATCTTGTATTGGGATGAACAATGCAAGCTCTTTTCAACCTTAGTTGTACCTTGTACATTAAGTTTTTTTTGTTGCCATCGCCATGGATTTCCAAATCCATATTTTGTGTACAAGGAAACCATTTTATAAATATAAAAACAGCTCTTATTTAATATCAGCTCCCAAGTTTCATGTTCAACTGTTCAACTTGAAACATTCAATATTGTACTATTTACTTACTTCTTTGTATGTTAGCTGTAATTGTTTAGTTTCAAGTGTATTTTAAGTTGTTTTAATATAGAATGCATTTTATTAGTTTGTTTCCCTTAGAATTCTTTATTTTGTAGTGGTATTTTAAATTTTCCGAGTCTTTGTTTGCAGAGTTTTTACTGAGTCTGAGTCTCGTTACTATGATAGTACGCATAGGGAAATGTTACCATGCAAATGTGTTGCATAAAAATTTCAAACTTTCACGCATGACAATTAGACCCAAATGTGAAAATTTGCTCTCGAGTCTTCTTGAACCCTCCTCCCTGGTCAGTTTGCCTACTGTATCATGCTCATCCTATCCTTGTAGGTCCTTCCCATGTGTTAAATAAGCTTGTCCTATTGTTTGCAATGTTTTAGCAAGGTCATTCATCTCATACCATGAAGTGTTTTCAAAGGTTAGTCTTCGAGTAGGCCTAAAAAGGCAAATTTCAGCTATTTCACGACAGGTGTGCCTCCTCCGGGACAGAGTTGAAAGCCCACAATCATCTGGAAGTAGTGTTGGAGGGTCTAGAACATGTTGGAAGTGGTTTAGGAAAGTTTAGGGAATATTTGGAGGTTTAGGGACATATTGAGCAACATCGGGTTTCTAAGGTGCAAGGAGTGTACGGTAAAAAATTGGCACCTGATCTTCCGAGGATGATTCTGGGAGCTTCGTAAGGAGTTAAGAGAGAAACAAGTACTCATTGGAAAGCTAGAAGAATGCTCTACATGATGCAAATTTCAAATCTTTCACAAGACTCAATTATCTCTCAAGGCAGCTCAAACTGTGTAGACACACCCTACTGTCCCGAAGAAAAAGGAGCTATTTCAGGGAGTTGTAGGCATAATTGAAGAATGAGACCCATCCCGTTGATCTTGGTAGGCTCTTGGGAGTCAAAATCATATAAGACTTCACCAAGAAAGACCTCCTAGAGCTTCGACAATCATGTCGACAAGTTCTCTCTCTCTTGCAGTTACGTTTCTTGCAGTTAGCCAAGTTTGCAAGTGGACACTTGTCACCTCTAGGTTGAGGCACATTTTTGTGTCCCTCTTGTCCCCATTCCCAAGGGAACAGAGGGGACACAAAAATGCGCCCCTCCTCATGCTTTTCCCCTTGGTCTTCCATGTGACGAACTTGCAGCACTCTGGAGGGCTTATCTGGCTCATTTCACTCCTTCCCCATCTTGCATCCACGCTGCACCACTTGTCATCACTTGGTGAGGGTGCATTTTTGTGCCCCTCTTGTCCCCATTCCCAAGGGGACAGAGGGGACACAAAAATGCGCCCCTCTCTAGCCCCTTGCATGGTTTTTCACACGACCGAGTTCAAGCCCCCGAGTGTTTAAGCTAATCTTTCCTCTCGTCCTCCTCATCGAATCACGTACCGACACTTGTAATCACCACATGAGGGTGCATTTTTCTGTCCCTCTTGTCCCCATCCCAAAGGGGCTAGGAAAATGCGCCCCATGCCAAGAAGTTAAAACCCTACTTTGAAACCTACTTGTTGCTACTACATTTGCTACTCAAAATACACTCTCTGGAAGTTGCAAAACAGAAGAAGCTGCTTTTTACCTCATTTCTTCCTCCAAGCTTGACTAAGACTCCATATTTGAAGTTGAAAAACCTCAAATTACTTGCAAACACAACCATGTTGTTAAAATCCTTCCAGGGCATCCATGATTGTAAGAATGGAGCTATTCTCATTGCCAACAAGCCGGAAAATTGATTCTACTAAGCTTTTCACCGAGTTTTCTTCTCCAAAGCATCCCTTTGATAAATGAAGCTCAGAGACTCCATTAATGGCTGCCATAACAGCTTCATACGTGAAACCCTAACCTCTTAAAGTTGCTTTTTTGATTTCCAACAATTCTAGCGGGCTGAACACAATGAAAATTGGAGCACAGGATCCCAACGAGGAGCCGAATTCAAAAATAATGTTTCCGATGCAAACCAAGGCCAAAATGAACACTTACTAAAAATAGCATGTGCCATGCCCATTCACATGCTAAATATAGTAAGTCCTTCAAATTCCAAGCTCTGGTCGCTCAACTCATCTAGAAACAGTGCAAAATAGCAGGCAGGACAAAATTGACAATTTTGCCGAAAAATGTAAAAAACCAACTTTCGAAAAATAGAAACTTGCTAAAAATAGCAAGATATCATCAACAAAGGAGAATTGAATGTGCCAGAAGACTCAAAATATCAAATTTGAACAAAAAGACAAAATATCCCAAAATTGCAAGAAGTCCTGGTCCCACTTGCTAAAAATAGCAAGTCTCAGTTTTTGATGTAGAAAGTTGCAGTTGGCTCCGTTTTCGCTCGTCTTGCTTCTTTTTGATATCTTCACAAGGTGGAGGTGGTTGCATAGCTCGAACAAGGAAATTCACCCTTCACGGAGGTCTTGAAGCATCATTTTGATCGCAGTTGTGTCCGAGAGTAAGACAGAGCATATCAAGGCGCAGCAGGTAAAAAACAAAAACATTGTGCTATTGGAAAAGATTCTAAAAGGGTCGAGAGATCCTTTGATCATCGTAACTCGTCAATCAGGTTAGAGCCTTCCACATCTCTCCGGTGAGCATGTTGGAATGAGCTCAGTGAGGTAAGTGAGCCAAGGTGAGCTAAACTAAGTGAGTCAAGGTGAGCTGGTTGAGGTAAAGCACTACGAGTAAGATCTATCAAGCATGGGTTTTCAAAAGGGAGGATAATGAACGAAGAGCAAAAAGCTGTGATACCGATACAATAGGGGGGTCCTGAAACTGGTACAAAACGTACCGGGTACGGGTACGGCCTGGATACAGGGGTGGGAGCGGGG
Organism: Taxus chinensis; assembly: GCA_019776745.2. NCBI lineage: Eukaryota > Viridiplantae > Streptophyta > Pinopsida > Cupressales > Taxaceae > Taxus > Taxus chinensis. Next base: position 648,953,192 of record CM034146.1, read on the forward strand.
AGGATACGGCAGGGTCTTTGCTGTTAATACACAGAGAAACATACAACAAATAGGATACTTTTGAAGCCATACACATATCTTTTCAACTGAAATCTGTATTTGCCTTCTGCGACTCACTCTTGCATCGTCTGTACCTGTGAATAAAGAAGCGTGGCTTGTCGCAGGTCTCGATACCGTTTGGGACCAGCTGTATAATATTTACATTTTCTTTTCGTGTATTTTTAAGGTTAGGTTGAAGTCTTTTTATTAATGCGTTTCCTTTTGTTTTTGAGTTTATTTTGTTCTTTTATTTTTTAGTTTATTTTGTATTATATTCTTTTGTTTTTTAGGTTATTTTGTTTTTTATTCTTTTTTATTTTTCCGTTAAATGTTTTTTAGTTTATTTTGTTTTATATTCTTTTGTTCTTTAGTTTATTTTGTTTTATATTCTTTTGTTTTTCGGTTTATTTTATTTTTTGTTTTTTTTATTATTCCGTTAAATGTTGTTTCCTTCTTAATTATAATTCTTTTATTTTTGTTTTATTTATCTTTTTATAATTCTCTATGTTACATTTTAATTGAATTTATTTTAATAATTTTTATTTAATATTTAACTTCTTAATTATTTAATATGAATATTAATTTATTTAAATTGAATACATTATTTATTAATTTTAAATATATATATTAATCGAATTTAATGGCGATTTTTTTTTCGAACTTTATTTATTGAGCAGACTTGAACTGAATTTTATCCTCATTGAACTCGAACTCGAACTCGAACCTTGTGACTTAGCGTGGAAGAATATATCAATATGTGGAAGAATATATCAAAATTTAATATTTATTATAGTGAATGATTTTATTAGTCTTTTATCTTGTCTTTCATATGCATAATATGTGGGTAATAACTTAATTCTTATTTAGAAGGCTAAGATTTATATATTTTTTAATTTTTATATATTTTTTATACTGCTGTATCCAACGTCGTATCCGGGGGTCAATTTTTTTTTTTGCTGTACCTGCGTATTAGATACTCCGTACCTGTACTCGCATCCAAAACGTATTGGCTACTTAGGCACAAAGTGATTCCATATTCCAGAAGATCTCGTAAGCAGGCAAAGCTCATTGTAGATCCCACAAAACTTCTCGAGTCAAGTAGGAGTGATCCATTGTAGCATAATTCTCTTTAGGGGCATCCAAGTATGTCTTCCCCAGTGGTGGAACTTTCCCATATTGAACAAGAGGTGATCTTACATCAGGTTCCTGAAAGTGCTCCGGTGATGAACATCATATCAGCTCTTGAAGAGCCATTCCCATGGATTCAAGAAATGCTCGAAAGTGAGCCAAAAACAACTCAACAAGCTATCATGCCCGATCTTGGAGCTATGTCAAGAACTTTGAAATCCAAGCCAGGGAAGAAGGCCCATACAACTTCCCGCTTCTTTAGTGGCACCCCAGGTAACCAGTATGTTGAAGTTGCTAGGCCTAAGAATGAAAAGCCTATGGAGGAGATGACTCCATCAGACTATGATTTGATTTGCATTTGATTGGGTCAAGCTTCACACGAGCGTGATTCTCATCTAATCAAGGAATCCTCTTCCCGCTTCCTTGCTCTGAATGAAGAGTACAAACAAACAATTGGAAGAACAGGTAAAAACTCTCAGTGCTCACATTCAACCCTTCATGGAGCCGGATTCAACATCTTCTCTTCCTATAGAAGACATTCCTCCAATCAATAGTGTTGATCCTGAGGTGATCAAGAAAGCACAAGGTTACATGATGCAGGGGAAGGCCAACGAGAAGTGGATTGAGAAGATCATCAAGAGAGGTAAGACAATGTTTCTAGAGGTCATCTCTCTAATCCAGTACATTCTTGCCATCTTGTTAGAAGTGAAAAAAGCGAAGGAGGAGATTGAAAAAGAGAGGGTCCACTGGGATGAGGTGTTTCCACCGGTGTCTGAGATGAGCTCCTTAGACTCTCACACCCTTGTAAGTAAGAATGTGTTTGCATCAGTTGGTGAGAACTTGTCTTCGGTTTGGGTCTGCATCATTGATGAGAGATATGGTATGATATCAGATGCCACCTCTGAACTTGTCTTTTGTGGACAACATGCTTCTAAAATCTTGAACGTGGTCTACAACTGTGTTCAGAAACTTGAGTTCCCTCCACTCACCAAGAATTCATCATCAGAAGAACTCATTGTTTCCTTCCAGGAGCTGATCAAGAAAGAGGTAGGTGACTCTCTTTCCTTTAATGAAGGTAACTTAGAGTCCCTGACCAACATCAGAAACTCCATCTTGGAAATTGCAAAAGATCACGAAAGATGGCTTAGTCAATGTAAGAAGATTAGTGAGGTTCCCGGGGCATGGATCAAGGTGTTAAGCCGTGTTTGCATTCCAGAGGCGGACAAGTTGACACTTGCAGTAGCTCAATTTAGCAAAGAAAATGAGAGGCAAGGAAGCCGTTTGAGAAACATCTCATTAGGGATCACGAGTCAACAAGTTCTTCGTCATAAGGAGCTTCTTCATCAGATATGTCAACTCCTTCCTTCCCCTCTCTTTCTACCTCTTTCTTCTCTCCCCCTTCGTAATTCTTCATCGTACGTAATCATGATAATTTGTCTCATTCACTTAAGTGACTTTCTAAAGTTGAATTGTAAAAGTCCCTTTGATTTATAAAAAGGGAATTTATTTCTCATTTCCTAGGAAGATGTTAAGTCACAAGTTGAATGGGAGCATGAAGAGTCATGTGGGGGGGGGGGGTAGATGAAAGGTCAAATCACAATGCTATAAATTGGGATGGCTTCTTTATTCCTAGGGATCCTCAAATCTTAGTTTTTTTGTAGCAATTGTGGATTGTGGTTTGGATGTTGAACTTTGTATCACCAACACAAGAAATAAAAGCTACATTTCTTCGATTTCCCTTTCTATTGTTTTCCTCTTTTCTATCTCTATTCTGCACTTTGCAAGCATAGTGATCAAGAAGGAACTTTGCATCCTTGATAGACGAATCTAAGGAACTGCGTGTCTTTAATTTATTAGTCTTACTAATGGCTTACATTGTTGCTTTCTTCTAATTGAACGTTGAACTACTCCAGTTATTGTGTGTGGACCCTGTTATTGCCTACTCACAACAATAACCCTCCTTTTCCTAATTTCTCTCCTTCACCCCCCATCGTTGCAAATTCCTCCCTTGTACCCCGTACAAGCACTTTGTCACAGGTTCAATGAAGTGTTCCTATGTGATCCCTGACCTATTGGTCACCCCCACAACATTTAAATAGGATTATGATAGTTTACATTTAATAATGAGAGCCTTCCCATACACAAGGAGGGGCGTAGCTTCATGAGCGTTGGTGGAAACACATAATTTACCATATGACAAATTATTTCACCAATAGGTAAACAAAATAAAAATAAGTTGAATAACTACAAATCATATTGATAGTGTAATGCCAAATGTGATGATATTCTTTGGTTGAACTTAGAACAAGTAGATTGTGCAAATGTTACAATATATTCACAAAAATCAAGATAAATTGACATATTCATTATGTTCATTAGCATAGTCATATTGCTCTCCAATGTCTTCATCAAGAGCATCACACCATCATGTGGTTCATTAGAACCACAAACAGTAGCAGTGCTACTCCCGCTAGCTTCGTCATGCAGGTTGTGCGAAGAACCTTCTAGCTCCGGGTCTACCAATGAAATGTGGGCAATGGATGCTTCCAAGTTTGGAGTCTTTGGGTCTACATCCCAACATTTTGTTTACCCTTGCTTGTGTGTTAGAAGATGCAAGTTATACTTCACTCCCAGCTCATTGTTTTTCAATATTTTAAAAAGTTGTTTTGACCAAAAATTCCATTTTTGAGTGTGAGTTTGTTGCGGAAATGTGCAAGGTGTGGCAGAGTGGATGCACCTAGGTATGTTCTGTTGAAGAACGTACCCGGGTACATTCCGTTGTACCATGTTTGTTAGGGACGTACACAGGGAAGTTCTACCTTACCTTGCACGTTTCCCTTGTGAACTCACAGTTGTATCCATACCTGAAATGTATATATACCTGCCTGCTTGTACCAGCATACTTAGTAACATAACTTCTTTGGAACAAAAATTGATTGAGTGGTAGATGTTATTTTCCCAAGCAAAGGTTTTATCCACGAGGCTATTGGTTCGGAGATAATTTTATAGACCAAATTGCATAAGGCAAATGGTCTGTATTAATCCATTTGTTTCACACATGCTATTCTAGGAACAATGACAAGGGTTGTTGCACTCAATATAACATAACTCCTCTGGGACAAAAGTTGATTGAGTGCTAGATATTAATTTCCCAAGTAAAGGTTTTATCCACAAACCTAAATTGCATAAGGCAAATGGTTTGTATTAATCCATTTGTTTCACATGTGCTATTCTAGGAACAATGGCAAGGATTGTTGCGGTCTTTTTTTTCAGCATTGATTTATTCAACTAAGATTCCTCTTCAACAACCATAAGTCCACCTTTAGCATTTGCTTGTTCAACTAAGAGACTCATTGTTTTATAATATTTTTAAAAGGCGTTTAGATTGAAAGAAAATCTGTTTTTGACTGTGGGTTTCTGTGGAAACGTGCAGGGTACGGCAGAGTGGACATACCTAGGTATGTTCTGCCGAAGGACGTACCAGGGTATGTTTTTCTGTGCGCTTTGCATCAATGATGTACATGGGTACGTTGTACTGTACCTTGCACATTTCTCTCGTGAACCCACAGTCGTACCCTCTGTTTCAAAAATTGCGATTTATCGGCGATAAATCGTTTATAAGCATGAAAACGATTAATCTTTTGAAAAATCGTGATTTTTGTTATGCTGATAAATCGGCGATTATTGGCAATAAAATACCCTCGAAAATGGTGGAAAATCATAGCTAAACTCGTGGAAAATCGTGGGTGAAATCGCGGCTTAGGTTTAAATGCGAAAAAAGACCAAATCGATTTGTTTTTTCACCTGTTTTCTCTTGCCCGACTCGGTTTTGCTCCTGCGACTCACATTTACTCCATTCGTGGGCATTCGACGTGGGTAGGAGGGCACGCAAGTGCAGAGTTCGTGGCCAGTTTTCCAATAATTTGTGGCCATTTCGTGGCCCTAGCAGGAGCAAGTAAAGAATACTGTATTTTTTTTTCCTTTTTTTTTCAATACAGTGAATACACTGACTTTTCAATATTGTAAGTGTAAATACTAAATAGGAGGGCATTCGACGTGGGTAGGAGAGCATTCGACGTGGGTAGGAGGGCACGCAAGTGCAGAGTTCGTGTCCAGTTTTCCAACAATTTGTGGCCATTTTGTGGCCCTAGCAGGAGCAAGTAAAGAATTCTGTATTTTTTTTCTCTTTTTTTTCAATACAGTGAATACACTGACTTTTCAATACTGTAAGTGTAAATACTAAATATTATAATTTATATTACAAATTTACAATACAGTATTATAGTGAATACACGACTTTACAAATAAATATTTAACAATGAAAATACTTACTGCCTGTAACCTATTAATAGTTAATACTAATAGTATTTATTTAAAATTTTAATATATTAATTCGTTTTGATTCTTTTATATATATTTAATATATTATAGTCTTTGTTGATAGTTAACTGTTATACAACCTATACAGTATACAGTACAGTGTATATATTTATATAAAATAACAGTCATTGTATTTTATTTTATTTTATACGTTTTGTATATTCTATACAATGTACATTATTATAAATTTATACTTATAGTTAACACTTAAGTTCTTAATTGTACAATATACACTATAAAATTATAATAGTATATTCAATATTGTATAACGATTTTAAAAATATTATCTATGAAGTTCTTATAATATACTAACATCTTCAATATAGTTTTTTCGTAATTTTTTCTTCATGCAATAGTAATATTATTCTTAATTTCGTCATACAATTTAATTTCTCTAAGGCTCGTAAATCTAAGACAATTGTTTTTTGTTTTGTTTTGTAAATTGGCATCGGGATCTGGTTCAAGTTCAACTGCTCATAGTAAGCCTAAATCAAATGACCCCTCTTGGAAGCATTGTGAACCAGCAGAGGGCAATTGTGTTATATGCAATTATTGTGGCATGAAGATGAGTGGAGGTGTTTATCGCCTTAAGTTCCACATTTCACGGATACCAGGGAATGAAGTGACAGTGTGCAATCAAGCACCGCCTGAGGCTCAACGAGAGTTGTCTGCTTACCTTGCAACTTATGCAGAGAAAAAAGAAGAAAAGAAGAGGAAAGCTAATGCACTTGTAGCCCTAGCAAATAGGAGGGAAGCGAGGGAAGGTTTTGACATTGGTGCATCTTCTAATGCCGCAACTCCACGAGGTCAAACACCGGGACGGGGTTCATCCACTAATAGTAGTTCAACAATGTTTTTTGTTCCTCAAAGTACTATTGGTTCACAACCTTCACTCGAAGGTACTGCTTGAAATAAAGAAATTCACAATGAAGCAAGAATAGCTGTGGCAAACTTTTGGTACTACAACAACATTCCTTTCAATGTGGCAAAAAGTCCATATTGGGAGAATTTGGTCACTGCATTGACTGTTGTTGGGAAGGGGTTCAAGGCTTCTACTCCCCTTGATTTGAGTGGCCCATTGTTGGAGGATTCCGTCACACATACCAAAAATCTTGTAGAAGAGCAAAAAAAGGTGTGGATAAAAAAAGGATGCACCATTTTGTCTGATGGGTGGACAAATGGAAAAAACCACACATTGATTAATTTCCTAGTGGCATCAAGTGGGCAGTTGGTCTTCCTGAAATCAATTGATGCCTCCCACCAAGTGAAAACTGCAATTACTTTGTGTGATATGTTAGATGAGGTGGTGAAAGAGGTTGGTGTGGAGAATGTCATCCAAGTTGTGACTGACAATGCGGCGACATATGTAGCAGTAGGGAGACTTCTTGAGGAGAGGCACCCTACACTTTTTTGGACCCCTTATGCAGCCCATTGTTTGGATCTCTTATTGGAGGACATAGGAAAACTCTCATGGGTGAAAAATGTGGTTGAGGACGCAAGAAATATTACAAAATTCATCTACAATCACACTTGGGTGCTAAACTTGATGAGAGAGCACACCAATGGAAAGGAGCTTGTGTGATCAGGGGTCACACGATTTGTCACAAAATTCATTACATTGCAACCTCATTAACATCCCTTAAGTAGATGTTTGTGAGCACCCGATGGTTGGAGTCTCCCTATGCTAGGAAGACAGAAGGGGAAAGGGTTGTGAAAACCGTTTTTGATGATATGTTTGCAAAGCAAATGGAAGAAATCATGAAAGTAATCTAAAATTGAATATTTGTTTATTTATCATTTATTATATAATTTTTTATTAATTTTGATTTTAAATATATATGTTATTTTGTTTTAGGTGTCAGAGCCTTTGGTTCGAGTTCTACGGATGGTAGATGGGGAGAAAAACCCAATGGGTTATTTGTATGAGGCTATGGATGTGGCCAAGGAGGCCATAGCTAAATATTATGGGCACAATCAACGAAAATATGAACCCATTTGGCGCATAATTGATTGGAGATGGAACAAGACACTTCATTGACATATACATGCAGCGGCGTACTACCTAAACCCAAAGTTTTTCTACTCCCCATCATTTAAGGCTGATGAGGAGGTTATGGATGGCCTTAATACATGCATAGAGAGGTTGGTATCTGACGAAGATATTAGAGATGCAATTCTTGACAAGCTACAAATTTACAAGACTGCAGAGTGAAGGCTCTTTTCTTCGGATCTATGTGTGAAAAGAAGAAACACTACTCAGCCAGGTAAAAACAAAGTGAATCATTTGTATTTAGTCTCATTACACGTAGAACTAGAAACTAGAAGTCTAGAATCCTTTTATTTATTCAAACTTAGTTAACTTACAAAATTATAAATGTTTTATTTGCAGATTTGTGGTGGGAAGATTATGGTGCAAAAACACCAAATCTTCAAAAGCTAGCCATCCGCATTTTGTGTCAGCCATGCAGTGCTTTTGGATGCAAACGTAATTGGAGCATGTTCGAAGCTGTTCACACAAAGAAGCGCAACAAGTTGACACCACAACTCCTCAATGACCTTGTCTTTGTGCGATACAATCTTCGTCTTCGTGTGAGACAAGTGGAGGGGGCACAAAGTTATGATGCAACCGACTTGGCTGACATTGATCCATATGATGACTGGATTGCTGAGCCTGATGATGCGGAACCTACGTTTACTACAGAGGAGATAACAACTTTGGAGAGGGAGACTGAAGAAGCAATACCATCAGGGACATTAGAAGTTGGTGATGATCCAGATGATATGTTTGTAAATGAAAATGTTGGTGTTGCAGAGGAGGAATTTACCTTCCACTTCCACGAGGCAGCCGCAAGTGCAATAGACTTATTTTAGGCGTGCTTAATGAAATAGAATATTATTGATATTTGATAGTGATACTTCAAAAGTCACATGTGACATGACTCTATGAGCATTTTTGTTTGCAAACTTTGTACTCTCTTTTTTGGTCAAAACTTAATAAAAAATATGCATATGGGCCTATGACATTCTGTAGAGTCACTTCTCGCATCATTTAACATTGTTTTTACATTTAATTTAAGTATATTTTATGAATTTAAATGTTTTTAAAAGTAGCGATAAAGTTGGCGATTAATGCTGATAAATTGTTGATTCCCAATTTCCGATTCAAAATTTGGCCTGCCGATTAATCGCCGATAACGATTTTTTGAACTATGGTCGTACCCATATCTGAAATGTATTCGTACCTGCCCCCTTGTACCCGCATACCCAATAATGTAACTTCTCCGGGACAAAAGTAGATTTAGTGGTAGACATTAATTTCCCAAAAAAAGGTTTTATCCATGAGGCTATCAGTTTGGATATAATTTTATAGACCAAATTGCATAGGGCAAATGGTCTGTATTAATCCATTTGTTTCACATGTGTCATTTTAGGAACAATGGCAAGGGTTGTTGCACTCATTTTTTTCAGCACCTGTTTTTTCAACTGAGATTCCTCTTTAACAACCATAGGTCCACCTTCAGCAGCTCTTAATAATTTTGATTAAAAACAGCCAGAGATTCATTTGTCCTAGGGGATTTATTTGGTTGAAAGGACAGGATAATTTGCTTGATTTTTTCTTCACTAGCAGGACACAATATACTGTCACTATCCTTGTGATCGAGGATCTTAGAAATATATTTGATAATCTTTTGTAAATAGGATTGATGGATTGATGGACAAGGCTGCTATCTCAGAAGAAGTGGTTAGAATTGTCCCATTGAACTTTTTGATCTATTGAATATGCTTTTTGTTTAAGACAGGTTTGTGAAAAAAAATTGTATTCTAGTCGCCGTGTGTAACCCACATCTCTTTAGATTTCTGTCTGCACTCTCCGGTAAGTTCCTCTCTGAACCGCACTCTTTCTAGTTATTGTAGAACGATTTCTCTATAGCAACAGTTTGGTTAGAGAACCCCTTATCTCTGATGTTGTTTTGAATAGTTGCAAGTTTGGTAGATAGAGTGGAGGTTTGGTCAAAAATATTACCAAATTCTACCATATTTTATTGTATTGAAATCACTCATTAGCAGAATGGAGGTTGGAGAAGATAAAAAAAGCTATTGTTGAAGCTGGTCTAGAAGATCAATCCGATGATGACCACAAGGCAGAATGTATATATTAATCATACAAAAATTCAATTTGAACTCATAAGGTTGGAAGGTAACCATCAATGCCCATGGAAAGATTGATGGGAGATTAGAGCATACATGGAAGGGTCCTAGTGGATGAGAGTTCTTGTTATGAGGCAAATGATAGTTTGTTTGTTGCCCCAAATGTGTGCAAACCTCTGATTCTTCTTTGATACCAAACACATGTTTTCTTGCAACATAATCATATTCACATTTTCCTTCTTAAACATCTCTAGGAGATAGAGCAATTGTTGGTGATGCTTATTCCCCTTATATTCCATGAGAGAAGCTGCCACACAACTGCTGCGGGGAGTTGGAAATGCTTGCTTTCAAGGGGATCACTTTTTGTTTTATTTTGGGTGTCCAGATGTGTATTAGATTTATAACTGTACTGGGGGTGGCCTCTGTAGGTTCAATGTTCTCATTAAAGTATGTTCACTTTTTCTTCTATTCTTATCTTATTTTTTAGGATCCCGCATACCCAGGTCTGTAGGGATAATATTCCTAGGCAAAGTGCTCCTCTGGAGGCTTTTTTTGCTTCTAATATTGGTCTATTGATAGCTTTCTTTGCTTCAAATTTTATGGGTTTAGGAGTCTTGCCACACATATGGGGCTACTGTCTGTTTTCAGCCTAATCGTGTATCTTGAGAGGGACCGTTATCTTGAGTGTTGTCAGCGTTGTCCATTTCTTTTACATGCTGATCAGCCAGAGCTGCAAAAGGATTGGCTGAATGTATTTTCTTTCATTTTTCTGCAGGATCCTTTCCCCTTCCTTTTCTTGTGCGCGCTCTTTGAAATTTGTTCTCATATGTTGCTTTATTCTGATTGGTTTTCTGCAGATCTTCATGTGGCTGGGCTGTAGGTCATGCCTGTGAAACTTCATTCGCAAGGGGAAAATGGGGGCCTAGATCCCGATTCTCCTGAGTTACTAGGCATTCTGATGCAGTTTTGGTTAGGGTTTCCTGTCACGGGATAACTTAGACCATGCTGCCCTCAAAATACTTAGCAGATTACTTTGCATAAAATGCACAACACACAAAAGAAACACAAAGCATAGAACTCTGAACTCAGTTATCTTTATTCAAACACAGAAATTAGCACATGGCAATACGAGTAGCTATCTCACAGGTGAGATGCTCAACAAACTCTAAATCCTAAGATCTCTGTACGTTAACTCGCAGTCTTTGCAAGTGTAGCACTACAACACAAATCACACATTGAACTAACTAGTCCAGACTATAGTATCAATTGTGCGGGAGTCATCCCTAACATGAGAGTAATGGCATGCTTATATAATACAAGATCCACCTACTTACTATATCTCCTTGAACCTACAAGTGACCAATATGACATTTTTGTTTGTCCCAGTCCTTTATGCAAGATAGTTCCCAAACACAACTCGATGCAAATTGAGTCGGCTCAATGGTTACAACTATTGGATTAGGTAAAACCCTTGTTGGCTAATGCCACAATGTCGTATTTGAATCTCTGAAGTTGTGCACCATGTTTGCGCCATCACACATAAGACTGTGGTCTGAACTGCTCGATTTAATTCTTGCGTGCCATCACAATATAGCTCCAATGACTCTGAAATTTCAGGTGTCAATGCGTGCCCATCAAATAGAGCATCCATTGTTAGTGCAAGCTCATAAAAAAGTCTTGATGCATTATTGCACACAAAATATGAGGCTGCTGCAAATTGTACTGAAGTCACCTCCCTTGTGCCAAGTGACGAAGCGTTACGCTATTGATCCAATGCTCCTTTTGATTTGCGGAACACAGTTTTGAACTCTAGAAGATACCATGATCCTTGATACAGTCTGCTGGAAACATAGCAATCACTTGACGAACTAGTCTAAAATATCAAGTGATAGTGCGGAACACTACAAACTCTTGCGCAATATAAATTATGCGTTATTTGCAAATTTCCAGAGCACTCAACACAATCAAATCTTCTTTAGTTTCAATTTGTTCTAAGATCATGTCTCTCACTTGATATTCAACTTCCCTTCGTTTGATGTTTTCCTGCTGCTTATATTGTGCCGAACTTGTCTCCAATTGCTTGCGTACTTGATCTTGTACATCCCTCATATGTTATGTAAAATATTTTGCATCCACACTCATCTTCATGCTCCTTATGTCGCCACCTCTTGGGTTCAAACCATACACAATCTGGAATGGTGTCTTTCTCATGCTTCTGTTTGCTAAATTATTATATGCAAACTTTGCTCGAGCTAGAATGTTAGCCCACAAACCTATCTTGTTTTCAATCAATCACCTTAATAAAGTTTTGGAACTCTTGTTGATGCCCTCTGTCTGTCTGTGGATGATATGTGGAACTGAATTGTAATCTTGTTTTCAGTTTCTTCCACATTTTTCTCCAAAAATGCCCTAAAAACTTAACATCCATTTTTCATACAATACTTCTTGGTAATCCATGCAATTTGATAATCTCCTTGAAAAACAAGTTAGCAATATTAGTCATGTCATTGGTGTTCCTACATACCACAAAATGCGCTATCTTCGAAAATCTGTCTACCACTACAAATATGGAATCATTCCCTTTTTGCATTTTAGGTAATCCTAAAACAATGTGCATATTGATATCTTCCCACCTCTTTGGTATAGGTAATGGCTGATATAAACCTACGTTTGAACCTTTCCTCTTAGCCAATTGACATACTTTGCATTCCTATACATACTAGTGAACATCTAAAATCATTTCTTGATATGGCAGAGTCCTAGAATTTATAGGCCGGCTCAAGGGCTAGTGTAGTCTTCGAGTCTCATCCCTTGATGCCTGCTTCGAGCCCAGTAGAGCCACCTTTGAGTTATTAGGAGTCACCCCTTGTCTCAGTAGCTCCAATGATACCAATGCAACCCAAGGGGCTGGAATCTCCAGGAATCTCACCTGGTGAAAGTTGTTAAGCTCCACTCAGTTGTGGACAACATGTGCCTCGAGAGGCTGTTTTAGCGGTGAACTCATCCACGACCAAAAATACCTTTCCACCAACTCTACACATGTTTTGTCATAGCCAAAGTGTCCTGCAAGTCTACCATTGTGTTTTTATTTCACTATGTTTTTTTGCACATTGAAACTCTTGGTATACACCATTGCACTGCCTTAAATAACGATCCTTCATGAATATGAAATTCTAACCATGATGTTCTATCTCCACCCATTGGATTTGCACATGCCTTCCATGCCTCACTCAAATTCTCATCTTCAACATATTGTGTCTTCATTGAATCTTAAGCGTAATACTTCAACTCTCAACTAATTCACTAGTAAAATCCTTCAACTTAAAGCATCAACAACTTCATTAGACGTACTGCTTCTATGCTTCTACATAAATGAATAGCTTTGCAAAAATTTCACTTATGTCATGTGTCTTTGGTTCAGTTTCCCCTCACTATTGATGAATTGTAATGCCGGATGATCTGTGTACAAAACAAATTCTTGGGTAGTAAATAATGCTTCTACTTCTTCAAAGCTTGTACTATTGGGTAAAAATCTTGATCATATACAAAATAAATTACATTTTGTATATGATCAAGCTCCTATTGTGGTTACATTTGCATTGCAATCCACTTGAAATACCTTACTAAAATTTGGTAATGCCAACACTAGTTGTTCAGTTACTTTATGTTTCAATTGTTGGAAACTATTCTCTTCTTCCATCGTCCTTATAAATTCTTTTTTATCCTTATGCAAAAAATCTATGATCGTTATGCAAAAAATCCATGATCGTTGCGCAAATTCCACTAAAATTTCTAATAAATTTCCTGTAGAAATTTTCTAGACCATGCAAACTTTGTGCCTCAAAAAGGCTTCTAGGTGACGGCTAATCGATTATTGCACAAACCTCTTCCAAATCCATTTTCAAAGCTTCTTAAGAAATTGTAAACCCCAAGTATACTAACTCCTCTTTCACGAAACTACACTTGTTTCTCACCTCTTAACTTCATCAATACCTTGTGCAAAGGTTGCAAGTGTTCTTTTGCCTTTGTGGAATTTATTAAAGGGAAGACGGTCGAAAAGAAGGGCTCTATCATCAACTTTGATGTAGTCTCGCTTTTTACCAAAATCCCTATTGATGAAGCCATTCTTATAATTAGGGATATCACTGATTCCGAAACTGCATATCTTGTTGCAATTTGTTTAAGATCTACCTTCTTTAGCTTTAACGGTGAAATTTAGAACAAACTGAGGGTATCGTGATGGGGTCCCCTCTCTCACCTATTATTGCTAATTTGTACATGGAAAACTTTGAAAAGAAAGCTATTGAGTCTTCTCCATTGAAACCGGAATGGTGGAAAAGGTTTGTAGATGATACTTATGTTTACTGGTTTCATGGCATAGATAAGCTCAATGATTTTCTTACTCACCTTAATAGCATTTCTACACATTCAATTCACTATGGAAACTGAGATCAATGATACTATCTCTTTCCTTGATATCTTACTTAAAAGAAAAGAAAATGGCACTCTCACCCACGGTGTATTTAGAAAGAAAACACACACAAATTATTGCCTCAGGGCTGAATCACACCATCACCCGACCTAGAAAGCTGGTGTGTTAAAAACACTAGCCTCGAGAGCTTTGCAGATTTCCGATAGCAAACACCTTAGTCATGAATTTTCCCACCTTACGAATGTATTTAAAAATAATGGTTATAATGATTATGTGATTGCTAATACATTTAAAAATGTTTGTAATCCTCCTCGTCCAAATATTAATTGTCCTAATTCTAATAATAAATAAGACTTCCCGCCCTATATTAAGAACGCCACTGATAAAATTGCTGAAATTCTAAACAAAAAAGGCATTGTAACATCTTTCCTTCCCATCAACCCCCTAAAAAGGAACCTTAATTCACTAAAAGATAAAATCGAGAACAACCTTAATAGTGGTGTATATATGATTAAATGTTCGTGTGGAAAGCCTTGCATTGGTGAAACGGGGCGATCGATTAAAACACGAATTAATGAACATGATAAAGACATTAAATATGACCGTATTGAGCGTTTTGCATTAGCAGAACATTCTCTCAATACTAAGCACACCATTTGTATGGATTTAGTGTGGGTTATTGTCTCGGAAGAAAACTTTGTAAAAAGGCATCTTCGTGAAGCCATTGAAATCATGCACCATGACAATACCATCAACAGGGATAAGGGTTGGTTTTTAAGCAATACATGGAAACGGGTGGTTGCGGGCCTCCCTAAATAGCTAATTTTCAATTATAATTTAATTTGTAAAAAATAATTTTTTTAGAGCTATTGCTTTCTTTCATATTTCCCTTTCATTAGGTTTCCTTGTGCTAATACTCTACTTTTCTTATGAAGCATGTTCACTTTTATAATTGTCCTTATAAAATAAATTTTGTTTCTCCTTCGTTTTATATTTCTCAAAGTATGTTTATTGCCTTTGCTCCCTTCTAATTCTCACTGTTTGGCAGACTACAATTATTTGCCTTACATATTTATATTTATTAAGAAAAATGTTTTCAGCAATCTTATCATTTTATTTTGTTTGTCCCCGATGATGGGTACAGATTAGTGACCCGAAACATTTTATCCAATCTAAGAGGACTTCACTAAATTCACACACAGTTCTCCAAATAAAATTAACACTATGTCAAAGTGTGGAAATCTCAGAAAATCAAATCAATATATCATCTAAGTAAACAATCAAAAACTTACCCAGGTAGGTATCAAGACTTCATTTATCAAACACATGAAAGTACTTAATGCATTCATCAACGCAAATGGTGTGACCAACCATTCATACAACGCCTCTTAAGTTTTGAACTTTGTCTTCCATTCATCTCTGCTTATGCGAATATGATGATATCCACTCCTCATATCAATTTTAGAGAAATACTTTGCGCCACTCAAACAATCCATTATATCCTTCCATCTACGGTAACAAAACTTGTACGTGATTGTGATTTTGTTTATTGCTCGATTGTATGTGCACATTCTCCATTTTCTATTTGTCTTTGGTACGAATATTGCTAGTACTGCACATGGACTCAATGATTCCTTGATTAACCCTTTGTCCAATTGCTCTTGAACTTGCTTTTGACTGTCTTTGTTTTCCTTCTATGTCAACCTATATGCTGCTTTGTTTGTTTGACTTGATCTTGGGATCAACTCCATCTATTGACGAATTCTTCTCATTGGTGCTAAACATTGAAGTAGATCAATAGAAACAATCTCCGTAAAGCCACCAAGAAATCATCAACTTATTCCGTAAGTGCTACTTATCTTCAATTTTTGCGTAGACTTTGTTTCAAGTGCAAAATGATTGTGTTCTTTCATATCACTCAAGAACTGTTTATTTGTCATCAACATCACCTTTGGATTCGTCTCCTCTGCTTCACACCCATCCTTAAGCGGATTCAAAGTGTACTTTGCTCCAGCCTTTGCCATCGATGTATATGTGTTCGCATGACCATCATGTTGTGCCTTGCTGTCAAACTACCAAGGTCTCCCAAGTGAAATATGGCAAGCATCGATAGGCATAATATCACACAATCTCATCTCTGTATTCCCCAATATGGAAATTCACCAAGCATTGTTTGTTTACTAGTACGTAGTGACCCTTCAAAAACCAAGAAGCCTTATATGGATTCTGATGTGGTTTCTTCTTGAAATTTAGTTTGTCTACCATTTCTTGCAAAACAATTTTGTTGGTACTCCCTGTCAGTGATTAACTTACAACACTTACCTCCTAATTTGCAAATTGTTTTGAACAAGTTCTTGCGCTACGCTAGACCATCCTCGACTTTTGCAGGCTTCAATAATACCCTCTTCATCATGGGTGCTTTGCATGTTTGAGGATCATTAGTGTGATGTGTTGTTACAATATTTTCTTCATCTTCTCGTGCCATTTTTGCACTCGCATTTCTACCATCATCTAAATGTGCACGAGGACACTCAAATGCTCTATGCTCCACTTCTCCACATTTGAAACAAGTCGTAGTGAATCTATGTTCATGACATCGACCATAAGATCCTCTACCTCTAGAGTTTCCTTGGACTCTTTGCACCCCATCATCGCACTGTGACGTGCTCGCCTCTCCTTATTGCACAGATGTTTCTTTGCTGCCATGATGTAGAGGCTCAAGGAAAATTTGTTTTTTCATTAGGCTTGTAGCCTTCTTGAACTGATTTACCTTGTCTACAACCATCTTGAAAAGAACATTTGACTAAATCAGGGACTTTTATTCTTCAAGAACCTTTATCATATTCTTTTGAGGCTGTTCCAACTCACCATAATGACTTATACCTTTAACCAACTTGAAAATTGCAAACAAATGACAGAACAGGGTTTCATGGTCTAGAAACTAAGCTAACAGACTGTGTTCCTTGAATAACTTCTGTTACAGGTCTCCAAAAGATTTGAAACCACTTTCAACACTTCATGGACATCCTAATACACCTGCTCACAAAATTTCAACTCATTTGCTTCATTCGTTTGGGAGATATGCACATTTTTGTCTTTCTAAAGAAGGTTTTAGGCTTGCATTTAAGACTGCAGGTCTGAGTTTTGACCATAACTTGAGCTTACATGTGTCATACAACCTTGAAATCATCTGTTACAGGTCTTAAACATCCTATTCAACATGCCTACAAAGTTTCATCTCATTTGAATCATTTATCTCAAAGTGATGCACTTTTTAGTCTTCCTAAACCCTTCTAAAACCCTTACCTACAGGCCTGCTGACTGTATTTTGGGAATATATTTCTCAATAAACATCCAAAAGGCTTAAAATTGTGCACAAACTTCTGTTTTAACTCTCTCAAAATGCTCCTAAAGTTTAATTAAGTTTGGATGGTGGAAACTCCAGATGTCACCTTTTTAGTATTCAAACTTTAGACGAGGTCTTGACAGGACAGCAAGCTCCCTGTTTTACTTTATTTTTGTTTCCTTGACTCAAAAACCTTTCCAAAGCCTCATACACCTACTGAACATGCCTCACAACTTTCTCTAACATCTCCCATCATTCTTTCTAGCCCAAAACCTTTTTTATTCCTCCATTACCAGTCAGAACTGTCATAAACAAGGTTTATCCACAATTTTCTGATTTTATTAGCACAACTTCACACTTTCATGTTTCTTATACTTCTCTTCCAGCCCGATGGCTCTTGTAACAATCTGCAAATGATTCTTTCATGCAAGATCATATGTGTGTACTTCCATACAAAGTACAATACAAATAACATAGAAACAACAACATGTTACCATCATCACGATTTCTGAGTTTTCACAGACTTGCATTCACACTTCTCTCTAACATATAGCTTGAAGCAATAACCTAAGATTCTACTCATGCTCAACATGGCACTCATTCACCACATGACGTATAGAAGGAGATTTGCACATAAAACATCATTTAACTATCAGCTCTTACATTGAAAACACAGAAAACAATCTTACAACTTTTGAATGCCTACGCTAGTACTTCTTTTCTTGGCTTTGACCCCTTACACTTTCTTTTCCTATGCTTCTCCTTGCTTCTCACGTCCCTATCCCTCTCCTTTTAATGTCACTTCAGCTTCCCTTTGGAGATGAACAATTTCATGACCTTTGGCCTTCCTCAATTTCAGTTATACGACTTATTTCTTGTTTGTTTTCCTACTATAATGGCTTTGCACGTATGGAATAGAGAGGGGGATGTGTTACAACATTGTTTTACACCTTTCTTAACTCCACATGGAGTTTCCTGACCCCTTTCCTAATGCTTAGACACCTAAAACCACCTTAGAACACTCAAATATTCAAATTTGGCAGGAACCCATCCTACTAGACTAATGACACAAACCAAAATTTTCTCATAAAACCAAAATTTCTTTGCTTGACCATAATGCTCTTGCATCATGTTACCTTGTCCTCAACCTTATGTGAACTTACTTTTTCCTCATGCTATGCATTGCTTCTTGTACACCAACTTCTCCTCTACCTTTGGCACACATTGTTAGGCTTCCTTGACAGAGTGTATCCTTATCATTCCAAAATCATCTTGAATCCTCATGTGCAACCCACTCATATAACACGGAATATTTTCAGCATTATCTTCAATATGTCCAACTCTTATAGCCAGCTTGTAAAATTTCTCTGTATAATCAGTTACACTCATATCTCTCTATTGCAGATTTTGTAACTTCTTAAACAAATTGATATGAAAGTCTTGCGGAATGAACTTGTCCTTTAGTTCTCCCACAAATGTATTCCGCATCTTGATCTTGTATTTACCTTTGCACAATCTCTTGGCTTGTACATGTTCCCACCATAGAGATGCATGACCTTTCAATTTCGCTCCTACAAGCATGACTCGCCTTGGGTCCTCCAAGTTCTATTCAAAATACTATTCAAGCTCAATGATCTCGTTGATAAGCTCTTTAGGATTCAATCCGCTAGAATAACTGGGAATTCCAACTTTAGTTTAGATGTCATTGTTGCGACAACCTTTTTTTATATATTTATATTGAGGATAGTTTACAAATATTGAACTCTCATACGAGCAACTTATGAGACTAATACAACCTACTCCTAAGCTCCTTTTGAGCAACCACACTAGAAACCAAGGATGGAAGACCAAGAGGCATAACATAGATCCTTTAGAGCAACCACACGAGAAGCCAATGAAGGAAGACCAAGAATCACTCCACATTAGATGTCACATTGGGGATTTGAACTCAGGTCTCCACCGTGAGAACCCAATGCTTTAACCAATTAAGGTCACCCCCTTTGACATTGCGAAAGCCTTCGGAAATCTCTGCGTTCTTCTATTTCTTTTTTTTCAATTTAACGTGCTTCTTTTGCAACATCAACATTCATCATCTACAACAACAATACCTCAGCATTGCACTGTTTCCATCACTTCTAGATGACCTTGCATGTCTCTCCTCAAACCTGTTATATGTGCAAGTTTGGGTGCTATTCCACGATTACCTCTGCCTCATGGTACATTGTTATCTCCTCGGTTTTCTATTTCTTCATAAAAGAGTACTTTCATTCCAATTTCCATCACACCTTCTATCCAACTCATTTGTTAGAAAATGTTTTCAATTA
The DNA here is from genome assembly GCA_019776745.2 of Taxus chinensis. Classification (NCBI taxonomy): domain Eukaryota; kingdom Viridiplantae; phylum Streptophyta; class Pinopsida; order Cupressales; family Taxaceae; genus Taxus; species Taxus chinensis. Next base: position 648,972,990 of record CM034146.1, read on the forward strand.
TCTCTGGATATCAACTGATGATGACCTTTTATACCTCTACAAATCGTGTTGGAACATGCCTTCAATTGCCTTACGCTCACATTCGCAAATGTGAAAAACAACAATACAATCTTCAACTTCACAAGGGTTAACAACCATGCTTTGATACCAAACAATGAATGATGTGGTCGTAGTTAAGGTTCCCTATTATGAGATGACTTAGACCACACAGCTGTCAGAATACTTAGTAGAATACTATGCATAAAATGCCTAACACCCAAAAGAAAACACAATGTATGGAACTCTAAACTCAACTATCTTTATTCAATTAGAGAAAATAACACATGACAATACAGATAGCTAGCTCACAAGTGAGATGCTCAATAAACTCTAGATCCTAGATATCTGCTTTCAAACTTGCAGTCTTTGCAAGTGTAGGATGACAACACAACTCACACACTGAACTAACTAGTCCAAACTATAGTATCAATTGTGCAGTAGTCATCCCCAACACAAGAGTAGTGACATGCTTATATAATGCAAAACCCACCTACTTATAGTATCATCTTGAACCTACAAGTGATCCATATGACACTACTATTCGTCCCAATGCTCTATGCAAAATAGGGCCCAAACACATCTTGATGTAAATTGAGACAGCTCAACGGTTACCATTATTGGATTGAGTGAAATCCTTGTTGGCTCATGTCACATTGTCATATTTGAAACTCTACAAGTTGTGCGCCATTGCACATAAGACTATTGTCTGAACTACACTAAATTCTTGTGTGCCATCTTAATATAGCTCCAATGACTGAAATTTCAGGTGTCAATGCACACCATCGAATAGAACATCTGTTGTTAATGTGAGCTCTTAAAAAAGCTTTATGCGTTACTGCACACAAATGTGACTCTGAGTGAGGATTTTGTATAGGATCCTGTCATGGAGGTGTAGGATCTAACTAGACATCTCTAGGTGCCACGGAGTTTGAGAAATCACCTGTCGAAAATATAGCGTTTTTTGGTCTTAGGGCTCTTTGGGGACTACGCCTGGATGAGGAAGCCCGAAAGCACTGGGAGCTTTGGCCTCCAAAGTGACACCTCCCCTAGCATTTAACTGGCCACCCCAACATGACAGTGTAGCCGGTTCAGTGCTAAGAGCTTCCCTTTACAAAGGATTGCGTCTGACAACCTTACACTGACTCAAACTGCGGTATTTCGTGCGTTTGCAAAAATAGGACAGCGAGAGAACCAAAAGGAGATGGAAAAAACTGAGAGAATATTTTGTAGAGGGTCCCAATGTGGAGGTGAAGGATCTGGTGAGATGTCTCCAGGTGCCACGAAGTCCGAGAAATCATCTCTCAAAGATATAGCATTTTTTGGTCGCAGGGCTCTAAGGGGACTACACCCAGACAAGGTATCCCGAAAGCACCGAGAGCTTTGGCCTCCGAAATGACACCTCCCCTATCATTTACTTGGCCACCCTGATGTGTTGGAGCAATCGGTTTTGCGCCAAGAGATTCTGTTTGCAAAGGATTGCGTCTGACAACCTTACACTAACTCAAACTGCAGTATTTCGCGTTCGCAAACAATAGGACAATGAGAGAACATAATGGATATGGAAAAAACTGAGAGAGGATTTTGTAGAGGGTCGCGACATGGAGGTGTAGGATCTAATGATAAGTTTCTAGGTGCCATGGAGTTTGAGAAATCACCTATGAAAGATATAGCTATTTTTGGTCTCAGGGCTCTTATGGGACTATGCTCGGAAGAGGTAGTCCGGAAGCATCGAGTGCTTTGGCCTCCAAAACGAAACCTGCCCTAGTGTTTACCTGGCCACTCCAACATGTTGGAAAATTCGGTGTTGTGCCAAGAGCTTCCATTTGCAAAGGATTGTGTTTGACAACCTTACATTGACTCAAACTGCATTATTTCGTGCATTTGCAAAAAATAGGACATCGAGAGAACTGAATGAAGATGGTAAAAAATGAGATAATGTTTCGTAGAGGGTCCCGATATGGAGGTGTATGATCTAATGAGACATCTCTAGGTGCCACGGAGTCCGAGCAATCACATGTCGAAGATATAACATTTTTTGGTCTTAGGGCTCTTAGGGGACTACACTCGGACCAGGTAGCTTGGAAGCACTGGGAGCTTTGGCCTCCAAAACTACACCCCCCATAGCATTTACCTGGCCACCGCGACATGTTGACGCAGTCGTTTTGGTGCCAAGAGCTTCCGTTTGCAAAGGATTTCCTTTGGCAGGCTTACACTGATTCAATTTGCAATATTTCACGTGTTTGCAAACAATAGGACAATGAGAGAACCAAATGGAGATGGAAAAAACTGAGAGAGGGTTTTGTAGAGGGTTTTAACATGGAGTTTTAAGATCCGATGAGACATCTCTAGGCATCATGGAGTCTGAGAAATCACCTTCCGAAGATATAGTGTTTTTTGGTCTTAGGGCTCTTAGGGGACTACGCCCATATGAGGTAGCCCGGAAGCACCGAGAGCTTTGGCCTCAAAAATAAAACCTCCCCTAGAATTTAACTAGCCACCTCAATGTGATGGCATATTTGGTTTGGTGCCAAGAGCTTCTGTTTGCAAAGGATTGCGTCTGACAGCCTTACACTGACTCAAACTGCAATATTTTGCGCGTTTGCAAATAATAGGACAACGAGAGAACCAAATGGAGATCGAAAAAGCTGAGAGAGGATTTTGCAGATGATCCCAACATGGAGGTGTTGGATCGAATGAGACATCTCTAGGTGCCACGGAGTCTAAGAAATCACCTGTCTAAGATATAACATTTTTTCATCTCAGGGCTCTTAGGGGACTACGCCCGGACGAGGTAGCCCAGAAGCAACGAGAGCTTCGGCCTGCAAAACAACAACGCCCCTAATGTTTACCGAGCCATCTAGATGTGTTGGCGCATTCGGTTCGGTGCCAAGAGCTTCCGTTTGGAAAATATTGCATTGGACAACCTTACATTGACTCAAACTGCACTATTCGACGCGTTTGCAAACAATAGGACAACGAGTGAACCGAATGGAGATGGAGAAAACGGAGACAATATTTCATAGAGGATCCTGACATGGAGGTGTAAGATCTGACGAGATGTCTCTAGGTGCCACGGAGTCCGAGAAATCACTTGTCGAAGATATAACATGTTTTGGTCTCAGGGCTCTTAGGGGACTACGCCTGGACGAGGTAGCCCGGAAGTAACGCAAGTTTTGGCCTTCGAAACGACACCTACCCTAGCATTTAATAGGCCATCTGGACATGTTAAAATAGTTGGTTCGGTTCCAAGAGGTTTCGTTTGAAAAATATTGCATTGGACAACCTTATACTGACTCAAACTGCACTATTCGATGCGTTTGCAAACAATAAGACAATGAGACAACCAAATGGAAAAGAAGAAAACCAAGACAGGCTTTCGTAGAGGGTCCTGACGTGGAGGTGTAGGATCTAATGAGACGTCTCTTAGGGGACTATGCCTAGACGAGGTATCCTGGAAGCAACGAAAGCTTCGGCCTCCGAAATGACACTTACCCTAGTGTTTACCAGGCCATCTGGACATGTTGGAACAGTCAGTTCTGTTTGCAAAATATTGCATCAAACAACCTTACATTGACTCAAACTACATTATTTGACGCATTTGCAAACAATAGGACAACGAGAGAACCAAATGGGGAACGAGAAAACCGAGACATGATTTTGTAGATGGTCCCGACATGGAGGTGTAGGATCTAACAAGACGTCTCTGTGTGCCACATAGTCCGAGAAATCACTTCTCGAAGATATAAAATTTTTTGGTCTCAGGGCTCTTAGGGCACTATGCCTGGACGAAGTAGCCCGGAAGCACCGGGAGCTTTGGCCTCCGAAAAGACACCTCCCCTAGCATTTACTTAGCCACCTCGGCATGTATTCAAGTTCTATCATTTAGAATGCATCAAGTTCTATCATATAGAATGTATCAAACCTCGATTTCACTATCTCATATAGATTTGGCCTCCGAAACGACCTCCCCTAGCGTTTACTGTGCCACCCCGACGTGTATTCAAGTTCTATCATATAGAATGCATCAAACCATGATTTCGCTATCTCATATAGTTGCCTTCAATCACTGTATATTTCCTCTCATTTGAAAAACTGGCCTCACTTCATTCACTACCATACTTCATAGTCATTCCCGCTTATCCCTGTTTTTCTTGCTCACATCGTCAAGCATTTTCAAACTATATCATCCTTTTCCTAACACTGTGTATTCAACCTTTTTCTCAACAAAAAACTCACAACTATATCATTTTCATAGTTAATACAAACACTATATGTTCACCACTTCTGTTACATGTCAGATAGGTCTATTTATCTTTTTTAACTTTTTCAACTCCTGTATTCAACCACTGGTTGCATGTAACATTGTAACAAAGACTGTCCAGGATTTACTAGAACCAAGGAACCATGATGAAAAACAGTGTCTCTTATCTTAGCATATGAATGCACTTAACATGAAAGATGTATACCTTGATGCCCTGCACTCTAAGTGATGGTTGTCTTAAAAAAAATTGCTATGGACTTGATTTGGTATGATCTTCAAGTGAGATAGTGAGAACACTAACAATACCTTCATATGCAAGAGCATTCACACTAAGAGATGGTGTGAGAAGCAAGTTACCTTCAAGAATTGAAACCTTCAAGTGCCTTTTGAGCCTGAGAGACATCATGAATGAGCTAATAAGATACTCTAGAGGTGATGAAACTAGACTTGGACTTCAAACTCACATTTTTGCTCTTATCGATTTGGTGCACACTCAAGAGAGAAAAATTGTTCCACCAAAATGCTCATAACTTTTCAACCAAACCTCCTTTTGAGAAAATTATTTTTGCACATTATTTTTATGCCAATTTAATTCAAAAATTCCTTCTATGATTTATTTGAAGGAGACTGTACAATTTTTTTTTAAGGCTATGAAGCCAGGCAACTCAGAATGAGTTTTTCAAAAATCCTGTTTTACAAAAACTCACATAACTTGAACAAATGACCTAAATTTTACCTAAAATATTGTATGAAGCATCATGACACCTTCCTATATCATCTCCCAGAGCTTCTAGAAAATGATAGGTCTACATTTTTCTAGCCCATCTTATTTGCATGCTAGAATAGTGTAAGGCTATCAGATGCAATATTTTGCAAACGAAAGCTCTTGGCACCAAACCGACTGCGCTAAAAATTCCAGATGGCCTAGTGAATTCTAGTTCAGTCTTCATCTTGGTGCAGGGCAGTGCCGTTGCTTCTAGGCTACCTCGTCCAGGCATAGTCCCTTAAGAGCCATGAGACCAAAAAATGCTGTTACACACTTTACTGAAGTCATCTCCTTGCGCCAACTGATGAAACCTTGCAGTGTCGATCTGATGCTTCTTTTCATGTGCGGAACTTAGTTATGAACTCTAGAAGATACGACAATCCTTGTTACAGTCTTTTGGAAATGCCGCAACCACTTGACCATCTAGAGATGCCGTAATCAAGAAGTTACTGTGATCCTTGATACAATCTTCTAGAAATGCCGCAACCACTTGACCAACTAGTCTGAAAATATCTGCATTTCAACTGATAGTGCAGAACACTACAAACTCTTGCGTGATAGACATTATATGCAAAACACAACGAAGATCGTTACTACCTTAACACACACGCACGCAGCAATGAAACATTACAACAGACATTTGCATAGAAAAGACTCGCACAAAACATACAACATGAATCTTGTGCAAAACACACCTGTGCAGAGCAGACAACAAAGACCTGCAGAATCAAAACTCGTGTGAAACTAAACTACAATGTCTTTGGTGATGCAAGATTGCAAGTGAACCTAGATGCTCTTGCATAAGATTCACACAGCAAAATATGAACATGGTTAAAGAAAATGTCCTCAAAATTGGAACCGTGCAATATATGAACATTCACAAAGCAATATAGAACATGGTTAATGAAGACACTTAAGAATATTCCTTCTCTCCTTACCAGATTTCTTCCTTCATTCGTTTCAACTCTGACTGTTTTGGCAAGTTAAGTTATAGTAGGGATAGAGCATCGAGATTCTGTCCTTTTGGTTTTGTAGCTGGTGCTAGAAGCAGCCTGGAATGGGGAATTTTTTCTTTTCTTTGTCTATGGCTTTCTCTACAACAGGGGCTTCTTGATGCATTTCATGGATTAATATATGACTGAGACTCGACTGTACACACATGGCCTAGGGCAACATGCTTAGTCAGGAATCAATACAGAAATGAAGAAGATAGTTTGCATTGCATTTTTTGGATGGGGAACCAGTAAAAGGTATATCAAATCTGCTCCCTAAGGCATCTGAGATAATGTTTCAAAGCTCCGGTTCTCTTATATCCAAATACAGAGCTAATCTTGTATATCTAACTAATCCCCTAATGGCCCTATCAAGAATGTGTGGTTCATTAAATGGAACAAGGTTTTTTGCATTGTTCAGAGAATTGCCTTCAACACCAGATTCATAATTCTTCATCTGACCTATCAAATTTATAATGTGGTATATTGTCTCTAACATTAGTTTAAGTACGAGACACTGTGGTCAATTATTTGTCATGTGACCTATTAGATGTACAATTTTTAGTTTAGCTAAATTTACGTCAGTATCATATTCTTGATTAAATGGTGGTACTGCGTGTGAATGTTTTTATTATAAAATTCTTTCTGGAGCATTTAAAGGTGCTTGGATGATTTAGGATGACCTTTTTGCATGTGTTGCAGAATATGTTTGTCCCTGTTCTGAGGACTCAAGCAACTCCAGAACAACAAAAGAAGTGGCTACCTTTAGCAACTAGCATGTCAATTATTGGCTGCTATGCACAGACGGAACTTGGACATGGTTCTAATGTACAAGGGCTGGAAACTACAGCAACTTTTGATCCATCCACTGATGAATTTATCATGAACAGTCCAACTCTCACATCTACAAAAGTAATTGCTCAAAAAATCCTCATTGGCATTGCCCTTTTATAACAAGTTATCATCTTATTTTATTCTTTTTGGACTGGCTCAATAAAATAATATTATGATCAATGTACGTGATCTGATAGTGGTGGCCAGGAGGCTTGGGTAAAGTCGCAACACATGCAATTGTTCATGCACGCCTAATATTGGATGAGGACTATGGTGTGCATGGTATGTTTGTTTAACTTCCTAGTACAATGATCATAATGAGCACTAGCATATAAGTACTTAAAATTGTGTTATGGTACAGATATCTAATGAAGTATTTATATGTAGAACAGCTTTCATCGTACAAATAAGGAGCTTGGAGGATCATAAACCTTTAACAACGATAACAGTAGGTGATATTGGTCAAAAGTTTGGGAATGGTGGAAACAATACTGCGGATAATGGATTTTTGCAGTTGAACTACACTCGAATACCTCGTACAAACTTGCTGATGCGGTACTTTATAATACACTATTTTGTGTTTCTGAACCCAGAAGATGCTATCTTGCTGATGATGTATTTTTATGCAATACCTGGACCTCAAATTTCCCAGTGATAATTTAAACACGAATAAACTGAAATCCATAGCATTTTCAACAGTCTGAATGATTACTGATGTTTGACTCCAAAAATCAGTGATAATTTCTATACAAGTAAGCTTTTTCTTAGAAACAAATATGGAAAGGTAAAATATTAGATGACCCATGCTTCAAGGAAAAAGATATAATGCACATCTGTAATGGGAGCTTAAATTCTCTGACACTGCTATGATATACAATTTCTGGTTTTTGTGTTCTCTTTCTTCAACACGTTGGTCGAAAATTATTGCAGATAATTTTAAAGTTATTGAATTTAGTTGCCTACACTGGTTTTCAACCAGGATGGCTATGGTAACAAAAGAAGGCCAATACGTACGTCAAGATGTGCCTAAACAGATTTTATATGGAGGCATGATTGCTGCTCGCCAGACCATACTCCTGGAAGCTTCAGTTGATCTTTCACGTGCTGTTACCATAGCCGTGAGATACAGTGCTGTTAGGCGGCAATTTGGACTTGATGACGCTAATAGAGAAATACAGGTGCAGGAACCTATCATCCATCACTAGGATAAAGAAGCTCACATGTATTTCTGTGAATTGTGATTTTTTAATGTAAAATATGTCTTTTGTTGATTGTTTCACAGCTCATTGAAATTAATTGGCAATACTAGTTTCTATGGGATTACATGAATTAAATATTAATTACCCACTTATGTCTGTGACAGGTGCTTGATTACATGACTCAACAACAAAAGATATTTCCGCTACTGGCAACTGCTTATGCTTTTCGTTTTGCGGGGCAATGGATGGAATCATTATATTCAGAAGTGATGTCCCAATTTGAGAACAACAATTTTTCAGCCTTGGCAGAGATTCACGCATGTACATCTGGACTAAAAGCTATAACAACCTCTGTCACTGCAGTGAGTTATCTGACTTTCGTTACCTACTTGCATTCCATGAAGGAGTGATGAAGTAAAAGATGAAATTTTGTGAACTGATTGAAGTAAGAAGAAGACCACCAAAGAATCTGCACCCAGTCTTGTCACTTTTTGGCTCTGCCATTATAGCTGAACATAGTTTGTCTTAGCAAAGAGAATCCTATGGAGTGAAATGCTTAGCATCAATCATAGTGGCCAAAAACATCCAAATTCACAAAAAATCCAGATTTTCTTACTTTTTTAGAGTCTCTCTAACCTTAACTCAGAAATCCGAGATATGTTTTTCAACAGTCTGTATTCATCAAATTTGAGATAAATCTGTTTTCTTCCGTATAAACAATTCTGAATTTATTTCTTGTTTACTGTTCTGAAAATATGTTTGTTTTAGCCATAATAACAATTAATAGAAAACAGAATCTCAGAGACAAAAATAAAGGAAATACTAGTCTGCAGATATCACAAATATACAATATCTCTCCAGTCTCATGGAGGTAGTCGATAAATGTTAAACAGAATTGTAACTGTTTTATAGGTTTTTGATAACTGCCATCAATTTGTGTCATCGCTGCAATGAAATCACCGTATCATGATTGACATCACACAAGAACAAGCTAAATCATAGGTGTTTATGGGCTAAAACTTTCTGTAGCATTTTAATCATTTTGCTATTCGAGAGGCAGTACTGTATCAAAACTGATAACAAAAATGACAAATAACATTGGTATTTATACCAGTCAGTGATCTTCCATTTACCACCTTAAATTTGGATTTCAAAGAGTAATTGTCTTAAATATCTTGAGTCATATATCACCTTTATGAATTAGCTTTCTAAATTCATAATTTTGTCATCTTTTGCAGCCATTGTTGTGTTTTTGTAGGTCAACCAATTATAGGAATATTATATTATTATATATTGTTGGAAAGCTGCAGGAATGTACTTTCACTTGGAGTAATTCACATTCTACGTTTTTATCTTGAATTTCCCTTTACACTAGGGTTTTTCATGGAGTTCTAGATTTCCTCTCGAGTGTCACATGGTGGCTCATTGGGTCCACAAAGTACACAAAGTGTCTCTCAATAAACGTTACAGTCCAGACTAGGCCTATACTTCACAAAGAAGCCATCAACTGCATGTTAAAGATCATGAAGAGTGTGCAACCAAGTAGGAATATAATATATAAAATATTCAAGAATAAAATAATAAAAACGGTACAGCACAAGTGTGATTTTTCCACAAATTTCTCTTGCTGAATTTCTTTCATTAGGACCAATAGCAAGATATCTAGATCAGAAATATGACTAGTTAGCCACTGAAATATTTCCCTGTAGATGTCTGCAGAGTCATAAACTTGGATCTTGTTAGTTCCCAACACACCCCAATTCCTTTTTGACAAAAAATGGAGCCCCCTTTCATTCATCAGCTGTTAAAATTGTGTTTTATAAGCTATTTAACATAGTTAAGAGTCTGGTTTCACAGTCTGATTAAACTCATTAAAATAGCAGGGTTAAACTTGGTTTATAACTTGTTTGCACACTCAAACTTTAACTCTTGCTTCACCCTTTTTGACGAATCATCATTTTATGTCTTAAACAGGCGCTTTCATGGTTTGTTTTGATGCTAAACATCTGAGCAGGATTAAAACCAAGCTAAATCTACGACTTAGTCACTTTTACAGAGAAAACGGGCTTAATATGTTCGAAAGATGACTTGATTTGTGGTTTTCTATTGATTTTAACCCATCAAAATTAATTTCACTGTTTAACTTTTATAGCAGGGTGAAACTTGCATCGATTTGAGACAATTGTGCCCAACCTGCACGTATCTTAAATTGGCTTATGGGACAATCTTTTGCCAAAGCCAAAGTTTTCAAAGTCTTGCCAAGGTCCTCAAGAACCTATTAACTCGAGAACTTGAGAGCCTGAGATGAGCACATTTAACATGGACGCCGAGGATTGTAGAGTTACACTGAAAATTAAAAGTGAGTCCTGAGAGCCCGAGATGAGCACATTTAGCACATACATTGAGGATTTCAAAGCTACAATGAAAATTAACAATATTCACAAAGGGTAAAAAATAGTCCAAGAGCTCCAAGAGTTACGAGATCCCAAGAATTAAAGATTGATGCACGCATTTTCACCTTGAAGCCTCGTGGTCCCGAATGTTTGACAAAAGTAAAATCAAAGGGACGAGGAGGAAGTTAAATATCCCAAAAACACGAAACCATGAAATAGCCTTTTTTCAAAATTAAGAGGTTGAATACCCTTAGCCCATTCATTGTTTCCCGACGGCTAAGGGATGGAAAAAAAGGGAAACTAAACCTAATAAGTTAATTAAAAGTGCCTAATGAAATTTTATTATAAGCATGTAATATCCCCTTTTGGTATCTTATCCAAATCTGCAAATTCACTTAACTAATCGATGCTAGAAGGACTAAACCCTCCTAGTTCGACCTCAAATAATCCAATGTTAGCTTCAATACAACCTAAATAGGGTTGGAGTGAGCCAAGGTGGTGGATTAGATGGGAGAACCAATTAGGAAATTAATCTCTTCAAATCTGAAATTAATTGCAGCAGTAATTAATTAATAAATGCACTAGACTGCTGAAAACTCAATATTTTCCTATCAAACCAACGCTAAAAGATTCCTCATATTTTTAGCTTTCCAACAAGCTATGGAACATAATTTTTCGATGAGTAGAAGTCATGTAAATCAACCCCCGAAATCTGAAATTGTGTAGATGAAACCCTGACACATAATAATTAACTATTGCACAGATAACTGAAACTTGGAAAATTCATAACTCCTTCAATACTTAGTGTTTTTCCATGAAACAAGATGCAAAATAAACTAGAGATTTAGGGCTTTCCATTGCATTAAAGATCTGAATTTTCTGAGCAACTAAACCACTTCAAATCTGCCCCAGAAATTTGATTTTAAGTCGCTAGGGTTAGAGAAAATTAATTAAATAATTTCCAGCTCTTCCTAGCCTCCAAATACACCAAAATATTTGCCCCTTTGGTCGAAATAATTGATAGTCAAATCAGATTTTATTATGATCATACACAGTTGAAAAACACTTGACAATCAAACCCTAGTCTGCTGCAATTTTTAAAAATTCACATCTTCCTTAAAACTACTCCGATTTGGGCAAATGCATAGATTCGGAAAAATACAAGGAATAAGATGAACCCAACCAAATTAGAACAGCAGTTGTTAAACCCCCAAAATAGCCAAAAAAGCCAGTCGGTTAGGGAAAAAAAATTTGCTGTTTGCACAAATTAATTCCAGCACTCGTATTTCTCCAAAAACCCTCAAATATGGTCACACATACTCACAAAATTATGTTAAATCAGATCTGCAACATAAATATATTTTTAGACATCAAAAATATGCTTAAACAATCCCCAATCCAAGTCGCCAACACTTAGAATGAATATACCGTGCATAAACACCTTCAAAACAAGAGAGCACAATGGAGAGAACAACGGAATCTTCAATATCTTCAACAATGGCTTCCAATGAAGCTTACAATGAAAGAGAGAGAGAGAGCTAGGGCATACATCCCATAATTCCAAGCATGGAATGAAATAAAAAAGATCCATCAACATAATCCTTCCCTCAATGGCAAAACATATATTTATAGTTTTCTCCCAAGGTGGAGCGACATCCTTTTGGAGGGAAAACCACAATTTGAAATTATAAAGCATGCCTTATAATTTCTCCTTTTTATTTTATTTCCCTGTGCTATGTGTGGTGTCACCTTTCTAAGGGTTTTTTTTGACATTAAAAACCATATTATTATTTAATGAATTCCCTTTTTATTTTCTATTTTTGGGAATTAAATTAAATAATAAATTACATTAATTGTTCAATAAATATTCTTTTGTGAGCAATACTGCAAGGTGGTGGAAAAACCACTTAACATTCATATTTAAATGAGAACTAATAATTAAATGGATATTGCTTTATAATGTCAAATGATAAAAAAACACTCTCTAGGTAATATCATTCAATTACTAGCATAGTTTTCCCCTTGCAACATCCCAAAAGCCCACGGGGAAAGATAGGCTAAGGGTCTTCAAAAAGGGGACATTACAAAATACTTAAATTAATTATTAGTGATAAAATAATAAAAGAAAAAGAAAAGTCACTTTATTTTTTATTTCCCCCTGAGTGGAAAATGCGACCACTATAGGGACATAAGCAAGGGGATAAAGAATTATTAAATAAAAAAAAGCAAAAGGGAAAAATATTAAATAAGAGGAAAGAAAGCTGATTGGCCCTTTTGTGTGGCAAATATGCCAAGGAAAGTTAGAAAAGCAAGTCGCCATGCATGGAGAAGACATCTTTTTGCATCGTATAATCTCTGAAATTTTGTTTAAGCTGAATGTTTTCCATTTTTACCTTACTGGATGAAAAACCTTTGATGTTTTTGCATTAGAGGACGAAAACCCTCTTTTGCCAAGGTAGAAAAATGAAAATTCTTCTTCTTTAGTGTTTTCCATTGAGTTTTCAATGATCTATTTCTGAATTTCAGCAGTATTTAAAGGTCAAAGTTGCAAATTTATATTGTTTCCAACTAGGGTTTGATGGTGGAAGATTGTAGCTGATATCTACTCTTAATTTCCAGCCCTTTTATAGTGGTGTGACACACTTGTGGGAGGTTTTCTGAGCATTCTAAGGCACACTTGGCTGAGATATGATTTTCAATTTCATTATCAGATTTCTAGAGGCCAAATTAGCTGGTTTATATAAAATTTGGGCTTGGAAAACTCCATTTTCATTCAAGTCTCTAAGCTGTTTTTCTGCAGGTATTAAATAAAATTCCAGCTCTCTTTTTGGTCAGAAATATGGTATTTTCCTGATGTTCTTACATATATAAAAATTTCTGATTTGTTTTGGTAAAGATTTGAGTGATTTTACTTTAGTTTTGTGAGCCAACTAGCTATAGAGCAAGTCACATTTTCCATAATAAATTCAGATCTACATTAAGTTGTCAAGTATACATTGTATAATTTGCTGTTTTGAGATCAGATTTGTGGTTGTTCGTTTTGGGGGCATAAATTGTCCCATTGGGGACATTACAGTGGTATCAGAGCATGTTCCTTGCCGTCCTGTGAAGAGATCAGATCTGAATGCAAAAAGAGAAATCACCTCTAGTTTATCAAAGGAGAAATCCAACTCCAAAGAAAGTGATAATGGAAGAGCACGATTCGAGAGCTCCTCCTTCAGACGAACTAAGCTACATACATGAGGTGATTACAAGGAGTCAAAGAGAATTGCAACAATTTATAAGGGTATCTCAAAGAGAAATGTGTGATGCATTGACAAGCTCAATTAGGGACCTGGCTAAGATTCTACAAGGGCGTAATATATCAGGTAACCAAGGGTGCAACCAAAAATGGTGAAGGAAGCTCATCTGAACTTGAAAAGACGTCCATCAAGCCTCCACCTCAAATATCCAAAGCCAAGTTTCTTCAAAGAGAGGAACAACCAATTGAGCTAGACACTCTAAGTGATGTTGAAGACAGAGACATGGGTGTAGAATATGTAACACAGTTTCAGGGTGAGAGAGATGTTATCTTTCAAGGATTACTATCAAGTGAAGAATAGCAAAGGAACATGCAAGAATAGAAGAGCTCAACAGGAGCAACCAAGAAGTGATACACAACAAAGATTGGGTAAGGTAACTCTTCCTTCTTATGATGGTTCAGATAAATGTTCAACTAGAGCATGGTTACAAAAACTAGATACATATTTATGATTGAATCCCATGTATAAGGAAGAAGCCCTCAAATTTGCAACTCTACATTTGGAGGGAATTGCACATGAATGGTGGGTACCATGGATCGATCACACGAGGGCATGGTTTCATCACAACTATTGAAGAATTCAGTCGATATTTGACAGAGAGGTTTGATAGAATCGATCCTGAGATTCATTTAAGAGAGCTATCTCAACTCAAGCAAGAGGGATCTTTGGACAAATATATTTCAGAGTTTCAGAGACTTGCAATGATGGTATCGGATATCTGTGAAAGAAGACTTGTGTTGTTTTTCATTGAAGGTCGAGCGGAGCCACTTAGAGGCCTAGTCAAAGCTTTCAATCCTCCATCTTTACAAGGAGCTATCAAGAAGTCTTTGGATCTAGAAACTTCAGTTCCAAAAAGAAAAAATCTGGCATTATGGACAACACCTTTGGGGCAGCTAAAGGACTCATTCGTACAACCAATGATCCGCTCATAATAGTGATCAAGGGACAACAAGGTAAGATAATTCAAGAGAAAAATGATCCAAAAGAGTGGCTAAAAAACAAGTAATAGAGGGAAAAAAATGAGTTAAGGAAATCTTCATGCTTCAATTGCAGGGACCCATGGACACCCAACCATTGATGCCTTGACAAAGGGTCAATTCGTTACATTGAGGTAGTTTCTGATGAGGAAGATGATGGAGAGAGTGCTGATCCAAAAGAAGATCAAACAAAGGAAGAGGAAGTGGTTCTCATGGGTGCCACACTTGCTATCTTATCCTTACCATCTAGTTACTATGCATTTCAAGTTAGAGAGACATCCATGGACAAGGGATCACTGTATTGATTGATAGTGGAGCTACACATAACTTCATTTATGAGAGTTTGGTTACAAGGATGGGATTGAGATTGGACCTTGTAAGGTCTTGAAGTAGAAGTTGGGTATATGTGATTCTCTGATCGATTTCTGGGAGTTCTTTTTTCCTTGCTGATTCATCAACATTGTGTGCTCGCGTTTGATTTGTGGTGCTGTTTTTGGGGGTATCTTTGATTTGTGTTGGTGTCACATATTAGGTTGGTGGGTTTTGGTTTATTTCGTATGAGCTTGTTTTATACTCCCACCGATCTGCTATGGTTTGGTCTCTCGAGATCCTGTCTTCCTCTCTGAGCACAATCGAAGGGTTACGACCTTCTCGTTTGCTCTCTGGCTTAATCATGGAAGTTGAATAGGAGGCTTTGGCCTTTGTTTGTAATTTGAATTCCTTATCAATTGTATTTTCTCCTTTTGACGACTTTCCTGATTGTGCCCTCTCAGGGTTGCCCTTCGGGGCAGGTTGTTTTGGAGATGGCTTCTCTGAAGAAGATTATGGATGACAAACCTTCTTCCTCTGTTGGTGATGGGTTAAAACCTTGCTTTAAAGAAGCCCTTTGAGGTTCCATGAGTGCTTTTGCAAATGGGAGAAACATTCAACGAACTCCATTAAGAATGCCCAGGCTTGATCCCAGGAAAAATGAAAAAGGTTGTATGCGAGCAGCTGATGGCAGTTCGGTTCTTCAACTACAAAAATCTGATGCCCAGGGTAGTATTAATGAACTGGAAAATCGAGGCCTGATAGTTCACTTTCTAGGTTTTCGACCCTCTCTTGTGGTCTTCAAAGATTGGGCCAGAAAAATTTGGAGTACTAAAGGCGAGGTTTTATGTTTCCGTGTATCCTAATGGTTACTTCTTGATTTTCTTTGCTTCTACAGAGGATCATGATCTCATCTTTCAAGGAGGGCCATGGTTCATGGGAAGAGCAGGTTTATTTATGAAACCCTGGCATCCCATGTTTTAAACTTGATGATGAACTTCCCATAGTGGCCCCTATTTGGGTAAGGAGTATGGATTGCCAGCAAAATATTGGACCCAGAATGTATTTATGGCAATTGGCAATACTCTGGGCACTTTTATGTTGACGGCTAATGCATCATTACAACTAGAACATATGATCTATGCAAGAATCTGCGTGTTGTAGGATCTCTATAAACCCCTTCTTACCAAAATCTCCCTAGTCATGGAAGAGGAAAAATGGGACCGGGGTATTGGATTATGAAAATCTTCCTTTTAGATCTAGATTATGTCACAAATATGGTCATCTGGTAAAGGACTGCATACATAAAGTTTCAGAACAGCAAGGGGAAGAACCCACCAAAGATGATTTGATCACGCCAAAGAAGAAGTAGACTGCCAAGAAACATGGCAAAGAACAGGTTGGAACTAGTAGTTACAAATAGATATGCTAGCCTACAGGAACAAGAAGGAAAAGGAGAGGAGGATCTTATGGAGTCACAGGTGCAGGAAACACATATGGATAAGCCACAAGAAGCACAAGGCCAATCGGAGGAAAATGGTTAGCAACAGATGGTTATTTTCCAAGCACAACCTAACAAGACTACGAGTAGTAATATGGCTAGAAGCTAACAGCGTAAGAAGAAGTACCATGACCAATTTTCCGACCATATTCAACACATAACCCAGACTGAGGGGCTAGATAAAGATCTTATTGTTTGGAACTCCAATGAATCACACCAACTTGACCTGGGATTAGGAGTAGATCAGGAAAAAAAAAAAGAAATTTTGATGGATACTAATATGAAGGCTGGTTAGAAAATCAAATCATACCAAGCTTCAACAAGAAGGTCAAAAAGTATCTAACTCAGGAACGACGAGGGATTTATCCCAATTCTTCTCACATACTTCCCAATGAAGGTGATCACATGGAATATAAGAGGGATGAAGGGATCTCCCTCAAAAGTTCTGGAACTTAGAAGGATGATTAATAATGTTCATCCACCGTTGGTTTGTATTCAAGAGACTCAAACTTCTATTGATCTCGTGATGGATTTAGCTGTTAATATTTGGCCTAAAGCTCAACACATCTCCCTAAGCTCTTAAGGAGCCTCGGTTGGCATTGTCTCACTATTGACATCCAAGAATGATGCCTGTTCTGAATTCCTTTGTGATTAAGGGAGCCTTATGTTTGCACCTTTACTCTAAATTAGAAGATCAAGAGTTTCTACTGTTTAATGTATATGCCCCTCTTGGTCTGGAAGAGAAGAGACAACTATGGAAGAACATGGTTGATATTATCCGCTCTTCTATTTTGATGCTGGTTATTTTAGGAGGTAATTTCAACACTATCTTGAATATCCAAGAGAAGCAAGGGGGTCATTCCCATCTTGATGCTAGTTCAGAGGTCATGTCCCGATTCATTCGGAATCATACCCCGGTGGATGTGCCGATGGTTAATGGTACAATGGCATGGTCCAACAAAAGGCAAGGCCAATATTGTATTCTGGAGAGACTCGACCATTTTCTGCTTTCTGAAGAATGGTGGTTAAAGGGATGGATACCTAAGACTATGATCCTCAACATTAATGGTTCAGATCAGTGTCCAGTCTACTTGGAGGTCGGAAAAACATTTCCGTCCAAAAGCCCTTTTAGATTTCAGCTAATGTGGCTCCAACATCAAGATATTGCTAAACAAGTTGAGTTATGGTGGCGGGACGGCAAGCCCATATTTGGCACTCAAATGTTTATGTTTGTTGAGCGATTACATATTTAAAAATTAAGCTCAAAGCCTTGAACTGGAATGAATTTGGTGATATAAAGGAACAAAAAAACAAGATTCTTGCTCAATTGGAAGACATTAATGCTCTTTCTCTCGTTGGATCTTTTCAAAAAAGAATGTCTCCTGAAGACAAAATTACATGAATGGGAAACTAGAGAAGAAATTATATGGAAGCAAAAATCCAGGATCCAATAGTTAGAGGGTGATAGGAATTCTACCTTTTTCCATAAATCCCTGCTAGCTAGATGAACTCACAATTACATCCATTGCTTGTCTGGGGCTGATGGATCCAAGGCTCAATCGATACATGAGATGCAGCGGGAAGCTCAACAATACTTTCAACAACTTTTCACCTCATAACTGCTGGATGCAGATTCTCAACGGCATCTCTTGAACTTATTACCAAACACTATCTCTTAGCAAGACAATGAGAAGTTGACTCAACCTGTTACAGAGCAAGAACTCCAAGAAATAGTCTTCAACATGAAGAAAGGTAAAACCTCTGGTCCAGATGGCTTTCCGATTGAGTTTTACCGGGTTTTTCGGGACATAATTAAAAGAGACCTTTTACAATTGGTTGAAGAAGCTAGATTGGCCAAATCGATGCTCAAGGAAATTAATAAAACTCACATTGCACTTATTTCTAAAACTAATGAGGTGCAAGATATCTCTGGGTTCCTCCATATAGCCTTATGCAATGTCTTGTACAAAATCATCACCAAAGTCATAGCAGAAAGAAAAAAATCCCTTCTCCATAAACTTATCTCCCCTGAGCAAGGTGGGTTTGTTCCAGGTCGCCACATCCAGGATGAGATTGTGTTAGCCCAAAAAATTTTGCATTCCATGGAAATTCAGAAAAAGTCAGAAATGTTTATTAGATCGGACCTTTCCAAAGCCTATGATAGAGTGGACTGGGGTTTCCTTTGTAAGGTTCTGGCTCGGTTTGGTTTCTCTATGGGATGGATTAAATGGATTGAAGCAAGCTTTACCTTTATTTCCTTTGGTGTTCTTGTTAATGGTTCTCCTACACAATTTTTTGGGGCTTCTGGAGGTCTTAGGCAAGGAGATCCATTATCTCCTTTTTTATTCAATATCCTGGCAGAATGCATGGGGCGACTTGTCAAAAAAACCTACCAGGAAAAAAGTATTCATGGAATTTAGTTAGCTCGCAACTGCCACCCAATTTCTTATCTCTAATTTGTTGATGATTCCACGATGATTGGCAAAACTCCACTCCAGGAAGTGAGACAAATTCAAAAAATGTTGGATACTTTTTCAGATGCCACTGGTCAATTGATTAATCGAGGCGAATCCAACATTTTCTTTTTTCATGCTTCTAGCAGACAAGAAGAGCAAATTTTAAACCTCTTACAGTTCAAGAAGGGCATGTTTCCTCTCCAATATCTAGGAGTTCCTCTCGCCCCAAAAACGTTGAAAGACTGGCACTGGTTAATCAATAAAGTGACTCAAAAATACAGAAGTGGACGAACAAATGGCTTTCATCATGGGGGGAGGATGACGTTAATTAAATTTGTTCTTCAAGCTATGCCTATATATTTTGCCTCAGTTCTAATTATTCCTGCCACTGTTTTGAAATAGGTGAACTCTATATGCCATAGGTTCTTATGTAGCAGAGCTCAAAACAAGAAGAAATGGTCCTTGGTTAAATGGGAAACATTATGCCGACCAAAAAATGAAGGAGGAATAGAATTCAAATCGTCTCCTAAACAAAATAAAGCTTTAGCTGCGAAATTATATTGGAGACTTCTTGTTCATCCAGATGATCTGTGGGATGCTACTTTTAGAGCTAAGTATGCTGAAAATAATCCCTCGGAGGCTATCATTCGATCTACTCTCCCTTCTAAAGGATCTCCCACATCGATGTTTATTAGAATGGGAGAAGGTATGATAAAAAAAGCTTTTTTGGATTGATAACAATAATCAAATGGATGAAGACAATGAAAATCCTCAATTCAAGCAATTCACAAAGAATCTATATGCTGGCAAGCCCGAAGAACCTCCGTGCTAGCAAGCCGTGAAGACCTCAATGTTGGTAAAACACAAAGAAATGCGTAAACATTGGCAAGTTAAAACTAGAAATAAAATATAGATGTTAAGAAACAAAATTTTCCACAGCGATCATTATCCAAACAACAAAGCAGGTGTTAAGTCTTTATCGTGACTGGTAGAACTCATGTTTTTTGTTTTCTCCCCTATCTCGACCCTCGGGGGTTAGGAAAGGGTTTCTTTCCATCTGCGATCACTGTTTTAATTACCCTTGTTGCATCATGTTTTCTCCTTTGTATTATATCTCTTTCTGGCTATCTTGACCACTATGGAAAATGCGAAGAAGATACACTTTTCTAAAAATGGGGGCAAACAATCATTCAGGGATGCACTTCGTGGCCCCTCTTCAAATACGACCATAAGGAATTTTCAAAAACTGCCACTACGTATGCCTAAATTTGATCTAAAAAATAATGATAAGGGATGTTTACAAGCGACTGATGGTGTCCTAGTCATTCAGCTCAAGGAGGAGGATGTGTAAGATAATATTCATGAATTAGAGAATCGAGGATTGATTTTCAGATTTCTTGTATTTCGTCCACCATTGTCAAGTCTCAAAGAATGGGTGAAGAAAACGTGGCACTAACTAAAGTGAGATTACTTTTTCTGTGTGCCCTAATGGCTATTTTCTTGTGGTTTTTACTTTAGCAACAAACACGGAATATGTATTCCAAGTAGGACCATGGTTTATAGGCCGTGCAAGTTTATTTATGAAACCCTGACACTCTATGTTGAAACCGGAGGAAGAGCTACCTTCGGTAGCTCCTGTTTAGGTGTGATTATATGGTCTACCGACGGAATACTGGAATCAAACTGTTCTTGTGGCTATTGGTAATACTTTAGGAAAATTTATGATGATAGATGATGTTACGATCCAGTTGGAACAGATGATCTATGCCAAGATTTGTGTTCTCATGGATCTAAATAATCCATTACCAGCCAAAATTTCTCTAGAGATTGAAGCTGACAAATGGGAACAAATGGTGGATTATGAGAATGTACCCTTTCAGTGCGGAGTTTGTCACGAATACGGACATTTAGTGAAAGATTGCACTGCTAAAATGCCAGAATCAAAGGAAGCGGAAAAAAATAAAGATGGATTTGTTACTTCGAAGAAGAAGCAAGTCACAAAACAGTCTGATAAGGAACATGTTGGAATCAACAATTCAAACAGATACGCTAGTCTTCAAGTGGAAAATGAAGAAGAAAAAGTGGATGATCTGATGGAATCACAGGTTCCAGAAACACAACTAGACAAACCACCAACAGCAGCAGCTACATCACAACCAATGGATATACAACATCAAATGGTAATCTTTCAGGCCAATCCTAATAATGCTAATGCCCTACTAGGACTAAAAAACTATCAAAGAAAAACTAAGTTTAATGACAAGTTTCAGGAACAGAATCAAGACCCGAAAGAAATGGAGAACCTGGGAAAGGCTTTAATAATCAGGGAGAACAATAAATCATATCAGGCTGAACATTCTTTGGGGATGGAGCAGGAACAACACAAGAAATTCAAAGTAGATGCTAATATAAAAATGGGAAGGAAATCCAACCAGCTTAAGATTCAACAGGAAGGACAAAAGCTGAGTGATTTAGGAACAATTAGGGATCTGTCTCATTACATGCAGAAGCACTCTCAATGAAGATTATAACATGGAATGTCAGAGGTTTGAAGGGTTCTTCTTCAAAGTTTCAAGAGATTAAAAGAATGACAACACAACAACCATCAATGGTTAGTATACAGGAAACAAAAGCATCCATGCACCTCATATCTACTATGGCTGAGAATATGTGGCCCAGGTCCTAACATATCTCTATGTAAACTCTTCTAGGGTTTCTGGAGGACAAGTTACTCTTTGGGATCCAAGGTTAATTTCTGTTCTCAACTCATGTGCTTTGAAAGGTATGACCAGTTTACATGTTCTTAATAAAGAGGAAAATCAACAGTTCCTGGTTTGTAATGTATATGCTCCTACCTCTATAGAAGAAAAGAGACAACAGAGGAAAGGTATGGATTATATAATGCAGTCTTTCCCTCATTTATCGCTCATTTTAGGAGGAGATTTTAATACTATCCTAAACCTGTCTGAAAAACAAGGGGGTAAGACTCACCTGGATGCTAGTTCAAATGAGTTAAATCATTTCATCCAATTTCACAATTTACTCGATGTGCTTACTGAAAATGGGACAATGACATGTCTAATAGAAGACAAGGACACCATTGTATTCTCGAAAGGCTTGACCGTTTTCTTATTTCAGAAGAATGGTGGCTCACAAGAGATGCTCCTAAAGCTTGGATTATTGATAACAATGGTTCTGACCATTGGCCGGTATGTCTGCAAATAGGAAAAACTCTTCATGTCAAAACTCCTTTCAGATTCCAGTTAATGTGGCTTCGTCATGCTGATATCAATGACCTTGTAAAGAAATGGTGGATGGAAGGAAGTCCTCGGCATGGGACAAATATGTTCAAATTTGTCAAAAAGCTGAAATATCTCAAGGTCCAACTTAAGAAATGGAATTGGACAGGTTTTGTAGATATAGCAAAAGAAAAACAGAAAATCCGAAGAGAGTTGGAAAAGATTAATGAGGTACACCGTACTACAGGTATTCCTATGTATCTATTTAGGAAGGAATGCAGTCTTAGGGAAGAACTAAATGAATGGGAAATTCGCGAAGAAATTATGTGCAGACAAAAGTCTAGAATTCAGTGGCTAAAGGAAGGTGACAAAAACACATCATTCTTTCATAAGACATTATTGTCTAGAAGAGCACATAATTACTTCAATTTTTTATCACGAGAAGGTGGGGCTAAGGAATCTTCACTAAAAGGTATGCAACAGGTAGCTAGTTAGTACTTTCAAGAATTATTTATGGCACAATCTCTGGATATGACAACTCAACAAAAGCTTTTAGATCTGCTCCCTAAACAAATTAACCAGTAGGATAATGAGAAGCTTACCTAACCAGTTACGGAAGAGGAGCTTCGGAAGATTGTTTTTAGCATGCAAAAAGGAAAAACTTCGGGGCTAGATGGATTTCCGATTGAATTCTTTCATACCTTTTGGGAAATAATAAAATTTGATTTATTATAGGTGTTGGAAGAGGCGAGAACAGCTAAGACCATTTTGAAAGAGTTGAATAAAAACTTTATAGCTCTCATACCGAAAGCTAGAGACGTTGAAGATATATCTGGATTCCGCCCTATAGCACTCTGCAATGTGGTATATAAGATGATAACAAAAATTATAGCAGAGAGATTGAAACCTTTGCTGATAAAAATTATATCACCTGAACAAGGTGGATTTGTGCCAGGGAGACACATTCATGATGAAATTGTGCTTGCTCAAGAAATTTTACATTCAATGGAAATCCATAAAAGCCGTCAATGTTCATCAGGTTGGATTTATCTAAAGCTTATGACAGGGTGGATTGGACTTTCCTTAGTAAAGTCCTGGAGCATTTTGGCTTCTCACCTGATTGGATACAATGGGTCACAACAACATGTTTTAGTTAATGGCAGATTCTTTAGAGCATCAAGGGGAATAAGACGATCCCCCTTTCTTATTTATCATAAATGTTTGGGTAGATTGTCGAAAGGAGTGTCAGGAAAAGAACATCAATGGTGTAAAATTGGCCAAAAATGGTCAACCTTTATCACTTCTTCAGTTTGTGGAGGATTCCTCGATGATGAGTCGTGTTACGACGGTTGAAGCTAAGCATATTCAAAAGACTCTTACAATCCTTTTCATCAACCACTGGTCAGAGTATAAATAATGGAAAATCCAATATTTACTTCTTCCATTGTTCTCAAAGACGAGAAGAACAAATTTTGCAAATTCTTCAATTCCAAAAAGGAGTGCTTCTTGTGAAATATTTGGGCATTCCTCTAGCTCCCAATAAACCCAAGGACTGGAAATGGTTAATTGACATATTTTAACAGAAAATACAAAAATGGACAAACAAATGGTTGTCTACAGGAGGAAGGATGACTCTCATTAAGGCGGTTCTCCAAGCAATGCCGGTTTATATGGCGTCTGTTTTGAATATTCCAGGTACTATTTTGAAAAAGATGGATTCCATATGTCAAAAATTTCTTTGGAGTGGAGCTCAAGAAAAGAAAAAGTGGGCATTGGTGAAATGGACATCTCTCTGCAAACCAAAACAACAGGAGGGTTGGAATTTCGGTCATCCACTCAACAAAAGATCGCTTTGGCAGGGAAATTATACTGGAGGCTTATAACTTGTCCTGATGATTTGTGGGCTGTTAATTTTAGAGGCAAATATGCGGAAAGTAGCCGACTAGAGAGAATGACTAGGACATAGCTTCCTAATAAGGGATCTCCTGTTTTAAAGTTCATTAAATGTGGAGAAAAACTGATTAAAAATAAGTTGTTCTGGATAGTCCACAATGGTCAGTCAGCCAATTTTTGGATGGATTCATGGGAAGGTCATCCCCCCATTTTAACTATCTTCCCTCAACTCCACCCTATTAAGGAACAAATGCAAGCGAAGGGATGGATCAAGATAAATCATTACATACAGACAAATATTCAGCCTTGGGGTATTGAGACACAATGGAGACCTCTTAAGGATTGGCCTATGAGGATAGAGCAGGAAGATCAGACCTTGTTGAACAAAACTCTGGCAGAAAGACCTCTTCTACTGTCAGATGATCCTGATGAACTTGGATGGGGAGGCAGTTCCTTAGGGAAATATGATGTAGCTTCTGGATATGATTCCCTCATTACAAGTTGCACTCATCCTCAAAAAGCCTTGTTTCAGTGTATATGGCAGCCAGAGATATGGCCTAAGGTAAGTTTCTTCCTTTTGGCTTATCATTCACATAAGGCTTTTAACTGGAGATAGGCTCCAAAAAAGAGGTTTCAGAGGGCCTTTTAGATGTGTACTTTGTACTCAAGATGAAGAAACTTTGGATCATCTTTTCTTTCAATGCCCATGGGTTTTTGAATTATGGACACATTTGACACGGTTGTTTAAACTTCAATGGAATAGTTTGGGATCCCTGGCACAGATTAATGATACTTGGAAGAAAGCAATTCCCACATGACAAAATTTGATCCCAGCTGTGTGGAGTGGAATTTCTTTACTCCTTTAGAACACGTGGAAAGAGAGGAATTATAGAATATTTGGCCAAAATAGCAAAGAAGGAATATATGTTTGGGAAAAAATAAAAAGCAACTTGACAGAGAGCCTCGAACATAAGATCTCTTTACTTGATCAACCCTCTTAAGTATGGGAGCATATCTTCTGGAAGCTATCTTTGGATCCCAAGGAAGCCACCAAGCCACGCTTCCATATGAATAAGAAAAAGATAGCTGTTCAAGCTACTCTAGTGCAAGAGGGAACAACTTATGATGGGGTGATAAATATAGATGGAGCTTCTAGGGGTAATCCTGGCAAAGCGGCCATGGGAGGGATTGGACGTATTAGAGATGGAGAAATTCATTTCCTATTTGCTGAAAACTTTGGAATCTCCACCAATAACATGGCTGAAATTAAAGCTATTCGTAGAGGAATACAAGAGGCTATTAAAATAGGATGGCGAAAGATCAAAATCCAATCGGACTCCAGAGTCATGATGAACTTATTGAGTGATTCTAGGAATGGTCATCCTTCGCAGTGGAGAATTGCTAAGGAAGTTTGTGAAATAAGAAATCTTCAGCAAAAGGTTCAAGAAATTCAGTTCACCTACATCCCCAGACATAATAACAAAGTTGCTGATGGACTGGCAAATTGGGCTCTTGACAACAAGGATATCTTCTGCTACGGGTCACCTCGTCTATGGTGGTCAACAAAGATTCAAGAAGAAATCAGGAAAATCACAAACCTTGACTCTTCTCAATGAATATTCATTTTGTCATTTTTGTTTATCGTGCTAGGGATATGGCTAATAGCTTCCATGCTTGGCATGGTAGAGTATGTAAGTCAACATTTATTTCAATATAATGGGTGACTTTTTTCAAAAAAAAAAACATTGATCAAATGGACAATTTTTGGATGGATTCTTGGGATGGTCAGTCCCCTCTCATTCTCCAATTCCCTCAACCATAGTTCAAAAAATTGTAAATCGGGATTAATCGGCAGGCCAAATTTTGAAATCGGAAATCGGCAAAAAATCGGCATTAATCGGCAACTTTATCGCTACTTTTAAAAACATTTAAATTCATAAAATATACTTAAATTAAATGTAAAAACAATGTTAAATGATGCGAGAAGTGACTCTATAGAATGTCATAGGCCCATATGCATATTTTCGATTAAGTTTT
Organism: Taxus chinensis; assembly: GCA_019776745.2. NCBI lineage: Eukaryota > Viridiplantae > Streptophyta > Pinopsida > Cupressales > Taxaceae > Taxus > Taxus chinensis. The sequence continues at coordinate 648,999,188 of CM034146.1, forward strand.
GACCAAAAAAGAGAGTACAAAGTTTGTAAACAAAAAAATAAAAAATATTGTTTTATGAAAATAAGAAAAATATTGCCATCAATGCATAGAGCTCGAGAAAATATGCACTTTTAGAGAAAATGACACCTAAAACGGAGCCACAGAATGAAAGTTATAGCACATGCAAGTTTTTGCTGCTACATCTTCCTGGACCCTTTCCAAAAATGGCAAAATTTTTTTTGTCCTTGTGATTTCTTCACCAGAAATTCAAAAAAGGAAAGAAGGAGAAAGGAGGAAACCCGAGCCGCGCAAGTGAAAAAACGAGTCAGATTTGGGGCCACGATTTCACCCGCGCAAGTGAAAAAACGAGTCAGATTTGGGGGTCACGATTTCACCCGCGATTTTCAGTGATTTTATCCACGATTTACCACGATTTTCGAGTGTAACGAAGAGCCGCGCAAGTGAAGAAAACGAGTCAGATTTGGGGCCACGATTTCACCCGCGATTTTCCACGATTTTTCCACGATTTACCACGATTTTCGAGTGTATTTTATTGCCAAAAATCGCGATTATCGCCATATCAGAAAATCGCGATTTTTCAAAAGATGGCTATCGTTTTCATGGTTGTAAACGATTTATCGCCGATAAATTGCAATTTTTGAAACAGAGCCCTCAACACACACCTATTATGAATCACATTGTAAGTTAACTAGGCTTAAATAAAGTGGCCCAGAATTCTATAACTTCTAGTATCTAGTTCTACGTGTAAAGAGACTAAATATAGATGACTCAATTTGTTTTTACCTGGCTGAGAAGTGGCCCATTGCAATTTCACACATGAGGAGCTGACTTTGATTCATAAGAGCCTCCCCTCTAGGCTAGGTCTTTGTAAATCTGCAGCTCGTGCTAGATAAACTTGGCATGCGGACGGGATATATCTGGTACATATTCAGGTACCATCCTCTGGCTATGCATCCCTATTAGTTGATAATCCATCAACCTCCTCGGTCAACTTTTAAACATTGATGGGGAAAAGCCAAAAATTTGGGTTTACAGTCGGTATGCTTTGTTTGGCATGCTATATGTCGATAGAAGAGTGTCTTGTTCCATCTCCGATCGATCTATGCGCCAAGATGAGGTATGCATGGTTCTTTGCTGATTGTGCCCATAGTATTTACAGGACGATGGCCTCCTTGGTCACATCCATAGCCTCATACAAATAACCCATTGGGTTTTTCTCCCCATCTGGCACCAGTCCGTAGAACATTGAACCAAAGGCTCTGACACCTAAAACAAAATAACATCCATGGAGGGGAATTTAAAATCAAAATTAATAAAAAAATATATAACAAACTAAATGATAAATAATCTAAATATTCAAGTTTAGTTTATCTTCATGATTTCTCCCTCACTCTATGGAATATTTGCAAACACATCATAAATAGAACTGGTCTTCACGACCCTTTCCCCTAAAGAGTCTTCTTGGCATTTAGGAGAAGACTAAAATCAACATCGTTGTAAGTTTGAAACATAACATCTGCTTAAGGGATGTTAATAGGCTCGCAATGCTTTGCATATCCTCAATGACAGGTTTCTGTGGTACCCTAATCAGTGCTGACTCTCCCTTGGAGGAAATCAACACAAAGGGCCATAAGCATAAGTCCATTGGAAAAGTGCTCTTCTGGGATATGGAAAGTTTAGCACCCAAGTGTGATTGTAGAGGGAATTTTGTAATATTTCTTGCGTTTTCAACCACATTTTTCACCCATAGGTAGAGTGAAGTTCCTATGTTCTTCTCCAATAAGAGAATCCAAACAATAGGGCTAACAATTTCAAGGAGGTCCAAAACAATCTGTAGAGGTATGCAGGAGGCTCTCCTCAAGAAGTCTCCCTGTTGCTAGCATATGCCGCCGCATTGAATCTGGACTCACAAATCATTGGATGACAGTTCTCCATTTGCCCACCTCCTAGAACTGATTCCTCATCTTAACATATGCGAACAGCTAAAGAAGCTATGGCAGATAAAGCACTTGGTGGGAGGCATCAATTGATTTCAAGAAGATTCAGACTGTACCACTTGATGCCACGTAGGAAGTTAATCAAGTTGTTGATGGTTTTCCCATCTGTCCACCCATCAGACAATAATGGTGCATCCTCTTTTTTGCCATGGAATGCCCTCTGTATTTTGCTCTTCTACAAGAGCCAACATGGTATGTGCGACAGTATATCCTCCAACATCTGGATTCACTCAAATCATGGGGAGTAGGAGCTTTAGAACCCCTTCCTGACAACATGCTCAATGCAGTGACCAAATATCTCCCAATATGGACTTTTTGCCACATTGATATATGGACCTGTTGCTTGTAGTACCAAATGTTTGCCGCTACTATTTTTGCTTCGTTGTGCATTTCTTAAAAAAATTCCAAGGATGGTACCTTCGAAGATCGAAGGTTGTGAACCAGGACTACTTCGAGGAACAAAAACATGGCGGCTGGACACTCACTATCATGTACAATGAAGCCTCGTCCACAACTTGAACTGACCTCGTAGGAAGACATGGGGAATAGAAGATGATTTTTATGTCAAAATGGCATTCCCTCGCATGCCCTGTCCTATTTGCAAGGGCTGCAAGTGGCATCAACTTTCCTCTTGGGTGAGTTCTTCTCAAAATCTCTGCATAAGCCGCAAGGAAAGCAGACAATTCAAGGTCCAAGACCTCGAAGTGGTGCTTGATTGCACACTGTCACTTCAGGATCCATGGTATTCGGACAATGTTGTGATAGCTCAAGGCGATACGAACACCGCCACTCATCTTCATGCCAGGGCAATAATTGCATGGGCTAACAGAATTGCCTTCTGCTCGTTCACAGATGCTTCCACCCTGGGTCATCATGAGTTAGTGCTTATTACGATGCAGCTGAACCGGATCCTGATGCCATTCTGGACAAGGATGCTAAGGAATGGGTAAAACAATTGTCTTAGATTTACAAGCCTTAGAGACAATAAGGGAATGTAAGACTATTGAATGAAGCTCCAAGAAATGTTTTAAATTGTAAACTATAAGTATATATATTAAACTTATTGCAAATGTAAACTCATTTACATATTATGAATTAATCCCATGTAGAATTCGTTTTTAAATCTATATTGTTAATAGCTTTAAAATATTAAAAAAAAAAGAAATACAGTCTTGATCCAAATGCAAGGTTATGGGCATCACGAGAACCACCACGATTTTGCACAGAGAACTCTCTTATTTGAAATGCATAGGATCTAAACTATGGGAGCACTACAAATGTTTTCCATCTTGGACATGGCACTGCCACGAAATGAACTTGAAACCACCACAAAATCCATGCAATCTGGGGTCAGGGAGGAATGCAGAATATCCTTTTTTCACGAAATGCACAAATACTGTCACAAGACCCTTAGCACGAATCGAGTCGCAAATGGGACGGCTAACGACCCACGCTAGGAGAAAGGAGGAACTAACCGAGCTACGCAAGTGAATTAAACGAGGGAGATAATGAAATTTTACTTTTTTCATTTATACCTAATTATTCGCGAAAAAATTTTCCGCGATTTATTTGCCGAGTTTCCACGATTTGTGTAGGTTGTTTCAGCGCCAAAAATCGTGATTTATGCGACCCATTAAAGAAATCGTGATTTAGGGGACAAGATAAATCGTTTTGCATGGGGGAAAACGATTTATCGCGAAATTATCCCCTGATAAGATCGAAAGAAAGTTGATTAGAACTATGGTTGTGGCAAATACTGCCAAGGAAAGTTATAGACACAAGTCACCATGTCGTGGAGACTTAGACATGTTCTCTTGGACTCTTTGTTTCTTTTGGGCTGAAATTTGCGTCTTTCCTACAATCTGAGGATGGATTGCATCTTTACTTCTAGAGCACGTTCTAATCTCTTGGATGTCATTGCATTCACATGACTGAAAACCCTTTCCTGCCAAGGTACCGAAGAATGAAAATTCTTCAAATAAGTGTTTTCCATTGCCCTTGTTAAGGATCTATTTCTGTAAAAGCATGACCACACAAACGACATTTGAGGTTGTTACCGTCGCGGCTCACATACTTCCATCCCTCAACAGTTAGGGTTTGAAGGTGGTCCCATTGACAATCTGCACTTCAAATAACACAATATTAAATAATCCTTACAAATTTACAACGAAGTTAAATACATGGTATAAACAAGTTGTGGGAGGTTTCTTAGCAATTTAGGGCATACTATGACTAAAAAATTCAATTGATTTTCAGTTGTCAATATCATATTTTTAAATAGTTAAATCAAAATGGCATATATAAAATTTATAAATATGGTAAAATAATATATTTTAGCGAGGTCTATAAACTGTTCTTCTGCAAATTCATTTAAATATAGTTCCAACCCTACTAAAAACGTTAGGAATCTAGTATTTTACTAATATTCTTACATCGTTAAAGATATAATGATTTGTTACGTTATAGAATTCAGTAGATTTAAATTTTAGTTTTGTTAAATAACCATCTATAGAGCAAGTCACATTAATCCATAACTATACACCTTCAAAATTTACATTTAAGTTGTGAAGTATACATTTTAATATATTTAAAAAATTGAGATCAAATATATAGATGTTTTATATGGGGGTTTAATTATTGTCCCATTGGGGAAATTACAAACCATTAATAAAAGTCACGTGCACCAAACAATGTGCCCTCAGTTTCCAAATGCATGAATTCAATAAAAGGTACTACAAATAAGCACATGCGGAGATATTGAAATATCAGAGAGGTCGACACGTAAAATATTAAATATGAATAAAATTGAGTATATTATAAAATATAAAATCGATAAAACAATAATAAACATGTTAGAATAATAAATTAGCTATGTTTAGGAGACTTTAAAATGGAGGCTAAGTCAACTAGGTAAAAGACTAATCGAACCAGGCTATAAATTATATGTAAATATTTTAATGGACTAAACTAAAAGAAAACCTACGACAACAACTTACTTTTTTGCATCATAGTCTTTGGATTGGTGTTTGTTGGATCTAGAAGCATAAAGAAGATAGAGCAAGAAGATAGAGATGCAAACTGTACTGGTTCGAATGACACAGGCAGGGTGTATTTAACATTAAGAGAAGTAGTTATAAGTTTCTTCAGTTACAACTGGTTTACAACCTCCTAACTGATTGGAACCGTACAGGTTCATTATATATATCAACACCCCCCTTAATGACTAAACCTCGAAACAACACCAAGTTTATCTCTAAACTTGACAAACAACAAAGGACCAAGAGGTTTAGTCATTACATCAGTAGGCTGATCTGCAGATGGACAAAAATGCAGAGAGATTTCACCAGAATCAACCAACTGGCGAATATAATGATGATGAATCTCAATATGTTTAGTGCGGGCATGATAGATAGGATTCTTCACCATTTTTAGAACACCTTGATTATCACAAAAGAGTGAAAGAGGTGTTGCAGTGCAGCCTGGGGAAACTGAAGATTAGTCAGAATCCGACGAAGCCATATTGCTTCGCAACTGGCACTAACAACACCTTGTATTCTGCTTCCGTAGAAGAGATGGCAACAGTAGGCTGAAGTTTACTTTGCCAAGAAACAACTCCTGAACCAAAAGAGAAGATATATCCTGTGGTAGATCGTCGAGTATCTACAGATCCTCCCCAATCAGAGTCAGTATAGCCAATCAACTTGAAATCTGCAACTCTCTGATATAGAATGCCAAAGTCAAGAGTTCCTTTGACATATCGTAGAACTCGTTTTGCTGCTCCCCAGTGAATGAGTTTCGGTTTAGATAAAAACCGAGAGAGATAACTGACAACAAAACATAGATCCGGTCGTGTAGTTGTTAGATAGATCAAACTACCCACCAACTGTCTGTATAATGATTCATCGACCGGTGGTGAATCATCATGTCTCTCCAAAAAATGAGAGTTTCAAAGCCCTACCTCCATAGGTGTAGAAGAAGAATTACAATCATACATTTGAAATTTTTGTAGCAGGTTCAGTGGCATACTTACATCCATACTTAACTTGAGATATGAAAATCAAGTGATCAAGTTGCCAGAATTCTACACCAAGAAAATAGTGAAGGAGGCCTAAATCAGTCATGTCAAAAGCAACACATAAATCTGATTTTACCTTATGAATTGCAACATCTCCACTACCGGTGATGGCAAGGTCATCAACATATACAATAAGAATCACAATGTCATCATCATTGCTTTTGACATAGAGATTTGGATCAGAATGACTCCGTGTGAAACCTGAATCTCTGAGATGTTTATCTATTTTTATGTACCAGGCTCGAGGAGCCTGCTTAAGTCCATACAAGGACTTAATCAATTTGCATACCAGATGCTCACTACCACGAGCCCGAAAACCCTCAGGCTGTGTCATATACACCTCTTCCTCCAAATCCCCATTCAGGAAAGCACTTTTGACATCCATCTGATATACTTTCCAACCAAACTGAGCTGCAAAAGAAAGAAGAAGTCGAAAAGTGACCATCTTTATAGTAGGAGCAAATGTTTCTTCATAATCTATCCCCTCCTGTTGCGAAAATCCTTTCGCAACGAGTCGAGCCTTGTACTTATCCAAAGTACCATCTGCTTTGCACTTGATTTTATACACCCATTTACAGCCAATGGTGTGTTCCCCTGGAGGTAATGGCACCAACTTCCAGGTATTATTTTTAATCAAGGCATCATACTCTAGTTGCATGGCAGTTTCCCATTCCGGTATGCCTCGTGCTTCAGAGTATTTCTGTGGCTCATGAATATGAAGAAGATCAGAAGCAAGAGCAAATTGAGCGTGCTCAGAATAATCAATTTGCTTACCAGTTCGTCGAGACCTTCCATCTAAGAGAGGAGACAATTCGTCTTTCCTCAAATCCTGAATAGTGGAGTAAAACCACTTAGGCCTCCGCTGAACTGAAGATGTGGTGGCTGGTGGTGGTGTTTCTGGAAGAGAAGCCAATGGAAGTTCCGGAGGAGAAACCAACACAAGTTGATTTCCTGGTGACTCAACAATCTCAGTGGAAGATTGTACAGACTGTCCTGGAGTCTGTGGAGAAGTATAAGAAGAACCGGATTCATGATCAGGCAAGGAAAGAGTACCAAACTCTTTTATGACACCTTGCTGATTGCTGCCCCTTGGCTGGTCCCCTTGCTGATTACAACCAAAGAAAGACTCTGTTTCTTTTACATCAACATCTCGACTAATAATGATCTTATTAGTGGAAGTATCAATCAACCTATAGGCTTTAGATTGATCACTATAACCAGCAAAAAAATATCTAGAACATTTGGAATCTAATTTACTCCTTTTATTTTCAGGAACCAAAGTATAAGCAGCTGAACCAAAAACACGAAATGCTGATACCTCTGGTTTGATGGTGGACCAAGCTTCCTCCGGTGTGATGTCCTGCAAAGCTTTGCAAGGACTCCGATTGAGTATATAAACAACTGTGTTAACAACTTCTCCCCAATATTTATAGGGTACTCCTCGACTGTGCATCATGCATTGAGTCATCTCCATGATGGTTTTGTTCCTCTGTTCTACCACCCCATTTTGCTGCGGGGTATAAGGGGCTGTCAACTGGCGTTGAATCCCTTCTTTACTGCAGAAATCTGCAAATTGTTTAGAGGTAAACTCACCCCCATTATTGGATCTCAAAGTCTTGATCCGCCGGCTGGTTTGATTCTCCACCAAGGCCTTGAACTTGACAAAAGAAGCAAAGCAATCAGACTTCTTTTTCAAAAAATAGACCCACATCTTTCGAGTATAATCATCCACCAACAAGAGAAAATAACGTGCACCAAGGACTGTGGGAGTCTTCCATGATGGCTCACATAGATCTGCATGTACAAGATCCAAGAGCCCCTTTGCACGCCAAGCACACCTTCAGAGGGAAAAGGCTTCCGCTTTTGTTTTCCTGCAAAACAACCAGCACACATGTCCTGTTTCTCCTGAATAGGAGGCAAACCAACAACCATGTTGGCTCTATGAAGGTGGGCTAAATACTGAAGGTTGAGATGGCCATATCTTTCGTGCCATAAAACACTGGTATTGCCTTCCACAACTAAGGCATGCAAGTTGACCGTGGCAGGATCAACAAGTCTATATAGACCACCATGCCCAATCCCCAGAGCAACAACCTTATTTTGCTTGATGTCAGACACAATACATTGTTTACCAGAAAAGTTTACAGAGATATTGGGATTATCAGTTAGTTGACTGATAGATAACAAGTTCTTATTCATGTTAGGCACATATCTAACATTTTTTACAAGCAATCTGGTATTATTATTTAGCATAATACGAACATCCCCAATACCCTCTACAACATGTGATCTTCCATCTCCTAAAGTAACTGAATTAGAAGAACAAGAATTAAAATTGACATACCAGTCTTTTTGACATGTGAAATGCCGTGATGCTCCAGAATCAAAGAACCAACATCGAGTAGGACTGCCATTATCCGTGCAAGATGCCATGAGAGCATATTCTTCTTCTGACTCGTGTTCAACTGTAGCCACATGTGCCTGCCCCTTCTGCTTCTTCAGGGCATTGAGTCTTTTCCGACAGTCTTTCTTCACATGACCAAGTTTGTGACAATAGTAACATTTCACTTGATATTTAGGAGAGGAAGAGGATGTCTCAGCCTGTCGTTTATACTTTCCTTTAGATTGAGCAGCAAAAGCGCTCTCAGATTGTCCAGAAGTGGACTCTTGAACCTGTGTCTGTCTTCGTTCCTTTTGCAACAGGTAGGAACTCACCTTGTCAAACGTAAGAGTTTGACTCTTCGCCATTAAATGAAGTGCCTCCACAAATGACTCATATGAAGAAGGCAAGCTATTTAGAACCAAAGCCACCATATCATCATCGTCCACCTTTTTATTTATGGAAGATAACTGGTCTCGGAGATCTTTCATCCGAAGTAGGTGCTCAGATAGCGATCCACCTTCTTGTAATTTTACGGAAAAGAGCATATTTTTCAGGTATAAAACCCGACTCTTTTCTGACGTCTGATATTTACCCTTCAGACTGGCCCACAATGTGCTTGCCACAGTGGCATTCCGCACTTCCGGTATCATATCATCCGACACTGACAACTTGAGAAGCAATAACGCTTCCTTATGACGTTTGTCATAATCCTCGAAGTTCGTTGCTGGTCGATTTTCATCACCCTTGATTATTTTATCACAATCACGAAACTCCGCAACCGTTAAAATCTTATGACTCCAAACATTGAAATTAGTGCCTGTTAATTTTTGCGAGTCAGGCAGAATAAGATTTGAAATATTTGCCATTTTATTATGAAAATAATAAAAATGGAAATAAAGTATTTTGTCCACCAAATAAAACAAAATTACTTTATGCAAAAACGTGGCTGTGGGAAAGTATTTTATGCATATACGTGGCAGGGAAATATTAAAACATCAAATAGTTTTATAAAAATAGTTTTATAAAATCTTTTGCCTTGCTCAGGACTTTACCTCTGCCCTATTCTTCTCCACGATTTTTGCAGGTACCTCTGCCACGATTTTTCGAAAATGGATGTTCTGTAATGTGACCCACGTTTCACGATCTGCCCTTTGAGGATATACTGACTCCACGTATTTTGCTCTGCCAAGGGCTTTGCGACTGTCTTTAACAACTTTGATGCCACCACGACTTTTATTGGCACGATTTGCACACGATTTGTTGTGCCCTGTTTTCTCTTCACGATTTGCACCACGATTTCAATGCCCACGTTTTTCTTGGCACATTTTCCACGATTCTGCCCTCCACGATTTGTGGCATACAGGAACCCAGAATTTCCAGCAACAAGGAGACAACTCCTTTCTTCTGCCCCTGCGTTGTAACATCGTACCTCTCTCGACCTTCTCTCACAAGGCTCTGATACCAATGTTAGGATCTAGAAGCATAAAGAAAATAGAGCAAGAAGATAGAGATGCAAACTGCACTGGTTCGAATGACACAGGTAGGGTGTATTTAACATTAAGAGAAGTAGTTATAGTTTCTTCAGTTACAACTGGTTTACAACCTCCTAACTGATTGGAACCGTACAAGTTCGTTATATATATCAACAGAGCTACCATTGGCCATGAGACCAAGACCATTAGAAGCGTAATTCAGAGGGCTACACACAGACAAATTCGAGAAAAATGGTGAAGAGATATTGGATATTTTCATAACAAAATTAAAACGTAAAAGGAGGGAAATAAACAAGTTATGAATCAAAATTTGGTTGTTACATTGGCAATCATGATTTGATTAGACAAGTGGCAGATCAAACTTCTTTAATTGTCCCGATCTCATGGGATAACCTCGAGTCTCTCACATGGATGAACTCTCAATCAAGTATCTACCTGATTCAGGGGGAAATTCATTGTAATCCAAGGAAGCATCCTCTTCCAGCTGTTAGTTTAGGTTTCGGTTTCAGTTTTTCCCGCTTCTTTGTAATTTAAAGGCTCCAAATCATGTAAAGGCAATGACTAAACCCTATTTGCCTACAAATAGCCCAAATTACATTGTAAACATCATTCTGGACTGAGTTCAATAAAGAGGAAAGACTTTAGAACTTCACATTGTTTTGTTGGTGTCAAGTTACTTCCAATTGAGAATTTATGTTTGAGAGCCCTAGGCATTAAATCTTATTTTGTTTATTAAGTAGATTTTGTACTTCTAGTTTTAGTTATGTCTGCAGGGTAAAATATTAAGTGATTAAGCTTTCCAGTGTTGTTTTCATAAATTAATGCTTCTTACATTTGGTTTCTTGGATGTGCTATGCAATCTTAGTGATTAAGTGGTTTAGAATCTTAGATGTATTAGTTTATGGATAATTACTCTGTTTTGTGTTGAATCTGGTTAGCTTGTGCCAGTGCTATAGTGACAAACCCCTGTCATGATTTAGGTGAATGTACAATAGTTCTTTGCTTGGGTTTATGCAGGACTATGATTCTTTGTGTCTATCTCCATTGACTGATTGCTTGGAGTCTATTTAGAAATGAGCCAATGCTATTTCTTGTTTTCTTTGGTTTCTTGTGTATGATTTGGCTGCGATTAGAGTGCTTTCCACGCTTGATGAGAGAGAGAGAGAGAGAGAGAGAGAGAGAGAGAGAGAGAGAGAGAGAGAGAGAGAGTCTAGTATCCTTTTTTGCTCTACCCTTCTCCCCCTTTTAAGTTTTTTTGATGATATCCAAATCATTTAAGTCCATTGTATATACCAGTACTAGGTACCAGGTGCCCTAGGGGTGCTGTATCGGCTACTTAGGATTTTAGAATCAATGGGGTTTTACTGATCTGTTGTTTGATTGCTAATTAAATTCCCATCTGTATGCCAACATTTCAGCAAGATTATTTGAATAGATTCTTAACCATTTTCCGATTAGATTGTATTCTCTGAGGGAAAATATTTTTTGTTTGGGAAAACCTTACTTGCAAGAATATGTTTTCTGATGAGGTCCAACATGATTTTAGAATCAATGGGGATTTTGCTGATACGTTGTTTGATTGCTAATTAAATTCCCATCTGTATGTCAACATTTCAGCAAGATTATTTGAATGGATTCTTAACCATTTTTGGATTAGATTGTATTCTTTGAGGGAAAATAATTTTTGTTTGGCAAACCTTGCTTGCAAGATTGTGTCTTCTGACGAGGTCCAACATGATTTTAGAATCAATGGGGATTTTACTGATCCGTTGTTTGATTGCTAATTAAATTCCCATCTTTATGCCAACATTTCAGCAAGATTATTTGAAATGGATTTTTATAACATATACTAGGGATACTATTCTGATCTCTTGCAATACCTCGTACGCCAGCTTGGCCTGGATTGTTTCTTGATGCTCCATCAAATTTCAATTTAAAATATCCCTTGTCAGGGATACTTATCAGGGGATATCCACTTGTGCTGGGTGTATAGTTAGCCAAATGGAAAATACCATTCCTAGGCCATTTTTCTTTATTCATTACTTGAAGAATCAAACAGTCCTTGTTTTTGCAAGTTCTGGAAAAGAGTGATATGTTTGATGTGAACTATGGTCTTTCTCAAAATCTGATTGGGGTCTTTCCAGAGGGTTATTGAATATTCAGTTTAGTTCTTTCCATGTATTCCGTAGGATGAATCCTGGGGCTGCGATTTGCAATTTTTTGAGGATCTCCATTTCTGTCTGTATCCCGGTCCATGAATTTTTGTACTGGATAGATAATGGAGTTGGTGCCATTTGGCTAGACACAGCAGCAATATTTTCCAAATGGATGAAGCAAACTGGCATTGGAAAAAGAGATGATTATTGTCTCTCCATCTTTGTCAATTGTCAAAAGAGGAAGGTTCTGATTCTTAGTCATACAATGACCAAACTTTTGTCCATTTTTTTGACTGACATTAGTGTTGCTGACTGATTGTATGACAGGAACCTGTCACTGTGCATTCCCTGTGATTAGTGTCATGCCATACCAAAACATCCTGCTGGGTGTTGATATATATGGGTCTTGTGCCTAACTCAGTGAATATAAGTTTAATTGGTGCTGGATGGTTGATCATATTTTCTGTTTTTAATCAGTGGACCTTCAACTTTATATAATCTGATAGACAATAATGTTTGTCTTCTAGTTTAATAGGCTATCTATCTTATATGCCAAAACTGATCCAACTACCATTAGAATCAGTATAAATCATAGAAGCAGAAATCCTCAATTACTCGCGATTTCTTGAGTAATCTCCGCTCTCCTAGAACGCCGTGCTGATTAATTGTCAGAACCAGGGTCAAGGTTAATAACACGTTTTTTCTTGAAAAACTCGGGAATATCTCACAAGTTATGATTTTTTATAAAATTCAGGGAAAAACTTGAGAATGAATGTTTTTAAAAAGTGGTTCTGATTTTTTTTTTTGTTTAAATTTTACTCTTATTTTGCCTAGGTTTTCCTGTTTTCATCCCAATTACTTGAAATCCATTTACAATTTTAGTTTGCCATGTCAATGCTGTGTAAATGGAATGCTACTATAGTATATAACAAATTATTTGAGGGGCTGAAAAAATTCAATACTAGTCCTACCAATTGGTAAAAAATTTCCTTTGAATTTAGGGCCACAGTTTGGTGGATGGTGGTGCAATTGGGGAGGAGTTAACCTCCTACAAATGTTTTTTGGGCCATACACTTCTTAATTCATAGATACTTACCTGAACTCTATAATTTGTAGTGCAATCTTATCCAATCCTCTTTATGTCAAACTATCCGTCTCAAGTACTCCATTTCTATTTTGGAAAAATATCATCTTTATCCATTTTGCATAAGATTGGATAGGATTGCACTATAAATTAGATAGTTCAGGTAAGTATCTATGAATTAAGAAGTGTCAAACTATTTATCTCAGGTATTCCAATTTTATTTTGGAAAAATATCATCTGTATCTATTTTGCATACAGTGTTTCTGAAGAAAAAAGCCTAAATACCATCCAAATATGTCCCAATTCTCTTAAAAAAAATGCTACAAGTCCTCTGTATGATTTGAGAATGTTACTAATCATCATAACACAGCTAGAGCACTAGTCAACCCAAATAGTTCATGTATAATTACGCCATCTTAATTTTGCAAAAATGGATCCATGTTTGATTTTATGTATGAACAACATTATGATTCAAAATTCGCTCATATTTTATTATGTTATTAGCTTGTCTGCCAATCACTCTGAATAATATAGAGTATAGATCTTTCTTGATTTGGAGATGGACAATACTTGTTACTATGAATCTCAACATGGCAGCAAGAATTTTGAAGACCATTCACGGATTCAATCTCAAAATGTAAACTATTCATGATGTTTCTGATGTAGTCGACCTATGGGACTCTCTTCTTTCTAGATATGAGCTAGAGTTAAACTCATAAAACTTAGTGATTTAAGCGCCTTTGATGGCCTGATCAAGATCACTGTCAGTACTGGGAGATAAATTTTTCTTTATGGAGACAAATAATTGTAAGAGAATAAATTTAACTTCTTGTAGATTATCTATGTTACAGTGGCATGTATCCCTTTTTGAGGATTTAATGCCACATTAACAGCTATGTTTGTTATCTTTATATATGTGCTGATGGTTAGATAATGTTGTCTATGTTGTTGTGGTCCATAATGTGAAAGTTATTACACTCGCCTTCAGATTGTTCTCTAATTAGTAATTTCCATTTAAGGTTAATCTGCGATTGTAAATTTTGGGATGTTTTAAACTCAACTTGTGCACACTTTCTCATAAAAGACTTTTTTTCTTAAAAAGTTTTTGCCTAAGTTTAAAACACAAGGTTTTCTGACATAAAAGCTACAATACTGATATTGATATATCACCTTGAACCATGTTAGGATGCAATTGAAAAATGCAGGAAAGCATGTGGGGGACATGGTTATCTGTGTTCTAGTGGCCTGCCTGAGCTGTTTGCTGCGTATATACCTGCCTGTACCTATGAGGGTGACAACACACTTCTTTTTATACAGGTAAGTTTTGCCTTAAAATTTTAATATTTCTTTCACTCCCATTTGTTTGTAGTATTTTAAATATTTTATTTTGAGCAAGGAAGTTGGTATTAAAAAAGATTGTTCAAGATCTTTTTGACATGCTAGAGGATTGATCGCTCACTAGAATTTCTTTTCCAAATTGTTTTCTTGGCTCCTTGAATTAGTTTTAGGCCTAAGGTAAAGTTGTTGAACTTAAGATGTTACTGGAACTTTGTTTCAGTTGAATGGCCCTGGACACAGGGTAACCCATGATCTCCAAATCACCCATTAATTGAGCTCCATAATGTCCTACTTACAGTAAGCGCATTGTTTTTAAAAGAAGTTAATATCAATTCTTTAAAAGAGAATGATGAGCACAATAGATTATTTACTAACATTGTTAAACAACTATACATCAAACTATGGTTTGAAATGTGATTACCTCTATTCTATTAACCAGCTCATAGCCATCTTAAATTGGATCTACCATGCACTAAGAGGTCTCCAAAATATTTGAGGTGCCAATACCTACGTATTTACACCCACAATTTCCATAACAACCACACCACACGGGTGTGAAAACATAAGGATTGACACCTCTTTGAAATGTAACTGTCTCTATTCTATTAACTAGATCATATCCATCTTAAATCAGATCTGACATGCACTAAGAGGTGTCCAAAGTATATAAGGTGCGAATCCTTGTGTTTTTACACCCACAATTTCCATAGCAACCACACCATACAGGTGCAAAAACATAGGGATCGACACCTGTTTGAAATGCAACTGCCTCTATTCTATTTACTAGCTCGTATCCATCTTAAATCGGATCTGACATGCATTAAGAGGTGTCCAAAGTCTTCGAGGTGCCAATCCCTGTGTTTTTACACCAATAATTTCCATAGCAACCACACCACATGAGTGCAAAAACATAAGGATTAGCACCTCGAGTCTTTTGGATACCTGTTGGTGTATGAAAAAACCAAGTAAGATTAGTAGTAGTGCCAGTCACATTCACTGTAAAATTTAGATAAGTCACAAATGCATCAGTCTACACCCATATGAGTGCATAAAATATGTTTCAATTGCTTTCTCTTCAATGTGCAAGTCTAAATAGTGAGATGAAAGGTAAGATGTAATCACTTGGAACATAGCCGAACCAACCTTATAATCAAGTCAATAAGCCACTCCATTGTTATGAGTTACTTTTCACATTGCTTAGGTATAGACAATTAGGTCAAATATTGAGATCCAATTTGCAGGTGGATGAGTACAGAGTACTGAATATTGTCAGGAAAAATGTGGGGATAAAAAAAACACAAATTTGTATATCCACCAAAATAAACAAGCCAAGAATTATAGTTTATGAATGAACAATAAGTTATATTAATTTAGATCACAAAATGAATTAGATATTAGGTTGAATGCATGAACATGAAAGTAAAATCAACACAACACAACACAAGACACATGATTTAAGTGAGAAAACCATAAGGTAAAAAACCCATTGTAAAATCACTTATCTTTTATTGAGAATGAAAATTTCACCTAGCACTCTCACCATTTCTTTAAATCTGTAGTTAATCTGCAAGGAGGAATTATAAACAGTCAAATATATTTGCTCATGGGTTGAGATAACTCATTACTCCATTTGCATCATGTATCTTCACTTGCTCACATTACTTGCTTGCATAAACTTGTTACTTGCTGTTCTTTGTTGTTTTTTGCTTGCACATGCATTGTAACCAATCTCTAATGAGATCACCATGTTTTATACATGGTGTGACTATTTGGGTCACTCTTATGTTTCAAATTCAAACACATGCCGACCTTGTGGGATCCTGTCATGCTTTATATTTTAAATATAATCTATAAGCCAAAATGTTTAGACTTTGGCGGGTTTTTATTAATGTTGTTTCTTACTTAATATTAAAACCCAAAACTCCCCCTTAATGTTAAGTAGGGAAACATGCAAAATTATCTTTTTATACAAAAGGACTTACAATCCATAAATCATCACATGAAGATTTAGGCTAGCATGTAAATATATAAAACTTGTTCCGAATAACACATGCCACGTCACCTTTTTGTATAAAAGGAATTACAATCCATAAATCATCTAATTTATTTAGGCTAACATGCAATAAAACATTTGTTCTGCGGATTTTGTAATTCTGCGGTACACTACTTCAGTGTTCTGCGGGTTTTGCAACTCTACGGTACACTAATGCAGTCTCCCATGGATTTGAACAAGCCATGAACCAAATGAAAGTGTTCCGCGGGTTTTAGAAAAGTTGTGGTACGCTGCTTTAGTGTTCCACGGACTTCAAGAAGCCGCAAAACAAAGTAAGTGCTCCATAGGTTTTGTAAAAACCGTAGTACACAGGAACAACAAAAATTCTCAAGATAAAGTGATTACTAATGAAGTCTTACATAATATTATGGAGTCAAAGATCTTTCATATCTAATGCTTCGTTGGGTATTACAAGTAAACTCACATAAAGTAATAATTTATTCAAACAAAATTAGCACAATCAAGGTGATAAGAGGTCACATTGCAAAAAACATGCAAAACATGGTCATTACCCTTTATTTTCCCCCTCAAGGGAAACTCTGAAAGGCCATACACTCATTTGATTTAGAGTTGAAGATCAATGTTATTCATATGATCATTTGAGTCAAAATATCATATGGTCATTTGATTCAGAGGTGAATATCAACGTCATTCATATGATCATTTGAGTCAAAATATCATGTGGTTATTTAATTATGAGGTGAAGATCAACGTCGTTCACATGATCATTTGAACCATGCTTATTTGATGCAGAGGTGAAGATAAATGTCATTCACATGATCACTTGAGCCAAAATCTGAAATGCCCAACATAGAACGAAATTTGCAAAACTTTGTAGCACACAATGGCTTTGTAAAAATGTCTGCACCCTGATCTTCAATAGAACAAAACTTGAGATTGATGTCATCATTTAAAACTTTCTCCGAAATGAAGTGCATATGAATCTCGATATACTTGGTTCATTGATGCTGAATTGGATTGTTTGCAAGAGCAATTCAACTTTGGCTGTCACATAAAAGAAGAGTACTTCCTTTGACGTCCATATGGACTTCATTCAACAGTTTATTTAGCCACCACTTTTTTTGCTGCTTCCCTAACACTTCTATACTCTGCTTCAATAGAAGAGGTAGATATTGTTGGTTGCTTCTTGTTACTCCAAGTGATTGCACCTACACCCAACTTGAAAACATATCGAGAAATAGATTTTCTATTCACAATGTTAACAACATGGTCAAAATCACAATAACCAAATAAATTTTGTATTATCACAAGAATAATACAAACCATAATTGATTGTATCTTTTGAAATACCTTAGAATCCTTTTTGCCATTTTCCAATGGTCCTCATAAGGATCCCGCATGAATTTAGAAAAAATTCCAACCGTATAGGATATATCAGGCCTAGTGATAGCCAA
This sequence comes from Taxus chinensis, assembly GCA_019776745.2. Lineage (NCBI taxonomy): Eukaryota > Viridiplantae > Streptophyta > Pinopsida > Cupressales > Taxaceae > Taxus > Taxus chinensis. Next base: position 649,017,182 of record CM034146.1, read on the forward strand.
ATAAATAAAACTACCAACAAGCTGTCTATATAAAGTAGGATTAAATTTATCACAAATAGGTTTTGAATCTAATTTAATTCCAACTTCCATAGGAATAAAAACATGCTTACAATCAATCATGTTAAATTTCTTAAGAAGGTTAGAAGCATACTATGTTTGAGATGCAACAATAAATTTGTGATTTTGACAAATAACTATGCCTAAGGAATGATTGAACAAATGTAAATCAGTCATTTCAAAACTGTCTTAACTTATTTTTGATTCAAAGAATTAGATGCTCATCACTACTAGTAATCAAGAGATCATCAACATATAAGACAATAATAAATTGTTTTCAGATTTTACAAACAAATAATTGTCAGCAGAACAATTTTTGAAATCAATTTCTTGAAAGAAATTATTAATCTTAGCATACCCAGCTCTAGGAGCTTGTTTAAAAATTAAGACCATACAAAGATTTTTTAAGCTTACACACATGATTCCTTACTAGGTTCTTCAAACTCTTTAAGTTGATGCATGTAACTTTCTTCTTTCAAGTCAACATTTAAAAAAAATATTTTTCACATCCATTTGGAGAATCTCCCATTCATGTTGAGCAACTATAGCTAGAAGAATTCTAACGGTGTTCATTTTGGCAACAAGAGCAAATGTTTCAACATAATCTAAACCAGATTATTGAGTAAACCCTCTAGCAACTAATCTTGCCTTGAATTTGTTAATTTTACCAGCATAGTTATATTTAATTTAGTATAACCATCTAGATGATACAATGCTTATTTTATGAGGAAGAGAGACTAATTCCTAAGTTTCATTTTTTATTAGAGTATTGCATTCAACTTTCATAGCAGTAATCCACCTTTCATCTACACTAGCATCCTCAAAAGATTGAGGTTCAAACTCTTACAAATTTGACAAGGCATGATAAGAATGTTAATTGTAGGTCATCTTTATCAAATTATTAGGATGAGAATTAGGAGCTAGCTTTTGAGCCCATTTAAGAATTCTAGATTGAGAAGACTCCTCAACATCTACATCCATCATATCAGAAGAAAGATGATCAACCTCTTGGAAATCAGTTTCCATATTGACTAAAGAAGGATTATCACATTGAAGAGTTTTAGACTCAGGAATTGTAGAGGAAGATTCACAAAATGGTTTATCTAGAACATTAACATTCCTATTTTCTATGATCACATGTTTGACTGGACCATACACTCTTAATCTTTTTGTACAACCGCCATACCCAACAAAAATGCAAGAGTAGGAAGTAGGATCAAGTTTTTGTCTTTTGAATGTAGGAATGAAAAGGGAAGCATGACTACCAAATATCTTAAAATAAAAGATATCAGGTTTTTATTTTATCCATACTTAATTAGGTGTAGTTTGATGCAAAACTTTAGTAAGAACTCTATTTAGGAAATGAACAACAATATTCATGGCTTCATCCCAAAGGAACTTAGGTACTTTGGATGCATGAAGCACGGTCCTAGCCATTTCTATGTCCTGTTCTTCCTTTCAACTATGTCATTTTGTTGTGGGGGATATGAAGTTGTTAACTCTCTTTGAATTCCACAGACACACAAAACTCTTCAAACTTCTTACTAACATATTCACCTCCATTATCAATTTTGATTCTCTTAATTTTCAGATTAGTCATATTTTCAACTTAGGATTTAAACTCTTAAAACTTAGACAATTTTTTTGATTTTTTCTTTTAATATAATAGGACCAAGCCATTCTAAAAAAGTCATCAATGAAACTAACAAACAAGGCTCCACCAAGAGAAGGAACTTCCAAAAGACTTCTTACATCACTATGGATTAACTCAAGTAAGTTAGAGGAATTAGAATCATGATGTTTATGACATGGTTCAACATGTTGCTTACCACGCTAACAACTTTCACAAAACTCATGGTTTGATTTGAACTTAGGAAGATCTATAACAAAGTTAAGGCGAGACATTTGAAATAAACTCTTAAAATTCACATGCCCAAGCCTTTCATGCCATAATTAAACATCATTACAAGAAGGACAAGATTCAACAACAAATCCCTCAAATATGTACAAGCCATTATTTTGAAAACCGACAACAATAATAGTTCCAAGCTCATTCTTTATATGACATTTATCATTAAATAACACAACTTTGCAGTTTTCTCTAACTAGTTGAGAACAAGATAAAAGTTTTGTCTTTAAGTTAGGGACAAATAAAACATTACTAATGGCTCCATTCTGGTAACTTAACATTACCACAAAATTCAGATCTAATAACAAAATTATCACCTAGATATATATTATCATGACAATTGACAATATCAAAAAAATTTCATGAATATATGTCATATGCCTAGATGCACCATTATCTAGAATCCATTTATTTTCATACATGCTGAAAGAGCAGTGTAAAGAGCAATAGCTTGTTCAACATTATTAGTGTGATGTTCCCAAAGGGACTCTTTTTGTCCCTAAATGGATTATAGGCTATCCCCAACTAAAATTTGCAGATCATAGAAATTTTGATAAAGTATAAAATGCAGATTTGATTTATACATGGAAAATGTGACTAGGGATGGGTATGAAACTTATAAAAATAAAAAATACTTTCAACCATAAACTAAGCTGAAACTTATAACATTTTACTCTCAATACATTTGTGCAAATATCTAAATTTTTAGAGCCAATAAACAACTGAATTGAATTTATTTTGAAAGCTACTCTGCAGAAAATTATGGCAACTTAAAAAATTCATAACTCACTAAAAAATGCTCCGATCCACATAAATAAAGTATGCACGGACTCACAAAATAGGGAAAATGCAATGATGTTACCCATTCATAGAAATGACCACCATAAGTGCCTTGAATAACCAAAACACCAATCCGCTTTTAGGGTTTTGGGTTGGAAATTACAACAGAAACATATAGATATCTTCATTAGAAAACTACTGGATAATCAACTATCTCCTTTATGCAAGTACAACCCTCAAAATGTTTGGAAAACTGTTAGAAAACGTTTGAAAAATACTACTAACTCGGTGATCCGCAATGAAAACCACAGGATGGAGAATCCTCTCAACTAGGAGAAAGGTTTTCGTCCTTATACTAGACTCTTAGGAATTTTTCGTCCTCAAGAGTGAATCTCTAAGGGTTTTCGTCTTTAGGAGATTGAAAATGCAAGCTCAAAGCTCAACATTCAAATTTGATTTCATAAAATAGACAAGTGATGATCTCCTTAAGCAAGTCGACTTGCTTATATAGAGCAAATGGACCAACTTGCCTCCCTTGACATCCAATTAGATTTTAGCCCCTCATTTAATGTTTTTCCTTTTTGATCCATTCCATAAGGAGGTCGCATTTTCTAGGGAAAATAAGACTTTATAATGTGGCTTTAGCTTTTTTCTAATTTTATTTTGTTATGAAGTCTATAATAACTTTATTATAATTTTCTTTTTTTATTTGCACTTTATAATAAATTATTATAACTTAAGACCCCCTTGAGTTTATTTCTTAGCCGTTGGGGAAACAAAATGGGCTAAGGGTCTTCGACTGAGAAGGGGATATTACAATCCTCCCTTCCCAAATTTGTTTCCCTCAAGCAAGTGAAACTCATCAATTCAAGTGCCAAGTGCACGAGACAAAACATGTTGAAGTTATCCAAAAATCTGGCCCCTTTACTTGTCAAGTGGGCTAAATCTTGCCACCATCTACTACTCTTAAGATGATCATATATACAAGGTTGCATCCAAGTTATCACATACTTAAGATTGCAGATTTCATCTTCTACTTTATCGTTTTTCTCTAAAAAAATATGAACATGCAATAATACATGACATTGTCTCATACCTTGTGATGTCTCCGTGATTAACAATGGGCTGAATTATTTCACGAGACAATTGCTGCGATAACATCCTCCTTTCTTTGACATCCTCATCTAATGGAATCTTCTCTTCTTGGATTGATCCTTCCATGCTTTTGGTTGCCACAATTTGAAGAATACCATTCCTCATAGTTTGCTACCCACTAGTTGAAGAAGTCTTTGGCTGCCCAAATGATTCCTTTGGCTGACCCAAAGGTGTTGTTTGCTACTTTGTACTTTTTCTCTAGAACCTTATTCTTCATTTGGCATGGTGGAATACTCTATGGGTTGATTTCCCTCCACTTGTAGATTTGAATTGGTAGAGTCCATGATTTCGTTTCCTTGCTCATTTGGTAGAGTCCATGATTTTGTTTCCTTGCTCATTCTTGCCATCCTACACATCAAATATTTTTAGAAACTTTTGTGATAAATCTGCAAGTGAAGCAATGGATTCAACCCCTTGGGTCTTCAACATTTGGTGCCACCATTTATGTGCTACTCTATCCATGTATTTAGCGATGAGCATGAGGGCATCATCCTGACACATAGGATTACAACTCAAAAATGTCTCAAATTCCTTCAACCATGCTTCAACAAATATTTCATTAGTGCTATCAAAAAATGGAACTTGAGTCCACTTCATTTTTTTCTTGCTTGCATTCAGATCTGATTTCTCTTTTATTTCTTCATAGGTTGGGAGGATTAACTGCTCTGATACCACTGTAATGTCTCCAAAGTGACTATTTTTGCCCCCAAATGGATGTGAGACAATTCCCACACACCCAATGCAATTTATAAAAATATACCAACTGTTTATGATGCATATTATTTATTTATAGAAAATGCGACTAGGGCTGATTATGAAACTTATAAAAATCAGAAATAAATCCTGATATTTTCCACCATAAATTGAGTTGAAACTTATAATATTTCACCCTCAATATATTCATGCAAATATTTGAATTTTTAGAGCCCATAAACAACTAAAATGAATTTATTTTGAAAATTTAGTCTGCATAAAATTATGACAATTTTAAAAATTTGTAACTAATTCAAAAATGCTCTGATCCACACAAATAAACTATGCATTGACTCACAAAAATAGGGGGAATGCAATGATGTTACACATTCATAGAAATGACCACCACAAGCTCCATAAACAACCAAAACACCAATTCGTCCTTAGGGTTTTTGGCTGAAAATTACAGCAGAAACATATAGATATATTCATATATGATATGTTGGAAAACTACTGGGAAATCAACTATCTCCTTTATTTAAGTACAACCCTCAAAATGCTTGGAAAATTGCTAGAAAGCACCTGAAAAATACTATTAACTCGATGATCTGCAATGGAAACCTGAGGATGGAGAATCCTCTCAACTAAGAGAAGGGTTTTCGTCCTTAAAAGATTGAAGATGCAAACTCAAAGCTCAACATACAAATCTGATTTCATAAAATAGACAAGTGATGATCTCCTTAAGCAAGTGGACTTGCTTACATAGATCAAGTGGACCAACTTGCCTCCCTTGACATCCAATCAGATTTTAGTCCCTCATTTAATGTTTTTCCCTTTTGATCTATCCCATAAGGAGGTTGCATTTTGTAGGGGAAAATAAGACTTTATAATGTGGCTTTAGCTTTTTTCTAACTTTATTTTGTTATGAAATCTATAATAACTTTATTATAAGTGCCTTTATAATATTTTCTTTTTTTATTTGCACTTTATAATAAATTATTATAACTTAAGTCCCCCTTGAGTTTATTCCTTAGCTGTTGGGGAGACAAAATGGGCTAAAGGTCTTCAACCGAGTAGGGGATATTACAATTAGCTTGATTTTTAGATTGATTCTGATTTATATTCTTCTTTTTTACTGTTGAAGTTCTTATTTTTAGCATTATTGTGAACCTTATTAGCATTAAAATAACAATCAACTGCTTTATGACCAAATTTACCACATTTGGTACAAATGCCATCAAACTTAAAGTTTTGATTATTCTTAGGATTGAACTTATATTTAAAGTTTGATTGCTTATTATAGCTGTTATTCTTATTTTTAAATGAATTTTGATTTTGGATGAATAATATCTGTGAGACATTATTTTTTGAGTCAAAATTCTCCATTACTCTTTCTTCTTGAATGAGTAGAGAAAAAAAGTTGTCTAAATCAGACAAATCAAATTCATTTTGACACCTAGAATTCAAAATAGAAATATAATTTTTAAATTAATCATGAATATTAATCTGAATAACAAAGTTTAATAACTTATCTTGAAATAATTCACAATTGTAGCCATCTAACTGAGCCTTAATATTCTTAATCTTAGATAATGTAATATCCTCTTCTCAGTTGAAGACCTTTAGCCCAATTCTATTTTCCGACGGCTAAAGTGTGATAAGAAAGGAAACTTAACTTAATAAATTAATTATAAAAGTGCAATATAAAATAATAGTATAAACACTTTATATTAATGCATTAATGATAAAGTAGAAAAGACAAATATAAAAGTGATAAAATAAAATAAGAAAAAAGTAATATCACTTGATATTTATTATTCTCCCCTAGGAAAAAATTCGACCTATGATGAGGATGAGATAAGCACCAAAAAAGAGTTAAATTCAGGGAAAACATGTGATTGATGCTTGTGGGTGGCTATTAAGCCGAATTTTCCTATAAAAGCGAGTCTACTTGGCTTGGAGAGATATCTCTTTTATCTTATAAAAATTCCTATTTTTGTCTGAGCTTTGTAAGCTTTGCGAATAAACTCCCAAGGATGAAAACCCTTTTGAGTTAGCTCTAGAGGATGAAAACCTTCTTGAGGATTAGAGAAAGAGGAACAAAAAATCTTTTTTCTTGTGAGAGGATTCTCCATTTAGGGGTTTCCATTGAAGATCAAGGATTTATTTTTGTTTTCCATTGAAGATCAAACTTCTATTTGTGTTTTCCAATAGTATTTGAGGGCTTTTCAAGAGGGGCAATTGTTGTTGATTTCGGGTACAACTAGGATTTCATCTACATATTTCTAAATTTTCAAGCCTATTTTGGGTTCCTTCCACCTATCGGAAAATTCTGATTTTGGTATCATTGGAAAGCTTGCTATTTTCTTTTCAAGTTGAGCTATTAGTTGTAAAAAATTGTTGGATATTTTCCGAGTTATGAATTTATAAAGTTTTGGCTGTTTTTCTACAATTAAAAAACATATTTTCAGTTGTTTGCAAAAATATAAGTATTTTCAGATTTGATAGTTCAAGGGCTAGCTACAAATTTAATTTCATAATTTTTAAAGGTGTTTTGAGGCTATTTAACACCCATAGGCAAATCTCCTAGGGTTTTGGCAAGGAATTTGGGTTGTTTGCATTGTTGTCATAAAAACAATAATTTTCAACTTGCATTTTTTTTGGGATTATTCATTTGGGGTTGAAAAATGCCCATTTGGGGACATTAACGTGGTATCAGAGCATTGTATTCTCTTAGTCTGTGAGGAAAAGAAACAAAAATCAGATCTGAATGTAATTAGCAAAAAACCATATTGTCTATTAAGGAAGAAATACCCCAAAGAAGGTGACAATGGATGAATATGATCCAAGACCTTCTCCCAATGATGAGTTGAGTTATATGAATAAGATATTCTCTAGAGGTACTTAGAGAGTTGCATAACCGTTTGATGGAAGCACACAAAGATCTAAGAGACTCCTTTATAGGGGCCATTACTGATTTGGGTAGATCCCTACAAGGGATAAGCACTAACAGAAAAAAATCTCAGGGGAATCAAGGCAATCAAGGCGAGGGAAGCTCTTCTACTTATCATGGAGAAAGGGTATCAAACAAGACTCCTTCCAAATTATTTCGTGTGCTAATTTCCTTTAAAGAATCGAGCCACAAGTGGAGAGGGAACAACCAAAAAAAAATTGGGTTTGCCTGAAAAAATGAAACCATGGAGTCTACCCCCATGAAGAAAGTAAATTCAGATCTACAAGTGAAGGAATAGAGTTTTTGTGATCGAAGCCCAAAGTCTGAATGTGGAGGTTGATATTTAGCTCGTCTCTTCCGGAACAACAATTGAAAGGGTAGCATAAAGACAAATAAAATCTACACCCAAGTGAAGAAGTCAAAGGAGACCTTACGGAGAAATTTGCACACGAGGAGAAGGCTTTCATGGGACACTTGCATGAGATTGCAGCCTGCTGTAATTTCCAAAACAGCCTTTGGTAAGCTTTCAAATGTATTTAATAGGGGTTTAATGTTTCCTACTATGCCACTTCCATTTGGTAGACACCTTAGTGGTTACCCCCAGCAAAGGGGAAGAGTCCAAGGTTGACGTTAGTGATGGGGATGCAAGTGATAAGGAAAGAAAAATTACTGATCATATTCGTGGAGATCTCAGGCACATACACAGTGGTGTTGGGGGCAGCTCAACATATGTCTATCAATCAAGGAAGGATGAACACTCGGAGGACAAATTAAAGTATGAAAAATTGTCGCTTATGTCATGCCAAATTATGGATCATTATAGGAAGTGTGATAGAATGATGGATATGGGTTGCAACATAATTCATATCAATCTTTCGATGCAAATTGGTGTATATGATCATCTTGAGAGAAGGGTTGGCAAGATCTATCTCACTTGACAGGTAGAAAGAGCCAAAATTTTGGAACACTATAGAATGTTTTGTCTCGTGCACTTGGCACTTGAACATATGAGTTACAATTGCTTGAAGGAAAAATTTTTTGGGAAGGGAGGATTTGAAATATCTCCTTCTCGTTAAAAGCCCTTTAGCCCCAATTTTGTTTCTCGATGGCTAAAGGGTGATAAAAAGGGAAAGTTATCATAATAAATTAATTTTAAAAGTGCAATTTAAAATAATATTATAAGCACTTTATATTAATTTATTACTGATAAAGTAGAAAAGACAAATATGGAAGTGATAAAGTAAAATAAGAAAATCACTTTATATTTATTAGTCTCCCTTAGGAAAAAATGTGACCTATGTTGAGGATGAGATGAGTACCAAAATAGAATTAAATGTTGGGAAAAAACATGTGATTGGTGCTTGTGGGTGGCTAGTAAGCCAAATTTTCCTATAAAAGCAAGTCGACTTGGCTTGGAGAGATATCTCTTTTATTTTTATAAAACTTTTGATTTTTTTCTGAGCTTTGTAACTAAGTCACCGCATTCGGCGATTTTCAACCAAAAAAACCGAAATTCGCCGAATGTTTAATACACTCCAAAAAATCGTTGAAATTCGCGATTTAATTCTTCAGTTTTTTTGTTTTGCGATTTAGGGTTTATCTCTGCCACGAAAGCAGCTTGTTGTGAGTGCATACAAGAACTTCCACTAAAAATAATGCCGTATTTCTGTATCGCGACTTAGGGTTTTCTTGCAGATTTAAGTGTGAAGTTAAAAATAATGGCACCGGAAACGGCATTCGTGTAACACCCTTCAGGATTCGAACCCACAAAGCTTTTAGTCGGCAATGGCATCGAATGATTCGCAGGAGGTTCGGAGCTTACACAAATAAATAGATACAACCTACATGCCATTTACGAGTTAAATTGGGCTTATTCTTTGTTTTTAGTCGAGCTTAAGAATTATGTGTAACTTATATAAATATTTGCGATTAAATATATCAATAGCTAGTAAGTAATAGTAATATTTAATAATAAATGTTTAATAGTAACTATATATTATTCAGTAAATTATTAAGTAATAATTATGAATATATAATAATAAGTAACAATATATTAGTAAATACATAATAGTAAAGAAATTGGTAATAAAGTCACTTATATAAATATATGCCATTAAATATATCAATAAGTAGTAAGTGTTAGTAATATTTAATAATAAACGTTTAATAGTTACTTTATATTATTCAGTAAATTATTAAATAATAATTAAGAATATATAATAATAAGTAATAAATATATTAATAAATACATAATAGTAAATAAATTGGTTATATAGTAATTTATTATTAATACAGTAAATTAATAAATTAAATTAATTAATAATAATAAATTAGTAAATCTTTTAGTCGAATTTAATCACGAATTTTATTTCGAATTTTGTTAGTGACGAATTTTTTACGAATTTTATACTCCGCGAATTCGAATGCGGTGACCTTAGCTTTGTAAGCTTTGCAAATAAACTCCTATGGACGAAAACCCATTTGAGTTAGCTCTAGAGGGCGAAAACCCTCTTGAGGATTAGAGAAGTGGGAACAAAAAACTCTTTTTTCTTGTGAGAGGATTCTCCATTCAGGGGTTTCCATTGAAGATCAAGGATTTATTGTGTTTTCCAGCAATGTTTGATGGCTTTCCAAGAGGGATTACTGTTCATTTCAGGTACAACTAGGGTTTCATCTACACATTTCTAGATTTCTGAGCCTGTTTTGGGTGCCTTCCACCCATCGGAAAATTATGATTTTGGTATCATTGGAATGCTCATGATTTTATCTTCAATTTGAGCTATCAATTGTCAAAAATTGTTGGATATTTTCTGAGTTATGAATTTATGAAGTTTCGGTTGTTTTTTTACAATTAAAAATCATATTTTTAGTATTTTGTAAAAATATAAGTATTCTCAGATTTGATAGTTCAATGGCTAGCTACACATTTAATTTCATAATTTTTGAAGGTGTTCTGAGGCTATTTTACACCCACAGGTAAATCTCCTAGGGTTTTGGCAAGGAATTTTGGGTTGTTTGCATTGCTGTCATAAATACAACAATTTCCAACTTGCATTTTATTTGGGATTTGCGGGAAATCCATCTGGGGCTGAAAAATGTTTAGTTGCAGACATTGTACATAATTAACTATCTTCTCATCTTCTTTCATTGGAGTTGTAAACAATTCCATAATTAGTTTAATTATCTTAGGAAGACAACTACCTTCATGCATAGTTTGCAATTGATTCCATGCATTGACTGAAGACTCCATATGTTCTATATGCAATAAGAATTCATCTTTTATACTTTGCAATATGATAGACCTGAACTCTTGGGATTTTTGGGAGAAGATACTCAAGTTTTCTGGGTTAACTTGTCTCTCAGTGGTTCTCTTTTCAACACCACTAACTAGATCCCAGAGCTTTCTAGCCATAAAGATGATTTTAAGCCTAACCCTCCAAATACTATAGTTAGTGCCATTCAACAACTGAGATTTATCCATGGAGAAATTAGAAGAACTAGCCATTTAAAGAAAAAAACTTAGCAAATTTGTTATGCGGGTTTTGATAGTATACTTGTTCCAAAGTTGGCAGTATATTTGGTTTGGAGACGACAATATATTTGGTCCGGAGATGACAGTATACTTGGTTTGGAGTTGATAGAAGGCCCGCAAAACAAAGAAAATAATCCGCGAGACTAAGGAAATCCACGAAATAAAGAAAACAGTTACTTGCGAACTTGAAGAATTTTACAAATTGATGAAAATCCTTCAGAAGAATATTGAGCAACTAAGGAGAAGCCGTGAAACACAAAAACATGCCACAAAGGTCTGAAATGCAATATACGCAGATATTTCAAATCCAATATTAGGACCTGCGAAACAAAGGAGTCCGCAAAACAAAGGACTCTGCGGTACACATGAGTTTGTGGATCAAGGCAGTCCGCAGAACACAAAAAAGAAGTATAGAACAAGCAAAATTTTCCCACAACAAAGGACAATTCAAAAAGTTGCGGAACAAACAAAACTTTTGCACAAGACTTCAAAATGCCTTGCAAGACTAAAAATGCCGCGTAATACTAAAAAATGCCGCACAAGACTATGAAAAGCCACACAACACTAAAAAACACTGCGCAACACTTAAAAAAGCCACGCAACACACATAAAAGCCGCGAAACACTCAAATAAGTCGCGCAAAATTCAAATAAATTGCACAACAGAAATGCTGCGAAGAACTTGAAAAATCTACACAAGACTGAAGTAAGCCGCAATCCACTGAAGTAAGCCACAAAACTTAAAAAGAAGTTGCAAAAGTAAAAAACAACATGATAAACTGCAGAAAATCACATATGACTGGAAAATACTAAGGAAGGCCGCAAAACATGCGAATAAGCCGTGAAACACACAAATAAGCCATGATACACTCAAAAATACTGCGAAGCTAAGGAAAAACCCACAAAGCAAGGCGAAAAGCTGCGAAGGTCTTGAAAAAAAACAGAGGAAGGCCTCGCGTGATTAAGAACGATCTAACCATGCAGAGCCAATAACAATCTAGGTTTTGGTCATCCATGCTAATTTAAATCATCCAACACTCTGCATTTATCTTAATCCACATGAATTATGGTTTGTTCACCTTGTAGGACTGAAATAGCCGCGCAACATAGGTTAGGGTGTCGCGGATCATGATTTTTTTCAAGTACTTCAAATGTACAAGATTATTTGCACCTGCAAATCACAAGCAACCAGATCTATCCTGCACAAGCATAAACACCAACTCTGATACTATGTTAGGAAATCACGGGGATAAACAGGGATAAACAATAACACAGATTTATATATCCACAAAATAAACAAGCCAAAAATTATAGTTTATGAATGAACAATAAGTTCTATCAATTTAGATCACATAATGAATTAGATATCAAGTTGAATGCATGAACATGAAAGTAAAATCAATAGAACACAACACAAGACACATGATTTAAGTGAGAATATTATAAGGTAAAAAACCCACTGAAAAATCACTTATCTTTTATTGAGAATAAAAATTTCACCTAGCACTATTTCTATAAATCTGTAGTTGTTAACCTTCAAGGAGGAATTATAAACAGTTAAATATATTTGCTCATGGGTTGAGATAACTCATTACTCCATTCGCATCATGTATCTACACTTGCTCACATTTCTTGCTTGCATAAACTTGTTACTTGCTGTTCTTTGTTGTTTTTCGCTTGCACATGCATTGTAACCGATCTCTAATGAGATCAATATGTTTTATACATGGTGGGTGACTGTTTAGATCACTCTTATGTTTTAAATTCAAACACATGTTGACCACGTGGGATCTTGCCATGCTTTATATTTTAAATATAATCTATAAGCCAAAACATTTAGACTTTGGTAGGTTTTTATTAAGCCTATTTCACGCTTAATATTACAAACCCAACAATTTCCATATCAACCAGACCACATGGGTGCGAAAACATAGGGATTGACAACTCTTTGAAATGCAACTGCCTCTATTCTATTTACTAGCTTGTATCCATCTTAAATTGGATCTGACATGCACTACGAGGTGTCCAAAGCATAGTTCAAAAAATCGTAAATTGGGATTAATCGGCAGGCCAAATTTTGAATCGGAAATCGGGAATCGGCATTAATTGGCAACTTTATCGCTACTTTTAAATTCATAAAATATACTTAAATTAAATGTAAAAACAATGTTAAATGATGCGAGAAGTGACTCTATAGACAATTTATCTTTATTATTACTAATTTACTATTATAAACGATTTATAGACATTGTTAAACTTAAATTAACTATTATGAATGATTTATCTTTATTATTTCTATATGCGTACGTAATTAATGTATAACATATATAGTATATACTATTATATATTAAATATCGTCTACGGCATATAGTTTATTATAAACTAACTATATACTAAAATAAACTATTATAAACTAATTATATACTAAATAAAATATTATAAACTATATCATCTAGGGCATATACTATTATAAACTATCTATATACTAAATAAAAAACTCAGAAACCTAGGGCCATGAATACATTATTGAAAAACTATGAAAATAAATAAAAAACGAATTTTCAGGAAGCCACGAAAATGGTTGCAAGAAGCCACGAAAATGGTTGCAAGAAGCCACGAAATGCTCTAAAACAGACGCGGAAATGGTCGCAGGGGTAAAAATGAATTGCGCAATTAGAAAAATGGTTCACGTTTTTTGGATTTGGTCTTTTTTGGCTTTTACAGTTTGTTGACTCACCAGTTATGGGGACTGCATCCTTGAAAGAAGCCACTCAAATACAAAGAAATTTGGAACTTTTCTCAAAGGCTACTAGTCAAGATATTAACAAGCATAAGTCTAAAATAATCTTCTTTCATTGCTCGCCAAGGCTGGGAACATGACATTCTTATGAAACTTGGATTTCAGAAGGCCACTTTACCTCTGCAATATTTGGGTATTCCTTTAAATTCCACCAAGATCTCTGATTGGGGATGGTTAATTAATAAGATTCAACATAAATTTAGTAATTGGACTAATAGATGGCTATCATCAGGGGGTAGAATCACCTTGATCAAAGCTGTGCTTCAAGCTATTCTTGTGTATTTTGCGTCTCTTTTGCACATCCCTATTACAATTTTGCAGCACTTAGATTCTATTAGTAAAAAATTCTTGATGGTCTGGCAATCAACAATCTAAGAAATGGCACCTTGTGAAGTGGAAAACCTTGTCTACCAAAAGAAAAAAGGGTGGAATGGGGGTTCAGAGCTAGTGTTTCGAATAATAAAACCCCTTGCTGCTAAGTTGTATTGGAGATTATTGCAAAATCCAGATCAGTTATGGAGTACTAATCTACGTGCTAAATATACTCAGGTATGAGGCCATATGACAGATATTCCTTACCTTCATGGGGATCTCCCATTTTTTCTGTTCTCAGAATTGGAGAAGAAATTATAAAGAAACAATTGTTTTGGAAAATTGGAAATGGTGAGTGAAAGATTCCTTCCCCAAATCTGATCCAAATTTCTAGTTTGACTCGTTTGACATTTCGTCAAACACTTAGCATGCAATTACTTACAGGTTAGGTAACAACAATAGTATGCAAAACAGACTTGGACATGAAATTTAGGACCATGCAAGATCAACCTAATTGCTGCAATAAATCTTCAACAATGACGACTAGGGTTTGATGGAAAAATACACATAAATGCTCTCAAAAAACTATTTCTTTATCACAAATGACTGCCACTAATTTTAGGAGTTCAAACATACAAAAAATCTGATTTTTATTGATGCCACAAACACTCAAAGATCAGATCTGAAATCTGATTATAAAACTGGTAAAAAACCCACTAAAAACCCTCTAATAAATTATGAAATTGTTTTGCTTCACTTCACAAAAATCTGCAGATGATTTGACAATAGAAATCAGATTTAAATGCCTCAAAGAACATGCCAAATCAGTCCCAAACTGGGTTGATCCAATAGAAGAAGACTGCTGCAATTTATTCTCCAAAATACCCTCAAAATACACTTCTGAAAATGACTGAAAATAACTCTGAAAATCTGATTACAATCAATGGGAATTTCCGAGTGAAAAACCCTCTCAACTCTTGGGGTTTTCGTCCACAAGAGATTAAATCCACAAGGGGTTTCATCCTTGGAATTTTAACGCAAAAGCTAAAGCTTCATGCAAGAGAAAATGTTATAAAATATTTCTGCCTGCCTCTAGGCAAATCGCCTTCTTCTTTATATAGGAAATGGGACCCAAAGTGACCTTTGGACTTCCCATGAAAGTGACCTTTGGAATTCCCATAAAAGTGATATTTGGAATTTCCATGAAAGTGACTTTTGGACTTCTAATGAAAGTGACACCTTGGACGTTATGGACGGGATGAATGTCGTTTAACAGGAAAGCATAAGAACCGTAAATCAAAACTTAAGAGGGTCTGCATATATCGGTGGGGTAGAGGGAGGATGAAAAGGTTTGGTTTTTGACAAAGGATGTCAACTATTCAATTAAATCAGGGTATGGTATAGCTAGGAATGGTCCCCACTCTCAAAGATTGTGGAAAAATCTCTGGGACAAAGACCTTATCCGTAAAGTAAATTTGTTCTTGTGGCATGTCATATTTAGAACAAGATCTTAACTATTGACAATTTGTAGAAAAGAGGTATGATGATTCCTAACTGGTGTGTTCTATGTAAAAAGAATAATGAGTCGGTTCAACATCTTTTTATACACTGCCCTTTCTTACAGAAAGTTATGGCTTATATTTTAAATTTTTTTTCAAATAATGTGGCTATATCCGGAGACTTTTGCTGACTGGTATGAACAATGGACTAGTCCATTTGTTTCTCTGAATTTGGCTAAGGTTTGGAGTTTTGTTTTTGCCTCATTTTATATGGGGAATTTGGCTGGAACGGAATGCTAGAATCTTTAAGGAAAATCAAAAAAATTCTGAGAGGGTGGGAAGTGGAAATCTGGGAGCTATTGAGAGAAACAATCTGTCTATTGTAAAAATTAAGGAGAAAGGGTGTTCTACCTTACCATGAGCAGGAAATTATTCACTCCCTTGGAATGAGAGTGAAGAATTCTTCTATGGTAAAAACTATGGAGAGAAGAAATGCAAAATGGTCTACTCCTCTTGAAGGGTGTATGAAGCTTAACTTTGATGGAGCTGTGAAGGGGAGTTTGGGGTTAGCTGCGGTAGGTGGAATTATCAGAAATGATGCTGGTAAAATGGAGGTTGCTTATGCGGAGGCTATAGGTAATAAATCTAGCAATTATGCTGAAGCCTATGCAATGTTAATTGGGTTAAAATGGTGCGAATTCCTTATATATCAAGAAGCTCTATGTGGAAGGAGATTCTCAATATATAATTAATGTGATGATTGGTAAGGCCAAACATCACATTAATATAAATCCCATTATTAAAGATGCAAAAACTATAATCTCAAATTTTGATATTATTTTGTTTTAGCACGTGTATAGGGAGGCAAATGGATGTGCAGATACTTTAGCAAATGTGGGAATTTTAAGTAATCATAAAAATTGGTGGAAGGAGGACGAAGGGTTACCGATAAGGACAAAGGACAAACTCAATGAAGAAAGGAGATCTCGAGCATGAGAATGGGAGTGCCGAGATTGGGGAAATATTTTCATTACGGGTGTATTTAGTTTTCCTAATCATTTTTTGGGGTGCCGTGGGGGCGAAGAAGCGCCATTTTAAATCGACAGTTTGGGAGGTTTTGGACAAATTCAGCAGTTCATTTTCTACAGACAGAGGAAGATGGGGGGAGCCGGAGTAAGTGTAGAGTTGTCGTTGTCTTCTAGCGTAGAAAGGGACGCTTTTATCTGGGAGCTATTCCAAGCAAGGTGGTATTTCATCTTTCATTCAAAGGTTGAAGGGTTTTGACGAGGTCATTTCTCGGGAATTTATCCTCGCCTGGAAGAACAGTTCTGGTTGCGATGAGAGGAGTCAGTTTTTTTGGTCTTGGAAGATTTAATTAGTAAGGTTGCTAATATGGATTGTGATGGCAGTAAGGTTTACAAGGATAGATCTCACGCTACAGGAGGAAGTCAAGATCTTTTTGGGGGGACGATTGAAAGAATTTGTTTTATGGAAGATGGCATAGCTCGCAGTTCTTTGCCAGGTCGGTGGGCAGAGGTTTGTTTTCATCTTATGAAGTATATTACTCTTGATGGCATATATAGGAAGGTTCATTCTCAGCATTTCACGCTGCTTAACCACTTCTGAAGGAACCGTAAGATTAGTATTCCCTTTTATCTTTTTAATTCTCTTAGTGGCTCAGTTAAAAAATTCAAAGAGAGAAAGAAAGATGGCTTGATTTTTACATCAAGGTTTAATTTGATTGCTAGTCAGAGCGGGGAAAGCCTATTTTGAACACAAAGGGGGTTAGTACGCATATGGAAAGTGACTGCGAAGATCATATTCCTTTGGCTGATCGTGCAAAGCTGTTTAAAATGAAGGAAAGGGCTATGAAGGAGCTGAACGTGGTGTCGGCTTTGCAAGATCTTTCTGGTGAGGCAGATGAAGAAGGGGAGAAGGATACAGTTTTTGTCTTTCTTGCAAGCAAAGTGGAAGCCTTGGAAGAAGCTGTTACCCAAGTGAAAGCTCAGAATAGGAATCTGCTTAGGGGTTTGCAACGGTCAAATGGGGAGATCAGATCTTTGGAGAACAGGGTGGAAACCCTTCAAGGCTTAGTGGAGGGATGTAAACAGTAAAAGGAAACGTTTTGCAGGTACTGGTGGAGAGGTTGGAGCAGGGCCGAGCTCTCATACTAGAACCAGAAATATTTAGGCCCTTTTGTGACTTTCTTGCTGACTGGTGGTCTATGTATAGTTTGTTTTTTTTTCTGCTGTTTTTCGTTAGGGCTTTTTGTTTGAATCAATGGTCTTGTTGATCCTGCCCAAGTCTTTTTGTCTCGGGTTTTTTTGATAGATATTTTGACTAGTCTCTAGATTGTATTGTAATATCTTTCTTGTAAATGGTCCTTTGGAGCCTTTTCCAAATTTTATCTATCAAAAAAAAAAAGTGACCCTTGGACTTCCAAATCACATTCTCCCTTAGGAACTACATTTTAATTAAGTGCTTTTATTTCTATTTGAAAGTTAAGTTCATTATAAAGTTCTATTTGAAATTTTAAGTTCATTAATTTATTAAGCTTTATTATTTTATTGTATGTGCATTATAATTTTATTTAATATTTTGCACGATACAAATAAAATAAATAAAACTTAGTCACCCTTATATATATTTTTTGGCTGTCGGGTTGAAAAAATAGGCCATTGAAAAAATAGGCCAAAGGTCTTCAATTGGAAAAGGGGACATTATAGTGAGCAAGCTAATTTCTGGACGGATTCGTGGGATGGCCACCCCCCCTTTGATTATGCAGTATCCCCATTTCAGCAATGTTATGGTCACCCTTCATGCTCAAGGAAAAACTAAGATATGCCACTATTTTCAGCATACATATCCAAGGAGGTGAATGGATTCATCCTTCAATGTGGCAAATTAACTTGACCCAACAACAAGTTCACTTTTTTCACAGGCTTCTGAAAAACAGGTTTCTTATTACGAACCGAGTTGCCTGATAGCTTTGGGATGGGAAACTACTCAGGATGTGAAGTACTCTGTAGCTGAGGGATATAGAGTTTTTGGTTGCCCCTCTTCCTCATCCATGGAGAGATATATCTGTGGACCTATGACAACTTGTTCTTTGGCCTAAGATGAGATTCATTGTTTGGCTTCTCATCTATCATAGAATTCTTATAGGGGATAACTTGATGAAAAGAGGTATGGATTGGTCCCTTTTGGTGTCCTTTATGCAGAAATGCAGTTGAAACCCTAACTCACCTCTACTTTTAATGTCCTTTCACTTTGGGCTTATGGGGCACTCTTGCTGATTGCTTTTCGGTGACTTGGCATTCCCCTGATAATATTGTGGATACTTTCAGAGGTTGGAAAAATGCAGTTAGGGACACTCAAGACTTTTACAAAGGTATATGGCTTGTTGTTTCTCTTATGTTGTGGAATGTTTGGAAAGAAAGAAACAGGCGCATATTCAAGCTTGAAAATAGAGACAGGTGGTACATCATGGACATGACTAGAAGCAATAGTGCCGAATCTATCTTACACAATTTAACTCTTTCTTCTTCGTTGCCTGTGAGGTGGCTAGTCTTCTTACAAAAACTGAATATGGATAATAGGAAATTGCAGTTGAGGTGAGATACTAAACTAAGGACACCTTCCACTATTTGTTCACGACAGCCTCCTCTTTCTGGAATTGTCAAAATTAATACAAATGGGGCAGCGAGAGGAAATCCGGGTCATGCTAGTATGGGAGGAATTTCTCATGATTCTTTGGGGACCCCTCTCTTCTTCTTTGCTCATTAGTTGGGGCACTACACTAACAATGTTACTGAAATTATGGTTGTTTATCATGCTCTTTGGAGGCTAGTAAATTGGGATATCCTAGTATCATTGTTGAATCGGATTCCAAGGTTGTTATCAACATCCTTCGAGCCCCTGATCACCACTTGTCTAATAATTGGCTTATTGCCAGGATTCAAGATCATATCAAAATCATTGCTAGCTAGTTCCATTCTATTACATATTCTCATGTGCCTCTAGAGCAGAATAAGATGGCAGATGCTTTGGCCTACTGGGCTTTAGATCATTCAAATCTGATACACTTTGGTCCTCTTCCCCTCACTTGGTCGCAGGAGAAAAGAAAGTAGATTGAGTGGATCCTCTCTTTGAAAGATTATAATGGATAATTCACAGATATGCTACCTCTTCTTTTTTATTTGTGCTTGGAATTCTAAAGATGTCTCCTCTAGTATGAGCATAATTGTTTGGCATTGTATTTTGATCCTTATATTATTATTAATATAAAGTTGTTGGTGGTTTTTTTTTTTTAAATAAAAATAAAACATCAACATGATTGACATAGTTGGGGACATGGTTATGGTAATCACCAGAGCATAATAAAAAAGCTATTCACTAGGTATACAGAGAAGGGAAGAATGTGAAGCAAGGGTGGAATTAGGGAAATGGTTCAAGAACAATGTCATTCACATGAACACACAAGTACAATGACAAGTAGACTCGAGCTCGACAAAGCTATTGCAAGACAATTCAAAACAACATGAGACATCTTTCTCGATTGTGTGCGCGTGGGACCATAAATATGGAAATTGTCCAGTGTAAGCAAAACATGGTTGAAGGAGTAGGGGATGAGGTTATGGTAATCACTAGAGCACAAGAAAAGAAAGCTAATTACCACACATGTAGAGAGAAGGGAAGAATGAGAAGCATGGGTGGAGGTTAAGAGTGAAATGGTTCAAGAACAATGTCACTTGCATGAACACACAAATACAATGAAAAGTAGAATTGAGTCTGACAAAGCTATTGTAAGACAAGTCATGTAGACCACTATACTTGTGAAGGTAATTGATCTATTTCAAAGTATTTTGGAACTCAAGAATGTTATAATTGCTATCGTACAAGACATAAGCCCAAATTTGGAGCATACAAACATGCACCTAGAGTAAGGGGTGTAGGGTTGTGTGATGGGAAGGGAAAGAAGTAGATTAATGAACTCATAGTCGATCCCCCATTGTTAAGCTATCAAGTGATTGAATTCATGAATATAACAATGAGTCTAGCCAAACAACTAGCGGCAATGCATATGGAGATTCATGGAAAAGACATGAACGCCAATGTGGATGGTTTGGGTGCGAATTTTCTTCCAAAGGACACTTTGAAAAATCTTGGGAAGCTAACTATCTAGCCTTCAACATTCTAAATAGTGGGAGTAGATCAACACATTGCATTAAGGTAACGAGTATAGCAATGGGACACAAGGTATTTATTGAATCCCAACACATTTTGTTCAATTTTGTAGTCATTTCATTACAGAAGAAATCCTAATATGCATTGTTGGGTCGTGGCTGGTTGGTAGCAACTATGGTTGATATGATTGGAAGAGAAATTTACTCTCCATTAAAAACAAATGACTAAAAGATGTGATTGATCTAAAGAATTAGGTTATTGATGAGGAAGCAACCTCGACTCCTCAGACTCGACATTGAAGAACACTCGAGGGGAATCGAGGTATGGTGGTTCCAAATGATGAAGGGTCTTGGAGTTACAGTCGTTCTGAAGATGAGACAAACTCCTTTAATGGTCTATTCTTTTGGAAAATGGAAGACTATGAGGTGTTTTGGCATGGATGTAATTTTGCCAAGCTTACGGGGATTCAAGATGGTGAGGGCTTGAAGTGAGATGATCGAAAAATTGAATTCAATGATGTTAAGTCCTTCCGAATCGTCAATGTCATAGTTGGCTTACCCACCTAAGTTCATAGAATACAATGTTAGTGCTGCAAAGGTTGATGATAAATTGGGCCACTTGTTCGAAAGGGTAGTGGACATTAAATTCAAAGAACTGACTATTGATAAGGATAAAATTACACTGGAAGGAAGTGCAATTGTTTTTTTAAGTTTACCTTTTTTGAAGGATCGTTGGTTGCAAATATGCTTGCCCTAGATGAAAAGAAAGTAATGGCAGGTTGGTTGACTGAGGCTATGTCAGGGCAAAGAAAGTGTGTCGTGACCAATACTTGTGGTGCATAATTCTTGAATTGAAGGTAGTTGTGTTCAAAATATGGAGGAAGCACATGTATCATAAATATTTCAGGCACAAGAACTTCAAGCCGAGGGTGCTTCTATTAAAAAGTAATGATCCATGGGAAAAAAAGTTGGAAAAATTCAAAGTATTCTAGCTATGGCCCATTTGAAAGCCACCAAATAATGAATAATTGTGTCGAGAAAGTGGTGAATGTGGATGGTATGAGGTGTAAAGATGTAGTGAATGGGTCCAAGGTAAATTTTTGTTGGATAAGGACAGAAAATATTAGTATGATTACTATTGGGCATTGTAGTCCAAAAGATGCAGTATCGGGACCCATCGGAATAAATAAAGGTACAATTATTACAAAAACTATGGCATATTGTTTATTATGACATTAATTTTTTTTTCAGAGACAAATATAATGGTGAAGTTGGAATTATAAGTGAAGGAAATTAAAACATAACAAAAGGGGAAAATGTAAAAAGGAAGCAAGGGCCTTGAAAAACTGTACATCATGTTCTTTTTGCCCATCAAGTGTATGCGCCATTGAGTGTACATTTCTACCGTACACTTCCCTATCTCATACACCATACACCTGTTATATCTTGTGGTGCCCTAGGTTTCCTTCCTTTTGCCACTCATACGCATAGATTACAATTTTTCCACTGTACAGTTTCAAGCTGAATGTCATGTTGATTTCTTCATCTCTCTACAACCACCATTTGCACACCATGTTGCCGTATGACCATGTTGATCCATTGTCATACATTCGATCCTTTTGGTCAGCTGTACACTTTGTTATTGTATATCCTTGTCACCCCCTATGCAACCATACACCCTGGGATGTCTGCAAACGCCCCATCAATCGTACTCCAGTGAACACTTCTTCCTGGGTATAACTTATTCAAACAGGCAACCCTTATGACATACCACAAATGTTGCAGCCACATGATTCTTCCTAACTGCTGCCGTACACTCCTTTAATGTGTAGCCCCATCCAGATAGCGAAAACTATTTTTCCTTCTCTGCATGATTCATTAACTATTCTACATAGTATTTACCCCTACAGCCAGAGGAGGGTTTACTAGAAAAATTGGCATTTTTTATTTCCTGTAGGCTGGAGCAAAGATAATCGAGAAAAGACAAATTATTACTGTACACTCTGGGGATCAATTCGACATTAGCCAATAGTCAGGGCTACAAGTGCTCTAGGTTGAAAAAAAACAAAAACAAACAACTATAGTTCTTGGATCTGCGGGTTTTTAACACCATATTCAAAAGATGTTGTGTGGACGAAAATCGGACTTCAACATTTTTTTGTAAGCTTCAGGTTTTCACACAAGTATTTTCATCTGGTGTATGAGAAAGTTATGGCAACATCAATCTCTACAACAGCATCCACTCCTTAGGAAATTTCTTCCGTCTTCCCTCTTCACTCCATTTCTTGTGTATTTGGGTTTGTGTTGTAAGGGTTTCTGACTTGTTTTAAAAAGGGAGGATATCTAGACCATCCTGTTAGTATTGTTGTTATTAGCATATTATTAATTACTTGTTATGTTAGCTGACACTGTTATGATGTTATTAATTGTACTGTCAGCTTTAGGTAGTATGGTGATGACTCTCCTTAGGTATGTTTGATTATTGTTGGTTGTGTTTAATTGACAACCATTGAATTGTGTCATATAAATAGAATGATGTATGTCGGGGTAACAGTGTTGTGTAAGAGGTCCTCCCTGGATAGAACAACTTGTGCAGAGCACTACCTATATGATATAAGGCTGTTATTACGCATGTTCTCCTATTCGATATTGTGGTATGTATTTACCATTTTGTAGCTGATCTTCCTTTGTAGTTTAGTTTGTAGAACAAACAAGCTATACTTGTTTTTCAGTTTTAGTTTTTGTTTGTTTGTTTGTTATGAGTTCTTTTTCTAGCACTTAATACTTCCTCTTGCAATTTTCTATATATTTTGGTCCTAGTGACTTACTTTGGTCATTCCTGGACATTAATATCATTTCATTGTTTCTTTCAAATATGATAATGTTTTGATTTCCTATTGCAGGTAGGAAAATTTCTTGTTAAAAACAATTTTCAACATGAAAAAGAGGTTAAGACCTCAGGGAACAACTGATATATCTGGCGGATATTGATCTCCATATAAGAAAAGATTGTGAAGTATCAAAAGGTACTTGTAACATGTTTCTTGTAAATTTTTTTGTTTAAATATTTTATACAAACATACTGAGATTGGAATAATGATACTAATGATAGTTTGATCACAATTTCATGGTTTTCAACGAAGGGGACTTTAGAGAAGGACGTCATTGTAAAGCATGGATTGTTAATAGATAACTGGTAGAAATATGCTAACCAGAAATGTGGATAAGATTGCTTTTGAATTTTAGTTGTTGACTCTTAATTAATAATTAGTGTTAAACTTTGATGAGAAATAGCTTAAGCAATTACTAACTTTATTGTTTTCACATGCAAGAAGCATAGGCTACTTTTTGTACTGTAACCTTAGAAACTATGAAATAAGCATAAATTGTTCTTGAAAATTTCAATTGAGGTAACTAGGAATCAGCTTGCATTTTTTAAATTTAAAGATGAAATCATTAAACACATCTGTTTTTAATAAAGGTTGAATTTCCTAAATATGGCTTTTACATTTTATTGGAAATAGTTTTTTAGATCTTTTTCGCATTCCTTTTGAACTGATGCAGATCATAAACCCCCTTATAAAGAGACTAATATACAAATAATGTTTAAAAATCAATCCTAGAGATTTTTAGTGAGTCGAAGCTTTCTTGTATTTTTTAGGTTAAGGAAAATAACAAATAACCTAAAGGATTAACCCGCAAGCATTTATATTTCCTTTATTAACCTAATTGAACAGATTCAACAAAGACAATCTCAGATCGATAATTATATAGTACCAAAATAGGAAACATACAAGTACCATCATACAGTGTTGAGAGAGAAATGTTGCTTCTAA
Organism: Taxus chinensis; assembly: GCA_019776745.2. Lineage (NCBI taxonomy): Eukaryota > Viridiplantae > Streptophyta > Pinopsida > Cupressales > Taxaceae > Taxus > Taxus chinensis. The sequence goes on from CM034146.1 coordinate 649,041,893, forward strand.
TTCGGTTCTTCATTTTTTTCCACAAGCTGTAGTACAAAACATCCTCACAAGTACAAGCAAGAGTGTTTATACACCTAATTTTTCACTTTTCATCTTTCATACCTGTTACTACCAATTTCCGTTGTGCAGATAAGGGTCATTGATGCATCTATTTCTAGAGCGAATGCCTTAAGGGGCCTGTCGGTAATGGGGAATGGTTATTCACATAATCATTATGAGTTAGAGACAATACACAGAGAGAGTGTCACTATTTGTTCCCAGCCTTAGTCGTTATTGCATTTGTTATCCTTGTCCCTTTATGTCTCATGCACATCGCATTCCCGAACATCTTTCTTGCATCTCACCATTTGGCACCTTGTTCGTCCATGTCCATGATCCATGACACCTTATTTTCACTTTGCATGATACATTGTCTCATTTCACCATCTTTGGCGGATGCCATCGCCCACGGTGTGATGACGTCCTATATATAAACACCTCAGTTTTTGGTAGAATTTGAGGATTCTATTAATTACAAATTTAATCAACATTAATAAACTATGCAATATTAAATAAATAAACATCACATCACATTGCATAATAATAAAGTAATACTTACAAAAATAAATAACACAAGACACAATATTTATAGTGGAAAACCCGAAGGTAAAAAACCACTGTGAAAAGTAACCTTTATTGTAGAGAACGTTTTACATCCAATAAATCACCTCCTCCTTAGAAACCCTAATCACAAGAGTGAAAACCTTTGATATATTATTTTTTCGAATATATCAAATGAGGACCCGAAGTCCTTTTTATATGAGGTGATTGGGTATGTCTCCCAACTGACCTTTTCAACCATGTCAGTTGACACATATATCAAGGTTTAAAATATTTAATAATAGAAATATAACTATTTTTTATTATTAAATATTTAACCTAAAGTATATTCCTAAGTTTGAATATTTAATAATAGAAATATAAATATTTAATCTATAGTATAATGTTGGACCCATATTTAATTAAGGGGTGGCCAGTCCACTTAACCATTATGTTTCAACACTCCCTCTTAATGTTAAGTGGGATAACATATGCCACTAAATTACCTTCCTGTGGTACACTACAGGATTTACAATCCTTAAACCATAAAGGTTTTAGGCTAACATATAAGTTGAAGGAATTATAACACGTCATCATACTCAAGTTACTTTTTGGTACAAAAGGATTTGGAATCCCAAAGATCAACCCAAGATCAGTGGTTAAGTATGATTTGTGAGTTTTATATGTTTTCATAAGTTCTCGTAACAGGTTACTTGAAACTAGGCATATATGAGCCTTTTAGAACCAAGGACCTTCTTAACTATATGCTTACATTGGATGTTTACTGGTAAACTCAATAGCACTAAAGAGTTTACTGAAGACCGCCTTTAAGATATTTCTACACTTCTTTTTGAAAAAATGAGGAGGTATACACATGCCTGAAGGTCTTTTTACATATGCCTGGAGGTTTTTTATACATGCCCGAAGGTCTTTATTATAATGCATTTTTCATTTTACAAATACCAAGTTCCATTAGGAGGTGACATTGTCATGCACACTCCCCCTCAATGGCATCTCTGACAATCTAAGTTTTTCACGAAAATGACAAAACTTTGCAGCACTCAGGGGTTTTGTGATGATTTCAGCAACCTGCTTTTCAGTCGACACGAACTTGAGATCTATCTCACCACTTAACACCTTTTCACGGATGAAGTGTATATGTATCTCAATGTGCTTCGTCTTCTGATGTTGTACTAAATTATGTGCAAGAGCTATGGTGCTCTTCTTGTCGCAGAACAAAGGAACACTACCCTGATGTTTTATCTTTATTTCATCGAACAACCTCTTTAGCCATAAAGCCTCTTTTGCAGCTTCCATTGCACTTCTATACTCAGGTTCAGTTGAAGAGATAGAAACAGTTGGTTGTTTTTTACTGCACCAAGTAATGGCACCTGCACCAAATTTAAGCACAACCAAAAGTAGATTTTCTATTTAATATATCATCAGCATGATCAAAATCACAAAATCCATGCAAGTTAGCATTTTCATCCTTAGTATAATGCAACTCATAATTAATTGTTCCCTTAATATATCTTAGAATTATTTTTACAAGATTCCAATGATCTCTATACATTACATAGGAAATATCTGGTCTAGTTATAGTTAGATTAATCAAACTACCAATTGCCTATACAAAGTAGGATCAACTTTTTCACATGCAGTTTTAAGATCAAGTTTTAGTCCAACTTCCATAGGTGTAGAAATTGGTTTACAATCAATCATATTAAAATTTTTCAGTACATTGGTTGCATATTGTGCTTGAGAAACAACAATAGAATGGTTGTCTTGAAATATAGCCATGCCAAGAAAATGATGTAAGAAACCTAAATCAGTCATTTCAAAGTACTGTTTTAATTTTTCTTTAATCCTATGAATTAAAGCAGGACTATCACCAGTCATAAGCAAATCATCCACATATAGACATTCAATGATAATGTGAGAACCTTCTTGCTTAGTGAATAGATCATTGTCAGAAGAACAATTAACAAAACCTAATTGTTTAAAGAAAACAATAATTTTCGCATACCAAGCTCTAAGAGCTTGCTGTTGGAAATATTGTCATTGATGTCAAAAGAGGTGCTGAACTGGTAAACGGAAATCTGTCAGAAAGTAACGGAATTATTGACGGAAATGGTAGAAAGTAACGGAAATAACCAGCAGTATAGAAGGGTGGAAAATGAAAGTTTAAATACATGAAAAGAAGCGTTTCTGCATGAGGATTATCATGGTATAAGCGAGATATACATAGCTATACATAGGAGAGAGATATCCGCATTTTAAAGTGTTCATATGCAATGTTTTATGGTGAAAAAGAACATTTAATGATGGCTGGCAGCAATTTAATGATAACAATGATTTGTCTAAGGAGGGGCAGCGCTCCTATCAAGTGGTTAATTGCATTGATTAATGTGCATTTAATAATTATGGGCTGCATTAATTATTTTTGTGGTTTTAGCCGACTAATGCACTTAATTAAGTTGTGTTAATGGAAAAGTTGTGTTGGTTGGAACAATGTGTCTTTTCGAAAAGGTAGGAAAGGTTATATAATAAGATTCATATGAGACTTATTAAGCATGGATTCAAGTTGAATATCTTAAGGAAAAGGAAGAAGAAGAGGAAGCGTAAGGGCAGAATTTTAGAACAGCAAATCTGAAAGTAAGAAGAAGAATTTTCCATTATTCGTTGAGGAAGCAACAAGTTCAAAAGTGGAAAGCAAATTTTGTAAGGAAGGTTGGTGCCTTCATATTCGAAGAGATCGGTGTCTCTTGTTGAGTTGGTGCTTAGCGAAAGGGGTGGGTGCTCTTGTAGGTTGGTGCCTACAAAACTGTAATTTGGGGATTGGTGTCTCCAGTAGGTTGGTGCCTACAAATTTTTGAGAAATATATATAAAGAAAGAAGTTTCTCCGTGGTTTTCTCCCGAAAGGGTTTCCACATATATTTGTGTCTACTTGCATTAAGTTTTGTGTTCTTTGATTGATTTGATATATTCACATTGCTCATGATTATAGATCTAAGTTTAAGTATTGAAGTTTGAAATAATATCATAATACTGATTCACCCCCCCTCTCAGTATTTTCTTGTGCTCAACAATTGGTATCAGAGCAGGTTCCTTCAGGAACAATCTAATAGTTGGAAGCTAGATCTCGGGAGCACATATGGCTAGTCAAGTACAAGAAGGTTTTTCCTCGAACAAGGGTCCATTGTTTGACGGAACAAACTATGCATTTTGGAGCATAAGAATGAGAACCTATCTGATGGCACTAGGGTTTGATATTTGGCAAATCAGTAGCGGTCGGATATATCATTCCATCAACTCCGCTAACAGACCAAGCTGGTAAGAAGGCTTTTGAAAACAATGCCAAGGCGATGAATGCAATCTTGTGTGGTCTGTCAGAGTTTGAATTTGTCAAGGTAATGCAATGTGACACGGCAAAGGAAATATGGGATAAACTTCGAACAATATATGAAGGTGATGGTAAGGTCAGAAAAGCTAAGCTTCAAACCCATAGGAGAAAATTTGAGAGCCTAAAAATGAAGGATGAGGAAGATGTTGCAGCTTATCTTCTGCGGGTGGATGAAGTTGTCAACGCCATAAGAGGGCTTGGAGAAAAGATTGAGGAACCTGTGATCATCCAGAAGGTCTTAAGATCTTTACCATTAAGATTTGATGCTAAGGTGTCTGCCATCGAAGAAATGAAGGATCTTGACAAGCTAAGCATGGACGAACTACATGGAATACTGACGGCTTATGAAATGAGGACCGAGTCTAATAAACCAGCAAAGAAGGAAGCCGCATTCAAAGTCTCGAAGAAAAAGGCAATCAAGGAATCTGAAGCGAATGATGAATCAAACAACGAAGAAGATGAAAAGGAAGCTTTATTCATTCGAAAGCTAGAGAAAGGATCCGGGAGACACAAAGGTAAGTTACCATTTGAATGTTTTAACTGTGGTAAAATTGGTCATTTTGCAGCTAAATGCCCAGAGAAGGAAGATAGCGAAGATGAAGAAAGCAAGCCCAAGTTCAAAAGAGAATTCAAGCAAAGAAGAGGCAAGAAAAGATTTGAAAAGCAAAAGAAGAGTCTATATTCAAAAAGAGGTAGCAATTCATCCGAAGAAAGCGGAATAAGTGATTCAGACAGTGATGATGAAGAAACATTGTTTATGGCTATAGAAGAAGGTTCATTAACTAGCAAAGTTGATTTGGAAGGAATTGAGGACATAGAAGAAGAAGGTGAGGTAAACCTCGAAGAAGAACTCATTTGTGCGTTGGGTGAAATAAAAGCACTCAAAAAGAGGAATCAGAAGCAAAGACTTCAGCTCCAGAAATATGAAGAACAAAATCAATCTTTCGAAGCTAAGTTAGCATAGAGTCTTGAAGAATCAAAGAATCTAATCATTGACCTGAAGACCCAGATTGAAGAAGCAAAGAGAATTAAGGAAGGGTTGAGAAGTCAGCTCAAGGTGAAACAAGAAGAATGTGAAAAGCGTGAGTCAGAGATTGTTGCGATGAGAAAAGACTTAGAAAAGGTAAATACCAAACTAATGAACAACTTGAAGTTTGAAAAAAGTACTAAGGTTCTAGATGAGATTCTCGAAAATCAAAGATCACCATCCAACAAATCAGGACTCGGATATGAAGAAAAACTAGAGAAAGCTTCAAATTCCATTGAGATTCCGGAGAAGAAAGGTTTAGAAAAGGCAAAAAGTTATGCAGAAATTCTAAATGCACCTACGAAGAATAAAAGCAGAAAGGAAGAGGAAACTACGAAGACCAGTTCCATCCACAAGGAAGGTGTTAAAGAGAACGACATCAAAAGACCATTTACTCCACGACATAGGAATATGAACAGGTTCAAAAGTTCCTTTCATGGTTATTGTTTTTATTGCAATATATATGGGCATAAAAAGAGTGTAGAAAGCGAATGAGAGATAATGAAGCCTGGAACAAACCAAAATCTGCTCATAGAGTGTCGAATATGAACTATAATTCATTTGCTCCACTATCCTATTATAACGAGGAAGCCATTATTTGCTACAAGTGCAATAATTATGGACATATAGCACGCTTTTGTAGAAGTGTGTTTGACTCGAGACAAGATCAAAAGACAAAGCCTTTAGATACAAAGAAAAGGGAGGCTACGAAATCCTGGACAAGGAAGCAGGAGAAAGATGGGCCAGACAAAGAAAAATCCATTCTCGTTCAAACAACTTTTCATGCTCGAGATGAAGGACAGCAGTGGTACATTGGTAGCGGATGTTCAAGACATATGACTGGTGATAAAAGTAAGTTTCTCTTCTTAAAGAAAGTAAATGAAGGTACAGTAAAATTTGGTGATAATGCTACAACGAAGATCGTTGGCAAAGGTACGCTGAGTTTGGATAATGGAAAAACAAAAACAGAGAATGTTTTGTATGTTGAAGGATTAAAACATAGCCTCTTGAGTGTGAGTCAAATGTGTGATCAGGGACACACTCCTAAGTTCTATGCCGAAGGATGTGAAATAAGGAAAGCAGATACGGGAGAACTAATTGCAGATTGCCACCGAACTGCAAATAATTTATATATGCTCGGAGAAATAAAAGAAGAAAAATGTTGCCTAAGTCAAGTTGAGGAGAGTTGGCTATGGCATAGAAGGATGGGACATAAATTTTGATAATCTTGTGAAGATAAGTAATAAGCAGGCCGTACGGGACATGCCTAAAATAACAAAGCCTTTGAGGTCTCTATGCAAGCAGTGCCAGCTTGGGAAGCAGACCAGAACAAGATTCAAAACAAAGGAGTATTCATCCACCAAACCATTGGAGCTAATTCACACGGATTTGTGTGAACCTACCAGAACGAAAAGTATTCAAGGTGAGAGTTATTTTATTTTACTCATTGATGACTACACTAGAATGACATGGGTAGCATTTTTGAAAGAAAAATCTGAAGCATTTGGAAAGTTCAAAGCTTTCAAGGCATTAGTAGAAAATGAAACAGGGCTGAAGATAAAATGTCTAAGGTCAGATCGTGGAGGTGAATTCATGTCAAATTAATTTATTGAATATTGTGAAGACCATGGAATTAAAAGACAATACTTAGCTGCAAGAACTCCACAACAAAATGGAGTAGTAGAAAGGAAGAACAAAACCGTTCAAGAGATGGCCCGAACAATGCTGAATGAATCGAAGTTATCAGATAGATTCTGGAAAGAAGCAGTAAGTACTGCCGTTTATATTTTGGATAGAGTGCAAATCAGAGTTAACCATGACAAAACTCCATATGAATTATGGAAAGGAAGACCAGCCTCGGTCAAATATTTTAAGGTATTTGGGAGCAGATGTTTCATTAAAAGAACCGAAGAGGACTTAGGCAAATTTGATTCAAGATCCGATGAAGGGATTTTTCTTGGGTACTCCACTAAAAGTAAAGCCTTCAGATGTTATAACAAGAGGTTGGGGACTATCATAGAAAGTGCAAGTGTCAGAGTGGATGAGGGTCTAGATCTAAAGACAAAAGAAAATTCAGAAGATTCTTTAGAAATACCAAGTCTTGTGAAAGAAGAACAAGAGGAAGAAGAAGATATTGAAGAGTGGAGTAAATCAGAAAGGCAGGATACCAAGACGCCATCTCGCTTCGTTCAGAAAAATCATGATGAAAGTCAGATTATTGGAGAACTTGATACCGGGGGTTCAAACTAGAAGAAGAATTACAAATGCTTCTGAGCAAGGGTATTTTTCTCTGCTATCTAAGGTAGAACCTAAGAACTTTTTAGAAGCAAGACATGATAAACATTGGTTGAAGGCGATGGAAGAAGAATTAGATCAAATTGAGAAAAATGAAACTTGGGAATTGGTTCCCAGACCAAAGAGTCAAAATGTGATTGGCACTAAGTGGGTATTTCGGAACAAACTAAATGAAGATGGTCAAGTCACTCGAAATAAGGCAAGATTGGTATGCAAAGGGTATGCTCAAGTGGAAGGTATTGATTTTGAAGAGACTTTTGCTCCGGTTGCCAGACTAGAAGCAATCAAAATGTTCCTTGCTTTCGCAGTGTTTAAAAATTTCAAAGTCTACCAAATGGATGTCAAATCAGCCTTTTTAAATGGGAATTCAGAAGAGGAGGTTTACATAGAACAGCCTGAAGGGTTCCTATTATCAGAAAATGAAGATTATGTGTGTAGGTTGAAAAAGGCATTGTATGGATTAAAACAAGCCCCCAGAGCATGGTACTCCATGCTTGATCAACATCTACAGGACCATGCTGACAGAAATCTTTACATCAAAACTGAAGATGAACACTAGTTAATTGTGGTTGTATATGTGGATGACATAATCTTTGGAGGAGACAATGAAGAATTGTCTAGAAAATTTGCAGAAGACATGCAAAAGGAATTTGAAATGTCTATGTTGGGTGAGTTATCCTTTTTCCTTGGATTGCAAATTTCTCAATCTAATAAAGGAATATTTATATCCCAAACCAAGTATGTGAAGGAAATGTTGAAAAAGTTTGGTATGGAGGAGTGTGCACCTGTCAGCACACCGATGATCACCGGAACCAAGTTAAGCAAAGATGACAAATCTCCAGATGCTGATCAATCTCTCTATAGATCAATGATTGGGAGTTTATTATATGTGACAGCATCCAGACCAGATATCATGCAAGCAGTGGGTATGGTGGCACGTTTTCAAGTAGGGCCAAAAGAAACACATGTGCAAGTTGTAAAACGCATATTCATATATCTAAAGGGAACTATGGAATACAGGTTGTGGTATCCGAAAGGAAAAGATTTCACATTGACAGCTTATACAGATTCAGATTGGGCAGGATGTGCAGATGACAGAACAAGTACAAGCGGAGGAGCATTTTTTCTTGGAAGCAGCCTGGTATCTTGGCTAAGTAAGAAGCAAAATTCTGTATCCCTATCCACAGCAGAAGCAGAGTATATAGTAGCGGTACTATGTTGCACGCAAATTTTATGGATGAAAGCAGACCTTGAAGGATATCAAAGTAGAGTATGATCATCCCATCTCCATATTATGTGATAATACCAGTGCAATAAGTATTTCAAAGAATCTAGTTATGCATTCCAGAACAAAGCACATTCCCATAAGATATCACTTCTTAAGAGAGCAGGTGGCAGAGAAATAGGTAAAGTTGGAGTATGTCGCTACATCCGAACAAATAGCAGATATTTTCACTAAGCCACTTCCAAAGGGGACATTTGAATATCTACGACATAAGCTGGGAGTAATTTCTTTTACATCTTTACATTGAAGAGTCAAGAGTAGCACTAGTTAAGGGGGAGCTAAAACTTTGCAATTTTTTCAGCTCCTAAGATAACCCTTTGCCATTGATGTCAAAGGGGGAGAATGGTAGTAAGGGGGAGCTACGGCAAGAGGAAGCTGCAGAAGAGGAGATTATTTTTTTTGGGGTTGCCATCAATGACAAAGGGGCAGATTGTTGGAAATATTGTCATTGATGTTAAAAGAGGTTCTGAACTGGTAAACGGAAATCTGTCAGAAACTAACGGAATTATTGACGGAAATGGTAGAAAGTAACGGAAATAACCAATAGTATAGAAGGGTGGAAAATGAAAGTTTAAATACATGAAAAGAAGCGTTTTTACATGAGGATTATCATGGTATAAGCGAGATTTACACAGCTATACATAAGAGAGAGATATCCGCATTTTAAGGTGTTCATATGCAATGTTTTATGGTGAAAAAGAAGATTTAATGATGGCTGGCAGCAATTTAATGATAACAGTGATTTGTCTAAGGAGGGGCAGCGCTCCTATCAAGTGGTTAACTGCATTGATTAATGTGCATTTAATAATTATGGGCTGCATTAATTATTTTTGTGGTTTTAGCCGACTAATGCACTTAATTAAGTTGTGTTAATGGAAAAGTTGTGTCGGTTGGAACAATGTGTCTTTTCGAAAAGGTAGGAAAGGTTATATAATAAGATTCATATGAGACTTATTAAGCATGGATTCAAGTTGAATATCTTAAGGAAAAAGAAGAAGAAGAGGAAGCGTAAGGGCAGAATTTTAGAACAGCAAATCTGAAAGTAAGAAGAAAAATTTTTCGATTATTCGTTGAGGAAGCAACAAGTTCAAAAGTGGAAAGCAAATTTTGTAAGGAAGGTTGGTGCCTTCATATTCGAAGAGATCGGTGTCTCTTGCTGAGTTGGTGCTTAGCGAAAGGGGTGGGTGCTCCTGTAGGTTGGTGCCTACAAAACTGTAATTTGGGGATTGGTGTCTCTAGTAGGTTGGTGCCTACAAATTTTTGAGAAATATATATAAAGAAAGAAGTTTCTCCATGGTTTTCTTCCGAAAGGGTTTCCACGTATATCTGTGTCTACTTGCATTAAGTTTTGTGTTCTGTGATTGATTTGATATATTCACATTGCTCATGATTATAGATCTAAGTTTAAGTATTGAAGTTTGAAATAATATCATAATACTGATTCACCCCCTCTCTCAGTATTATCTTGTGCTCAACACTTGCTTTAAACCAAACAAAGATTTTTTCAACTTACAAACATATTTTTCTTTGCCAGTTTCTTCAAATCCTTTAGGTTGAGACATGTAAAGTACTTCCTTTAAATTACCATTCAAAAAAATATTTTTCACATCCATGTGGTGGATTTTCCACCCAAACTGGGCAGCAATAGCAAACAAGGTCCTAATTGTGCTCATTTTAGCTACATGGGAAAATTTCTCAATATAATCTATCTCAGGTTTTAGAGTGAAACCTCTACAACAAGTCTAGCTTTATATTTGTCAATATTACCATCAACATTGTATTTAACTTTGTACAACCATCTAGACCCTATAACGCTTCTTTTCTCTGGAGGTGGAACCAACTCCCAGATTTGATTTTGAATCAAGGCATTATATTCAGCGTGCATTACATTGATCCACTTCTCATCCTAAGAAGCTTCTTTAAAACTCTGCGGCTCAGGTTCATATAAGGTCATTAATGCATGGTACGTATGATGACTTCTGGTCATTTTCCTAAGGTCAATAAGATTAGAACTTTCTAACATAGTTTGAGCCCATTTTGGTTTCTTAGCTAGGGAGACAGGAGATTTAGACACATCCATAACATCAACACAAGAAACATCATCATGATCATTTACCATATTTTCATTATCAAAATCGGAACCATCATTAGAAAATATTGACAGGATTAAGAATCTCATAACTATTTGTAGATGCACAGAAACATTTTTCCAAAACAATAACATTGCGATTTTCAGTTACTTTTCTTTTTACATGGTCGTAAATCCTTAAATCTGCAGTGTTAATACCATATCCAATGAAAATACAAGAAAAAAAGTCATGTCAAGTTTCTATCTTTTCTTTTTCGGGATATATAGGGAGGCAGAACTACTAAAGACTTTTAAATGTGATCCATTAGGTTTTTTATTTGACCACTTCTCTAAGGGGGGTCTAAAGGTGAATAGCTTTGGTAGGGACCCTATTTAGGATGTAGACTGCCATGTTCATTGCTTCTTCCCATAGAAATTCGGGAAGACCAGCAGGATGAATCATAGTGCGAAGCATATCTAAAATAGTCCTATTTTTTCATTTTGCCAACACTATTAGACTAGGGAGAATGGGGGAGAAGTTAATTCTCTTTTAATACCACAATCAATACAGAATTTCTCAAATGTCTTGCTAACATATTCACCCCCATTATCCATTCTAAGCCTCTTAATTTTATAATTTGATGAATTTTCAATAGATGCTTTAAATTCCTTAAAATTTTTCTAAATACATTAGATTTATTTTTAAGAAAATATGTCCAAATTATCTTGGTGAAATCATCAATAAAAGTCACAGCATATAAAGAACCAATTTAACAAAGCTACTTCAAGAGGTCCTCTAACATCACTATGAACAAGTTCCAGTGGTGAAGAGGGAACTCTCCCTTAGGATGTAAGTGAAAGGGTTTTAACACTTTGTTTCGAGCGTAAACATGCTTCACAAGCATCGTGAGATGAAAACAATACAGGTAAACCCTTTCACTAGATTGTTTCTAGACATTTCATAAAAGCTTCGATCATTCATATATCCTAACCTTTCATGCCATAGTTTTGAATTATTCAAACTTTGAGATATAAAATAAGATGCACAAGAAAAAATCATAAAAAAATATACAGACCATTTTTTTGAATTCCTTAAACAATTATATTATCCTTGATGTACTAAGTATCCTTCAAAATTTGAATAGACCAAACCCATCATGAGTTAGTTTGTGAACATGACAAAAGATTCTTTTTTAAACTTAGGAACAAATAAAACATTATTCAAAATACCATTTGCAAATTTTACTTTTCCTTTCTCTATTGCTTCTAAAGATGAGTTATCACCAAGATACACACGTTCATTGATTTTCGTAATATCAAATAAAGAATTGGAAATACTAGTCATATGATTTGAAGCACCTGAATCTAGAATCCATTTAGAATTAAAGGAAGAGTATAAAACAACATATAATGTAATAATTTAGGAGCATTATTAGAACTATCCGTTTTCTTTAAATTATATTGAGATGAGATAGTCTATTTCTGATTTTTATGGATATGTTTCTTAGATTTACATTTTTTCTTTTAATGCCAAATTTGCGACATTTGTGACATTTACCATTAAAACTTACACAAATTTTCAGAAGTAACACTTTTCTTATCAGCAAATGAAGATTTAGATCTAAACTTCTGATCAGAGAAGAGTTTGCGAGGCTTGAACTTTGAATTCTGAGCACCTTAGAGTCGAAGTTCATCATCACTTGCTCTTCCTGTATCGGAAGATAACTCAAAGTATTTAAGTCTGGTAATTCATCCTCATTCTGATATTTAGAGTTTAAGATAGAAATAAAATCCCTAAATCTTTTATGTATATTCAACTGAACAATAAAGTAGATTAATTTTTCACCAATTAAGTCACAATTGCATCCATCTAATTGTGTTTTGATATTTTTAATCTTGGCTAAGGAATTAACTACCTTTTCATCTCTTTTCATAGGAGTCGTAAGCAATTCTAAAACAAGTTTAATAATCTTAGATAAATGCGTACCTTCATGCATGGATTTTAATTGTATTCATACCTCTTTAGGATGTTCGATATTACCAATGTGTAGAATATATTCATCGTTCACATTGCGTAGAATCATGGAAAGGGCCTCCTGCGTACGTTATGAGAATGTATTCATATTTTCTGCAGTCGCTTGATGACCGGTGGGCGCAAGCTTAGTTCTTGAAACAATCGTCCAGAGTTTCCTCGCCATAAGTTCCGATTTGACCTTGATCTTCCAAATATTGTAAATGGCTCCATTTAGGATCTAGGATTTATCGAGGCAAAAGTAACTAGATGCCATTGTCTTTCAAATTTCCTGAACCTATGCACCACTGAGTTAGAAACATATTAATCGAAAAAACGACAATACCCATATTTTATGATAAAAAAAACTTAATAGATCGAGATCTAAATTTATAGATCTAAAGAAACTATTTGACCATAACTAATTCTGTCATAAAAATGCATACTAATTTACTTCTCATAATCAAATAATGATCCACATTATAAAGGGCACTGCATTATACCCCATACCTATCATAAAATTTTTTTCGACCATATAAAAGAGAAGATGAAACCCGTAAGAATGTACAACTTCAAATTTCTGAAAAGTGTTAATGTAGATAAAAAATCTGGCCAACTTAAATTTGACATCTAAATGACTGTCATATTGTCTTATTTTTGGTCTGCCGGGATAGTCATTTGACCGTTAATTTTAATACAGTGAAAAGTTCCTAGATCTGGCCAATTTAAATTTGACTAAATGACCGTCATTCTGCCTTATTTTTAGTCTGTCGTGACGGTCATATGATCGCCAACTTTAACACTGAAAATTTCCTATGCATTTCCAAAATATGAAATTTCAGAATTTCTTCGTTTATACAGTTTGAAACAGATTTTGTTTATAAATTATAAAATATAAACTATATAATTTTTTGAGAATAGTTTATATAAAATAAATTATAATGATCTTTATTCTATAGTAAATTTTTATTTAAAGAATATAGTTAAAAAAACGATAAACTTAATTTTTTTTAAATCAAGCCCTATTAGAGGGGGTCCAAAGGACACAGACATAATATTTTGAAAAAAAAAAGAGGTAAAAATAGTAAAATTTTTACCAGGTGCAAGGAGATTTCGAATCACATGAGAGTACAAATTAACCAAGAGATTTACTGAGGGGACAAGTAATTTCACTTGGCCAATTAAATAATTTGAAATTCCTATTTTCACGAAACTTGTCTCGTCCCTTTATTTACTCTTGAATTTTTACCTTTGAAAACATTTACCTTGCACACATTAAAAACTATAAAGAAATACAAATATTTCATAAATTAATTTACCCTTACCTGTATGTGATTTTTCACATGCATGTAAACCCCTCTCGCCTATGCACACTCACATTAATTCCTCACAAAACATTCAAAATTTTAGATTGCAAAAATTGGGGAGAAGGGGCCCGATGATTTTTAAATACCCTTCCGGGTTGGTTGAAAAAACTTGTACAAAATTAAATAAATTAAATACAACATTTGATCTAGTCTATTTAATTTACCTTGCTCTGATACCATGGTAGAATTTGAGGATTCTATTAATTACGGATTCAATCAACATTAATAAACTATGCAATATTAAATGAATAAGCATCACATCACATTGCATAATAATAAAGTAATACTTACAAAAGTAAATAACACATGACACAATATTTATAGTGGAAAACCCAAAGGTAAAAACTACTATGAAAAGTAACCTTTATTGTAGAGAACGTTTTACATACAGTAAATCACCTCCTCTTTAGAAACCCTAATCACAAGGGTGACAACCTTTGATATATTATTTTTTCAAATATATCAAATGAGGACCCGAAGTCCTTTTTATATGAGGTGATCGGGTATGTATCCCGACTCACCTTTTCAACTATGTCGGTTGACACATATACCAAGGTTTAAAATATTTAATAATAGAAATATAACTATTTCTTATTATTAAATATTTAACCTAAAGTGTATTACTAGGTTTGAATATTTAATAATAGAAATATAAATGTATCTTATTATTAAATATTTAACGTATGGAATAATGTTGGACCCATATTTAATTAAGGGATGGCCAACCCACTTAACCATTATGTTCGAACAAGTTTGACTTTCTTAAGAAAGAAAGCCAAAAGCATTCAAATTGCCATATGCTTTGCTCTTTTGCACCATCTTCGCATTTGCTCGCTTAGCTCTTGGTTCATCTTGTACTTTTCTTGGATTGGATTGGACACTCCTCTTCTTGGATGGTTTGCTTGCACTATTAGGTCACCTATAGTGAGTCTAGGACAAGAACGGTGTTCCTCTTCTCCACCTAATAGGGATTCTCTCTTGGTGTATTGCTTCTCTAGAGAGATAGATGCATTAGTGATCACCCTACAGGTACAAGGTGAGTGCTCTAATCATCTTTTGTCATTCTGCATAGATAAGTTCATCTTCTTCCCTCATTGTGCCATGTTAGCTTAGTATTACAAATGTTTGGATGCTAGTTAGCACAATACTCTTATTTATGATCAACACCTTAGCTTACTTTCGTTTCAGCATATTGTGCATGCTTGTCTTATTTATTGTTTATCCATACCTCTCCTCACCCAACTACCAATATCTTAGTAGGGTTCTCCTCTCTATCTTAATTGCGGGCCTTGGAAACCCTAGGTTGACCTAGTGTAGGGATTGCTGCCCTCTAGATATACGACCCTATCACTCGTTGTAGACTCTTTAAATCTACCCAATGTATGTTAGTTCATTTGTGTTTCCTACTCATTGCCTTGATACCCTTGTAGAATGGATGATTTATGAGTGCACGTTATTGAGACGCATTATTGGCCCACCATACAAAGTGGATTGCAAGCAATTAAGAAGTATGAACATTTATTTTTGATTGCATGTTTGTTTATATGCTTTTTCGTCTTTACAATCATTAATCCTCAGGCTATAGGCTACACTATTTGATTGGCAAAATTTATTTTTGGCAGTTTTAAGCAATCAATACCAAATCAGGGTTCACCCTTAAACATATATTCAACTCCAAGTCTATTTGAATTGTATAGTTGCACAAAATTCCAAAAGAAATGCATAGAAGAAGTCATTGGTGGATGAAAGATACATTGAAGTTGTAGAGCTTTCAGCAATGATGGGTGTGGGATAGAGCTCGACAAAGGTAGACCACCCCAATACTAAAAATGTTGGTAAACATTTGAGAAAGTAACAATGGATGAGATGAAGTGGTAAACATGAAATGTGAATGGATGTTATATATGAATTTGGGTAGGGTGTGGCACATTTAATCCCAAGGAAATGGATGAATTAGAAGAAAAGACGTTGTTTACAGAACGAGAAAGATTTTTAGTGTTCTATAGCTTGAAAAACATCCCCAAGCAGGCAATATATCGGAAATAGAGCTCAAGGTCTTAGATAGTAAATTTATGTGTGATGAATTAAATGGGAAGGAGCTGACATTATTTGACATGGTCAATGTAGAGAGAACATTCCTCATGCAAAGGTTTCATTAATGGACTTGCGACAAATGAGATATGGTCCCAACCATTAGACTTCAACTTGTTTGGGTTTTGGTGACAATGTAAATAGAGCAACACCCAATCATCTTCCTTGTTGGCTAAATTTTTTGTATAGCTAAAAACCTAGGCAGTCATGAGATAAATCTCCCTCATTTACCGGTGAGGCTCTCGTGTAAGATTTGTCAGTTAAATATGTTAATATCTATTTGTGGGTATTACTTTAACCATGCAGCTCATGAACCATAGTTGTATAGCTTTGCAGCAAGTAAGAAGCTGTTAAAAAAAGGAAATATCTAAAGAAGAAGGAAATAATAAAACACAGGGAAGAAATAGGGAAGATGTGCAACCCAATCAATAGATTACAGAGTTGATTGCATGCGCATAGACATGACCAATAGATAGTAACACACAAAATTATAATCAAAGGCAACTTTCAGATCTAGATCTATAATAACACAAAGTTTATAAAAGATCTAAGACAATAAGCTAGAAACAAAATGCACCGTGACAGAAAGTTCTCCGGAAATCTGCTCCTTTCTATTCCTATGCTTCAGATAGCTATCAGGGGCTTCAACACAAAGTTTGGAACACAAGAATGCTACTTACAAATTCCGATCCTTAACCCGAAGGTTCTTCCTCTACTTATAGAATGTAGAAGGGAAAATACAAATGAGAAACTCAACTGAACTAGAACATAAACAAGAAGTAAAGATACCATTTGACAATCATCTTCCTCTAATTCCTCTCTAAGTGACATGCATCCGGATCCATAGTCAAACTTATACACATCTGTCACTTAACTAATAGAATCATTCCACATAACTTAAAGTAATGGTTTCAAAACCAATAACTTTAAAGTTTTACAATTATATCTGGGAATGTGAAAAATAGAGGAAGAGAAAGAGTAGAAGAAGAAAGATTCGCTAGCTGTAACATCTACATCTTCTTTTTGTTTTGATATTGAATATACTTGTCGAATATGTAATTTAACAACTTCCCATGTATCTTAGCCACAACTTCCTTTTCTGTCCTGAATTGCAGCAAGCCTTTGTTCAATACCCTGATGCACGTTTCTACATCCTCCAAGCCAGGCCCGAACTTCTCAATATCCGACTCCAGCGTCACCAGCGTACTGATGGAATCCATCGTGAAAGGCCTAATAGCTCCATCAATTCTCACTTGCACCATCAGAAGAGATCCCTTCAGGGAATTAGGCACTTTGCTAGGAATGGTCCTTGTGTACGAAGTAACGTTCCCGACCACTTCCTTATTAGTGAAAGCAATGACATTGTCTGGTAAAGATGATGCCATACTCTCAAGTGCCTGCATCTTTTTCAGTATAATTCTGTAGATCTCCAAACGGAAAGATACTGCAAACTCAAGCTGCTTCCCCTTCTCAACTGATCCATCGGGCACAATTCATCCAACAATCAACACCTCTCTCGGCAACTTACTTATTTCGGCCAAAGTACTCAGGTAACTCTCAACAACTGTGTTGATATCTATCGTGCCTATCACCAGTTGCTTAACCTGATCTGATACATCTTTGATAACCTGTAGACGGTTTGGCACTTCTCCGAGTTGTACAGAAGCTCGACGAATGATTAGAATCTTCCATTCGTTGATAGCTTTAACCTGGTTACTTGCATCTTCCACTTCCTGCATCAGATGATCACTCACTTGCTTTTGTGCTAAAATTGGCTGAGTGGAAGATTTGACAACCTTGGCAATGATCTCGCACAACTGAGATATCTGCTTCTGAAGTTCAACTTTCACCGCCTTTTCTTTGTCAAGCCTAAGGAATAGAGCATCTATCAATGTTGGCATGTCCTGCTTTAATCCTTCTGTGGTGGCTTGACCTATGGGTACTCTGATCACTGTTATATCTTCTGCCGTGAGCTCATCCTTCTTCTTTCCTTCTGCTGGAACTGACACCTCGGCAAACTTCTGCCCCAACTCTTCAATGATCAACCTTGAAGTTACCTTAGCAACTTTAGGTTTTCTGTCTTTTCCGCCTAGATTCAGGAGCAACTACAATTCGTGTTACTCCAAGTTGATTTCCTCTCTAGCCTCTGGAAGCAACTGCAAAGCGAAGCATTATGAAAAATTGCTTCTTGGAAAATGAGAAGTTGTCGAGTGTACCACTATCTTGTGCTCTGATTTGTATCCATCTGAAACTGCTATAGTGTTGTGGCTTCCATCCTCTGAACTATCCAAAGATAAAGCTCTTTCAAATTCTGCCATCTGCAGCTTGAACGTTTCTTCAGGAAGAGGTGCTGAACGGAGTGGCTGAGGAGAAAAGATGAATGTTGGCGGATTCAACGGAGGAATGGCAGTGTCCTGTTGACGTGTGACAGTTGGTGAAGTACTTGATGCTGGGAGAAGTCGGAACTAACACCATAGCAGTAGAAGTGATCTTCTACTTCGAATGAGACCTTCTGTGCACTTTAATCTTTTCATGCCTTCTGTTGCTCTCTCTTTCGTGCTTTCTTTTGAGGGAATCCTCTGTGCCGAAGTTGCTTGTAATCTGATTTATTAACACTTCATCAAGGCAATATCCCTTTGTAAGCAACCAGTTTGAAGTATTGACCAGAACGGCGATAGCCTTTCCTCGATCGTATGGCAGCCACCTACGCTCTCCTGAAGTACAACTCTATCTCCTCCCATCCGATGGTATGTGTCAAGTAACACAGCCCCGTCATCTTTAAGATCCGTAGGTATTCGTGCTAATCCAAAGTCAAACACTTGCCGCGCTGATAACTTGTTGAAATCTTCTTTCTAACTTTGTACTCGCTTTTGCACTTCATCCAAAAATCTTCCAATGAAGGCACATGCGTGTACTCCTGGGAGATTGTCTTCCTTGCCACTCCAAATAGATCGAAGATCAGCCGTGCTGGGAAGAACTCTTGCTCGTACTCAGAGAACATCTCCGCTTCAATTCTTCGGGCTTTATGAATGCTCTGGCATGTGTAATAGCCCACTGTGATCGAGAAGAAGCCTGTAGACTTGTGCCGTTTCGATTGTAGGTTAGGCATCTCCACGAGTTATCTACTCAGCTCCATGATGAGCAATCTATCACTTGGGTATTTGGGCAACTTAACTGGTTCTCCTGAAAAGCCAGTGACCCTGAGGTATGTAAAATCCACAAACTGGATGAAGATACTGTCAATCCTGGACACAAATTCCCACGCTTCCTTGCTCACCCTGTTGGCTTTAGATCGTCGTCCAACCTGCAAATGAATCTGTAAAAGAATCCATCGTTGACCACCTTATAATCTTTATTGCATGCGGGTACAATAAGCTGTGGATAGCACTCGAAAATAGGATCCTTGGAAAGCACACCACGCCTATCCAGCTTGGAGAAGACACCCCATGAAGCTGCTGCATATACCAAATACGAAGTCATTTTGAAGCTGTAAGTTCGCTTCATATTCCGGAGCTGCTCACCAATGTTGTCACTAATGATTTCCGACCAATTGATTATTGAATCTGCTTTGTTGATTTCAATGATTCTGATGAAAGCATACATCCATGTGCGAAAGTTGTGAGCGTTAGTTTCGCCATTTATCCTGCATAACAATTTGACAATATCATCCACCTCTTGTACCAGATTGGATTATGGAAGAGTTCTCGGGAACTTGGAAGGAGATCTGGGCTTCTTCATGTATCTGTTGTTAATTATGCCCACACAGTCAACTTTATGCTTTTCCCATCTGTTGTCGGCATCCTGTATGCTAATAGTAGTCACCACCTGTCGTGCTGGAATCTTCAGACAATAATTGATGAACTGTGCGTCCAGTTGGATTATTGTCTTCCCCGCAGCATCTCGGACTGATCTGGACAATGGATGGTAAGACCTAGCACACTCCCTGACGAATTCTGACAACTGGGCTGCGGATGGAAATGCTGCAGCTCGAATCATTCCACTACTTTTGACTGCATGCATGAGGGAAGTCTTTCCATCTCTGGATCTGTCAATCAATTTAGAAAAGAGGTTCTGGACCTAGATTTGTATCTCAATGTCAACAAACTTAGAAGTGATGCATGCCTCTGCTAAGCTTTCTTTTTTATCCTGCTTTGCCATGGCCGAATCTTTCTTTGTCTGAGTATTTCTTTTTCTCTTTATTCGGCCAGAATTCTTTACAACCAATGCAGATTTGGAGATTTCTTCAGATTCGGAGGATATGTTCAATGTATTGGACATTGATTTAAACTCCCTTTCTTTTATAAAAGCACCTTTAATGAATTCTTGCAATTAATTCAGACAAATATAGCAACCGGAACATGAACACTTGATTTTAATTATAAAAATCTGCATATATCAAGCTTGCTGCCCCAAAAATTTGATGTTTGATTTGCATTCAAAGCAATCATGAATTTTGTCAACTTCACCTGAGCACTTGTACCACTATGCAGACAATTAATCAGACACAAATCAAGCTCTTTCAAACCTAGGCGCCAAACATTGAAGCCTTCCAGCAGTAAAGACACCTTCTTTTGTGCAAAATTCCTCCTTAATCAGGCGCGAAAATTGCCTGAGCTGCACTTCCTTGCCAAAGAATTAATTAATTCATTATTATGGCAACCCCTTCTTATATAACTTTCACCATTCTATAATTAATAATTGCATCTCTTAATCCTGACAATTAATTAATTAATTAACATGCTTTTCTTTTCAATTTGGGCGCCTATTTTGTGCAATGCTCATGGCTGCCATTAAATAAATTAAATTTATTTAATTTTAGCTTTCTACTTCCAGTCCACTTTGACTTCACAATGTGCTTTGACCCCATCCACAAAAAATAGGAATTAATTACATCAATTAATACTTTAAAAAGTATTATTCCTCCTCAATATGGGTCGCACTTTTTGACATGAAGGGGGCTGCATTAAATAAATTATATTTATTTAATTTTAGAATTCTATTTCTAAATTCCCTTATCCTCTTCTTCTTTGTTGACTTTTTCTCCATGCTTGGGTGCCAAATTTGGAAAAGAATTTAATTAATTAATGCCATTAAAGCTACCCCTCTATTCTAAAAGGGGTCACACTCTTTGACATGGTCCACTTCTATTTTTAAAATCCAATTGTCAATGGGATTATTCACCCTGCACCGCAGTTCCAAAAATTCCATGATCCACTTAAGCTGTTTGACTTTCATAATGAGGATTATTTACCCTGCAAGGCAGATAAGAAATTCCCATCAATGCCTTAAATGATTTTCTATTATTTCACAAGGGGAATTTTCACCCTGCAAGGCAGGTAAGAAATTCCCGCATGTGTGCTGCCTCTAATTGTCCCATTGTGACTTAAGTGGCATTGCTTCCATGGGAAAAATACCCTGCTAGGCAGGTACAAAATTCCCACCTGCCTGCTGCTACCAAAAATCTCATTGTAGCTTAAAACCGTCTTTTCCCAAAAATGCGATCTGCCCAGAAGAAGCTTTTTCGTGCATGACTTCGTCTTTTCAGAGAGACCCGGACCTCTTGTTGCAAATTCCTTCTGGCATAACGTCCCTAGGTGATCTTCAGATACTCCAGGCAAAAAAACAGACTAAACCGGCAAAGGAATTGACCTAGAGAAATTTCACAGAAAACAAAACGGGAAAACACCAAAAACGCAAAATGTTGCCAGAAGTCACAGATAAAGCCCAGGATTCATTCCTGGTTACAACCCTACTGGTATATGGGAATATTGACATGTTGGACCACAACAGGGTTAAACTGGAGCACAATTTGCCTTAAACGGGGCTCAGAATAATTAAATACAAATTTCCCGCAAGCAAACCCCAGCGACAAAATATAACAATTTTGGGTATCTGTGTATTTGGTGAAATTGGCTAATATGGCTCTATGGGAATATCTCGAGACAATATAGACACTTTCTGGCAATAAAAACATAAAACGACCCATTATTTTAAAAGTACGAAATTTTTTAAATAGGGTAGTCCCAGATTTCTGGGTGAAATTTGGGGACACCATTCCTTTAGTGACAATTGCTTGATCTTACTAGCATATGTTGCTTTCAGTCACTTTTTCGTACGTGAAAGGATCATTTGCTAACTCATGAGTTTCATTGTAATGTCCCCTCTTTAACAGGAGCTTACCATGAGACCCTTTCTACCCTAGATGATTTCTTGAGGGCTTACAGGGAAATGCAAGGGAAGTAGTTTATTGTTATATTTTTAAGTTGCTGTTATTAAAACATGTAATATTTATAGAAAAAACAACTTTAAGTCATAACGATTAATTAGAAAGGGGTATTTTCTATTATTAAAGTGACTTCATGATAAAGTGTATTCATAAAGATAAAATAGAAATAAAGAAAGACACTTTATAAATTAAAAATCACTTTTAGTCCTACGTGGAGCACCCAACTTGGAAAAAGGCAAGGAAAAGTTTTTAAAAGGAGGTTTGAGTAATCATTTGAGATCATCTTTTGGCTAATCTATTTTCTATCATTGCATGTTAAGCTATTTGTTTGCATCAAATCTTCTAAGGACGAAAAACCCTTAAGGCAGAAGGAGCTTTATGAGACGAAAACCTCCAAGGATTGGAAGGTTGCGGAATGAAAAATTCTCAATTTTGTGAGGTGGATCGCACCTCGGGATTCACTATTGTGCTACTGTTCAAAATTTCAGGTTTTAGAAGGTTGTTTTTCATGATCTAGTGCACGTTTTGGGGTTGTTTTCAGATTTATTACAGCTAGGGTATCATTTGCAAGTCAGATTTTTCAAGGTTATTTTGTGTTGGGTTAGCCAACAATCAATTGAGATACACTTCTGACAAGTTTTGGGTTGTATTTGACAACCATTTTCATGGCTTTCACATCCATTTCTAGTTTTATCTACACATTTGGAGATTTCAGGATCATTTTTGGGAGTCTTCCCATTGGTGGAAAAATCTAAGGTTTTTCTTTGATTAAAAACTACTATTTTTGTGACCATTTTGAGCTATCCTTTGCATTGTCACTCCAAGTTTTCCGGGAGATATGAAATTTTGAAGTTTCAGCCATTTCCAGGTCTGAAATAAATTAAAATAAATTCATATCCTTGTTAGAAAAATTATTTTCTTCCATGTTGATGTTACTCGAGATCTCCTAGATGTTTTAAGCCTTCTGGGTATTGTGGGTTATAGGTATTTTGATAAATAAAGTGACAATTTCAGATTGTTTTCTGTTTTTTTGGTAAGGGTTTTAACTATAAATCAAATTGTTTTGTTACATATTTGGTATAAGGGTTTGTTGGAAGAAGTCCAAATTGTATTTATTTTGTCCAAGAAAGGGACATTACAGTTGGATCCAACTTACCAAGTTATTCTCAAAGTTTGAGGCTTGAAGAGCTCCATTGAATGCTAGATCACTAGTATGTTAGAGAAATGGGTATTTGCATATAGAACATATGCGAAAAACCCAAAGGGAATTTAAGTTGAAGACCATACACAAATTTGAAAAGGTCACGCATCTCCTATGGTGGGAGCATGTAAAAGCCTGAAAGCACTTGCACAAAAGCAAAGAGAAAATTAAGGCCTAGACAAGATTCTTTCTGTGAATACCTCATGAGTTTGAGAAAATTAGTGGTAATCACCTTTACAAGATTTTCAACCATGAGTTTGTTCAAGAAGCTTCAAAACTTGTAACAAATGGATATAACCGTAAATGATTACGCAAAAGAGTTCTATAAGCTAACTATTAGAGTTAATCATGTTGAAGATGATGCAGAGAAGATCTCACATTATGTGAATGGATTGTGCATGGCCATTCAAGAGTAATTTGGTATTTCTCAGATTACAATGTTAAGAAAGTCTATCAATGTGCATCTAAAGACGGAGGAGAAACTATTGCACAAGCAACAAGGAGCAGTGACAGGGAAAGGAAAGTCTATGTATGGTCGTGGATAAGGTAGCGGCAAAGGAAATTTTGTGCACGAAGATGAGGCAATGTAATATCCCTTTGAAGGGCTGAAACTAAAAAATAAGGAAACCACACAAAGCCAAGTGAAGTGAAATCTTATAACAGCAGCTGTAATAAAAATTAGAACTCTAGGGCGAACTATATAGGAGCTTAAACTCACCAAATAACCATGCACAACAACTGAAAAATACTTCTAAATAATTATTTCAACCACGGCAATCAATATCCATCCAATTGGCAACAAATAAATGGAGAAAAGCGGCAAAGATGCACTATGGTAATTAATTATGTGACAGCAGTAGGGAAGCCACAAACAAAGAATGAAAATAATAGATAAATCCTTCTAAAAATCACAAAAAATGTAGATTCCGGCCTTATAAATTATGGAGAACAAGAATATGAAATCAGATATGAATTATGTGCCCTAGAAAGGACCAAATCAACACCAAACCTTAGTCACTCCTGGCTAGGGAAGAGCTCCAAAAATCATGCAAAGCCTTTATAGTCCTTGATGTCTTTGATCCAAATCAGCAAGCAAGTCAACAAGACACAAGGAAGATTTTTGTCTTCCTCGGATGCCACAAAAGAGGGTTTTCGTCCTCAAGTGGAAAGGTATTGAGCAACTTGCCCAAAATACCAATTGTAGATGTAAATACATCAAAGATGATTTGCAAATGAAGAACTTCAATCCCTTTTATACTCCTTGCTTGCCGCTAAAGACCAATTAAAAGAGTACCGACCTCTTAAGCTTCACTTTTATCTTTTAATTACCTTTTTAATTTCTCCAAACCCAACCGACCAACCTTCTAAAGGAAAACATTAAATCTAATAAAAGAAAAATGAAGTGCAATTCCTTTCTTTGTTCACTTATTCTTCTTTGCCACAGAAAGGAAATGGCAAAAAGTTTTCAATAGGCCTCAATTCGAAATAGGGAACATTATAGGAAAGCACATCACATCACAGTGATGGTATGCAAAAAGGCAGAGGGAATTTCAAAAGAAATGGTCAAGGTCATGGACGCAGCTTCACAGGTAATAGATACTTGTTTAAAGTACAAAGAAGTTGGGCATAAAGCATTTGAGTGTCCACATGTACATACTTATGGTAGTAGAAATCCAAGTGCACATATTGCACAGGTAGATGAAGAAATTGTTGTGTCAGTGCATCACATCAATGAGCCTAAAACTGGAGAAGCTCTCATGATGAAGGTGATGTTGAAACCTACGATTGAGGAGAACAATCCCACACAAAGAAAAAAATGTTCAGAACAATTTGTAAGTCAGGGTGTAAATGTTACAAGTTTACTATAGACAATGGAAACACAACTGCATTGTACAAGCACATGAAGAAAGCATCACGTCGACGCATCACATCAATGAGCCTAAAACTGGAGAAGCTCTCATTATGAAGAAGGTGTTTTTGAAACCTACAAATGAGGAGGATAGTCCACCGCAAAGAAAAATTTGTTCAAAACAATTTGTAAGTCAGATCGTAAATTTTGCAAGTTTATCATAGACAATGGCAGCACAAATACATTGTTTTGAAAGAAAGTAATATCCCCTTCTCAATCTAAGACCCTTAGCCCATTCATTGTTTCTCGATGGCTAAGGAAGGAATTAAAGGGAAACTTAGTCATAATGAATTAATTATAAAGTGCAATATAAAATATTATTATAAGCACTTTATATTAATTTATTAATGATAAAGTTAAAATAAAAAAAGAAAAGAAAAGAAAAAAGATAAATGATAAAATAAAATGATAAAGTCACTTTATTTTATTTTATTTTCCTACGGAAAATGCTCTCGTTATGAAGAAGGTGTTTTTGAAACCTACAAATGAGGAGGATAGTCCACCGCAAAGAAAAATTTGTTCAAAACAATTTGTAAGTCAGATCGTAAATTTTGCAAGTTTATCATAGACAGTGGCAGCACAAATACATTGTTTTGAAATAATGTAATATCCCCTTCTCAATCTAAGACCCTTAGCCCATTCATTGTTTCTCGATGGCTAAGGAAGGAATTAAAGGGAAACTTAGTCATAATGAATTAATTATAAAGTGCAATATAAAATATTATTATAAGCACTTTATATTAATTTATTAATGATAAAGTTAAAATAAAAAAAGAAAAGAAAAGAAAAAAGATAAATGATAAAATAAAAAGAAATAAAATGATAAAGTCACTTTATTTTATTTTATTTTCCTACGGAAAATGCTCTCGTTATGAAGAAGGTGTTTTTGAAACCTACAAATGAGGATTGTCCACCGCAAAGAAAAATTTGTTCAAAACAATTTGTAAGTCAGATCGTAAATTTTGCAAGTTTATCATAGACAATGGCAGCACAAATACATTGTTTTGAAAGAATGTAATATCCCCTTCTCAATCTAAGACCCTTAGCCCATTTTGTCTCCCCAGTGGCTTGAGAATAAACTCAAGGGGAACTTAAGTTATGATAATTTATTATAAAGTGTAAATATACAAATAAATTACTATAAAAACACTTATAATAAAGTATTATAAACTTAATATTAAAATAAAAATATAAAAAGGGGAAAACCATTTGGCAATAGTTATTTATTCAAGGGAAAATGAAACTTGCCTAGCAGATAAAAGCAAGTGGGAGAAAGCATTAAATAAGGGGAAAAATATGAATGGTTGTTGGCGGTGGCCATTAGGCCCTATTCTTCTTTTTAAGCAAGTTGACTTGCTTGGAGAGACATCACTTGTTTATCTTCAAAATTGAGATAAACCATGTTGAGCAATTTGCTTGGTAGGGAATACTGAAAATTGAGATAAAACATCTTCAATTGCTTGGTTGGAAATACTGAAAACAATACTTGTGCAGCAACTAGAGAAATTCTTCATAAAAATATGCAGCTCTAAAATCTGGCAAAAATAATCTTCTAAATTGATTAATGTCTTCGTCATGTGGGAATGGGAATGTTTCCAATGGCACTTTCAGAACTTCGTAAAAATATGAAGAGACAATGCAACAAGGCAAATGCTTCATACAAAACGATGATCTGAAAAATGAATAGTGAAACTCCCAAATGCTACAAGGTTGTCCTGCAGGTTGATATTTAAGGGATTCAATTTGTCAATTTTTATCTGCAGATTTCTCATGCAGCTAGGGACAGCAGGTAGAAGATTTTATCAATCATTGTTTATGTTTACTTCTACCTGCAAAAGAGGTTCATGTATGCCAACACGAAATAGTGGTTGAATGCCAAACAATTTCAGCTAGTTCTGATTCATGGTCATCCAAACAGAAGCTGGTAAAAATGATAATGAACGACAAATGGACAATAAATAAAAGAGAGTCACGATAAAAGAGAAACCCTTATTAAGATCGTATAACTGCTTTCTGAAGTTGGTTGACAACTTAGATTCCTTTCTCAATAAAAGGTTGTATGACAACATACCCCAGTAGAAAAATGATCGATCAAAAATCGATACTTAATAGTACCATGGATACATAAGCCTAATAGGGGTTTATCTATATCATTTCATCTCATATTACAGCTTAAGGGATAGTGTCATAAAACAATGATACAAGATTGTAAAACAAGTGTACTCGTCCCCACAACTTAAGGAGGTCACATGGTCCCGATTTGTGACAAAAGTTGTAAAGGCATTTTTCCTAGGGAGCTAATCTTAGGGATGAAAATAAATACGTATAAGCATCTTTGTTTGCACTTCAAATCAAGTACGATTCTTTAACTAAAACTAAAAATTCAGTTTTCATTGTCTCTCTAAATTCATTCACAAAATTCAAACATAGCTAAACATTAAATCCCTTGGTATTCACAACAATTTCATCTCCACTCTCATTGATTCTCCAGGAAATCCTATCACAGTCGTGACACTTTTATGCTTCTATTCCACAGTGTGGGGTCCATCTCGCTTACATGTTAGTCATATCTCGATTCTTGCTCAGTTGGAAAGGGCATCAGTTTAGAGAGCATTGGCAAGGTCTGGTAGCATGCTTCCCGTATCTATCATTGCAATCCTTGAAATGTCCTGCACTTCAAAAGATTATTACTGTCGACAGACCCTTAGCCCATTTTTGTCTGCCCCTGACGACTAAGAAATAAATTAAAGGGGAGACTTAAGTTATAATAATTTATTATAAAGTGCAAAAATTAAACGAAAATATTATAAGCACTTATAATAAAATATTATAAATTTAAAAATAGAAAAAGACAAATAAAAGGATAAAAGCATTTAGCAAAAATGAATTACCCAAGGGAAAATGCAACTTTCTTAGAGAGGGAAAAGTTCAAGTGGGAAAAAACAATTAATAAAGAAAAATACTAATTAAGCATAAGGGTGGTTATTTGGGCCCTAAGCTCTTTAAAAGCAAGACAACTTGCTTGAGGAGAGGCATGCTTTTCTATTTTCTCATAAATCGAATTTGTTTCGACTATTTAAAGCTTTGCAATATTCTCTCGAGGACGAAAACCCTCCAAGAATTCTAGGGAAGGACAACAACCCTTCCTCTAGTTTGTGAGAATTCTTCACCCTAGGGTTTCCATTGTGTATCATTGAGTTAGCAATATTTTCCAGTGTATCTTTTTAACGGTTGAAGGACAGTAAAGTACAGAATTTGTCCAAGGGTTTGAAGTGAGAAGTTGCAGCAGTGTTAGTTATTTATTTTTCAGTCATCTATCAAGTGGAGTGGCCTACTTCAAGTCCTACAAATCTGAGGTGTTTGAAAGGATCTTCTAATCTGATTTTGGTTGTTGCTAATAAATTTGATTGTTATAAATCAAATCAGTCTCATTTTCAAAAAAATTGGTGTTAAAAAGGTACCATTTTCATCTATATCTAAGGGCAAGCTTGTCTACATATTTTTACAAAATTATTTTAGCCTCTGTGTCTGAAAAATATGGATTTTTCTTCATATATTGGCTTTATAAAAATACTGGATCAGATTGGAGTGGAAACATCACAAGTTAATGGTCTGATTTCTTTGGAGTTTTCTTCCCTACCCTAGTCGCATTTCTCCTTCATATAAATCAGATCTGCATTAAAAATAATTTGTTATATCTTTTATAAGTCTGCTTTTGGCTTGACAAAGGGATTTGCCTCCAATATGTTTGGGGTTGAAAAATGTCCTTTTGGGGACATTACAAAAGTAATCATGTAATTCGAGGGAACTAACAATATTAAAACAAGTGCAAAATGAATTGGTGGCATATCAACATAATCAAATTTTGTCAGTTTTTTCTCATGTGCTCATGGTCCTCTTCCACATCGTGGTATTCAACCAATGGTGATTGCAAAGATTTACTACCACAAGCATCTAGTGTTCATGTCCACTTGATGGATTTTGTGTTGCTACAACAAATAGGGATCCTTCACTCTTATTGTGTTTTATGGAAGTGAAATTCCGAGTAATATCAATTACAATGAACCACTATTGCATACAAGTTTTTATAGCACTTGAACATCCACACTTTGCAAAGTGTTTTTGAAATTATGATGGATGGCTAAGATACGATGTTAATGTATGGAAGAAGAAAAAATGAATAGCCATAGACTATTATTACACATATGCACAAAAAAGGTAGTTCTTGATAGCCATAGACTATATCAGTAGAGATTTAGTGGGCACAAAACATTTTATGGAATATGACGGAATCACTCAAGAAATCACTTGGTTGTATATTTTTACTTGTTATAATGGATCCTAAGATTCCTATTAGAAAGTTTTCATGACAGTGGATCTCATAATATTGCATTTTCTTGGAAGACAATAGATAAATAAGATGAGGATCCTTTCCATCAACTTTATTTTTCAATGTTTACAAATCCCTTGTTTTCTATGGGTAATAAGTTGGTTGCAATTCCATAGAGATGTTCATCATTTTCCACAACAAGTTCAAGTTAAGGTTTTACCTAAAGAAATAACGTAATATTTTGGACCTCAAATGGGTGACCACATAAATTTCAAAAGTAGTGTATTACATCTCCAAGGGTATTGAAATCAACCTTGTAGAGGCACACCAATAACAAATCCAAATAAAATGCCTATGCTTGTCCAAGTTTAGTTATTCAAATAAAAGATAGTGCTAGTATTACAAAGATGTAAAATAAATAATTCTTCAATGATAGTGATAATGTGATAATTCTTGATAACATTTCCATGTAATGTACACTTGATGACAATGATGGTGGCAATGCATTATCTTTCTTAAGCCCATGAGAACCTCCAAAGTGATAGTAACACTGCATTATCTTTCTTAAACTCGTGTTTTGAACCTCAACATCTTGATTGTACTCCACATGACACATGCTTCTACTTACACAAAATAAGATGATGCATTCCTCTGAGTATGATTATATCAATAGAGTGAATCATTTAACTAGTCACTTGAGTTTGCAATTGATCCATTCTCTACTTCGTCTACATAGTTTCATTTTCATTCTTTCTATTTAATTGATTTCTCATTCCTTTATGATGTTTGTCAATCTTGTACCTATGCATTTGGCATGCACTTTTTCATAAATTCAGATGAAAAATTTCTTATCCAACTTTTTTTGTTATTTGATTGCCCATAACTATTGCGGTCTTTCTACCTCTCATATCCTTGCAATTTTACATTTCCTACATATTTTCCCCCAAATTCTATGATTGATGGTTCCTTCTTCTATTGATTATTTGTTGCTCCAACCTTGGCATACTTTTTATTTGTCTTCAATATGCATTTGAGTTTGGGGCATTTTCCCTTGTATTCCTTTTGTAATGGTCATTTTATGTGGTTATTTTTGTTTTGTTTTTTGTACTCTTTTTCTAGCCTTTAGCCCTAGATCTAGCTTGCTATGGGCCGCTCCAAAAACCTTTGTGACTATTCGGTACGCTGAAACCAAATAATTTTTTACAAACCTTGGGTATGGTATGCTGTGGGTATGTCCGTACAATATATTTTTAAAAAGTAAAAAATATAAATATATATAAAAATTTAAAGAAAACAACAAGCTTATAGTCTCAACAAGCTACAAAATATTAGAAGGCAACAAGAAGCTTATTATGAATCAGAAGCCATCTAAAGCAAAAATTCTTTGACTGAATACAAGAAGACCACAAAACATTAAATCTATGAGTCCATCTACTAACAGGCTTACAAACATTCCACTTATTGTTAAGGCCCAGGGAAAGGTTTGGGGAGAAGGCAATCTTTTCATAGAGTTGTTGGGAGGTAGCCTCTTGGAGAAGGGGCCCTTTGAGCCACCTCATAGTATCCCAAAAGTCATTCTCATCCTCCATAATTAGTCCAGTAGAGGGAGCTGTGAAAGCATTTCTGCCCATTGTATACACTCTGAACTGAGATTGAGGAAGCTTATAAAAAGCTTTAAGGCCTGTCCATTCCATCCACTTCCCAAATCTGTACAAGTCATGAAATATTTTAATTCCTTTCTCAAACCAAAGGAGGGCAGAGCAGCCTCTTGTCAAGGCAAGGATCTTGTCATTATATTTTAGATTCGAAAAAATCGATTTGTAGGCTTGGCACCTAGTGTCAAAGGAAGAGAAGATAGGCTGCCCAACCACCAAGTGCTTCACTTGTTCCCATGCCTTCCAAATTGACTGAAGAATAAAGGACCCATGAGGAGCAACGAGAAAGCACCCAAATAGTAAGTCAGCCAAATGAAGTCATTTTCATCTCTTTCGACCCGTCAAAGCCTATTCGCAATATTGAATCTCACACGAACTTTCCAAGATTCAATTCCAGTCAAAATTGTCAAGTTTTATTTATTTTTTTGCACTTAAAAAATTAAAAAAACCATGTGGGTACGTACCCACAGGCCCTGGGTACATCTTGGGTATGGAATATAGGTAGGGAAAATTGTTGTTTCTTATTTTCTGCCACCTTCATTCATTGCCTCTTGTCTAAATTTTTGTAGGTGTTGTTTTGCTTTAGTAGCTATCAACTTAAATTTCCTAGCTCTTCTTGTTAGGAAATAAGGGATAAAATATGCGGAATAATCTCTCACAGAATCGCAACAGTAGAAACTAATATGCAGAAAATATTACAGATCTCAAATAAAAGTGCAGAATAAAATAACAGAACACAAAGAGACAGTATTTAACGTGGTTCACCCAATTTGGGCTACGTCCACCAAGAATCACTTGCTCAGATTTTATTACAAGCCACCGCTCTCTCAATACAATACCCAAATTTGTTTGGAGCTATGGTCAACAAACTCTACAAAATTCACACCCGAGTTCAAAACACATTTGCTATGTTACTATGTTACTACCATATGCATAAAACCATATAAATAGACAACTGCTTAAGCAGTTTTACAAAACCATGGGTATCAAAACCGTCCCATAAACCTATGGGTCAAAATCTCGCCCATATGAGAAAAAAACACGTTTCCCGGTATATCGGGCACGTTTTAAGGCTCTGGGCCTGGCCCGGCCTCGAACCCCGACAAGACAACGTGGAAAGTGTACAGTACTCTTAGTGTATAGTTTTCAACACTTTCACACATGAAAACAAGCTCCACAACCTAATAATCTCCCACTTGGAGACTAGTTATCCTCTGAGCAAGCTTCTCAACCCTTCACTAGTTTTCGTGAAGACCAACCAAAGCTGAACACAACTTCAGTTTTCCCCTTGTGACCACCTTGGTCATCATATTTGCAGGATTCTGACTGGTATGAATATTCTCCAACTTGAACTTCTCTTCCTCCAAAGTTGTCTTGATGAAATGGTACCTTAACTGTATATGCTTTGTCCTAGAGTGGAAAACAGAGTTCTTAGCTAGGTGTATAGCACTATGACTATCACTATGCAGCGTTCCTTCCTCCTGCTTATGCCCCAACTCCTCAAGCAATTGATGTAACCAAATCATTTCTTTGTTTGCCTCTGTGGCAACAACATATTCAACCTCTGTGGTTGACAAAGCCACGAACTTCTGTAGTCGTGAAATCCAGCTTATTGTTGTCCCACCTACAGTGTAAACATAACCTGTTGTGCTCCTCCTGTTGTCTACATCTCCAGCCATATCCGAATCTACATAACCACACAAAGTGGTGTCTGATCCACTGTAGCACAAAACTGTTCTCATGGTCCCTCTCAAATACCGAAGGATCCACTTTACTGCCTGCTAGTGATCTCTACCTAGATCACTCATAAATCTACTCACCGCTCCCACTACATGGGCAATATCAGGCCTGGTGCACACCATGGCATAAATCAAATTGCCAACCGCTAATGAGTAAGGTACCTTGGACATCTGGTTTATCTCCTACTCTGTCTTGGGACACTGCTCCTTTGATAACTTGAAATGGCCTGCCAAAGGAGTCCCAACCGGTTTAACATCCTGCATGTTAAACCTCTCCAAGACCTTTTTAATGTACTCTTCCTGAGATAAAGTCAGCTTCCATTCCTTCCTATCCCGAGATATCCTCATACCAAGGATTTGTTTGGCTGCCCCCAAATCCTTCATAGCAAAGGATTCACTTAGATGCTTCTTAAGTACTTTTATTTCCTGCATGTTATTACCTACAACCAACATGTCATCCACATATAGACAAAGGATAATATAATTGCCATCCTCAAATTTCTTTGTATACACGCAATGGTCAGAATAACATCTAATATAACCTTGCTCCATCATGAAGTTATCAAATCTCTTATACCATTGACGTGGAGCTTGTTTCAAGCCATGCAAACTCTTTTTCAATTTGCACACCATCTCCTCTTTACCTTTGACCTCATAGCCCTCTGGTTGCTGCATATATAGTTCTTCCTCTTAATCACCATGGAAAAATGCAGTCTTTACATCAAGCTGTTCTAAGTACAAGTCTTCTGCTGCAACTATTCCTAAAATAGTTCTAATAGAAGTCATTTTTACTACAGGAGAAAAAATCTCATCAAAATCTATACCTTTTTTCTATGTAAACCCCTTGACCACCAATCGGGCCTTGTATCTTTTCTTGCCTCCTTCCTCTTCGACTCTGAACACCCACTTGTTCTGTAATGCTCTTTTACCTTCGGGTAGCTTCACCAAATCCCATGTCTGGTTCTCCATGCGAGCCTGCTGCTCTTCATTCATGGCTTGCTCCCACTTCTTTCTGGCATCTACCTGCATTGCTTCATCAAAGCTCTCTGGCTCTCCACTATCAGTGAGTAATAAATAAGAAAGAGAAGGAGAAAAACGTTCAGGTTCTCTTCTTACCCTAGAAGACCTCAATATAGGAGTTTGGAGTTCCTGTTGAGGAGGTTCGTGAACTGATTCTTGTGTCACTTTCCCATCCAGAAGATCCTCTACTGCTGCATATTCTTTCTTGGATTCTTCCGTGTTTTCCCGCAACTGTTGCTTATACATGACTTTCTCTTTAAAGACCACATCCCTAGATCGAATGATTTTTTTGTCGTTAATACTCCAACATTTATATCCAAAGTTGTCGCCACCATAACCAATGAAAGTACATTTTTCTGATTTAGCCTCTAGCTTGGTCCTATCATCCTCGTCTATATGGACAAACACTTTATATCCAAAGACTTTAAGAAATGAATAATCAACTTTCTTACCATACCAAGCCTGCTTACGTATTCCTCCATCCAAGGCACTTGAGGGTCCTTTATTTATCAAGTACACAGTTGTGTTTACCGCTTCTGCCCAAAAAGAAAGAGGCAGTCCTGCATGTAACCTCATGCTCTTAGCACGTTCCATTATTGTTTTTGTTCATCCTTTTTGACACCCCATTCTACTGCAGAGTTCTTGGAACCGTCTTTTGCCTGCGGGTTCCATTCTTAGAACAATAATCATCAAATTCATTGTTGCAATACTCCCCTCCATTATCTGACCTGAAACATTTTAGCTTAAGACATGTTTCATTCTCTACCAAGGCTTTCCATTTAACAAAAGTGTCAGATACATCAAATTTGTTTCTAATACCATAAACCCAAACTTTCGTTGTTTCATCATCAATAAAAGTAACATAATAACTTGAACCCCCAAGAGATGATACTTGAGCCGACCCCACACATCAGAATGCACCAACTCTAATTTGCTCTCTTTCTTTGTAGGTCCAACCTAGAGAAACCTTACTCGCTTTTGTTTCCCATATATGCGGTCCTCACAGAACTCCAAACCTATTTCTGCATATCCGGGCAAATCCTTCTTTATCATCTCCATGCCCTTATGACTCATATGACCGAACCTATAGTGCCACAATGTTGTATATACTTCTGAAGCCACAAGATTACAAACATTAGTGCTATAAGTGGTTAAATACAAGGTTCCAACCTTCTTACCTCTTGCCACCACAAGAGCACCCTTGGTAACCTTCCAATAGTCCGCTATAAATATCACAGTACAACCATCACTTCCCAACTGCCTCGCCGATATCAAATTTCGTCTTAATGTAGGGACATGTCTAACATCTTTCAATAGCCAAGGATTACCATTCTGTATCTTAACCTGAACAAAACCTTTTCCAACTATGCTGCAAGGCTCATCATCCCCAAGAAAAACATGCCCAAAATCTCCTTGAACATAATCAACAAAATAATGCCTGTGGAGTAGCATGGGAAGAATCCTCCTAATCTAAAACCCAAGATTTAGTAATATTGTGCAAAGAAAGAATCAAAGCATCCTGACATACATTACCCATTGCCACATTTGCCTCCTTGTTTTCTTTCTGTTTCTTCTTATCTTGAAGCTCCCAACAGTCCTTTGCATGCCCAGACTTTCCACAGTGCCAACATACTATCTTGCTTTCGGATTTTGACCATGTCCGATCCTGTGATTTTCTACGACTTCCTCTATTCTTCTGTCTCCCTCTAGTTTCCACTGTCAAAGCATTCCCTGAAGTAGAAGATTCACCAGAGCTTTTTCTTCGCATTTCCTCGCTTAGAATCACCCCTACAACATCCTCAAACTTCAACT
Organism: Taxus chinensis; assembly: GCA_019776745.2. Lineage (NCBI taxonomy): Eukaryota > Viridiplantae > Streptophyta > Pinopsida > Cupressales > Taxaceae > Taxus > Taxus chinensis. The sequence goes on from CM034146.1 coordinate 649,077,912, forward strand.
TTGAGTTAGCTGGAACCGAGTTGCTTACCGCCATTACTAGGCTATTCCAACTCTCAAGTAAAGAGCACAGAACTAATAAAGCCCTAACTTATATGCAGAAAATAATATGCAGAAAATATTACAGATCTCAAATAAAAGTGCAGAATAAAATAACAGAACACAAAGATACAATATTTAACGTGGTTCACCCAATTTGGGCTACGTCCACCAATAATCACTTGCTCAGATTTTATTACAAGCCACCACTCTCTCAATACAATACCCAGATTTGTTTGGAGCTATGCTCAACAAACTCTATAGAATTCACATCCAAATTCAAAACACATTTGCAGTGTTACTATGTTACTACCATATGCATAAAACCATATAAGTAGACAACTGCTTAAGCAATTTTACAAAACCATGGGTATCAAAACCATGGGCAAAAACCGTCCCATAAACCTATGGGTCAAAATCCCGCCCATATGAGGAAAATCACATTTCCTGGTATATCGTGCACGTTTTAAGGCCCAATTTTTTTTTTCTTGAGGGCTGCGCCCCCCGAACCCTTGCTACCGGGGGCTACCACCTCCGGACCCCCGCTCAGGGCCTGGCTCGGCCCCGAACCCTGGCAAGACAACGTGGAAAGTGTACAGTACTTTTAGTGTATAGTCTTCAACACTTTCACACATGAAAACAGGCTCTACAACCTAACACTTCTTAGCCATTCATCGCATCATTTTTGGGTTTTCATAACATTTTCTGCACTTAAAAATCTGAATTCTTTTCTCTTTAACCCCAACATTCTATTCATTCAAATCCATACCTTTTCTTTTGGAGGACTCTTCCTCGTCAATTTGCATGGTGGAATCCTCTATGGGTTGTTCCATTTCAATCTCTAGCAACTCTGATTGCTCTTTTTCCTCATGCTCCACCTTCAAAATGTCTTTCTTAGTAGCTTCGTGAGTTTTTTATTCTTTCTCTTCTTCCTGCAACCTTTTTTTTAATTGTTGTAATTGTACCACCACATTAGGAATGGGATCTAACTTTTCTTCCTTTTGTAAGAACTTCGCTTAAAAAAATAGTGGTTGCTTAGTTGTCCTCATGATCCGCAAGTTGGGAAGATCATGATCTGATACCATTGTAATGTCCCTTTCGGGCTCAAATTTGAGGAATTTGGATTTTCCCCAAAACCCTAATGGAACATTGCTGGAAATGATGATAGACACATATAGAAAACCAGATTTTTATGACAATAATCTGATTCTATGCAAAAATTAGGGCAGCGATCTGTTTTAGGTCCACAAAACCTTAAGCAACCTAGGTTAAATTTAAATTTTTGTATCTCCCACACACAAATCTTCATAAATACATCAACAACATGAAACTCTTGATGAAATCATGCAAATAAATGATTAAACAATAAAATACAGACTACTAGAATTAAATAACTTCTCAAAAAACAACTGAAACTTCAAAAATCCATATCTTCATAAATACTTGGAGATAAAATGCAAATTATAGCTCAAAATGACCACAAAAATGGCAGCTATCAAACAAAATTAGAATAAGATTTTTCCAACCACCAAAACGCATTGAAAAGTGATCCCAAAATCTCCAAGCGGGTCATCAAAGAAGAAAATGAGTGTGGCAGCCCCCAAAAAATGTGCCCTAGCTGAAATTTGTGCCATAACACCGATGGAAATCCTTGTTCTAAAATTCTAAATTTGAAGCCAACTTGTGACTCGCAGATGAAGCCACCAATATAAAACATGAGGGTTTTCATCCCCAAGTGTTGTGACTATGTAAGGTTTTCGTCCCCAATAGGATTCAATGAAGGTTTTTGTCCTCAAAGGCTAAAAATGAGAGCCCAATGCTCCAATTTCCAAGAGAGAAGTATTAAGATTCACCTGACGATCCTTGCAATGAGCCCCAACATTTGCCTTTATAGCCTTTTCTTTCTTTTTCCTCGTAGAACGCACCATATGGGACCCTTTATTTCTTTTTTAAGATTTGCTTTTCCCCTTTTAAGTTCTCATTTTGGGTCGCTCCACTTGGGCATTTAAAAATAATTATTTAAATGCACTTTTCCCTCTTTATAATAATTTAATTAAAGTGCCAATAATTAAAATTATTTTGACACTTAAAATTAAATTATTAATTTACTTCCTTTTCCCCCCCTTTTAGCCAACTGAAAATAATGAAAATAGGCTAAGGGTCTTATGTCTGCTCTAGTATTTAAAAATATATTTTATACTTAATAATAATATTATTAATATGCCCATAAATAGAGAGTTATCTGGGCTCAACTTAAAAATATTATTTAGTATTTCTAATTAAGAAAAGGGGACATTACATATAAGGGATTAGTACATGCAATGATTTTTTGGCCAGAACATTTGCGATCAGCTCATCTATTGGACATTCATTCGCCAAATGATTTTGGTTACATTGCTTGTGATAGATGTTGCTTTGTGAAGGGTTGTGAACAAGATCTTTGATTTGGCTTTTCATACTGTACACATTAGCCTCTAAGGTATTTTGCAAGATGGTATGTTCATTCAAAAACCGATCATATTGATCCATTAACTTAGCGGAAAGAATCTATCCCTTTTTCATAGCCTATAGGTAGCGGGTTGTCACATGGCTCGAGATGGGCATTAGGAGGCAGGGCACTTTGATGGAAGTTGATTGTCCACCAATCTTCAACTATGAACCCTAATCAGTTGCATAAGATACAAAATTATTGGTCAAATTGATGTGGGATTCAGCAGGGATCCACTTAATTTGCTGCAGTTGATCAAAGGTGCCACTAAATGCCTCCTTACACTCATGCTCGGAAAAAGAGATGGATGTCATACCATTCTCCCCTTCATAATTTATTGAGACGGTCATCAACTTTTTTAGCCATTTGAGAACTTGATCCTTGAGGATTCCGTGAAACACAATTGCTATCCACAGATTATCCATTGTACTTGTCTTCTTGAATAGTTCTAAAACTTGTATATGTGCATATTGCCATTTGTCTTGCCATCATATTGGGGATAGGGAAAATGTTGAAGAGTGGAGGAAGTGATAGTGATCATGAGGACACCCAAAAGACATGGTTGTAGAACTAATTGCAACACTTCACCAAGCCTTTCCATGTGATCTTGGGTAGCATGCATAAATAACAGACCAAGAAATAGGGAAAGAAATATTAGAATAAGTAATCATGGGACAATGTTTTTTTTTGTTGCCAAGGAGTGGCATATTTGATGTCAAATAAATCTCGGTTGTGTTTTCTCTACCCAATATCCTAGGGCGGGAGACATTGACACAAGGGTTATAGGCAGAAAAACTCGGCACAAGGCAAATAAACTCAACACATTGTTGTCAAATCCAGTTCCAGGTAACCATGAAGAATACTTTTGGCAGCAAAAACAATGTTTGTGCAGCTAGAGAAAGCCAAGACTTACGTAAAGAATAAGATCACAAATTTGGGATGTAAGACACCTTTACTAACCTAACTTTAAGATTGAGCAAAGACAAATTACATCCATAATTGCAAGAACCAAAATAGAAACAAATAAGTAACATTGCACAAAACTGAGAGAGAATTGTAGCTTCCCTTTTATTTCTTTGCATAGATCTAGTCTCCAAAACTCAAAATACAATACATTCTCGCAAGCAAGATGCGAAGTGCATGGGGATACAACGCCTTCAACCTTTATAAATACATTATACTTTTCAGCATTTTGCCATTACAATCATTAATCCATACTCATAGGCTACAAACTACACTATTTGATTGGAAAAATTCATTTTTGACATTTTTAACCAATCAATATAGGCTTAATTACAAAATTGAGTTTTACCATTAATCATCTTACAATAGGCGTGCTTGTAAAGTGACAAAAGATTGATATGTTTATGTTGTACTTATTGAGGTTCATAAACTGTTCTATTTAAATGAATGTGTAAAACATCTTTTAAACAATGTCACACATCATACTTTTAAGTTTTTCTAACGTAAAGGAATTTGTTAACTTGAGATCCAAATTTCGGAATCCTAAGGGTTTGCAAGTTTCTTCCCAAGTTTGAATATTACGGACTCAAAAGGAATGCAAGGTTTGTTATAGAATAAAGATCACTAAAAATTTGGGGGAGAGCATTCAATTCAGACTTATAATATATTTTGACACCTACGAACCAACATCCAATCAAAGGTCAGGTAACCAACCAATAGAATTGAAAAATCTAGTAAGGGATCTTCAATCAATATTGCACACGTGCACAGTCTTGTAGGTCAATTGAAAATGAAAAGGGCAATTCACATCCCCTAATTTGAAGGCCTTACATCCCCTAATTTTTAATTTCACTCTCAACCATATTAGCTTTTATAAGCTTTTAAATTGGGATCAAACTAGCTAGAATTTCATCCACATATGATATATAAAATTTATCAATATTATATTGGATGATTAACTATTTCCATTTCTTGAGGTGGAGGCATAACGTCCAATATAATTGTGGCAACCAAGAATCTGATTTGCAACTTTCCATTGTTGGTGTGAATAAACATTGACTAGTAGTTTCATAAGTGGTCAACTTGTAATGTCCTTGGGATGTGTGTATAGTCAATTGTAATGTCCCCAAATGGGACAATCTTAACCTTCGGTGGATTTTGTGGATTTCCCTTAATAAGAGGCAACTCAATAAAGATATTGCAGAGAATTATAACTTTAAACCCTCCAAAAATTCAGAATTTATTTATTTGGATTCCCAAAATGCAGTGCAATGAATGATTGATTAATGCAGATCCAGAAGTCTTCAAAACAGCCCCAAAATAGCCCAAAGATGGGTCACTCCACTCTTGAAAATGCAATAACAACTGCTGCAAATAAGTTCTTCAACCCTTTATTGCAAAAACTCCACAACTGCTGCTGGAAATACTGAAATTACCCTTTCACAATATAATTTTCTGTGTAGAAATCCCTCACATTCTCTAAGAGGGTTTTCGTCCTCTAGAGTATTTTTATGCAAAAGCACTAGGCTTACAATAAAATTCAGAATTAGAAGAATGAGTGTAAGATATCCTCTTCTAAGTCTACCTCTCCTTTATAAAGGAGAAATGACCCAAAAGACCCTCTTTCCTAACCAATCAGTTTGCAATGCATCCTTCTATGCACATTTTCCCTCCTAGGCCTAGTTACATTTTTGCCTAGGGGAGATACAAAATTAGTATGGGTCTATTTTCCTTTCTAGGCAGCCATTATTCCTCTTCTAGACAAGTCGCCAATCTTCCTAGGGAGGATGCAACATAAAATTAGACCCTTGTAGTTGTAACACACTATTTGCCCCTTTGCACTTTTCTAGAGATTACAATTTTGATTTATAAGTGCATTCCTTTATTAAGTCAAATAAATTAACATAAGTGCTTTAATAAATTTTTTTTTTCTTTTAGGCACTTAATATTAATTTATTGTGACTTAATTCACCCTTGGGTTCATCCTTTAGCCGTTGGGTAGCCCAAATAGGCTAAAGGTCTTCATTACTATTATTCTAGGAAGAGGGACATTTCATCAATGCATGTAAGCCTTATGTTGGTTACGATAGTGGAAACTATAGGGATTAATTACTAGCTATTGTATTAAAAGGGATTGTATTGAAGAGGAATGAAAATTGATTAAAGAGTGAACATTGTATTTTGGCTTATGTACTCTTATCAAATATGGGTGTTCATATCCTTTATTGGTGTGATATAATGTGCAAATGGGAATGGATATTGGTGTAAAATTTATCATGGTATCAAAGTAAGCTACCTCCTAACCCATGACATGAAGTTTGTGATATCAAGTGCATTGTTCTTGTTCTTTAAGACACCTTCCTTAGTAAGGGATTTTTTTGGAGGACAAGGGTTTCTAGGAATCGGCAGTGATATACCTCTATATATATGAGACACTATTATTTTTAGTTAGGTTTTATAGTGTGTTGGTAAAGGCTTGAACAATTACTGTTCTAATGGTGGCCTTTGCAAACCAATGTTCCACAGAGACGCGACCCCCCAAAAATATACCCTCCTAAAGTCTCAGGTCGTCTCAAAGACTCTAGGGGGACATCCCTTAACTATCCCACCACTGCCACCAGCACCTTGGGGACATTCCTGAAATGTCTCCCTCAAAGGGAGGACTTTTCTGAGACATCCCCATTTTTGGGGGGGACTTTGGGCCATCCCCCGAGACACCCCGGAGACTTCTAGAAGTCTCTCAGGCCGTCCCGGAGACTCCCAGGCGTCCACGACGGCATAAGCTGCCTTAAAGGGTTTTTTTTAATTCAATTTGTTTTAAAAAGTTGGACCTCCAACCCTAAACCTAATACTTAATGGGCCACAACCACCCCCTAAGCACTCCAAAACAAACTATAAGAGTTACACCCTCACTCCAAATCACAATCAAAAAATCAAAGCAAGAGTGAAAGCATTAGCAAGCAAGAGTGAGAGGGTGAGAGCATTAGCAAGCAAGAGTGAGAGAAATACCATTAGCAAACAAGAGTGAGAGCATTAACAAGGAAGAGGCACAACATTAGCAGCAAGTAATAACAAGAGTTAGAGCAAGTGCCAAATCTTCATTGCATTGAGCCACTGGCCAACTGTATTTTCATTTTGAATGTAATCATCATTTTGAATATAAATATTAATATATTGATATTTGGCATTTTCACTGTTCAATGCAATGTGTTTAGTATTTCAAAGTTTCATTTGTTGTTCCTTATACATTTTTTTAGAATGAATTTTTCAAATACTATATATATTTGCGCCACCATCACGCCTTCCCGCCGACATCCGCAAACCTAGGCCCTTGGTTCCCCCGTCTCCGAGACCCGTCTCCGAGACCCGTCCCCCATTCTGAAACTATGTGGAACACTACTAAAGACCTTCTTTGATTTGAAGGTATTTCAAGAACCCTCATATTTTGTACATACTATTTAATTTTTCAAATATGACTGGGTAATTGGATTATACGCAAAAGAATTAAAGGGGATCACTGTTTCACACTTTTCTTGGCTATACTGTTTAAGCCCCCATTTATGCAGTTCAAAATTTGCCCTTGGATAGTAAAATTCTAGTTTCAGATTTTGGTGCCATTTTGTTTTTCCTATCAATAGGGTGACTAGTGATGCCTCGTACCTTTTTATCATATGATTAATAAATTAGGTGCTAAGCACCACCTTTTTATCATTTGATTTATAAATTAGGTGCTAATATTTAGTGTAAAATACAAGGTTAATACTAAAAATTGCAATAGGGAATACAAGTAAAGTTCTTTCTTTCTTATGATAGAAGGATGTCATGTTGATTTTGGTTGCTATTTTATGTCTACCTTTGGTTAAATGCTAACTACATCTGTAACTTGGTGTCATACTACGTAAACTTTTATTCAACTGTTCTAACTTGCAATATGAGCAACTTTCTGCATCACAATTCTCTACCAGTGTTATCTATATTACAAACTCAAGTGCAGCTTATATTCACCCAAAATAAATTCTGTTGTTGAGCATTGTTTCTCATCTGAAGGACACTTGTTTAACTTAGATTCTTAACGATTTTCTTATTGCAGACGAGGATTGGTTGAATTTGAATGTTATCTCGGATGCATTCAAAGCAAGAGCATCACGGCTTGTGCTTTCTCTTTCAAGACGCATAGACAATTTTACCAATCAAGACGACGGTAATTCTCCTTCACACACAACTTCTTGGCAGTATCCCATCTCTCTCTTATTTTTAATATTTTATTATGTATGATGCTTCTTCTCTCTGGTTATTGAAGACATTAGACACCTATTTTCCAAAAAGAGAAGTAGCCCTGAAGTATTTAAGTAATTTACTTCCAGAATCAGAAAATTATGCTTACAGGTTGTTGTATATACCAACAGGAAAAGAATTGGGCTTCTCATTTTCTTGAAGCATAAAAGAATATGGGAGGAAATACAATGTCTATTCTGATGACTTGAATTCAATATGTTGTAGTCATTGTTTCTAACTTTGGGTTCTAATGAAACCTCCGAGTAGTCAGCAATGCCATTAGGATTCTTAATGCTTCTATAGCATGGAATCACTGTGACCTTGTTTGCATTCATGATCATTCTCTTCTTCGTGGCTATAGAATGTCTGGAATATTCCAAGTAATTAATCTGTTCTTCCTTTGAGAGAGCAGAAAGATTTTTCATATCAAAATGAACTTGACTCGGACCTACTGATAAACAGGTTGAGGGGCATGCTTCTGCTCAATGGGACAAATTTACTTGCACAAATTTTAAGCTTGGAAATAAGATTCCCGAGGATCTTTTCCATCCACTTTCTTCTTGAATCCATGCTCCAAATGGTTTGTCCAACTGATTAGATGATCAGTTTCTGCCATTGGCTAGTGACATTTTTCTACATGCTTGTTTTGCAAAAGTGTCAATTTCTTCTGAAGTCAGAATGAAAGTCTCCATTAGTGTTCAAATATTATGCATTGAAGATCATCTTAACTCATTTTGTCCCAATTTTCACAAAGGCGAGATTGATGAAATTCCATTTCCTTTCCCTGTTTAAGCAAGGGAGAGTATCATTATATGTTTGTTCTCAAAATCTAGCCTTTTTCATTTATAAAAACATTTTCAACAAAACCTCGATCCCCATTAGAAGGCATTAATTTGTATTGGATTTTCTTTCCAATTTTTCTTTGGTTAAGAGTTTTACAGTAGATGTACTCCTATTCCAAATGCTTGTAATAAGCCTTTCTTAACCTGCTACAAACTCCTAATCGTACCTAAATGCAATGTGATTCCCTTAAGTGGCTTGAAAATTGAAAATGAGCATATCCTTTGAAAAAAGCAAATGCTTGTGATCAATAGCTCTACTTCAAGCTTGTAACTTCTATATATTGATTTATATGAAGGAAGAAAACTCACAATATCTTCATTAAGTGAACATTTAATGTCCACGTGACCCACAACTGATTTCATTACTCTTTTTTTTGAAAAAGGATATAGACTATTACAACAGCAACCACACCAAGATTCAAAATCAGGGGTCTGGGTGTGAGAGCAGCTAGAAGAACCATTACAATGATACCATAAGTTAGAAAGAAAATGTTTGAGACCTAGCAGAGAAGCCATATGCCACTGAACAGCTTATATAGATATGACTAAAGAGATAACTTCCGAGCAAATCCATGATCATATAGCTGGTATACATATCAAAATCCTTATACATGAAGCCTAGTAACCACATTACATATGATATATCAAATTTTTATGTTACAGAAAGGCTATTTTACCTGAATCAGTGGCTAGTGTTCTAGTTGCTGTCTTGATTGATTGGATTTGTGATCCAGAGGGATTAGATAAACAATCTTCTCCGAAGAACCACGAGTTCAGCCAGAACATACCTGCAATGACAGTATTTCTGTACCATGGTGAAACTGGTGTTTCATGCAGGGTAGTGATTGCGCATGTGTCTTGAAAAACTTTTCACCTTTCCATTGCTCTCTATCCTGGTGAGGCCCTTTTTTAGAGGATCCATCGATGACAAAGAATAGTTGCAAAGATCTATGAAATATGATAAGGTTGTCTACTGTGGGTTTTTAATGGAAGGCTAGATGCAAGGCAACCTTTCACAGGGATAGTTCTCTAATCTGATTGGGCTAGTTGAGTACTTTTGAATAAAAATTTTCCATACAAATTCAATCCACAAATAGTTGTTTGGAATAGACTTTTTGCCTTTCAGGTCAAAGACTCAAATGTTAGGCCTTCTAGCTTTCATAAGTTGAAACATTCCATGTAACTTTGTTCATAGTTGATTTAACTTTCACGTTCTTCGTGTAATTTAAGATGCATTCCCTTATAAAACATTTTAGGTTGTTTTAAAATGTGAGAGTATATGCAATTTGAGGTTTAGGAACAAAAAGTGTTAGGCTGAGTTGATTCTTGATATCCTTCTCCCGAAACCATGAATTCAAAGAGCAAAAATGAGGAGGATAGGATAGCACAAAATTTGTAGTAGGAAACAATGTTTACTAAAAGTAGCCTCAAACCTATATTTGCATTTAAACATGTTATACCATGTCCCCCATGCCAAGGTTCCACATCAAAGGTGAGCAGAAAAAGGAGTTTTAAGATGTAATGAGAACCCTTTTTTTATGTGAAAGGTAGGCTCAACAACTGGGAAAAAGGATATATCTAGTGAACTTCATTTTTAAATTTTTCACCCAAAGGATTTTTTGCAAAGTGGTAATCATCTACATGTGGCATGCGCGAATCACTAGAATTAAGCATATGACTAGAGACAGAAATTGATAATTGTGACTATTTCTGGAATTGAATGAGAAAGAGTCTGCTTCTTGATGCTAATATGCTGACAAAATTGAATAATATCTCGGAATTCCTATTTTGCAACATATGCGAAATTTCATCAAGTACAACCATAAAATAAGAAATTGTCCATATGGTGGTAAAGCTATGAGATTTGTATCTTTAACACACAAGTTAATGAAATGAAGTAGGCTCAATTCTGTGTCTTGATGGCCAAAACATAGAAAATGTAATCTATAGTAGCCAAAGTGTAAATGGCGAGACACATTGAGAAAGTTCTAATTGTATAAGAAAAGTATTTGACAGAGGAATGAAACTAATGGTCAATTGTCATCTCTAGAGGAAATATATTGAGATAATGTATTGGATAATGCCTCTATTAAAAAATAATTAATAACTAAAGTTATGGAAAGTAGTGAATCTCAGTATCTAAATTAATTTAAGGGAAAATGTAAAGGTAGTTTTCAATATTACTGCCATGTGAGACACTAATTTGGTGTATGGGACTTCATTGCGGTAGCCCACAAGGGTAGTGTTTCCAGTTTACTTTCTATATTTTGATATCCTGACCAATCTATGTGGTAAACTTGAAGTTGCCAATCCATCAAGTGAATCAATAAAGTGCATTTTCCTCCCAACTTTAGATATGAATGTAATAATGAATAATATCATTAAATACACTTTTTTTTTGCACTAAGCTGTTAATTCGAAGTTGAGACCCATGTGGGCGTGTGATGTAGCTCTTAACATTTAATTCATTGAATTATTGGTTTCACTTAGTTGTACAGCACAAGTTGAGATGCTTTTCTTAAAATGTATTCAAAGTTTTTTTTTTTTTTTGGGTTGATTGCTGAATTTTGAACAAAGACAACAATTTATAATGTTTTCTTTTCCCGTGAATATCAGGTTTTGAAGAGTTGTCTGTTGATCTAGTTAAAGTTGCAGAAGCACATTGTCAATTCATGGTCCTCTCCAAGTAAGTATACATTTCTCTACTTGAGCATTGTCATGCTAGAAATAGAAATTTATGTTACAAATATACTCCATGAAGCTAGAAAAAAATAGTGTGTAATTTCTAATCGTTAGAAAAGTAACATAAGCACATTCCATAGGAATTATGCTGTTAAACACACGAGTACCATGAGCTACTATGTTGAATATTGACAAAGCTCGTTAGAACATAAACGAGCTCACATTGAGTACTGTGGCCAACTAGGTTGAGTATTGAAAAATTCGCTATGAAAGAAATGAGCTTCATGATTTCTTTTGTAAATCGATATTAAATGTTTCAACTTCTAATATGCTACCACTGGCATATGTTTAGATGAATAAATCAAACAAATAATTTGTAAACTCATTGATGATTGCTTGAATTGGAGCGAAGTGCAATGCCCCATAAGTTGCAAGTAGAAGACTTTCTCTTTATGGTAAATCATCTAAATGACTACTTTCTCAACTTGGATCATGAAGATGAATACAAAAAATTTCTATAGAATTGGACACTTGAGTATTAAATTAAATACCCAAGTATAATGCATATTTCAACATTTTCATTGGTAGACATTGCCCTCTAGGAGCATGCTATAGAGTCAAGTCCTATGTTACCTGGGTTCGCCACCCACCCTCCTGTACCCCCTGGATACGTACCTTGCACGGATATGTCCCAGGTACGGTACTGATACATCTCGGGTATGTCTGGGTATGTCTCGGGTGTGTCTGGGTATGTCTCGGGTACGTTTTGACGTATCCGGGACGTACCTGAGATGTTTCAGTATTGTTGTGCAGCAGGGGGCCTCTAATTTTTTTTGACTCAAACAAACTTCTATTTTATTGAGGACTAGACTAGGAGGGCATGGTAACCACAAGGAAACCTGGAGATGGTTTAAAATCCCTCTAATTTACTGAAGAGAAAATATTCAAAGGATATCAAGAATGTTTGACGTAATTATTTGGGATCATTGCAATTGGCCAAGGAAAGAGACTATTCATAGAAATTTGGACATATATCTGAGCCTCTGTACAAGGTATTTATGATATCAAATCTCAGGCGATCTTCAATAGAATCAATACTAATAGAAAAATTTGGAACAACAAATTGCCTAGCTTAAAGTTTCAAAGAGCATCCTTTCCCAGAAACTATTAAGGCACAACATTGACTCCTTCCCGCATCCTTAAGGAGGATTAGAAGATGATTTTGGATAATATGAATGCAAGAACCAACCATTGGACTGACCTTTTTTGTTATCGTTGGCAGCTTAGAGTCAACCTAATTAAATAGGTCCTTCAGTAGCTCGCTATATACATCTTTTATGGCCACCATCGCAACACAAATTAATCTCAAAGGAAATGGATGAAACACAAAGGAATGTAATCTTCATGTATCATAGAAAATGTAAAATCTTAAGTATATTGAATGTTTTGAATATTGATTGTACTATATTTTTCAAGTTTTGTATTTCTTATGGACTAAAAAATGAGTAAAATGAATATATGAAATATATAAATATATATAATTTTTTAATTTTTTAAAAATATGTACGAACGTATACAAGACGTATCATACCCAAGGGTTTGTTAAAATCGATGTATCTGTGTATTGAGTTCGTACCCGTACCCGTATCTTGACAACATAGGTCAAGTCATATCTTTATGTGAGTTAATGAGCACCACGGAGTTGCAAACTTGTTGTATGGCCCACTTTCGAGATGAAAAAGCCTCCAACATGATTCAACTCCATTATATAAAATCTGGGTGCTTGAACTATTTGTTAGAACATATGAAAGAAATAATGAAGATAAAATCGAAGGCTCATAGAAGGCACCTTGAGATAAGTGCGTGTCCATCATTTAATTATGCTAGAAGCTACAAAGTAGTTCAGGAGGATTACAAGATTTTTTTAGTTAATTAATCCATATCTATAACATAGTACGTTAACTAATATTTAATTAGGTAATATCTACATAATGACTTAAGAACTGTGATTAGCTAAGTGATGTGTAGATATGCAGCACATTGTACAAAGGTTTGAAAACTATCTAGGGATCATTATGGAGGCTTGATTATGTTTTCCGGTCACAGCAAAAAATGACACTTCGTCCATGGTCAGAACTGCATATGACACTTCCGTCCATGGTTGTAACCATCCCAAGTATAGACCCAAACAGTGACATACATTACTTGGTCAATAGGCGAAGTTTGAGTGTGCCTCGGTTGAAAGAGAGCTTTGAGGGGAATGTGAATTGTCATGTAAGTGTTTAGCTGCAGAGCGAAGAGGAAGGCTAAGACATCGTGGAACACAGTATTAGCGATTAACAAAATGGGAGATAGGTATTTAGTTGAATGAAGTTGCCTTGCAAGCATGTAACATAGTATTTCTTGTTGATAACAGATTGGAGCCACAATCCCAGTTGTTGGAGTTTCCAAACACTAGGTTTCTCCACGGTAAATATGCATGTTTACTCTTGTGAGTGTATTGATATTGATTTCCTTTCCATGTTTATGCTCAATTCCCCTTTCTATCATGTAGTTCAATGCAATATGGTCACTTTTACAAATAAATGTGCATAGGAATAGTTCTAAATCGACACATAATTCTGCACATCAGGTGTAAGACTAAATATGGTTCATGTTTATGAACTAGACATTGGTCTAACCAAGCTAATTACAGACCATGCTTCCACGAAGACATTAATTTGCTCCAGGATTTCCGTAGTTATGATGTTTCAGCTGAGTGTTTTCACATATTATTGCAAATGAAATTGTTTCGAACGTAAACAACATTCTTGTGAGAGCTGTGTAATGTGTTTAGTAAAGTCATCCATAAATACATACTTGCACTATAACTATGTTGGGAAACCAACATGGTAGAGAATATTGACTCAAGCATGATGAAAATCTACACAACTAGCCAGGTAAATAACAGTGTAAATGTCAGATGAGAGACATTTTAGAAGTAGGAATGGTTGTTTGGCGCTGTGTACTCCACGAGTCCACCCTACGTACACAACATTTTTATTTTACACCTTCAAAATTATTGACAAGTTCAACATGTCAAATGCCTAGTAGTAGTAATTATGCATGGGGAGGGCTATGACAAGGATGTTCGATGGCACTCGTGCAAGAGATTAATTAAATCTTTCCTAGCCACAAAGGAACAAAGACCGAGGCATCGAATGACTAGATAGCTGAAGTTGATTTTGTGTTCAATCCGAACAAACTCTATACAAGGGGACCACATGAAGTTTTGCAGCCAAAAAGCTCTTGATTTCTTCATAGTACAACTACATGAAAGGTTTAGAAACCAAGAGCCATTGCTTTTATCCATGTGGGTTTCTTCTTGAAGGAGGATGATTGTAATATTGTTATAGTTTCCTTAAAAGTTCTTTGGGGCACTAAAAACTGAAGTCTGGAGCGCACAATCCTTTAAAACAAGAGGATTGAAATCTCATAAAAAGTGAAGTACAAGGTGCAATTGAAGGTGATCCACTTGGTGAGTGATGTTTAGACAATCATTGACAAAAATACGGGGCTCATTGACATTGATTCTTGGTTGAGGGAACTCTGGGAAAGAGTACAAAGTGATTTGTTGAAGGAATTTGAGCTAGTTTTCGTTGCCTAACCAAGTACCATGTTATGTCCCAAGTGAGAATGTGAGAGGCATAACATCCAAGAAAACTGTATAGTCAAGACAATGAGAGGGAAAGAAATTGATAGGCTATGTAGTCCCTATGTTAGTTTTTCCTATGAGTAAAGAGGAAGCATTAGAGACCTTTGATGTGAATGATACCCATTGTTGGAGATGTATGAATAGGGAATGGGATTCCTAGCCCAAAAATATTATGCCAAGATTGAATAGGCAAGAAAAGTTGTTTTTAAAGGAGCACAAGCACATGATACTACTTTCTAGCTGAATTGTTGAGGAGCTTGATGCAACTGTGTTTCGCTCATGGATGTTCTTGTTTATCTAGGAAGTATTCTCAAAGGAGAAATGGTTTAAGTGGTCAGACATTATAAGCAACACTATTTACTAATAGTTGTTGGAGGTGGCTTGGACTCTAGAATGTTTTGTGAGCCCTTATTTGGTATACGTATTGTTGTGTTGCATTAATAAAGAGTTTGCATTCAACAATGTTGTGTTGCTTAGAAGGAAGTTGTATGTTAGCTAAGACGGACAGGATAATTATCCACTCTGTTTTCAGTAATATAGATTAGGATATGAGTAGAAGACCGTACTAGGGTCAACCCACAAGCACCAAAGATAAAGCTTAGGGGTGTAATAGTCATGAATCTAGAAGAGAGTAATCCACACTCATATTGAGGGTGTAGGGCTCTAAAGCCTATGTCTAAGATATGGGGGTGGGTCTTACTAGAATCCTAAGGGATGTAAGAGTAAAGATAATAAGAAAGAGTTAATCCTAAAATTAGGGTTGTAAAGCTATTAGGCAATAAGCATGTGCTATAAAGGGAACAATAATGTAATAGACAAAGATATGCCACACTATCCCAATCTAATATATGATACATCAATATAATCAATCACACCAACATAAAGGAAATAGATAGGGTTCGTTATACTTACCCTTGTGAAAACATGTTGGCACATTAACTCCTCTAGGGTTAGTAGCACCTTGTGAGAGAGTTGTCATGGGTGGATCACAAGACTAGGGAATGGGATTCCTAGACCAAAAAATATCATACCAAGATTTAGTATGCAAGAAAATTTGAGTTCAAAGGAGTACAAGCATGTAGTACTACTTTCTATGTGAATTGTTGAGGAACTTGATACAACTGTGTTTCGATCATGGATGTTCTTGTTTATCCAGGAAGTATTATCAAAGCAGAAGTGGTTTAAGTGGTCGGACATCTTAAGCAACACTATCTACATATAGTTGTTGGAGGTGGCTTGGACTATACTATGGTTCGTGGGCCTTTATTTGGTATACGAATTGTTGTGTTTCATTAATAAAGAGTTTGCATTCAACAATGTTGTGTTGGTTAAAAGGAAGTTGTATGTCAGTCAAGATGGTCAGGATAATTATCCACTCGGTTTCCACTAATATAGATTAAGATATGGATAGAGGACCTTATGAGGGTCAACACACAAGCACCAAAGATAGAACTTAGGGCTGTAATAGTCATTAATCTAGAAGAGAGTAATCCACACTCATATTGAGGGTGTAGGGCTCCAAAGCCTTTGTTTAAAATATGGGGGTGGGTTTTACTAGAATCCTAAGGGATGTAAGAGTAAAGATAATAAGCAAGAGCTAATCCTAAAATATGGGTTGCAAAGCTATGAGGCAGTTTGCATGTGTTATAAAGGGAACAATAATGTAATAGAAAAAGATATGCCACACTATCCCAATCTAATATATGATAAATCAACATAATCAATCACACCAACATAAAGGAAATAAATAGGGTTAGTTATACTTACCTTTGTAAAAACAATGTTGGTGCATTAACTCCTCTAGGGTTAGTAACACCTTGTGAGAGAGTTGTCATGGGTGGATCACAAGAGGGATAGGTAGAAAACCTAAGTGAACCAAAGTTGGTGACTCTGAAGACTAAGGTAGACCTTGCTAGTGTAGTACCTATTCTTGTGGCTTCTAGTAACTTAATTCTTCAATGATGACCTCCAAGTATAAGCTCCACTAAAACCCTAAAGCTCTTAAACCTTTAAGGATAGTTTGCAAGCTAAGGAAGCACAAATCATGCAATGATATATTTGAGAAATGACAAGATTGATGCCAATTTATAGAACGTATATTGAAGTCGCGGCTCAACATAGCCGATGGCATCGACCCTGATCAATGTAATCAATTACAAATAGCCCATCAAAGGTAAAGGGGGGAGAGAGAATGGAGGTAGAGCAAACTCTTGGAAAGGGTATGAATGAGATCTAAAGGTGCTATAGGAATACGACGTGAAGGTGGTGGTAGTACTGAGGATATCAGGTGGTTGTAAAATGATAGTAGGAAGGCATGTAAGGACAAGCTAGGACAAGTGCCATGACGATCTTGCCTGCTCTTGGTGCCACCTTCAAGGCACACACTCAAGTAGGTTAATGTGCCAAAAACTTGCAAAGAAAAATCATTAGTAAGTGTGAAAAATAAGTGTATACATATGCCCCAACCAAGGATTATTGCATGTCACAATAGTCTAACACAAGATGGTCTTCGGGAAAGAAACATAGTACCCTGAAATTAAAGGAAATGAATGTAAAATGAAGTAACACAAAATAATTCAACTGAATGAAATATACTCACTTGAACGTACCTTCTCACAAACTGCGACACATAGGGAATCTCATGTCTCGACCGTGGAAGGTGTAGAGCTATCTAGTGAACCCAAATGGTACAAGACTAAAGAAACACTAGAAGATAAATTAGTAAAATAACCAAAGCATAAACAATGTAAAGAGAGCTCATAGGAGGGTCCTAGGATGTGTCTAGAGGAGAAGGCTAGGTCAAGTCATGATAGCTTATGGAAGATTGTAAAATATGGGTGCTAGAAAAAATCCATATGAATAGGACTAGGTTAGAGTCGAATAGCCTATGCAAGGTAGTGAGTGAGTGCTAGGAAAAGTCTGAACAAGAAGGTTAGGTTTGGTCTGAATGGCCTATGGAAGATTGTAAACTATGGGTATTAGAACAAGACTAAACAAATAACACTAGGCCAGCCATGGATAGCATAAAGTAGGTAGTAAAATATGGGACTGGGTTAGTCCGAGTAGCCGATGGAAATAGTAAAATACAGGACTCGGTTATGTCCTAATAACCTAAATGGAAAGACTAATTTAGATCCAAAAAACCTAGAAAGAGGTGTAAGGTGCGTTGACGAGAGTGTACCAGTCTAGCATACTTAAAAAAGGATATTAATAGAGATAAAAGAGGTGTAGACCGAAGATATTAATAGAGATAAAAGAGAGTGTATCGGTCTAGCAACACCATGGTCATGATGCTTCTTCCGATTTGTCTTTAAGGGTTACAGTTCTAAGGATATGACAATTTTATGGAATTTAGGTGTAAATTTTTGGAAGTTTCAAATTCTGTTTTAAAGCTAATAATAGGGAGCAAGCCATTTATTTTTCACTTTTCTATTAGATTTTTTGTTTTTTTGGAGCTTTGGATTAGCTATTTCTACTGAACTTTGATTTCATGGTGAGGAGGTAGATGCAAGAGAGGAAGATGATGACACACACCAATGGTTCCACTGGTAGGCTTTGTATTTGATTTGGTTTAGAGTAGTTAGGTAGAAAAGGGAAAAATAGATTTTGGGGAAAATCAACGATGTAGAATTTTCCCAAGTTGCATCAAAAAAATATTTCGAAAAAACTCTAGGTGGGTTTTGGGTGTTTTAATGTTTAGATGTCATCTAGGTAGAAAAAATGAATTAAAAGCTAAAGGAACCCATGTTTTTCTAGAAGGTCGATGCAATTATGTGCGTATATGGCTGATGTGTTGTAGGTTTATAAGGAATTTTAACATGGCCGATACAGTTTGAGTTTACATGGCCAATGCAGTAGATTATGGAGGAGATTTTTACATGGCCGATGGAATTGCTTTTCTAGGATTTACTTAGTATTTTGACGATTTGGTTGTTTGATCACGTTGTTCTCTAATTGAGACTAAATGGGTACATCTTTGTTATTTTGTAGATGGAGATACGAGTGTGACTGTGGATTATCGTCACTGCCTCACGGTTGCTCGATTTATTGGGTAGACTCTCAAACATGGACATGTATTGACTTATTAGCCTAGGATTCATGGGTATCATGGAGATGTGCCTTATCCCTTCGGATGTAGATACTTGGCTATAGTTTTGTGGTTTCGGGAGTACTATACTGATAATTTTAGATGGAGAATGGAAGAGGATGTAGTGGAGACTACATTTACACCAGAGGATGTGCACGCCATATTAGGGCTTCCAGTATGAAGGGCACATTTGTTTTGTGATGTTCCAGAGACAGTGGCAAAGCAAAGAGCAGTAACACAGGGGAGTACAACCTCATATTGGTATTACCTTCTGTCGCTCATAGCTAGATTGAGTATAGTTTTCAGTGCACCTATTCGAGATATCTAGAAGGCAATCAGTATGGTTGTGGCGTATTTTTTGTCACAAGTCAAATGGTGGTGTACCCTTGTTTGCATTAGTAGCATGTCTGGCTGCCTTGGAGCAAGGCACACTTTACTGTTAAGGTACAACAATATTGGACCATCTGGCCCATGACGTCTACAACATCTTGATAAAACATCATTTGGTTGTAGGACAAGTGATTCTATTATCGACATGGATATATGAGAGGTTTTTCATGTACTACTCGGCTAACACACCACAACAATGAGCAACAAATGCACAAGATAGGTAGTGGAAAAGGGTGTGGACAATGCAAGCTCAGATTGGGTATCAAAGGCTAGAGACCATCCGAAGGGATCAAATAGTATGGACCTTGTATGTGAGTACAACGGATGAATAACCAACTTGGCCATCTACTATAATAGCATGGGGATTTCGTGAGTAACATGGTGTTTCTCTGGTGGATAGAGTTGCATGTTGTTGATAGAGTTCCTAGTCAGTTTGGTCTACCACACTTTGCAACACCATTGTATTCGCATGAGTATAGGTTGAGACATGTTGAGTTTCAAAAAATCAGGCTTGGTGATCCGAAGGGAATTCTGGGTGGTCAGAAGTTCCATATTTCTCCGTAAACCAGTACAATGCGGAAGAGCACTCCGATAGATTTCCTATGTCTATTGGAATGCACGACACGGACATCGTATGCTCTCGACATCGTCAATCAAAGTTCATGGTCAAACTGGGTCAACAAGGAAAACACAGGTTTGCAGTACTTGGCTCGTGTATAGAGCCTATTTACATAATTCGAAGTAAAAATGGGATCGTGAACATGTGTGAGTTTATTCGCCAGTCTTAATCGTTTGTGCAAAAAATTAGGTTTCAACAGTGGGGTTTACTTTTGTTTTGAAAGGGGACCCGACTGCCGTGATATATATATATATATATATATATATATTATGTGTGTGTGTGTGTGTGTGATTTTCATTTACCCAATTACACTATAGTTTTTATGCCATATTATGCCGTGTATTCTGGTGCTGACATGTGGCAGGATAGTAGCATGAGTGATTTGGCAGATTTGGGTACATATATTCCCACCTTGCCACATTACTTTGCCACATGTTTGGCTCAAGCGCTCCATGCTGCCCACACATTAGCCACACAGCTCCACACGCCATGTTGAGTGGTACCAACTTTAGCCTTAGTGCACATTTCCTAACCCATGCGCATTTCAATGGGCAACAAAAGAGGTTATACAATCACTCTAACTAATGCCAAGAACTATCTTTTAAAATTGTTTTATCCCATCCCTGCAAATAACGTGGGATCAAAGGATTAAATGGTTTAAATAAAGCATGGTCAAAGCACATCTTTGTAGTCAGGCGCCCAAGGTGGGGATTGAACCCTAGATCTGCTGCAAAAGAATAAGGGACCTTACCAATCCGCCAACTACTTGGAAGTAGTATAAAAGGAGGAAAATGGTATTTGAAGGGGTAATTCCATAGGACTGTGTATATTTTTGTGAAGGGAAGTTTGTAAAGAATGGAAATTTAGGCAATCATAATGGCATTTGCAAGACTCAGAGTGAACTGGAAAAGTGTGCGGAATTCCAATATGCTCCTGAGCCTATTGTGTTCCAATGACGATGTCCATTTAATGCTATTCGAAGCATTTAAAGTCATTTTTTAAAGAGAAAGAAGGGAGATTGACCTTGTACATGCTACGGGAAGATAGGTGGGTATTGCCGAGGGTAATCAGAGCCTGCCAGATGTCCGTTAGTGACATATTTCAGGTCTATGGGTCTATTAATCATTTTGTAAGATTATTCAATGTACTTGTAAATGATATTTTAATAGATCGGTTCACATTTATAGTGAATCTAGAGACGTAGCTCACTTGTGGGTGAACTCCGTTATCAATTTCCTATCATGATTTTCTTTCATTTTTGCTGGTTTTATCAGTTTTTAATTTAGTTTTGGATGGATTAATGATGAACTAAGGCAATTTACAAAAAAATTGTAAAATGACAATTTGGAGGAGTTTTGTTTCACAATTTGATGTTTTGAGTTTCTACATACTTCTAATCAATTCTAAATCTGTTTTTAATCAGTTTCTTAAATCATTTAAATCAGGAATTAGAGATTTTAATCCGTATCTGATTTTAAACTATTTGATAGTAGGGGGTCTACTATAGTTTATGGATCAAAGTTTGGTATCAGAGCAGTTAGTATGCCGGATTATCTTTTGATTGTGTGGATTTGATATCAGTTTCAGATTGGTTTTCATAAGGTTATTGTTGACATTTGGCCTTGATTGATACTCCATTGTAGTGTGCAACTTTTCGGTATATAGGTTATTTGTAGGAAATAGGAAACCATGGGAAAAGCCTTGAATCAAGTGAGGCTTGATGAGCTCGAAGTGTATAACTGCCAGATCTAGGAAGAGAACTCTTTTCTGAGAGCTAAGTTTTACTCCTTGGAAGAGGAGATTGTGCTCTTAAAATCTGATTTATAGGCCAAGGATAAAATCCCCAATTTGATATCCAATTCAAAAATAGAAAATTGGGGATAAAATCAAAACCGCCTACCAAATGTCACAATCCAAATCGCTGAAACTGCCATCATTGCAAATCAAAAATGTTTCCAACTCTCTATAATGCCCTCTAGGCTTACACAGACCTGCGGAATCAACTCTTCAAATGCTGAGTCCTCCCTTTTATAACATGTCGACCCCTTGTGGCTCAACGACGGCCTTTTTTTTAGCACAAGTCGGTTTAGGGGCCGATCTACCTTAACCTCCTCCACGCTTTGTTTACCTAAGTGGGGCAAAATCCCACATTCACCGGAGTAGCTTGGTCAGTCGGGTTTAAATTTGGTGCGGCTGGTGTTATGTGTTGGCTTTGGGTCGCATTTTGTCTGTGCTACATTGTGGCCGGTGGATATTTGGGCTAAGTTGGGCTCGATGGTTGGTGAGGAGGGAACTAAGTTTGGCGGTATGGTTGGTGAGGTGGAGTCGATGAGAATAGGGAGTTGGTGAAGTAGGTGGCTCAGGAGTCGAGTGGATGAGGCAGGTCGGTGGATCGAGTTAGCAGGTAGGCAGTTGAGCTAGATAGGGGTCAACTCGATGAGTTGAGCTGCTAACTTGGTTCAATGCATGGCAAATATACATAGCATAGCTTGCAGTCATGATCTTAGTCCCACATGCAAAATGTGGTGAAAACATAAGCACTTAAATACAAAAACTTGAATATAGTGATATGAAGAAACGGAGGCAAAGGCACCCCTCCGCAAAAAGAGTGTGTCGACCTTGGCTGAAGGTCCCCAGCCAGAAAGTAGCGGGAACCACCCGTCCGATAACGAGTGTCGAAGACCGGAGGCGCAAAACATATTTTTCTTCAATACCACATTACCACTTGTTGTTTAATTGGTCCCTATATTGGGCATGTACGTGTCCATGTCATCGCGAGCCTACACGCAGTCCCATATTTTTTGCCAGATTGCCAAAAATTTCAGCGTGCAATAACTTTTGCATACAACCTCTGTTTATCAATGTTAAAGAAACCGTTGGAAAGCTCTCGACTTGCTCTACAGAATGCAACTGATTGCAACAAATTTTGGGAAGATTGTAGATCGGTGTTTCTCAGTAAGGATCCTCTAGATCATACCTCCCCATTGAGAAACTTTTGGACCTCCAAAAGTACTTTCAATTGGTAATGAGATGAGGGTACTTCTCCCTCACCTCACCTTTCTGGTTTCCATCCATTTGCCTTTGTTCGCATGCATTCCCTTCAAACCCACATGAAGATATTCAACATCATCCCTTCGCGAGGTTCTCACCTTCCTATCCAGAATGATATCTTCCTGCAACTTCATCCAAATACTCAGGAGCAAAATCATCAACAAAAGGTACAAAAATGCTATCATCATGATCAATAATCAATAGGAGGCTCATACAACTTCAAGTTTTCAACATTCACAACTGAATAAATCTACATGTAAGGAGGTAAATCTAATCAAAAAGCATTATTACCAACTTTTTCCAAGATTTGGAATGGACCATACCGAATTGGTTCCAAACTTTTTACATTCACCTACCAGTCTTTCCTTATTGATGTGAAGCCAAACTGAATCACCCACTTGAAATTTGTGATCAGTTCTATGTTTATCATGCCTAGCCTTGTATTTTGCTTGACTTTTCTCCAATTGTTCTGGGACAAAACTGATGGACCTAGTTGTATCTTTTGCACAAACTTCTTAGCTTTGTTAGTATCACTATGTCCATTAACAACAAATTCTTGTCCAAAAGAGAAATCTAATGGAGATTTAGGCAGATAACCAAAACAAGCCTCAAAAGGAGACTTCATAGTAGAAGAATGAAGTGCACGGTTATAAGCATGTTGCACATAATACAAATGTTCATCCCACAACTTAGGATGTTTACCACAATAACCCTTGAGCAGATGTACCATTGTGCAGTTTACAACCTTTGTTTGACCATCGGTCTGTGGATGAAAAGCAATGCTTTTCTTCAGCTTGGTGTCCATCAAATCCCACAAAGTTGACCAAAATTCCCCAAGAAACCTGGAATCCCGATCAGAAACAATAGAAGTGGGCAAACCAAAATGAACCCATACATACTGAAATAATAAGTGTGCAGTCCCTTCACCAATAATTTTTTAGTACAAGGAATCAACACACACATTTTGCTAAATCTATCCACAACCACATATAAATAGTCATGTTTCCTTCGTGACATGGGCAAACCTCCTACAAAATCCATGGAAATACTTTCCCAAGGACGTGTAGGGACAAGAAGAGGAGTGTAAAGTCCTAACTTCTTGTTGTTAGGCTTGCTCATGGCACAAAGAACACATCCTTTTATATATCTGGTTACATGTTCCTGCATACGAAGGCCAATAACAACACATCTGTAAATGTGCAATTGTTTTATCAACACCAAAATGACCAGATATAAGAGAAGTGTGAGCTTCCCTAATCATATGCACTCTTTCATCTTGCAGAATACAAAGTTTACTAGAATGATACAAGAGTCCATCATGCACATGATAATCCAATTCTCCTACTTGTTTACCACTCATCAAATCTTCATACACTTCTTTAAAATCAACATCATTAGCATATTGTTCTTTGTAACTATCATGAACTAGAGAACTATGTTGTAAAAGAACAGATGCAACAACAACTGGAGGTCTAGATACATATCAACAACCTTATTTTGTATACCTTTCTTATACCTAATCATGAGATGAAACTGCTGTAAGAATCCCATCCAATGGAAGTGTCTAGACTGTTGTAGCTTGGTCTGTGATTGGAGATACTAGAGGGGTTGATGATCTATATGAATTACTGTTTCCTTGCCCATCAAGTAATGTTTCCATTTTTTACACTTTACACCAAAGCATACAACTCTTTATCATAGGTTGGATAGTTTCTTACCGCACTCGTGAAGGTTTCAGAATGGTAACAAATAGGCTTTTTGTTTCTGCATCAAGATAACCCCCATTGCATATTCACTGGCATCTGTCTCGATCTCAAATGACTGTTGTAAATCTAGAAGTGCTAAGACAGGAGCAGTACTTATTTTCTCTTTCAGTGTATCAAAAGCTCTTTGATGTTTTCCTCCCCACTGAAAGACCTGTTTAATGCTAGTCAAAGAATGCAAAGGAGATGCAATAAATGAGAAGTTAGCAATAAATTTTCTCCAATAGTACTGAACTACACCAAGAAAGCTTCTAACCTCTGTTACATTATTGGGTTTAGGCCAATTAACAATGACCTTCAACTTTTGCAGGATCAATTTTCAATTTACCATGTCCCACAACATAACCCAAATAAACCAAAGATGTTTTCCCAAATTCACATTTAGACATCTTCAGATATAGTTTCTCCTTTCTCAAAGCATCTAAGACTTTCTAAATATGAATGACATGATCATCCCATGATTTACTGAAAATCAGAATATCATCTAAGTAGACTATCACAAAATCATCAATGAATGGCCTAAAAACATCATTCATCACACACATGAATGTAGCCGGTGCATTGCACAATCCAAAAGGCATAACAAGCCATTCAAACAAACCTTGTTTTGTTTTAAAAGTGGTTTTCCAAATATCACCTTCACTAATTCTCACTTGATGATAACCACTTCTTAAGTCTAACTTAGTGAAATAAAAAACATTTTTCAATGGATCCAATAAATCATCAATGTGAGGAAGAGGGTAATGATTTTTCACCGTGATTTTATTCAAGGCATGAAAATCAACACACATCTGCCATGTGCCATCTTTCTTAGGAACCAAAATGATAGGCGAACCACAAGGAGATGAACTTGGACGGATAACTCCTTTTTCCAAAAGTTCCATCACTTGTTTCTTGATTTCCTCATTTTCAACCACGAACAATCTATACATACCAATGTTAGGAAGAGGTGCATCCTGCAATAATTGTATCTCATGTTGAACCCCTCTTTTAGGAGGTAGACCTTGTGGATCCTGAAAAAACATCATCATAGTTAGAAACAATCTTAATCAATTCATTACAATGTTTAGGATCACAATCCTCAAAAGCCTTGGAATGATCTTTCTCTTTGGCTTTGATCACCATGATTACAAAATTCTTGCTTGAATTTACAAGCCTTTTCATCTGCCCTGTAAGTTACCAAAGAAAGCACCTTGTTTTCATACGATGAGCTCTAGACAATATATTCAATCCCATCTTTAATAAGCAAGTATTTATTCTCAAGTTGTGTAGAATATTACTTTACGATCCTTAAAGAGGTTGGTTACGGACTAATCCCATGCTAAACTACACCAGGAAATGTCTACTAGTTGGATCCTATTCTATGACATCCAAATAAACCTCATCAATGAATTTGTCAGTAATGGGAAATCCTGAATCTACAAGTTTTCGTTACACTGCAATTTGCATCATCACAAACCAAATAAAGGAAAAGGCTTGAATCCTTGGGGTTTGGAGAGGTCAAACATTAGTGACACAAACCTCCAAAACAAAATTACCTTCTAGTTTCCAGACACACTATCAAATGTTTCTACTTTAGGTCTCTAGAATACAACTCAAGGTGAAAGCTGGATTTGTTTTGCTTTTCATGCATAAAACATAGATTGTTAGGGTTGAGAAAGCCACAAAAAGATATTCATTATCACTTTCAAAGTATGCAGATGAGAAGAAGAAGGCACAAGAATCGCCATATTTTCAATTTAAAAATGAAGGTCTCATACTCAAAAACTGATCCCGAACCTGACACAAGTAGATTTCATTTATAATGGAAGAAATCCTTTCATAAATTGAGAGATTTACTTAGAAGATGGGAAATCGTGGAAGGGATACTTCCTGAATATTCTAGGGATTACTCATGATTTCTCCTTTCCACCACCATGTACTAACATAGTTTTTATTAAATATTTAAAAATATGGAGATCCTTACAAGACCATTCCCACATGATACATTGGAAACCAAAATCTTCGAATCTGAGAAAATTAATTCATCAAGGTTTGGCAAGTACATCAGATGGAGGAAGACTTTGGTCATGGTGGAATGCTTTATTAACAGTACCTACCACACACCTAAATTAATAAGGGGCCCAATATTTTATGGTGTAAGGATGCTCAAAGCTTTCCAATATATTCAGTTTGTGAAGTTTAAGCTAGGTGAAAGTTATACCATGAAGTTCACGGCCTTGGGGAGGTGACGGGTTCTCTACGTGATAATCCTGTATATCTGCATTGGTGTTTCTTGCCTGTAAAATGAGGTGGAGGAACCATGTTGCTGCTATGAAATTATGGAAGGGAAGAATAAAGTTCTATTTTTGATCTCTAGAAAATCCATAGCCACAGGGATTGCTGACCTTGTATTTGGGGTAAAGAATGTTAGAGTTTAGGTGGAACTTGAATAGTTCCATATTCCTTTGGTGCCCACTCTCGCAAACCCGCAATGCTTACTCCCATGTTAATCACTACACCCTGCAAATAGTTATGAAATTAGATGATTCTGTAGAATAAATACTAACAGAATTGTTCCATCCACTTGTCGGTGATCCCAAACCCTTGATTCGCCACACTACTTTTACTTTGTTCCCACTAAGTCGACCGACTATGGCATTTTGATTTATTTCATGGCTTTTTTCCTCATAACTATTCCTTTGTTCCTTGATCGATCCACCTGCAATGCTACCAATTCCAATTGTTGATGGCCAATGGGTTGCGGGGATGCAAAAGGAACACGAGAAATATTCTGTCTATCCTAGCCGGATTTAAACAGGTGGAGTTGCACACTTGAAGGGACCCATTTTTATTACAAATCAGATGTAATTGCTGGAAAATTCAATTAAACACAATTTCCCAAAACCAATTTTTCCTCTATTTGCACAATACTGCCTAATCTTCAAATGAATTGCATAAGATGCAATGAAAAGTTGTCTTGAAGAGGACAAGACTTTTGGACTACCCTACAGTAACCAAAAAAAGACTTGTTTTCACATGATGAGCTCTAACAATATATTGAATCCCATCTTTAACAACCAAGTATTTATTCTCTTCCCTGTAGAATATTTCTTTATGATCATAAAGATATGGACTTCCCAAAACCAGACCACAAATGTCTAAGGAACAACATCCAAATCAACCTCATCAATGAAATTAGTTGTAATGGTAAATTGCAATCTACAAGTTTTTGGTACTTGCAATGAAATTTTGCTCGATCAGAGAGAAGAAAGAGAGAGAGAGCAATTTTGCTATATCACAAACCCATCTAAAAGGATAAGAATTAGGAGGTCGCTTTTTAGTCCCAATTTATTCACAACCTCCTCTAAAATCATATTATCTTGAGATCCACTATTAGATAGTGTGTCTATTTTTGTATGTTTAGAAACAACTCTAAGGTGGAAAAGCTCATTTATTTTTTCTTCATCATGTATAAATTGTTGTTTAGAAGAAGATGCAACATTAGATGAACTAGTGCTAGAAGAAGAGGAAGAATTATAACCTTGTAAACCCATGGCCATGATCTTAGTTTCATCACCTGGAATCGGATCCAAGATCAATTTGCACCACAGTATTGGTTTATTTTCTTTTCCTTTCTTATTGTTAAACCATTTAGGATTAGTTCTGGATGTAACTTCCAACACTTAGATTCATCATGATTCTTTTTGCAATGATTACAAAATGGTTTATCATCTTCTTTCTTAACAATAGAATTATTCTTTTGCTTACCTATTTCCTTTACCTTTTTCTTTCGAACCTTTTCCTTTCCTTCAGATTGTTTGTTCTTGTGTTTTGAGGAGAAGACTCTTTGGTCATTTTCCCTCTTGCTTCCAAATGAGTAGCTTGCACACACACCATGCATCAAGGTTAGTAGGATTAATCCATGCTAATCATATGTCTCAAATAACTATGTAATCCACCAATATATTTCACCAGTGTTTCTTGTGTATGGAGAGAAATACCCAAAATGAGAGCCCTTTTTCTAAACTCCTGTGTATAATCCTGAACACTTTGTCCCTTAGTTTGTCTTAAAATTTTCCAATCCATCATATGGCTTGTTGCATATAACCCAAAGGATAAAATTGTTGTCTTAGATCATAGAAAAAAATCATTCCAAGAAGATATTGCTTTACATTTTTTCTCTTCTAATCTCCTGAAGCTTACTCTCCCACCAAATGAGTGTTGTGCCACCCATTCGAAGCAGTTTCCAGATGAATTTTTGCTTCATCATCAACAATTTTTTGAACCCTGCAATATACTTCAATCTGCTTGATCCAGTTATCCAACTTTTCTGCATTAAGCTCTCCATTATACATTGGCAATTCAAACTTAATATCCAATTTTAATGAAGGAAGAAAATCAGAATTTTGTTTACCAACTTTCAAAGATGGAGAATCAGATTCAGATGAAGAAGAAGACTCTTCTTTCTTTTTACCTTTCTTGGATTCTTTCTCCCTGTCTTCTCCTATCTCAATACAATTCCTCCACCATCTCTTTCATTTGAAGGAAGGATTGATGAAATTCTTCTTCTCTATCCTTGGCCATATCTGTGCTTCGTGACCGTCTCGATCCAATTTCCAGATCAACACCTGCTAATTCTCCTTCACCTTTTTTAGAGTGGGACCTTGTCAACATTCAACACAAACTTGCAATCCAAAGCAACTGTTAAACTGATCATAGACCAACTCTGATACCAAATGATCTGTAATCATAAGCAATTTACAAACACACACACCAAAAATTGCTTTAAAACAATGATTTTTCGGATGTGAAATTTTAACATTACCAGCTTTTCTGTAATTTTAATTATTATTTAAAATCTACAAGTTGACTGTGGAAATCAGAAAAACTAGAAGAGAAATGTCGAGTCAATGACACAATTCGGTGATAACGGAGTTTGGAACTAGGCCTACATCTGTCAAGTCTATTTTAATGGGACTGATCTATTAAGATCACCTTAAAAAAACACTTACAGTTGGTGTACAAGGCAATTCAGACCTTCTCAATCTGTCACAATATTCCTTCTGCAAAAATGACCCTGTTCTCCTTTGGAAATTTCCTTTAAAAATGTCTCTAACTCCCAATATTGCCCACTAGGCTTACACAGACCTGCAAGATTAACTCTACATATAGCAACTCGCTCCGTAGTATAACATGTTCATCCCTTGTGGCTCAACGTCGCTTTATATTTTTAGCACAATGTTAGCTTAAGAGGTCGAACCCCCTTAACCTCCACTGATGTAACTTGGGGATTAAATCCCACATGCTTCGCTTTTCAATCAGTGGTTGGGTTTATATTTTGGCTGACTGTTTTATTTGCTGGCTTTAGAGCCGCTTTTGCTTGGGCCATGTGGATCGACAAGTGAGTGTTGTGCTAAGTTGGGTGGATGGGTTTGGTGAGGAGGCTATGTTTGGTTCGACGCTCGGTTGAGGGTGAGTCGGAGGGAGTTGAGCAAAGTTGGCGAGCGGTGCGGGAGTCAAGTAAGGAGTCGAGCTAGCGGTGTGGGATAGGTTAAGCTGGCGAGTTGGGGTAGGTAGATCAGCTCAGTCGGCTGAGCTAGAAGGAGCTCGACTCGTCGAGTCGAGCTGCTGACTCGATTCAAATGCAACTCAGTTTTGCAAATATACATAGCACTTATAGCTTACAATGCATGAACTATAGTCCCACATTCATCATGTGCTGAGCAACAAAACCACTTAAATATAGAAGCTGTGCATATAGTGATATGAAGAAACGGAGGCAAAGGCACCCCTCTGCAAAAACAGTGTGTCTACCTTTGCTGAAGGGCCCCTAGCCAGCAAATAGCGGGGCCCACCTGTCCGATAACGAGTGTCGAAGACCGGAGGCTGTAAAACAACTTTCTTGTTCCATACCACATTGCCACTTGTCATTGTTTGATTGGTCCACTATGGTAAGTGTGCACGCGTCCAAGTCATTACGAGCCTTGCGCGGTAGTCCCATATTTTTTGCTAGTTTGCCAAAAATTTCAGCGTGTAATAACTTCTACATACTGCCTCTGTTTTCCGCATTCAAGAAACTGCCGGAAAGGTCTCAACTTGCTCTATGCAATGCAACTGATTGCAACAAACTTTGGGAAGATTGTAGATCGGTGTTTCTCAATAAGTATCCTCTGGATCAACCATGGTATATATATGTGTGTGTGTGTGTGTGTGTGTGTGTGTGTGGGATTTTCATTTACCCAATTACACTATAGATTTTATGCCATATTATGTCATGTATTCTGGTGTTGACAACGTGGCAAGATAGTAGCATGGGTGATTTTGTAATGTGCCCAATGGACATATTTTACTCTCAGTTGGATTCTTAGCAAATCCCAAATCCAATAACACTAAATCAAAAGACAACTGCTGCAAATCTTATTTATTATTGGTAAATGCGATTAGGGTTTGAGTGGGAACCCATCACAATTAGCACCCAAAAAATTATATTTGATCACAAACTGATTGTAGTATTTTTAAAAGCCCAAATATATCAAAAATCAAAATTTTAGAGGTCACTACTGATTGAAAAAACAGATCTGAAATCTGTATAATAAACTGACTGAAAATACCTATTAAAAGCCTCTAAAATTTCTTAAAATGATTTGATTTGATTCCCAAAAATCAGTACATGATATGACAATAATATTCAGATCTGAAATACCTCGAATACAATGCAAACCAGCCAAGGAATGAGTTGCTCCACAAGAAGAAATTATGATAAACACTGCTGCAAATTTATTCTCCAAAAACACTGCTGGAAATGACTGAAGATTGGGAATTCCTGAGTGGAAATTTCTTACAAACTAGAGGAAGGGTTTTCGTCCTTAGAAGATTGAAGATGCAAGCTAAAAATGCTCCACATACAAATCTGAATTTAGAAGATAAACAAGTGATGCTTTCCTAAGCAAGTCGATTTGTTTATAAAGAAAATATGGCCCAACTAACCTCACTCATCATCCAATCAACTCACTTGCCTCATTTAATGTTTTCCACTTACATTATTTGATATTTTCCCTTGTTTTCATTTAATATTTTCCCATATTAAATGCTTTTTCCCAACAACTTTTCCCTCCTAATGCAAGTCGCATTTTTCTAGGGAAAATACATTTGTCTTGTGAGCTTTTGCCTTTTTCTATGCTCTCTTTGCTCCCTTAGTGCAAGACGCCATTTCTCCATAGGGAGGATACACAAATAATGTGGCCTTTTGTCCTTTCTAAGTTTCCATTGCTCCTCCTTAAGGCAAGTCACCATTTCACCTAGGATGGATAACAAATTTTATTTGGGCCTTTTCCATCCTAGATTTAATAATTATTAAGTCATATAAATTATTATAAGTGCTCTCTCTCTATATATATTTTTCTTTTATTAATGACACTATATAATAATTAAATATAACTTAAGTCTCCCATATATTTTTCCTTTGGCCGTCAGGTTGACAAAATAGGCGAAAGGTTTTCAATTGGGAAGGGGATAATACAGATTTGGCAAGTTTGGGCGCATATATTCCCACCTTGCCACATTGCATTGGCACATGTTTGGCTTAAGTGCACCACGCTGCCCACACATTAGCAACATAGCTCCACACACTAGGCCAAGCGCTACTAACTTTAGCCTTAGTGTATATTTTTCTAACTCATGCGCATTTCAAAAGTCAACAAAAGCGTCTATTCAACCACTCAAATTGATGCCACACATTACCTTTTAAAACTGTTTTATCCCATCCCCGCGAACAATGTGAGATCGAAGGATTAAATGGTTTAAATAAAGCATGGTCAAAGCACATTTTTGTAGTCAAGTGCCTAAGGTAGGGATTGAACTCCAGACTTGCTGCAAAACAATAAGGGACATTACCAATCCGCCAACCACTTGGAAGTAGTATAAAAAGGTGAAAATGGTATTTGAAGGGGTAATTCCGCAGGACTGTGTATATTTTTGTATAAGGGCAGTTTGTAAAGAATGGTAATTAAGGCCACCATAATGTCATTTTCAGAACTCAGAGTGAAATGGAAAAGTGCGGGGAATTCCGATCCGCTCCTCCTGAGCCTATTGTGCTCCCATGAAGATGTCCATTTGATGCTATTTGAAGCACATTTAAAGTCGTTCTTTTTAATGAGAAGAGAAGGGATATTGACTTTGTACGTGCCACGGGAAGATAGGTGGGCATTGTTGAGGGGCAATCAGAGCCTTCCAGAGGTCTGTCAGTGACATATTTCAGGTCTATGGGTCTATTAATCATTTTGTGAGATTATTCAATGTACTTGCAAATGATATTTTAATAGATTGGTTCACGTTTATAGAGAACTTGGAGATGTAGCCCACTTGTGGGTGAACTCTATTATTAATTTCTTGTCATGATTTTCTTTCAGTTTTGCTGGTTTTACCAGTTTTTAATTTAGTTTTGGATGGATTAATGATGAACTAAGGCAATTTACGAAAAAATCGTAAAATGACAATTTGGACGCGTTTTGTTTCGGGATTGATATTTTTGAGGTTCAACACACTCCTAATCAGTTCTAAATCTGTTTTTAATAAGTTTCTCAAATCATTTAAATCAGGAATTTGGGATTTTAATCAGTATTTGATTTTAAACTATTTGATAGTAGGGGGTCTACTATAGTTTACGGATCACTTGGAACTGCTGTTAGTAGTCATGGACAGCTGTCAGTTTGCACATTTAAAAAGGATTCCATCATTGGATGATGTGGACAAAAGGTTACAGTGGAAGAAGACAAACAAATCAGATCTGATTTGGATAAAATTCCAAGTGATTTATGACTGTTGCAACCTTGTTTCCAGCCTATCCTCAGTCTGATTTGCATTGCATCATTAATTGAGAGGGAGAGCTTGCCAAATCAGGAAAGGATCCATAGGGACTCAAGGTTACGATATTTCAGATTTTTCATTATATTGAATTTGCTCTAGTTGAACGTACTCGCGTTATTTTACATTGCTGGCTAAAGATGCAAGAGGACAATTGCATAGTTTTAGGACAGCATAAAGAGTGGTCTATTCAAGGAACTGATTTCCTAGTTGAA
The DNA here is from genome assembly GCA_019776745.2 of Taxus chinensis. Lineage (NCBI taxonomy): Eukaryota > Viridiplantae > Streptophyta > Pinopsida > Cupressales > Taxaceae > Taxus > Taxus chinensis. Next base: position 649,111,861 of record CM034146.1, read on the forward strand.
GATGGGGATGGTTTTCAAAAAATGTCTAGATCCTAACTAACTTTTGAGTCAACGATCATAGATTCACTCAATGAGATTATTAGAGAAGCATTACCTGGTACCCAGGGCCTCAAGTTCGTTATTATATCAGAGAAGTGCAGCAGATGCCAACTTCATCACAAGTAGGAATGGAAGGAAAAAAAGAATGATTTGGGATCTTGAGAGTACAACAATGGCCAGTTGGGAAGAGTCCTGAACAGTTGAGCTAACAATTGCTTGAGGACAAGCAATTTTGGGAAGGGTGGATTGTCATGTCGCTTTTTCAAATAAAAAAATAAATTAAGTTAATGTTTTTAAGTTGTCAAGTCACTCACTTTTTATTAAAAAGGTGACAACTTAATATAACTTTATTATTAAAATAAAAATAAAGATGACTTTCCAAATTAAGTAAAAGCCAACAATAAATTAGAAGATCGAAAGTCACTTTAGTAATCTCACATGGAGCGCCCAACTTGGGAAAAGGCAATGAAAAATTATAAAAGGAGGGGGTTGGAGTTTCATTTGAGACATCTTTGGTTATTTATTTAATTTTACTTTGGAGAGTTGAATGCATTTGCTTTCACTTTTAGCCATAGAGCATGAAAAACCATCCTTGGTATCTTATTGGGGACGAAACCTGTAATGTCCCAACTCCGGGATCAATGGGAAATATGCAAGTCAACAACACTTCAATACACCAATTAACCGGAAATAGCAAAATATCATCACAACCACTTGAACCAGTTGAGTAGATGACTCAATAAACCCAAAGATAGGGGTTTAATGGCCTCTAGCTCACACGATTACTTCCAAACTGAACTTAAGAACCAGATCTATGCAAATCACTGTTATCGAGGTTCAAGCAAAGAGTGACACAACTATAACAAATATTTGAAATCTTCCTCAAATATCTTTCTACAATTTCCAACCAGCCATCTAATATTTACCTTTATCAATAGTTCACACAATTTCATTTCAGCTGAAACTGGGAATGCTTCAATGAGCAAAAGAGTTACTAGCTTTCATGTGCAAATCATCACCATACCAGGAACCACTAAATCAAGTATTAACCGAAACGAATTCCTTCCTCAGCTGCTGAGAAAACATGCTCTATCTATGTCTACCCAAAAGACTTCAAAGAACCCCAATTTACCATCAATCCATACACCAACATAAATCTCCAGACTTAGGAATAGTTCAGCCATAATGGAGTACGCTAACATGAAGGAGATTGCTACCAATAAAACTTAAACCATGTGCCGACTCTAGTTGCCATATTTAGATACAAGTGAGCATGGAAATTGATGTCAAAAATTGTTAATATTAGACTCAGCACAGCCCCACTCAGATCACAGATTTTTGATATCCCAAAGCACAACTAAATTATGCAAGATCCCAGCCACTAAGCACAGAATTATATAGACTTGAGCTGAGCATAGAATACACTCCAAATCATACCATGACATCCCAGATGAAGTCGCTGTTATTTGAACAGCAATCAAACTAGACAAAATTCAGTACACTTAGCACAAAACCTGCCCAGACCAATCGCTGTAAAAGAGATACATAATCATGCATGAAAATAGTCAATTCTACCTTAAAAAGATCATAAACCAGTCATTAAACACCTAGGCAATCGCTGGTTATTTTAGGACCCCCAATATGCATTCCCAAATATCCCAAAACAAGTCACTAAAACCCAGGAGAGGATGGCAGATTTAATTGAATGAAACTCAGACCTTTGTTTACCAGATATTATCCACAAACTTGCTCCTAGCAGATCGCTACTGCGAGCATAAATTAGAGAATCACCATTGCAATTATTAGGGCCCTCAATACAACAAAATCCCAATAAAATAACACTGATATCCAGTCGACTTTGCTACAGCTATGCAAGGTGAGCTTCATACATCAAATACCCTTCACAATAATCACAAAAAACACCATATTAGTTCGCTGGGTAAATAAAGATCACACAACACAAGTCTAATTGCCAAAGCATATGAAAAATACTTCAATGAATATTCAAATCAACTCAATAACCTCCCATGCAAGAGAGAGAGAGAGAGAAGACAATAATGGGCATCGCATCCCAACTCCATGCATGGAGTTTTAAAATAGCTTTATCATAACATAAGTTTTTTACAACGAACCCAATATCTCCTTTTATAAGCAAGGAGCACAAAATTCGAAAATCCCCCAATGGAGGGAAATCACAATTTAAAAATAGTTTATTCTCCCTAGGAGTGGTGTCCCCTTTTCTAAGGGTGTGTTGACATTAAAAGCCACCTAAATATTATTTATTTAATTCCCCTTTGTAATTTGCATTTTGGAAATTTAATTAAAAACTTAAATACATTACTTGCTCCATAAAATGTTAAATAATTAAATAAATATTGCTTTATAATGTCAAATGATTAAAATCACTCTCCAGACAATATTATCTAATTATTTAATATAATTTTCCCCTTGCAACATCCCAAAAGCCCACGGGGAAAGATAGGCTAAGGGTCTTCAAAAAATGGGGACATTACAAAACCCCTCAATAGAATTCAAATTTGAGGACGAAAATGCTCAACATCTATTGGGCGACTATATTCAGAGGTCACATTTGGGTGCAAAGATCAGATTTTCAGAGCTAGGACACATTTGCCGGGCACGTTTTTTGCTTCAGATCTGCATCCCAAGTGAAGAAATTCAGCCAGTCAAGAGACATCTACCAAGACCTCAAGTAAGGACAGCTAGGGCATGATTTGCAGCCATATCTAGGGCTATCTACACTCTGTGGGATTTCAGACTTGTGTTTAGGGCATCATCTGTGGAAAAATTTCTTTGATTCTGGGTTGCATATTCATCATTTGGCCTCTTCATGCCATCCAGGGTGTCAGTTATCAAAAAATTGATGTAGTCATACACGTGTATTTTCTTTGGTTTTGGGTGTGAAAAATAAATAAGATAAATTCAGAACCTTGTTGGAAAAATTATTTTCTTTCATGATTATATTCTTAAAGGCTTCTTGGATGTTTTAAGCCTTTTGGGTATTCTAGATTACAAATATTTTGATCAATAAATAGAAATTTTAGAAGTCTGGTTTTTTGGTATTGAGAGTGTGAAAGAAAAATCAGGACATTATCTTATTCTTGGCAATAACACCTTATTGTTGTCATTACTTTTAGTCTGTTATATTTTTGCAAAAAAGTTTGTGGGAATCTGATTTTACCCTAGGCACTAGGGTTTGGAGAATTAAATTACTGAATATTAATTGTTCTCCATAATTTATTGTTAGTTGAGTGTGCAGTACTTTCAGATTTTATTTTTGGGGTCTTAGGGAAAACCTGTTTGGTACTAATTTTATCCTGAAAGGGGAAATTGCAAGATGTCTTAGTATAAGTAGGAAATAATGACATTTGATAAAATTCAAGATAAATCAAATAATATTAAAAGTTGTGGCAAAATAAGTGATAATGTTTAAAGGACTACTAATTTAAAAGATAGTAAAATCTAATAAACAAAAGATATAGCCAAGGTAAAATGAACATCCAATGTAATCTAAGAAAGATCAATAAAAGAACAAACGATGTGATAAAAATGAAGCACTTGAAAAAGTAACACCAAATCAATGATTGCACTAAACTGTCTAAAAAGGATATAGCACGACCATCTAATGGCATGAGTAGGGTTGAAGATGATACAGACACAGAGGAAATATTTGTGAGAAAGCTCGGTTGATTCCCCAAGGTATTATAATATTGAAATCACAAATGTTTGGCTGGAGCCAACACTAAGGAAGTAAACTTGAAGTAGTATAAAAAATAAAATTCAAAAGAGTAGGGACATGGTCAACTATCGACAATATTTGCAAGGGGATATAGGAATGATCACGGAGAAAAGGAAGTAAGGCACCACAATGGCGATATAAGCTCCTTGGCAGATGAATGAGACACTCCTCAATCAATAGGACATGACTAAAGGTTTTCAACATCAAGGAGTGAAAGAACCTAATTATGCGAGTGCAACTTAGGCAAACTAGTGAGGTATGAATTTATCTCATGCGAGCCAATGAGATGCAAAAAAAAATTAAAGGTTCCTACCTTCCCATGACGTGTTCCCCATTACATAGGACCCAAAGGAGCCATAGGCCAACTACAAGGATTAGGTACTCGCGTGGTAAGGCAAGGCACTACTGATAGATATGTAGCCTCCTACTCAGTCAAGAAAACCCGCCGCACCCCAAAAGACCACAGGCTTTGTAATGAGGCCAGTTGTGGAGTTTGAGATTTCAATTAGCTTATAGAGCTTGCTGATATCACGTCTTTTGTTTTTATTGATTTGTTGCTTTTTATTTTCCTTTTTTTGCTGCCTTTTTGATCAATTTTTCTTTTGATATTATGGGGGGGGTTTTGAATTTTTTGGCCTTTTCTGTTCCTCTTCCATATGGATTTGAAAGGTCGATCAAATGGGTATGAAATATGACACCGCTTTAGAGGAAAGCCTTTAACCAAGACACTTAGATAACTCTAGACCCCGCCCTTAGGAAAAAGTGCCATATCATCTCCGACCTAAGTGTGCCTGAAGTAGAGAGAGAGCGGAAAGAGTGAAGCTATAAGGGAGAGTGATAAATTGAAGGATAAGCTAGCAGTTGACCAAAGAGATAGTTTTGCTTCATAAGAAATGAAGGTGGAAAGATATGAACTAAACATCGTAGATAATTGTAGATTGCTAGAAATGACATGAGATAGGAGTAAAAACCTATGATATGTCCAACACAAGTGTAGAGAGTGGTAAAACCCGAGGGAAAGAGGGAAAGAGTGTCGTAAATGAGACAAAACCATACCAAGGAAGCAACTGGTGGAATAAACCTAAGAGGGAAAGTGTTGTAAAAAGTAATAATAAATGATAGTAATTACCAAAGTTCTTGAAAGAGGTCATGAATGAACCCAAGAGGGGAAAAGAGGCTATAAATGATGGTAAATTACCAAAGTACAAAAGAGGTCAATGTTTGTATAAGCCTAAGAGGGAAAAGGTTGTAAAAAGTATTTAAATTACCAATGTAGCTTGAAAGAGAACAATCATTGGATAAACCAAGAGGGAAAATGTTGTTAAAGGGAAATAAAGTATTGAAGTTTCTTGGAAGAGGAAAATGACCGTATAAACCCAAAGAGGTAGGTAGTATAAGGCAGTAAAAGATAGTAGTAAGTGTCATATATTAAAGTATGTACAAGTAAACAATGAGCTCATAAAGTGCGTGCAATGGTACTAGAAACATCCTCTATCATAGCATAAACCTATCTCTGAATGTCGTATCTTGTACGAATCATAGTGTCGTCAATGTCTTCAAGGACCTTTGAGATTTTTTTGGTGTATCTTATCACACGTCGCTGCCATTGTCTCTTCCACCCTCACATAGATTTGGGGGAGAACCTTTTAGCGAGTGTCATCCATAAAGGATGGGAGAGTGGGGATAAAGGGAGGTGGTGCCTCCGGTTGAAAATGGTGAAAGTGAGGAAGTTGCTCTTTGGTTTTCCTAAAATGTGTAGATAGGGGTGTGTGATCCCCGTGATTGGGAATCAAAATAAAGGGTAAGAGAGAAACCAAATCCTCGGGTTGAGGTGGAGGAGAAGGTAACCATGGCTTAGGCTGCTATCAAAACTAGTTGACAGGTGACATTAGAATTGCTGAAAACACCATGAAGCAAACAATATTTTTGTGGGGAAGAGGGAGGGTTGGAGAATTCTTGCACTTGTGCTTCAAAGTGTTTCATGTGTTTTCGATAGGCTTGACAATCTTCAACAATATAACCTTGCGCATTTTGTCACGTGTAAACTAATACAAGCTCAACAGGTGAGGTTGTAAGAGACATGGCAATGGATGGGAGAAAAGATGTCTAAGGGTGGATATAGTGATAGGGAGTGCGTTAGTTGTCTTCTCGTAGATTTGAGGCCATAAGAAAGGAGACAACTAGGAAACAATAGATTCAAGGAGATCAAGAGTTTTGTTTTTAAAATTGATTTTATTAGGCTCGTCATCATCTAAATTGAGGAGATTTTCTCGAGTACTCCATTCAAGTGTGGGATGTCTACTATGTTTTCTAATGGTGTCAATTGGGTAGTTGAAGTGTTGGTACTCTCGAAAGGGAACATAGAGTGGCTCTTTGAGAGTGGCGACTTTGAAGATGCCTCTTTGTTGAAATTATTCAAAATTTTACAGATTCTTGTCACCAGGAATTTTATAGACTGTGCCTAAGTAAGGGAATTTAATCCATTTATAGGCGGACAAAGTGACAATGCACATTCGATGTGTACGTGGTTGGCCAAGAAGAATGTTATAAGATAGAGGAAATTTGAAGCTCACGACATTAATTCTAAAGGCGCGAGGAGGCAGGGGTAATGGGCAACCAAATGCAACCCAATAGCGATCTTTGCCTTCTGTTGCACCCTTGACACGTGTTATTGGTTAATTTTAGGCTATCGATTGAATAACCTAGGGATTTGATGAATTCAAGAGAAGCAACATGTGTTGGACCCCTCATTTATGAGAGCCCTTTTGATTTGCACATTGTCAAATTTGATTGAAATGAAAAGAGGGTCATTTACATGAAACAAGAATTCTTCTGAGATCATAGATTGGATTAGAGAATGAAGGGATAAGTCTTGGTTATTGTTTTATTGATTTAAATCGATATTTCTTCTCATTTTTGAAGTATACTCTCACCTGAACCATGCATGACCTACTTTCCCAAAAGGTGTTGGTTGAGGGATATTCATGTCAAAGAATACCTTCATCAAATGGTTACAATGCTTCGGAGAAAGAATGAAAGAAACTATATAGATGCCCACAAATGACCAAAAGTAGGTCAATGGGACTTAAGGATACAATAGTTAGCAATAAAAATTTCTAGGAAGAATTCTCGAAGCGAACTAAAGAAATAAAGTATAATAGTCAAAATAGAACTGTGTTCCTAACACAAGTGGCAAAGAAACCAATACAAATAACTATGAGGGCGAAGAAGAGCCCTAAAGCATGTGCCAAAGAAGACTAGAGTAAAATCTCATGAGCTCGAGAAAAGGGACTTGACTTGGAATATTGGAGAGTTCCTTAATTGGATCCCAATCTTCTAAGCTAGGTTGTACAATGTTGGTATGGGCTTGAGGAGTCCCAATCAAAAAATCACTAAAGAAGCTGAGGACTCAATTGACTTGAGTGTTTTTTTAGTGCAATTTCTACGGCATTAGCCATGTCGGATGGCCAAGCCGTCTCATGTAATTGTATCGTCCTTTATGGAATAGTATGGCCAATGCAGTTGGATTTAACTGGTTTTTTGAATAACTGTATCGGCCCTATAGGTTCAAGATGGCCAATGTTGTTGTTTTGGACAAGATTTTCGTAGTTTTGAATTCTTGAGTAATTATAAGATGACATTTGACCTATAGAATAGGTCTCAATAGTGTTGTAAGTCTTAGTGCGGGTTGTATGATACATGGAGTCAATGCAAGCAGTTAATCGTTTGATACCTTGCATGTTTAACTATGTTTTCTTGGTTGGCAATATTAAGGTTGAAAGTGGTTTCAATGACATTAGTTGAAAGAGTCAAATCAGGGCTGATGGGGTTTATTAGCCTTAGGTTGTTTGGACAAAGGAATGGTATAGATACCCATATGACAATTAGTCTTATGCATGCATCATGTCGATCATGTTGTTCTGCTTTGCTTCTTGCGTGAATGGCTTCACCGTGCTTTTCTCACGTCATGGATTCATGATCAAAGTCACATCCAAGAAAGAAACCGTCAACCATGACTCAAAACAATCGATAGTTTTCGTAGGAATGTCCCCAATTAGCATGCCACCAACAAAATTTGTTCTTGTTGTACCATTGGGGGACAAGTCAAAAAGGGTTTGTAGGCTTTAGTTGAGGCCTAGATGGATGACGTCTTAATTTTTTCTCTTGTGAGAGGATGATAAGAATCACCTTGGTGAGAAAGAGGAAAGGAACCTCCATTAGTTTGGAGAGATATTGAGCCCTAAAAAGGTGTTAATATTGTGAATGGTTCTATTGGGACCATTGCCATGATTATCTGTTGGCTAGATTTTATGCACGACAGAAAACCTAGGCAGTCATGAGATAAATCTCCCTCATTTAACGGTGAGGCTCCCGTGTAAGATGTTTATCAATCTGGTAAGTATGAATCCTAATAACTATTTGCGGGGTTTTACTTTAATTCCCAAAGCTCGTGAACCATAGCTTAGCAATTTTGTAGCAAGTAAGCAAGTTGTTTATGAAGTATTTGCAGAAGGGGGAAATAATAGAAATTTGGGAAAGAAGAAAGGAAGATATGTGATTCAACCAATAGTTTTCAGAGTTGGTCTCATCCACACAAATTAAATAAACAAATAGATCTCACAATATTCAGAAGTAAAGGAAAGGAAATAACTTCTAACCTAAATCTTAGATAACACAAAGTTTATCTAAAAATCCAAACAGAAGTTAAGAAGCAAAGCACTGTAGACACAAAGTTCTCCAGAAATCCACCTTTTATTCAATTCCCCAGCTTTCATAGAAATGAAATCAATGGTTACAACACAAAGTCTGAAAACTCAAGAATGCTCTAGATTAACAAATTGTCATCCTTCAACCCGTAGGCTCTTCCTCTATTTATAGTGCATAGAGGGAAATTACAAATAGGAAGCTTTTAATTGAACTCACACATGTGGAAGCTATAAAGGAAAACAACTGACAATCTTTCCCCTGGAGTTCCTCTTTGCATGACATGCATCTGAAGACTAAATCAATGCCCTGCATGTCTACCACCTATTCCCAAGTAATTGACTTTTTCTAGTAACTTGAAGTAACGACTTTTAAACCAATTACCTAGGTTTTACAATTTAATTGATCACTCAATTACTTTGTTGGAGAAAATAAGAGAAAGAAGAATGAGGAGAAGAAATTATTCTAAGCTGCAACACTTCATTCTTGCCCTTGATCTGTCCATTAATCTGATGATAGACACGTGCCCCATGTCTGTATCATTAACTTCAACATGCCTGGACACTATGCATGGTTATGTTGGATTACCCTTGTCATCACCCTTCTTACAGTCTGAATCTGCTTCTGTCTGAGACTTCCCTTTTCCACCTTCGCCTGAAGATTTTGCACTTTATTGTGAAATCTGGATCTCTTTGTGTAGAAGCTACAACTGCTTCCTCTGATTCTGAAGATATATTCAATGTACCTGACATTGACTTTGCCTTCTTTTCACCAATATGAGCACCAATGAAGTATTCCTGCAAATAATTCAGACAAACATGGAATCCACGACATGAATGCCCAATTTCTTCACCAAAATCTGATTATAAAGCTTGCTGCCCTCAATTTTCAGACTTTGCTTGCATGCCAAACAAGACTAAAAATATTATTTTATTCCCATGTGCACTCACATCAACATGGAAACAGCCAGAATAATAAAAAGAAAGCCTTTCCAACCCTAGGCGCCAAAACTGGATGCTTCCCGGCAATTAAAAATATTTATTAATGCCCACAACTTCAACCTTTGGTGCCAAAATCCTCCAGGGCAGCAAGCTCCACAAAAAGAATTAATTGCCCTCTACCTATGGCGTCCACTTCTTATATAGGACAATTGCATGCTAATTTTACCCACTACTTCTTATTCTTAGCAATTTCCAAAAATAAGATGTGCTTTTTCTCTTAATTTGGGTGCCCAAGTTTGCCAAATTTAACTAATTTTTAAGCATGCTTTTCCTTGCAATTCTTTCATCCATTTTTAGCAAGCTTCTTTGTATTATTTTTAGCATGCTTGCTTGCTTTGACTTTCTCCCTATCTTTGGCACCAAACTTTGCCAAAAATAATTAAATAAAATCCCTTTTAAAGCATGCAGCTAATGCCAAAGTAAGTCACCATTTTTGGCTAGGAATTGTGTGAAACACACAAGCAACAGGCAGTGTGAAATTCCACCCTGCCATGCGAGGTGGGTCCAAGTTTCACACTTTCCACTTAAGTGATTTGTGTTAAACACTAACCCAACAGGCAGGCAAAAAGTGCGACTTGTTTGGGTGAATAAATTTGCTTTTGTGTGAAACATACAAGTAGCAGGCAGTGTTAAAATTCACCCTGCCTGGCAGCTTCTAATTCCACACCTTCCACTGAAGTGATTGTGTTAAACTCCACCCTGCCAGGCAGGTCCAAGTTTCACACTTTCCACTTAAGTTATTTGTGTTAAACACTAACCCATCCAGGCAGGCAAAAAGTGCGACTTGTTTTGGAATTAAATAATTTCTTTTGTGTGAAACACACAAGCAGCAGACAGTGTGAAATTCCACCCTAGCAGGCAGTTCCAAGTTTCACACTTTCCACTTAAGTGATTCATGTTAAACTCTGACCAAGCAGGAAGCTTCAAAAAAATGCGACTTGCTTTGGAATTGACTTCCAAATTTTGGCGTGGGAAATCCAAGGAAGAAGGCAACTTAGAATCATGACTCGCATAAGCTTTCTTCCAGGACTTGGACTAAAAAACTCCCTCACTGGATCACTGCATGAATTTTGGATGATGGAGCAATTGAATTTATGGCTTTGCACAGAGAAATCACCCATTTTTGGAAAGTGCGACTTGCTTCCAAACTGCTGCAATTAAAAATTAGCACTTCGCAATAGATTTCACTTTTGTCTGAGGCCATGAGTGACTTCCAAAAAAACCCCAAGCAATTGAACTGGTTAAGTAGAACGAAAGAAAAGACCAAGGGGAATTGCCAGATAGACTACAGAGAAAAACCGAAAAACAAACACAAAAGAAATAAATAAAAACGAAAAAAAAAACACGCCAGAAGTCGCAGACAATTGCTTGAAAATAACTTGCCAATTAACCAGTGTGTAAAAACTCTTCCCCGCGTGAATACTCTACTTAGATGTGAAAGTAATACTGGTGTGGAGATCCATGACGGGGTTTAACTTCAGCACAAACTATTTTTAAAAGAACTTTATCTATTTAATAAATAAATAAATAAAACGTTTTCAGACAAAACTTGACGAAGGGATAGAGTGAGTTTTGGCATGTGGGTATTGGTCGAATTTGGCTTTTATGATTCTCTGGGGATACCTTAGAGCAATGCAAGACAACTGCAGGAAAAACAAAACACAAAACACGACCCGTTACTTGAAAAGAACAAAAAATTTAAAAGGGGTAGTCCCTGATTTCAGGGTGAAATCTCGGGACACCAGTTGGCTCCGTCTGTGGACATTTTTACTTCTGTCAAAATGAAAGAAGTGAAGATGAGATCCCATAGCATCTCTGGTTTCATGTCTTGTCTATTGGGTTCGGGGGTTAGGCAACAAAAACAATCACAAAACCAACAAAAACAAAAGAAAAAGAAAAGAAAACAAACAAAAGTTTTATTTATAAACAAACATTGGTTTTACCCTGTTTCTTAGTTCTGGTAAAGCTTCAAATGTTGCCCGTTGAAGGGAAATGGTAACTCAATTCCATCCTGGAAGGCAAGGATGAAGCTAGTTTCCATTCCGGTAGTTCTCTTGATTATGAAGGGCCCTTTCCAGAGTGAATCTGATTTGCCGTGCATGCCCTTTGGTTCTTGTCTCTTGTCCCATAAGAGTACCCAGTCTCCGATATCGAACTTCCTTTCTCTGGCCTTCTTTACGAATACCTTGGGCAAGTCCTCATCAACTTCATCTTGTGGTGGCTCATCCTTTCTTCTCTCTATGGTGGGTAAGTCTTCATCAACTTCCTCCGTACCCAGATTGACCAGCTGCATTCTTGAGGAAGAACTATCACCATATTCTTTGTTCTTCTTCAGGTACTGATCATGCTTGTCGAAAGTCTCCTCTAAGGAAACTAAACCCTTGGGAATTTTGTTACCTTTTCAGTTGGATTACTCCACTACTGTCATCATAATCTGGATCAGTTTCACCTGTGACTGTCTGTCGTGGTGGTGATTTACTCCCTACAACATACAACTTGTCAAAGTTGTCTTGTTCCAGACATGCAGATGTTTGCTTATCATCATTGAATTCTGCCACCGTTCAACATTATCAGGGAATTTGGGGCAGTAGACCATCTCCACTTTATAGTTTCCTTGTCTGAATATGGACGGTGGTCTATCCGGATTCAATAGTGCAGCTGTGATTTCCAAAGAGTCTACCTTGGAATTCTGATTTGTTGGAATGAAGTTGATAGAGAAGGCCTACAAAATCGAGTGTGACAGAAATCACTCTATCTCTGTAATGCTTCAGCTTATCTTTTTGAGTTGTTTTTGCCCTCGAACTTGCTTTACTATAAGAGTTCAATATCTCCTTGGGCTTTGAGGAGTTTTACTTCTTTCTTTCTAGCTTGCATCCATTCCTAGCAGCAATGCTTCATACTCCGTCATATTGTTGGTGTTCTCAAACATTAGCTTGTGGGAGTATGGGAATATCTCATGATTTGGAGATATTAATAGAATGTCCGACTCTTGATCCAAAAGAACAACTAGATTCCTTTAAACTCCAGCATCCAAACTTTTTCCTCTTCTTCTGCTAGCTCTGGCTCTAGTTGAAGTTCTGGCTCTGGAACGTCTTTATCCATTTCCAAGAAGTATACACCGTGGTCAGATTCCTGAAAAAGAATATGAGATCTAGGATCTTCAGATTTTGTAACAGTGTACTTGGACTTCTTTTCTGGCTCCAGCTTCTGGCTTATTCCCTTGATAGGAATATGGGCACAGGACCAATCCATCTTTACTTCTCCTCCCAGCTCTTTGCAGAAGTTTCTTCTTAGCAACATCCTGTAGGAGACAAGAATATCTGCAACTAAGATTGTCATCTTTAATCTTTTGTCAGGAAAAGCTGTCAGAACATCTTGTGCATCTTTGATTTGTCCGATTAAAGGGACTTGTATCTCCATGGAATAACACCTTTTTATGGTATTTCTCAAGGTAATCCCAAGAGCATCTGCAACTTTAGCGGGCATGACATTGTCAGAAGCACCTGAATCTAAAATGCAGTTGCTTAACTTGAAACCATTAAGCAATAGGGAAACATAGAAATGGTTCTACTCTTTCAAAAGATGTTAGGGTGTTAACAACTGCATCATTGTTTTGGGAAGGAGTATCCTTGGGCTTAGGCAAAAGGCCTTTTGACACATTGGATTGTCCTGGTGATTGCACATACTTAACTAGCCTATTTAGCTTCTCAGGAAAGGCTCTCAGGTATTCAGCTTTAACATTTGAATTAAGGTTTTCTTGACATGATCAATAATGTCAAAAGAAGGAATAGATTTAGATACCTGAGTTACTTTCTATGGTTGAGATGAAGAACTCACATTCTTATCTCTAGGAGCTAAGGAAGAAGGTAAAGGGCTTCCCCTTTCTTTGTTCATCAGCTAATGCCTCATCTTGGCAAGTTTGTGATCTTGTAAATACTGCATATGTATGACCATGATCATCTTCAAGAAGCTCTTCATAGTCATGTTCTCACCAGATAGGACCTACAAAATCATCATTCTCGAGCTGATTCAGTGACAGCGTTCTGATCTTCTTCATTCATCTCCTCATTGTTTCTGGGAGCAACTTCAATTGCTAATCTTTGGGAACCAACAATGCGGTTCCGGTTGTTGTTGAAATTCTGAACAAGGGGCAGTGTTGTTGCCTTGAGCCATTTGAGCCATTTGTTTCTTCATCTGCAACATCTCATTTGCTAACTTTTGCAATAGTGAATCGGAAGTAGTAGCAGAAGATGAACTTTCAGCTATAGAAGTGCTGATCTTTATCTTTCTAGCCATGATGAGGTCATCTTCAATTTCAACTGCCATGTTTTGAGCTGCTAACAAGTCAGCAAGACGTGCTCTTTGCAGTTGATAGCTTACTTAAGGAAGTAAAACATTGATGAAGAATACCTTTTGATTCTCGTCATTCAGAGAAGCAGAAGCCCTGGAATTTTGTAAAGTAATCATTTGGAATCCAACAATAAAATCTCGCATGTGCTCATGTGGCTCCTTCAACTAAATCAGTTGAGTTATCAATGTACTGGAATCTTCGGCTGACTTGAATATTTTCAAGAATGCATCTCGCATAGTAGCCCAGTTGGTTATGGTACCAGGAGCTAACCGGTAGAACCATTATCCAGCCAATCATGCAAAGTCTCTATGAAGAGTTTGACAAATACATCTTCATGTTCGACTGCAAGTACTCCACAAGATATAAAAAATGCAGCCAAGTGGTCATCTGGATTATGCTTGCCATCTCCAAAGAATTTTGGAAAATTCTTTCTCGTCCCTTTAGGTAGATCATGCATAGGAGGAGTCAAATTCAGAGGTCCAAAGCTGCACCCATGGAACAGGTGCTGCAGGGGCAAGTGGCTAATTGATTGCATCATGAAAGGAGACATGTCTTCTTCGAGAATAGACTTGGTGAATAATCCCGACTACTGGATTGTGCTAGACATGATCCGGATCTGGAGGAGTTTGTACTCTTCTTCCTGGTGAAAGACTGGATTTGCGGCTTCTAACTTGAGGAGGATGATTGAAATTGAATTGCTCCTCCAATCTATAAAAATGATCAGTCCTTCCTTGAACTCTACTAGAACGAGTGAATGGACGTTTTACCAGGTTAAGATTTTAATATAGGAGGGAACTGGCAAGAAAAAGCTTTGGTCTACTAATTTATGTTGTTCCCCAGCGGAGTCGCCAAAAACTATTGGCTGGATTTTATGCACAGCTAAAAACCTAGGCAGTCATGAGATAAATCTCCCTCATTTAACGGTGAGGCTCCCGTGTAAGATGTTTATCAATTTGGTAAGTATGAATCCTAATAACTATTTTCAGGGGGTTTTACTTTAATTACAAAGCTCATGAACCATAACTTAGCAATTTTGCAGCAAGTAAGCAACTATTTTATGAAGTATTTTCAGAAGGGGGAAATAATAGAATTTGGGAAAAAAGAAAGGAAGATATGTGATTCAACCAATAGTTTTCAAGAGTTGGTCTCATCCACACAAATTAAATAAACAAATAGATCTCACAATATTCAAGAAGTAAAGGAAAGGAAAAACTTCTAATCTAAATCTCAGATAACACAAAGTTTATCTAAAAATCCACACAAAAGTAAGAAGCAAAGCACTGTGGACACAAAGTTCTCTGGAAATTCACCTCTATTCAATTCCTCAGCTTTCACAGAAATGACATCAAGGGTTACAACACAAAGTCTTGAACTCAAGAATGCTGATTAACAAATGTGATCCTTCAACCCGTAGGCTCTTCCTCTATTTATAGTGCATAGAGGGAAATTACAAATAGGAAGCTTTTAATTGAACTCACACATGTGGAAGCTATAAAGGAAACAACTGACAATCTTTCCCTGGAGTTCCTCTTTGCATGACATGCATCTGAAGACTAAATCAATGCCCTGCATGTCTGCCACCTATTCCCAAGTAATTGACTTTTTCTAGTAACTTGAAGTAACGAATTTTAAACCAATTACCTAGGTTTTACAATTTAATTGATCACTCAATTACTTTGTCGAAGAGAAAATAAGAGAAAGAAGAAGAAAGAGGAGAAGAAAATATTCCATCTGCAACACTTCATTCTTTCCCTTGATCTGTCCATTAATCTGATGATAGACACGTGCCCCATGTCTGTATCATTAACTTCAACATGCCTAGACACTATGCATGGTTCTGTTGGATTACCCTTGTCATCACCCTTCATTCTGTCTGAATCTCTTTTGTCTAAGACTTCCCTTTTCCACCTTTGCCTGAAAATTTTGCAGTTGTGAAATCTGGATCTCTTTGTGCAGAAGCTGCAACTGCTTCCTCTGATTCTGAAGATATATTCAATGTACCTGACATTGAATTTGCCTTCTTTTCACCAATATGAGCACCAGTGAAGTATTCCTGCAAATAATTCAAGACAAACATGGAATCCATGACATGAATGCCCAATTTCTTCACCAAAATCTGATTATAAAGCTTGTTGCCCTCAATTTTCAGACTTTGCTTGCATGCCAAGCAAGCTAAAAATATTATTTTATTCCCCTGTGCACTCACATCAACATGCAAACAACCAGAATAATAAAAAGAAAGCCTTTCCAACCCTAGGCGCCAAAACTGGATGCTTCCCAGGCAATTAAAAATATTTATTAATGCCCACAACTTCAACCTTTGGTGCCAAAATCCTCCAGGGCAGCAAGCTCCACAAAAAGAATTAATTGCCCTCTACCTATGGCGTCCACTTCTTATATAGGCAACTGCATGCTAATTTTACCCACTGCCTCTTCTTATTTTTAGCAATTTCCAAAAATAAGATGTGTTTTTTCTCTTAATTTGGGCACCCAAGTTTGCCAAATTTAGCTTGCTTTTTTAGCATGCTTTTCCTTGCAATTCTTTCCTCTATTTTTAGCAAGCTTCTTTGTATTATTTTTAGCATGCTTGCTTGCTTTGACTTTCTCCCTATCTTTGGCACCAAACTTTGCCAAAAATAATTAAATAAAATCCCTTTTAAAGCATGCAACTAATGCCAAAGTAAGTCACCATTTTTGGCTAGGAATTGTGTGAAACACACAAGCAACAGGTAGTGTGAAATTCCATCCTGCCATGCGAAGGTCCAAGTTTCACACTTTCCACTTAAGTGATTTGTGTTAAACACTGACCCAGCAGGCAGGAAAAAAGGGCGACTTGTTTGGGTGATTAAATTTGCTTGTGTGAAACATACAAGCAACAGGTAGTGTTAAAATTCACCCTGCTTGGCAGCTTCTAATTCCACACCTTCCACTTAAGTGATTGTGTTAAACTCTACCCTGTCAGGCAGGTCCAAGTTTCACACTTTCCACTTAAGTTATTTGTATTAAACGCTGACCCAGCAGGCAGGCAAAAAGTGTGACTTGTTTTGGAATTAAATATTTCTTTTGTGTGAAACACACAAGCAGCAGGCAGTGTGAAATTCCACCCTGTTTGGCAGTTCCAAGTTTCACACTTTCCACTTAAGTCATCATGTTAAACTCTGACCCAACAGGCAACTTCAGAAAAATGCGACTTGCTTTGGAATTGACTTTCAAATTTTGGCGTGGGAAATCCAAGGTAGTAGGAAGCTTAGAATCATGACTCGCATAAGCTTTCTTCCACGACTTGGACTAAAAACTCCCTTACTGGATCACTGCGTGAATTCTGGATGATGGAGCAATTGAATTTATGGCTTTACACGGAGAAATCACACATTTCTGGAAAGTGCGACTTGCTTCCAAACCACTGCGTTAAAAATTAACACTTCGCAATAGATTTCACTTTTGTCTGAGGCCATGAGTGACTTCCAAAAAAACCCCAAGCAATTGAATTGGTTAAGCAGAACGAAAGAAAAGACCTAGGGGAATTGCCGAATAGACTACGGAGAAAAACCGAAAACAAACATAAAAGAAATAAACAAAAAATGAAAAACACGCCAGAAGTCGCAGACAATTGCTCAAAAATAACTTGCCAATTAACCAGTGTGTAAAAACTCTTCCCTGCATGAATACTCTACTTAGATGTGAAAGTAATACTGGTGTGGAGTGTGGAGATCCATGACGGGGTTTAACTTCAGCACAAACTATTTTAAAAGAGCTTTATCTATTTAATAAATAAATTAATAAAATGTTTTCAGACAAAACCTGGCGAAGGGATAGAGTGAGTTTTGGCATGTGGGTATTGGTCGAATTTGGCGTTTATGACTGTCTGGGGATACCTTAAAGCAATGCAAGTAACTGCATGCAAAACAAAACACAAAACACGACCCGTTACTTGAAAAAACGGTAAAATTTAAAAGGGGTAGTCCCAGATTTCAGGGTGAAATCTCGGGGACACCATTATGAGTGTCGGTTACGAGGTCACATGAGGATTTTAAGAGTTTGTTGTTTAGGTTGAGATTGAGGTATCTTGAATTCTCACATGAGAAAATCTTGTATTTTAGCTTGTTTGATGGCTCCCTCCAAGGTTGATGGAGAGTACCTAACCAAGGGAAATAGTCAAAAGAGAGTATCATTGGTCATGTTGTGCTCGACTTTATTGGCCGAGGATTTCCGTCGTTTAATAAGGCTTGAGGCTTCTCGTTTTTGTATGGTTTACAATTGAGAAAGTTGTTTTTGTTGTGTTTTAGGTAAGTCATGATAGTGAAATTCTTCAACTAAAGCATTGACTAGACTTTCAAGTTCAACGATTGAGTAAGGATTAAGCATATGCTACCCCAAAGTATCGTACATAAGGGTTTTAGTTAAGAGATTTGTGGTCGCATAAGATTTTGTTTTATTCCAAACCTTGTAGAAGTTCCCAATAGTCTTAAGATGAAGTGAGGGATCGGTTGATCCATCATAGATGATGGTTTAGATAATTCCCCTAGTGTTTATTGTAACAATATAAAGAGCTAAAGGTTCATTTTGTTAAAGATTGAATAACCTTGTCAATGATGAGTGGTTGCAAGCTTCCCACGAGGATCAAGATCTTCATGGATTATAGGTCAATTTTGTTCAGGTCTAGTGGAAACCCTATAAGCAATAACATTAGGTACAATTTTTTGTAATGTCACCAATGGAGGATTTTCAAACCCGAAAGGGAACACTTATAATATACAATTTATGACAACCAACTGGTTGAATAAAATAAAAATATTTTATGTAGATCTGAATTTTCCCTAAAAATGGTGACTTGATCTAGAGATGAACAACCTTCAAATCTGATCTAAACTTAACCAAATCTTGGCCAAAACAATCAAAATTAATTATGCATGTATGAATACCCAAATATATAACTTTTCGACCCAAAATAACTGTTGGAAATTTATTAAATATCTTTAGAACTACAACTTATAAAAAAGGTTGGAAGGAAGTCATCCCAAGCCCAAATCCTATAATGTCCCTCTTTCTCGAATAGTTCGGTCAAAGACCTTTGGCCTGTTTTGTCTACCCGAAGGCCAAGGGGTGTTTTCAAGGGCGACTTCGGTTTATTATTTTTATTATATGGTGCTCAAAATAAAGTAAAATAGCATTAAAGCACATATAATGAATTAATAGACTGTTTAAGTGACTTTGACTTAGGAAAATACATTTAAATAAATAAATTAATTATTTAAAGTGCCTTCCTAGCCAAAAATGCGACTTGTTTGGGTAATGGCAAAATAAACCCAAAAATGCGACTTGGTGGGAAAAGGAAAAATAATTAATTAAAAATTAATTATGAGGATTGGAAAAAAGTGTGACTTGTTCCTTTGGAGGGTTTTTTTGCTATAAGGGAAAAATGCGACTTGGGGAAAGGGCATTCAGATTATTATTATTTTCCCCGGCAGTTAGCACTGAGCTTATGTAGACAAAATCCAAGGACGGAAACCCTCTGGATTAATCCTCTTGCAGACGGAAATCCCAGGAGCAGTGAGAGAAGTTTCCATATAGTGATCTTCATGGTATTCACAAGTTTTTATTATTCCAACAGTTAGACAGAGAAATAAATTGCAGCAGTGGGCATATAGACTACTTCTAGAGTGGGCGACTTCTTCTACAGTGGTTTTATGCTATATCAGAGGTATTTTTCATGACAGATATTTATTGTAATTCCCAACAGCAAATATATGTCAAATCGGTTTGGTTTGAATCATTTACAGTGGGTTTTTGGTTGATATTTGTTATTAAATCTATCTGCAGATTTATAATTGTATTGCCGTAATATTTAGCATCAGAAAACATTTTTAAAAACACAGCTGAATTATTAATGAAGAAATCTACCTGTTAAACCCTAGGCGCCTTTTCTGTATTCACCTGGTTTGCGGGGGGGTTTTGCTTTATTTAATTTATCTATGCAGTTTTAGTGTGGTGTTCTATGAATTCTTCTGGTATTATCAGTTCAGATTTGAGCCAGAGCAATATTTTTTTAAAAAAAGTATTCAAGCAAAAAGGGGTTTGGGATCTTTCAGTGGTATTAGAGCAGCGTATCCTCCCAGCCTGTGTGGGAAGGAAGCATGCAGGGTATTAAAACAGAAATCAGCTTTGAATGCATCACAGAGAGGATGGTCCACATAGATACTACACTTGCAGACGAGCATGACTCAAAACTGGTATTGCAAGAGGTGACAGGATGGAATATTTGGGTGAGAGGCCTGAGAGTCCTTTGAGAGGAACAGGGAAGATCCAGATAGGGAATTTCATTCGGGACATGGCAGCCACGCAGAGACAGTTGTTACAGACCATGGAGCGCATGGGCACTACTTTGGACAGGTTGGCACTGGATAGGCCGCAAGACATGCACGACAGGAGGGATGGATCCGTATCAGTGGCCAATGGCTATAGAGATCATAGCAGATCACCTTTAGAGCTTGGGGAGTGTTAGGGGATCGCCACGCCGTGAGTGGAGGCATACTCATACAGATGAGAGGAGACCTACACGGACTACAGATAGGCCTATGCAGCCTAACTTTCTGTCTATAGGTGACCCACCAGAGATGGAAGGATGACCGGAAGAAGTAGCTTTTCCGGACACTATTATGGCAGTCAGCGATGAGTGGAGGAGTTTGCCGCACCATGTGAGGGATGTATTTCCCCTCCCACAGTATTTGTGCTCAGAGGAGAGACAACATGAGGGCTGGACAGGATAGGAGGCCTAGAGCGCAACCGAACAAGGATTTGCAGCAGGTTACCAATAAGGTAACCCTCACCACTTCTGATGGTAGTGGAAAGATCAGTGCCAGGGCTTGGATTCACATGCTCGACACCTATCTTACCCTCAAACCCCATGAGGGAGTAGGAGGCTATATAGTTCGCTACATTACACCTTGAGGGGGTGGCTTATGATTGGTGGCACCATGGGTTAGTTACACAGGGTCATGAGCTTCTACAGTCATACAGGGATTTCAGTGAGAGGCTGATTGCGAGGTTTGATCGCAAGGATGTAGAGTTGTATTGCAGGGACTTGGCACAGCTCCGACAGAGCGAACACGTTGATTCATACATCAACTAATTTCAGCGGATAGTAGTTATGGTTCCAAAGATGCCTGAGAAGAGGGTGGTGATGTTATTTATAGAGGGCCTTCATGAGAGGATGAGAGGATCGGTCAAGGCTCTTAAGTCTAGGACATTGCATGATGCCATCTAGACGGCATTAAATTTGGACACATCCCCCACTTCATATCAGCCCACTTCTTATCAACCCAATAAGAAGTTTCCCACGAGCTCCAGGCCATTTCAGCGCTCTACCGCTCCGCAGAAGAGTGCACCACCTCCTAAGGTGGATCAGGAGACTCGTAATGAGTTAAGGACGAAGAAGCTTTGCTTTCATTGCAAAGATTGGGAGCCTGGACATCGTTGCCTTGGTAAAGGCAAGGTGCATCTCATTGAGGTGATTTCAGATGGGGAGGATGATCACTCGCCAGATACAGATGCAGAGGATGAGTGCGGGTGACCATGTTTGCACAGGGGGAGCAGCCCCAGATAGAGCTTGGCGAGAGTGAGGCATTGGATTCATCCGATGTTACTATTGCTACACTCTCACGCGTTCCTAGATACCATCCCTTTCGGCTGAGGGGAGTGTTTAAGGGACAGTTGATTGTTTGTCTGGTTGACAGTTGAGGGGTTTAGTGTGCGGGGGTAGCAGATGCATTTGCTATTAGCTGCACTAAGAGGATTCCACGGCTTAGTATTCAGATGGGGGATTACACATTGACCGATGACTTCTATGTTATTGGACTGGGAGAGATTGATACAGTATTGGGTATTCAGTGGTTATAGTCCCTTGGCAGATATGTGTAGGATTTCCAAAGGATGGAGTTGGAGTTTATGGTGGATAGGAAGAAGATTGTGCTTCAGGCTCTTTCTGATGGTGGGCCTAGAGTTGTTTCAGCACACAGGATGGGTCTATAGTCAAACATGGTCAGGTTGCATGGGCAGCCCAGTGTTTCATTTCATCCAAATCTTCTTCCGACAGTGAGCAGCCTTTTCACATTGACATCCAGTCCATACTGGATAAGCACGGCCTTGTGTTTGGTGACATTCCTCCAGGTAGACCACTAGATAGAGGGTTTGAGCTTGTTATAGAGCTTGAGGAGGGTGCTAAACCCGTGATGACTACGCCTTATCGCCATCCTAAGACATACAAGGATGAGATAGAGAAGACCATTAGAGAGCTCTTGGTGATGGGACACATCCATCCTAGTTCTAGTCCCTTTGATTCTTCAGTTGTTTTGGTGAAGAAGGATGGGACCATGAGGATGTGCATTGACTATCGTGCACTGAACAAGAAAACCATCAAGAACAGGTATCCCATTCCTTGCATTCACGAGTTGGATGAGTTGCATGGATCTATTTACTTCTCAAAGATTGATCTTCGATCAGGCTACCACCAGATTCGAGTTCGGGATGAGGATATTCACAAGACAACCTTCAGGTGTCACTACGGACACTATGAGTTCTTGGTGATGCCATTTGGAATCACTAATGCTCCTGCTACATTTCAGTCATGTATGAACCATCTCTTCAACAGGCAGTTGAGGCAGTTTGTGTTGGTGTTTTTGGATGATATTCTGATTTATAGCAGGACATGGGATGATCATTTGAGGCATCTTGATGAGGTACTTAGCATAATGGAGACTCAGTCTTTATTTGCTAAGATGTCTAAGTGTGAATTTGGACTTACGGAGATATTGTATCTTGGGCATGTCATTGGGGCCAATGGGGTCAAGGTCCATGAGGAGAAGATACAGGCAATGCAGGATTGGCCACCACCTAGGAATATCTCTCACTTGTGAGGATTCTTGGGGTTATGTGGTTACTATAAGAGGTTTGTGAAGGGTTATTCTCAGCTAGTAGCTCCATTGACAGATCTCACACGGAAGGGTGCATTCAGTTGGTCAGATGAGGCACAGGTGGTATTTGAGAGGCTCAAGGTAATTATGAGCACCTGTCCAGTTTTTGGCTCTTCTAGATTTCTCATGGCCCTTCATTTTAGACTGTGATGCTTCGGGATTGGGGATGGGTGCAGTTCTTATGTCGGATCGCCATCCTATTGCCTTCGAGAGCCGGAAGTTGAGAGACAATGAGAGATTGTATTCCACCCACAATAAGGAGATGCTTGCCATTATGCATGCTTTGGCAAAGTTTAGATAGTATTTGGTGGGTGGAAAATTTGTGGTGAGAACCGACCACAACAGTTTGAAATATTTCCTGGAACAAAAAGAACTCAATGAGAGGGAATAGAAATGGGTCAGCAGAATCCAGGCATATGATTTTGACATCGAGTATGTCAAGGGGATGAAGAATGTAGTGGCTGATGCACTTTCCAGGAAACCCCATCTCGCTGCCCTATGTTCTTTGAGCGAGATTTCAGCAGATTGGAAATCTCAACTGTTAGTTGAGTATTCCAAAAACACTTGGGCATGTGACATTATGGATGGAAAAATTCAGGATGGCCGATATAAAGTAATAGCTGATTTGATTTTGTATAAGGGCAGAATTTACCTAGTTCCTGAATTTGAGCTTAAGGAGAAGATTATGCATGCTTTCCATGATGCACCACTTGCAAGACATCTAGGGTATTTTAAAACATATAGGCAGATTAGAGAGAGATTCTCCTGGAAGGGTCTCAAGGACGATGTCTTGCGCCATTTTCGCGAGTGTATGACTTGTCAGCAGAACAAGTCAGAGCATACTTTCCCAGCAGGTTTACTATGGCTATTGCCGATTCCAGAGCAGAAGTGGGAAAGTATTTCGATAGATTTCATTACAGGTCTTCCCGTGGTGCAAGGGAATGATCGCATTTATGCAGTAGTTGATTGGTTGACAAAATATGCACATTTTTTCGCTATCCCTACCAGCTTTAAGGCACCTCATGTGGCTGATTTGTTCTTTCGTCAGATATTCAGGTTGCACGGACTTCCGAAGAACATAGTCAGTGACTGGGATAGCAGATTTATGAGCATATTTTGGCAAGAGCTTTTCCGTTTGGTTCACTCTGAGTTGACTCCTAGCACTAGTTATCACCCTCAGACGGATGGGCAGACAAAGATTGTGAACAAATGGATAGAGGGTTATCTTCATAATTATGTTTGCAGGGCAGCAAAAGGCATGGGTAAAGTTGCTATATTTATCTGAGTATTGCTATAACACCACTTAGCACATGTCTATTGGTATGACTCCATTCCAAGCACTGTATGGATATGATGCGAGATCTTTTGTTGATTTGGTGTTTGGGGATAATAGAGCTCCCAAGGCTCAGGAGAGTTTACAAGATAGTCAGGAAATCCTTAAGGTACTTAAGGAAAATATTCAACAGGCCCAAAATCAATAGAAGATGTATGCAGATTGGCACAAAGTGGAGAGATCATTTGAGGTAGGAGACATGGTTTTCCTACGACTTCAGCCTTACAGACAGAGTACTCTCAAGAAGAGTGGGGCTGAAAAGCTCAAGCCGCGATTCTACGGGCCATACAGGGTGATGAGGAGAGTTGGTGAAGTGGCATACGAGCTAGAGTTGCCCTCTGAGAGTAAGATACACAATGTGTTTCATGTAT
Source organism: Taxus chinensis (assembly GCA_019776745.2). Taxonomy (NCBI): domain Eukaryota; kingdom Viridiplantae; phylum Streptophyta; class Pinopsida; order Cupressales; family Taxaceae; genus Taxus; species Taxus chinensis. The sequence goes on from CM034146.1 coordinate 649,136,386, forward strand.
CTTGCTTGAAAAAGGCCTTGGGAAATCACATTACTTCTTCTACAGAGTTACCACCCTTGGATGAGGAAGGGAAATTGGACTTGGTGCTAGAGGAGATCTTGGATAGCCGAGAGAGGAGACTGAGGAATAGAGTTATTCGGGAGTTCCTAGTGAGGTGGAAAGAGGTACCAGAGGAGGATGATACATGGGAGGGTGAGACTATATTACTGCATTCAGCTCTATAGTTGCTTGGGGACAAGCAATCTCGGGAAGGGAGGACTGTAATGTCCCTCTTTCTCGAATAGTTCGGTTCAAGACCTTTAGCTTGTTTTGTCTACCTGACGGCCAAGGGGTGTTTTCAAAGGTGACTTCGGTTTATTATTTTTATTATATGGTGCTCAAAATAAAGTAAAATATCATTAAAGCACATATAATGAATTAATAGATTGTTTAAGTGACTTTGACTTAGGAAAACGCATTTAAATAAATAAATAAATAAATAATTTAAAGTGCCTTCTAGCCAAAAATGCGACTTGTTTTGGGTAATGGCGAAATAAACCCAAAAATGCGACTTGGTGGGAAAAGGAAAAATAATTAATTAAAAATTAATTATGAGGATTGGGAAAAAGTGCGACTTGTTCCTTTGGAGGGTTTTTTGGCTAAAGGGAAAAATGCGACTTGGGGAAAGGGCATTCAGATTATTATTATTTTCCCCGGCAGTTAGCACTGAGCTTATGCAGACAGAATCCAAGGACGGAAACCCTCTGGATTAATCCTCTTGCGGACGGAAATCCTAGGAGTAGTGAGAGAAGTTTCCATACAGGGATCTTCATGGTATTCACAGGTTTTTATTATTCCAGCATTTAGAGAAATAAATTGCAGCAGTGGGCATACAAACTACTTCTAGAGTGGGCAACTTCTTCTACAATGGTTTTATGTTGTATCAGAGGTATTTTTCATGATAGATATTTATTGTAATTCCCAGCAGCAAATATATGTCAAATCGGTTTGGTTTGAATCATTTACAATGGGTTTTTGGACAATATTTGTTATTAAATCTATTTGCAGATTTATAATTGTATTGCCGTAATATTTAGCATCATAAAACATTATTAAAAACACGGCTGAGTTATTAATGAAGAAATCTGCCTGTTAAACCCTAGGCGCCTTTTCTGTATTCACCCGGTTTGCGGGGTTTTGCTTTATTTAATTTATCTATGCAGTTTTAGTGTGGTGTTCTATGAATTCTTCTAGTATTATCAGTTCAGATTTGAGCCAGAGCAATATTTAAAAAAAAAAAAAAGTATTCACGCTAAAAGGGGTTTGGGATCTTTCAAATCCACTGAAACAAAGTTGAATATGGCCTCCAAAATTATGAAAAAGATGTTGGTGATGAGATCCGGGAAGCCATGCCCTAGAATGTGTCAAACTCCACCCATAAGGGTGTTGATAACCGTACATTTGGTTGAATCTGATGTTAGAAATATGCCCCAACATTTGTGTCTTCAAACGCTAGCTAGAAATGCCTCAAATATGCAATATTGGGTCTTCAATCACTGCTTAAATTCTGAAATACTCCTTGAAGCTCAATAGAAACCCTTGAATAGAGCTTCCTCACACAAAGGATGAAGAGTTTTTGTTCTTCAACCTTGGCAATAGAGGGTTTCCGTCCTCTAATGCAACATATCAAAACGTTTTCGTCTTTTGAGGTAAAAATGGAAAGCAAATACCTCAACCAAATTTCAGATATGAAAATATATAAAAGTGACGCCTTCTAGAAGTGTGGCGACTTCCTTTTATAATTTCTCTTGGCATCTTTGCCCACACAAAGGACCAATCAGCTCCCTTAACTTTATTTAAGATTTTCCCCTTGCTTTACTTTATTTAATATTTTTATCCCCTCCCTATATGGGTCACATTTTCTCACTAAGGGGAAATAAAAATAAAGTGACTTTTTCTTTTATTATTTTATCACTAATAAAGTAGTAAAGTGCTTATAATAAAATTATTATACACTTTTAATTAACTTATAAGGATTAGTTTCCCTTCTTTTCCATTTCCTTAGCCGTCTGGAAACCAAGAATAGGCTAAGGGTCTTCGTGTTGTTATATTCGAGAAGGGGATATTACATTTTCTTAGAGTTAGATGTGGCCATATTGCAATCTATAGACAAATGTTGAAGTTGAGGAAAGGAAGCCCAATAAATATTTGGAGTGCTATAAAGATATTCCATGTTAGGAAAGGAAAGATAACCTTTAGGTGTTCTATTTGGAAAGTAAGGTATACTTGACAAATTGGTAATGCTAAGAAGCTAGGATGAAACACAACATGAATGAGACTCAATCGAAGGTGGAGTAAGGTTCACATAGGGTTCACTAGAATGTATGTTATCTAAGATGGTCAATATGATTCTCTCTCTCTCTCTCTCTCTTCAATAATATAGGTTAGGACACAAGTAGATGACCATGCTAGAGCCAATACATAAGCCAAAGATTGAACCTAGGGGCGTAATAGTTATGAATCTAGAAGAGAATAATCAAAACTTGTATCAAAAGTGTAAGGTCCCAAAGCCTAAGATATGGGAGTGAGGTCTTACTAGAATCCTAATGATTGTAAGGGTAAAGGTAATAAGCAAGAGCTAATCCTAAACTATGGATTCTGCTATTGAGGGAATAGTAATGTGATAGGAAAATATATGCCACATTGTCCTAGTCTAATACATAATACATCAACATAATCAATCACACCAACATAAAGAAAAGACATATGATTAGGTATACTCACTTTTGCGAAGACATTGTTGGACTTGGCACATTAACCCCCTCTACGATTAGTAGCACCTCGTGAGAGAGTTGTTGTGAGTTGATCACAAAAGGGATGGGTATAAAGACCTAAGTAGACCAAAGTTAGTGACTCCAAAGGCTGATGTAGGCCTTGTTGGTGCAGCTCCTAGTAACCCAATACTCCAATGATGACTTCCACGTATAAGCTCCACTAATACCCTAAACGTTGTAAACCTTTAAGGGAATATTTGCAAGCAAATGTAGCGGAGGAATGCGATGATAGATTTGAGAAATGACAACAAGGACGTCTATTTATAGGAGAACATAATCTGAAGTCATCTTTGAATAGAGCCAAGGAAATTGACTGTGGTCAATGTTGTCGCCCAAAAATAGGTGTCTACCGGAGTCCATCGACCATGGTTGATGTAGTCATCTACAAGCAGTTCATAAAAGGTAAAAGGGGAGGAGAGAAATTGGAGGTAGAGAAAACACTTGGATAGGTTGTGAAGGGGATCTCAAGGTGCTATAGGAAGACATTGTGAAGATGGTAGTATTGAGCATAGGTGGTGATTGTAAAATGGTAATCAGATGGCACACTAGGGAAAGCTAGGGCAAGTGCCAAGATGATCTCTCACAAGAAACCGCTAATTAGCTCAAACCTTGTTCCCGAGAAAATACGGCTGCTGATTTGGAAGCGAATCGAGAACAATTTAGATTGACAATGTAAAGTGCGTGAGATTACAATTACCCAAAAGACAACTCATCTCTCGAGAAGTCAAACACGTTTGTTCCAAGGAAGAAGGATTATGGATCTGTTCATGATTTCTGGAAAGGAATTGGAAAAAATGAATTGTGTTAACCAACCACGCCAAACAACACTGTAGGAATAATGGGAACCCCAACTAAGAATGCCCACATCAGATATTTCAACAGAGGGGAGCCAAATCCACCACGAACTCATCAACAAAAAGAATCGGAGAACCAAACCAAATTGACGAAAAAATGTGCTATGTATAAGATACCCTATAAACAAAACAAAATATATAATACAAACTATTCTTTCAAGCTATGTTGTCAGGAAACGGAAATGGGTACAAAAATGGAAATGGGTACGAAACACGAAAACAACAATTTAAAAAAAACCTTGGATACAAAACGCGGCGGAAACGTCCGTACAATATATATATATATATATAGTACTCATTTTATTATTGTACTCCATGGACCATAAGAGATAATTGATAAAGCACTCATAATATTTGTGTATTCATGAAATTTGAGGTTCTAAAGATTTATCATTCAACATATAAAAACATAAATATATAAAAAACCACATTAAAATAAAACATTAAATTAAATTTATATAATAAAATCTATTGAATAAAATTATAAGTGAATTATGCTCTATTAGTTATAAAATATTAAAATAAAATAAACTATAATATCTAAGTTATAAAAAACTATCAAATATATACAAATTTAAATCCCAAAAAAATGATTCAAATTATATTTTATAATATATAAAACATGTAATAAAAAAAAACATAAAAAATAAAATACAAACAAAAGAAAATCTTATTAAATAAATATACTAAAAATTCTATTTAAAAAACCTTTGAGAAATAAGACTCACGAGACGGAAGAATTCGCACATATAGAAATAAAACTCAACAATCGCAAAGATGTTTGGCGCATTTCTTACCTAAATGAACTGCAAGTTGCAAATAACACTTGCGATTTTCGAAGTCAATAAAGTCATAGATATAGTCGCAGTTTCTACAATCACAAATACAAAGAGACCCTAGTCGCAAGGGCAGAAGTACTGCCATTTACTCCTGTCGAGAGGGCAAATACAAAGGAGATGTTTTTTTGCACAGTTGTGAGGGCATTTTCCACCGATTTTTTAAAGACGTTTCCACTTCCTTTCGTACATGTTTCCCGTTTCCGAAACGTTTTTAGGTTGAAACGTGAGCCCCTTAGGTGTTTCCTGGCTTCACAACTTTCAAGTAAAGACTACCATCATTTGAGGCAATAAAACACATGGCTGCCCCTTCACAATCATTACACCTTCTAGCACTCACAGGAATGATCCATCTCTAATACCAAATTAATTTTTTGTAAGAGATTCACACACTCAGTATGCATCAAACTCTTAATTATTCAAAACACATTTACATATTTATACTAGTTTCACATATATAGTTATTTTGGAAGTGATTCATACTGACTATTACTAATCACTCAACCCCATTCCTATTTATGGGTGTTCTACCCACCTACCATAACCTTCAAACAACCCTACTAAATAGGACTCAACAAATATCTCACAATATAAAGGTTTAATATATTTAACATATATTGTACTATACAAGCTATATTGTAGTAGCTTATTCTAATATTCCAACAGGAGCGTGGTCTAGGAGGCCTTAAACTAAGTACAACAACAAAGTGCAACTTTTTCTTATGAGCATATACTTCATCAATTAGAAATATGTTTACAAGCTGTGAAATTTTTCACTAGGAGGTTTATACGCATATTTGCAAGAGCTTTAATATCAAAGGGTATTTTCTAAGTAATGGTTAAAAGTGTAAAAAAAAAATATTTATAACAAAGTTCTTTACTTACCTTAATTATAATATTATTCTTGTCATTGATCATTTATAACATATTAATTATTTTAGAAGATGAAAGATATTTAATCCATGCAAGAATGTTGATCCGTAAACCTCTAACTTTGGAAATTTACTAACCACACAGATTCTACTGTTCTACTTTCAACTTTGAAAATGACAGATTGCTTGAAGTTAGTCAAAAGTTCTTTGTGCTTAGAATTATTTGCAGCGAAGGGAAAGAAATTAAAACCAACAAGACAACCAAATTTTTATCCTGGAAACCTCCAGTTTGAGGGAAAACCAGTCGGGAAGGGCAATTGCTCTTTCTTCCCACTTGTATGTATTGGCCAATTAAAAAGATACAGATTACAATAAGAGGAAGGAAAGTAAACAATGTAAACACTTCCCCTCTCTACTTGCTTGCTCTGTTCTCACACTCCTTGCTCCTACAATTCAACTCCGACACTGAATTCTTCTTGCTTACTTCTCTCATGAATCGATGATCCATTCCACTTGCTCCCCCATTGTATTTATAGTTGTTCTCATGTCCTCTCATGCACTGGAGAATGAGAAAGGATGCATAGAGGAAGAGACAATCCGGATGCTTCAAATCCGCGACTATTCATGGAGTTCTTTTATTTCTCGTCCATAAGTGACAGAACCGTCGGGGCGGTTCTGTAACCGTTGTCCTGTGCAGGGGCGGTTATGTAATCGCCGCCCTGTGCAGGGGGCGGTTACGCAACCGCCTCTCTACACAGAGGGGCGGTTCTGTAACTTTACAGTCTGCTCTGCATTTTTCTAACTTTTCCTTCTGTTACTGATTGTTTTGATGAAGTGGAGTCTTCTTAGATCCCTTATGGATCACACCTCCCCTTCTTAGGAAGCTTTTGGTCCCACAAAATCTTAGTGGGGGAGTAGATGAGGAAATAATTCCCTCACTTGCTCCTTCGAGTACCATCGGGCCTGCCTTGGTGTCTTCCCTTTTAGTCCAACCTACCAAGACTGTTGTGGACCTCTCCTTGTCTCTCTGATCTTCTGTTGTAGCACTACGTCCTCCTCCAATTCGCCTCGTGAATCCAAGATGCAATCTTCTATGGAAGGTAGCAACTGACATCCTTCATCTTCATCAAGCATGGATGGCTCATATAGGTGCAAGTTCTCACAATTTACTACTGAGTACATTCTCATGAATGGTGGCAAATCAAGCCTGAAGGCATTTTCTCCAACCTGCTCCAATATAGTGAAGGGTCCATACCATAGTGGCTTGAGTTTCCTTGCTTGGCCTTGTAGTCTCTCCTTTGCTCAAGTAAAGCCAAACCTTATCTCCAACATGAAGTTTGTGCTCCCTCCTATGTTGATCATGTCTAGCCTTATACTTGGCTTGAGATTTTTCCAATTATTCTTTCACCTTGAGATGGATTTGCCGGATCCTCTCAATGAATTTCGTTGCTCTAGTCACCTCTGAATCACGTATCTCCCCTTCTTCTTGCTGCCCAACTGCTATGTCCAGTGGATTCGTAGGTAGATATCCCAAGCATGCTTTAAATGGTGACTTCATAGTGGATGTGTGTACTGCCCGGTTGTAAGAATGTTGAATGTAGGCTAAGGACTCATCCCAAGTCCGTGGATATTTGTTATTATACCCTCTAATCAGCTGCACCAAAGTCCTGTTCACCACCTCTGTTTGCCCATCTGTCTGTGGATGGAAGGTCGTGCTCCTCTGCAACTTGGTGTCCATCTTGTCCCACAAAGTAGTCCAAAACTTCCCCAAGAACCTAGAATCTCTGTCAGAAACAATAGACCTTGGCAAGCCAAAATGCACCCATACATTAGCAAAGAAAAGTTCAGCTGCCTCATGTGCTTTTATTGTCTTTTTACATGCCATAAGAACACACATCTTACTGAATCTATCAACAACAACATATAAATAGTCATGGCCATGTTTAGACATAGGTAGTCCTACAAAATCCATAGAAATATCTTCCCAAGGACGAGTAAGGATTGGTAAAGGCATATATAAACCCTCCTTCCTAATTTTAGGCTTGCTTGTACAACAAAGTTTACATCCTCTTATGAATTTAGATACTTCTTGCATATTGGGCCAATACACGTACCTTTGCAAGTGGGCTAAGGTCTTACCAACACACGAAATGTCTTGCTACTTTTGAGGTATGTGCTTCCCTCATCAATAGAAGTCTTTCTTCCTTTGGCACACAAAGCTTCCCCCATCGGTAGAGTAGCCCATCTTTGAGATAACAATCTTCAATACCCATCCTTTCAACCCCTTGAGACTGCAACTTCTTATATGTCACCCCAAAGTCTTTTGTCTTGAGCATATGCCTCCCCGTAAGCTTTCTTCGTGAAGGCCTCAATCTGAGAGATAGTGGCCAAACAAGAGATTTTCTCTTGTGTGGGTGGCCTAGACAACATGTCTGCCACCAAGTTTGTGCTACCTTTCTTGTACTTGATCACCAAATGGAACTGCTGAAGGAACCCCATCCACTTGTAGTGCCTTGTCCTGCTGCAATTTAGACTGTGCTTGCAAATACTGGAGAGGTTTGTGGTTAGTGTGCACAATAGTTTCTTTTCCCAACAAATAATGTTTCCATTTCTTTATTGCCTGAACTAGTGCATACATCTCTTTATCATAAACAAAATATCCTTAACTACTGAAGTGAAAGTTTCTGAATGATAACATACTGCTTACCTCCTTGTAGCAACACTGCTCCCATAGCATAATCACTGGCATCTATCTCTACTTCAAAGGGCTGCTGTAAATTAGGAAGAGCAAGTACTGGAGCATGACTAATCTTGTATTTCAACAACTCAAAAGCCTTATCTTGTTCCTTACCCCAGTCAAAACCCTTACTCTTTGCGGCCGCTTTGTGTAGAGGTACTACAATAGCGGAGAAGCCCGGAATGAACTTCCTCATGTATTGTACTGCTCTCACAAAACTTCTAGTTTTTGTGGCTCCCGTTGGTGTTGGCCAGTTGGTGATGGCCTCCACCTTCTTTGGATCCACTTGTAGCTCTCCTCCTCCAACCACGTGCTCAAGATAGACAAGTGATTGTTTGGCAAATTCACACTTTTTCATATTGCATAGAAGTTGTTTCTCTTTGAGAACTTGCAAGACTTGCTACAAATGTGTTAGATGTTCCTCCCATGTGGCACTAAAAATCATAGAATATCATCCAAATATACAATGACACATGAATCTATGAATTCCTGCAATACATCATTCATCAATCTCATAAATGTAGAAGGTGCGTTACATAAACCAAATGGAAGTACTAACCACTCATACAAACCTTGTCTTGTTTTGAAGGCAATCTCCCATATATCCTCCCTTCATTCTGACTTGGTGATAACCTAACTTGAGATCCAACTTCGTGAAAAACTTGGCATGTTGAAGTTGGTCTAAGAGGTCATCTATGTGGGGAAGTGGATATTTGTTCTTTATGGTGATCTTGTTCAAAGCTCGGTAGTCGATGCACATCCTCCGGGAACCATCCTTCTTCAACACCATCACAATAGGAGACCCGCATGGCGAGGTGCTCGGGCGTATTACCCCTTAGTTCAATAGCTCCTGGAGTTGTTTCTTTACCTCCGTACTCTCCAGTAAGGATTGCCTATACAACCTGATGTTTGGTAGAGGGGACTTTGGCAACAGCTGAATCTCATGCTCTACCTCCCGTTTTGGTGGTAACCCGCTGGGAGTCTAAAATACTTCCTAAAAAGACTGAATAATACTATCCAAATCCTTCATCCCTTGGTTAGAAACATATAAATTTCCACCCCATCTTGTTTATCCTTTAATAAAAGTAAACAAAACTGATTATGATTTGCCTGAATAAGTCTTTTTGCTTGGTTAACACTTACCATAGCAATTTTTGTCTTACACTGGTGTGCTGGATGTTGTAATTGATTCCATCCTTGACCCATCTATATCGGTTCTCCCTTCTCGTGAATATGGCATCCCTGATATACAAGTAAGGACTCCCGAAAACAACATCAAATGCATCAAGTGGAATTACATCAACTTCCAATACATCTATATACTGAGAATTTATCCCAAACTTGAACCTACATCTTCTTGTTACCTGAATCTCTACACCCTTCTTTACCCATCCCAAAGGAGATGGATGTGGATGCTTGTAAGTTTCAAGACCAAGCTTCTTCACAACCGCATCAGAAATCAAATTAGATTGAGAACCAGTATCAACCAAAGCATTTACCTTAGTTCTCTTGATTTAGATTTTGATTTGGAATAGTCTACTCATCTCCTCTTCCTATTCTTGGCTGTCCATGTTGGTGGCCGTGCATCCAAGTCTCTTGTCTGCATCGGAATCATCCTCTGTTTCCACCTCTCCATCTGTCTTTACAACTGTCATGGATTTCTTTGAATCCTTGGTTCAGTTCTTTGGATGTAACTCCGGATGTAACTTCCAACATGTAGCGTTAGTATGACCATTGATATCACAATTCTTACAAAAATTCTTGGGATCTTTACAAGTATTTAAAGTAGTTGCAATTTATTTACCTTTCCCCTTTCATTTACCTTTGTTACTTGTTTGCCCCTGCTCTTTCTTTGCTTGATTTGTTGACTCTTTCGGCTTTGACTGTACTTCTCCTTGCTTCCTTTCATCATCTATGTAGTATGCTTGCACGCAGGCTTCATTGAAATCCTTGGGCTTTGTGGAGATGACCATCCTTCGAAAGTGAGTGTGAAGTGCTCCCAAATACTTGGTCAGAATATCTTCATCCTCCGAGTCCATATTAAGCAACATGGCTTGTCTCCGAAACTCCATAGTATAGTCCTGCACACTTTCTTCTTCAAATCTCTTGATTTCTTGATCTTCTAGCATGATCAGATTTTACCTTCTCTTTTACAACTGGAGTTTCTTCTTCTTGCTCTTCCACATCTTCCTCATCATGACTCTTGTGTATGCCAAACTTTTCGGCCACCACTGAGTTCATGTTATCTTGCTTGATTGAAGTCGTCTTTTGCAGATATGAGAATTCTTGTTGATGTCTATACCTCCTATCCATCATGGTCTCCAACATCTCAATTCTATGGACCAAGTTCTCTTCGTCCATTTGATCCTGAATTCTTTGCTTCCACTTCTTTGTAGATATGTCTGGATCGCAAGGTAAAACTTCTTCGCCTTTAAACCTTGTCACTGTCATACAAATCACAAGAATGAATACCACAGTCTTGGATACTTATTATTAGCTCTGATACCAAAATGATCCGTAAACCTCTAACTTTGGAAATTTACAAACCACACAAATTTTGTTGTTCTACTTTCAACTTTGAAAATGACAGATTGCTTGTAGTTAGTGAAAAGTTCTTTGTGCTTAGGATTATTTGCAGCGAAGGGAAAGAAATTAAAACCAACAAGACACCAAGATTTTTATCCTAGAAACCCCCAGTTTAAAGGAAAACCAGTCGGGAAGGGCAATTGCTCTTTATTCCCACTTTTACATATTGGTCAATTCAAAAGATATAAATTACAATAAGATGAAGGAAAGTAAACAATGTAAACACTTCCCCTCTATACTTGTTTTCTCTGTTCTCACACTCCTTGCTCCTACAATTCAACTCCGGCACTGAATTCTTCTTGCTTACTTCTCTCATGAATCGATGATCCATTCCACTTGCTCCCCCTTGTATTTATAGTTGTTCTCGTGTCCTCCCATGCACTGGAGAATGAGAAAGGACACACTGAGGAAGAGACACAATCTGGACGCTTCAAATCCGTGACTATTCATGGAGTTCTTTTATTTTTCGTCCATAAGTGACAGGAGTGTCGGTGTTTTTAGGCCGGCGGTTACTCAACCGCCATCCTGTGCAGGGGCGGGCAGAGGGGGTTCTGTAACTTGACAGTTTGCTCTGCATTTTTCTAACTTTTCCTTTTGGTACTGGTTGTTTTGATGAAGTGGAATCTTCTTAGATCCCTATAGATCAAATGTTGTTTCCTTTCGAGACGACTCTACAAGCTAACCCCATCTACAATTGCTCATGTATCCTTAAACATGTTTAGCTGCCAGAAATATTGGAGAAATGGACGGAAAATATTGTTTGGTTCATCTTCCACTACTATTTAGCTTTTTATAAGAGTGTGGTTCATATACTTTGAGGCTCAACATCCTCATATTGTAAATGTGAATAAAAATGCTAAGAATTTGATAATTATATGATGGCACATCCTATAAAATGTTCACACAACTTTACCATTTTATTAACATTCATAGAAACCTTACATTATTGTTAAATGCTCAGTCTTTTCATGCTTCTACACGCAAGATTAAATAAGCTTTTCTACTTGCTGAACTCAACCACCCTATGCACTCAATTACCTACTAATTTTCTAACATACATTTTTCTAACTTATTAACTTCTTAAATATCTACCTTAGTTGTATAAGGAGGGCGTCTCACAAAGAGATGCATGCCACTAACATTATAACCACATTACATTTATTTCAAATTATATAACTATAGAACTAAACATTAGAACTAACTTAGTTTTGGATCACAATCCAGGAAAGTTGATTACACAACTACACCATTTTATTAACATTCTAAGAAATCTTACATTATTGTAAAATGGTTGGTTTTTTAATTCTTTTACACATAAGCTTAGATAAGTTTTTTGTAATGTTCCGAATGGACATATTTCTAACCACAAATGCATTATCCGCAAATCCCAACCAAAATAGCGAGTTGTAGAAGATTTACAAAAAAAATTATAGTGTTGATATGAATTATTCTAGAAAAGTGCGACTTTGGTGTCCCCAGATTTCACCTTGAAGTCTGAGACTACCCCATGAAAAAAATTTCGCACTTTTTAAAATAACAGGTCGTTTTGTGTTTTTATTGCCAGAAGATGCTTGTATTGTGTCAAGATATTCCCAGTGAATCATAAGAGCCAATTTTGACAAATACCTAGATGTCGAAAATTGTTTTATCCCTTCGTCAAGTTTTGCCTGTGGGAAAATTTTATTTAATTATTTAGAGCCCCCGTTTGAAGTAAATTGTGCTCCGGTTTAGCCTTGTTGAAGTTTTGCATGTCAATATTCACATATACCAGTAGGGTTTTCACCAGGAATGGATCCTGGGCTTTGTCTGTGACTTCTGGCAATGTTTTTCGTTTTTTGTTATTTTTCTCATATTTTTCTCTGTGAAATTTCCCTAGGTCAATTCCTTAGCCAGTACAGTATGTTTTCTTGCATAGAGTATTTGGAGATCATCTACGGCCGCCATGCCAGAAGGAATCAACCTCAGGAAGTCAGGTTCTCTTTAAAAAGACGAAGTCGTGCACAAAAAAAGTTTCTTCTGGATAGGTCGCATTTTTGGGAATGGATAGATTTACGCTGTAGTGGGATTTTTGGTTGCAGCAGGCAGGTGGGATTTTTGTACCTGCCTTGCAGGGGTACTTTTTGCCATGAAGGCAAAAGTCACTTAAGTTATAATGGGAAAATTAGAGGCAACAGGTAGGCGGGAATTTCTTACCTGCCTTGCAGGGTGAAAATTCCCATTATGAAATAAAGAAAAATCACTTAAGGCATTGATGGGAATTTCTTACCTGCCTTGCAGGGTAAAAAATCTCATTATGAAAGGCAAACAACTTAAGTGGATGATGGGATTTTTGGAGTTACAGTGCAAGGTGAATAATCCCATAAAAATTGATTTTTTAAATATAGAAATCAGCCATGTCAAAAAGTGCGACCCCTTTGGGCATTAAAGAATAACTTTAATTGCATTTATTAATTGTTTTTATTCCTAATTTTGGCACCCAAGGATGAGGAAAAGTCAACGCATGAATAGAAAGTCAAGGAAGACTGGAAGAAGAAGGCTGAAAATAAATAAATTTAATTTATTTAATGCAGCCCCAAAGCATGCTAAAAAGTGCGACCCATTTGGAGGAGAAATAATACTTTTTGAAGTATTTATTAATGGATTTAATTCCTAATTTTGGCGCATGAGGTCGAATCATGATGTTAAGTGAAAGTAGAGGGCTAAAAATAAATTAAATTTATTTATTTAATGGCAGCCATAAGCATGCAAATTTGGGCACCCAAGTTGGAGGAATAAACATGCTTGTTTATTAATTAATTGCCAGGAATAGTATGGACAATTATTAGAAATATAATCTTGAGGGTTATATAAGCATGGGCTGCCATAAGTGAAGGTGTAATTAATTCTTTTTGCAAAGGATTGCGGCCCGAACAGTTTTGGCGCCCAAGGAGATTTTTTGCATTGAAGTTTATTTTCCACTACTGGAAAGTTTCAAGGTTTGGCGCCTAGGATTGGAAGAGCTTGTTTTAGGCTTGGTTAAATTATTTGCATATTGGTACAGGTGCCCAGATGAAGTTAAAAATCTTTACGCTTGTTATGCATGCAAGCAAAGCCTCAAATTTTAGGGCAGCGGGCTTAATATGCAGATTTTTGTGATAAAAATCAAGTGTTCATGCTCTAGAATTTGTCTTTGTCTGAATTAATTGCAAGTATTCATTACAGGTGCTCATATAAGTGAAAGAGAGTGCAAATCAATATCAGGTACATTGAATATGTCCTCCGAATGTGAAGAAATTGCCAGATCTGTAACAATTGCAAAGAATTCTGGTATAATTAAAAGAAAAAGAGTTACTTAGACAAAGATTGCTCCAGCCATGGCAAAGCGAGATGAAAAGGTAGGCTCTGCGGAATCATGCATAGCTTCCAGATTTGTTGAAGTCAATAGGCCCAAATCTAGATCCAGATCCACATCTCATAATTGGAAAGGCTTCCGACAAAAATTCATTATCTTGTTTCTAATGCAACCCATGTAGAAGTCAGTGCATGGAGAATTCCTTCCAGGATCTTGTGCATGTGCTCCTAATCTTCTAATTGAAGCCTTCATTGAATTTGCATTCACCCAGAGTGCTTTCCAGAATTTTTAATTGCTCATACGCCATTAAAAATAAAAATGATGAGTTATTTACTGCAAACATTGCACTGATGAATGTACTGGAGAAGAACTACAAAAGCTTCAAGGATAAGAGGGAAGACATGTCAGCGACAATACCCATAAGCAAAATCATAGTCAGCCCATTTCTAGATCCAGTTTGGTGAGAAGCAAAGGCAAAAGAATAAGCTACATGCAGAGTATGAAAAAAGAACAAGACTACAACTTTCCTCTTTCTTCCGTTTTCTCTTATTTCCTCCGACAAAGTAATTGAGCGATCAATTAAATTATAAAACTTAAGTGATAAGTTTAAAAGCCATTACTTGAAGAAGTCAATTACTTGGAAATAGGTGGCATACATGCAAAATAGAAAGTTCTATCTTCAATTACAAAACATGCATGTCATGCAAAGAGGAATTCCAGGAGGGAGATTGCCAGTTGTTTCCTTTCCGACTTCCACATGTGCCAGTTCACTAAAGGCTTCCTATTTGTTATCTCCCCTCTACATGCTATAAGTAGAGGAAAAACTTACGAGTTAAAAGATCATAATTTGTAAGCAACATTTTTGTGTTCCAAACTTTGTGCTGAAACCCCTGATAGCTATTTGAAGCAAAGGAATAGAAAGGAGTAGATTTCTGGAGAACTTTGTGTCGACGGTGCATTTTGTTTCTAACTTTTTGTTTTAGATCTACTTATAAACTGTGTTATTCTAAATCTAAATCTGAAAACTGCCTTTGCTTATAATTTTGTGTGTTAATATCTATTGGTTATGTCTATGTGCATGCAATCAACTCTGTAATTTATTGATTGGGTTGCACATCTTCCCTCTTTCTTTCCTGTGTTTTTATTATTTCCTTCTTCATCAGATATTTCCTTTCTTTAACAATTGCTTACTTGCTACAAAACTATACAACTATGGTTCATGAGCTGCATGGTTAAAGTAATACCCACAAATAGATACTAGCATATATAACTGACAAATCTTACACGGGAGCCTCATCGGTAAATGAGGGAGATTTATCTCATGACTGCCTAGGTTTTTAGCTATGCAGAAAATCTAGCCAATAGACTTACTCTAGGAATGAAAACTCACAAAATCTAAAGTAAAACAACTCAATGCTTATCCCAATTTTTGTAAGGACAAAAACATGAGAAAAATCCCAGATTTTGGATCAATAATAGGCTTAAATTATTTGATAAAATCTGCAAATAACAGTCCTCAGACACAGCTGAAATAGAGTTTTCTCATCCCCAAAAATATGGAAACCAACTGATTTTAGCCTTTAAGAATATGACAATGATGAGATCCGGGACAACTGTGCCTTAGAATTTGTCAAACTCCACTCACATGGGTCTAGATAACCTTAGATCTAGTTGAACTTGAAAGTAGAAATCTGCCCCAACACTTTTGTCTTCAAACCCCTGGCTAGAAAAAATATAAATTTGAACTTTTCTCCTCCAATAGCGCTGCAATTCTAAAGTAGAACCTTGAAGCTCAATAAAAACCCCTGAGTAGGGCTTCCTCTCAAAAGAAAAAAAAGTTTCCTTTCTTCTTTCAAAGCTTAAAGAGGGTTTTTGTCCTCTAAAGCCACCTTCAAAGTCGGTTTTTCCTTTGAAGTTTTTATGGAAAGCATGCAAGGTTACACCACAAATCTGAAAATTATCATAAACAAGAAGAGATGCCTTCCCCTTGCAATTTGACTTGCTTTTATAATCTCATTTGGCCTTATAGCCACCCACAACCACCAATCAGATTTATTTCCCCGCATTTAATATTTTTCTTTACCCTTTTTCTCCACATGAGCCGCATTTTTCTTAGGGAAATGAAATAAAATAAAGTGACTTTATCATTTTATTTATTTTTATTTTATCACTATATTTTTTTTTTCTTTTATTTTTCTATTTTAACTTTGTCATTAATAAATTAATATAAGGTCCTTATAATAATATTTTATATTGCATTTTATAATTAATTCATTATGACTAAGTTTCCCTTTTATTCCTCTCTTAGCCGTCGGGAAACAATGAATGGACTAAGGGTCTTCGACCGAGAAAGGGATATCACCATAGTTACCAGATCCGGCTGGATCAGAATTTTTCAGGCAACCCGAATAAATTTGGTACAAGTCGGCTCTGTTCTTTTCCCAAAAATTTATTTTTTTATTTTTTTGTAATAAAAAGACATCCATCAATATTATTTAATAATAAATATATTAACATTTTATATTACATTAGTAATAATGAATTGTATTTGTCAATTTTTTCATATTTATAAATTATGCTCGTAAATAATATGTATATATTCTGCAACGAATTTGTCCGAACTTTTTCAAGAGTTTTGGATTTTCAAATTTTTTCCCCCTCACGAATGGATTCGGATTTCCGGACCTGGTAACTATGGATATTACAATCCTCTCTTCCCCAAAGTGTTTGCCCTCAAGCAATTGCAACTCTTATGCCAAAGTGCCATGTGCAATAGATAAAACATGTTGTAGTGCTCCAAGAGTTTTGATCCCGTACCTATCAAATGAGAACTCTTGCCAAAGTATGTAGCTCTCATAATGCCCACAATTATGCATTTGGAACAAGGGATCCATATGCTCCATATTATAATTTATATTACCATACTTAACATGAGAAAAACAAATTTGAAATGGTTTACTATGCAGCAATAAATATGACCCATAATTATCCTCTTCATAGCTTGAAGTATCACCAATAGAGTGGCTATTTTTGGAAGATTAGCTATTTTTAGCTTGGCTAAAAATAGCGTGGCTAAAATAGAACTTGGCTATTTTTAGATAGAGGGGCTAAAAATAAGAACTAAAAATAGAAGTTCAATTCTATTTTTAGGAGTGCATGAGTGGGTGGATAAGGATAGCTTGTTTTTGTTAAATTGAGCAAGTGTTGCTCCAAGTAGAAATTGGCTAAAAGGAGAAGACTTTTGTTAATTTTAGCAACTGCTGCTCCTAAAATAGTGTTGGCACCAAGGGATAAAAGGAGAAGGACAAAGTAAGATAATCAGTCTATACATATGCATGCAGCAGTGTACAAGTTTGTGGCGCCAAAGGTGAAGGGGTAAAGATGGAAAATAAACATTTAATAAGGCAAACTATTGTTTCCTTTTGGTGGCGCCAAAAATAGAATAGAAATAAATAAATAAAATTGCAGCAGACAGTCAGTTCCTATATGTGGCGCTAAAAGAAGAGGTTTTTAAAAAAAATCTAATGCATGCAGCAATGATAGGACTGTGGCGCCAAAAGGGGTTGAGGGAAATAAATAAAAGTAAAAAACAGCTCAGACAAGCTATTTTTAAAAAGCAATAGTCTAATAAGACTGATTGGATTGTAAAAATCATAGTATACACATTGTTGGTTGTTTTGCTTAGGCAATTCTAGCCTTATGCTTGTACCTCTGAATAAAAAGCTCCATTTTTGCCCTCTCATATCGTTGTTTTTCTAATTATTCATTGTGTTTGATAGGAATATTGTGTAGCTTTAGTGTGGAATTTACTCCCTCTACCTTTGTCCTTTCTCCTAAACCCTTGAATTAATTTTGCAAAATAGCTTAGAGTTGTGCAAGTGCGTGGATCTTTGATTTCTATGTGCAGAGTTACATGCATATGTTAAACTTTTGGTGTATCATCCTTATTTCCTATTTCCCGCATTTCTTTTCCCTTTTCCTTGTCAAAGTTTTAATTTTTTAGGTGATTCACAAGGGAACCAACCCTCTCTAGAGGTTCACCTCAAACATAGGTTACCCATAGCCTAAGTCACAAAGTTCGTGTTCGTGTTTGAGTTCGGAAAAGATTAAATTCACCAATGATAAAATTCGGAAAAAAATTGTGATAAAATTTGACAAATATATATTAGCATTTTTTAATATACGAAAATATTTTTTATTTGTAATATTATATAAATTTTAAATATTATTAAATAATAAATTAATTTTTTTATATTGTATATATCATAATAAATATCATTTATTTTAATATTTATATGTTTTAAACATTATAAATTGTAAATCTAATTTTTTGAAATATCAAAAAAATAATAACTAAATAATATGTATTTTTAATAAAATAACAAAAAACTCGAATTAAGTAATGAAAATTTTAAAAATTAAAAAGAACCACATAACCAAACTAAAAAATAAAATATATTAAAAACCTAAACATAAACCTAATGAGCGAAAGGCCATTTATGAAAGTTTAAGGTAAACCTATGGTGACCCAACCCCCAACTGAACCCAAGTGATGGTGGCGGCGACTGAACTAGCGAATGGAGTTTGCACTAAACTAGGGAATGGTGTTTCCCATCTACAGTCTCCTATGAACTAGCAAATGGCGATCTTGACTATATCTGCGGCAGTTCGACAGTTACAAGGTTCGATGGTCATTCCAAAGCCATACACGAATACAACATGCAAAGACACTCAACACTGCAAATCTGAATCTCACATAGCAAAGATTCATAGAATAAAAGAAAAATAATATTGAAAGAAGCATGCAAGTGCCGATTTTATAGGAAAAATCCAAAAGCCTTAATAAAAAACGTGTTTTTAAATTATATTTTAATAAAAAAACATTGAGCCCTTTTTCGGTTTGAATTTTTGGACAAATTTAAACAATTTTTTTGGGTTGTCACAAAATTTGCAGGATTTCAAATTTTTTGTTTGATGTTCGACAAACCTTGTGACTTAGCCCACAGCCTTGAGGTGTTCCAATTTTGTCAATAGGAGAGAGAGAATACACACACCATTCTCTATCAAGGTGCAACTTCTGGGTGACAACAACACCAACAAGCTGATTGTTATCCCCTTTCTTTTCACCATCTTGCTTCTCATGTATCTCCTTGTGAACCAGTTGTTCCGGACAAGGCAGCAAGCTGAAAGCAATCATCATTTGGAATTTGGGCCTTCGCCACCAAACTCTCATCATCATCTTGCAAATTGGAGTTCTCTTCCTTCTCGGGCTCAAGCTCCATGATTTCTTCTACCCCTTGCTCACTTTTGTCCTTCAGTACATCGAACCTCTCCATGAACCTTTGGCTGAAGTCATCAAAGAAGTAGACAGATTCTTTTCCTTGGGTATTTATTAAATGATACCACCAATCCTTTGTTATCCATGATAAGGGATGAATTTGAGGGCATCCTCCACACACATAGGGTTTGATAGCAAGTATGCTTCCAATTCTAGCAACCATGATCTCACAGAAAGTTTATTAGTACCATCAAAAATAGAAATCTTACCCCACCATGGTTGTAACTATCTACGGGGCTGCATGCCTGATGTTTTTTTTTTCCTTCACAAGCTGGGAGAATCATTGCTTTGATACCATTGTAATGTCCCCAATGGACATATTTCTAACCCCGAACGGATTATCCGCAAATCCCAACCAAAATAGCAAGTTGTAGAAGATTTATAAAAATTTTATAATGCAGATCTGAATTATTCTAGAAAAGTGTGACTTGCTCTAGGAGTGAAAACCCACAAAATCTGAAGTAAAACAACTCAATTCTTATCCCAAACAGATCAACGATTTTAATAAGGACAAAAACATGAGAAAAATACCATATTTTGGATCAATAATAAGCTGAAATTATTTTATAAAATCTGCAGATGATGGTCCTCAAACACAGCGGAAAACAAAGTCTTCTCAGCCCCAAAAATATGCAAACCAGCTGATTTTGACCTGTAAAAATATGACAAAAATGTTGGTGATGAGATCCAAGACAACCGTGCCCTAGAATGTGTCAAACTCCACTCACAGGGATGTAGATAACCCTAGATCTGGCTGAATCTGAAGGTAGAAACCAGCCCCAACATTTGTGTCTTCAAACCTGATGCAAACACCCTGCATACAGGCTTCATTCATCCAAAAAAATAGCTTAGAAGTCACCAAAACAACTGTATCATTCACTTTTTTAAAAAACAACACTTTGCTAAAAGTTGCTGAATATGCCAGAATACACTAAACCACTGTACCAAAGGCTCAAATAACTTCAAACAGGTGTAAGAACATTAAATACACTTGCCCCAACCATTAAATCAGTTTCACAACATTATTCTTCATCACTTGCGTTTTTAACCTTCACTAGTCCTAGTAGCCTTGAAAAAGACAATTTTTGACAAATTTTTGCAAATCATGAGCTTTCATACCTGACTGGTAAGATTTTTAGGAGCCCATTATCCTCATTAAGGTGCATTTCAAATTTCAAGTCCTAACTCCCTTCCAGTGTAAAGTTATGCCACTTTTTGCAATTTAGTGTTTTTAGGCAATTAGCCCTCCTACACTGTAAACCTCCAAATTTAGAACCACCTGCAAACAATCAATCAAAACTGATTATATTTCTAGACACCCTTTATCTTGCTCTTGCTTTTCACCATGGGATTTTTCTCAATTCATCTCCTATCTATCTCAATCATCAAACCCTCCTTTTTGCTTGTTTCTTGACCTAGTCTAGGGTTTCAAGAGCAAATTTTGGTTTTGACTTCTTTGCACTGCTACAACTGCTCAACACCCTTTACTTTCATCATGTTTGGACATTTTCAAGGTCCTCTTTGCTCTTAGACATCCTTCTTGTGCAATTTTCTTGCTTTAGTCTTCACTTGCCTATACTAGGGTTTCGAAGCAATGACCTAGGGTTTGTAATTTCTTCACTATGACATCATCTCTGTCCCTTTGATCACATTTTTCCATCTTGTTTAAGCTCCCTTCACTCTTCTAACTCACTTCTAACTCACTTGTAGTCACTTGCATAAGGATCAAACAGTGTTTGCTATCTCTTAGTTTTCCTTCAATGTTCTTGACTGTAATTGTGCTAGGACAGTCATATCATTTATTGATTTGATGACTCTGATGATCTCTTATTGTCCTTGCAGGTTTCACATTGCATGTTCACTCCTACAATCTTTCAAATCCATTTACAACCTTCCATACACATTAGACTAACTCCTTATCACCCCAATGCTCTTAACAGGCTATTGACTGTCATAAAGACTCATGTACTTTGAGCTTCCTTGCAACTTGAGTCCTCTGTTCTCTCACTTAGTAGATCTCCAACAACATTTTCAAGCTCACCTTTCATTAATGGTATCACACTCTCCTCATCAATACTACAATCTTCTTCCATTATTTCCTAAACTCCACTAGGACTCACTTGTTTAACATGCTATTGTGAACCCTTAATGCGATAGATGTCTCAGGTTTCATAGTGAGACTGTATTTGTCTTATTATTTGGACTTTTCCAATCCTAACATTCCTTAGAGTCTTTCAACTCTATGTTTAGGGCTTATTCTACCTTTATCACCTTCAATGTTTAACAACCTTTGACAACCTTCCCATGAAACCCTCCCTTTCTCTTAGACTCCTTAATCAATACTGTTCATGCATCATTTACACCAAACTGTGACAGGTTTGTAGCTTCAAACTGTGCACGTACATCTTTATCCTCAAGTCATTTGAGCTGTATTTTTTATAATCTCTTATATAGACTCTACATTATCCCTCATATACAATTCACTTTGACTAAACCATTTAGATGATGGTTCACAATGAATTCTTGTAGATTCACTCAAATAGATCCAATCTCCTTAGGACTTGTCAAAAGCCCATTTACAGCAGGGTCCTTACACAGTTTTGACCTTACAGAATTGATTTAGTAGCAAACTTTGAGCTTGAAACATACTTTCTAAATGTATTAAAACCTCCAGCCTTAACCCAAGTGTCCCTTCCTTTATGATCCTTATAGGACTGTTTCACGGACTATGGGTTAAGAAAGTGATTTCAGCTATCATTATGCCAACTCAAAAACTGTCTTCACTGGGCAGTCATACTCAGAAAATACAGAGATTTATGCTGATTCAGTTTCTTTCACTAGACAAGCTTTGGGTCTTCTCTAAGTCAATATCCTAGGGTTCTCTACTTATTCACAATGCATACAGACTTAACTTTCAATGCTCTTAAACCTTTGTCTATCAGTACAACCAATTGACAACATCCTCATGGGACTATCAACTCAAATTACAGTCTTAGTCTATTCTGGGGTCTGAGATTATTACTTGAGAATATGCATTACTTATTACGAGGTTCTCAAACTCCTTCATACAAACTAGACTCCTTCCTAATCCACAACATTCATGATTAGTCATCACAGATACTAAACCCTATACACTTACATCAAGCACCTTCGTTACCAATTTGGACTTATATCATTCACACTAGTCTTCTTACCTCGATTGTCTCAATGACAGTTTTTCTCACTTCCTGGACATTTCATGCCTACTTCATGAGCACTGTCCTTATAAGACCTACAACCTTCTTCTGAACCTGCAGTAGCACATTCAATGTCACAACATATCATGTATATATAATGATTCAATGAGAGCAACACCTGATTTCACCAATCATACAACTATCAAGCTCATAATCATCAACATACCATACAGTTTACACTAAGAAGCTTCATTTGATTAGCCAATGCTCTTTACAAGAGCTTCCTTGAGCCATGAAGGCTCTGTTACAGTGAGATATCTCTCTTCTTCAGCACCTTTCCACCTCTTCAATAAAATCCCCTTCTAATTCGAATACACAAGCTTTTCATATGCATTTTGGAGGTAGTTAGGTTTCATTACTTAACCATACCCATGGCTTAACTAACTATAGGGAGTTTACATATAGTTAAGGTAAGAGGGTAAGAGAGTGTGAATCCCTTATTACATGGATTTAAGGTCTAATTTAACACTTGAATAGTCTAACCTACTAACTTCTAGGCCTACTAACCCCTTCACCTTAAGACTAGCACTTAGACCTAGGCTACACTATAGCTCTACATTTGAATATTTAAATATGGATTTTGGAGGGAAACCTCCAAAATGCCATTTATTACATCAAGAGGGGTCCATATGGACCAAGACAACTATCAAAACACCTAAGACACCCTACTAAGAGACTAATCAAGCCAAAATTGAGCTAATTACATTGATGCTCCTGCATTAGTTTAGGCTGCAAGAGAATGATACAGATCTGACACTTAGGGTGATCTCCTCTCAATATCGCTGGCAACTTTGCCAGAAGGTCATCCACGTGAAGTTTCAATACAATTTTGTGAATAGGGCTTCATAGAATCATATAAGTCATTGCCATCTGGTAAGCAGTTTTCATTCATTCTTTCTAGGCTGATAGAGGCATGACTTGCGTTAACTAGAAGGTTCACCAAGGTGTGGTAAAGGTTGTCTTTGTTCGTCTTCCTTCAGAGATTCTTATTTGATTAGCATCCCGAGAATTACGTTCATAAGATCTGACAACATACTCATAACCTAGAAGAGTTGTCGTCCAATAATGACATCTATGGACTTGGTAATGGGATAATTGTCATTTCGGCCTTTAAGCCGCCCATTAACCATCCAATTAGATTTAGTTCCCCACATTACAATATTCTGACCTTACCTTTTTTCTTAAGGACTGAGACGATGTTGGACAAGCACATAGAGTTGTCCACTGGGCTTTAGACACCCTGCATGTAGTGAGGTTATCATTTTACCTCCTCTTTGACCATTAAAGCGACCTTAGGCTTTTTTTATTGGTCTCAATTTCTGCTTGATGGGTTTAGCATCCGGTTTGTCATTACCAGGTTGTGAACTCCTAAAGTGCTTAGGATCAACTCTTGTCTATTGCACTTTATAGCTGAATGCGATTAAGACTCGGGAATGCTCTTTAAGGACTTATTACATGCTCCTCTTACTTCCTCGGACATATAGTGAATGAACCAAGGGTCTTCAAAATCAGAAGGGGATATTGCATTTTTCTACGTTCCAATGTTTACCACCCAGTCATGTCTAACTATCAAAGAAGCATTCTAACTTGATTTTGAACTCCAGACTTAGCAGGGGGCAGCTCGAGAAGTATCTATCTTCTACCTATGTAGATTTCAAGGTTCTCTGAGAGAGGGAGGTGGAATTAGCCCTTACCATCCAAAATACAGATACAGGGATGTCAAGAATATATAATTGTAAAGCTCCTCTTGTGGTGAGTAGGAGGGAGATCATTTGGATCGCAATGCAAGAAACCTACGAATTAACCCTTGTCCGTTTTCAGAGAAATCCATTGTTACAAGGCTCATCGCTGTTTTCTACATAGGTCAATATTGCTCAGCAGTTATCCAAGAGCACTTCTCTGCAACTAGGGGTTCTAGTTCTCATGGATACAACTGAACTCGGTCGTCGTTAAACCTTCTCGTCTAGGCAGAATGTCGGGAAGAAGAAGAGGCCATGCAATCAGCTTTTTGATTTCTCCTGCCCTAGGGATTGCTTCGATGTATATAAAGTCAAAATCTTTATCTCACATACACCGACTGATGTAAAGTTGGAGATGTTCCGCTCTAGTCTCTGATCAATATGTATTGCAGTATGAACATCACCTTGATAATATCCTATCACATTGCGAATCCTTGTTAGGACCCTAATAACATTTTTGACTCCCATCCTCTTAGCAATAATGAGACTCTAGAAGCAAGGCTTACATATTTTGCCCTATGTTAGTATACAGTGCATTCGAAGTCTAATTTGAAAGCAAGGTAGTCACGATCCTTCCCTTAGTCAAAGAAGTTAGAGATCTACCCCGCATACCTGCGACCAAATAACTGGTCTATTTGGCTCCATCAATGATATCAATAAAGAGTGTCCAATATTTAGTGGGAAAAATAAAGCCCATCATTACTCATTGGGAGTTCCCTCTTGCACCTCTGACATGTTGCTACCATACATATATTGTAAGTTGCCGCATTCGGCGAACTTACAAGGAAAAAAATCAAAATTCGCCGACTTTTAACAATGCCTTGAAAATCGTGATTTAATTCATGTTTTCTTTCCTTTTGTGGCATTTCTTTCCTTTTTTGGATTTTTGGTGAAGAAAACACAAGCACAGAATAACAATTTGCCATTTTTGGAAAGGGTCCGGGAAGATATAGTAGCAAAAACTTGCATGTGCCATAACTTTCATTCTGTGGCTCCATTTCAGGTGTCGTTTTCTCTAAAAGTGCATATTTTCTCGAGCTCTACGCATTGATGCCAATATTTTTCTTATTTTCATAAAATCCATTTTTGCCCCTTTTTGGACCAAGCGACTTCTTGCAATCTTCTGAAAGAATCATGAGCTTTGATCGCCTGTAGACAAATTAGTAATAAAAAATACTGGATAGCTTTCCAAAACTTGGCGAGTATTCTCCCGTGCTCGGACTAATCGTCCCACTTGTCAGCTTGGTTGTAACCTGCAAGCACATGTTTTTTGAAGTTTTTGCTTTCAATCACATTATTGTAATAGCTACTTATGAAATCAATGAAATTTGATATTATCTCTCTTTTGAAATGTGAATTTATCTTTTGTTTTTATATATTTAATAAAAATGTATATTTCTCATAGTCGAATTTAATCGCTGATTTTTTTTACCAGCAAATTTTTCACGAATTTAATCATCGGCGAATTCGAACACGAATTCGAATGCGGCAACTTAGCATCAAACCCAATCTTAGAGCTACTTGTGAACTCAAGACAGATGGGTCTTCTAGCTTTGTTATTCAGGTCAATCCTAAGTAACTTGTAGACCACAAGATGTACTGGAAGCAAGAAATTATAGTGTTACATTTAGGATGTTCACATTGAAACAACGCATATTTAATTTCAACATATAAGATTAGGGGGTCAAGGACTATTGAATTTGCACTCTTTATACAAAAAAACACCTTATATTTTCATTCAAAATGAATTTTCAATACATTTCTCTACAAAATCACAAGGGGAGACTCTGAAAACAAAAAATAAACCTTCCTATGGATTCAAAATGACCAAAACGTTCAAAATGAGAGGTTACTCTTACATCCCTGCCTTAATATAAGACATCAACGGGCTGAAAACTTCAAAAATGTAGTCTATATGAAAAAAGAGTGGAATTTTGAACTTTTTTTTTTTGATGAGGAGTGCACTCATTGGGGCACTAGATTACATAGATTGTCAGCATCTCAGCTCATGCTTCGGATTTTGAAATTTTAGTTTGCACTATGTTAGTTTTGACCTCTTGACCTCCTACATGCTCGAAATCTTAGAAATTAGCTTGTGGTCAACTCTTTTAAGCAACCACTTCATAAATAATGTTTGAAACTCTCAAGCATCTTTAGTTTTTAAAAAATATTGATTGACTAAATTGAACTCATGCTTTAGTAATATTTTTATGATTAATTAATGAATTGGCTGAAATAATGAATAACCCCTTTTTTTGTTGATCATTTAGAGTAATAATATAACTTATTCTTTATTTTAGCCTTTTACAAAACTTTTGGCAATCTTTTTAACATTGCTTTTGTGGCCGACCTTTTCCTTGCATCACAATATAATGTTATTTAAGGTACACCACTCCACTTTGCTTCCTTCATTGAAGATGGATCCAATAGCGAGATTCAAAATGTTGGACAAAAATTTGCTGAAGCAGATGAATGTAGAAGAATATTATTCATCTTTGCATGTGTGTGTGCTAGTTGTTGGAAATTTGCGCTACATTCCAAAAATACGAGGGGAACAGATTTGATCTCAAGGCCTCTACAGTTTAAATGAAATCAAATTTTGGTTTTTACCAACTCATTTATACAGCATCTTGAACTTTAAAGCCTTCAGCTTTATCTACCCTTGATTTTGCAAATTAAACTCATTGACAATATGCATATACAACAAAGGTTTAAGTTTTCAACCTACTTTGTACTGGGTCATGCATGGCAGACAAAGAGCTGTGCTTATGCTAATTCCACATCTGTGCAGCATTCAACGCCATTTTAGACTTTTTCAAGGCCATTTTTAGATTTGATGCAGCCTTTAACACCTCTCATAACAATGTTCAGCAATTTTCAGCCTTTTTACAGCTTCAGCAAGGTCAAACATGCTTTGGTCGGATGGTATTACATCCTTAGTGTACGGAGTTGAGTGCCACATACAAGAAACACGCCTGGAAAGAAGATAACCGCCTTTTCAGGCAGAATGAAGGTGCCAAGATGGTCACACCCTCGCTACGCTTCCAACAACTTCATTGGCATGTTAAAGACACCTTTAACAGATTTGGAACACCTCCTTCAGATTGGAGACAGGTTGAAATGCCTCCTACAGACCACTGTTTGTTTCCCACGCTTCTTCAGGCAGAGTTAATCATATTTGTTCCAGCATATTTCTTCTTCTAGGTAGATTTACTTCTTTCAAGAAGATTTAAGCATGATTTGTAGCACTTTTAATGAATGAATAGTTCCTTTACTTAGTAATTGACTTTTATCATTGGAATAAGAGAAATAGTGGTTTAATTTGTTATGCAACAAAAATTTAGAACTCGCTTTATTTTCCCTTTTTCCTGTATTTACAAAGGGGGTGTTTCATATTATTTTCAACTTCTTTACACAAACAAAGAAGACTTAGGCAAATTACTATAAAAAAATTCAGCTATATATTACTTCATACATCCAAGCTAGGTAGCTGGTACAGACCCAGCGCCCCCACCCCTCTCCCCCCTCCCCTCCGCACCCAAGCATGAACCCCACCCGGGTACTTGGTACTTGGTACAGGTAGGTACCCCTTTGGCACATCCAAGGTTCGTCCTAGATGTACGAGTACTCTCAAGAGTGTCGTTAGACGCATCCGGGAAGCCTCGTGTGTCTAGGACAGACCCTAGACGTAGCCATAGCCATAGCCAAAAACGAGTTTAAAAACAATCATTGAAAAGTCAACATAAAAAAACAAAAAATATATTAGAAACCATTTCTAACCCTAAAAAGTAACTCTAAAAATATAATAAAATACATGATGTTGATATTGATGCTCTTGATGAAGAGCAAGATGACTATGAATATTAATTTTGATGTAATTAATTATGATCAGCACGTGACATTTGAGATATTTGAATATTACAACATTTGACATTCAGATAATATTTTCATTTCTGTGGTGGTTTTGTTTTTTATATAATTAATTATGATCAGCACGTGACATTTGAGATATTTGAATATTACAACATTTGACATTCAGATAATATTTTCATTTCTGTGGTGGTTTTGTTTTTTATATGCATACTATATGGTTAATGTCTCTAATTTCTGATTTATTAGTCTATAATTTCTATATATTTTATTTTTTGTATGGGCATGTCCAAGGCAAAAAAAAAAAAAATTGCTGTACCCATACTCATACCACACCTGAACCGGCTACTTAGCATCCAAGGAATAAAAACCATTCTTCTCAGGAAATTTATTGAATACTGAGACCTCAGAATTAAAACAAACTCCCTCAACAATTTATTACACATTGAATGCAACCAAAAATTCTGGATATCTTTCCACCAAGTTAATTCACACTTCCCACTTTTCTTCATGATTAAGGCATGGCTCCAGCTTCATCTTGAACCTCCATTACCAGTCTCCTCATGGCACATTTTCAATGGGGCTCTGATACTGTTGTTCACACAACTAGACCATTTTATCAATCCTCCAGATTCTAAGAAATTGATCATTATATAGTGGCACATCCTACAGAACAGAGTGGGCACCCCTATCTTTATGTTCAAATCTCAGGTTCATTATTCTGTCTTGCATATATAGATATTATGGAGTCATAAGATGAATCAAACGCAAAAAGTGGGTGCTTCAAACATGAATCTGATCTTTGCCTGTAGATTTGTTGACAAGCTACAAACTACCATTCCTGGTGTTAACGTGAAGCAGCAGTTACAACTACTTTGTAATATATATGGACCTGTCATTACTTTGTGAACATGTTGGGGACTTTCTAGCCACTGGATACTTGACCAAAAGGCAGGCAAGTCTGGCGAGGTGTCAACTCAGAAGTCTTTTCAAAAGTGTAAGTTTCTTGTATTTGTCTTAGATTTCTTTTTCCTTATTTCATTTTTCTCTCAATCATTTTTCCTTCCATGCTCGACTCTCTATAAATATTCTTAAAAAGATGCATGTAGAATTTGATTTTCTTGATTCTTAAATATGTAAGCTTCCTTAGTACCAAATATAATTGAAGCTTCTTTTCAGGTCTCTAATATTGAGAAATGTTTGAATCCTAAGTTGACAAAAGATGCTTGTGTGCCTTTTCATATGGGTGGTTTTTCATGATTCTTAGAAACCAAACATGCATGTCAAAATTCATCAACAGATTTACTAATGAAATAAAAATGCTTCCCTTTCATTTCTGGATTCAGGTGCGCCCAAATGCTATTGCATTGGTTGATTCCTTCAACCATACGGATCATTTCTTGGGTTCTGTCCTGGGTCGCTATGATGGTGATGTATATACACATCTTTACATGGAAGCCATGAAGGATCCTTTCAACAATGCTGATGTTATCCATGGATACACAGACTACATACAACCTATCATTAAGCAAAAAATATTACCAGCATCAAAGCTCTAAACTCTGCCAGTAGTAACTGATAACAGTAATACCTGGAATCTCTGTGTTTCAAGCCTTGACATATGGCCTGTATACAACTTAATACAATCCAAGTTTACTCACTTGTAACTTATTTATTAAAGTGAGCACTTAGGTAATACTGTTCTATTCAGTATTCTCGTTGTCTCAGTGCATATTTATTCTTGGTTATTATACGTTACACCTTAATATAATGAGAATAATGCCATGTTTCCATGAGTTGTTTCTATCCTATGCTTCTATCTTCTTTACGTAACTGGTGAATGTTGTGTTCAGTTTATATTTGTTTTCCTTCCATTGTTTCTGGTAACTTTATATTGATTCCACTGTCTTGTACTCTTGCAATCTAAAAGTCCAAAGGAAAACCAAAGAACAAGTCTTCAAAGAAATTCCATTAACAGAAAATAAAATTTTAAAACATACAACCTGGAGATGATACTATTTGTTAGGATAATATATCCAGTCAAACAAATCACTTGTGAACCTCTAATGGGTCTAGAGATATACTACACAGAGATAGAGAATTTTAATATGACAATTTTACCATGCTGCGTAATAATGTGAGTTCTCCAAGCAGATTAAACTAAAACAGTTCTTAATCTATGCCATTAACGTGGAGCCTTATTTAGGGGTGTGCTTTTTTAATATTTATCTAGAGTCTGATAATACTTTTGCAGGTTTGCATGGAATTGCCAAAGTTGTGACATTCCTCTAGAGTGTCGAAAACATTTGTAGGACCATAAGATTGTCTGCTGTTAAAATCCATCCAACTTTGAAGAATTGTATTAGTAATATTGCTCAAGAAATTTTCATGTCCTCAGTACAAACTCAATCACAAGTGATCTAGTACCTGATCAAGTAGCAATTTAGAGTATCAAATTATTATATATGGCACTAACTTTAGAAAGGATGCAAAGCAGGAATAGAATCCGCTAGGCATTTGTATTTTGAAAACCAATCATTAGGTTTGTCGATCAAGGAAAGGCCTCTCAGATCTATAGGAGTCCCCGACAATTGAAGTCAATTTCTCATCAGAAAACTTACTAGGTTGATTGAGATGTGATGTTCAATATCGAACATCTTAGATATTCTAAATACAAGAGACATAATCCAACTCTAAATGAATAGATATTATCATATGGCAACATGTGTGTGTCTAATAGCATTTCAAAGTTCGTAAGGACTTTAAGAAAAAAATGATCAAATACCTATAAAATAGATCAATTTCTCCAATTGACGATGACCTTTGGTAGGAGTTTGTAAGCCAAAGTCAAAAGAAACAAATAGTAGCAACCTTTCAGACCAACCTTGAGAAATATGTAGAGTTCAATGTGGCCAAGCAGTATTTCTGAGTCTGAATAACAACTTGTTAGTATTCAAGAACATCTGTCATTGGGTTCAAAGATTTTGGAATGAGAGGATAACATGGTTAACACAGATGTAAGTATTCTGCAAGACATTAAGAAATATTTGGACACATAGAAAGAAGATTACCACAATAATGGTGGAATAGCATGGTGAAAGGACAAGCATATTGGCCTTATTGTCTGGCTTAGCAACAAAGTGGAACATCAACTAGTTCCATGTTGTAGAGTTTGATTCACTCACGTGGAAGGTGGGAGATGGGTGTACTATTGGTGCCCTGCAATGCCCTCCCTCTCGTGATTCCTCTAGTCTTGGCCTTTAGATATTGTTGCTCTTGTGCCTACATTATGAAGCTGCTATGGCTGTTTTTGCACCTCAATTCTGTCATGAATGTACTCTCTTCTATGCAAGATTAAACTTTAATAAAGGGAACAAAGGACAAGCTTATCCATAAAATATAGCAAGACAAGAAGACATCAAAGTGTATACCATTTTTTAGGGCATCAAGCTTCCAGAATCTCACTCAATAATTTTTTGATGAAAAGAATCTTATAGTATTTTAATCCAATATGATACAAGATGACTTTCAACAAAAAAGTAGGCGGTATGAGAGCACGCCCCAAAACCACAAACAAAGCTAGGCCGAGCCTAGAGCAACAAGAGTCAAACTAGGCCAAGCCTAGGAGAGTACAAAAAGAAGGCATCGCCTAAAAATAGACAAAAAACAAAATCAAGCGGCAACAACAAACATGCCCGAGGTGGGCGGATCCTGATCATCCGGCCACCCCAAACCAAGCAAGTCCTTGCCAGCATCTGGAAGCTCCCAACCAGTAGCAATTTCTTCCTCTGAGGTCCACTTCCCGCAAGTAGGAATGGCAAGGCTGAGGTGAGGGAATTTGTCTGATGGTGGCGGAGGTGGCGGCGGGTTCCAAGCATCCTGGTGCGAAGCAACGGCAGGGGGAGAGCCCCACCCATGTTGGCGAGGTGGTGAGCCCCAGCCCTGCTGACGAGCCAATGACTGTGACAATTGCGGCGGAGAGCCTTGGCCACTGACGGCGAGCATGGTGAGAAACTACACTGATGAAATGGCCCCAGGGAGCGGCGAGTGCGACTAAAAGCACGACATTGAGACCGGTTGCGCCAGCCACCACGAGTAGAAGGCGAGGAATGCCTGGTGGGAGATGGAGGCACTCTGGCAACATTGCATGGGGCTTCCCCCAGTGGCGCAGCAGGGTCTGGAGGTGATCCACCTCCAGCGCCACCTTGTTGGCCTGAACTTGAATATGCAGAAGCACATTGGAGATCACCATAGATTTATTATAAACTGAGAAAGATTGATCAACTGCAGAATTAGCAAAGAAAAAAGCATTTCTTTCTTTCCATATCCAAAACAAAATCTCCCCCCTGAAAACATGCCAAATCTGGGTGAACATAGGCAAAAGTTTGGGATTATCTCCCAAAAGGATATGCTGCCAAGTGAAGAGGTGAGGTCGTGAAGGAAAGAAAAAAGAATGGATCCAGTTCCAAGCAAGTTGAGCTTTGGGACAGAACCAAAAGATATGCAAGATCATTTCCAGATGCCCACAAAAAGGGCAATTGGGAGCTGGGATCCCAATTTGAACAAGACGAGCCGTAATAGGAAGACCTTGGTGTAGAATACACCAAAGGAAATGAGCAATCTTGGGCTCCACACATATAGTCCAAATAGTTTCAAAGCGCTCACCCCAGGTAGCCAGAGTGGAATGAATTCCCCAACATGTATTAAGTTTTCCCACCATGGGAAAATGGGGCGAGAGCCAACGATAGCCTTTGTTGGCTTTGTAATTACAGAATGGGGTATCGGCATACCACTTCCAGTCCGTCCACCATGGGCGAGAGGAATGCACATCAATCTTATGCAACATGTGGTTAGGAACTGAATTGATCACGGTAGTAAAAGTATCCTGATCCTGGTTGGAAAGCTAAAACAGAGCTTTAAAATCTGGCCAAGAGGACCAGGATTGAGTGTTTTTGCACAAGAAGTCCTCTATGGTGCAAATTCCGTGCTTAAAGAATTTGAGCGCGGAGATTCCCGAGACCTCTGCTAAGCATTTATCTTGGGCTTGAAAAATTCGGCGACCACCAAAGAGATTGTTGGTTGACAGAAAGCCCATTACGAAAGCCATCCCTCTTCCACAGAAGCCAGGGTTTGACACATTCCCATGCTTTCCAAATACTCTTAAGCACAAAGGTGCCAACAATTTTGACGGGCACTGGGGTGATGAGAAAATTGACAAACCCTAAGCCTTTCCACACAGGGCGGCCATAAGGAGAACCTTCCGCAATACCGTGTCGTATGAGAACTTTCCAAGCTTCTTGGCCAGTAATGCTTCTGATAATCCATTTAGCACAAAGAGCTTGTCCTTGGCGTTGAATGTGAATAAGCCCAAGGCCTCCAGAGTTTCGAGGCAAACAACATATATCCCAGGCTACCCGATGAAAACCTTTGCCTGTAGAAGCATTAGCCCATAAGAAAGCTTTGAGCAGTTTCTCCAACTTCTGAATAGAGGCTTTGGAAGGAACCCAACATGACGAGTAGTAAACATGTGTGGCTGCAAGAACTTTAGAGCAGATTTGGAACTTGCCAGCCAGGGATAAAGGCTTGGTGATCCAATATTCCAACTTTTTGGCCACCCGTTGAATGACATAATGTCATAATTCAGCCGGGGAGGCTTGAAAAGCAAAAGGAATACCCAAAAATTTAAAAATCTCACCATGTGTCAGGATTTTCCAATCAAAAGTGGCAAGCCAGTCAGGTGCGGGAAGGAAAGATTGCCGATAACACTGGGTTTTTTGCCATTGAATGGATGAGCCAGAAGCTAGGCAGAAAGTATCCAAACATTGCATAACATTGCAAATGTTGGTTTCATCTTCAATAAGCGTAAGAAAGGAATCGTCTGCAAAATTCCCATTAAGAAGTTGTGAGTTGGGTTCAGCAGGTAGCGAGATTCCACGAACAAGACCTTGCGCTTTGGCATGAGCTAAGAGATAACCAAAGCCTTCGGCCGCTAGCACATACAGTGCAGGGGCAAGAGGACAACCTTGCCGAATAGACCGAAAAATCCCAAAAGGTTCTGAGCTGAGGCCATTAATAGAAATTTGAGCAGAGGCATTTGCAAAAAGCATATTGACGGATTGAATAAAAATGGGTCCAAAGCCAAGGGCTTGAAGCATGGCGAGAATGAATGGCCATTCAATCCAATCGTAAGCCTTCTCAAAGTCGATCTTGATAAACATGGCTTCCTGATTAGACCTACGGGCCCATTCCATGTCTTCCCACACCGCGATGATGTTGTCTAGGATGAATCATCCCTGTACGAATCCTGTTTTCTCTGGCTGAATAATAACAGGCAGAAGATTGCGTAATCGCAGAGCTAACGCTTTGGCAATGATTTTGTAGGAGACATTCAACAACGTAATCGGCTGCCAACAGGTGATTTTCTCGGGGTCTCCTTGCTTAGGGATAAATTTGATGTTTCCCTTATTAATGCGTGGCCCTAGGGATTGATTCTGAAATCCTTCAAGATAGACCTGAAATAGGTCTTGTCTGACAGAATCCCAAAGGGCTTTATAAAATTCACAAGGGAACCCATCATAGCCCGACGCTTTATCATTAGCCATTTGCATAGTGGCTTCATGGAGGTCTTCAATGGTGAGCATTCTCTCGTAGATCACCTTCTGAGCCTCTGATAGTTTGCGTGAGCACAACACCCAGACATTGATTAAGAGCAGCTCGGCGAGCTGCAGAGGGTGGTTGAGCTTGAAAGACGAGCTTGTAATGATGCACAAAGGCTTGCAACATAAGTTGTGGGTCTGTAATCCAAACTTTGTTGTCCATGATAGCTCGGATCTGTTGGGAAGGCTTTCTGGTTCGGAGAGAGAAAGAATTCTTTTGAGACCCGATCTCCAATCTTGAGCCAATGCATCTGAGCCTGGATCTGTGCACCTTTGGCATTGTAGTTATCAGCAATTTGGATTTGTTGCCGGAGTGTAACAACTTGCAGTTGCAGAGCTTCAGAGAAGGGATCACCTTGGAGCGCCACCGTCACCCGACTGAGAGCTGAGGTGTTAGCGGAGTATGAGCGGCGCCAAATTTTTGCCAGTTGTCAGCCATAGATTCTAAGAAATCTAGTAGTCCGAGTCAACGCATCTTCCCACCACTGTATCCAGCTGGATTGCATAGGTGGATGAAACCACTGACAGTGACTGGGTCGTGGAATTAAGTTCCAAACCCATTTAACATGATTGACAGTGGGGCCATGTTGCATTAAGGCAGTATTAATAAAGAATTGGCCTTTATGACAAAAGGGGCGCACATCATGCCAACAGATACGAAATCATATTGGAGAATGGTCTCGGAAAGGAAAAAGTCAGGCATGACCTCCACTGGCATAGAATAAATGCTATCAAACTCAAAAAAATCTTGAGCTAACAACATGGCCTTGTCAATCCATTTAAGAACGTGATCTGTCCCTCCACATAGATTGGTCCACGTATACCAAGCTTTAGAGGTGGGAAAGCAAGAAGCGTTAGGATCAAAAAAATCTGAATTTATTACGCATGAAGTACCACGCTTCCCTTTCACTAGGTGTCCACCTCATGGGTAGATGGCCACATTTATCATTAGGTGATTCAACCATATTAAAATCTCCACTTATAACCCAGTAAGCATCGGGAATGGAGTTGGCTATCCACCACCACAGATCAACCCCTTTCGGCTGCATCATTCGAGGCGTAAATATTTATGAGCCCAAAAGGGCAGCCATCAATATTAAAAAGGACCCATATGACATGGTTGGTGGGATCAACACCATGGTCAATTAATAAAGGACCTGTCATTTGGGAGCAAAAAGTGAAATTAATCCCCCATGCCCTGCTTCATGATTACTACAGAAAGCCAAGCTGTTAGGCCAGATGGATTTGCATACCATCTGTAACTGAAAACCTGTAATTTTTACTTCCTGCAAAAACAAAACGTCCAAATTTGCACATTGTTGTCGAGTTTCATGCACAACATACTTACGACAAGAGTTTGTAAGACCCCTAACATTCCAAGATAAACAATTCATGGGAAATGTTGGTCCAGAGCCATATCCCCATCCTCCAAGCCATCAAGGGCATCATATTGATTGTGCAAGAAATGAGCAACATTGTGCTACAAAAAATCCTGCAGATCAACTTTTTTCCAGTCAGCATACTCAATGTTGTATTCTGCTTTGGTGGAATCCACGCTACGTGTTGGGCTATGGTCCCGAGAGATGCGGGAAGGACTTCGGGGTCGTTTGGACGACCCTTGTGAGTTGTTTGGCAACAGCAGTGGAACTGAATGCGGGATGGGAACGTGAGAAACAAAATTTGTCTGGTCCATGAGAACTGACACCGCAAAGGGGCGTGCTGGAATACTTTGGCAACGGAGTAGCCGAGATGGCAACAGCAGTTGGTTCTTTAACAACAGTTGTACCGGCTCCTTAACAAGGATACTGAGAGATTGTTCCTTAACAGCTGGTTCTCCGATGGCCATGGGAGCCAGAGGCTTTGGATTGCTGGGCTTTGTTCTTGTTTCGCTGGCCCCCGAAAACTTGCCAACCTTCCTCCTGTTGGGTTTTGACTGGCTCGGGAGTTGTTTTGGCCACAAGGCGGTTATTAGGGTACATAAAGCAGACAATCCTTGATCTTGTGATCAGATGCCTTGTCAACAGAAGCAAGTGTTAGGGTGTAGTGCTCACTCTCCTTTGACACTATTTAGATACTAATCTTGCTACTGTTGATCTCATTCTAGACAATATTATGTTTATTTTAGTATGACTAGTTAGATGTTAGATCATGGACTAGTATTGATTTGGATTCAGCTATTATGATTAATGATTGTTGGAGACATTATTATATATGGATGATGATGTACTACTTGACATGGATAGGTTATTTATATGAATTTTTAGACATGTGACATTTGATATCATGGGTAGCTCTAGTATAGAGATTCATGGGATAACGATATAGTGGCAAAATAAAAATAAAATAATAAAAATGTTAAATTAATGATGTTGTTGTGATTTGTGTGATTAGATGGTTTTGAAATATTATTTATATCATTTTGAATGTCCGATGCGGCCACGAGGCCAAAGGATGTATTTTTATTTTGCAGGTTGAAAATCACAACAATGTCGGGGGACTGGAGACTAACCATATTGAAATTCCGTGTGAAATCAACAAGGTCACCATGGCAACTGTGTAATGTGTTTTTGTGTTGTGTTATGTTAGAGATTCCCATGGTGGAGGGATTTTTTTTACATTTTGACCAGGGGATATGTGTTTTATTTATGTGTTTCTTTTATTATTGTTGTATGTATTTTTATTTGTAATGTGTTCTTTTGATTATTCAATTTACATGTGAAAATTTTAATGAGATAGGTCATATAGTTAAACTTTACATAAATTTAATTGGGATGTGGAATGTAAATAATAAGGTGTTACTTGGTTACTAATTAAATTGGATTTATATTATGTATAACCATATGTTAAATAAATAAATCATTATGTCCAAAAAGTATGTAATAAATGGAAGTCGTAGGTATTAATGCATTTTGTAAGAGGGTGTAAGAGATGGTGAAAGTGATATGTAGGTTAAGTAAGCCTGATTTTGTAGTGTAGAACACTCCATCCTCTTTAAAATTTGGATTTGATCTTGGAAGCCAAAATTGGAGGCTTGTGGGACAAGCCAAAACTTGTCCCACACCTCTTTAAATCATCCACCAACCATGCCTATTGGTTGGGAGTAAATATTAGTCTTTAGAATTAAAATTTGAAATGACTATGTGTAAGTTTTTATTGCACTTCCCTTACAAATTTTTAATTGAGTCCTTGATAAAGCATGGGTTAATTTTGAGCGTGTAAGTTGCTTGTCATCTCCATTTATTGTGATTTATTGGGAAGTTGATTTTTCTCTTTTGGGGGTTTGAGAAAGAATAATGTGGCATCCCACTTGGAATCCACATCATCATCTCCCTCCCTCTCCTTTTAAATTGAAATTTATTCTCTTGTTTGGGTTGTTGAAACCTTTTCTCTCTCCCTTCTTGGGTCGAATTTTTTATTGTTGTTAGAGCTTGCTTTGTGGAAGGAGCTTGGAAATTACTTGTTGCATGCATTCTATAACTTGCTATTTTGGAACTGCATTTTTGAGCATTCAACGAACTGTTGTTTTGGAAAACAAATCTCCATTATGGAGAGGTAGGCTCTTGTTCTTTTTAATATGCTACTGTGTTTTCCTTCTTCTTGCATGCATTATTGAACTGGTGTTTATGATTGCATTCTTGGCTTGGATGGGTAGAATGCTTAGGGAAAGGTGTAGGAGAAAACACTATGGGAATTTCATATGGGGGGGCATAAGGGATTGCCAAGGGCACTTATTCTATTGTGGAGGGGAGTGTTGGTTTGGGATCCACCTAGGAAAATAAATTGCTTGCATTTCTTACTATTCGAGAGGGAGGTGGGGGGGAGTGGGGGCATAAGGGATATATTTTGAGGGGGAGCATAAGGAGGGGTTGGGAGCTATAAGGTTTATGGGATTTGACTGTGTTATATGGCGGTTTGCATTTGGTGGATGCCCAATTTCCAACTTGGGAGGCATAAGGAGATTCCCCATAGCTCCTTGCTCTTGTATGGATTGCTTGGAAGAAGCCTTTGTGTTGATTATGAATTGCTTAAAAGGTAGTTGTGAAATATTGTCTTGTTTTGGAATTGTGCATTATGTTGTTCTATGCATGTGAATGTGAAATGTGCTTGTATGTGAAAGAAGACCTATGTTGCCATGCGTTGTTAATTCACGCTCTATTTCAATATGGTTGGGGATCGGGGGGACAATGGGGAAAGATGGCTTCTCCTTTCCCATTAGATGTCTTGGTTGGGTAGAGAGCGTTGTATTTCCCCCCTTCCTTGTGATTCAAGTTGTAGAGAAGAAATCAACATGCTGCTGTTTGGAGAAAGAAGAATATAGTTTGACAGTCTTTTCCCTTTGGAGAAAATTCAATGTAATCTTTCCCACTTCGAGTGGATGAGTGTATAAATGTTGTAATAGGAAGTTATTGTAT
This sequence comes from Taxus chinensis, assembly GCA_019776745.2. NCBI lineage: Eukaryota > Viridiplantae > Streptophyta > Pinopsida > Cupressales > Taxaceae > Taxus > Taxus chinensis. The sequence continues at coordinate 649,175,666 of CM034146.1, forward strand.
TGATAATAGATGTTTGAAGTTGAAATTGAGAATATAAAGAAGAAGTATATTTGAGCTCTGTTTTATCTTGGAAAGAAAATGTAATTGTTATTCCATGCTTTGTAAATTGAAATTTGATACCAATTCAAATTTGAAAAGAGATCAATTGTAAAAGTGTTATTGAATTTTGAATAAAGGATTGAAGTAATTTTCAAATTGTATTGTATACTGGAATTGAATCGTTGTCAAGAAAATGGAGATTTCTGTGTTGAAGGAAAATACGTATGAGAAAGCTAAACTGTATTGTTCTCATTTGAATTGTGCATTCAAATTGAAATCTGAATTGTAATTTAATTTAGAATTGAATGGTTGTCTTAATCAATCGAATGTATTTGACTAAGCTTAGGAATCTTATGCACATCCAAATTACCAAAAATTGACGAATTAATTTGAAGGAAACAGGTCACTGTTTTAAACTCAAATCTGGCAATGCACACTTTAATAAAAATGCGCAGTTTGGCTTTATACTCAACAATAAATTACGAAACTTGAAATTTATACTTAGGAAGACTTGAGGAATCCAAATTCACTAAAACAGTCAAGAATAAAATCTCGAAAACTCAAGGAATTTCAATTCGGAGCTTGCATGGTCATTTTTCTTGTCAACTATCAGAAAATTGCAAACTTGTATAAATGAACAAATTGACTTCACTAAAACACTCTAAACCTTCCCTAGACTGGTCCTCCATGTCTGTTTGACATGTTGAGTGAAGGAGTTCAAATTTAAACAAATTAACAATTGGAAAAAAACAGCTAGTTTTAAATTTAAACCCTGCAGATCGATTTCTTAAAATTGACCCTCAAAACTTCATCAAAATCTAAAATTGATGATTGCAATGTAAAGAGGACTCCGAGAGCTTTTCAGAAAGTCCTTGTTTGCTCAAAATGGAGTTCCCTATCAAAAAGTATGGCCATTTGAAGTTTTTACTTCAAAATGGCCAGCTAAAAATAAATCTAACTATATTAAAATCAAAATTTAAACTTTGGAAAAAAAATTCCCAAAAAGTCTGCCGCCCTGCAAACCTTTCAACCAATCCCAAGTTGCCACGTGGCACTTGGGAGGGCAGACTCATCTTGAAAACTTAACTTTTGAAAAAATTTGCTCTTGGGAAACTTTTCCCAATCAACTCCGTGGCCCCACAACCACTCACGTGCTGACACGTGGCATGGCAGGCGTGAAAGAAAATTTGAAACCTTAAATTTTTGTCTTTTGGGGAAAATTTTACTTTTCCCTTCGTGGCCCTGCACCCCCGCAACCAATGGGGTGTTGACACGTGTCTGGGCGAACACACGGGCCTGCGCAAGCCATTTGGCCTTTTAAAGGCGCAAAGCTTTAATTTCCTCTGTTGCTCCGTCGACCCACGTCCAATCACCGGACGTCACATGGCATTTTTGGTGACGGCGGAGGAGGAAAGGAAAATTTTCCTTTAGAAAACCTTAGGTTTGGACCTAGGGAAAAATTCAAAAATTTTCCCTACAACCAATGGCCTCTTGACACATGGCATGGGGATTTCCTCGGCGGAGGCGCGCGTCTAATTTTTCCTTTGGGCATTTGGCCTAAATTCTCAAAATCCTTAAATGTTTCGCCGCTCCTCTCTTCCCCATGCCAATTTGATGGCGCCACGTGTCCCCTTCATTGACCCCGTGGGCACGTGGAGGTGTTTTGCGCTTTGCACCTAAGGAAGGGAAATTTTCTCCCGAAAACCCGTTGCCCCATAACTTGAGTTTTATTGGGAGTTAGGAGGACTTTTTTATATGGTTGGAAATGTGAGAAAATTTCCTATCCAATGGACATAATTTAGGAAAGTTTTGACAAATCTAGATATGTGAAAAATTGGGTTGAATCCTGTAAGCCAGTTGGTGCAGACGGGAGTGAAAATTTACTCTCCTAACCTAAGTGAGGAATTTAATCCCTGGTTTTAACCTTGTGCTTGTTATAAGATGTTGTAGAACCATTTCTGCAGGTCAATCTTGTTTGATAACCTGAACTTGGTTGTGGTAACTATGACCTTGTAACCTTCGTAGCAAGCACCTTGAACAAAAAAAAAATTATTCCATAATTTTCCTAGCTAAACCTAGTTTGTTTCTTGGTCTCAAGTGGTAGTTGAAGTGGGCATCACATTAGGTAGATTGATATACATGACCAGCTAGGAATAACGTTTATCATCCATTTGAATATCCTAAAATTCTTTGAGATCCTACAAGAGATCAATCTCAACGCAAACTCGCTTCTGTGGATGAGCGAGGTGGCAATTTGCAACAAAAAAGGCACGCATGACAGAGGAAGACCAATAAATTTAACCCAAATAGGCACTTTAAGGGCGGTATATTTAGATACCACAAAGTCCTTGTGCCAGGGTGTTATCACAAGCAGCAAGTTGCAGAAATACCAAGTGGCTTGTTTAGCTAGAATATTGGGTGCATTAGCAGCGTCATAAAAACGAAAAAGAAAGAAACCCTAGGTCATGTTTTGAACGCTATCCAGGCAGACTCCATGAGGAGTCCAGACTGTGTTAACCCAGGATTTAAGCATGCTTTTAGAGGGGATTCAACCCACAAAATACCCAATGAGGCAAAAATGCTCTAACCATTGACAAACAACATTAAATTCAAGAATGGGTAGAACTACATCAAGAGGAGAAAGATTACCTCATGAAAGACCTTCGAGACGAATTTCGTGGGTCGCTTCGCTGGCGGTGCCATTGCTCACTCCACTATCTCCTGCCATGGTTGAAACAGTCGGGTTTGAAGATGGTAAGGAAATTATATAGGGGATGCCTAGAGGGCAAGAAACCCTAAGAGAGACTGTAGCAATAAATTGCCGTAGAGCTTGAAAAGGCCACAGTATGGCGGTTAGAAAAGATAAACCCTAGAAAAGACGACTCCAATTTTGCGCCAAAGTTGCAGAGCATTTTTTTCGTGCACTAGATTTGATTTGGAGAATCTTATCTCACTCAATAATAAATTGTACTCTACTTTGATTGTGTTGCATCCCTTTAAATGCATCAACATTTATAAACCCTAGTGACTTTCACCAACATAAACAACTGGGAAACATTTAAGATTGACTTTATATGATCTATAATTATTTCCCGCTTGAGGATTCGCCAACAAAGATACCATGCATGGTATTAAATGGATTCATCAAACATGCTCCATATATAATAAAACTATGTTTAAAAAAGTGAAATTCATATTATGACAAAGGAAATAGAGGATTAAGAAAAGATGAAATACGTAACTTATAAAACACATTCATAAAACACCAAAATCACCCTTGAGAAAATCCAATATGGAAAAAATTCCAACATTGGGAATAAATGCTTTACAAAGGTATAGGGCCTACTCTTTAAGCTTAAAACCCCCTATTCTTCGAACTACATGGAGGAACATGCAACATGAAACTATATAACAAACAATTGACACTCCAATCCTTGATCGTATTCAACGAATTTCAGGCAATCCTTAACCTTATATTTTATTTGCATGTCCTTGATAGGTGTCTAGCTAAAGTTGTAACTACCATATGATGATACAAAGAGAGCACTTACTTTGGCTTCTTTTAAAGCTAAATGAAATCGCCATTTTCTATCAAACTTACAATCTTTTAGAGGCTTTTGAAATTTGTAGCTTTGAAGAAGGCATAATCCTTCCACCCTTCCCTCCAAGTGCTCACCCACTTCTTTATCTGATGACGATACTTTTCTCTAGCAAGGTCCACCTTCCTTTGCACTAATAAAGGACAAAAACACTATCCTTTACTTTATATGCTTGATGAGAATTGTCTTGCAATCCTTGATCAAGTGGTATTGGACCTTCCTCATGAAGATTGTGTCCTTAACCCATAAATAAAGATCCCCAAACATCACATCACACTCATGGTAGCGCTAGATCACACTACATCAATGGAATTTGTGTTAATCTTAAACTTGACCTTACATTGCCTAATAAATTGCATTCTTGTATCTTTTGATGGTAGTCCAATCTCTAGCTCAATAGGAATGACAATGCAATGTCCATGCTTTCCAAATCCGCCACTTATATATCCCATCCACTGAAGCATTTTGTTACCAAAACCTTCTCTATGCTTCATTATCAATTACTATTACCCATACTAATTCATGTACATGTTTGAAGAGAAGATTTCTCATTGGCGACAACAAAAGTTTCATTGAAAGATGCATTAGATGAAGCATTATCATTAGAGGAAGCAAAAGTACTTGCTCAAAGAAGCAACACCATCCTATAATGATGTGATGGTTTTTCCCACTATACCCTATTGTAATTGCTAAAGAAATTATTCTAAAATTGATCATCTTCTATAGTGCCATCTATAGCATTATTTTTACACTTATAAACAACAATGTCCATCATATACATTTCACAAAGAGCACTATTGTCTTCTCATTGCAATCCTTTACATGACTAATGACTGTCTCGAATTCAACAATTTCTTTCAAAAGAAAATAATGAGGAGTTGCAAACTTCAGGGGAGTTGTCCACCTCATCAAATTGTTTTCAAAGTAAAGCTGCCTCGTCAAAAGGCTTACTTTTATCTTTATTTAGCGTACTAGAGAGCTTGCCAAGATTCTTCCACATATCTTTAGGCAATTCCAAATTTTGGATATGGCCGTAGAACACATCAAATGACAAAGATATGATTGGCAATATAAAAATGAGCCTTGGTGCCATCATATCCTCGGAGATACATTTTCATCAACCCTTTCTGGTTTCCAAAGGTTATAATCAGGGCATATAAGCTCAAATTCGGATCGAAAGGTATTCATGATTGGTGATCACAGCACAGCATACAGATTAAAAAAATCCCAACACCAAGACTACCGAGGAAAAGAAAATGAAAGAATAACCCAACAAAAAAACAGGGGAAAATGAACACAATTTTAAAGTAGGAAAAATTTGCTCCAAATTAATAAAATTAGAAAAAAAAACAAATCAATCAGCCCCTAGACTTTTATACAATCTGCTAACTTGTTAGATCGAAATTTAATTAAAAGGAGTGAAGGGGCATTAGTTTTGAACATGAGACCTCTTCTCTACGATGAAAGATACTTGATCAACTCCCTTGTTAATCTGCTTCATAAAAAGGAAACTTATTTAACTAGGTGCTGCAACAAATGCCAAACTTAAAAAACATATGCTCCAGAAAATTTATCTTCAGAATTTGTCAAAGTGAGCATGAAAGAGAAGTGAACCTTAACCTCTCTTTGCCCTTGGTAAAATACTTAGCATTGAGGATTGAGAAAAGAATACAAAAAGTGAGTGTGCGCAAGTGGAAAAGCGGCATTTTTAGCCAAAAACTACAATTTAAGTATTAATGTATTTTTACAAATTTGATTAGTGGCTTTTGACTCGTAAGCGTATACGACTAAGTTGTATGGCCAAAGGATTTTAGTCTTCAGCATGATTATACAAGTGCAATCAAATTTCAATTATTAAAAAAAAATGGATTGCGAATTGGGAAAACAATAATAAATAAAAGAATAACGGATTGAGAATAGAGAAAAGAGTTAAAAATTTGCTTTGAGTGTTATGCTTGAGTCTTTTGCACCGTACTACCTGTCACACCACCTTTCTCGATTAAGGCTGGACATTTATTTAGCAGTTTATTGCTCTTAATTGTTTTTTTTTGCCCTTTGGGCGGTGGCGTTTGCCTATTTTAATGGCCGCATCCATTATTCCTGCATCTATTGATGCAAATGTAGGCGGCGGGAACTCGAATGATCATGCCTCCGGTAAAGAAACGAGCTCACAAGTTTGTCCTGAAGGTTTACGACGAGGTAATGACCCTCCTCTACCTGATCCTGATGTTGTTTTAGATTTGCCTCAATTTGAAAAGACTTGCTCTTGGCTTGAATCTTTCACTTTGGTTGCGTACTTCGTTGGTCGTGTCCCCCCGAAGAGTATTCTCAAACAGTGGGTTCACAACCACTGGCAAGGCTATGGTGTCAAACTTGAGGGCGTCCAAAATCTTACCAAGGGTTTTTTCATGTTTCGTTTCTCCAATCCTGAACATTGCAAGGCCATTGTGAACCATGGCCCCTGGTTTATTAGGAACACTCTGGTCATCTTTTCCCCCTGGACATGTGACTTTCAGGTCTTTGAACATGCTAAGCTTAAAGTTCTTGTCTGGGTGGAATTTCCTGGTCTACCTTTGCCCCTATGGAGTTTTGTGGAAGACCTGGTCAAACCCATTGGGCGTTTCATTTGCCATGAACCAAACAAGTTTTATGCGGCCCACTCACAGTGTCGGGTCTGTGTGGAAGTTGACCTAGCCAAAGACCTCAAGGAAACCATTGATATCCAAGTAGGTGACATTCGGTTCTCTCAACGAGTCCTCTACATTAATCTACCTAATACTTGCTTTTGTTGCCAATCCACCGACCATATGATTCGTGAATGCCCGCTAATGGCTTCCTGTCAATGAAAAGAAAAATGCTAACCCTAAACCATCCTCCTCCTCTGGTGAGGGTTGGACTGTGGTTACCAATAAGAAAAACCCTAAACCCCAGCAATCTGTGTACCGACCCGTTGGAGGGTCTACCTCAGCTCCGGCCCCCACGAATACCAAACAATCAGTTGCTTCCTCCTCCAGTTCATCGTTCCCCACTTGTGGCGTCCACAATTGCGCCAACGCCTGTAATTTCACAACCTCATTCTGAGGTGAATTGACACCTCTGGCAACAAGTCTGTGCGCACGCACGTTCTCGTAGTCCCTCTCCCCCAGAGGATGACGAGTATGTCCCACCGTAGAGGCGTCCTTTTTAGATAGGAGATTATGTTCCTTTTTCAAAAATCGTTGGTTGTCCATTTCTGCGAATAAGTTTGTTGTCTTGGGGGGCCTCGAGGAGGAATTTGGCATGAACCTTGATGATTCTCAATGATTGTGTTCTCTTGGAATGTTTGTGGTCTTACTGAACCAACCCGTCGTTACACGGTTAGGGACAGTTGTCAAAAGTTTGGTCACATGCATGTGCTCTCTGTCTGCAGGAGGTTAAGCTTGTTGGCTTTCTTCTCTAGTCTGTTGCTCGTACTATTTGGTTGGGTGTCATTTGTCATCATTCCAATCATGAGCCTAGGGAAAGGGGGCGTTCTTACTCTTCTCTCTCCTTCTCTGCAACATTCAATTATTTCTTGGGGTTCTGACCCCTCGACATTGGGTTGTGTGGTCCCTTTTAGATCTGCATAATCAGATTTTTGGTATTGCTAATATTTATGCTTCCAATGATGTTGTTGAGTGATCTTTACTCTGGCGGTGGCTTTTTGATGAGCTACCTGACGCACATTGGATCATGTGTGGGGATTTTAACATGGTGGAGTCTTTTGATGATAAAGTGGGGTGTCTTCCTATGCGATGGTGTGTGGGTGAGTGTGAAGCATGGTTTTACATGCGTAACAAGCTTGGAATTTTTTATCCTAACCACTATTTTTGGCATGCCTCTGATACACCCTGGTTCACCTAGTCCAACCTCCAACAAGGTGATGACAGAGTTGTCAAATGACTTGATCATGCTTTCCTTCCGGAACAACGGGCATTTTCTTCTCCTCCAATTCTAGCAAGACCTGTTTCCATCTGGGAAGGGACTTTGCTCTCAGATCATCTGCCTATTTTTTTTGAAATTGTGTGGCATCCAGCTCCTTTCAAACCCTGGAACTCCCAATTCTACCTTAACACTTCTCACCTGCAACATAAGAGAACTGTGGATCACATTCTATGCATTTGGAACCTGGTTGAGCGCCCTTCTAGTTCAGCTGGGTGGATTGTTTGGTGGCAGGATGTCATTATAAGAGTTATGTCCTTTCTCCTGTATGTTTGGAAACATGTTGTGTTATTCAGAAGAAGGGCACATAAGGCCTCTTCCCAGGAATATGTCAGAAGTTCCAGAGCCCTTGACCGCTCACCCTTCAATACCCGCCTTCAGACTGAGGTGGCACAATGGCGACACAAAACTTAGGATGGAAGAAGTTTATCAGGCCCATGGAGGCACAAATTAGAGCTTGGTTACATTGGCTCAAGATCGATGACCGAGTTACCAAAGAATTTTTTTTTCCTTCATCCTCGCCATGCCTCTAGTTCAATCTGGGCGATCAAGGGTGCTACTGGTCATATCACTGACCTCCCAGATGTCTTGCAGGCCTTTGTGCATCACTACCATGGTGTATTTGTTGCGCAACCATACACTCTAGAGAGGGATGCCGCTTTGTTACAGTGCCTTCAAGACAATTCCTTGTAAGCTTTCTGAGACTTAGAGAGTTTCCTGTGATCGTCCACTTTCTGTCGATGACCTTAAGGAAGCTGTCATGCAAATGAAAATCGACAAAGCTCCTGGTATTGATGGCTTTCCATGTGAGTTTTATCAGGTGTTATGGGATATTGTTGGTCCTAACCTTCATCATGTTTATTGTGAAGCTATGGCCAACAATTCTCTTGGGGCTTTGATAAATCAAGGTAATATCAAGTTTATCCCCAAGGCTAGAGATCCTGAGCTCATCACCAGTTGGAGGTCGATCACTTTGTTGAACGTGTCATACAAGATCATTGCCAAGGCCTTAGCCCTCCAGATCCGTAATATTTTTGCCTCTTATTGTGCGTAGCGAACAAACTGGTTTCATCAAGAGCAGATTCATTCTGGATAACATCATTTTCATTTGGGAAGGCATGGAGTGGGCCCGATTATCTGATCAAAAGGCTCTCTTCATCAAAATTGATTTTGAAAAATCTTATGACAAGATTGAATGGCCTTTCATTATTGCCATGTTACAAGCTCTTGGCTTCGGCCCTAGGTTCATCCAGTTTGTCAATATGCTTTTCCAGGATGCTAATGCCAGGCTTACCATTAATGGAGTCCACTCTGACATGTTTGAGCTTCACAGGTCCATTTGGCAAGGTGTCCCTTAGCTTTGGCGCTTTATGTGCTTGTTGTTGAGGGTTTCAGTTATCTTCTTGCCAAGTCTGCTTCACAAGGGTTAGTTAAGGGCATTTCTCTTCCTAATTCTAATCTGTAACTTATTAATGGCCACTTTGTTGATGACTCTTTCTTAACTCTGTCTGAGAATGAAGAGTCTATTACCAACACCTTGCAGTGTCTGGATATTTTTTTGCTTGGCTTCAGGTTCTTCCATTCAATGGAAAAAGACTCAATGCTACGGACATTCTATGGATCATATGCCTCCATGGCTGGAAGGTTATGCTTGGCAGTGGATTCAACTAGGGGTTCAATTCAAGTTTCTGGGCATTCCTTTTTCTTTCCAGGCTACTCCTGCTACTTTGTGGTCTTATGTTGTCCAACGAGTTGAGAAAAAAATTGCTTATTGGATTACCAAGCCTCTCTCTCTTGTTGGTAAGTTTCAAATTTGCTCTAAGGTGCTCATTGCTACTCATGTTTATTATTCTTCATGTTGGGCGCCCTCTAAGGCTTCATATGCTAAGTTGGAAAAGTTGCTTAGATATTTCTTATGGGCTAACACTCATGGTCACAAAGGCTTCCATATAGTGGCTTGGGACATTTGTTGCTCTCCTAAAGAGGTGAGTGGCTTAGGGCTTATTGACATTCGGCTGCAAGGCATTGCTCTTAGTGTCAAGTGGATTGTCAGGGGTTTAGAAGGTTTCGAGGCCTGGAAAATCTTTCTTCGTCATTGCATCTATCAAGGAGCCCCTTTTGGCAAGCAATCCTGGAAAAACTTGGGTCTGTAAAGCCTATTGCTCTCCCCTGTTCTAGTCAAAATTGGAGGAATGTTTGTTATGAAGAGTATCTGAAGGCATGGGAACTGGTCAAACCTCACCTAAGCTGGGTGGGGGATGGTTTTAGAACCAGGTTGTCCATCAACTCACACTCTTTATGGTGGTCTCCTATTATTAATTTTCACAATGTTCCCTTTTGCTATGGTCCCATGGATTAAAATCCTCCGGTTTTTTAAGCATGGAATCAAACTGCTTGGGGATCTTTTTTGTAAGGCTACCCATTCTTGGAAACCCTGGGTCCTTCTCAAAGCACAATTTAACCTCAACAATGGAGATAAAGAATCTATACAGGAAATGCAGAATGCCATACCTAAGGAGATGCTTCACAAAATTGGGGTTTCTCCTCCTGTTCAATGGTGGCGTGATTGGCACTGGCCCACTGCGACTCCCTTCAGTCGGTAAAAACCCGGCTTGGTTACCAACTTCTTTCTCCTGCCCACATCCCTTTCGAAAAATTGAACAAGACTTGGAAGCTCAACTCTCCACACAGGGTTCTGGAAACACAGATTCAATAACATTTGGAAAGCTCTCATAGAACTGAAAAAGGCTCATTTTCTCTGGTGCATTCTTTATCATGGTTTATTGGTTGGCAAAGATCTTCAACATCTTGGGGTTGTTAATCCCTTGTGTTTATCCGCATCAATGTCCTAAGTCCCTTATGCATTTGTTATGGTTTTGCCTGCTTGTTCAACCCACCTAGAAGTGTATTCACTCCCTCTTCCAACCTTTCTGCCCTGAACCCTTCACCTGGAAAATTGTTTTACTGGGGGAACTCGGCCTTGCTTCCTGCAAAATTCAATAAAATTTGGCAAAACTTTCGTGCATAAATTCTTTTTGAAATTTGGAAGATTAAAAATGACTCTATTTTTAATCAAACTTCTCTTAGCCTGGAGTTTTCTATGTATGCTAAAACTGGAATTATTGCTCATGTGTTGCTTCATATCCAGGTCTAGGTAGAGAAAGTCCACTTGGAGGTGGAACATCTACAGGATCTTCTCGCCCACTGGGGTAGTGCCCCATGCTCTGTCAATCAGGTACCATCTCCGCCACGTCATCCTTCTCCGCCTTGATGATGATCCCCGCCTCCCCCTCGGCCTCTGCCTCGTGGCCAAGGCGCCTCGGCAATGACACATGTTCCCAAGCTTGGGGAATTCCTCCCCTCTTTGGCGGCAAGCCGGTGGCATTTTCTAGTGCCTCGTTGGTGATGGCTGGGGGGATCCTCCCTGATCCCAAGATGGTGATGGCTCTGGCTAGGGAGCTCCTCCCTCTGGCTGCCAAAGTGGTAGTGGCTGTGGGTGGCCTTTTTCTTCTCCATCCTTTGGTTCCAAGTGGGGTGCCCCCCTAATAAATTTCCTCACTTAGCTCTTGTGATTTCTCTGACCAAGATAGGATGCTCTGGCCCATGATCAGGACGATGGGTGGGATCCTGTGCCGACATCTTTTGATCCCCCTGCAACGGGTTCGGGTGATGCTTCGCGCAGGCCGCCTTCTCCTGCCTCCTCCTCGTCTGCCATGTTTGTTGTTCCTGCTTAATTAGCTTCTTTGTGGCTCACTTATGTGACTTGTTCTTTGTTCGTCTGCATTTTGTATCACATGGCACGTGTGTGCCTGGTGTGGTGTATTTTGGGGTGTGACTTCTCCACTCAGTTTTTTGATTGGGGACCCTATGTACTTTTCTTGATCATATCAATATAAAAGTGTATTTCAATAAAAAATTAGCAAAAGTATCCATAGATGCTTGTGCAAGGTGGATAGGCACAATTAATATAGACTTTATGTTTTTTAAAATGATTTTTCTAGAGTTCAATTTAATTTTATATTATTTACAATAAATAAATTTCTACATAATAAAATTAAAGGAAGATTTGTACGTTAGTTGTCAATTTAACATTATTGTATTGCAAAGTATTTTCCAAACAAATAAAAAACTTAAATATTTGATTGTATTAATGGAACATTTATATGCTAGTTTGAGCTGCCATATAAAAATAATAATTAATATAGAACATGAATAACCTAAAAATTGTGTTTTACTTCCAATTTGTTATTTAGGAAACTAAAGTGGTGACCTAGATTTGTCTTGTTGTTTCTAGTGAGATGTCTTTGGGGAAACCATTACTAATGGATTTAACATATGTGAAACCTAGGCAACGCTTATTTATCAAACCCAATTTCAATTTCATTATGTTGGTTTTTTTTTCAAATAGACCATAGAGTACATGGGGGCAACTATACTAATTAGCAACTATCACTTGAAGATAAAACCTGTAAAGCCTCTAATTTTGTCATCAAGGTTTTCTACGGTGAAAGGCAAGAGGAACCATGAAAAGTAGATATGAGATATGTCTATATAACCCAACTCATGTCATAAAATTATTCTAAAAGTGAACTTCTTAAGTGGCTCTCCGTCTGACATGTTGGCATACTAATGATAATGGATGTAATATGTCTATAATTGTTTTTAACCAAGGGAACAAGATCACCTTACCAGGGACCTGGTTTTTTATGAAGCCACATATTCAATTTAATTTTAGACTTCTTCATGTCGTTTTTATGTTTGCATATCCATGGAGTACTCCTTATAGGTTTTTCCCAAAAGATATCCATATGTCTAGCTTATACCTTTTTGTCCTTGAAAGGGATTAGAATAAAGTCTTTATTTTTCAAAATAATTATTTCATACATAAATGTTAAGTGTGTCAGCTTGGGAGATGCATGTGATTAGTTTGGTATATGTACTCGAACAATTTGAAACAATGCCTAAAAATGTAATCTCATGGAATGTTATGATTACACAGTATGCTCATAATAAAAGATGTCCCCCCTCCCCCCCCCCCCCCCACTATAATGATTGCATGGGCTTTACAAAATGGGTTTAGATCTCAAAGAGACATCTATCTAAAATGAAGAACTATATAAATGATATGTCAACACTTCACAAAATGCCTAAAGATTCAAGGAAATTAAGAGTAATATTTATTCTTCATATCAATATTTGTAGTTGTTGTATACTTATAACATGTGGAATGGGGTATCCGCAAGCTACTCTAGAAGTCGATCTAGAGCCTTTCTCTTTGAAAATACGAGTTACTAGGTATTTACAAATCTCTCTAGACTACCATAAAAACACTCTTCATGTCAATATTTTAGAAATCCTATTTTTTTACAAAAGCAAGCAAAACTTGTTTACTATTACCAATATTTTCATGTTTACATGTGATCTTGTGAATGAAGCTTGGTCTGTGAAATAATGTCCATCAATTTAGTGCTCAAATCATTCAAAATATCCTATTACAACTTCAGTTGTCATAATAATTTTTTTAAAATCATATTGGCTACGATAAAATAAACTAATTTATGATCTATATCTACATATATTTAATTTTTTGTTATTTTCATATTTTTTCTGAAAAATAAGTATGTGGACATTCTGGCTTTGATTTTCATTATGGGAATACCGATGAAAACGTGAATCACATTGCTCATAGAGTCTTCGACCCCAAGAGAAAGGGTCCTTTGTTGTTCATTGCTCATAGCCCTCCATTGAATCCATGCACTATGTATTGTCCCCTGATAGTAAAACGGAAATAAATAATGGGATTTTACTCGCCAGTACCATAGAGCACAATGTGATTGGGAATATGAAATCGATGGTATTTTCTGTTTCAATCCCACAACAGAAAACTACCAACAATATTGTTACTTGTACAAAAACACAACACTAATTGTAATATTGTTGATAATTATCAGTCCACTTCCTCGGGATTGTCGGATCCCAACACCTTGAAATCCAAGGCCATGAAGTTCAAACGTAAATCCAATTACAAAACCAAAACCAAATCATATGAAAATGATCCTCAACTAAGAATGCAGTACAACTTTTCTTCCTGTACAACCTCATCTTCACGCCTTGCATTTGATCATGTAAATCGAGGAGGAATAGAACCTGATGCAAAAGCCATTGCCAAAATGAGAGAAATGATATATAGGGATGCAACATTTAGACCTGTGAATCTAGGAAAAGAGGTCTTCGAAAATCCAAGGCGCAAGAATGTGAAGATTTCAAGCAACTCACTGACATTAGAGGAGGGAGAAGATTAGTGAGAGGATAAGAATACTTCAAAGGCCAGTTCCGGCTGGTACTCAAATGGATACATCTTTCCATGGTTGATGAAGCAATGAACTACCTCGAGTTCCTCGACACCTAGGTTAGGGCCATAGTTATCTTTCAACCACCTTGTAAATTTTGAAATGTTGTGGGGGTTGTGTATATCCAACTTGCAAAAGACTGCATCAAGGCCCTCGTCTTTCAAGATTTTAACCGCAGTCAAGCCTCTATTGACGTCTCTCATAGTGAGCACAACAATCAAACCATTTTGTGCCAATTGACACGATTTCAAATCCTATACCTTTGTTTGATCCTGTGACCACAACCAACCAACTACTCATCCACCACCTGCAAACACTAATCTCATTGAGGCACACGAAACGGGATTTAAATTGCTCAATTTTTATTATTCCATTTCACAGTGCTTCCTCTTTTGTTAAAGGAATCTGGAAAATCAAATCATTCCTCTTCCCTAGAAAGTATTTTTATTTTGAAAATAGGATAAAAATATATATTTTTAAATGATAATAACAATAAAAAAAAAGGAGTCACACATAAAAATTAACTTTAGGAAGGCTAAAAAATGTTTTAAAAAACCCCTTTTATTTTGCATATATGCTAAATAGATATAAACATAGGTAGGGCGCCAAAGATATAAAAATAGAGAGGGCACTAAAAATAAGGGAATCTCAAAATTCAAGCTCAAACTTAAGTGGAGATTTCAGGGTTTTGATTTAAAATGTGAATTTTTAAACTTAATGTATTTTTAATAATTCAATCATTAGTATTTAATTTGTAATTATTATTTTTTTAATATGATAGTTATAGTATTAAATAGTTTGCGTTATGAACTTTAGTCATACAATAACAATGAAAATGTAATTATAAATTGATAGTGCTAAATACACTCTTCACCTAATATACGAATAAATTTATGAAGATTCTGTATGAGTTATAGAGCCAAATAGATTGAGTTGTGAATTTCAATCATATAATAACAATGAAAATGTAACTATAAATTGATACTTGATGGTTAAATACACTCCTCACCTAATATATAAATAAATTTATTAAAATTTTCTATAAGTTGTTTAATTAGTTGATTATATGATTTATTATTGAAATTGTTGGATGTATTAATTAATTTAATTTAATAAAGTAATCTTAATTATTTAAACTGTTAATGAATGCTTCGATAATAATCATCCATTTGCTATTTACTTTGTTGTGTTTAATTCATTTCAAGATGACCACCGTGAGTAGTCATTAACATCATTATTAAAATGTTGGTTCTTGAAACAAAAGTGTTGGTCTAAATGGAGCTGCACAGACTAAGCATTATTATTGTAAGAAAAGTGTCTTAGGCTGACAAAAATGAATATAAAAATTGCAAAGTTCCAATGAACAATAATTCCAACTTAAATATTTTAAAATTCGAAGTGTAATGATCATAGTTGTTAAAAATTGAGACAATATTGAAATGTGTACACTACTTTCTAAAAACATAAGTGATAGGTATAGTGAAACGACAAAGATATACATCTATGAAAAATTCAAAAAAAATGTACTATGTAATAACCATGGCACTTTAAAAAAATGTAAAATGCATTAAAAATAACTTTTAAAGAAAGGAAAGTAGATGTCAACAAACGATAAGCAATTATATTGATATATCATATTTAGTACCTCGTTATATCAAGGGTCAAGATTGCATTATTATACATTGATATGTCAACAAATAGATGTGTGAAAAACAAAAATCGCAAATGTTTAAATCATATCTCATACTATACAATAGGGTTATCTGTTTGCATCAAGAATGCCATGTATTCAAATCCTTTGCCATGATGCTCTCTAGATCCTCATCACTCTCAAGTTGTGGCTCCTCTGCAAGAAATATAAGAGGGGACAAATCGTTGAGCCTATTTTCCTCAAGTACATCATCCTCCAAGGAGACGACAATTGCTCAATTAGGTTGGATTTGGTCCCATTTTGTTGGAGAACCTTCCTTGTACCTTGGTTATACATGAGAAAGAAGATGAAGAGTGATATGAATGTTGATCAAGTTCTCTACCTTCTTTGACCTTAGTTGGTCCCTTTTCAATGAATGAATAAACTTGTTAAGTACTCCAATTCCTCTCACAAGATGAAGAACTAGCTACTAGTGAGTGTAATTGTTGTGCAAATGATTGCAATTAAAATGTTTCACTGTCATGGTGCCACCACCACTCTATTGGGTCCTTTGCATGCATATCATAAAGATTCTCCACTGTAGAAAACTGACCCCAGTCACATGAAAACATATTCTATTGAGTTTTGATAGTAGAAGCCTCTTCTCCTCGACCATAAATGTTTTTCACTACAATACAAAATAATTTGATTACTTTTCTATCCTCATATGAAGCTCTCTTCTTGGTGACTTGTTTGTATCATATCCCTTTGGATTTAAAGAGTAAGCGACATGATGTAGAGGTGTGTTAAGTTTATTCCATTTTCCATGTACCTTTTCCTTAATCAAAGGATTTAGAGAAGGATCCCTTAAGTATGTGATTTTTCTTATTTTTCACACATAGAATCAATTTCTTAACAAACCTTCCCTAGAAATGGCTTGTTTGGATCAACAAAATGGATCACCTCACAAATGAGCTGAAATAATTCAACAATAAATTTAGTATCAATATGAAAATGGTTGTCATGGTCTTCCGCATTTCAACTGCATTCTCTTATATAGATTGTCTCCAAGTTTCTCATGCACCATTAAGAATAATGAAACATATGGCCCATGTTGACAACATACAGATGGCTAAGAAGTTGAAAATATGAGCAAAACATGTATATGTAGGTTTGAGAAGTTTTACCGTGTATATGATGTAATGATTGCGTATGAACATTTATTTTTGCCAGTATTTTTCAAAAAGCTCAAAATACACTAAAACTTGCTAATGGCTTTGAGTGCATTATTTAATGCACACACACAACATGGTGTCCAAATATATGTTTGTATTTCTTTTGCACCAACAATTCAACTTTTTAAAATACTGATGTAACATTTTTAACAATTTGGACAACTATATGATGCAATTGAGCCCTTGCCCCCTCAATTGCATCATATAGTTGGTTCTAAACAAATTACATTTTTCTTGCCTTGAACAGTTGATTGCCTTCAAAAAAATATGTGGCTTTAAAGAAAATTACCATAATGTTTAGAACTAGACAATTTTTAGTATCAATCCAATTATTTATCACAATGTTTCATCCTTCTATAGACCACACTCTTTTGCTTGGTGTGGTTTGTTGCTCTATTCATTTTTTCTCTTTGTCATTAAGAGTTGTGAAAAACTTCTCATATCTAGGGGTTCATACCTACCAATGCATTGTTAATTGAACGAACCATCTCCTCATAATAAGGTGGGCGGGCAACATTGAATGGTATGCTATTCACATAGAAGTGTGCAATCAATCCATCAAAAATATCTCAATCGTGCACATCAAACATGTTTCTAATGGGAGTTTCAAACTTCCAATGTGTCATCTCTTACGAGAAGACCCCACACCCTTTGCCTTATGTCCATAAGACACATCTAACTCTTATTTAATTTTCTTGATTGCTCTAATATGATGTGACTGAGTTTGATCCATTGTTGAAGCTTGAGATCTTAAAGGAGTCACTTTTTCTTCAACCCTTTTTGTTTCCACATAGCTTCATACCATTTTACTTCAGTCATGTAAGGGTCACTTTCTTCTCTGGAGTAGAAAAAAAGAGCCTTCACCCTCATGTAAGTTCCCTGAAAGGACTTCCCAAAAAAATTTAAAGGTGATCTTCATTGTTTCACCACTTACTTTGTGAATGTTTTTGCAATAGTTCCACGATGGGAAAATCCTTATTTCTTTCCCCCCACCATTTCGACCAAAATAATAAAAAGATTTAGAATTACAAAAACTAACAAAACTCTTAAAATGTTAAAATATCTAAATTAAAAAAAATTATAATCAAATGATTTAGAATAATTGAAACTGAAAAAATAAATTTAAAAAACAATTGATTAAAATTAATATTATGAATATTAATAAACTAAAAAATGTTTTAAAAGACAAAATTTAAATCTGAAATTAATATTAAAAATATAATCAGTTGCGGTACTATTAACCCACAGTTTTCATAATAATCCGCCCGATCTCCATATTCTTTTGTTGGGCTAGGGCCATCTTCGTGAATAAATTTAGCAAAAATATTAAAATTGAAAGAAATTTAATATTTAAATAAAATCTTAAATTTAAAAAATGAGTTAAAATAGTTGTGTTAGGTTTAGAAAGGAAAGGCCTTGTATTTTCGTCGAAGTGTCACATCACTTGGATGATGATAATGTTGTGTTTCAAATGACAATGCAGGAAATTTCCTTTTTTAATGCAAAAATTACCGAGGCCATTTAAATTTAAAATCGATTCCTAAGAATTTACAATTTTAATTGCTTAGCGTAGGCATACCTAATTTGGACAATGAATATCCAAGCAATACTACCGCAAATTCGATGACATTGAATACAAATAGGGAAGTTGTCTTCATATTCAACTAGACTAATGGTAAAATGAGGTATTTGAAGTGTCTTTTTATAGATAAAATAACATGATTACACATTTGAATGAAAATGTGTTTAAAGTTTCTATAAGGTTATGGTGCAAATTTCAAAACCAAATATCAAATAGATGTTGAAAGTTTCCAGTAGATGTATCCAAGTACAAGAGACAACTATATACCCTTTTCATGTACTAGAGATACATACTTGTACATGAGGTGAGTGCCTAGTGGTGGGGGATGCGTCTTCCTGCAACACTGATGGTGATATGATACTAACCATTATTTTCTATATATATTATATTGTTTGTGAAGTAATTTGTTGCAGTGCAACTTATTGGTTTCCACCAACATTCATAGAGCTAAGTCCCCCCTTCTTCGGTATGGGGAGACTCCCATTATTGAATGTAAACTACCTAAAACTGTGGGGTGGTTATTAGGTCGGGATCACATAGGAATACTCCACTAAACATGTGGCAAAGTGCTTGTACAATGTACAAGGGAGGAATTTGTTATGAAGGGAGGTAAAGGGGAGTAGGAGAAATATAGAATGAGGGTTAATGTTGATAACAAAACTCCAGATTTGATGATAAAATTTAGCAACAACAATTTGATATCAGCACATGAAAATAGGAAAAATCTAGAGACATAAATATCGAAAATAATTGAGTAATTTCTATTGAATAGGAAGGGCATTTTATATAATTGCTTGCTCCTATAATCATGGAGACAAGTCTTATCTTTCTATCCTCAAATCTATCATCTATTCCATAGTCTTACTCCCACACCCGTATCTATGAGTTGTATAGGACAACCATTTGTGCACACTTATGATTTAATTAAATATTAAATAATGCAATTATTTGAACCATATGTTCACACTATGAACACTTATTTCCTAACAAATGTTGTGAGTAGGCACTATGAGATTCTCACCAACAGTAACTAGAGTATGTCCACAATCAATTAAAAAAACACAACGTAAGCAATCGACAAGACTAACAAACTAGAGACACAAAGTTCTGCAGATTCATTGATCAAGGACACAAAGTTCCTCCTTGGTTATACAAGATTACCAGGCTTGCAAAATTAGAGAGTAGGGATGTGTTTAGAGATTTTTTTAGCTTTCTACTCAAACTAATGCAGTGAAACGATAAAAACAAAACCAACCTCAGAAGATGTGGGATTAAGGTACCCGTAGAGAGGGATGATAATGCTTAAGGGTGAAATGTCCTTCCTTCTTTCACCTGTTAGGAATAATCTTTGGATTAGTGCTCACATTATTATTTGTAAAATGTTAAACGTAAAATTCATATATTACATTAGTAAGTTAGTGTGTTAGTAATATATTAATATTTTTATATTAATATCATGTATTTGTGTGTGAAAAATAAAGATTGTAATATTATTAATACGAGTCAGTAAAACAACTCATTATTAATAATATAGTTTATTGTATTAGTTGTGATTTTTTTAAATAAACAACTAACGTAGCTATTTGAGAGTTGTGTGAGAGATATATGGGTTTGGGAACTTGATTATAGGAGAGATATGTGAAGATATTGTAGGATTCAAGATCAGTTTTAAATCCTTGTTTTAAGGAGTTCAATATCTCTTATATATCGTAGGCTCTCTCACTATGTAAGTTGCTATAAGCTCCATGATATTCAATAACAATAAGAATGTATTTGATATAATTTGTATCTTTGTAACATTGCCTCTTATTGCATTATTCTATTATTTAATGTGATTGCTGCTATTATGTAGCTTAGGTATATTATCAATTTCACATCATCTGGTATTAGAGCACTGTTTCCTTCTGCAAGTGTATAAGAAGAAGAAGAAGTTGGTTGAAGGAATCCCGTAATAAAATTTCGAACAAACGCATCATAGTAAAAAGAACGCAGTTTACTCATATGACATCCAATTGATGTCTCATTTTTTTTCTGGAAAGATAAGAATAAGACACACAATATTGTAGTTTACATCAGCTTCAAATTCGTACTGTATCTATGCATAAATGTTCTGTGTAAGTTGAGTGAAAGTTTTTGTTGTTTTTAAAACAAATGTTTAATAGATTGATTGTATCTAAAAAACCCAGATTCGAAATATTGCGAAATTTATTGGGTTTGTTTAGTTAATAGCTAGAAAATGCCTGTTAAAATTTTACAAAAACTTAGTTTCTATTTTAAGAAAAACGTGGAAATGAAAATAGGAATTTGAAATAAAAAAAGTGGTTCATAATACATTTATGTAATTTTTTAATTGAACACATTTTCGTTTGTACGCGACCTCCGCTTTACGGGGGGTATGTTTGCGCTTCATGATCAAATTTTATAAGTAACTAAAGCAAAAAGATGATGGAGGAAGGAGGCAACGAAGAAAGTAGGTTAATTAGTGACATCCCGCAAGCAGCAAGTGACAGGGCCACACAATGAATTTGTGGCATTTATTTTTGTTGTGTGTTTAATTTTCATTGTGTGATGTAATAAGAACAGATGATTTATTCCCGTTTGCTCTTGTAATAAGTGAGATCCTGCGTGAGCGATATTTCTTGTATTTTCCCTTAAATGTAAAGACGGGGGTGGGGAAATGTGTGCGCTACTATGGAGTGGTTGGTAGTCCACTAAAAAACCAACTTGAGAGTATGTGAATCTCTTATAAAATCAAATACAGATTAATTAATGGTTCCATTAGAAAACGTATTGGAGTTGATGGTATTCTTTGAAAACCATCGTATCATGAGCATGTACCAGACAGAACTCATCCATGTTCGCACTAAGGGGGAATGTTAGGAATAATCTTTGGATTAGTGCTCACATCATTGTTTGTAATAATTAAATGTAATATTCATATATTACATTAGTAAGTTAGTGTGTTAGTAAGATATTAATATTTTTATATTAATATCATATTTGTGTGTGAAAAATAAAGATTGTAATATTATTAATATGAGTCATAAAACAACTCATTATTAATAATATAGTATATTGTATTAGTTGTGAGTTTGTTGAATAAACAACTCACGTAGCTATTTGAGAGTTGTGTGAGAGATTTATGGGTTTGGGAGTGACTCTAGGAGAGATAAGAAAGGATATTGTGGGATTAAAAGATTGGAGTTGAATCCTTGTATTAAGGATATCAATATCCTTTATATTGTAAGCTCTCTCACCATGTAAATTTGTAATTTCTACAAGCACCATGATATTAAATAATAATAAGAGTGCTTTTTTTATATTTTGTTCTCTGCAACATTGTCTCTTATTGCATTATTCTATTAATTAATGTAATTGATGCTATTTTGGATTAGATAAACTATCAATTTCATATCATTGCCGATGGAGGAACTTGCAGATCATAGACACTTAGAAAAATATGGGATTAGAAAGATATATGACGGATTTCCTGGAAAAGGCCAGTCCCCGGAAGGCAATGGACTTCCTTGCAAGGGTGTCAATCCATGTTCAAGAAATTAATCTGATAATGATAAGATAACATATAGAATTTGATATAAAACAGAAGCTGAAAATGCCGATACACAACGAAAGCACAAGTATGATTAAAATAGATATAAATAAACCGAACATGTATGGTTTAACAATGAATCGGGCTAGATGCAAGGAACGTGCAAAATGAACCTATAAGCTTTAGTGTTGTAGATGGAAGGATGTCAAGAAGTGGGATTCCTAAGGGGATCACAAGGGCATGAGGATGGTATGATGATACAAGTAGAAACACAAGGGCATTATGATGATATGATGATAAGTGGATTCACAAGAATGCCAAAGTTTTATTGTCACTTCTATCTTGTCTAAAAGGGAGGGGGAAGGCTTCTATTTGTAGCCTGAGGAAGGGGGGTTAATTTGGGTAATCGTGATTATGAAAAATTACCCTGATTAAGTGAGTGGAGATTAATTTTGAATATTAAATTCAAAAGTGGATTGCATATGGATTATCTTTGAATATTTAATTCAAAGGTGGATTTCATGTGGATAATATTTGAATATTTAATTCAAAGGTGGGATTTGTTGTGGATTATATTTGGATATTTAGTTCATTAGTGGGATTTGATGGATAATTGTTGCATATTAAATTCATAAGTGGGATAACATGGACCAATTTTGAATATTGAATTCATTAGTGGGATGACATGGACCACTTTTGAATATTAAATTCATTAGTGGGATGACATGGACCACTTTTGAATATTAAATTCATAAGTTGATTTAAAAGGGATTAATCAATTGATTTATATTGATTAATTAGATATGTATTCTAGTGGGAAAATGAATTCAAATGGAATTAGGAGGGAAATGAATTTTAATGGGAAAGCCTAATGTAGGAGAGTGGATGCGTGGTGAAGTGGAGGAACATCACCAAAAATTGGTGTCTACATTTTCCCCTTTTTGATGAGTCGTTTGTGTTGGGTAAGCCACGAGACAAAAACGATGAAGTATTGAAAATATTATGGATTGAGTTTTCCTCCTCAAACTTGGGATTCACGAACTAAGGGACGTCGATCATGAGTTTGAAAGAGATATATGTTTAAGGTCGGGTGGGTGAAGATAAATGGGTAAAATGATAAGGCAACGCAAGATGCCTCAAGCAAGAAGGATTTCAACAAAAATAAAAACTATGGCGATGATTCCGATATCACATCGGCAGGGGACAAAGGTTGGTCTCAATGGAAATAATAGCAATGCAGTACAGACTAGTGAGTGGGTGAAAATCATTGCGAAATGGAGGGAATGCAATGGGAAACCTCGCAAATGGAGGCAATCCAGGAGGAAAAATGGGTCATAGGAAAACATCAAACAATGCTCAATCAATATGCAAAAAGAATTCAAAATCCTTCATATGTGAGGAATCGAGTGAAAGGTATGCATCAACAAAGGACAGGGAAGCGAAATAATGATGCCCCAACACATGGCACAAAGATGGTCAAACGGAAAGATGTAAAAATTTGATGATAAAAAATGTTATAATAGGAAATAATTATGGCCACAAAGGTGGACTTTGAGAATAGAAAGGGATAGCTCCAGTGTTGGATAAAATGCCCCAAGGGGTGAATAATCATGGTTTCGAATACATGTTTCTTAAGAAAGGTTTTCCTTACAATAAATGATTAGACGAAGAAAAGAGAAAGCATTCCTTTTTCTCCGAAGAATAGGGGACGAATTCAATCTAATTTTGATAAACAAAAACAGTAGATCAGACATTTATGAGGGAAAATAGAAGATTGTAAGTGATGACCATGATGGTATCCTCCAAGACAAAAATGTCTTGGGAAGATGTGATGATGCCCATTCGAGAGGGCTAAGGAGAATGGAAGAAGCTCGCGAAAAAGGAGGGGTCGATGTCATAGAGAGTAGAACGAGAATGGGGTGTAATAGAACAAAGAAGATGTGGTCTATAAATGGGTAGATTTTTGGCGGCCTTGAATGTTAAGTGTGAAGATTTGTGGAAGGAAGAAATGAGTGAGAGTGGAAAGAGAGAAAAGGAAAGGACATGGGGAGTGGTTAGTGAAGGAAAGAAAAGTCAAATGTGAAGAAGACAACTATATGGAATAGACTGGACATGGTGGAGGAGGAGAAAAAAAAGGAATGAAAGAGGGGGAAAGAATAATATAGAAGGATGAGAGGAGAAGGGAATGAAGAAGAAAAACAAGAAGAAAACGAGATGAGAAAAGAGAAGATGATAGAGAGAGGGTGAAAGTACTAAGAATGATGAGAGAGAGAGAGAGAGATGCTAAAAAGAATGGAGGAGATGAGGAAAGTGCAGAATGTAAAGAATAGGGAAGAGATGTTAGAACGAAAGAGACTAGAGATGAGGAAGACCAAGGTATGGAAGAAAGCGGATGGAGACAACATATGAGAAAAACGAGGTACAAGAGAATAGTAGAAAAGGACGATAGGAGTAGGAAATGAGGAAGAACGAATACAAAGAAGAAGACAAAATGAGAAGAGAAAACATAGTAGAGTGTGAAAGCATAGAAAAGGGAGAAACATGTGCAATATGAAGGTAGCGAAAAAGATAAATGGAGGGAGGTGACAAAGATGAAGGGAGAGAAATGATGCGAAAATGGAGGAAATGATGAAGATGAAAGGAGATAAATCATGGAAAGGAGACGAGCAAAGTGAAGAATGTAAAGAAAAGGAAAGAGATGATATATAGAGAAAAGAAGACAAGGGTAGGTAATAGAGTGGACTCAAGGGGTCTGGAAAAAAAGAAAATAGAGAAGGATGTGAAGAAGATGGAGAATTTAAAGAAGACGAAAGAGACAATAGAACCAAGAAAATAAAGGAAGAGATTACAAAGATGTAGAGAAGATCAGAGAAGGGAAGGGGAATATGGTACAGACTGCATGGAAATGCATGTGAAATGTGGGAGGGTAAAAAAAACATGGGATAGTGAGGGAGAAACAATGTAACAATGAGAAATTAAAGAGGGAAGGAAGGACATGGAGTGGAAAAGCTGTAGAAATGCATGATATGAGGATAAGAGGATAAGAGGGTTGTATGATGAAGACAATAAAGATATTGAAAAGGGTGAAGGGAAGATGGAGAGGTTGCGAAGAAGTGATAACAAAAGGTAGAGGTGGAGACAAGAAAGGGGAGGAAAAGAGAGAATGGATGATGGAGGAAGCAATGTCAGTAAAGTAATGTTAGCAGAAGACCAACAATAATTATTGTTGGTAAAGGATGAAAGTAATAGTGAAAGAGGGTAAAAGAGGAATAGAGAATGGAAGAGGCAATGCCAAGAAAGGGACATCAGGGGAAGACCAACAATAATTATTGTTGGTGAAAAATGGGAGAAACAGTGGAAATTAAATGGAGAAGGACGAAGAGAGTGAGAAAGGTGATGTGGGGATAATTAACAGGAAGATAAAGGTGATGCAAGAGAATGGATGGAGAAAGGACATGTTGGCCATGGTGGGGGATGAGGAGCTACAGGATAATGAACTCTCCTTGAGAGGGATCCTCAAGTACGATTCACAAACTACAACGAAGATTAAGTAGAATTCCCAAACTGAAAAGTGCATTAGAGATAGTGTTCATAAACGTTAACAGACTTCATTGATTTATGGATGATGTTAATAGATGTCATCGTTAAAAGTAAACATATGGATATAGATGACATAGTTTAAAATTAGATATGAAAGAATGTGATTTTGATAAAAGGTGACCTTATCGATATAAACTCCACATAATCGTTGCAAGGAGAATAAGGGGAAATGATGCTTAGAACCGGATTGGAGGTAAACAAGGAAGAGAAGCATTGAAGACATTGCACTTGCAACCAATAGAAAATGTTAACACATAACCAATGATAGTTAGTTATTCCAAAGATCAAAGGGGAAACATGGATACAATAATCTCATAAACCTAATGTCGATAGGACAAGGGGGTTTGAGATGTAACTTGTATGCGGGAAGAGGGTTCTTAATAGGCGGTTGTTCCTAGGACTATGCCTCAGCTATGGGAAGGAGGAAGATGTAAATTGATCAATGTGGGAACTTTGTAATGTATACAAGAAAGCTGATCGATGCGGGAAGCTTTCTTAGGATGCTACAATATATAGAAGGTTGATCAAGGTCTTAAGTGGACGCATTTTTCTAAAAAATAATAACTTCAACTTGTATGATTTTTTTGAAATAGTTACACTCAAAATTGGAAGATGTTGTAGAAATATTAATCGTATCATTTTGAGTCTAGTTTCTAAGATACTAAATTTTATTGAAAATGGATAAGTTTATGTGGGCCAAACAACTAAAATACCAATAGACGCTCCTATTTTTATTGAAAAACATAATAGAGTGACTTTCGTGCCCCCCACCATTTTTCAAGCACCATTTAGTATTTTTGAAAACCCTTCAGTAAAAAGAAAGCTAGGAGCATATAGTTTGGGCTCCATTTTTTAAAGATTTTTTTAGTGAATATTTTTTTATTTATGATATTTCTAGTACAGAAATTTTATGTTTTGAAAAATAATAGAGCTCCGACCGTGCCTCCCCTAACTGCCTCAAAAAAAAAAAAAAAAAAATTTTAATATGTATAGAATTATGCCTAGTTTGGGCCAGTATAATTTTTTTTAAATTTCGATCACCCAAAAAAAAGATACACCATGAAAGATAGACATGTTTACACTTCAAAAAATAGCTATAAAAAGGCATAGTTAGAAACTAAATAATATGGAAACATTATATTAGTCAGAAAATTTGAAAAGTTATATTTTTAGAAAGAAGAGACTCTGATCTACGTCGTGGTATAATTTTTTAAAAATGGATCTATTGTTTTATTTTGATTTATCATAGAGGAAGTGTCATTTTTACATTTTCTTGTAAAAAATTGTTGTTTGATGTGTTTATGTAGGTCCATGTCTCAGGCTTGGGGATCCAAACCAGATCCCAAGCCTTGAGGCATGGCTTGGGAAAAGAGAAAACACAAAAAGCGTACGTGTTACATAACGGATACGGATTCTGTGTAGTATAAAGATTATGTATGCTTTTGACATGCTTCTGTTTACATAAATAAATGTTTAAGTATAAGTTTTTTAATATTAAATATAAGCATTATGTATGTAAATATAAGAAATTAGGGTCACTCTGCACCTTATGGAATTAGTCTCACAAATCCATGAGTCATGGTTTAGGAGATAGCTTTTTAAAGTATAATCTGGTCAGTACATAGGTAATTTTTCAGGATTTCAGCATTCAGCCTAAATATTTTAGCATTTAACTTCTACAATCGAAACCCTAAACCATAGGCCATAAAATTAAACACTAAACTATAAACCTTGAGCCCTAAACCCTAAACCCTAAACCTTAAACATTCAGCCCTTACCCATGAGCCCTAAACCCTGAACCTTAAATCCTTAACCTCGATCCGTAAAACCTAACCATAAACACTAAACCCTAAACCCTAAACCGTAAAACCTAAATCCTAAACCATAACCCTAAACCTTTGACCTTGAACCCTAAACCCTAAACCTTAAACCTTGAACCATGAGCCCTAAACCCTAAACCCCAAACCATATTTCATCAATATTTCCTAGTCTTGTGCCTAGAACCATCATTGAGTTTTCTTATAGAACTACCTTGTTTATGAGAGGTGGGACAAGTAACTAAATGGATATGACATCTACCTTGTACCTTGTAATGCATGTATTACACATCTCTTCCAAACTTGTTTCTACCCACATATACTTGCGCTCTTGAATGTAAATTTATTCACACTCTAAAAAAAATTTCACATCTCATATTTCCATGTATGGTATTATGCAAGCCAGGATGACCCATTGGAAGTTGGAAAAAATAACCATCACAACAAAAAACTAATCTTGAAGGAAACAAAAGAAACTTAGAGAATATATCAATGCAGAAGTGTAGGATCATAATTGAATTTCTTGTAGTATCCTCTCCTCCAGAGAAATATAAAGTTCAATTGTTCTACTCAAATGGATAGTAAATTTGACAGAACTTCCTAAAGTGTTCAAAATAAGCATATAAATAGGGGAATGACTAAGAACACTAAGGGGTTATCAATCACCTAGTAAATATTTTTTGTTTAGTTCTAAATGGTAGTTACCTGGCCTGCGACTTAGTGACCTTCCATTCATTGATAATTCCTTATATGATAAACCCATGGATGTTTTCAAAATCCCCTGAACAAAAAGATAAGGGTAGTCATCAATCCTAGTGAAGGGTGTGATGTGATTTCTAAGTAACTTGAAATTCATATAGATTTAGAGTTCATAACACGAATTTACAAATATCTACATCATTATAAATGGAAATCAAGTAACAGTGTCTCCCTATACATCTAAGGATTAAGGACTATTGGGGTCTTTGGAAGGATTGGATAGTCAGGAATATGACATTTTCCTCCTTCAAAATATCAACAGATGAAAAACATCAAATTTTGATGACTCTCTTTGAATGTTCTGCCTACAAATTTGATGAACCCTGAACTATGACCTAAACCCTTAACCCTCAACCATGAGACCTAAACCCTAAACTCTAAACGCTAAATTCTAGATAAACCCTAAACCCTAAAACTAAAATAATAAATATTAAGCCCTAAACACTAAATATTGAACCCTAAAACCTAAAACCTAAACCCATAACCCTAAACCTCTGAGCCCTAAAGCCCTAATCTCTAAATACTAAATCCCTAAGCCCCTAAAGCTCTACCCCACTAAATATTAAACCCTTAAACCAGTAACTTTGAACCTGCGACCTAAACCCTTAACCCTAAAACCTAAAACCTAAACCTCAGCCTTAAACCCTAAACCCTGAACCATTTTCCCTAAGCCCTGAACCCTGACCTGAACCTTAAATCCATAAAACATGAACCCTATCAACCCTAAACCCTAATCCCTAAACCATAAACCCTAAACCTTAAGCCTTGAACCCTACACCCTAATCCTTAAGCACTAAGCCCATAAACCCTAAACCCTTAACCCTAAACCATAAACCCTAAAACTCTAAACCCTGAAGCCCTAAACCCTGACACCCTAATCCTTTAAGCCCTAAGCCCTAAACAGCTAAACCCTGAACTGTAAACCCTAAATCCATAAACCCAAAACCTTAAACCCTAAGCTCCTGAGCCCTAAATCCTAAACCCTAAAATCTAAAATATGAGCCTTAAACACTAAACCATAAACCCTAAACCCTGAGCCCTAAACCCTAAGTCATAAACCCTCACCCAAAGGAAATTCCTAAAAATATCATTCACCCAAAGGAAAGTCCTACAAAGATTATTCATGTTTCAATGTGTAGGGAATAGTGTTTAAGGTGATCAATTGACTCATTTAGTTTTTATGAGAGACTACTTCCTTTGAAGGCCTAAAAAGGCATTTTTTTCCATTTTGTAGTTAATTGAACACCCTTTAGAACAAGCTAAAATGAGCTAGTCATGTCACCGAGTTATCAAGGACCATTATTTGTGAAGTATTAAGGCATCGTTTGTCTCCATAAGAGACATATGAGAAAAAACATGTATGAGAATCATGAATTTGATTCCATGAAAGAATGCTTTTAGAGATAGGAAAGGTGAGGGGATGATCTTTATATGGAGCACCATGTTTCTAAGAATGAGCAATCATCTGAGTTCAATTGATGTAATTCACTTAGTACTATTCATAAAACCTCATTCAACACCTAATAGTGTTATCACACCTTAAGGAGGAGGCACATTACAATCACCTCATTTTGGCCATAGGAAAGGAATCCCATTCAAGGAACAATCCTTTATCTACAAAGTGAGGATATATTTTTAGTAAGAAGTAGACAAACATCATAGATTTAATTCATGGTCACTAAAGTGAATTATGGACCAAATTTAAAAATTAGTACCAATTCAAGCAGTGGTAGGGCCAAAATCCATTTTAGAATGTTAGAAAACCTTAAAAATGACTATATGCTTTCCCAAAACAAAGATTGACTACAATATATATGCCCTGAAAGTTTTAGGTCGTTTGCTAAAATCCTAAAAATGAGTAAGTACTGACCAGATTAGATTTTGAAAAACTATCTTCTAGATTATAACTGTTGGAGCTACGAGACCACTTCCATAAGGTATAGAGTGACCCTAATTTCTTATATTTACTAAAATAAATTTAAAGTATAAGAAATAATAAAATAAATCTTATACTTCAACATTTATTTTTGTAAGTATACCCCCCAAAACACATATGCATGGTCCATACTACACAAAACATGTACACGTTTTGACTTGTTTAAAATGAGTACAAGTTACAAAATGCATACACGTTATGGTTTAGTGACTCCCAAGCCAAACAAATTAGAAAACAAGCGTGTTTTAGAAAAACATGTATGTGTTTTGGTTTTTTTTGGATTCTTGTCCACTTTTTGGTCCCCCAACTTCATGCACTTACCCAGGTATGGTCTACGTTTTGCTTTTGCTCTTGGATTTTTGACTTTTTATTTGAGATGACAGGATAAGATATGCATAATAGTTGTCCTTCGGGGATCAAACTATTTTATTTATATGCTTTATATGAACAGTTTTCCTTCGAGGGATCAGTTTGTTTTTGGATAAGATAGCATGAGATAAGAGAATCCATAATTTTGACTTTTTTTCTCTCTTTTTTTCTATTTGATGGGAAAGAGTTGGGTATAGCTTGGTAGACCACTTAGGAGGGCACGATGATTGTACAAGTGACACCCCTGGACCCTTAGCATGGTTTCAATAGGTAAATAAGATGATTATGAAAATATTAATCATGGAGTTCTCACCAAAAAAGGAGAACATATCCAGTAGGGAAATTCTATGGACAGAGTCATGGTGCCCATATTCAAGGTCATGTTTGGGAAGTGATGGTATACCACATAGTTCCATATCATTACAATGATAGATGGAAGGGGCTAATGGTGGGGAAATGATCTAAAGATATGACTATGTTCTCATTGGTAGGTATGTTAACACTAGAATGGTCATAAGTGCAATGCATTAAGAGGTTCTGCTTCTGGTTTACCATTAAGGTAAGCCCGACTTTCCATGTAATGTTGCATTCAAAATAGGATGAAATCTTGATAGGATGACAAGATAGATGAGAGAAGATTAAAAAACTATGTGCTACCCTTTAGGAAGCGAAGAAGATATGTGTCCCTAACTAGACAAATAGATGGCCACAAAGGTGGACTTAGGATGAAAATAAATGGTCACCCAAGAGGGGTACAAATGTGATCACAAAAGTGGGTCTTAAGATGAGGAGAAATGGTGCCCCAAGGGAGGGACTAATATGGCCACAAAGGTGGACTTCGGATGAAAATATGGTACCCCCCGAGAGAGAGAGACAATCATTGCCACAAAAGTGGACTTAGGACGAGAGGATAAAATGGATGAAAATATGGTGCCTCAAGAGAGGCACGAATATGGCCACAAAGGTGGACTTATGAATAAATTGTCCCCCCAAGGGATGGAAAAATATGTCCACAATAGTGGATTTAGGATAAGTATGAATGGTCCCCCAAAGGAAGGGACACATATGGCCACAACAGTGGACTTAAAATTAACAACATGGTCCTTCAAGGGAGAGACAAATATGGCCACAAAAGTGGGCTTTAAAAAGAGATGAAGATTTAGACAAGATTAATGTGAATTTAAGATTGGATGAGATTAAATAAAGTGAAGTCCCCCCAACATCAAGGGAGTTGTGTGCATGGATAAAAGATGAATTGATGTGGAAGGGATGCTAAGGATGAGGGGAGGATATCCACCTAGCGAGGGATATTATATTATATGTGGATGAGTTAGTGGATGCCGAAGGAGTTTAGATAGGGTTGTTTTGAATTTGGATTGGGTAAACGGTTAGAGAACACCAGGGTGATTGGAAAGATAAAAATTATCAATGAATAATGTAGGACCTTCCTTAGGAGGATTGTCATTTGTGGGAGAGATGATAAGGGATGATGTGGATGGATAAGTCTTGGGAAACCCAACGGATGGAGTATGAATTGGATCAGATGTAGATGGAGAAGGATGTTCCCCCAGAATGAGGGAATCATCTTTCTTAATAAGGTTATGGACAATTGTTTGAAATGCCTTACAACGTTCAATTTTATGGCATGGGGTACGATGATAAGCGAAAATGTAATTGAGATTGAACCACGATGGATTTGGAATATGTGGATTAAAAGCTTTAATGGGAGGAAACATGATGGCATATATTCGAATTAAATATCGAAGGATATATGTGTAGGACCCAACCGAAGTGTCATGGGGAAGGTAACTCTTGTGGGTTTTGATAGAATATTTTGGCTTAGCTTTATGGGAAAGAGCAGATGTAGATTGCATGGGTAGATTAGATGTCCTAAAAGATGAATCAATTTTGAGAGGAGGGTTATATTGTTTGGATTGAGAATTATCGTCGCAAGGTGTATTAGATGAAGGGATTAACCCTAGAATAGATGTTGTAACATTGGATTGTTGAGGAGAGGGAAGACCTAACTTCTTACGAGGATGTGCATGAAACTTTTAGGAATGTTTACCATGAGATTTAGATTTTGATCGAGAAAAATTACCCTTGGCGAGCATGATAATAATCTCAACTGGAGGATCTAAATATTGCGGTGTAGGTGTAGATAGTGATGGAGAAAGAGAACAAAAACACAAAGAGGATATTTATGGAGAAAGAGGTGTTTGTATAATGTGATTAATAAGGTATATGTGATATTTGGATTGTGTAGGATTTGGATTGGCCAAGGTGGAAATAGTTGGTTCTGTAGTGGGAGGACGAAAACCATTTATGTTTGACTTAGGAGAGGGTGCTTGTTCCATGAATTTTTCAAGGGGTATCATCGAAATATTTGCAAATGGAGAGGATGTGGTCAGTGTGGTAACAGGTGATGTGGCCATGGGAAAATATATAGGTACATGTGACAAAGATATCAAGGTATGGGTAGTTGGATTTGTTGATATGACAGATATAGGGGTAGTTGGGATTGATAGGTAGGTGGGAATAATTGGGCCATTTGGAGATGTAAGTGATGTAGTGATAGCTTTGTTTGATGTAGATGTAGTTAAGGAGTTGAATATGACAGGGTGGGGCACGATAGATATGGATGAAGTGGTATGTATAGTCGAAGTCGATGTGGATGTGGTAAAGGTATTGATTAATGGAGATATGGCCACAACAGTTGATGTTGTGGGTACAGAAAAAAGTACGAAAGGAGGAACTGGGATCGACTCTAAGGATGGTATAATGGGTAAAGGTGGAATGGATGTAGGTAAGGTAGTAAAATCTAATTATGGGGATTTGGCAACCAATGGAGTAGATATGATGGGTAATGAAGTAGATTTAGGATTAATATCAGGTGTAGAAGTAGGTGGGAATGGTTGTTTCATAAGTGTCTCAAGGGGTAAGAATGATATGTTTGTGAATGAGGTTGATGTGGTAGGTGTGGATGTTGGAATAGGTTTCAAGATAGATGTAGGAATGATTGGTGTGGTTGTGGGTATAAGTGTTAATGGGTTTGTATATGTAGTGGCAATGTCCAAGGAGGTGGATGTGATCGGCGATGAAGGAGGGGAAGTTGTGGATGGGATAGGATCTCGATCCATGGTGTGAAGAGTGTTTATAGTATGAGCATTGGGGGCTTGTGTTGTAGCGGTGGTGGATTGACTTGTCATTGTGTGGTTTGGGAATAGTTCTTTAAAGACCTCTAGTGGTTGATTTGGAGTTTCGTTGGGGTTGTCTACTTGAAGGTTACCTTGATGAATGAGTCTTTGGACCAATTTTTTAAAAGTTCAACATTTCTCTATGTCATGTCCTCGGACTTGGTGGTATTTGTAATATTTACAATAATGTTTTTCACAATACCACACTTGTTTTGGTCTTGATGCATCAAGTGGTTGGATAGGAGGATCTGTGATTAGATTTACCTCCATCAACTTATCAAAAAAGCGTGAATAGGATCGTTTGACGTGATGTTATGTTGGGATTGGATTTGTTGTGTGGCATGAAATGTAGCTTGATAAGGCGACTGATATGTTTGTGGATGTGTGGGGGTTTGAGGAACCATTTGATAAGGCGGTCAATTAATTTGTGGATGGGGTGTTTGTGAAATTATTTGATAAGGCGGTTGATTAATTTGTGGATGGGGTGTTTGTGGAATCGTTTGATAAGGATTAATATATGTCATGGGTTGAGATTGGGTAAGTTGCTGCAAAGGTTGATATTGAGAAATAGGGAGATGATGTGATTGTTAAGATTGAACAAGTTGTGGTAAATGATGAGTGGGGATATGAGTATTAAGAGGTTGAGATGGCTAGATAGGCATACTAGTAGCGGATGGAATAGAGTTGACATAAACTGACATGTGTTGAGTAGGATCAACCAATTGAGTAGATTGATATGATTGAGATATTGTGGGAGATTTACGAAGTAAGAATTCATAAATGGGGTTAAAAGGAGGTCCAAGGGTTTCTAAAGGAGCAAGAGATAAGGGTGTAATTGGTATAGAAAGGTTGGACTGATGAGAGATACGAGGATTGGTTTCAAGATAGGGGTGATTTTGGATGACATGGTTCTCATGCAATGAGACTATAGAGACAAGGGGTTGGATAACTGAAGGTATGGTCTCAAATGTAGAATCATGTTGATAGATATCATTAAAGGAAGGGAGGTCATTGGATGGAGTGGATTGTTGTGTTGTTTTGACCTGAGAAAGAGTGACAATAGGCATGAAATAGACAAACATTTGTTTATGTAATTTGAACTAACAAATAAATCAAGCAAGACGTTTCTTATCATCATGATTAATTAGAAGATATGAAAAGAAAAGAAAAGTGGAGAACGAAGGTACCTAAGGAACGATAATCTAAGGATGGTTTCCGGTAGTTTTGGCTAAGGAGAGTCTTAGCTGGCTTCTTGTTGGGTGGTGAAATCCCAAATAGTCAACCAGGTAAGGAGATGTTTTGATGTGTTATTTAGATGCGTGAGTTTTAGGTTGTGTGTGATAGGACATGAAATGTAGCAAGTTAACCTCCTACTTAAACTATGTGATCAACAAGGATGCAGAAAATAAAGGTTCTTTTTAAACCAACTCGAAGTGTGATCTTTCAACGAGGACACACACATGAAAGGGAAATTGTAATGTAGAAAGGAGCAAATAAGGAAAAATAAGGAATACCTAGATAGTGTTTTTCCTTTTTATCTGATTGCACGTGATAATGACGTGTTTGAAAGTGATAATCAGTGACTAGGAATGTCTGGGTTCCCTAAAATTGCACTATGCACGATGAGCAGTATTGTGGATGAGTGTGGTGAAAGTGGTTTGCGGCGTGTTTATGTTTCAACAGTTGATCTCTGACGGCGTAATTTGGTGGTCACAATGTGGTGGAGTTCACCTGCAAAAGCAATAACACGATTAGTGCACGCGGTTGACAAAATAAGAAAAATAATACAGTGGTCCTAATAAAGATTTCCCAATTTCGCCTACCTACGCATGTGGGAAAATTGAATAGTGCGACTACCAACCAAAAATGCCAAAGGAAGCTAGGTGGCCACTAAAGTTGGATGGATGAGACCTTAACTTGATTTCAGTCAAAGTAAATGCAAAAGAGGCGGAGAAAAGAAGATTTCAATGAACTCCCCTACATCATTTGATATTTTTGGTCACCCGCCTATACCACCATTCATGTGGGAAAGCGAGACAGAGATCGATCCGCAGAAGAATACAACTCTAAAGGGTCTGTATGAATGGTCTTCCAACGTCTATACGCAAAGTGAAATAGAAGGTTACTGTAAGACGACGGTCTATCAGGAACGCCCAGATTGTCTAATGGCAAAGTGCACTACGCGAATGGAGGCGGGCAAGGAAGTATACCCTATGCCATTGTCGAATGGAAATCTTATGGACCAAGGGAATCGGGGATGGGAAGCAGTATGTTGTGTGGGAAGACCATTTCGAGAAGCTTTGGTAGCTATTTGCGTGTGGATTGGTGCACCGGTATCTAGTATGAAATGTGAAGCTTCTCGGTGAAAGGTTCCTAGCTGGTGGTGAATACGTAATACTTGTATTGTATCCGTAAATCTTACGTTGTTATAGATAATATTAAATATGACTTATACAGTATAGAATAGTCTAGGCGGGATCAAAGGAAGATGGTAATGATTTAGATCTCGCGGTTACTGGAAAGAAGGGAGATCTGGTGGGGAGATCAGGGAAGAAGTGTTGGGGGATGAAGCGATGTATATGGGTGGCGAGGGAGAGATCAACGAGCTGTGTAAATGGTGGCTCGGGCGAGGGAAATGGCACCGTATGCGAGGTAGTGTGATACAGAGATGTGGGAGAGTACTCCTGGCCGAGTTTGTATCTGAGTGGGCAGAGGGAGCTCGAAGACCGGGAATGGACTGTGCAGGGGAGGCGAGAAGAGGGCTCGGGGAGTCGTGTGGACGTGGGGAGCGGAGTTGGGACAAACAGGCCTAGGTAGAGGTCTGCGGGGACGGGGGTAGAGTTGGGACCCTAACTTTACCTTGGATGTCCGCCCTAGACCAATAAGTTGAGCCAAGTGATTTCTTACAGGGCATCTAGAAATAGTGAAGGATTTGAATGATGAACAGACAACTTCAATGCGAGAGGTGTTAAACGTCTTCGACATCGATTGTGATAACTACATCACTGTAACCGAACTGGGCACCGTCATGCACTCTTTAGGAGAAAATCCAACCCAGGAAGTGTTAATCTTAGTAGTTAGTAGCTTGGACAGCTGTTTGTCCTCATCCATTTGTTATGGGTAGTTTGGACAGCCTAGAATTTAGAGAAATAGTTGTTTTTGTCAAACAAATATTGTTAGGATAAGAACAATTGTTATCTAATATTGACTCCTTTTAGGTGACACCTTATAACCAAGGTTGTTATGGTTATTGAGTTGTCTTAATCTCAACCGTTCATTTGTATTAATCTCGGCCGTTGATTTTCAACGAGAGTAGTATATAATGGGGTCATTGGGGTCATTTGTAACAAAGAAGTTTTGAGAGAAACTTGCAGTGTTAGCAAGGGCTCAGAGATAGCGTTGGAGATAGCAGTGGAGGAATATCAGCAGGAGGATTAGGAGATTGTCGGAGCTCTGCCAGTAAAAGGCAAGCAATAATTTGTATCTCTTGATTTGCGGAAGTTTAATATATTTCTCATCTGTAGTACTAGTTTTCCCTACGGGGTTTTTCCAGAGACAATTGTCCGAAAATATTGTGTTCACCTTGTTGGGTATTTTTTATGTGTTTGTATTTGTGAAGTTACAGTTGTGTTATTTTCCAAGATTTGTTGATCAAATAATCTTACAAGATAGGAGGTTAATAATCAGTAACTGTAATAGATTTTTCACATGGTATTCAGAGCTAAGTTCGGGTAGAAGAGATTTACCCTAGGTGAAAGAAAGTGAGGGTTTATAAAACCCAGGTTTAACCTCTTCAAAATTATTATTATTATTTTCTTTTAAGATGGCCTCAGCAGGTTTAAGAGATCAGCACAGATTGGATGGAGCCTCGAATTTTGGTGTCTGGAAAGCCAGAATTTCTCTATTGCTGGAAGAGAATGTTATCAAGGAATATGTGACCACTGTTGTACCTGTACCTACAGATGCAACACAACTCTTAGCATATAAGAAGGAAGATGCCAAGGCGAGGAGGCTGATTCTTGACGGTGTCAAGGATCATATTGTTCCGCATATTGCAGAGTTAGATACTGCGAAGGCGATGTGGGATGCCATTATGAATCTGTACCATAATGCTACCACTAATCAGAAGCTGATTCTTAGAGAAAAGTTGAGGAATACCCGGATGAATAAGGGAAAAGACGTCACAAGTTACCTCACCAGACTTAGACTTGTCAAGGATAAATTGGCAGCTATTGGAGACAAACCAAGTGATGACGAGCTAGTGAGAATAGCCCTAAATGGGTTTACTAAGCAGTCGGATGTCTTTGTTCAAGTCATCAATGGACGAGACACCTTACCGAGTTGGGATCGACTATGGAGTGACCTCACTCAGGAGGAGCTTAGACTAAGTCCTTGCCAATGGAGCCAACAATAAGAGTCAGAAAAGTGAGGTGGAACAGGAAAATGTTGCCCTAGCGGGTAAAGGGAAAGCAAAGAAGGGGTCTAGTAAAGGATCAAATTCACAAGGTGAAAAGAAGAAGAAAGATTCTTCAAAGATCAAGTGCTATGGTTGTCACGATTTTGGCCACTATGTCAGCGATTGCCCAGAAATGAAGAAGAATGAAAAGAAAGGCAAGAAGCAAGTTGCGGCTTCAGCAAGTGCAGATGAGCTCTCTAGTAGAATGGAAGATGAGTTTGCACTCATAGCATGTATGGTTAGCTCAACCTCACAGAGTGTTTGGTACATAGATAGTGGGGGCGTCATATCATATGACAGGAGTTAGAGAATACTTCTCCAGTTATAAGGAAGAGAGCACCAGAATCCTAATCTCTTTGGGGAACATGTCCAAACTCAACTCAGTTGGGAAAGGGACTGTTCAGTTTTAGAGGGAGAGTGGTAAGATGATTCCCCTTCATGATGTGTTGCATGTTCCAGGCTTAGGGATGAATTTGATTTTTGTATATGTCCTTCAGGACAAAGGGTACAATGTACTCTTTAGAGGGGTTACATGTGTTGATCAAGCACAAGGATTGGAAATCACCCATAGCTATTGGAGTTAGGAGCGGTCGGCTTTATAGGCTGCAGTTTGATATTCCTAAGGCACTCATGAGCAATAGTAATCTTAGAGATCAGGGAGAGCTATGACATAGCAAGATGGGCCATAATCCATCATGGAGCCCTTAAATTACTTCACGAGACAGTGACAGGTGTTCCTGAGGTGAGCACAAAGCACGATGATGTATGTAAGGGATGCGTGTTGGGGAAGTTTGCTAAAGCATCTTTTCCAAGGAGTGACACCAGATCCAAGGGGCATTCTTGATCTAGTACATTCAGATGTATGTGGACCAATGTCGACGAAGTCTCTTAGAGGGTATGAGTACTTTGTTACTTTTATTGATGATTTCTCCAGGAAGACATGGATATACTTCTTGAAGACCAAGGATGGGTTTTCAGTCGCTTCCAAGAGTTCAAAGCTATTGTGGAGAATTCGACAGGAAGGAAGATAAAAGTTCTTCGGTCAGACAATGGAGGCGAGTACAAAAGCAATGAGTTCCAGGAGTTCTGTACCAGAGAAGGAATCAAGAGAGAGTGGACTGTTCCTTACAATCCGCAACAGAATGGAGTTGCTGAGAGGAAGAATCGGTCTATAACAAAGGCATCAAGGGCTATGTTGCATGACCGGATTTACCCCGTTATCTGTGGGCAGAGGCATGCAATACAGTAGTATACATACAGAATAGAGTTCCACATAAGGTACTAGGGAAGATGACACCAGAGGAAGCATTCACTGGGAAGAAGCCAGATGTCAGTCACTTTAGGATCTTTGGGAGTTTGGCATATTGTCACATTCCTAAGGATACACGTACCAAGTTAGATCAGACTGCAGAGAGAGGGTACTTTGTGGGGTACAGTGAAACCTCTAAGGCATATCGGATATTCATTCTGGGGACCAGAAGGATTATTGTTCGACGTGATGTCAAGTTCATGGAGGGACAAGGCATTTATAAGGTCTAGAGATTTTCCATTAGATGATCAGAGTAAGCAGCCAACAGAAGCTCCAAGGATCACTCAATCAAGTCAAGGGCAGCAAAGCTCGAGTACAGTTACTAGTACAAGCATAGACTCAGGAGGAGAGAGTTTTCAAAGTATGGAGCAACAGGTGCAAGAAGAGATGCATCAAGAAGACATGGAGGTTGATATTTCATCCTCTATAGTTGGCAGCAAGAACCGTGAGGTTCAACAGACACAGAAGAATACTCGAGAGTTAGTGGGTACTCCTAGGAGGAGTAATAGACAAGGGGAAACCACCAGCCAGGTATGATGATTATGTTGCATTAGTTAGTATGTTGGTAGATAGTGAACCTTCTAGCTATCAGGAGGCTGCACAACATCAAGTGTGGCAAGAAGAAATGGTTGAGGAGTATACTTCAATTATGCAGAATGATGTGTGGGAGGTAGTGCCTAGACCAACAGATAGGGCAGTGGTTGGATCACGTTGGATCTATAAGATCAAGCACGGTGCAGATGGTAGCATCGAGAAATATAAGGCAAGGTTCATGGCAAAGGGGTTCTCTCAGAAAGAGGGAATAGACTACGAGGAGACATTTTCTCCAGTTGCCAAGTATACTTCTATACGAGTTGTAATCTCAATTTCAACACAGATGGGATGGCAGATCCATCAAATGGATGTCAAGACAACGTTTCTTAATGGTGAGTTGAAAGAGGAGGTATACATAGAACAACCAGAAGGCTTTGTAGCACACAGCAAATAGACCCACGTGTGTAGATTGAAGAGAGCGTTGTACGGACTCAAGCAGGCTCCCAGAGCGTGGTATGAGCACATTGATAGTTACTTGCAGGAAATTGGCTTTGTGAAGAGTGAGGCAGATGCTAATCTCTACTACTTTGGTAGTTGGAGGTGAGATTCTCATTCTTGTTCTATATGTAGATGACTTGTTTCTTACAGGTTCACTGGGGCTCATAGAAGAATGCAAGAGGGATCTTGCAGCAGAGTTCGAGATGAAGGATTTGGGACTCATGCACTACTTTCTAGGCATGGAGGTATGACAGAAAGATGGAGAGATTTTCCTTGGGCAAGGGAAATATTGCATGGAAATCTTGAAAAGGTTCAGGATGGAAGATTGCAAAGCCATGTCTACAGCCATGATCATGAATCAGAGGAAGGTAGACACATCCAGGAGAAGGATGTAGACCCCACCTTATACAAGCAGTTGATTGGTTCTCTCATGTATTTGGTCAATACCAGGCCAGATATAGCTTTTGCAGTTAACTCTCTTAGTCAGTTCATGGTTGAGCCAAAGAGAGTGCATTGGACTGCGGCAAAGCATGTGTTGTGTTATTTGCAAGGTACAATCGAGTATGGAATTAGATATGCTCGACGTGAAGGAATTAGTTTGATGGGGCTATACTGACGCAGATTGGGAAGGTAGTACAATGGACAAGAGGAGCACTTCAAGGTGTTGTTTCAGTCTGGGATCAGGAGTTGTATCTTGGTTCAGCAGGAAGCAGAAGTCTGTGGCTCTGAGTTCAGCAGAGTCAGAGTACATAGCAGCTAGCATGGCAACATGTGAAGCTATATGGCTTCGGAAGTTGCTAGTAGCTTTGTTTGGTCAGAAGGTTGAGACTACGGTGATACACTGCGACAATCAGAGTTGCATCAAGTTGACTGAGAATCTGTTTCATGATAGGTCAAAACATATAGACATCAAGTATCACTTCATCAGAGATTATGTACAGCGCGGGGTTGTTAAGCTACAATTTGTACCTACAGATCAGCAGGTAGCAGACATTCTGACAAAGGCATTGGGGAAGGAAAAATTTATCTTCTTCAGAGAGATGTTGGGTGTCATGCAGAACAGCTTCCTCGCTAAGAGGGAGTGTTAATCTTAGTAGTTAGTAGCTTGGACAGCTATTTGCCCTCATCCATTTGTTATGGGTAGTTTGGACAGCCTAGAATTTAGAGAAATAGTTGTTTTTGTCAAACAAATATTGTTAGGATAAGAACAATTGTTATCTAATATTGACTCCTTTTAGGTGACACCTCATAACCAAGGTTGTTATGGTTATTGAGTTGTCTTAATGTCAGCTGTTTATTTGTATTAATCTCAGCCGTTGATTTTCAACAAGAGTAGTATATAATGGGGTTATTGGGGTCATTTGTAACAAGGAAGTTTTGAGAGAAACTTGCAGTGTTAGCAAGTAGTCTTGCAGTGTTAGCAAGTAGTCTTGCAGTGTTAGCAAGGGCGCAGTGATAGCGTTGGAGATAGCAGTGGAGGAATATCAGCAGGAGGATTAGGAGATTGTCGGAGCTCTGCCAGTAAGAGGCAAGCAGTATTTGTATCTCTTGATTTGCTGAAGTTTAATATATTTCTCATCTGTAGTACTAGTATTCCCTATGGGATTTTTCCAGGGACAATTGTCCGAAAATATTGTGTTCACCTTGTTGGGTATTTTTTATGTGTTTGTATTTGTGAAGTTACAGTTGTGTTATTTTCCAATATTTGTTGATCAAATAATCTTACAAGATAGGAGGTTAATAATCAGTAACTGTAATAGATTTTTCACAGGAAGAGTTTAAAGACGTAATTAGACGTGAATAGATTGGTGCCACCGTCGATTTTCGTCGCTTTTTGTACATGATGCGATGCAACAACAAGTGAGCCAACTTTCACCTGCAGTTTAAGGACGCTTTTAAGGTGCTTGGCAAAGACGGCACAGGGTTTATTTCTGTTTCCAAACTATGTCATATTCGTACCAATGTGGGAGAGAAGTTGGAGTCTTCCGAATTCAACCAGTGGATTCGGGAGATTAAGGTCAATTCAAACGGAAATATTTTCTATGAAGAATTTATCGATAGGATGATGGCCAAGTGATTTTACGATTTGTGTACCTTAGTGGTGAGGATTGGATACGGTGCTTTTTTTTTTCAGAATTAGAAGGGACAATTAATTATTTAAAACGAGCTTTCCTTTTCAGGGTATTGTAAAAATTCTGTTATACTTTAATCTATATCTGTGTCAGGATTTTGTGTAGATTAATTCGGAATGGGTATGGGATACATTCGCAGGGGTGAAAGGTGTGCAAGCTGAGGGCTCGGGGTGTTAGGACGGGGTTTGAGTATGTCACGTAGGACATGTTTTGAGCCTGAGAGAGGGGAGAGTCGGCGTTGAGGAGTGAGGGATCGTGGTGAGTTGGAGAGTTGAGGAGGAAATAGTTAGGGGATGGGGAAGTGTTG
This sequence comes from Taxus chinensis, assembly GCA_019776745.2. Classification (NCBI taxonomy): domain Eukaryota; kingdom Viridiplantae; phylum Streptophyta; class Pinopsida; order Cupressales; family Taxaceae; genus Taxus; species Taxus chinensis. Next base: position 649,218,525 of record CM034146.1, read on the forward strand.
AACGGTGAGTGGTGAGTCCGAGCTGTGGTTAGGGAGTTGATTGGGATGTGAGGCAAGGGAAAACGGGACGGTGAGCTGGGAATTGGGTAGAGAGTGGGTTGAGGCCAGGGCGAGTTGGGTAGGGAGGTGGCCGAGTTGGCTGATTTTTTTATAATAAAAAATTGTTTGTTTATTTATGTATTTATTTAATAATAAAAATAAACTTTATATTAATTATAAATAACCAAATAAAAGATCTTTTGAAAACAATAAAATCACTTACCTCAAGATGATATATATTACTGAATGTCAACAACACATTGAATTGACAGAGAAAACGCTAAAACCCTGCAAATAGATGAGTCCAAAAATGAAATATCTGCAAAATATATCTAAATCCGACAATTATGAGTCATGATAACCGTTATGCATCTGACACCTACACAAGACAAGTAAAGTAGTAAAAAAATGACCAAATTTTGGGTCTGATCCCACTAGGCATGCCAGAATGTTCAAAGATGTTTTTACTTTTCTACTCAAATTAATGCAATGAAACAATAAAAAAATTGACCTCAGAAGATGCGGGGTTTAAGGTACCCGTAGAGACGGATGATAATGCTTAAGGGTAAAATGTCCTTCCTTCTTCTGTCGATGGAGGAAACCTGCAGATCATAGAAACTTAAAAAAATATGGGAGATTTACACATATATATGGTGGATTGCCTGGAAAAGGCCACTCCCCAGAAGTCAATGGATTTCCTTGTAAGGGTGTCAATCCGCGTTCAAGAAATTAATTTGATAATGATAAGATAACATATATAATCTGATATAAAATGGAAGCTGAAATGTTGATACACAACAAAATCATAGGTATGATCAAAATAGATATAAATAAACCGAAACCTATATGGTTGAACAACGAATCGGGTTGGATGCAAAGAACTTGCAAAATGAACCTGCAAGCTTTCGTGTTGTAGATGGAAGGATGGAAATGGGATTGCTAAGGGGATCACAAGGACATGAGGATGGTATGATGATACAAGTAAAAACACAAGGGCATTGTAAACACCAAATTTGGGTCACACTCCCCTTGACCCCCTTATAAATTAATTAACCTAATGTATTCACCTAGTCATGACCCCCTTTACCCCCAAATTGATATTTATTTAATCACTTACAATTGAATTAATATTCATCCTCACGCTATTAATTAATTTAATTATTCTACTTAAGTTAATTTAATCCTCACACACACATCCACCTCACCCTGGACCCATTCTAGGGGCATTTAACTCACAATGACCAAGTCATCACTCCCAGTGTTGAGTCACCACTTGACCTAACTAAATGAGAGTTCTTCCTAAACCTAACTGGACTTCTTCTATGATCTTCCTATCTTTTCTAATGAGAACTCCACTTCCCTAAGTGGACCCAACTTGGAAAACACACCAAATCTGGAAGATCTACCTATTTTTGGTAAAAAGGACTATTTCACCCTAACCAACGTCTGGTTTATCCTTCGGCCAACGCCAGTTACCTAACCGCCATCGGTTCCTTTATATAGAATTTTACAAATCTTCACACTAGGTTGGTCATTAAGTTATTGGAGCCTTATTTGTTTTCAAGATCAAATCTTCAAGCCTTCCTGCATTCAGACAACAAACACACACAACCATAGTGCAAGACAAGCAGTCAATTCTCCTTCCAGAGCATTGGAATACTCATGGGAGCACACAGGTTACACTGTCGTGGCACTAGACTCAAGTACCTCTTCTCCAATCAACCACTAACCATCTCCATTCAAAGGATCTATAAAATACCAAGTATTGTGATTTTAATCATTTGTGCTTATTCCATTGTAGATCTCTTGCTTCTTTCAGTATTTCATTTCTTCTATTACCTGTATATCACCTTCTTCCCACCAACCCACTATTCAACCGCCCCAAGCCTTTTCACCCTTCTTAACCTCCTTAGTATATTCACAAGTCTTCTTAACGATATTACGACCCCAAACCATGCTACCCTCTCTCTATGTGCAATCACAGAGAGCCTAAAAACCCATTTTTAATAGTTTATTACCTATTTGTACTGATGTTGGTTACCTAACCACCATCTGTTTCGTTCCTATACCGACATCGATCACCCGACCGATACTGGTCTCTGTATCATTTTATATTCTCAGACCAGCAATCTTCCCACTCACCCAAAACCAACCCAGACCTCAACTAATCAGTCCCAGACCCTTATCAAACCTCTGACAGACCCTGACCTGAAAAAAACCTTGGTTCTAATTAGATTTAGTGTTATATTTTGATATTTAGCATTGAATCTATTGTATTGTGTGTATGAGAAACCTAAATCATTACATTGCAATAAGACCTATTTATTTAGTTTTTATTCACATTAAATTATTATTAAATAGTGGATTGAACAACCTCTCTAGGAAGCACCACGCTTCCTGGATCTAGCATACGCTAGGAAGTCCACTGTCATATGCTATTTAATACTCTTCTTGTGGTTTTACTTTGCATTTATAGGTAGTCCTTCCCAGACAAAAAGGAGTTCTCTACAATCAACTTGGACAACGTCAACAACACGTGCATTCTACCTTCCACCTTCACTTCACAGGTATTCCTCCTTAACCATTTACATTCTATCTATTTCATCCTAGAAAGCATACAAAACTTATTGGTGAAACATTTTGGCACACCCGGTGGGACCCCATTTGGGTTCTTTTGCATTGTTCATTCTTAGGGAATCATTGTGTGTCTATTTCCTTTTGAAAGAGTTCACATTAAAATTTCTCCCTTGGAACATATTTCCTCTTCTACTTGTCTCAGTGAAACTCGTATTTTGGACTAAAAAGAACGCTTCTTTTTATTCTATATTACATTAGTGAAAGACATACTCTTTCCTATTCATCATTACTCTCATCGAATTTCATTGTGGATTTGGTTTAAAATCTTTGCATCTCATTTCTGCCTGTTGCATTTTAGCTCATTTAAATTGTGGGAACCTATATGATGGAAGTCATGACCAGCTGATGGTTGACAAATTGAATTGTAGTTCACTTTATGCACACACTCCCAAACCAAATCACTGAAACAAACAACTCATTACTTAAACATCTTCCCTCTCAGTATTTATCATTAACGACTAATAATCGGATTAGTGGCAGAGCCAGCTGGTGTTCTGCCAGTCATCATATCAAAGTAGGGCCTTGTGTACTGTGAAGTATATATTGGGGATCCCAAGCCAAAATTTACCTGAAACCAGCCATAGTTGTCAGTTTCCGTATAGGGAACCTTCGTTAACCAAAAAATTCTATTCTATTCACAAGTCAGTCCTAAATGGCATAAGCCACAACATAAAATCTACAACATAGGATTTCATGTTTGTTAGCTTTTCGCTTGATTTGTGTTTTGAGGTGTGAGTTCGTCTTTCTCCATTTTTCTCTCCCTACACACTCCACAATCATAGTTGGTGTATTATGATTGTTTCTGAGTGTGTTAGGATCTATCATTGCTATACTCAGAATTTTAGGTTAGTTTTTTATTTGATCTAAATCACCAAAATTCACTTTTTCCATCTCTTCACAGATTTCACAGTAACCAGTATTGGTCCAGCGACCACCATCAGTTACATCATAATACCATCATCGGTTGACTGACCGCCCTTGGTTTTGTGCTTTTTTGGTCATTTCTACCAAAATAGCATTCAATCTACATTTTTATTCTTTATGTGACTTGTTCTATCACCTTATCATCTTTTTTGTGTTCTTTTATCACCTACAAAGTTCAAATCCATCTCATTCATACCTTTTCATCTCCAGATTTTAATCTGTTATTCATTCACAGTAGCCTAGTATCGGTCCAGTGACCACCATTAGTTAATTCATCATACCGCCATTAGTTTATTGACTGTTGTCAGTTCCTTTCTATTTTGGTCACTTAACTAAAACAATGTTCAAATCACTTCCATCACTTGCTATGGTGACTTCCTCTATCACTCCACTACATTTCTGGGCCTTTGATATCACCTTCAGAACCTAGTTTCACTTGATATTCACCATTTATTGCCAGATTTTTCAAATATTTCAATTTTCCACAAGTAACCAACATCGTTTCATCGACCAACATCGGTTACCCTCCTATACTGGAATCATTTACCTAACTAACATTGGTCTCTGTGTTTTGATTTTTCAATCAAAACAATGACTAATTCTTCCTTTCAGATCCATTTTGATCCATCTTTCTGTGTTTTCTGTATCATCAACAAAGCTCAGATTACCAGTTCTACTGTCAGTCACATGGTTTTGACTCGTAGACAAGCCAACGCTCTCGTGTTCCATGCTAGCTAGCTAGCCTCTCCCACCTAGCCCATCGCCACCTTCCATTTCATCACCTATGGACCCCAACCAACCTATTACCATACATACCAATGACGAGGAGTTTGCAAGACTCCTTGATCAAAACCTTTCTTCACTACACTGCAATATTACCTCTCTCACTCATCCACCTGTGACTCATCTGGACAACTTATATATGACATGCCTATATTTGTTCCTCCCCATGTTTCCCCCACTTTCGCATCAGCCACTACTAGTACATCATTACCCACTTCTGCCTCATCACCTGTGGTTTCTCAGCTTGACCCCACATTATCGATATTTGTTCACACCTACGACAACTACCATGCCCTCGACGTCCTGTCACCCTACGACGTCTACCATATCATCATCCACTTCCCTTAGTGTAGGCATACCTACATCATCTACTTCCCATGTACCTTTTACATCCCAGCCACCTCTTATCTCGGCAGCCCACACTCCCTTCCAAAACCTTGTCCTCTCCATCCCATGCAGTCTCTTCCACCGATCACCATGAGAGTCTTTATGTCTGTCCCACCTACCTACACCTATCATCAACAATCACCTATTTCATCTACCACTTATCCTGGGTATTTTCCCGTGACATCCATCCCGTCCTATATTCCCTCATCACAATTTTCGTACTCAGAACCACCACATACTGGAGTGTCATCTATGTCATACCCATCTTACCTCCCCCCTTATACTACAAGGGGTGCTCCATCATCACAATCCCACAAATGATCTTATCAAAATGATGATGGACAAGATGCAGACATTAGAAACATCTATCTTTGGCTCACATAACTCTCTAACATATGATGAGATTTGTCAACGAGCCTATTCACTTTTCCATTCGATTCGTCCATACCCTACGCATTGGGAAATGCCAAAATTCAACCATATTCAATAGCAAAGAAGACCCACAACAACATTTGTAGTCTTTTAAACATGTGTGTTATCTCATCGCTCATGATGATGCATTGCTCCTGTGAACATTCCCAATGTCCTTGACAAGGACCCACTTTAGATTGGTATAGTGCTCTACACAGGCACTCCATCTTTTCATTTAATCAGGTAGCTCAAGATTTTCTAGACCACTTCTCTATCAACATTGTCAAGAAGGTCACAATGACCGACTTGTACGTGACATGCCAGTATGAGGATGAGTCTATCACAGAACTTTGTTGCTTGTTGGTGCAGCTTGATTAACTAACTCACATTCTAACTACCTCAAACTGAGTTAATAGAGTTGTTTACCTCGAGCTTGTGCTAGACACATCTCGCCAACTCTCCAAGTCCAAACTTTCCACACATTTGATGAGGCATTCACAATGGCCCAGAAACTTGAAATCCACGCTATTGAGGAGAAGAAGTTACAATTGCATAACAAAAACACTCCCTTCAAAACCAATGATTCTTCTTCTTCATCCTAAACCACAAAATAATTATTCTAAAGAAAAAGGATCTGCCAACGTAGTGGTTTTAAAATCCAGCCCTTCTCATCCATCCAACCAATCAAAACCTTCTTCTAATCTTTCCCCTATTCAAAATTTCCAGTTCAAGCGGGAACAATGAAAATATACTCCCATTAGAGAACCTTATTCTTTTGTTTTGGGAAAAAATTCTAAAGGTTAGAGTAATCACTCTTCCACCCGTCAAAACACATACTAGTTTTGACCCTTCCCATCATGTACCTACATGGTACAAGGAGAATGATTACTACAATTATCACCATGTTAGAGGTCATAGTGATGGTAATTGTATAACTTTCAAAAACATTGTCCAAGAATTGTTAGATAATGGAGATCTTGTCTTGGATAACCCCAATGCATTGGCTAACCAAAACCTCCACATCTTCAAGAAACCATTTCCAAATCACACCCCATCATCCAACCAAACCGGTGAAACCTCAACTAATGATACCAATGTTCGAGAGGTCCATTCCATTTTTGATATCATACCGACTCCTTCCGCTTCGTTTCCTCCCATCCCCTCTATTTAGGAAATTCTTGCATGAGCTCCTCCACCCATGAAGGCACCTATTTCATCCGCTTGTCTACCCATGGAGGAGTCTACCTTACCTTCTTCTTTACCTACATGGAGGAGTCTGCCTTATCTTCGGATGCATCTATCCCACTCATCTCGCCACCTGTCGAACAACTCGCATTATCCATTCTTCTACCTATGGGAGAGCCCAACGTACTCTCTTCTTTACCAAAGGAAGAGCCTATATAATAAACCTTACCTCCTCCTCTTGCCCACAGAGGACCCGTTAGTGGCATCTCTTCTGATTGGTGACAATTCCCCACTGGCTTTTAAAGACCCTGTCGATTTACTATCGTCTCTTCTACCCATAGAGTCTGAAGCCAACCATTTCCCTGTCTCACATAGACATTATTTACGGGATTACTACCAAATCAACATCATCCCTCTCTACTTTGGTGTCATTCTCACATGTTTGGCTGAATGCTTGGATTATGTTGACAATTTCATGCTTTG